>CM077675.1:275272826-276522826 GCA_039707655.1 Elymus sibiricus | reverse complement strand
TCATAAAATGCGGCAATTGCTAACATGATTCGGACAGACTTAAGCATCACTACGGGTGAGAAAGCCTCATCGTAGTCAACCCCTTGAACTTGTCGAAAACCTTTCGCGACAAGTCGAGCTTTGTAGACAGTGATATTACCATCAGCATCTGTCTTCCTCTTAAAAATCCATTTATTCTCAATGGCTTGCCGATCATCGGGCAAGTCCACCAAAGTCCACACTTTGTTCTCATACATGGATCCTATCTCAGATTTCATGGCCTCAAGCCATTTGTCGGAATCCGGGCTTATCATAGCTTCTTCATAGTTCGTAGGTTCGCTGTTGTCTAACAACATAACTTCCAGAACAGGATTACCGTACCACTCTGGTGCGGAACGTACTCTGGTCGACCTACGAAGTTCAGTAGTAACTTGATCTGAAGTTTCATGATCTTTATCATTATCTTCCTCTCTTATTGGTGTAGGCATCACGGGAATGGTTTTCTCTGATGAGCTACTTTCCAATTCGAGAGAAGGTACAATTACCTCATCAAGTTCTACTTTCCTCCCACTCACTTCTTTCGAGAGAAACTCCTTCTCTAGAAAGGACCCATTCTTGGCAACAAAGACCTTGCCTTCGGATCTGTGGTAGAAGGTGTACCCAATTGTTTCTTTAGGGTATCCTATGAAGACGCACTTCTCCGCTTTGGGTTCGAGCTTATCAGGTTGAAGCTTTTTCACATAAGCATCGCATCCCCAAACTTTAAGAAATGACAGCTTAGGTTTCTTGCCAAACCATAGTTCATATGGTGTCATCTCAACGGATTTAGACGGTGCCCTATTTAACGTGAATGCAGCTGTCTCTAATGCATAACCCCAAAACGATAGTGGAAAATTGGTAAGAGACATCATAGAACGCACCATATCCAATAAAGTACGGTTACGACGTTCGGACACACCATTACGCTGTGGTGTTCCAGGTGGCGTGAGTTGTGAAACAATTCCACATTTTCTTAAATGAAGGCCAAACTCGAAACTCAAATATTCGCCTCCGCGATCAGATCGTAGAAACTTTATTTTCTTGTTACGATGATTCTCTACTTCACTCTGAAATTCTTTGAACTTTTCAAATGTTTTAGACTTGTGTTTCATCAAGTAGATATACCCATATCCACTCAAATCATCTTGTGAAGGTTAGAAAATAACGATACCCGCCGCGTGCTTCAACATTCATCGGACCGCATACATCGGTATGTATTATTTCCAACAAATCAGTAGCTCGCTCCATTGTTCCAGAGAACGTAGTTTTAGTCATCTTGCCCATGAGGCATGGTTCGCAAGTATCAAATGATTCATAATCAAGAGATTCCAAAAGTCCATCCGCATGGAGTTTCTTCATGCGCTTTACACCAATATGACCTAAACGGCAGTGCCACAAGTATGTTGCACTATCATTATCAACTTTGCATCTTTTGGCATCAATATTATGAATATGTGTATCACTACGATCGAGATTCAACAAGAATAGACCATTCACAAAAGGTGCGTGACCATAAAAGATGTTACTCATATAAATAGAACAACCATTATTCTCTGACTTAAATGAATAACCGTCTCGCAATAAACAAGATCCAGATATAATGTTCATGCTCAACGCTGGCACCAAGTAACAATTATTGAGGTCTAAAACTAATCTCGAAGGTAGATGTAGAGGTAGCGTGCCGACGGCGATCACATCAACCTTGGAACCATTCCCGACGCGCATCGTCACCTCGTCCTTAGCCAATCTTCGCTTATTCCGTAGCTCCTGTTTCGAGTTACAAATATGAGCAACCGAACCAGTATCAAATACCCAGGCGCTACTGCGAGCATTAGTGAGGAACACATCAATAACATGTATATCAAATATACCTTTGCTCACTTTGCCATCCTTCTTATCCGCCAAATACTTGGGGCAGTTCCGCTTCCAGTGACCAGTCCCTTTGCAGTAGAAGCACTCTGTTTCAGGCCTGGGTCCAGCTTTGGGTTTCTTCGTGGGAGCGGCAACTTGCTTGCCATTCTTCTTGAAGTTCCCCTTCTTTCCCTTGCCCATTTTCTTGAAACTAGTGGTTTTGTTAACCATCAACACTTGATGCTCCTTCTTGATTTCTACCTCCGCTGATTTCAGCATCGCGAAGAGCTCGGGAATTGTCTTCTCCATTCCTTGCATATTATAGTTCATCACGAAGCCTTTATAGCTTGGTGGCAGTGACTGAAGAACTCTGTCAATAACACTCTCAACCGGAAGATCAATTCCCAGCTGAGTCAAGTGGTTGTGGTACCCAGACATTCTGAGTATGTGTTCACTGACAGAACTGTTCTCCTCCATCTTACAGCTAAAGAACTTGTTGGAGACTTCATATCTCTCAACCCGGGCATTAGCTTGAAATATCAATTTCAGCTCTTGGAACATCTCATATGCTCCGTGGCGTTCAAAACGCTTTTGCAGTCCCGGTTCTAAGCCATAGAGCATGGCACACTGAACTATCGAGTAGTCATCAGATCGAGCCTGCCAGGCGTTCACAACGTCTGCAGCAGCTCCTGCAGCAGGTCCATCACCTAGTGGTGCATCAAGGACATAATTCTTCTATGCAGCAATGAGGATAATCCTCAAGTTACGGACCCAGTCCGTGTAGTTGCTACCATCATCTTTCAACTTAGCTCTCTCTAGGAACGCATTAAAATTCAACGGAACAGTAGCACGGGCCATTTATCTACAACATAGATATGCAAAGAAACTATCAAGACTAAGTTCATGATAAATTAAGTTCAATTAATCAAATTACTAATGAACTCCCACTTAAATTAACATCCCTCAAGTTAACTAAGTGATACATGATCCAAATCAACTAGCCCATGTCCGATCATCACGTGAGATGGGATAGTCATCAATGGTGAACATCTCCATGTTGATCATATATACTATATGACTCATGTTCGACCTTTCGGTCTCCAGTGTTCCGAGACCATGTCTGTACATGCTAGGCTCGTCAAGTTTAACGCAAGTATTCTGCTTGTGTAAAACTGGCTTACACCCGTTGTATGTGAACGTAGAATCTATCACACCCGATCATCACGAGGTGCTTCGAAACGATGAACTTTAGCAACGGTGCATACTCGGGGAGAACACTTTTATCTTGAAATTTAGTGAAGGGATCATCTTATAATGCTACCGTCGTTCTAAGCAAAATAAGATGCATAAAGGATAAACATCACATGCAATCAAAATATGTGACATGATATGGCCATCATCTTGTGCTTTTGATCTCCATCTCCAAAGCATCGTCATGATCTCCATCGTCATCGGCTCGACACCTTGATCTCCATCGTTGTGTCGTGGTCGTCTCGCCAACTATTGCTTCTACAACTATTGCTAACGCATAGCGATAAAGTAAAGCAATTACATGGCGCTTGCATTTCATACAATAAAGAGACAACCATAAGGCTCCTGCCGGTTACCGATAAATTACAAAACATGATCATCTCATACAATAACGTATATCACATCATGTCTTGACCATATCACATCACAACATACCCTGCAAAAACAAGTTAGACGTCCTCTACTTTGTTGTTGCAAGTTTTTCGTGGCTGCTACGGGCTTCTAGCAAGAACCGTTCTTACCTACGGCACAAAACCACAACGGTGATTTATAAAGTTTGCTGTTTTAACCTTCAACAAGGACCGGCCGCAGTCAAATTCGATTCAACTAAAGTAGGAGAAACAGACACCCGCCAGCCACCTTTATGCAAAACAAGTTGCATGTCTGTCGGTGGAACCGGTCTCATGTACGTGGACATGTAAGGTTGGTCCGGGCCGCTTCATCTTACAATACCGCCGAATCAAAATAAGACGTTGGTGGTAAGCAGTATGACGATCACCGCCCACAACTCTTTGTGTTCTACTCGTGCATATCATCTACGCATAGACCTGGCTCATGATGCCACTGTTGGGGAACGTTGCATGGAAAACAAAAAATTTCTACGCACACGCAAGATCTATCCATGGAGATGCATAGCTATGAGAGGGGGAGTGTGTCTACGTACCCTCGTAGACCGTAAGCGGAAGCGTTAGAACAACGCGGTTGATGTCGTCGAACAACTTCACGATCCAAACGACCGAGCACCGCACGTACGGCACCTCCGCATTCAGCACACGTTCAGCTCGGTGACGTCCTCGACTTCTTGATCCAGCAAGACGGCGAGGTAGTGGATGGGTTCCGGCAGCACGACGGCGTGGTGACGGTGATGGTGATGCTATCTCCGCAGGGCTTCGTCCAAGCACTGCGAAAATATGACCGAGGGACGGAACTGTGGAGGTGGGCGCCGCACACGGCTAAGACAATGTTGTGTCTCTGGGGCGCCCCCTCTCCTCTATTTATATATAGGGGTTTGGAGTAGAAGGAATAGTGCCACGTGAACAGTAACCGTGAATAGTACACACGTGGATTTGGACTCCAAAGTCCAATCCTATTCCTACTAGGACTCTTCCTTTTTTCCTTCCCTAGCTGCGTGGGCTTTTGAGGACTTGGTGCGCCTGGCCCAATAAGGCCAGGGTGCCTCCCCTTAGCCCATGCCAGCCCTTGGGACGTGGTGGACCCACTTGTGGACTTCCGGACTCCTCCGGAATCCTCCGGAACCTTCTGGAAGCTTCCCGGTACAATACCGAAAAAACTGCACCTTTTTCCGGAACCCAAAATATGACTTCCCATATATAAATCTTTACCTCTCAACCATTCCGAGACTCCTCATGACGTCCGGGATCTCATCCGGGACTCCGAACAACATTCGGTTACCAATTCACATAACTCATATAACACTTTATCGTCAACGAACGTTAAGCATGCGGACCCTACGGGTTCGGGAATGATGTAGACATGACTGAGACGCCTCTCCGGTCAATAACCAATAGCGGAACCTGGATGCTCATATTGGTTCCTACATATTCCACGAAGATCTTATCGGTCGAACCGCAATGACAACATAGGTAATTCCCTTTGTCCGTCGGTATGTTACTTGCCCGAGATTCGATCATCGGTATCTCCATACCTAGTTCAATCTCGTTACCGGCAAGTCTCTTTACTCGTTCCGTAATACATCATCCCGTAACTAACTCCTTAGTCACTTTGCTTGCAAGCTTCTTATGATGTGCATTACCGAGAGGGCCCAGAGATACCTCTCCGAAACACGGAGTGACAAATCCCAGTATCGATCCATGCCAACTCAACGGACACCTTCGGAGATACCTGTAGAGCATCTTTATGATCACCCAGTTACGTTGTGACGTTTGATAGCACACAAGGTATTCCTCCGGTATCCGGGAGTTGCATGATCTCATGGTCTGAGGAACATGTATTTGACATTCAAAAAAGCAGTAGCAATAAACAGAACGATCATATGCTAAGCTAACGGATGGGTCTTGTCCATCACATCATTCTCCTAATGATGTGATCCCATTATCAAATGACAACTCATGTCTATGGTTAGGAAACCTTAACCATCTTTGATCAACGAGCTTGTCTAGTAGAGGCTCACTAGGGACACGGTATTTGTTTATGTATTCACACATGTATTTAAGTTTCCGGTCAATACAATTCTAGCTTGAATAATAAACCTTTATCATGAACAAGGAAATATAAAATAATAACAACTTTATTATTGCCTCTAGGGCATATTTCCATCAATTGGTAACGAGCAAGTAACGGTAACGGTAAACAAGGTGCAGCAAGGTAGCCCAATCCTTTCGAGGCAAAGGACAAGCTAGAACAATCACTAGTAATTGGCAAAGTGTTCTTGAGGGTACACAGGAATTTCGTTTAGTCACTTTTATCATGTTGATTTGATTCGTGTTCGCTACTTTGATAATTTGATATGTGGGCGGACCGGTGCTAAGGTGCTGTTCTTACTTGAACTAACAATCTACTTATGATTAACCCCCTCGCAAGCATCCACAACTACGAGAAAAGTATTAAGACAAAGTCTAACCATAGCATTAAACATGTGGATCCAAATCAGCCCCTTACGAAGTAGCGCATAAACTAGGGTTTAAGCTTCTGTCACTCTAGCAACCCATCATCTAATAACTACTCCACAATGCATTCCCTCAGGCCCATGAATGGTGAAGTGTCATGTAGTCAACGTTCACATGACACCACTAAGGGAATCACAACATACATATCATCAAAATATTGAACACATATCAAATTCACATGATTACTCGCAACATGACTTCTCCCGTGACCTCAAGAACAAAGGTAACTACTCACAAATAATAATCATGCTCAAGATCAGAGGAGTATTGAATAGCATAATGGATCTGAACATATAATCTTCCACCAAATAAACCATATAGTAATCAACTATGCAAGGTAATCAACACTATTAGTCACCCACAAGTACCAATCTGAGGTTCCGGTACAAAGATTGAACACAAGAGATGAACTAGGGTTTGAGATGAGATGGTGTTGTTGAAGATGTTGATGAAGATTGGCCTCCCAAAGATGAGAGGGGTGTTGGTGATGACGATAGCTTCGATTTCCCCCTCCGGGAGGGAAGTTCCCCCGGCGGAATCGCTCCGCCGGAGGGCAAAAGTGCTCCTACCCAAGTTCCACCTTGAGGCGGCGGCGCTTCGTCCCGAAAGTCCTCCTCTTATTTTTTCTAGGTCAAGAGTGACCTTATACCAGAAGATGGGCACTGGAGGTGGGCCAGGCTGAGCACAACCCATCAGGGGGTTGTGCCCACCTGGGAGGCCCCCTTTGGTAGTTTCCAGCTCCAGTATTTTTTATTAAATGCAAAAATAATCTCCGTAAAATTTCAACTTTATTGGAGTTGTGCAGAATAGGTATCTCTGACGTGCTTTTCTTGGGTCCAGAATTCCAGCTGTCGGTATTCTCCCTCCTTGTGTAAACCTTGCATATTATGAGAGAAAAGGCATTAGAATCACTCCCCAAGGCATTATTATTCAACAAAACAAAGTAAATAACAGTAGGAAATCATGATGCAAAATGGACGTATCAACTCCCCAAGCTTAGACCTCGCTTGTCCTCAATCAAAAGCCGATAATGAAAAGCATGTCCACATGGTTTGAGAGAGAGAGGTGTCGATAAAAACAAAATACGGACATAGAAGCATCATGCTTATTAACATAACAACAACAAATTCTAACATAAGAACTTATTTCAATACATTTTTATCATAAAGCTTCTCATGAACAAGTAACAATTCATCACAACATAGAAGTATGAAGCATAAACCTTATTGGGAACCGACAAACTATGTTCTCAGTCAACTTTGCAACTAGAATTCATCATATTTTCAGGAAGGGTCTCATGTCGGAGCCTTTTGGCAAGTCCACATACTCAACCATCATTTAGTCTTCTATGATTGCTAACGCTCACGGCATACCTATGAACAAAAAGTTTCAACCGGACACATAGGAAGATAGGGGCTTATAGTTTTGCCTCCCAACTCACTCACCTCAAGGGTGATGTCAACAATAATAACTCATGCCCACCCATATCCAACTGGATATATGTGCCTAGATCTTTCCTCACCACATGATGCTTGCAAAAGAAAAAGTAAAAAGGAATAGGGAAGAATACTTTGACTCTTGCATAAAAGTAAGTGCTTAAGAGTAAAAGATAGGCCCTTCACAGTGGGAAGCAGAGGTTGTCATGCGCTTATTGGTTTGTATGCCCAATCCCTTAATGTAAAAGAACGTCACGCTATATTGCCCCCTATGATAGCAACCTTTATTATGCAGTCCGTCGCTTTTATTACTTTGCCATCATAAGTTCGTATAACGCTCAATTTTCTCTTACACTAATTGATCAAAACACTTTTAGAAGCAATTTTTATTGCTTTATTGCACCGATGACAACTTACTTGAAGGATCTTTCTCGATCCATAGGTAGGTATGGTGGACACTCAAAGAAAGAATTTGGGTTTGGGTTTTTGGATGCACAAGTAGTATCTCTACTTAGTGCGGAATTTTTGGCTAGCAAAGATATTGGGCAAGCACCACATGTTAAAGGATCTATGACAATATAACTTCTATGTAGATATGAACAAACATAAGTCATTACGTTGTCTTCCTTGTCCAACGTCAACAATTTTGACATATAATATTTGATGGGGGCTCACAATCATAAAAGATGTCCAAGATGGTGTATTTGCATGTGAATCTTCTCTTCCTTTATTAATTCTTTCATGAATTGCATCATTGACCAATGCTATGTTTGTCAATCTCCAATAAATTTTACTACTTATACTTTTCATTATGTGATGTCATTACTCACCATAGGATTAGCCTATGATTCTTTTCATTTGTTTTTTCTTTTCTTTATTTTGATTGCAACAAGAAAGTAGAGAAGCAAAACTCAAACTAAACTTTATTATATATAACTCTCACTCCATTACATAGATAGATCACGGAACTAACACACGAAAATAGACCATGCTAAACTTTTATTCAACTAAAGCAAAGGGAAACTAAAGATATAACTAGAAATAGGTAAAGGTGAATAAAAAGTGGTGGTGATACGATACCGGGGCACCTCCCCCAAGCTTGGCTCAAGCCAAGGGGAGTGCCCATACTCGTGTGCTCAAGTCTCCTTTGGTGGTGGTGATGAAGAAGGTGGAGGTGTTGATGTAGAAGCCTTCTTCTTCAACTTATATTTAAGAATAAAGTTTTCCTCCCTTAGATCATCATTCTCCAACTCAAGATTTAATATCCTTTTGCATAAGGCCTCGCTCTCCTGCAGAAAACGAGACGGGATAAATTGGACCTTAGGTTTATATCTTCTTGGGAGGCTTGACTTCTTAAACTCCACATGCATATCTTCGGGTTGAGGCAATGGATCAACCTCCTCCTTAGAGCTGTCATCTTTTGTTTCTTGCATGGTGGCATCTTCTTCCTCGTCCGAGCTCCATAGATAGGGGTAAATCTCCCTAAAGATCTTCGGGTCTGGAACATAGGGATCAACATGGCTCTCTCCCTCCGAATCTTGAGATGACATACTTTCTAGATCTGCTAGGGAAACAACAAGAAACAAGAATAGAGGATTTTTCTGCGATGCGGTCGTCAAAACAGTCGGGGGTATATATAGAGAATTTTTATTCTTGGGAAACAAGTATTTGGATGGAAAACGGAGTCGGGAAGGCATCCGAGGTGGGCACAACCCACCAGGGCGCCCTGGTGTATCGTGCTCACCTCGATCACGTTCCGGTTTATTTTTTTATTTCCAAAATTCTAAAATATTCCAAAACTGACAAAAAATATTTTTGCGGATTTTTCGGAGTCCGTTTACTTACCGTATCACATACCTCCTATTTTTAAGTATTCTGGAGTGTTCCGGAAGGTTTCTTTTATGTGTTCCTCCGGTGTCATGGTTTGGATAACATTGCTTTCAACGTTAATAGGCGTACCTGAGATATAATGCTTAATTCTTTGTCCATTGACCACCTTCGGGTTAGTACCTTCGGCGTTATTAATCTTGATAGCTCCAGAACGATAAACCTCTTCAATAACATATGGTCCTTCCCATTTTGAGAGAAGCTTTCCTGCAAAAAATCTGAAACGAGAGTTGAACAAAAGAACATAATCTCCTATTTTGAATTCCCGCTTTTGGATTCTTCTGTCATGCCATCTTTTTACTTTTTCTTTGAATAGCTTGGCATTCTCATACGCTTGGTTCTCCATTCATCTAGTGAGCTAATATCAAATAGCCTCTTCTCACCGGCAAGTTTGAAATCATAGTTGAGTTCTTTAATTGCCCAAAATGCTTTGTGTTCTAGTTCTAGAGGCAAATGACAAGCTTTCACATACACCATTTTATATGGAGACATACCCATTGGATTTTTATAAGCTGTTCTATAGGCCCAAAGTGCATCATCTAATTTCTTAGACCAATTCTTACGAGACCTATTGACAGTTTTTTGTAATATTAATTTTATTTCTCTATTGCTAAGTTCAACTTGACCACTAGATTGAGGATGATAGGGTGATGCAATTCTATGGTTAACATCATATTTAGCAAGCATCTTATGGAAAGCACCATGAATAAAGTGTGAACCACCATCGTTCATTAAATATCTAGGGACTCCAAACCTCGGGAAGATAACCTCTTTAAGCATTTTAATGGAGGTGTGGTGATCGGCACTACTAGTTGGAATAGCTTCTACCCACTTAGTGACATAATCAACCGCAACCAAAATATGGGTATACCCATTAGAGGAAGGAAAAGGCCTCATATAATCAAAACCCCAAACGTCAAATGGTTCGATAACAAGTTATTAATTCATAGGCATTTCCTGACGCTTACCGATATTACCAATTCTTTGGCATTCATCACAAGACAAGACAAACTTACGAGCATCTTTGAAGAGAGTGGGCCAATAAAAACCAGATTGCAATACCTTATGAGCAGTTCTATCTCCCGCATGATGTCCTCCATAAGCTTCGGAATGAAATTTCCGTAGGATTTGTTCCTGTTCATGCTCAGGTACACAACGTCTAATAATACCATCTACTCCTTCTTTATAAAGATGTGGATCATCCCAAAAGTAATGTCTCAAGTCGTAGAAAATTTTTCTCTTTTTTTGATAAGTAAAGCTAGGTGGTATATATTTAGCGACAATATAATTAGCATAGTCAGCATACCAAGGTGTGTTGTGTGAGACACTTATTGCAGCTAGCTGTTCATCAGGGAAACTATCATCAATAGGTAGTGGGTCATCAAGAATATTTTCTAACCTAGACAAGTTATCAGCTACGGAGTTCTCAGCTCCTTTCCTATCAACGATGTGTAAGTCAAATTCTTGAAGCAAAAGAACCCACCTAATGAGTCTAGGTTTAGCATCTTTCTTTTCCATAAGGTATTTAATAGCAGCATGATCGGTGTGAACAATAACCTTGGAGTCAACAATATAGGATCTAAATTTATCACAAGCAAACACAACTGCTAAAAATTCTTTTTCAGTAGTAGCATGGTTTCGTTGAGCACTGTCTATAGTTTTACTAGCATAATGGATAACATTTAATTTCTTATCAACTCTTTGTCCTAGGACAACACCAACAGCATAATCACTAGCATCACACATAATTTCAAAAGGCAAGTTCCAATCAGGTGGTTGAACGATAGGTGCAGAGGTTAAGGCTTTCTTGAGTGTTTCAAAGGCTTCCACACAATCATCATCAAAGACAAAAGGAATATCCTTTTGTAAAAGATTAGTAAGGGGCCTAGAAATTTTAGAGAAGTCTTTAATGAACCTCCTATAAAAACCAGCATGACCAAGGAAACTTCGAATACCTTTAATATCTTTAGGACATGGCATTTTCTCAATTGCATCAACTTTAGCTTTATCCACCTCAATACCTCGTTCAGATATTTTATGCCCCAAGGCCTTCATTAACCATAAAGTGGCACTTCTCCCAATTCAAGACGAGATTAGTTTGTTCACATCTCTACAAAACTCGATCAAGGTTGCTTAAGCAGTCATCAAAAGAAGTTCCGTAAACGGAAAAATCATCCATGAAAACCTCCACAATCTTTTCACAAAAGTTAGAGAATATAGCAGTCATACATCTTTGAAAGGTAGCAGGTGCATTGCATAAACCAAAAGGCATACGTCTATAAGCATAGGTCCCAAAGGGGCAAGTAAAGGTAGTTTTCTCTTGATCAGATTGTGACACAGGTATTTGAGAGAAACCAGAATATCCATCTAGGAAACAAAAGTGTGTGTGCTTAGATAATCTTTCTAGCATTTGATCAATGAACGGTAGAGGTAATGATCTTTCCTAGTAGCTTTATTTAATTTTCTAAAATCAATTACCATTCTATAGCCAGTGACAATTCTTTGTGGAATGAGTTCATTCTTGTCATTAGGAACAACGGTAATACCTCATTTCTTAGGGACACAATGAACGGGACTTACCCATCTACTATCAGCAATGGGATAGATTATACCTGCTTCCAGAAGCTTTAATATTTCAGTTCTTACCACTTCTTTCATCTTAGGATTCAATCGTCGTTGGTGATCAACAACGGGTTTAGCATCAGGTTCCATATTGATCTTGTGCTGACATAGAGTGTGATTAATGCCCTTAAGATCATCAAGAGTATATCCAATAGCAGCCCGGTGCTTCCTTAGAACTTTCAATAATCTCTCTTCTTCATGTTCTGAAAGGTTAGCACTAATAATAACAGGATATATCTTTTTCTCATCAAGATAAGCATACTTCAAAGTGTCAGGCAATTGTTTCAACTCAAACACAGGATCACCTTTAGGTGGAGGAGGACCTCCAAAGGTTTCAATAGGAAAATTGTGTTTCAATAGAGGTTGTTGTTCGAAGAAAATTTGATCTATTTTGTTTCTTTCGCGCAAATGCATATCATTTTCATGGTCAAGCAAATATTGTTCTAATGGATCAGTAGGAGGCACAGCAATAGAAGCAAGACCAATTATTTCATTCTTACTAGATAACGCTTTATCACGGGGTTGTCTACTAAACTTGGAAAAATTAAACTCATGAGACACATTACCAAAACTGACACCGACAGTTTGTTTTTCACAATCTATCTTAGCATTGACGGTGCATAAGAAAGGTCTACCAAAGATAATGGGACAAAAGTCATCTTGTGGGGAACCAAGGACTAGAAAATCAGTAGGGTATTTTACTTTCCCACACAATACTTCAACATCTCTAACAATCCCAAGTGGTGTGATAGTGTATCTATTAGCAAGTTTAATAGTGACATCAATGTCTTCCATTTCAGCAGGTGCTATTTCATCCATAATTTCTTGGTATAAGGTAAAAGGGATAGCACTCACACTAGCACCTAAATCACATAAACCATGGTAGCAATGATCTCCTATTTTAACTGAGACAACAGGCAAACCTTCTACGGGTCTATGTTTATCCTTTTCATCAGGTTTGGCAATTCTAGCAGCTTCATCACAAAAGTAGATAACATGCCCATCAATATTTTCTACCAAGAGATCTTTAACCATAGCAACACTAGGCTCTACTTTAATTTTCTTAGGGGATTTAGGTGCTCTTATATTACTCTTACGAACCACAGTTGATACCTTAGCATGTTCCTTTATCCTAACAGGGAAAGGTGGGTTTTCAATATAAGCGGTAGGCACAACTGGATCAACATTGTAAAAGATGGTTTCTTCTTTAGCTATGACCGCTCCTTTAATTTCTTCCTTAATAGGGGGATGATATTTAAACCACTTCTCCTTAGGGAGATCAACATGAGTAGCAAACGCTTCACAGAAAGAGGCTACTATCTCAGAGTCAAGTTCATATTTAGTGCTAAACTTGTGAAAAGTATCGGTATTCATAAAAGATTTAACACAATCAAATTCAAGCTTTATACCTGAATCATTTCCTTCGTCGAGTTCCCAATCTTCAGAGTTGTGTTTAATTCTTTCTAAGAGGTCCCACTTGAATTCAATAGTCTTCTTCATATAAGAACCAGCACAAGAAGTATCGAGCATGGATTGATCATTATGAGAAAGCCGAGCATAAAAATTCTGAATGATAACTTCCCTCGGAATATCATGACTGGGGCATGAATATAACATTGACTTAAGCCTCCCCCAAGCTAGAGCGATACTTTCTCCTTCACAAGGCCAAAAATTATATATATAATTCCGATCACGATGAACTAGATGCATAGGATAAAACTTTTGATGGAATTCCAATTGCAAACGATTCCAGTTCCACGATCCAAGATCATCACATAGCCTATACCATGTCAATGCTTTTCCCTCCAAAGATAAAGGGAAAAGCTTCTTCTTAACTTCATCTCCGGGTAAACATGCAAGCTTACATAATCCACATATTTCTTTCACATATAAAAGATGCATATCAGAATGTTCGGTTCCATCTCCTGCATAAGGTTTAGCAAGCAGTTGTTCTAGCATACCCGGAGGAATTTCATAAGTAACATTTTTAGTAGGTGCTGTAGGTTGAGGGGTAACTAATTGTGGTTCCAGTCGAGGTGAAGATACCCCGAACAAACCCCTCAAAGGATTGTTCTCCATAGTAGCAAGTAGCGATAAATTTCAGCACGTAGTATAAGTTTTTCCTTACCGATTTCCACTTACCAAGAGCGCTTCACTCCCCAGCAACGGCGCCAGAAAAGAGTCTTGATGACCCACAAGTATAGGGGATCAATCGTAGTCCTTTCGATAAGTAAGAGTGTTGAACCCAACGAGGATCAGAAGGAAATGACAAGCGGTTTTCAGCAAGGTAATTTCTGCAAGCACTGAAATTGAAGGTAACAGATAGTTTGATAGCAAGGTAATTGGTAACGAGCAAGTAACGGTAACGGTAAACAAGGTGCAGCAAGGTAGCCCAATCCTTTTGAGGCAAGGGACAGGCCAGGACAATCACTAGTAATAGGCAAAGTGTTCTTGAGGGTACACGGGAATTTCGTCTAGTCACTTTTATCATGTTGGTTTGATTCGTGTTCGCTACTTTGATAATTTGATATGTGGGTGGACCGGTGCTAAGGTGCTGTTCTTACTTGAACTAACAACCTACTTATGATTAACCCCCTCGCAAGCATCCGCAACTACGAGAAAAGTATTAAGACAAAGTCTAACCATAGCATTAAACATGTGGATCCAAATCAGCCCCTTACGAAGTAGCGCATAAACTAGGGTTTAAGCTTCTGTCACTCTAGCAACCCATCATATAATAACTACTCCACAATGCGTTCCCTTAGGCCCATGAATGGTGAAGTGTCATGTAGTCGACGTTCACATGACACCACTAAGGGAATCACAACATACATATCATCAAAATATCGAACACATATCAAATTCACATGATTACTCGCAACATGACTTCTCCCGTGACCTCAAGAACAAAGGTAACTACTCACAAATAATAATCATGCTCAAGATCAGAGGAGTATTGAATAGCATGATGGATCTGAACATATAATCTTCCACCAAATAAACCATATAGTAATCAACTACGCAAGGTAATCAACACTACTAGTCACCCACAAGTACCAATCTGAGGTTTCTGTACAAAGATTGAACACAAGAGATGAACTAGGGTTTGAGAGGAGATGGTGTTGTTGAAGATGTTGATGAAGATTGGCCTCCCAAAGACGAGAGGGCTGTTGGTGATGACGATAGCTTTGATTTCCCCCTCCGGGAGGGAAGTTCCCCCTGTGGAATCGCTCCGCCGGAGGGCAAAAGTGCTCCTGCCCAAGTTCTGCCTCGAGGCGGCGGCGCTTCGTCCCGAAAGTCCTCCTCTTATTTTTTCTAGGTCAAGAGTGACCTTATACCAGAAGATGGGCACCGGAGGTGGGCCAGGCTGAGCACAACCCATTAGGGTGCGCCCAGGGGGGCCTCGCGCGCCCTGGTGGGTTGTGCCCACCTGGGAGGCCCCCTCTGGTAGTTTCCAGCTCCAGTATTTTTTATTAAATGCAAAAATAATCTCCGTAAAATTTTAGCTTTATTGGAGTTGTGCAGAATAGGTATCTCTGACGTGCTTTTCTTGGGTCCAGAATTCCAGCTGTCGGTATTCTCCCTCCTTGTGTAAACCTTGCATATTATGAGAGAAAAGGCATTAGAATCACTCCCCAAGGCATTATTATTCAACAAAACAAAGTAAATAACAGTAGGAAATCATGATGCAAAATGGACGTATCAGCAATTGATAGAAAATCGAATAGTCATGACGATATCCAAGGCGATGATCATTATATAGGCATCACGTCCAAGATAGGTAGACCGACTCCTGCCTGCATCTACCTCTATTACTCCACACATCGACCGCTATCCAGCATGCATCTAGTGTATTAAGTTCATGGAAAAACAGAGTAATGCAATAAGAACGATGACATGATGTAGACAAGATCTATTCATGTAGGAATAGACCCCGTCTTGTTATCCTTAATAGCAACGATACATGCGTGTCTTGCTGCCCCTTCTATCACTGGGAAAGAACACCGCAAGATCGAACCATCACAAAGCACCTCTTCCGATGGCAAGAAAAATCGATCTAGTCGGCCTAACTAAACCAAAGATTCGGAGAAGAAATATGAGCCTATAAGTAATCATGCATATAAGAGATCAAAGAAGACTCAAATAATATTCATGGATAGAAACTGATCATGAACTCAAAATTCATCGGATCCCAACAAACACACCGCAAAAGTTCACATCAAATAGATCTCCCAGAGACCATTGTATTGAGAATCATAAGAGAGAGAGAAGAAGCCATCTAGCTACTGCCTACGGACCCGTAGGTCTATGGTGGACTACTCACGCATCATCGGAGAGGCACCTATGAGGAAGATGAACTCCTCCGTGATGGTGTTTAGATTGGATCTCGAGGTTTTGGAACTTGCGACGGCTGGAATTGTGTTTTGTCGACTCCCCTAGGGTTTTTGGAATATTCGGGAATTTATAGGCATCAGAGGCGGTGGAGAGGGGCCCCGAGGAGGGCACAACTCATCAGAGCGCGCCGGGGCCCCCCTGGCGCGCCCTGGTGGGTTGTGGTATCCTCGGCCCACTCCCCCGGCACTTCTTTGGCCCACTGGGTGTCATCTGGTCCAGAAAAAATCTCCAAAAAGTTTCGTCGCGATTGGACTTCGTTTGGTATTGATTTTCTGCAAAGTAAAAAACAAGCAAAAACAACAACTGGCACTTTGGCACTATGTCAATAGGTTAGTCCCAAAAAATGATATAAAGTTGTTATAAAATGATTGTAAAACATCCAAGAATGATAATATAACAGCATGGAACAAGCAAAAATTATAGATACGTTGGAGACGTATCAGTGTTCTTGAACTCCGATCTGTTGTCGCTCCGAACTTTCTTGATCTTCACTTCAAATTGATTTTGGGCCTTGCGAGCGAAGTTCTTGAAGATCTTTTGCATCTGTGACTTGTCATCAAGAAAGAATACCCATGTAAATGTGAAAAAATCATCAACTATAACTAGACCAAAGTAATTTCCACCAAGGATCTTGTAAGCATTGGGACCAAAGAGATCCATGTGAAGCAATTCGAGTGGTCTCCTAGTAGTCATGATGTTCTTTACGAGATGACTTCCACCTACTTCCTTTCCAGCTTGACAAGCACTACAAAGTCTATCTTTGTCAAAGATAACATATTTAACACCAAGTATATGATCACCTTCGATGAGCTTGTCTAGATTACGCATACCAACATGTCCTAGCCTTCTATGCCAAAGCCAACCTTTAGAAGATTTTGCAATAAGGCAAGTACGAGGTTTGGATCTCTTAGTGAAATCAACAATGTATAGATCACCTCTACGGAAACCGGTAAAGACCATGCTATGATTATCTTGACGAAACACTTGGCAATCAACTTTAGTAAATAGAACATTGAAACCAAAGTCGGCTAGTCTAGATACGAAGAGAAGATTATAACCAAGGGATTCAACAAGCATAACATTTTGAATAGAACTATCATGAGATATGGCCACCTTAGCAAGACCGAGTACCTTACCCTTGGAGTTGTCTCCAAAAGTCACATACCTCCGTGGTCCATTGTTTGGTGTGATCTCTTGAAACATGTCACTATCTCCGGTCATGTGATCGGTGCATCCACTGTCGAGGATCCACTCTTTTCCTCCGGACATGTAATCCTTGAAGTTCGCCATCAGACTTAGATTCTTCATAGTCTTTTCATAATCGATGTCGAACAACTCATCTTCATCATAGTAGCCATGTTCCACATTGTCATCATCAATTGCGATATCCTCGTCATAAGAGACAAGAGATTCGTTAGAGTTGTGATCATAACAATGTTCAAGATTGTGAATGCAAATGGCTTCAACAATGATGTTGTTGATAGTTATGACATCTCCTTTGGCACGCATGAGGTCTCTAAGTTTGAAGAGATAATCATCAAAATTGGATCACTAGGTTTCATCTTGTGAAATGCAATAGTTTTATGGAGAATGACATCAAGATTTTTCAAAGAGTAGTTTGGATATCTATTCTCTAAATCTTTCCACAAGGTATAAGCACACTCAAAGTTTCTCATTTGATCAAACACAATTCTTGGCAATCCCCTAATGATAAGATTAACAGTTCTAAGATTGCGAAGCATGTCAATTTCTTCTTCGTGTGACGGATGCAAGGGATCAATGGGAGGCACATAAGGGCTCGTAACATACTTGCTCAAATGGAATTCATTGAATAGGCTAAGCACCTCATATTTCCATTGACTATAGTACTCCCCATCGAGAATAGGCACTCTATAACCAAGGCTCCCCAAACTAGACACATCCATCTTCCTCCAATGGTGATAAAACCAAAGCTATGGAGACCAAAGCTCTGATACCAATTGTGGGATCGAGAAGGGACGTCTAGAGGGGGGGTGAATAGACTACTTGGCAAATTAAAAACCTAACTTTTTCCCAATTTTAATGGTTGGTAGATTTTAGCAATTCTAACAAGTCTAGTGCACCCTACACATGCTAGTCAACAAGTATAGCAGCGGAAAGTAAAGACAAACACATGTAATAAGGAGTAGAGATAGGAAGATCAACGCAATTGATGACATGAAGATTTTTCCCATGGTTCCGATAGGTGGTGCTATTGTACATACACGTTGATGGAGACTTCAACCCATGAAGGGTAGCGGTCGCTAGAGTCCACGAAGGGCTCCACCCAAAAGGGTCCACGAAGTAGCAACCTCGTCTATTCCATCACGGCTTCCATCCACGAAGGACTAGCCTCACTATTGGTAGATCTTAATGAAGTAGGAATTCTCCTTGGCCGTACAAACTTCTTGGTTCAACTCCACAACACGAAGAAGGAGGCCCCCAAGCGACACCTAACCAATCTAGGAAACACCACTCTCCAAAAGGTAATTGATATGTCTCCAACGTATCTATAATTTTTAATTGTTCCATGCTATTATACTATCATTCTAGGATACTTTTTGAGTATTTATTTACCAATTTATATTATTTTTGAGAACTAACCTATTGACCCAGTGCCAGTTCCTGTTTTTTGTGTATTTTTTATTTCGCAGAAAATTCATATCAAACGAAGTCCAAATGCGATAAAAATTACGGAGATTTTTTTGGAATATATGTGATTTTTGAGAGTCGGAATCAACAGAAGACGATGCCCGAGGGCCCCACAAGCCTAGGGGGGCGCGCCCTGATGGCTTGTGGCCAGCCCTTAGGTCAGTTGAGGCTCTCCTTCTGCCGCAAGGAAGATACTTTCGCGATAAAAATTCCCTCAAAATTTCAGCCCAGTCGGAGTTTCGGATCTCCGGATATTTAAGAAACGGTGAAGCGGTCAGAAACCAGTCGTGAAAACAGAAGAGAAACAGAGAGAGAGATCCAATCTCGGAGGGGCTCCTGCCCTCCGGGAGCCATGGAAGCCATGGACCAGAGGGGTAACCCTCCTCCCACCTAGGAAGGAGGTCAAGGAAGAAGAAGAATAAGGGGGGCTCTATCCCCCTCTCTCCTGGTGGCGTTGGAGCGCCGCCGGGGCATCCATCGTGATGACGATCTACACCAACAACTTCGCCGCCGTCATCACCAACCCTTCTCCATAAACACCGCCATGATGCTCACCACCAGGAGTGAGTAATTCATTTGTAGGCTTGCTGGACGGTGGTGGGATTGGATGAGATTGATCATGTAATCGAGTTAAGTTTGATAGGGCTTGATCCCTAGTATCCACTATGTTCTGAGATTGATGTTGCTATGACTTTGCTATGCTTAATGCTTGTCACTAGGGCCCGAATGCCATGATTTCAGATCTGAACATATTATGTTTTCACGAATATAAAATTTATTTGGATCCTATGTTGCAAGTTGTATGCACCTATTACGTGTCTTGATCCGCATACCCCAATGTGACAATAATTGGGATTCTTTCCGGTGATTGCCGTAGTTTGAGGAGTTCATGTATTCACCATGTGTTAATGCTTTGTTCCGGTTCTCTATTAAAAGGAGGCCTTAATATCCCTTAGTTTCCAATAGGACTCCGCTGCCATGGGAGGGTTGGACAAAACATGTCATGCAAGTTCTTATCGCAAGCACGTATGACTATATACGGAATACATGCCTACATTACATTGATGAATTTGAGCTAGTTCTGTGTCGCCCTAGTGTGTAAATGTTATATGATTAATGTCATCTAAATTATTATCCATCACCGATCCACGTGCCTACGCTTTACATATACTGAACTTGCAAAATTATCTATTACACCTACTAAGTACTTCTAGTTTTATTCCCGCAAAGTAGTTTCATACTTGTTCTAGGTGAAGTAAGCGTTAGCGTGCGTAGAGTTGTATCTGTGGCCGATAGAACTTGAGAGAATATTAATTCTACCTTTAGCTCCTCGTTGGGTTTGAGACTCTTACTTATTGAAAAAGGCTACAAACGATCCCCTACACTTGTGGGTTATCAAGACCTTTTTCTGGCGCCGTTGCCGGGGAGCAATAGGGTAGTGGTTGATATTCTCGTGTGTGCTTGTTTTCTTTATCACTAAGTAATTTTTATTTTCTGTTTTTAGTTGTTTTATTTTCTGTTATTAGTTGTTTGATATCTTTAGTTATAGATATGGAACACGAAACACCAACAAAATTAGATGTACTTGCTACTCATGGAGATGGGGAACCTCCTAAAACCCTCGATGCTCGTTATGTGAAACGGGTTAATGACTCCTTTGATGATCCTGAGAAATCCCCATTGAACTTTATAATGGGAGACACATTGGATCAACGTGAGTACTTTAGGGATTATCGCTTATCTCAAAAAGGGAAACACTTATGGGATCAAATTACAATATTGCGTTGGTTTGCTTGGGATGCATGTTTGAAATGTGATTATACTTGTTGCTCTGAGTTAGAGGCTCCACACCTTCCCTTTCAGTGTGTATTTAATGGTAATGAAACCTTGGCTTCTTATGCTAATGGTATATATGATTACTATGATGTGGAACGAATAGAAGAATTTGTTGCTTTTAAGGGTGCTTTTGAAGTTGCCTCTTTGATTGAAAAGTGTGATGATGTTTCTTACAAATCTGAAAATCTTGCCATACTTAAATATTGCTATGAGAATTATGAATGCAATGCTGATATTATTGAATTTATTAAGAGAAGGACTGCTACCTTGGAAGAGACTAATATTTTGCAGGAATCCATGGAAGAAGAAATTGTTGAAACCGTGAGCTCATTAGATGAAAAAGATGAGGAGGAGAGCGAAGAACAAAAGGAGGAAGAGCGGATAGCTACCCGTGCCCACCTTCTAATGAGAGTAACTCTTCAACTCATACATTGTTTAATTTCCCTTCGCACATACCGAAGAATGAATGCTATGATGATTGCTATGATCCCTTGGAATTTGAAATATCCCTTTTTGATGAACTTGATGCTTGCTATGCTTGTGGCCATGATGCCAATATGAGTTATTCTTATGGATATGAACTTTCTATAGTTCCTTATGTTAAGCATGAAATTGTTGCTATTGCACCCACACATGATAGTCCTATTATCTTTTTGAATTCTCCCAACTACACTATATCGGAGAAGTTTGCACTTATTAAGGATTATATTAACGGGTTGCATTTTACCACTACACATGATGATTTTGATGGATATAATATGGATGTGCCTGCTGCTCCTACTTGCAGTTATTATGAGAGAGGAACCAAATCCACACCTCTCTATGTTTCCAATACGATAAAATTGCAAGAAACTACTTATGCTATGAATTGGCCTTTACTTTGTGTGAATGAATTGTTCTTGTATGACATGCCAATGCATAGGAAGAGAGTTATACTTCGTTGTCACATGACATATATAACTTTGTGCTCACTGCTAAATTACAAATCATTGTTAATTAAAATTGGCTTTGATATACCTTGGGATCCGGGTGGATCAATTACTTGAGCACTATATGCTTAGCTTAATGGCTTTAAAGAAAGCGCTGCCAGGGAGACAACCCGGAAGTTTTAGAGAGTCATTTATTTCTGTTGTGTGCTTTTAAAATAATTAAAAACAAAAAAATAAAGCAGGGAACCTAAAACTTTTTCAAAAAGAAAAGTGAAAGTTTGAAAGACGGGCACCGTTGAAGTGGGGGCTAGCCTTGAAATTTGTTCATGCCCATGGAAACTTTGTGAATCTTGATTACAGAAACTTTTCAACAAAAATAATTATACCCTTGTATAAATCCATTGTATTATAAAAATAATGTGCCAAGAATTACCTTTAAGATGTTTGAATTGTTTGTTTGATATGTGTTGTGTAAAAACAGAAACTTTTGCTGTAGAGTTTGAATTTTCATATTTTACTGGAACGTGCAAAAATTCTGAAACTTTTACACAGTACTGCTATGCAAATTCTTTATTACGTCCTAATTTTTCAGAATTGTTTGAGTTATAGAAGTATTGTAACCAAACAGATCTTTACAGACTGTCCTGTTTTTCATAGATTGCTGTTATAGTTGCTTTGTGTGCTTATGTTTGAATTCTTGTTGAGCCCCAATGACTTGGGAGCCATAGAATTGTGATAGTATACAGTGGGTAATGTTAGATTATAATTATGCAACAATGTTATGGCAGGACATGAAGAGATTTCATGATTATGTACTAACATTTCTAATAAAATTTTTGTCAAAGTTTTGTGTGGATGAAGTGTTCGAAGATCGAGGAGGTATCGATATGAGAAGAATAAGGAGAGACAAGAGTTCAAGCTTGGGGATGCCCAAGGCACCCCAAGTAAATATTCAAGGAGACTCAAACATCTAAGCTTGGGGATGCCCCGGAAGGCATCCCATCTTTCTTCAACAACTATCGGTATGTTTCGGTTTTTGTTTTGTTCACATGATATGCATAAATTCTTGGAGCGTCGTGTGCCTTTTATTTTCCTTTGTCAATGCACCATGCTGGTTTGGGAAGGTACATGGTTGATTTATAGAATGCTCTTTGCACTTCACTTATATATTTTGAGTATGGCTTTATAGAATGCTTCATGTGCTTCACTTATATCATTTGAAGTTGGATGCCCGTTTCTCTACATATAGAAAACCGTTATTTGTAGAATGCTCTTTTGCTTCACTTATATTTATTAGAGCATGTCCAGATCTTTTGTAGAAAGAATTAAACTCTCGTTCTTCACTTATATTTGTTTGAGAGTTAATAAACAGTGATGGTAATTTGCACGGGTTATAAAACTAGTCCAAAAATAATAGGCATTCAAGGAGTGGTAATCAAAACCTTCATGTAGCACATTAAAAGAGAAATTGTGGCTTAATGATATTGATGTGGTAATGCGAAAGAGTCTGAGTGCATCATTGTTGATCCATTGAAGTGTCAATATTAAGAGGTGTTAAGTTCTTTTTTGTCTAAATATTAAAAAGGAATGGTGAGCATGCGAGTAGTACTTTGATTTGTGATAAAACTAATGAAAGATCGTGGATGTCGCCTAGAGGGGGGGGGTGAATAGGCGCTTTAAAATAATTACGGTTTAGGCTTGAACAAATGCGGAATAAAACTAGCGTTTAATTTGACAAGCACAAAACCTAAATCGACTAGGCTCACCTATGTGCACCAACAACTTATGCTAAGCAAGATAAACAACTAAGAGATAGCAAGATATATAACTAGAAACAATATGGCTATCACAAAGTAAAGTGCATAAGAAAAGGGCTCGGGTAAGAGATAACCGAGGCACGCGGAGACGACGATGTATCCCGAAGTTCACACCCTTGCGGATGCTAATCTCCGTTTGGAGCGGTGTGGAGGCACAATGCTCCCCAACAATGCCACTAGGGCCACCGTATTCTCCTCACGCCCTCGCACAATGCAAGGTGCCGTGATTCCACTAAGGGACCCTTGAGGGCGGTCACCGAACCCGTACAAATGGCAACCCTTGAGGGCGGTCACCGAACCCGTACACTTTGGCAACCCTTGGGGGCGGTCACCGGTACCCGTCAAATTGCTCGGGGCGATCTCCACAACCTAATTGGAGACCCCGACGCTTGCCCGGAGCTTTACACCACAATGATTGAGCTCCGAGGCACCACCAAGCCGTCTAGGGCGCCAAGGCACCCAAGAGGAACAAGCTCTAGGGTGCTCAAACACCCAAGAGTAATAAGCTTCTCAACTACTAACTTCCACGTATCACCGTGGAGAACTCAAACCGATGCAACTAATGCAATGGCAAGAACACACGAAGTGCTCAAGTCCCTCTCTCTCAAATCCCACCAAAGCAACAAAAGCTATGGAGGAAAGTGAGAGGAAGAACAAGGAGAACACCAAGAACTCCAAGATCTAGATCCAAGGGGTTCCCCTCACTTAGAGGAGAAAGTGATTGGTGGAAATGTGGATCTAGATCTCCTCTCTCTTTTCCCTCAAGAAGGAGCAAGAATCATTGGAAGGATTGAGAGATAGGCAAGCTCAAGAAGGTCAACAATGGGGGAGAAATGAGCTCAAAGGATAAGATAACCGTTGGGGAAGAAGACCCCTTTTATAGGGCCACCCCAAATCCAACCATTACCCGTGCTGGACGCGTACAAGCGGTACTACCGCTCTTGCGAGCGGTACTACCGCTTAAGCGGTAGTAATTCAAAAACAGCAGGCGAGAACACGGGACTGGAGCGGTAGTGCCGCACCAAGCGGTACTACCGCTCAACTAAGCGGTACTACCGCTAAAGCGAAAAGAGCAACAGAAGCTTGCACACTCTGCGAAAAACAAGCGGTAGTAGCAGCGGTAGTGGAGGGCGGAAGTACCGCACCAAGCGGTACTACCGCCCAGCAGAGCGGTACTACCACTCTGAGCGGTACTACCGCACTACAGCCGCACTACTACCGTTTAACAGAAAACGGCAACAGAGACGTGCACAGAAGGAAACCCCGCAAGCGGTAGTGGCGGCGGTAGTAAGGGCGGTAGTACCGCCAGAGCGGTACTACCGTGCTACTACCGCTCTACTACCGTGAATGGCAAACTGGCAACAGAGAGTTGCACGCTCGGGGAAACCCCAAGCGGTAGTGCCACGGAAGTACCAGCGGTACTACCGCATAAGCGGTACTACCGTGGGCACCAGCGGTACTACCGCTTGCAAGCTACTGAAAATCCACAGAAAACAGAGGATACAAATAAAACCAGAACTGCCATAACTTCTGCAAATGAGCTCCGAATTGAGCAAACTCAAGCATGTTGGATAGAAGACAACGAGTACTATCCAAACAGCGACTGGTTATAATAAGAAGTGGCAGGGGAGATATGCCTAACATATAGAGATGAGAAACCTCTATGAATGAAGAACCGGCATAAACTCCAACATCGAAAACATCATAGAAGATGCATATATGAACTCCGTTTTCGATGAACTCGAGCTTGTCATGAAGATGACCAAAAGCTCAAAGACTCACAAAGAGAAACACCAAACCCGAACCAAGAAAGATGATGCAAGGATGCAATGGTTTGAGCTCTCTACGAATGATACGATAAAGCTACTCACTTGAGAGCCCCCCTTGATAGTACGGCTATCGATCCTAAAACCCGGTCTCCCAACTACCACCATGAGACCGGTAAAATAGAAAACCTATCAAGGGCAAACCTTTGCCTTGCGCATAGTCCACTTGAGCTAGATGATGACGATCTTGACCTCCTCAAGTTGGACCACCTTTCTTGATTGCGCCGGCTCGATGAAGACTAGTTGATTGCTCCCCCATACTCCACTATGGGTGAGCCACTCTTTGGCACATCTTCACAAGTCCATTGTCACCACAATGGACGGCAAGCTTCAAGCATGTGATCTCTTCGTGATGCTCCACTTGAACTTGCACACCGCAATGTTGATGACGATCACCACTTGATGTCATCCTCCATGGGTTGAATGCGATCTTCCTCTTGACGCAAGCCCATGGAAACATACCTAACCCCACATAAAACTCTCGCATAGAACACGGGTTAGTACACAAAGCGTAATGGACAATGCTTACCATACCATGAGATCACTTGATCTCGCTTGGTACATCTTCTACGCTTTGTGTGTTGATCAACTTGAATCACTCTTCATATGTAGTCTTGATCAACCTTGAATCTTTCCAACTCTCTTCATTAGGATGATGTCTTGATGTCTTGAAGGTAAACATGAATGTTCACACAATCTTCTTCTTCAAGACATGCTTGCAATAGGCTCATCTCTTACATGACCAATCTTTGGATAACTCCATGAATAACCTTGGTCAACACATATTCTTCTTCTAATAACCTTGAAACCAACAAATGGTCTTCAAGCAATGCCTATGGACAAACCCTTCAAATATAACTCAAGGCAACCATTAGTCCATAGAGATTGTCATCAATTACCAAAACCAAACATGGGGGCAGCACATGTTCTTTCAACTAATAAAACTTTGAAATAAGTATATGAGTTCTTTATGACTAATGTGAAACCATGGACATACGCAATCTCACCTTCACATATTTGCTAGCCTCTTCGGTACCGTGCATTGACCATTCTCACCTCGAGGATCGGTGCAACTTTCGCCGGTGCGTCCAAACCCCGTGACATGATACGCTCTGTTGCACATAAGCCTCGTTATATCTTCCTCAAAACAACCACCATACCTACCTATCATGGCATTTCCATAGCCATTCCGAGATATATTGCCATGCAACTTTCACCGTCACTTCATATGACTTGTATTTCCATTGTCATATTGCATTGCATGATCGTAAGATAGCTAGCATGATATTTACATGGCTTGTCCATTTTTTGATATATTTTTCTATGCTAGATCATTGCACATCCTGGTACACTGCCAGAGGCATTCATATAGAGTCATATCATCCTATCAGTTTTTCATATCGAGTTGTAAGTAAATAACAGTGTGATGATCATTATTATTAGAGCATTGTCCCAGTGAGGAAAGAATGATGGAGACGATGATTCTCCCACAAGTCGAGATGAGACTCTGGATGAGAAAAAATAAAGATGGGTGAGGCCAACTGAGCCCACCATCCATTCAAAAAAATCGAAAAAAAACAAAAAAACAAAAAAAAAGAGAAAAAAATGAGAGAAGGGACTTTGCTACTATCCTTTACCACACTTGTGCCTCAAAGTGGCACCATGTTCTTCATACAGAGAGTCTCCAGTTTTGTCACTTCCATATGCTAGTGGGAATTTTTCATTATAGAACTTGGCTTGTATATTCCGATAACGGGCGTCCTCAAATGCCCGAGTTCTTCATGAGCAAGCAAGTTGGATGCACACCCACTTAGCTTCAGTCGAGCTTTCATACACTTATAGCTCTAGTGCATCCGTTGCATGGCAATCCCTACTCCTCGCATTGATATCTATTGATGGGCACCTCCATAGCCCGTTGATACGTCGAGTTGATGCGAGACTTTCTTCTCCACTTTTACCTCTTTGAAACCTACCACCACATTCTATTCCACCTATATGCTAGGTCCATGGTTCACGCTCATGTATTGCCTGAAGAATAAAAAGTTGATGCATACTGAAAAAGTACGATCCAATTGCCTGACTTGGACACCGTGGTGCTTAACATTTGTATTAATGTGGTGAAGATGGAGCCATGCCTTGCTAATATAATAAGATGAACAGGGGTAAACATTCTTTGAGGATCGTATACTTTGAAAGATTGATGATTTTATTGCTTGTGCTTATAACTATTACTATGTCAATGTTTGTTAATTCATCTTTTCTCAATGAGCATACATACAAAGATTAAATATTGGGTAGCATGTCACATCAAAAATTATGTTTTTATCTTTTACCTACTCGAGGACGAGCATGAATTAAGCCTGGGGATGCTTGATACTTCTCCAGCGTATCTATACTTTTTGATTGTTACATGCTATTATATTATCATTCTAGGATACTTTTTGAGTAATTATTTACCAATTTATATTATTTTTGAGCACTAACCTATTGACCCAGTGCCCAGTGTCAGTTCCTGTTTTTTTGTTTTTTTTTGTTTCGCAGAAAATCCATATCAAACAAAGTCCAAACGCGATAAAAATTTACGGAGATTTTTTTGGAATATATGTGATTTTTAAGAGTCGGAATCAAGAGAAGACGATGCCCGAGGGGCCCACAAGCCAACAGGGCATGACCCCCCTAGGGTCGTGCCCTGATGGCTTGTGGCAAGCCCTTAGGTCGGTTGAGGTTCTCCTTCTGCCGCGAGGAAGATATTTTTGCGATAAAAATCCCCTCAAAATTTCAGCCCGATCGGATTTACAAATCTCGGGATATTTAAGAAATGGTGAAGGGGTAAGAAACCAGTCGCGAAAATAGAAGAGAAACACAGAGAGAGAGAGAGAGAGAGATCCAATCTCGGAGGGGCTCCTGCCCTCTGGGAGCCATGGCGGCCATGAACCAGAGGGGAAACCCTCCTCCCACCTAGGGAGGAGGTCAAGGAAGAAGAAGGAGGAGGGCTCTCTCCCCATCTCTCCCGGTGGCGCCGGAGCGCCGCCGGGGCATCCATCGTGACGGCGATCTACACCAACAACTTCGCCGCCGCCATCACCAACCCTTCTCCATCAACACTGCCATGATTCTCACCACTGGGAGTGAGTAATTCCTTTGTAGGCTTGCTGGACGGTGGTGGGATTGGATGAGATTGATCATGTAATCGAGTTAAGTTTGATAGGGCTTGATCCCTAGTATCCACTATGTTCTGAGATTGATGTTGCTATGACTTTGCTATGCTTAATGCTTGTCACTAGGGCCCGAGTGCCATGATTTCAGATCTGAACATATTATGTTTTCACGAATATAAGATTGATTTGGATCCTATCTTGCAAGTTGTATGCACCTATTACGTGTCTTGATCCGCATAGCCCAAGGTGACAATAATTGGGATTATTTCCGGTGATTGCCGTAGTTTGAGGAGTTCATGTATTCACCATGTGTTAATGCTTTGTTTCGGTTCTTTATTAAAAGGAGGCCTTAATATCCCTTAGTTTCCAATAGGACCCCGCTGCCACGGGAGGGTAGGACAAAAGATGTCATGCAAGTTCTTATCGCAAGCACGTATTACATGCCTACATTACATTGATGAATTGGAGCTAGTTCTGTGTCGCCCTAGTGTGTAACTGTTATATGATCAATGTCATCTAAATCATTATCCATCACTGATCCACGTGCCTATGCTTTACATATACTGAACTTGCAAAATTATCTATTACACCTACTATGTACTTCTAATTTTATTCCCGCAAAGTAGTTTCATACATGTTCTAGGTGAAGTAAGTGTTAGCGTGCGTAGAGTTGTATCGATGGCCGATAGAACTTGAGAGAATATTAATTCTACCTTTAGCTCCTCGTTGGGTTTGACACTCTTACTTATCGAAAAAGGCTACAAACGATTCCCTACACTTGTGGGTTATCAGTAATAGATGTGGTAACAATGATGAACTCCTTGCTCTTGTGCTTCAAAAGATAGTCTCCTCAACACACAATCACTCTCTCACAGATTTGGCTTGGTAGAAGAGGTAGCTTGGGTGGAATGCAACTTGGGGAGGCTAGAAATCAAGATTCATATGGTTGGAGTGGAAGATCTTGATCTCAACACATGAGTAGGTGTCTCTCTCTCAGAAAAATGGATGGGGCAATTGAAGATATGTTGATGCGGAGCATCCCACCATCATCCCCATGAAACCTACACCATCAAACCAACCCCCAAGTGGTCCTATGACAAGACACGCGCACGCAACATTGGAGCTAAGGTGAACTCACTCCTCTTCGAGTTAGACTTGGATATCAACGGGACTTGGATGCTACCTCACAATGAAACCCTTTGCATACTCAGGTACTCGGGAGAGGGACACGCAAGCGGCCACGAGGATGCCAAGCTGGGAAGACCCAAGAAGGAGTCGCACACAAGCCCCAGCTCTCGGACATCCGATGCCTGGAACCCGGCGCCAGCCCGAGGACCAGCAGGACGCCCCAGCCGCCGGACGACCGACGCCGCTCGGACCTCCGAGACCACCCAACGCCCAGATGACTGACTCCCTTCCGGAAATCCGGCGCCAAGCCACTCACATCGAATCCTCGGATGACCGAGCCCCGGACGTTCGACAGGTCCCGGAAATCCGGACGCTCCACTCCCGCACCGAATCCTCAAACGAATGGCCGACCCCGGACGTCCGGACCACCGTGAAGCCTCGGACGTTCGACAAACCCCAGACGTTCGGACCACCGTGAAGCCTCGAACGTCCGACAGCGTCCTGACGTCCTGACCCTGTCTGCGCACAGGCCTGGGGGCCTTGGCCCATGTACCCCCCCTCTTTCGCCTAAGACTATATAAACACCTCCCCCTCCTCTATCTAGGGTTAGCTTATGTTTAGCATTGGATATTGTTGAGCATAGCTCCATCTACCTCCTTCTCCCACGGAGTTGACCACCTCCTCGAGAGAAGATCCGAGTTGGATGCCAAGGCCCCTTCTAGGAAAGATCCCGGGGATATCAAGACCTCATATCCATGGAGTGAGACGACTACTGGTTACCTTGTATCGCTTGTTTGACTTTCGATATTTGTATCTTGTGTGCATGAGTGGATTTAGCGGATGTGTGATCGGAGATCTTCCTTGTGTTCGTGTTTTCTCTTGTGATTTCTCCATTCTCCCCCCTCCAAGTGTGAAAAGGTCGACCTACACGGGCGTGCCCCGTATCATATGTTCTGAGTGCTTCCTCTGCGAGTGAGAGGAGGTGGAGGGGTATATATAGGCATCTCCAAAAATCCAACTGTTACAACATTATTGCCCAACTCAGTGAAACCGGAATAAAAACTCGGTTGCACTGACTAGTGCAAAATGTGGCAACTTTTGGCTTTTCGGTGAGACCGATATATAAATCTCAGTGGTACCGATATGGGTGACCTAGGCAGTTTCCAAATCTCGGTGAGACCAATTTTCAAAACTCGGAAATTACGATTCTTAAAAATAGGATACCAAAGAGTTGGTCACTGGTTTCGGTTGCACCGATTGGAATGTTGGTGGCACCGAGACCTTAGGGTTTTGGCTAGGATCTGTCTAGTGTTAAAACTCGGTGGGGCCGAATATGGAAACTTGGTGGCACCGATTTTTGTGGTAGGATTTTGACAGATATTTTGTGGGAGAATTTCATGTGTATCTTTGGTGGCTAATCTCTAAGCACTTGAGCAACCAAATCATCATAGAAACCTCATCCCCTTTTAATAGTATTGGCTTTCCTATGGACTCAAAAGTGATTTCTCACAAAATGTAAAAAGTAGAGTCTTCAAGCTTGATGTCTTGCCAATCCTATTCCTTTTCTTCTCCATCTTTCCTTGGGGATTCTCCACTCATTCCATGGCCAATCTTCTCTATGGACTTCATCTGAAATAAGCTAGGTAAAACTATTAGTCCAAGAGACAATGTATGTTGTCATGAATTATCAAAACCTCCAAGGAAGCAAATGTGCTTTCAACGACAACCTAGCGTACCCAAAGAATCAGGTAAACAACCATGCAATCCATAAGTTCTCGAAGAATTTGAGCTCTTGGAAATCCGCAGCAAGAAAAGAGATTGAAAAGAAACCCGACATAGATATCTCCGAGATCCAGCAGAAGTGGCCAACCATTAGTGTAGATGACTGGAACATTTTCAAGAGGCAAAATCAGGAGAACCATGCAGTGCAGAACCAGTCGTCATAGGGGAAGGACATACGATCAAGGACATTAAGTAACCACACCCTCGGAAGCCGCGATTTTGTTGGTTAGAAGCTCGTGTGGGACAAGCAGGACACTGTACTTGCAGCAAATGGCATCCCAAACTACTTCGAGAAATTCAAGGACCCCCTCGAATACGCCTATGTCATGGGCCGGTACCATTATGATCATAAGACAAGGGAATTTTCCATGGATCACCAAACAAGGAGACTAGAAGAAGAACCGGCAAAGCAGCATGCGGAACCTCAGAGCTCGCAAGGGTCCATGGCCAGGTGGAACACTCATCTTAACCAGTCGATCAACGTTACCCTTGGCAAGGAGCCGTTAGCACCGCCGATGGGTGACCGTGTGAACAACGCTGGATGCGGTGCCAAATGGGACTATAATTACCCCGAAGACCGCGAACTGCAACGACAGACAAGGAGAGCCAACAAGTGGAGCATCAAACAGAAAATACTGGAAGCCACGGCCGCAACTGTAGCCAACATTGAAGAATTCATCAACATGCAAAGCCAAGACCATGCCCAAGTCATGTTGCCTTCAATAATCGAAAGCGTGAAGAATTGGATCAAGAACGACGAACTAGGAAATGTTGTCATCCAACCTTCGCCCAAGGATAGCAATCCGTCTGTCTCTTTCACTAGCAACCCATCGCCAACTCTCAACGCTCTTACAGAAAACACTCCATGCAGTCTCTTAGCCTATGTGAGTGGTGAGTGACATGGCTTGAGACTGCGTCGGTATTTCCCCAAAGAGGAAGGGATGATGCAGCACAGCGACGGTAAGTATTTCCCTCAGTTATGAAACCAAGGTTATCTAACCAGTAGGAGGATCACCACCACCCAATAAGCAGCACCTGCACACAAACAACAAATACTTGCAACCCGACGCGAAAGAGAGGTTGTCAATCTCTCTACGGTAATATGATAGATTAGGTAGTGATATATAGGAGAGATAGATCTCTCAAGAACACAAATAAAAAGAGTAAATATGCAACCATATGTTTTTGGGGTTTTGGTTTTGTAGATCAGAAAATAAAGATTGCAAAAAAGTAGATCGGAAAGCAATATGTTGGAAAAGTAGACCCGGGGGCTGTAGGGTTCACTAGTGGCTTCTCTCATGAATATAGCGCACGGTGGGTGAACAAATTACTGTTGGGCAATTGATAGAAAATCGAATAGTCATGACGATATCCAAGGCGATGATCATTATATAGGCATCACGTCCAAGATAGGTAGACCGACTCCTGCCTGCGTCTACCTCTATTATTCCACACATCGACCGCTATCCAGTATGCATCTAGTGTATTAAGTTCATGGAAAAATGGAGTAATGCAATAAGAACGATGACATGATGTAGACAAGATCTATTCATGTAGGAATAGACCCCATCTTGTTATCCTTAATAGCAACGATACATGTGTGTCTTGCTGCCCCTTCTGTCACTGGGAAAGAACACCGCAAGATCGAACCCATCACAAAGCACCTCTTCCCATGGCAAGAAAAATCGATCTAGTCGGCCTAACTAAACCAAAGATTCGAAGAAGAAATACGATGCTATAAGCAATCATGCATATAAGAGATCAAAGAAGACTCAAATAATATCCATGGATAGAAACTGATCATGAACTCAAAATTCATCGGATCCCAACAAACACACCGCAAAAGTTTACATCAAATAGATCTCCAAGAGACCATTGTCTTGAGAATCATAAGAGAGAGAGAGAGAAGAATCCATCTAGCTACTGCCTACGGACCGTAGGTCTATGGTGGACTACTCACGCATCATCGGAGAGGCACCTATGAGGAAGATGCACTACTGGAATCTGGCATTTTGCCGTCTGCCAGCTCTTTGCCGTCTGCCAGCTCATGGCAAAGAGGCTCTTTGCCGTCTGCTTGGGGAAAGCAGGCGGCAAAGAACCAGCTCATGACAAAGAGGCTCTTTGCCATCAGCTGGTTCTTTGCCGTCTGCCAGCTGACGGCAAAAAGGTCAAAGGTAGACGGCAAAGAGCCAGGTGGGCCCCATGGGGCACGGCGTGGCTAGGTCAACTTCTTTGCCGTCTGCTGGCAGACGGCAAAGAGGGGACAGATGGCAATGTCCCTCCTTTGCCGTCTGCTAGCAGACGGCAAAGAAGTGACGTGGGCGAGCCCTAACAGTCACCCTCTTTGCCGTCTGCTAGCAGACGGCAAAGAGGGGCCACTTAAGGGGCGGCCGTCGCCCCCCCCCCTCTCTCTCTCTCTCCCTCCCGCGCCCTCTCCTCCTTTTGTCGCCGCCGCCAGTCGCCGCCGCCGGCCAGCCCGCCCGTCCCGCCCCTGGAGCCAGCCCCGCCGCCGGCCAGCCCGCCTGTCCCGCCCACCGGACCCAGGCCGCGGCGGCCACCCCGCCGCGCCCCATCGCCGGAGGTCACTGCGCCGCCCCGCCCCGCCGCCAGAACCCTCCCCGCGGCCCCTGCGCCGCCCCGCCCCGCCGCCGGAGCCCTCGGCCTTCCTCCAGCGGCCCCCTCCCCGCGGCCAGCCTCCATCGGCCGACCTTGCCGGAGCAAGGTGAGCTCCATTTTTTTCTGTTTTTTTCTGTTATTTCCTGTTTAGTTCTAGGTTTAGTGCTAGGTTTAGGTTTAGTTTTAGGTTTAATGCTAGGTTTAGGTTTAGGTTTAGATAAATAGAAGAGGAAGAAGAAAGATGAAAAAAAACAGAAAAAGTAGAAGAAGAGGGAGAAAGGAAAAGAAGAAGAAGAAGAAGGAGAAGGAGAAGAAGAAGAGGAAAAAGGAAAAGAAGGAAGAAGAAGAAGAGGAAAAGAAAAGAAGAAGAAGAAAAAAAAGGAAAAGAAGAGGAGGAGAAGAAAAAAGAAGAAGAAGAAGAAGAAGAAGAAGAAGAAAGAGGAGAGGAGGAGGAGGAGAAGAAGAAGAAGAAGAAGAAGAAGAAGAGGAAGAAGAGGAAGAAGAAGAAAAGGAAAAAAGAGGGAAAAAAGAAGAAGAGGAAGAAGAAGAAAACGACACCCCAACCCCGACCCCGACCCGACACCCCGACACCCCGACACCCCGACAGCCCGACACCACACCCCAACACCACGACACCACGACACCCCTGACACCCCGACACCCCGACCCCGACACGACACCCCGACCCCGACCCGACACCCCGACACCCCAACAGCCCGACACCACACCCCGACACCACGACACCCAGACACGACACCCCTGACACCCCGACACCCCGACCCCGACACGACACCCCGACCCCGACACGACACCACGACACCCCGACACCCCGACACCACGACACCCAGACACGACACCCCCGACACCTCTTCGGCCTCCTGTTGACCGAAAAGGTGCTCTTCGGCCTTCCAGAGGCCGACGGGGTCATATATTTGTGAATTATGAGTTAGGTCATATATTTTCCGATTTTGTTATGAAAAACATCATATATATTTGTGTTGATCGGGTGGATTTAAATGTGCAGTTGTTTGTCGCTGCGAGGGTCTGGTGTTCGACGACCTCCCCGTGCGTTCGACGACCTCCCCATGCGTTCGACGAGCTCCGCCCCTGCGTTCGTGGGTGAGCACAAATGACATCTCCTCCTCCCCCCTTAATTTGCTCTGTTCCGGTCTTCGTGCCGATGAAACTAGCTAGCTATATGTGTCTTCAATCATCAGTATGCGTGACCAGTATGCGTCTCCCGTTCGAAAGGGCGGCATCTATAAATATGCATGTCTTTGTCATTGCAGGTATTCAATTTTTTTATGTTGTACTAATTTCGTTTACTCTTTGTCATTGCAGGTGTTGACAGATGGTGGGCGCGGGTCGAGAGCGCTCCGAGCCTCCTTCCTCGGCGCGTGCTGGGAGGGGTGCTATTATTCCACCCGAGCACCTCCGGATAGCGCTGGTACACAGTATGCAGACACCGGCGGGCGCTTCTTCTTCGGCCGGGAGAGGTCGGGGGAAGACGAAGAGGGGTGCTAGAGGTGGACGTGGCGGCGGGAGAGGTAGGAAGGCTGCTGCGCCTTCCTCGCCGCCACCCCTAGCTGATTCTCCTGACCACAGGAGTGCTCCGTCTCAGGTGGACCCATCTGACTTGGACCCGTCTCGGACTCTAGTCCACGAGCCTCGGGTCGCCGAGCCTTCGTCCCAGGAGACTCCGGTCCCAGAGTCTTCGTCCCAGGAGACTCCGGTCCTAGAGTCTTCGTCCCACGTGACTCCGGAGGCTAGTGGCCATGCTGATGGTGGCGAGGACAGCTATAGCGAGGGCGAGCTGGTTGAGGAGGGCAAGAAGGTCTACCAGCGTGGTGGTACAAAGCTCCCGCCCGTGCCGGCGACCCGCGATCAGAGGTGGTTGATTGTGCCTAATGGGGAGAAGTAAGTGCATTTACTCTTTTTTAACCTTTTGCCTTCATGTTTCTTCAAATTAATATCTAATGTGTTGGCCTTGTCATACTGCAGGGGTTGGAAACACGCCCCTGGTGTCCGCAGGCCCAACCAGGTCCTTGGTGTGCTTCTCCGGCACCACTTCCCAGGGTGGGTCAAGTTGCCCGGTGAGGGTGAGGTTCCACAGCTAGCACTGAGCTGGGAGCTGTATGTGGCTGCCCCGGCCCCGTCGGAGGAGAGGGTCGACGGTGTCTTGTGCGAGACGGTGGCCGACATTGTGATCCGGCGGTTTTGGGTAATTTCTCCTTTACAGAATTAAAAATCAACAGCACCTAGTAATTGTACTAATCAGTGTTGTCTTGTTTGATTGCAGACCTTCTACAGGTGTCTTGAGGAACACGAGGCGGACGCGGCTATTGTTCTCGTAGCCGAGTGCAAGCGCCTATTTCAGAACTTACGGCACGAGACTCGGGTGCAGGCTGTTCGAGACTACTACGCCTCGACTAACATTAAGAGGGCCAAGAAGAAGAACCGCGCCAAGTTTCTGAGTAAGGAGAAGTACATGAAGGTAATTACCTATTCTTAAGGCCTTGTACTTAGTTTCCTTGATTTGATTCGTAGGTGTAGCGCTGAAATTTCTCTTGTCTAACTTAGGTGCCCCCGAGATGGTGTGCGGATAGGATGGACTATTGGGAGGCATTGGTGGATGAGTGGTGCTCTCCCCAATGGCTAGCCGTCCACAACAAGGCCAAGGATAAGCGTGCCCAAATGAAAGGTGTGCCACACCATCAAGGGAGCTCCAACCTGTTTGAGTTCGGGGATCACTGGGTATGTGGTTTGCTTCATGATTCATGCAATTTCATTCTTCATGCTAGCTTGAGCCCTTAACTAATATTTTGTTCCTCTCTTTTAGGCGCGACACAACAAGAAGGAGGTGCCACCGCTGTTCGACCTCTATGCCATGGCCCATACTGCCCCGTACAAGAAGGCCAAGGCATTCTCTGAGGATGACCTCGATCATCCAGGACGCTTCAGCAACATCTCCTCCCACAACAAGCTCGTGAGGTATAGAGATGAGGGGAAGACGAGGAAAGGGGAAGACTTCAACCCGAGCCAGATTCCTTTTGATCCAGAGCTCGTGATGATATCTGGTGGCGGGAGGCCCCATGGCTCGATAGCCATTGGGGATGGACTGATACGTTGTCCTAGAACTCTCCCGGAGATCAAGAAGCGCCAGACGAGCTCCGATCCTGAGATAAGGCCTCGTCCACGGCCAATGGAGCTCGCCATCGAGGCTAGGGCCCAGGAGCTTCTGGCGGAGGCAAACAGGCAGGCGGCGGAGAGGGAGAGGGACATGGAGGAGAGGACGGCTAGGCTGGTGGAGGAGGAGAGGAACAGGAACGACGCATCTCACCGGGCCCTATACGAGCTCCTCGTGGTAAGTTTCTCCTGCATATTAGCCAAATCATGCACGTAATGTTTGTTTCATCACTAACTAATATGACTGACTCGTGAAAACAAAATGTGCAGACCGTGTGCCAGAACAACGGTCAGACCCCTCCGCCGATGCCCCAGATTGGTATAGCGCCCACGGTGAGTTTCATTTGAATGGTCATTAGTTACTAGTATTCACATTTGAGTTGCATCATGCTAACGAGACATTGCAAATGATCTTTGGTGTAGCATGCCTCCCGACAAGCATCGACCGATCCTTCTGCGTCTGCCGCAACCCCGACCGGTCCTTCTCCGTCTCACACTGGCGCAAGCCCGACCGGTCCTTCACCTCCGTGATGATGGTAAGGTTTCCCAAGTGTTTTGCTTAACAAATGCATACTTAGCTTAAGAAATGACCTACTTAGCTCCAAAATGACCTATACTTAGCTTATTTTCCTCGAAAATGACATAATAACCTTACTTAGCTCGAAAATGACATATTTTACCTAGGATAGCTATAAAATGACCTATACTTAGCATTTTTTCCTCCAAAATGACTTGATATGCTTAGTTAGCTAAAAAATGGCATAACTACCTAGGATAGCTCAATAATGATCTATACTTAGCTTAGCTAGTTCATTTATGACATAATTAGCTCACTTAGGTCAAAAATGGCATAATAACCTTGGTTTAGCTCCAAAATGACCTATACTTAGCTTATTTTTCTCGAAAATGACATAATAACCTTACTTAGCTCCAAACTGACATACTTTACCTAGGATAGCTATAAATATGCTTAGTTAGCTCAAAAATGGCATAACTACCTAGGTTAGCTCAAAAATGGCATAACTACCTAGCTTAGCTCTAAAATGACCTACACTTAGCATTTTTACATAGCTTAGCTAAAAAATGGCATTTTTACCTACCTTAGTTAGAAGAAGAAGAAGATAAAGAAGAGGAGAGGAGAAAAAGAAAGAGAAGAAAAATTCTTCTTCTTCTTCTTATTCTTCATCTTCTTCTTCTTTTTCTTCTTCTTCTTCTAGCTAGTCTTCTTCTTCTTCTTCTTCTTCTTCTAACTTTCTTCTTTCCCAATTTGCAGATTTGCTTTAGATGAGGAAGCTTGTGTTGATGGAGTCTACTCTTCTCCTTGTGCTTCCTTTTTGTTTTGATTTTGTACGATGAACTTTGTTATTGGAAACTTGTCGTTGGATATGTTGTTGGAAACTTGTTGTTGGATATGTTGTTGGAAACTTGTTGTTGGATATTTGTTGGTATGCTTGTTGAAAGTATTTTGAAATGTGTATATATATATATATCTATGAAATTCTATGAAATTGAATGAATTTAAGAAAAAACAGAAAAAATAGGGGCTATACAGGCTCTTTGCCGTCTGCTGGCAGACGGCAAAGAGCTTTGCCATGAGCCAGCAGACGGCAAAGCTGCCACGTGGCAGCTACCTGTGCAACCTGGGGGCACTGGGCTGGCCTATGTGGTTGCTTTGCCGTCTGCTGGCAGACGGCAAAGAGCTTTGCCATGAGCCAGCAGACGGCAAAGCTGCCACGTGGCAGCTACCTGTGCAACCTGGGGGCACTGGGCTGGCCTATGTGGTTGCTTTGCCGTCTGCTGGCAGACGGCAAAGAACTTTGCATCTTTGCCGTCTGCAAGCAGACGGCAAAGCACGCCGTTAACCCCTTAACGGACCTAAGCTGCCGCGTGTGCCGTCCATGCCCTTTGCCGTCTGCTGGCAGACGGCAAAGACCTTTGCATCTTTGTCGTCTGCCAGCAGACGGCAAAGTGCCCTTTACCGTGGCTTGTTCAGCCGGATGTGGTGCCGTCTGCTGGCTGACGGCAAAGACCTTTGCCGTCCGCAATGCATGCCTTTGCCGTCAGCCATGGCAGACGGCAAAGATCCTGATTCCAGTAGTGATGAACCCCTCTGTGATGGTGTTTAGATTGGATCTCGCGGTTCTGGAACTTGCGGCGGCTGGAATTGTGTTTCGTCGACTCCCCTAGGGTTTTGGGAATATTTGGGAATTTATAGGGATCAGAGGCGGTGTAGTGGGGCCCCGTGGAGGGCACAACCCATCAGGGCGCGCCGGGGGGCCCCTGGCGCGCCCTGGTGGGTTGTGCTCTCCCCAACCAACTTCCTGGCACTTCTTTGGCCCACTGGGTGTCTTTTGGTCCAGAAAAAATCTCTAAAAACTTCTGTCGCGATTGGAATCCGTTTGGTACTGATATTCCGCGAAGTAAAAAAACAAGCAAAAACAACAACTCGCACTTTGGCACTATGTCAATAGGTTAGTCCCAAAAAATGATATAAAGTTGTTATAAAATGATTGTAAAACATCCAAGAATGATAATATAACAGCATGGAACAAGCAAATATTATAGATACATTGGAGACGTATCAGCCTCCTGTTCAACAAGAACGTCTTGTTCCTTGCTAGAAGAGTCTGTTCAGTGACGACTTCACGCCACCAGACACACAGGTGCCACCACACAGGGGAGCATTGCCGAGTCCAAACACACTCAATGTGATGGTCACAAAATCATTGCCAGACAATATAGCCAGCCAGCCTAAACTGACACACAAGAATAGAAAGTGACCGGGTAATAAGAAGGCTAATGCCAGCCAGCCGGTTCAGAATAGTAAACAAGTTCGTAACGTTGCATGGCGGAGTTACCATTCCCCGGGTGAACCCATCCTTCTGAAGGAGGTTATCGATCTTCTGCAGACAGAATTGAGGATTCTGCATGACATAGTTCTATGTAGGGAGAAGTACGCATTTTATGGTGGAGGTGGATTTTGATACGTCTCCAACGTATCTATAATTTTTGCTTGTTCCATACTGTTATAGTATCATTCTTGGATGTTTTACAATCATTTTATAGCAACTTTATATCATTTTTTGGGACTAACCTATTGACATAATGCCAAGTGCCAGTTGCTGTTTTTTGCTTGTTTTTTACTTCGCAAAATATCAGTATCAAACGGAGTCCAATTGCGACGAAACTTTTTGGAGAATTTTTTTGGACCGGAAGAAGGCCAGTGGGCTAAAGAAGTAACCAGGAGGGAGGCCAGACCGCCCACAAGACACTAGGGGCACGGCAGGGGCCTCAGGCGCGCCCTGGTGGGTTGTGGCCGCCTCGGGAACCTTCTCCACCGCCTCTGAGCTCTATAAATACCCAAATATTCCAGAAACCCTAGAGGAGTCGACGAAAAATACATCCAGCCCCTGCAAGTTCCAGAACCGCGAGATCCAATCTAACACCATCACAGAGGGGTTCATCATCCTCATCCTCATTGGTGCCTCCCCGATGATGCGTGAGTAGTCCACCATAGACCTACGGGTCCGTAGGCAGTAGCTAGATGGCTTTCTCTCTCTCTTTTGATTCTCAATACAATGGTCTCTTGGAGATCTATTTGATGTAATGACTTTTTGCGGTGTGTTTGTTGGGATCCGATGAATTTTGAATTCATGATCACTTTCTATCCATGAATATTATTTGAGTCTTCTTTGATCTCTTATATGCACGATTACTAATAGCCTCGTATTTCTTCTTCGAATCTTTGGTTTAGTTAGGCCAACTAGATCGATTTTTGTTGCCATGGGAAGAGGTGCTTTGTGATGGGTTCGATCTTGCGGTGTCCTCTCCCAGCGATAGAAGGGACAGCGAGGCACGCATGTATCGTTTCTATTAAGGATAACAAGATGGGGTCTATTCCTACATGAATAGATCTTGTCTACATCATGTCACCGTTCTTATTGCATTACTCTGTTTTTCCATGAACTTAATACACTAGATGCATGCTGGATAGCGGTCGATGTGCGGTCGTGTGAGGACTTGCTATAATTGTGGCAATGTGAGTCACTTTGTGTTGGGCTGTCCATATGAGAAGAGGGAAGACAATGGTGGCAAGCTCATCCACAAAGACAAAGCCAAGTCATTCCCAAACAAGAACAACTTCCCCAAGAAAGTGCCTCAAAAGGTGTTGGTGGCTCAAGAAGATTATCCCTCCGATGATGATGTCGATAACGAAGATTCAAGTGATGAAGGGATGGGAATGGCTACAGTGGCAATTGCATCTTCAACCCCAACTACAGTGTCTATCTTTGATGCCCCCAACGAGAACACATTGCTAGGTGCGTTATGGACAAAGGTATCACCAAGGTAACCTCCAACGTCAACATTACAACTTCTATTTCCACCACTCCTTCTCTGTTGGATTGTGTGGATGACCATGAGGTGGCGAAAGAGGATGAAAATGAGTTTGACAAATTCTTGTGTAAACTCAAAGGTGAATCCGAGAAGCACTTTGTTGCTCTCTTGGAACAACTTGGTGAGGCCAATGATGTCATTGAGTCTAAAGAGGAATACCTCGAGGAGTTGAGGGGGCATAGTCGTGACTATGCCTATGAGATAGCAGATCTTTCCATTGCTCTTGAGGAAGAGCGAAGTCTTCGTTTGACTCTTGAGGAGTCACAAAATGTTGACCTAGCTAAATTACGGAAAGATCATGCTCATGCTATTGTTCTTAATCGTGTGCTTAAATCTGAGAAGGATACACTTGAGGTCGACCATGGTAGACTCAAGGAAGAGTTTGACACTCTCGACAATGCTCACAAGACATTGAAGAGTGCTCTTGCCTCTCTCAAGGAGTCTCATGATCAACTCCAAGTAAAACTTACTAAGGAAATAGCTACATGTCCTCATTTTGTGTTAATTGATAGTGCCAATGCTACTAACCCTTGTTGTGAGCATGCGCACCTTGTGGAGGAGAATGCTAAGTTGAAAGAACAACTTGAGAAAGGCCTTGTGACATGTATCCAAGGTGAGAAGAATCTCAATGACCTTTTGAGCAATCAAAAAGAAGGTGTAGCCAAGGAAGGAGTTGGGTTTGCACCCAAAACCAAGAAGAAGAAGAAGAAGAAGAAGAAGAAGAAGAAAGTGACGACCAAGCAAGTTCCCCCACTAAAGGAAACCTTTGTCAAAGCGGGGAATGGTTCTCATAAGAAGAAGAAGGACAAGGTTGTGGGTGGTAGTGCCAAGAAGGGCAAGACCACTCCCTCCAACAAGGCGGCGATTTTAACCCCTCTTATGTTTTGTGTCGTGCTAGTGATGGGCATGTTTATGCCAAATATGTTGGTTCTTCTTATGAGTACATTGAGTTGTCTATTTGGGTTCCTAAGACCCTTGTCACTAACATGAAAGGACCCATTAAAGAATGGGTACCTAAATCCAAGCACTGATCTATTGTAGGAGTTTGCTTCCGGGGGAGTCTCATGGTTGCTCGATAGTGGAGCTACAAATCATATGATCGGAAGCAAGGACTTGGTGGCGGACGTTCAACCCGATGCATCATTGGCCACTCATACGTCTCCATCGTATCTACCTTTCCAAACTCTTTTGCCCTTATTTTGGACTCTAATTTGCATGATTTGAATGGAACTAACCCGGACTGACGCTGTTTTCAGCAGAATTGCCTTGGTGTTATTTTTGTGCAGAAATAAAAGTTCTCAGATTGACCTGAAAATTGACGGAGAATATTTTTGGAATTAATAAAAAATACTGGCGAAAGAATCAACCAGAGGGGGTCCACCCATTGGCCACAAGCCAGGGGGGCGCGCCCCCCTAGGGCGCGCCCAGGTGGCTTGTGGGCCCCCTGCAGCTCCTCCGACCTTAACTCCAACTCCATATAAACCTATTCGGGGAGAAAAAATAGAGAGAAGAGTTCATCGCGTTTCACGATACGGAGCCGCCGCCACCTCCTGTTCTTCCTCGGGAGGGCAGATCTGGGGTCCGTTTTGGGCTCCGGAGAGGGGAAATCGACGTTGTCGTCATCACCAACCATCCTTCATCACCAATTTCATGATGCTCTCCGCCGTTCATGAGTAATTCCATTGTAGGCTTGCTGGTCGGTGATGGGTTGGATGAGATTTACCATGTAATCGAGTTAGTTTTGTTAGGGTTTGATCCCTAGTATCCACTATATTCTGAGATTGATGTTGCTATGACTTTGCTATGCTTAATGCTTGTCACTAGGGCCCGAGTGCCATGATTTCAGATCTGAACCTATTATGTTTTCATGAATATATATGTGTTCTTGATCCTATCTTGCAAGTTGTAGACACCTATTACGAGTTATGATCCGCATCCCCCAGGGTGACAATAACTGGGATTCTTTCCGGTGATTACCGTAGTTTGATGAGTTCATGTATTCACTAAGTGCTAATGCTTTGGTCCAGTTCTCTATTAAAAGGAGGCCTTAATATCCCTTAGTTTCCATTAGGACCCCGCTGCCACGGGAGGGTAGGACAAAAGATGTCATGCAAGTTCTTTTCCATAAGCATGTATGACTATATATGGAATACTTGCCTACATTACATTGATGAATTGGAGCTAGTTCTGTGTCACCCTATGTTATAACAGTTGCATGATGAATGCCATCCAACATAATTATCCATCACTGATCCATTGCCAATGAGCTTTTCACATATTGATCTTTGCTAAGTTACTTTTCCGTTGCCACTGTTACGATTGCTACAAAACTGCTACTGTTACTTTTGCCACCGTTACTACTTTGCTACTAAATACTTTGCTGCAGATATTAAGTCTTTCAAGTGTGGTTGAATTGACAATTCAACTGCTAATACTCAAGAATATTCTTTGGCTCCCCTTGTGTCGAATCAATAAATTTGGGTTGAATACTCTACCCTCGAAAACTGTTGCGATCCCCTATACTTGTGGGTTATCAAGACCTTTTTCTGGCGCCGTTGTCGGGGAGCATAGCTCTATTGTTTGAGTCACTTGGGATTTATATCTGTTGATCACTATGAAGAATCTGAAAGACCGAAAAACCAAGATCTATCCCTCTACTACGAGGGGAGGTAAGGAACTCCCATCTAGCTTTGCACTTGATTCACCTTCTGTTATGAGTAAATTTGCGACACCACCACCCGCTATTGATTCTGATATGTCGCAAGTAATTGATGATGCCACTTCTGCTATGCATGATGCTTATGATGATACTTTGCTTGATAATACTGTGCCACTGGGTGAATTTCTTGATGAACAAATTGCTAGAGTTAATGCTGAAACTGATGATATTTCTGAAACTGATGAAATTATTGAAACTGAACACTATGAGACACCTGTTAGACCTAGCTCTCCTAGATATGAATTGCCTAATATACCTAATGGTTATGTTATGGAGGGAGAGGTAGCTAGGGACTTCCTTGCTTGTAAGGATAGAGATGATCTTAAGAAATTACTATGCAAGTGGAAGGAAAATCTTTGAATGCTAGAATGCAATATGATCCTAAGTTTGCTACTTCACCTATCTTTGTTACTGATAAGGATTATGAATTCTCTGTCGATCCTGAATTAATTACTTTGGTTGAATCTGATCCTTTCCATGGTTATGAATCTGAAACTGTTGTGGCACATCTTACTAAATTGAATGATATAGCCACCCTATTTACTCATGAGGAAAAAATTCGTTATTACTATATTCTTAAGTTGTTTCCTTTCTCATTAAAGGGTGATGCTAAGATATGGTTTAATTCTCTTGCTCCTGGTTGTGTGCGTAGTCCCCAGGATATGATATATTACTTCTCTGAAAAATATTTTCCTGCCCATAAGAAACAAGCTGCCTTGCAAGAAATATTTAACTTTGTGCAAATTGAAGAAGAGAGTCTCCCACAAGCTTGGGGGAGGCTTCTCTAATTACTTAATGCTTTGCCTGATCATCCTCTCAAGAAAAACGAAATACTTGATATCTTTTATAATGGACTAACCGATGCTTCTAGGGACCACCTAGATAGTTGTGCTGGTTGTGTTTTTAGGGAACGAACTATTGAACAAGCTGAACTACTATTGAATAATATATTGTGCAATGATAATAATTGGACTATTCCCGAACCACCTCCAAAGCCAACTCCGAAGAAAAGAGGTATTCTATTTCTCAGTCCTGAAGATATGCAAGTGGCAAAGAAATCTATGAAAGAAAAAGGTATTAAAGCTGAAGATGTTAAGAATTTACCACCTATTGAAGAAATACATGGTCTTGATACCCCGACACGGGTAGTAGAGGTAAATTCTCTCCATAGATTTGATGAAGGTGATTGTCCTTATAATAAGTCTGCTAGCCAATGCTTGGATGAGTTTGATAACTTTATTGTTAAGCAAGAAAATTTCAATGCTTATGTTAGTAGACAATTGAAACATAATGCTTACATGCTTGATCGCTTAGGTGATTATATGAGTAGAACTATCAATGATCTTAAGCTTATTAGTAAACATGCTTCCATGGTAACTACTCAAGTAGAACAAGTACTTAAGGCACAAAATGATTTGCTTAATGAGATGAATGGTAAGAACAATGATCATTCTGTTAGAGTTGTGACTAGAGGTGGTAAAATGACTCAGGAACCTTTGTATCCTGAGGGCCATCCTAGGAGAATTGAGCAAGATTCTCAGAGAGTTAATACTGATGCACCTAGTCATTCTAGTAATAAAAGGAAAAAGAATGATGATAGGACTTTGCATGCTGCTAGTGAACCTGTTATAGATACACCTGAGAATCCAAATGATATTTCTATTTCTGATGTCGAGACACAATCTGGTAATGAACATGAGCCTAGTGATAATATTAATGATGATGTTCATGTTGATGCTCAACTTAGTAATGATAATGATGTGGAGATTGAACCTGCTGTTGATCTTGATAACCCACAACCTAAGAACAAAAGATATGACAAGAGAGACTTTGTTGCTAGGAAGCATGGTAAAGAAAGAGAACCTTGGGTTCAGAAACCCATGCCCTTTCCTCCTAAACCATCCAAGAAAAAGGATGATGAGGACTTTGAGCGCTTTGTTGAAATGCTTAGACCTGTCTTTTTGCGTATGCGCTTCACCGATATTCTGAAAATGTCTCCTTATGCTAAGTATATGAAGGATATTGTGACTAATAAAAGAAAGATACCGGAAGTTGAAATTTCCACCATGCTTGCTAATTATACTTTTAAGGGTGGAGTACCAAAGAAACTAGGAGATCCAGGAATACCAACTATACCATGCTCCATTAAAAGAAACTATGTTAAAACTGCTTTATGTGATTTGGGAGCCGAGGTTAGTGTTATGCCTTTCTCTTTATATCGTAGACTTGATTTGAATAAGTTGACACCTACTGAAATCTCTTTGCAAATGGCTGATAAATCCACTGCTTTACCCATCGGTATTTGCGAGGATGTGCCTGTCGTAGTTGCAAATGTTACTATCCTAACGAACTTTGTTATTCTTGATATTCCCGAGGACGACAGTATGTCGATCATCCTTGGTAGACCTTTTTTGAATACTGCAGGGGCTGTTATTGATTGCAACAAGGGAAATGTCACTTTTCATGTTAATGGTAATGAGCATACGGTACACTTTCCGAAGAAACAACCTCAAGTTCATAGTATCAACTCTATTGGAGAAATTCCAACAATTACTATTGGAGGTTTTAAATTCCCTCTCCCTACTCTCAAGAAGAAATATGAAATAATCATGATAGGGGACATGCCTGTCCCCGTTGAGGTAACTTAGTGTTATTCGAAAATTCTCCGATCTCATGTTACTCGAAAGAAGTTGTTAATAAGACTTGATCAACCTTATTGATGGATTCTTTTTGATGAGCATGAGATGGATGAATTTAGAAGGCACAACCTTCTGTACCCAACTTTTACTTTCTGCTATTTTGATTAAATAAAGTAAAAATGCTATTATTTTTCTGTTTTCTGATTATCCGTGCAATAAAAAATGACCTGAAAATAAAAGTTCTCCAAATGCCCTGAAAATGTAGTATGATTTTTTCTGGAATATTTAAGAATTTGTGGCACTGAGAACACATCAGGGGGCTGCACCAGTGGGCCACAAGCCTGCAGGGCGCGCCCACCCCCCCTGGGCTCCCCCCTGGCTTGTGGGTCCCACGTAGGCCCTCCTCACTTATTCCAGCACCCATCTACTTCGTCTTCCTCCAGAAAAAATCCCACCATTGCTCAAGCTCGTGTTCTAGCTCATTTTGCTGCCATTTTCGATCTCCTTGTGCAAAGCTCCATTTGCAAAGCTGTTTTGGGGGATTGTTCTTCGGTATGTGACTCCTCCAATGGTCCAATTAGTTTTTGTTCTAGTGCTTTATATATTGCAAATTTTTGCTGCTGTGGTGACCTTGTTCTTGAGCTTGCATGTCAAATTTGTATGGTCCCAAGTAGTTTTGATGCATGATATAGCCTCTAGGCACTTGTGGGAGTAGTTGCTATAAGTTTTGTTCACCTTTATTTTGAGTCACTAAAAATTTCAGAAATTTTTCAGAGAAAGAAAGATGTTGAGGAGAATATACCAAGGTGGTTCCTCGAGCAAGAAGGCCCCGATACTCGCGATACGTGAGCCCGACTTTGAAACACCGAGGGAAGCTCAAGTGCGGCCTTGTGAATGGTCGTCGGATCAATTCATGGTTCATGCCGGTTTCAAGGAAGAATTTTACGCGTACATACGAAATGCTGGCCTTGAAGATTTCGTTTCAGACCAATGCAAGCAATATTATCAACTCACTGATTCCTTCGTGCGGAGGAAAAACGGAGACACTTTATAACCAGAGAGGAGGCAAACGAGTACGAGAGAGAGAGGCGGAAGCCGCTCGCCTCCGCGTTGCAGCCGTTCAGGCAGTAGCTGCCGCAGCCCAGTACAACCCCAACTATGACTTTGGATATTATCCGGGCCAGCCATGGCCCTAGACCAACTTAGGCCAAAAGCCTAAGCTTGGGGGAGTACGTATTTCTCACCGACATTACATTCATGTTCACACACTCATCTTAGTAGTCGGTGCTTATACTTTTTCATTGTACCATCCATGGTATTTTATTTCTTCTTTCCGCTTTCTTCTTGTGTGCTTAATTAACCTTGAGAAAATCCAAAAAAATTAGTTCTAGCTTTACCTTTTAGTTTGTTTAGTTGAATCATTAAAAGAAAACCCAAAAAGATTTCTCGTTCTTCTTTTGCTTGTTGGGAGCTCTCCCGTGTAAATAGTTTTTCTCGTTCTTGTTTTGAAATTTCTTTGGGTCGAGAGGAGAAGACCACGATGAAATGTTGAGTGGCTCTCATATGCATTGTTGTTTATCTTACAGAGAGCCCATATTACCTTGCCTTCTCCTTTAAAATAATTGTTTGCAGATTCCAGCTTAGTCCAGTGCACGTGCACTCTTATTATTATTCACACCGTTCGGTCGTGCAAGTGAAGGGCAATAATGACGATATATGATGAAGTGATTGAGATGGAGAAAAGCTGGTATGAACTCGACCTATTTTTTTTTTTTTGTAAATATGATTAGCTCATCATTCTGGATTCAGCTCATTATGGATGAAACATGTTTGCAATGACAATTAGAGATTATAGTTACTCATGCCATGCTTAATTAGCTAAGAGTGTATCATGGTTTTTTTTGAGTGCCAACATGCATTTTAAAATGGTTGTGATGTAGTATGATAGAATGGTATCCTCCTCTGAATGATTCAAGTGGCTTGACTTGGCACATGTTCACGCATATAGTTGAAACAAAATCAACATAGCCTCCATTATATTTATGTTCATGGTGATTTATATCCTACTCATGCTTGCATTCAATGTCGGTTAATCTCAATGCATGTTTATGACTGTTGTCGCTCTCTAGTTGGTCGCTTCCCAGTCTCTTGCTAGCCTTCATATGTACTAAGCGGATATACCGCTTGTGCATCCATTTCCATAAACCCAAGGTTGTTCCATATGAGTCCACCATACCTACCAATATGCGGTATTTACCTGCCGTTCCAAGTAAATTTGCATGTGCCAAACTCTAAACCTTCAAATAATATTCTGTTTTGTATGACCGAATCGCTCATGTAGTGACTAGGGGTTGTCAGTATCTTCCATGCTAGGTGGGTTATTCTCACGATATGTGTTAATTTACTATCATTCACGAGAAAGTGGCTGGTATTCGGGATGCCCAGTTCCATGCTCAAAAATCAAATCAAAATATAATGAAACAAAACTCCCCCAGGATTGTTGCTTGTATGGACGGTACCCGTGGATTCGGCTCGCCGTGGAGTGTGATTGATTGGTGGAGGGGGAGTAAAAAATTTACTATTCTGTTTGGGAACCGCCTATAATGTATCTAGCATGGAAGATACCGAGATCTCTCGGTTGTTATGTTGACAATGAAAGCATACCGCTCAAAATTATTATTCATCCCTATTTAAAAAAAAATCTCGAGCTCTGGCACCTCTGTAAATCAATGCTTCCCTCTGCGAAGGGCCAATCTATTTTACTTTACTGTTGAGTCATCCTCCTCTTATAAAAAGCACCAGTTAGAGAGCACCACCGTCATTTATATGCTTTGTTATTAATTGAAATTGAGTATGACTGTGACTGGAGATCTTTTAGCATGAATTACAATGTCTAGTCAGTCCTTGTTCTTCAGAGGTGCTCTGCATTTATGTTTTGCGGTCTCAGAAAGGGCTAGCGAGATACCATTATATCATATTGTATCATGATTGTTTTGATAAAATTGTTGTCATCCGAGATTTATTATTATTGCTCGCTAGTTGATTATGCCATTGATATGAGTAAATATGAGACATAAATGTTATTGTGAATGTGGTTAGTCTATAATCTTTGCTGAAAATCTGAACATCAGTTAGACATATTTACAACAACAAGATCAAATAGAGTTTGTAAAAGTTTTTCTTTGTCACTTTCAGTTTGTCAACTGAATTGCTTGAGGACAAGCAATGGGTTAAGCTTGGGGGAGTTGATACGTCTCCATCGTATCTACTTTTCCAAACTCTTTTGCCCTTGTTTTGGACTCTAATTTGCATGATTTGAATGGAACTAACCCGGACTGACGCTGTTTTCAGCAGAATTGCCTTGGTGTTATTTTTGTGCAGAAATAAAAGTTCTCGGATTGACCTGGAAATTTACGGAGAATATTTTTGGACTTAATAAAAAAATACTGGCGAAAGAATCAACCAAAGGGGGTCCACCCATTGGCCACAAGCCAGGGCCCCCCCTAGGGCGCGCCCAGGTGGCTTGTGGGCCCCTTGCAGCTCCTCCGACCTCAACTCCAACTCCATATAAACCTATTCGGGGACAAAAAATTAGAGAGAAGAGTTCATCGCGTTTCACGATACGGAGCCACCGCCACCTCCTGTTCTTCCTCGGGAGGGCAGATCTGGGATCCGTTTTGGGCTCCGGAGAGGGGAAATCGACGCCGTCGTCATCACCAACCATCATTCATCACCAATTTCATGATGCTCTCCGCCGTTCGTAAGTAAATCCATTGTAGGCTTGCTGGTCGGTGATGGGTTGGATGAGATTTACCATGTAATCGAGTTAGTTTTGTTAGGGTTTGATCCCTAGTATCCACTATGTTCTGAGATTGATGTTGCTATGACTTTGCTATGCTTAATGCCTGTCACTAGGGCCCAAGTGCCATGATTTCAGATCTGAACCTATTATGTTTTCATGAATATATATGTGTTCTTGATCCTATCTTGCAAGTTGTAGACACCTATTACGAGTTATGATCCGCATCCCCCAGGGTGACAATAACTGGGATTCTTTCCGGTGATTACCGTAGTTTGAGGAGTTCATGTATTCACTAAGTGCTAATGCTTTGGTCCGGTTCTCTATTAAAAGGAGGCCTTAATATCCCTTAGTTTCCATTAGGACCCCGCTGCCACGGGAGGGTAGGACAAAAGATGTCATGCAAGTTCTTTTCCATAAGCACGTATGACTATATATGGAATACATGCCTACATTACATTGATGAATTGGAGCTAGTTCTCTGTCACCCTATGTTATAACCGTTGCATGATGAATGCCATCCAACATAATTATCCATCACCGATCCATTGCCTACGAGCTTTTCACATATTGATCTTTGCTAAGTTACTTTTCCGTTGCCACTGTTACGATTGCTACAAAACTGCTACTGTTACTTTTGCCACCGTTACTACTTTGCTACTAAATACTTTGCTGCAGATATTAAGTCTTTCAAGTGTGGTTGAATTGACAACTCAACTGCTAATACTCGAGAATATTCTTTGGCTCCCCTTGTGTCGAATCAATAAATTTGGGTTGAATACTCTACCCTCGAAAACTGTTGCGATCCCCTATACTTGTGGGTTATCAGCCACTCAAGTCTCCTTTGGCGATGACACAATTTCCAAGGTATTGGGTCTTGGCAAGGTGGTTATCTCTCCGACCTTAACCATTGAGAGAGTCATGCTTGTTGAGACCCTTGCATACAATTTACTTTCCGTTCGTCAACTTGCACTTATGGGTTTTAGTACTTTCTTTGGCATTGATACCGTGACCCTTTTCTGGAGCAAGACTCTTAAAGTAGCCTTTGTTGGGCATGTCGAAAACGGTCTCTATGTGATTAACTTCTCGGAGCGACCCACTAAGACCGCGACATGCCTAATGGCTAAAGTTGATGTGGGCTGGCTTTGGCATCGCCGACTAGCCCATGTCAATATGAGATCTTTGCAAAGTCTCCTCAAAGGGGATCACATTCTTGGACTAACAAACATGAGTTTTGCCAAAGATCGTGTTTGCAGTGCTTGTATCGAAGGAAATCTGCATGAAAAGGCTCATCGTCCAACTACTACGATCTACTCAAAGAGGACCTTAGAGCTCCTTCACATGGATCTCTTCGGTCCTCCATCTTTTGACAGTCTTGGAGGAAGAAAGTATTGCTTGGTGATTGTGGATGATTACTCAAGATACACATGGGTATATTTCTTCAAGAAGAAGAGTGAGACCCAACAGACCATCATCAACTTTGTATATGAAGTCCAACGCCAACATGAAGCAAAGATTTTGATGATTAGAACTGACAACGGCACTGAGTTCAAGAACTACACCCTGGATGAGTTTCTCGGTGATGAGGGGATAAAGCACCAATATTCCACACCCTATACCCCTCAACAAAATGGTGTTGCGGAGAGGAAGAACCGGACGTTGATGGATGCGGCAAGAACCATGATGGCGGAGTTTAAATCTCCGTACAACTTTTGGGCCGAAGCCATCAGCACCGCATGTCATGCATCAAATCGGCTCTATCTCCGTAAAGGCTTGAACAAGACCCCTTATGAGATTCTTACCGGTAACAAGCCCAACCTCAAGTACTTCCGGGTGTTCGGTTGTAAGTGTTTTATTCAAATGAAAGGTGTTTGTTTGTCTAAATTTGAATCTAGAGCTCATGAGGGCATATTTGTTGGTTATGCTGCAAACTCTCATACTTACCGTGTCCTCAACAAGTCCACTGGACTCATTGAGGAGACGAGTAACATAGAGTTTGATGAAAATAATGGCTCCCAAGTGGAGCAAAGTTGGCTTTGTGATGTAGGTGATGAAATTCCTCCCCAAGCCATAAGAAGAATGGGTGTGGGATACTTCCTACCTGTTGAGGAACCCCTTGTGGCTGAAGGAGAAGGACAATGTTCCACTCAAGTGGAACCATCACCGATGCAAGACCCACATGCTTCCGAAGAACAAAGTGAAGTCCCTCAACCCCGTGAGCAAGATCAAGGGCAAGATCAACTTAATGGTGATGATGCTACATCGCATGATGCTCAAGATCAAGTTCACTCCCCCGGGCAAGCTCAAGATCAAGAGCAAGCCGGTGTTGGCACCAAAGTTCGTCAAGATACCGCGCCTCAACCTTCCATGGAAGAAATTCTAGAAAGACGAGCTACCAAGATTGCTTCCAAACTTAAAGTCAAGCAACACCTATTAGAGAACGTTTATGGAAGCTTGAAGAGAGGGGTAACTACTCGTCGTCAATTAACAAACTTTTATGCACATCATGCGTTTGTTGGTTGTTTTGAACCCCTCAAGGTACAAGGGGCGCTCGAGGACACGGAATGGCTTGAAGCCATGCATGATGAACTCAACAACTTCGAGCGCAACAAAGTGTGGCGGTTGGTGCCAAGACCAAAGGAAAAGCACAATGTCATTGGAACCAAATGGATCTTTAAGAACAAGCAAGATGCAAACGGTGTAGTTATTCACAACAAGGCAAGACTGGTGGCTCAAGGCTACTCCCAAGTCGAGGGTATCGACTACGGTGAAACTTTTGCTCCTGTTGCTCGCTTTGAATCTATTCGCATGTTGTTCGCTTATGCCTCTCATCATGATTTCAAATTATATCAAATAGATGTGAAGAGTGCTTTTCTTAATGGTCCACTTAAGGAGTTGGTATATGTCAATCAACCCTCGGGGTTTGAGGATCCCAAGTTCCCCAATCATGTATATGTTCTCGATAACGCACTCTATGGCCTTAAACAAGCCCCACGTGCGTGGTATGAGCACCTTACCGAGATGTTGCAAGATCGTGGGTTAGAAATTCGGAAAATTGATCCCACTCTTTTTACTAAGAGGGTTAACGGGAACTTGTTCATATGCCAACTATATGTAGATAATATTATCTTTGGTTCTTCTAACAAAGCTTTTAATAATGAGTTTGTCGCACTAATGACCAAAGAGTTTGAGATGTCTATGATGGGAGAGTTGAAGTTCTTCCTTGGATTTGAAGTCAAGCAACGAAGCCAAGGAACCATCATCAACCAAGCTAAATACACTAAAGACATGCTCAAGAGGTTCAAGTTGGATGAGCTCAATCCTGCCAAGGCCAACACTCCTATGCAGCTCAAATGCCAACTTGATAGTGATCCCAATGGTAAATCCGTGGATCAAAAGGTATATCGCTCCATGATTGGATCTCTGCTTTACCTTTGTGCATCTAGACCAGATATCATGTTGAGTGTGGGAATTTGTGCAAGATTTCAAGCTGCACCTAAGGAAAGTCACTTTGTGGCTGTCAAACAAATCTTTCGATATTTGGCTCATACCCTGTGACGCCCCCATTCTCGACCGTACGCTAAACATACACGCAATGCGTACAACTAAGATTAGGGACTCACTGATCGATATCACAACACAACACTAGACACAAATTAAAGTCATATAGCTTCATATTACAAGCCAGGGGCCTCGAGGGCTCGAATACAAAGCTCGACAAAGCACGAGTCAGCGGAAGCAAATATATCTGAGTACAGACATAAGTTAGACAAGTTTTGCCTTAAGAAGGCTAGCACAAACATAAGTAGCGGATCGAAAGAGGCGAGGCCTCCTGCCTGGGAACCTCCTAACTACTCTTGAGCGTCGGCGTTCTCCACGTAGTAGTAGGCTCCAGCGGTGGTGTAGTAGTCGTCTCCAGCGTACTCCATCTCCTGGGCTCCGTCGTCTGAACGCAGAAATCGTATCGAGGGGGAAAGAGAATGCAAAGCAGCGGTGAGTACTCATCCAAAGTACTCTCAAGACTGACATCAGAACTATGCTAAGTATGCATCAGTATCAAAGAATGGGGGTTTATCTGGACTGACTGCAGAAAGCAAGAGTAGGGAGAAGGCCTAGTCCTACCGAAGACTAGCATCTTCAACATCTTGCAGCATTAGAAGAGAGTAGACTGGTATCTCATATATAGTCATACTATTGTAGCAATTTTATTAAGTAACCACGCCCAGAGATTCTTCCTCGACTCCCTGCGAGGAAGCAATCTCGGAGCCACAATTCATTTCAAATTTAAATCACAGTTATAGTTGTATAAGGTCAAGGTACAACTCCAGGTCGTCCTGTTACCGTGGACACAGCTATTCGAATAGATTAATCATCCCTGCAGGGGTGCACCGCATCTCGAACACGCCTGATCACCTCCGGCCGGACACACTTTCCTGGGTCATGCCCGGCCTCGGGATAGCAGCACGTCGTTGCCCCACCTAGGCTCAACGAAGAGGCCAGCCCGCCGGTCTAAATCCTAAGCGCGCAGGTTCGTGGGCCCACTTAACCTTGCACTCCTGCACGATGCGTACGCAGCCGGAAACAAACCTAGTACACTCCAGTCCAAGAGCTGCACCGTCCAGTCCAATCCGCCGCGCGCCGCTCCATTGCTGACGTCCAAAGAGCTTCGGCTGATACAACGACGCTGAGTGCCCATAACTTTCCCACGTGATGGTTTGGTGCGCAATAAGGCCAACGACCAACTCAGATCAAATACCCAACCCATTAGCATTTTATTAATGCGGGGCAAGCGCGACCCTCAAAGTGTTGTCCCGTCACCCCGACTCGAGGATGTGTGGCAAGGGCCTCTCCTGTCCGCCCACGCCTCAATATAACCCGGATGCCTTACCGGCGCATCCCACCACATCTCACACACGGGTACCCTTGGGGCCGACCCGTCTCAAGACTGTCGGGAACTCAGGTCCACCTCAACCAGGGTGGTACCGCCTGTCCCTCCAGTCCCGTCTTTCCCATGTAAACAAAGTCAAGTAGAAGTAACTGTGTGTTTATACACCAAGTGGATATCCGAGGAATCACCCTCGATGGATCCCACTCGAGGTATGTGTTTGACAAGAGTCGCTATCGATAAATGGGAAGGAGGAATCACCCTCGATACCCACGATCGATTAGCTACGCTACAGAATTAACACCGGGAGTGCTAAGTGAGGTATCACCCTCGGCACCCGGTAGTAGCTCTGCAGTGCCATACTTAAGGGGTGTGCGGTGATGTGAGGGGCCTGGCTCGTCGGTCGGTTGACCGAGTCTTCGGGTCTTCGAGTTGTCGAGTCGTCGATGAAGAAGCAGGGGCAACTGGGACTTAGGGGTCACTGGGGATTCACTGATCAACCTATACTAAACAATTGATATGATTGCAGGTATAGTATCAGTTTATCAAAAACAGGCTATGCATCTGAATAGGAGCTAACTAATACAGTAGCAAAATCTAATGCAAGACTGAGAGGGAAAGAAATAGGCGATTTCGGAATATTCAAGGGGGGTTTGCTTGCCTTGCTGCTCTGCGGCAAAAGGCTGATCGTCGGCGGTGTAGTCGTACCCGGCAGCACCGTCAGTCTCGGAGTCTACCGGAGAGAAGAGGGGGAAGAAACAATAAATATAAAGCAGACAAATGCATCACGATGCATGACATGGCAATATGCAAAGCTAGGTATGCACTAACGCAGTACTACATGTTGCAAATGGAGCGGGAGAATATCTGACGATATTTCCCGGGTCTTTGGATTTATCGGACAGATGAACCTATTGCAAAATGTCCAGATTCATCATGCTAGGAGCATCTGACAGATGAATGAATGGCATATTTGGATTCGTGGGATTTTTCTGATCAACTTTCATATATAAGGTTTTTTTATCTGAGCTACGGAATATTTTCTATGATTTTTCAAAGATTTAATCATTTCCTGGAATTAACAAAATTAATTTAATTCGAAAAAATGCTATTATGACGTCATGCTGACATCAGCATTGCATCAGCAGTCAATAGTCTCAGATGACTGGTCAAACCTGACATGTGGGACCCACATGTCATAGACTCATTTTTAAGTCAGAGTTAAATTAAACTAACATAGACTATTTTAGCAAGTGGGGCCCATCTGTCATAGACACATTAGGCTAAATTAATTATTTTAATTAACCTAATTAACTAATTTGTTATCTGACAGGGGTGGCCCACCTGTCATACACACAGGGGGACTGGGACCCACCATTCAGTGACTGGACCAGGCCCAGTCAGCACGTTGACCCGGTCAACAGGTCAACGGGGTCGGGCTGGCCCACTGACCAGTGACCCTGCGGGTGGCCCCGACCGGGCCACGTCGGCGGCGGCGCCGTCCGGCCGCCGGAGCAGCTCCGGTGAGCTCCCGAAACGGTGGCGCGGCTCGGAAATCCTCTACGGGGCACCAAATCATGCGTTCTTGGGCGCGTTCGAAAGCTGGCGTTGCCGCCGTTCCATTCCGGCCATCGGGGCAAGCTGCGGTGGCCGGAGCTGAGCGCTACGTCGACGGCGGCGGAAGCAGGCTTCGGGCGGCGATGGCAAAAGGCGACGCAGCGCGTTAGTGAGCGAACCAAAGGTGCCGGGCGATCCTACGTGACGCGGCGAGCACGATGGTGGCACGCCCGGGACCATTTGGTCACCGGAGGCTCGTCGGCGACGAGCTCAGGCGGAGGAGTGTTCGGGCGCGCGTCGGGGACGGCGCTAGGAGGCACGAGAGGGCGCGTGCGTGTGCGCGTTGTGCTCCTGGGAGCACCAGGAGCATGGTGTTGCGCTCAGGCGAGCACAACGGCGACGGTGGCGACGACCACGAGCTCAAAGGCGGCGACCGGAGCTCGGGTGCGGTGGAAGCTAGCTACGGCGGCCTAAGGAAGCAACCAGAGGAAGAGGAGGACGCCGGGGAGCTCACTTGCGGTGATGGGAAGGCCCGATGCAGTGGTGGTGCGGTGCAGACGGCGGCGACTTCTCGGACCCGAGGAAGAAGACGACACGGTGGAGGCGATGCAGTGGCTCCGGGGCTCGATCCAACGGTCGAGGAGGAAGGGCTGGTCGCGGCGAAGCTCGTGGGTGCGTTGGTAAGGCGCGGGAGTGGCTGTGGCCGCGGCTAGCCGGCGGCCATGGCGACGGCTGAGCTCGGGAAGGAAGGGGGCGAGCGATGGAGAGGCGAGAGAGTGAGGAGAGGCGAATGGCGAAGGCGGCCAGGGGGGACGGCTCGGGGCGAGGCTTATCCCCTCGCCCACCTGCTCCCGTCGGTGTGGCGAACGGCGACGGCGCGGCGCGGCTCTGTCCACGGCGGGAGCGACACGGAGGGAAGAAGGACGGTGGGCAGGTGGGAGTGGGTTGGGCCAGCGCGGCCCAGTCGCCAGGTAAGTGGGCTTCTGCCCGTTTTTCTTTTGTTTCTTTTCTGTTTTCTTTTCTCCAGAGAGCAAAACAATTATTTGAGCCACCATTTCATTTTGCAAAAATGTGGGAATTGGCCCAACAATTATGTTGCAATATATGGCAGTGACAGAAAAAGTCTGGAGCCCAATTGACTTTATTTGAATTTTTCTAGAAATGGAAGAGCATTTAAAATGCCTCCTTTGCACTGTTTTAAATTGCTATGGCCCACCTTAGCTTGATGGTATGTTGTTTTCCCTAACAAATAATAGTTAGGGAATTTTTGTTAAATGATGAACATTTTTGCAGAAATATTTGAGCAACTTCAAATTTCACTTGACAATTGAATTTGATTTCAAAGTGGAGTTTTAAATGATATTTGAATCAAAGGTGATCAAGCACTGTTTAGCAAAAGATTAGCTTAATCACTTGGCCATTACTGTAGCTTAATTACAATCATCACTGTAGCAAAACCCAGGGTGTCACAACTCTCCCGTACTAAAAAGAATTCTCGTCCCGAGAATTAAGAAGTAGAAGGAAAGAGCCCGGGGTATTCTACACGAAGATGATCTTCGCGTTCCCAAGTGGCTTCATCTTCAGAATGATTTGCCCACTGCACTTTGAAGAACTTGGTAACCTTCTGATGAGTCCGACGTTTAGTTTCATCGAGAATGCGGACTGGTTGCTCTTTGTAAGAGAGGTCTTGCTGCAGCTCAAGCATATCATGATCCACTGCTCGGATAGGATCCTTGAAGCAGCGACGAAGCTGTGACACATGGAACACATTGTGAACCTGAGAAAGGTTTGGCGGTAGTTCCAATTGATATGCCACTTTACCACGCCTTTCGAGAATAGTGAAAGGACCAATATAACGAGGAGCCAGCTTGCCCTTGATCCCAAAACGGTGTGTACCTCACATTGGCGTGACTCGAAGATAAGCCTTTTCGCCAGGTTGATAGACCATATCTTTGTGCTGACGGTCATACTGACTCTTCTGATGAGACTGAGCAGCCTTCAGATTTGCTGTATAATGCGGACTTGATCTTCGGCATGTTGGATAATATCCGGACCGATAAGTGTACGTTCCCCAGTTTCTGACCAATTCAGAGTTTGACACTTATTTCCATATAATACTTCAAAGGGAGCCATCTTCAGACTAGCTTGATAGCTATTGTTATAGGAGAACTCAGCATACGGGAGAGATTCCTCCCATTTCTTGCCGAAAGAAATGACACAAGCTCGAAGCATGTCTTCGAGAATCTGGTTGACTCTTTCAACTTGTCCCTGGGATTGAGGGTGAAAAGCGGTGCGGAAGGACAAACGAGTCCCCATAGCTTCCTGGAAACTTGTCCAGAATCTTGAAGTGAATAAACTACCACGGTCTGAACTAATCACCAATGGAATACCGTGGAGTGAAACAGCTCTGGACATGTATAGATCTGCCAGCTGACTAGCAGTAATAGTTTGCTTGACAGCCAGAAAATGTGCAACTTTGGACAACCGGTCAATGACGACAAGAATAGCATCATTACCTTTCTGCGATCTGGGAAAACCAGTAATGAAGTCCATTTCAACATGATCCCATTTCCATTCAGGAATAGAAATAGGTTGTAGAGTTCCAGCAGGCCTTTGATGTTCTGCTTTGATCCGACGACAAATGTCACATTCTGAAACATAGCGTGCAATGTCTTGCTTCATGTTAGACCACCAGAATCTTCGACGAATGTCTTGGTACATCTTGGTACTACCGGGATGAATAGACAGCGGAGTGTCATGTGCTTCCTTCATGACCTCCTGAGTCATATCATGGTTTTTCTCCCTACTCGGTACCACTAGGCGGTCTTTGAAGTACAAAGCGCCATCCTCCGCAATAGTGAAGGGTGAGGGCTTTCCTTCTGCAAGATCGAGTTTAATCCTCTCGACTTCACTGTCACACTTCTGGATCCACTTGATGACGTCCACAAGATCTGGTTTAGCAACCAGGGTGTTAAGAGAACCCTGGGAAACAACGTAGAGGTTCATTTTGTAGGACCCTTCAGGAGGGGGAGCGAGATATCCCTGAGGAACAATATGGAGGTTCAGCTTGCGAAATTCTTCTTGAAGAAGGGGGTGAACCTTGTGAACCTGAAGGTGATTGCAGTATGACTTGCGGCTCAAAGCATCAGCCATTACATTAGCCTTGCCTGGGGTATAAGAAATACCCACATTGTAATCTGCTATGCGCTCCATCCATCTCTGTTGACGGAGGTTCAGATCTGGCTGAGTAAACAGATACTTCAGACTTTGGTGGTCGGTGTAGATCTCGCAACGGTTCCCAACAAGGTATTGCCGCCACTCTTTCAGTGCATGAATTACCACGGCAAGTTCAAGGTCATGAACTGGGTAGTTCTCTTCATGAGGACGCAATTGACGAGATGCATAACCAACCACTCTACGTTCTTGCATTAGGACACAGCCCATTCCTTGACGTGAAGCATCACAATAAATGACAAAGTCCTTACGAGTATCCGGAGGAGCAAGCACTGGAGCAGAGGTCAGCTTGTCCTTAAGTGCCTGAAAGCTCTCCTGACATTTTTCTGTCCACTCATATTTAACACCTTTGTGGAGCAGATTGGTTAAGAGTTTTGCAATCTTGGAGAAGTTCTCGACGAATCGACGGCAATAGCTGGCGAGTCCGAGAAAACTTCTGACTTGCTTGACATTCTTCGGAGGAGTCCAGTCAAGAATAGCCTGAACTCATTCAGGGTTGACCGCAATACCATCCTTGGAGATCACATGACCAAGGTAGGTTACTTCGTCCATCCAGAACTCACACTTTGAATACTTAGCATAAAGTTGATGTTCTCGAAGCCTCTCCAGTATAAGACGAAGATGTTCAGCATGCTCTTCTTTATTCTTGGAGAATACCAGAATATCATCCAGATAAACCACGATGAATTTATCGAGGTAGTCCATAAAAATATAATTCATCAAGCGAGAGAAGGTTGCTGGAGCATTGGTTAAGCCGAAGGACATGACGGTGTACTCGTATGAACCATAGCGAGTAACAAATGCAGTCTTGGGAATATCTTCTTCACGAACTCGGATTTGATGGTAACCCAACCTCAAGTCGAGTTTAGAAAATACTGATGAACCAGCAAGTTGATCATACAGATCGTTGATCCGTGGAAGCGGATATTTGTTTTGAATCGTTGCTTGGTTGATGGGGCGATAATCTTGGACCAATCGATCCGTACCATCTTTCTTCTTGACAAAGAGAGAAGGCGCTCCCCAAGCAGAGGAACTTGGACGAATGAAACCCAGACGAAGCGAATTGTCAATTTCTTGCTTAAGTTCAAGTAGTTCATGTGGTGGCATCTTATACGGACGCTTGGCTATAGGAGTGGTACCAGGTACCAAGTGGATGACAAACTCAACGGCTCTAGCAGGGGGAATCCCTGGAAGTTCTTCCGGAAAAACATCTTGGAAATCCCGGACCACTCGAATGTTTTCAATCCCTTCAAGAGGTGATTCATTTAATGCATTCATGGCATATAGTCGGGCTTCAGCATTCCGAGCAAGATGAGCATGATAGCTTACGATCTCATTCGAAGGATGTAGTAGGTGGACGGTTTTGGTGTCACAAACAATAGAAGCGGTATGCGCTTTCAACCAATCCATTACGAGAATGAGATCGATATTGGAAGACTTCAGCATTATGGGGGAGGCATGGAATTCCAACCCTTCAATTTCAATGGGAACATTGTGGCTAATAATGGAAGTTTGACATTGGCCCGCGGGGGTGTTTACCACTATTGGGACGTTCATTTCTTCACACTTAATGTCATGCATGTATGCGAAATCTTCAGACATAAAAGAATGCGATGCTCCTGTATCAAACAATACAGAAGCTAGTACTGAGTTGACGAGAAGAGTACCCATCACAGTAGCAGGCTGGTCTTGAACTTCATTCAGGTCAATATTGTTAGCTTGAACACGACCAGTGTTAGGCCTGGCGTTGTTGTTACGGGGCTGGTTGGAAGGCAGTGCAAGCTGTTTCTGGTTCTGCCTGCATTCTCTAGCACGATGTCCTAGACGACCACACTTGAAGCATAGCCCATCCTCAGGATGAGAAGGGGGAACAGGAGCTCGTGGTGGCGGAGCTGGGAGCCTCGGCTGCCTAGGTGGGGGTGGAGGCAGGCGAGGTGTAGCATAGGACGGCCTCGGAGCAGGAGGCGGAGCATGGTACATGTTGTGGGGAATCCAGATCTTGCGCTTCTGAGTAGATGAGCCCGAAGATGAGCCCATGTCACGATTGCGCTTGCAGCTATCCTTGTAGTCCTGCAGACCCGTTTCCACCAGAATGGACTTGTTCACCAAGGTGGCAAAGTTACCGAAGTCTTGAGCAATGAGTGCCAGCTTGATATCCGGGTGGAGGCCTTCACGGAACTTCTCCTGCCTACGAGCATCAGTTGCAACGTCTTCTTCAGGATAGTGAGATAAGTCCAGAAATTCCCGCTGATAAGCATCCACAGTCTTGTTGCCCTGGACTAACTTGTGGAATTCACGCTTCTTCTTATCCATCATTCCCTGAGGAATGTGACGAGCACGGAATGCGGCTTGGAATTCCGGCCAGGTGATGATTGTTCCAACAGGCTGAGAGCGCCTGTGGCTGTCCCACCATTGAGCAGCAGGGCCCTTCAAAAAGTACGAGGCAAAGGTGACATAGCTAGCCTCTGGGGCGCCTGAAGACCCCAGCTCATAAGTGATGTCACGGAGCCAGTCATCTGCGTCAAGCGGCTGAGTTGAGCTGCGGTAGGTCGTAGGGTTGAGACGCATGAAGTCTTGCAGAGTCATTGGGGCTGGCTGCTGATTCATATTCGGCCTCGGGATCTGGTCCATCGGCCCTTGCATAAACTGGCGATTCAGTTCAAACTGTTGCATCATACCAGCCATGTAGTCCGGTGGTGGTGGTGGTTCAGGCGCATCACGACCACGACCAGCCGGCCTAACCATTCTGTCAAATTTTAACAGTGGTAGTTTAGCATTTGGTAATTGCAAAATCAATGAATCATTCATGAAGTAAATTGCACAAAGAAGGAAGTGCAATAGATACGACATATCAGTTCGAAATCAACATACAGATCCATACATAGGTCTATTACAAACCATAAGTCCGTTACGAAATAGACGATAGGTCCGGCATGAAAATAACCTAGACAACTAGGCGGCACGCAGGCACGCGGTGGAGGGATACAACAACGGGACATAGCGATAAGCTACATCAACGTCGGGGACAACGAAAGTAGCCACGGAACTGCAGATGACCCTGATTGTGAAATCCGGTGGCAGGGTCGTGCATCCCGTGTACACTCCGATGCAGAACCTGCATACCAAGCGGGAGCGCAGGTCCACGTGCCGGAGTACGACCTCCAACCTCAGGCCATCCAAGACCTGGGGGAAACTCAGTCCGAGGCGGGTAAAAGATGTGCTCTGGATGTATCCTCGCACGGACTACTGGCAACAAGTGCTCCATAGCCTGATACAGACGAGCTCGGGTTGCGTACAACTCCACGTTAAGAGCCCTGGCAGTGTGATCCAGTGCCTCAGTGTACTGGACCAGAACCTGTGGGTCGTAACGACGACTCACGTAGGGGGTGCCGACAGCAGTGTAGGACCGGTCGGTACGCTGCCGTGCGAAAGGGGTCAAGACCTCAGCGTCGGCTGCCGTATCAACTCTAGCAGGGACATACGGGATGTACCTGTATGCCGTCTCCTCCAAACAAGGGTTCGCATCCTGTACTGTCATCTCAACGGTCACTACAATGCCACGGAAGGTGTGCAGCTCAGTGATGGAGAGGTCCTGTCGATCCCAGATAACCATCTCAGCCTCATACTGTTCCTGGTTGAACTCGCGGTAGTCCTCGTAAACAGTGTACTCGGGGTACCAACGATATCCCAACTTCTTCAAGAGGCCGACCAGAATGGCCGGGAACCCAGTCATATCATGCGCAAAGGTCAGACGAACGATCTGCCTAGCGGGACGCATCTGTAACAAGGAGATTCAAGATGTCAAATGACAGTGCGTGCATCATAACTTCAAAGAAGACAATTTTCGACGAAACAATTCTCCAGTGGATGTGATCACGAGAACCTAATGTTAGATTTTAGCAAAATCTTTAACCCGAAAGAGAAGAGAGATTAGAAACCAGAGTATAGACGAGGAGTAAAAGATCCTAATACCACCCGATTGAGATGTGGGCCCGTAAGCCACACAACTATGTTAGTAAAAGTTTTTCAATGATTAGACTCAACTTCGGCCAAGGAGTTGGAAAGGGGGCTACCTACAGGCAGTCGGCTCTGATACCAACTTGTGACGCCCCCATTCTCGACCGTATGCTAAACATACACGCAATGCCTACGACCAAGATTAGGGACTCACTGATCGATATCACAACACAACACTAGACACAAATTAAAGTCATACAGCTTCATATTACAAGCCAGGGGCCTCGAGGGCTCGAATACAAAGCTCGACAAAGCACGAGTCAGCGGAAGCAAATATATTTGAGTACAGACATAAGTTAGACAAGTTTTGCCTTAAGAAGGCTAGCACAAACATAAGCAGCGGATCGAAAGAGGCGAGGCCTCCTGCCTGGGAACCTCCTAACTACTCCTGAGCGTCGGCGTTCTCCACGTAGTAGTAGGCTCCAGTGGTGGTGTAGTAGTCGTCTCCAGCATACTCCATCTCCTGGGCTCCGTCGTCAGAACGCAGAAATCGTATCGAGGGGGAAAGAGAATGCAAAGCAGCGGTGAGTACTCATCCAAAGTACTCGCAAGACTGACATCAGAACTATGCTAAGTATGCATCAGTATCAAAGAATGGGGGTTTATCTGGACTGACTGCAGAAAGCAAGAGTAGGGAGAAGGCCTAGTCCTACCGAAGACTAGCATCTTCAACATCTTGCAGCATTAGAAGAGAGTAGACTGGTATCTCATATATAGTCATATTATTGTAGCAATTTTATTAAGTAACCACGCCCAGAGATTATTCCTCGACTCCTTGGGAGGAAGCAATCTCGGAGCCACAATTCATTTCAAATTTAAATCACAGTTATAGTTGTATAAGGTCAAGGTACAACTCCAAGTCGTCCTGTTACCGTGGACACGGCTATTCGAATAGATTAATCATCCCTGCAGGGGTGCACCGCATCTCCAACACGCCTGATCACCTCCGGCCGGACACACTTTCCTGGGTCATGCCCGGCCTCGGGATAGCAGCACGTCGTTGCCCCACCTAGGCTCAACGAAGAGGCCAGCCCGCCGGTCTAAATCCTAAGCGCGCAGGTTCGTGGGCCCACTTGCCCTTGCACTCCTGCACGATGCATACGCGGCCGGAAACAGACCTAGTACACTCCAGTCCAAGAGTTGCACCGTCCAGTCCAATCCGTCGCGCGCCGCTCCATTGCTGACGTCCGAAGAGCTTCGGCTGATACAACGACGATGAGTGCCCATAACTTTCCCACGTGATGGTTTGGTGCGCAATAAGGCCAACGACCAACTCAGATCAAATACCCAACCCATTAGCATTTTATTAATGCGGGGCAAGCGCGACCCTCAAAGTGCGGTCCCGTCACCCCGACTCGAGGATGTGTGGCAAGGGCCTCTCCTGTCCGCCCACGCCTCAATATAACCCGGATGCCTTACCGGCGCATCCCACCACATCTCACACACGGGTACCCTTGGGGCCGACCCGTCTCAAGACTGTCGGGAACTCAGGTCCACCTCAACCAGGGTGGTACCGCCTGTCCCTCCAGTCCCGTCTTTCCCATGTAAACAAAGTCAAGTAGAAGTAACTATGTGTTTATACACCAAGTGGATATCCGAGGAATCACCCTCGATGGATCCCACTCGAGGTATGTGTATGACAAGAGTCGCTATCGATAAATGGGAAGGAGGAATCACCCTCGATACCCACGATCGATTAGCTACGCTACAGAATTAACACCGGGAGTGCTAAGTGAGGTATCACCCTCGGCACCCGGTAGTAGCTCTGCAGTGCCATACTTAAGGGGTGTGCAGTGATGTGAGGGGCCTGGCTCGTCGGTCGGTTGACCGAGTCTTCGGGTCTTCGAGTCGTCGAGTCGTCGATGAAGAAGCAGGGGCAACTGGGACTAAGGGGTCACTGGGGATTCACTGATCAACCTATACTAAACAGTTGATATGATTGCAGGTATAGTATCAGTTTATCAAAAACAGGCTATGCATCAGAATAGGAGCTGACTAATACAGTAGCAAAATCTAATGCAAGACTGAGAGGGAAAGAAATAGGCGATGTCGGAATGCTCAAGGGGGGTTTGCTTGCCTTGCTGCTCTGCGGCAAAAGGCTGATCGTCGGCGGTGTAGTCGTACCCGGTAGCACCGTCAGTCTCGGAGTCTACCGGAGAGAAGAGGGGGGAAGAAACAATAAATATAAAGCAGACAAATGCATCACGATGCATGACATGGCAATATGCAAAGCTAGGTATGCACTAACGCAGTACTACACGTTGCAGACGAAGCGGGAGAATATCTGACGATATTTCCCGGGTCTTTGGATTTATCGGACAGATGAACCTATTGCAAAATGTCCAGGTTCATCATGCTAGGAGCATGTGACAGATGAATGAATGGCATATTTGGATTCGTGGGATTTTTCTGATCAACTTTCATATATAAAGTTTTTTGATCTGAGCTACGGATTATTTTCTATGATTTTTCAAAGATTTAATCATTTCCTGGAATTAACAGAATTAATTTAATTCGAAAAATGCTATTATGACGTCATGCTGACATCAGCAGTCAACAGTCTCAGCTGACTGGTCAAACCTGACATGTGGGACCCACATGTCATATACTCATTTTTAAGTCAGAGTTAAATTAAACTAACAGAGACTATTTTAGCAAGTGGGGCCCATCTGTCATAGACACATTAGGCTAAATTAATTATTTTAATTAACCTAATTAACTAATTTGTTATCCGACAGGGGTGGCCCACCTGTCATACACACAGGGGGACTAGGACCCACCATTCAGTGACTGGACCAGGCCCAGTCAGCACGTTGACCTGGTCAATAGGTCAACGGGGTCGGGCTGGCCCACTGGCCAGTGACCCTGCGGGTGGCCCCGACCGGGCCACGTCGGCGGCGGCGGCGTCCGGCCGCCGGAGGAGCTCCGGTGAGCTCCCGAAACGGTGGCGCGGCTCGGAAATCCTCTACGGGGCACCAAATCGTGCGTTCTTGGGCGCGTTCGAAAGCTGGCGTTGCCGCCGTTCCATTCCGGCCATCGGGGCGAGCTGCGGTGGCCGGAGCTGAGCGCTACGTCAACGGCGGCGGAAGCAGGCTTCGGGCGGCGATGGCAAAAGGCGACGCAGCGCGTTAGCGAGCGAACCAAAGGTGCTGGGCGATCCTACGCAACGCGGCGAGCACGATGGTGGCACGCCCGGGACCATTTGGTCACCGGAGGGTCGTCGGCGACGAGCTCAGGCGGAGGAGTGTTCGGGCGCGCATCGGGGACGGCGCTAGGAGGCACGAGCGGGCGCGTGCGTGTGCGCGTTGTGCTCCTGGGAGCACCAGGAGCACGGTGTTGCGCTCAGGCGAGCACGACGGCGACGGTGGCGACGACCACGAGCTCAAAGGCGGCGACCGGAGCTCGGGTGCGGTGGAAGCTAGCTACGGCGGCCTAAAGGAGCAACCAGTGGAAGAGGAGGACGCCGGGGAGCTCACTTGCGGTGATGGGAAGGCCCGATGCAGTGGTGGTGCGGTGCAGACGGCGGATCGACGGCGGCGACTTCTCGGACCCGAGGAAGAAGACGACACGGTGGAGGCGATGCACTGGCTCCGGGGCTCGATCTAGCGGTCGAGGAGGAAGGGCTGGTCGCGGCGAAGCTCGTGGGTGCGTTGGTAAGGCGCGGGAGTGGCTGGGGCCGCGGCTAGCCGACGGCCATGGCGACGGCTGCACTCGGGAAGGAAGGGGGCGAGCGATGGAGAGGCGAGAGAGTGAGGAGAGGCGAATGGCGAAGGCGGCCAGGGGGGACGGCTCGGGGCGAGGCTTATCCCCTCGCCCACCTGCTCCCGTCGGCGTGGCGAACGGCGACGGCGCGGCGTGGCTCTGTCCACAGCGGGAGCGACACGGAGGGAAGAAGGACGGTGGGCAGGTGGGAGTGGGCTGGGCCAGCGCGGCCCAGTCGCCAGGTAAGTGGGCTTCTGCCCGTTTTTCTTTTGTTTCTTTTCTGTTTTCTTTTCTCCAGAGAGCAAAACAATTAATTGAGCCACCATTTCATTTTGCAAAAATGTGGGAATTGGCCCAACAATTATGTTGCAATATATGGCAGTGACAGAAAAAGTCTGGGGCCCAATTGACTTTATTTGAATTTTTCTACAAATGGAAGAGCATTTAAAATGCCTCCTTTGCACTGTTTTAAATTGCTATGGCCCACCTTAGCTTGATGGTATGTTGTTTTCCCTAACAAATAATAGTTAGGGAATTTTTGTTAAATGATGAACATTTTTGCAGAAATATTTAAGCAACTTCAAATTTCACTTGCCAATTGAACTTGATTTCAAAGTGGAGTTTTAAATGATATTTGAATCAAAGGTGATCAAGCACAGTTTAGCAAAAGATTAGCTTAATCACTTGGCCATTATTGTATCTTAATTACAATCATCATTGTAGCAAAACCCAGGGTGTCACATACCCCAAACTTTGGCTTATGGTACCCCGAAGGTGCTTCATTTGATCTCATAGGATATACTGACTCGGATTGGGCGGGAGACCGTGTGGAAAGGAAGTCCACTTCCGGAGGGTGCCAATTTCTTGGTCGCTCTTTGGTAAGTTGGTCTTCAAAGAAACAAATCTGTGTTTCTCTCTCGTCCACCGAGGCCGAGTATGTAGCCGCCGCAAGCTGCTGTGCACGGATTCTTTGGATGAGGCAAACTTTAAAGGATTATGGTGTCAACTGTGACAAAGTGCCTCTTTACTGTGACAATGAAAGCACGATCAAGATCTCCAACAACCCGGTTCAACATTGCAAGACGAAGCATATTGAGATTCGTCATCACTTCATCCGGGATCACATCAAGCGCGGAGAAATTGATCTTATTCATCTCTATACTAAGGAACAACTTGTAGATATTTTCACAAAGCCATTGGATGAAGCAAGATTTCGCGAGTTAAGGCATGAGCTAAATATCATTGATTCGAGCAATGTGGCTTGAATTAGTGCACACCCCACCACACTCTTCATTATGTCTTGTTTAGGTGTAGGCATGGACATAGGGGGAGTCTAGTTCTCTCAATGAACTACCCCTCCTCCTATTATGCATAAAATGATCAAATCTTTCACATTCGCCATTTTTTCGATGGTATTTGTGCTTCAAAGACGAGTTTTGGTCTTGGACCCAAGGTTAAAATCTTCGCGGTGCCATACCAATTGACTCAAACATAGGTGGCCTCGGCCACCGCCCCCTCCTAGTGAGGCATTTGTCGTGGTTTTTGCCCAAGTATGTGTTTCGTGGTCTTCATTTGCTCTTGCTAGTTTGTTTAAGACCTAGGTGTGGGTATCCTCCATGGTTTGACTTTTTGCGTTTTTGTTTTTGCAACCATGGAGCTTACCCCACCATACTCTTGTGCCTTGTCTCTTTCCCAAGCTCTCCTCATCTCAAAACCCTCTCATCCAATTATACGCTTTGAAAACATGGTGGCGGTGGCTGTGGCCGGGCGGTACAACCGGTGGTCCAAGCGGTACAACCGCTGGCCATCTTGTTGTCCCACCCCAGCGGTACAACCGGTGGTGATGACGCGGCACAACCGCTAATTCCCAGGTTTGTACCAGGGCCGGTACAACCGCTCTGCCGAGCGCTACAACTGGTCGCATCTTCGGGCACTTAAAAGGGAGGGTCGGGCCGAAGGGGTATTCAGTTTCCCCTTCGTGCCCGACTCCCCCTCTGCTGCCCTAGCCGCCGACCGCCGTCACCACCGCCCCGGAGTGCCCCCGGTGCCCCGGATCCGTGGCCTCCTCTCAGATCTGCTCCATGGAGGCCCTTCCCTTCCCTGATCTCCTCCCATGGACGCCGGTAATGGCCCATTTCTCCTATTCTTGGATTCTCTATCTTCACTGGTGCAGCGACGTGCTATACAAACGGTTTTTAACCCCTTTCCGCGGCGTAGTTCCAAACCGTCGCCTTGCATGTGTGGACGATAGGGGGGGTTCATCCCACACGACACCGCAAACCCGTCGGCGATGGTGGCCAACGAACGCAAACGATCTGCAAATATAATCGTGTGCAGTGCAGGAACAGATCGCACACATAATCTTTTCGGCCTACGTGTGGGATTTGGGATCAATCACACACGTCCAAGACGAGCGAAACGCGTCTAATTGCTCATGGAAAACAAACGGAGTTTGACCTTTGACCGTTTGCGAAACGTTACCTAATCCACACGGGCCATTGTAGACACTGTGTGTGATATCTTCATCATCGCACACGAGATTTCTCTGGGAACCGTGTACCATGTATAACATCATCGGACACGAGTGTTACAAACCGTTTGCGATTTCTTATGTATCACCGACGTTTTAGATTAAATCTCGTGTGCTTTTCCTGTGGATCACACGCGGTTGCGCTATGAGTTGCGTGTGCTTTCTGTTCTGGACCGCACACACTTAGTTGCTTGAACCGTGTGCGCTGAAATTGCCAGGTTATTGTAAAATATCGCATTTAATTCACCCTGCAAATACCAAATTCGCCACAATATGCAATCGACAAATAGTGTCCACATGAAGAACATTCATCATAATTCGCCACAATATGCAATTGAACGAATAGTATCCACAAGCAGAGGATTCATCATAATTCACGACAATATGCAATTGAGAAAATGCCAGCTAAATTCCACAGTCGTTAAACCGACATATCCAGTACATAATCACAGTGTACGAAATACGAAGACATGATCACATGGAAAATAATGCATCCATGTGTATATGTTTAGCTGATAACACTATATGAATGCGTACTTATTTTTAGGAGATTTGAATCCGGAAATCTTCGACGTCTTTAGAGGGCTTGATATAGTGTTTCACAAAGAAGGTGCTGATAAATTTCCTAACAGACAACAATTCATCGGCGGCGAGCGGTTCAGAAGTCATCGGTGCCAAGATCAGCTGCATGACTTTTAGATCAGAATGTGACATACGTGTGGAGTAGAAGATAGTGATTAAGAAGCAGACTTACTGGTTTTATCCTGTCAGCATCGACACCACATTCAGCATGTCTGCATAGGTTTATCATGTGTGCACAAACGTAGTATCCACATAGGCTGGTACCTTGTTGTTGCTGAGGACACTGAATTTTTTTGTACAGTATTAGTCATGTATTTGCCCTGTTAGGAACAACCTAACCGGTGTAAGTTGTTTCTTCTTTTTTCTATGGAGAGAAATAGAAAGAGGTTTACTTAGAAACTTGAACATCCGACTAGCATTTTCTGAAAATAACGGATTTCGTTGTCTTACCGGAGAAACGGTCACGTGCTGCAGAGGTAGTTGGCGGTCGAACCGATTCCCTCCTAAAGTTATGTTCTTTGACAATACACTGAAAATGAAGATGAATTTTCACACACTCAATTCTGGAACCAGATATGAACACAATGCATTAACATCAAAGAATTCAATACCTATCCATGAAATCCTGAAGATGACTCAGATCCTGAAGTAAACTGTGTTGCGTTTTGGAACAATGACCACCAAGATCCAGTGACCTCTACATTTTAAGAAAACCATGAACGTACAAACTATTTCTAAAACTGAAAGACGATCAATGTATGTGTGGTTGTATATTTAACTTACTTTTCATAATATGGCCACATGAAGAATTCTCCTATCTGTAAGTCGAACAAGATCTTGGCGACATAATCAATGGAAGCCGTGCGTGAGTCATTATGTTGTAACAAAATGCCGTTTGCTAAATCAGGATCTATGAAATACGCATGCACCCTTGATGTTCTCTGCGTCGTCAATCCCCTGAGAGGAATACAATACCGTTAGCTTTTTTGTCATTTACAGCCTTGTATGGAGAAGTTGATCAGAGTTTGTGAAGTACTTACAACATCAAGCATTTGACAAGAGTGGCAGCAAGTTCATCGAAGTTGAAGAAGAGATGAAAGTCCTCAAATTCCACACTGATGGTACCTGGAACGTGAGAGAAATGCCAGTTGTCGTACTACAATTCCACAATGTTATGATCTTCTCCTTTTGACATTATGTCCATGCAATATTTATGTAACTTGCGACAACTGGAACTGCACTCATCAAAGTATTCGCCAACAAGAAATGGTTGGCCATGCTTGTACTTGCGTGCTTCAAATGGGTCTTCATCAGAACTGGGATTACATGGGTCTTCATCGGCCATGCCATGGTTCTGCTCGAAGAGTCTTTTCTGCTCAAAGAGTCTTCGTAGTAGGATACTCTGGTACTCGACCCTCCTCTGTTTCTGTCATGTATAATAACAAATTGCCAATTTTACTAGGAAGCCAAACATAAATGCAACAGTCTTTGTAGTACAGGACGCACATCGACAGTGTTTGAATGAAAACAAATTAATAATGACAGCTATGTACATTCTGCTGTCAAACATTCCAATCTGTTAAAAACTACTGTCTTGCACCATGTTTTTTTTCCCTAAGTCTGAGAATCTGTTTATTTCAGATTGCCATGTGGTGTTGATGCTAGCCATGTTTCTGTGCATAATTAGACCTTGCTCATGCTGAATGAAATGAAGTGCTTCATGTGTACTACCTTACAGTAAATTTTCATGCAATGATAACTCATGTCGCATATAGTTTTCTTGCTGTCAATATGCCTTCAGGTTAAAACTATGACAGTGTCTTAATCACATCCAGAATCAAATAGCACACGGGAAGTCTGAATCACACCTAATATAACAAATGATTTCTAACAACGAGAGTTAGGCTTACCTTCTTTGCACGTCGCAGAAACTTCCTCCCACTGTACCCAGATTCAAAAGCTCGCAACTTCATGGATTGAAATTGATGTTGACCATGAACAGGCAGGTCTTCAGCTACCCATCTCCATTCGTTGGAAGTGATTGTCCTAGGGAGCTACAAGAGAAAGAAATGGCGCAAATGGACCTGCCGCTTTAAAATCCCCAATTCCAAAACAAAACCCTAAGCCTAGTTGAGCCAGAGAGAAGAGAGACGAATACCTGGCTGGTGAGAGATTCGTCGTCGTCGGAGATACCGCTTGAGGGGTCACTCGAGGAGACCATGGCGTGTCCACGGCGGTCGGATGCTAGAGGGAGAGATGTGGGCGGCAGCGCGGGGGGGGGGGATGGGGGGAGGGGTTGCAGGGGAAATGTGGCCCTTTGGCGGGGGGAGGCAGATATTTCGGCAGTTGGCGAAATTTTTCGCTCGTTGCAGGGAATCTTGGCGCGCAAAGATTCATCAGACATAGTCTTTCAGCTTTTATCATGCGATGATACAGAACATACAAAAATTCGCCCCTCCCCACGTATTCCCTGGTTATAGTGCACGTCCACGTCATTGCATAATGTAACATCAACTGCTAACTTGGGTATAGAAAATAGCGGACACACATAGCTCACAGTTACTAAACCGAGCAAGTTCACTAAATAATCAAGCTGCTTGAACTAGACATAGCTCTTACAAAAGACCGGCTCTCTGAACAAAGGCTATTAGTACTACGCATAATTTTAACAAAGACACCAATGAGCAGCCGCCCTATGCCTCGCCGCTGTTTGATGAGATGTCGACGAGTTGTCCGGGCGACATTCCGCCGGTGTTGGACTCCACGCCCCCCAGGCTGACTTCGACCGCGGCGAAGTGCTCATCCTCGGCGTTGTCCTCATCATCGTCGTCGCCCTCATCTTCGTAGTACTCGTAGTAGTGGCGCCGTCATAGCTTGCGTTGGTACTCCATCACCGATTCCTCGATGGACATCCGCTTCTCGACCTCCTCCTGAGCCACGCGCAACTCCTCCCAGCACTCAGCACTCTCGGACGGCTCCCGCATCTCCAGCTCTCCCTCGGAGATCTCGTGCGGAAGGGGCTCCATGGCCTCCGCCGCCGCATCGTCGACATTCATCTCGGCATCCGCATCAGCCGTCTCTTCGGACGTGTGGTGCATGCTGGATTCCGGCGAAGCTTGGAGTATCTTGGCGTGGGCGTTCTCGATGATATAGGCATGGGTGGCCTCGACCCGGGCCAAGGAGGCTTCCGCGGCACGACACGCTGCTCGAGCGCTCTGGGCGTTTGTAGCCGTCGTCGTAGCAGCTGCAGCTGCCGTCTCTGCGGCTATAGACGCCCTTTCGGCCGCCGCAGAAGCCCTGTCAGCCGCCGCAGAGGCCCTTTCGGCAGATGCGGCCGCGCTTAAGGCGGATGCGGCTGCACTCTCGGCCGAGGCGGCCGCGTTCTCGGCAGAGGCGGGAGCGCTCGGGGCCGAGGGGGCGGTCGTACGCACCCTTACGAAGCGTTCCCACGGCGTCATTCTTTGGACAGAGGATTTGTTGGGGAATGGGGGTTGAGGGTGAACAGAATCCGAGCTAGACGAAGCCGGCGAAGCTTCCCTCGTAAGACATAAATAGATCCGTGAATTTTCATCGCAAACGGTTTCCGTATGGAACCGTGTGTACGCGGTTCACTTTTTGTATCGAATTGTAAAACTATATTTGGGTACAGCGGTAACGGATATTGTTTTATTTGTAAGAAAAAGATCCCTACCGTCAAAATCCACTAACGACATCCTTAAAATTAGGAAATATTCGGGGTACAATTCGCATTTTTATACATCAAGTTAGTTTGTACAAATTTTACGGCCATAATTTAAAATTGTAACACACGAACATGCAAGATGAAGCAAAAACTGCTGGAAAAATCATATTTATGTACTACTTTCTTCCCAATATATGCCGCTTGCAATAAATTTTAAGGAGTTCCAAACATCTTGGGTAACGGTTTGGACACACGTGCACGCATTGGGAATCTAGGTTTTAAAATTCAAAAAATGAAAAAATGCTCTGAAGTACATGATAATAATCTGCATGATTTCCCGACATGGGGCCAAGATGCCGTGGTCAAAGTAACGGCTTGTTCGAGATAAGCTTTGAGACATGCCTCTCACAAAACGTAGCATCACACGAAGGGTCGCGGTTCCGAGAGGAGCCTTGTTTGATGACGAGCGGCTAGTCATTGTCTTATTTGGCCTACCTTTTTTGAATTCGTTACAATGCACGAATACGTCCGACAACCGGAAATTTGGACATTTTCGGGGTTCAATGAGCATTTTTGTACATGAAGTTAGTTTCTAGATATCTAGTGGCCATAATTCAAAACTAAAACACATGGACATGTTCAAGATGAAGCAAAAACTGCAGGAAAAAATCATTTTTATATATGTACTAGTGCTTCCGTCTATATGCCACGTGCAATAAATTTGAAGAAGTTCCACACATCTTGAGTAACGGTTTGGACACAAGCATTGAGAATAATCTAGGTTTTTAAATTAAAAAATTAAATAAAAATACTATGAAATACATGAAAATCAGCATGATTTCCCGACATGGGGCCAAGATGTCGTGGTCAAAGTGATGGCTTGTTCGAGATAAGCTTTGACACATGCCTCTCACAAACCGGAGCCCCACGCGCAGGCTCGTATATATAGTTCCGAGAGGGGACGTGGGGTGTTGTGTGATGACGAAATGGATCGCTGCCTCATTTGGCCTAGTTTTTTTTTGTCATCGATGCAATGTACGAATACGACCGTCATCCTAAAATCTGAAAAAAATACGTCATTCAATTGGCATTTTTATACATGAAGTTAGTTTCCAAAAATTTAATGGTCATAGTTCAAAACTGAAACAGATGAACAAGCAAGATAAAGCAAGAACGGCTGGAAAATCATATTTATGTACTACTTGCTTCCGTATATATACCACATGCAATAAATTTGAAGGAGTTCCAAACATCTTGAGTGACGGTTTTGACACAAAAGCATTGGGAATCTAGGTTTTTAAGTCAAAAGTTGAAAAATGCGCCGAAGTACATGAAAATATGCATGATTTCCCGACATGGGGCCAAGATGTCATGATCAAAGTAACGACTTGTTTGAGATAAGCTTTGACACATGGCAAAGCTGGCAATGCATGCATGGTTAACTGTTACCCGCGTCCCCATGGGTAATTACTCTATTAGGGCACGGGTGCGAGCTTGAATGCCCATCTGGAAGTTGGTGGGTCAAATACCTTACGTACCGAGCGTGCAGGAGGGGGATGAGGATGGGATAGCATTACCCGCCTTACACATAAATTGAAGTACTTACATGTGGGCTCTGAAATTAGTAGACCCCACGTAATTTGGGGCCTCGGTCACCCAAATTTACACACATCCCACCCCTTTGGCCCAAAATTCCCTAAGAAATCCCAAACCTAGCCACAACATATTGTTTATTGCGTTGAAATACTATTTTTTGTACTGAAATACGCGAAGGTTGTTCTTAAATGAATGTGTGAGTTTCCCCACGGTGATAAAGAACTCGGTGGGGACATGGATGGGAAACTTTTTATCCCTGCGCACGGGTACGTAGACGGGGACGGGGATGGGAGGGCGATGATTGGGACAGAGATGGGACTCCAATACTCGCCTAAGAAATCCCCAGCTTTAGACACAAGCCTCTCACAAACCGGAGCATCACACGAAGTCGCGTGATTCCGAGAGGGAACGTGGGGCCATGTGTGATGACGAACCGCCAATCGCTTTGTCATTCGACCTAGTTTTTTTTTCATCGATACAATGCATGAATATGACCGGCATCCTATTTATTTTTTAAAAAAGGGCGTTCTATTGGCATTTTTATACATTTAGTTAGTTTATAGAAATTTAATGGCCATAGTTCAAAACTGAAACACATGAACATGATAGATGAAGCAAAAAACCGCTGGAAAATGATATTTATGTACTACTTGCTTCCCTATATATGCCGCTTGCAATAAACTTGAAGGAGTTCCAAACTTCTTGAGTGACGGTTTGGACACAAAAGCATTGAGAATCTAGGTTGTAAATTCAAAAAAAAATAAAAAATGCTTTGAATTCTGAAGTACATGAAAATATGCATGATTTCCCGCCATGGGGCCAAGATGTCGTGGTTACTGCTCTCAGACTTGCTTCCGTAACACAAATGGCACGCATGCATTACATTTGGATAGAAAATGTAAATATTTGGCAAAACAAACGGGTCGCACATGATTGGCGCCGTGTTTCGCGTTTCAAGTTTTGGAAGCCAATTTTCGTGGGCTATTAATCGCACACGGTCATGCATTGGGAACCGTCGATGATGTTAATTCACACATGGCTGTTGACTAGGAAATAGTGTGCAATCACTGCTCGCGTCGATCAAGATTCCAGCCGCCTATAAATGCTGCCCCTCGAGACGTCATCCCGCCTGTGTTCTCTCGTCTCTCTATCCCACCCCTCGCACAAAACTCTGTCATGGCGCGGACGGTCTGTGCACAAGCAAAGGAGGAGGCGCCACCCCGCGAGGACATGGCAAAATGTAGCGACGAGGAGGACCCCTTCGCGCCCCCAGACGAGGTCGCGCCAGGCCCCCCAACTGAAGATTGGTTTTGGGGCCAGTACGATCTGGCTTTGTGGAAGGTGCTGCCACCGGCTGAGAGAGCCAGGCAAGTGGCGTTCAAGAAGAAGATGGCTGAGGAGCGCGCCAGGAACATCGCGGCCTGGAATGCCCTTAGTGCCGCAAGGGAAAAGGAGGAGCTGGATCTTTGGCGGCGGGCGAGTCGACGAGCGGTGGAGGTGTACGAAGACGGCCGGTACCACGCAATGAAAGCCAGAGGCGCTAGGCGCCTCACCGCTGCGTGGGCGTGGGCCGATAAGCTCGAGCGTGCCATCGCCAAAGAGATCCAGTGGGCACCCACTGAACTGTCATGCATGGTCGTGCGCCTCCGCCAGCAAGAGGCTGATCGGCACATCGAGCGCTGCGAGGCGGAGGAGGCGGCGAACTCCCTCCGCGTTGGGAAGCCACCGCGCACCAGGTAGCTGCTGGCGAGAGGCTGCCATTTTACCGCTCCCCGCTCCAGGAGGGGTTATTATTAGTTTAGTTTTTATTCATTGTACGTATTAGTTAAGTACTATTATCACGTATATGTGATGATATATGCTATATATGTATCATGTCTTCAATGAGCTATTCAACAATTAATATATATTATTAGTTTCACATTTCTATCTGTTTTCATACTGATTTTCTGGCTCTAACTGTTAGCCTTTTACACATATTGAAACATAACAATAGAACATAAATCATTCATACATCGAAACATATCAATATTGTGATTGTTGTCCAGACATTGGGATCGACATCTAAAGGATTCAACAAAATAAAACGCGTCTAAAAGGATCGATATGGTTGACTAGAGGGGGGTGAATAGGCAACTAACAATTTTTAACTTTTCTTTAACAATTTAGGCTTAGCAACAAATAGGTTGACTAGATATGCAACTAGGTGAGCAACCTATATGATGATAATCACAACAACAAGCTAAGCAAGCAAGATATGATAATATAAGTAGCTTGCACAAAGTAAAGGTAAGAAGTAACCACAAGAGGAACCGATGGAGACGAGGATGTGTTACCGAAGTTCCTTCCCGGTTAGGGGAAGTACGTCTCCGTTGGAGCGGTGTGGAGGCACAATGCTCCCCAAGAAACCACTAGGGCCACCGTATTCTCCTCACGCCCTCACACAATGCGAGGTGCCGTGATTCCACTAGTGGTGCCCTTGAAGGCGGCAACCGGACCTTTACAAACAAGGTTGGGGCAATCTCCACAACTTAATTGGAGGCTCCCAACGACACCACGAAGCTTCACCACAATGGACTATGGCTTCGAAGTGACCTCTTCCGTCTAGGGTGCTCAAACACCCAAGAGTAACAAGATCCGCAAGGGATTAGTGGGGGGAATCAAATTTCTCTTGGTGGAAGTGTAGATCGGGGCCCTCTCAACCAAACCCTAGAGTATCAACAATTTTTGTTGGCTAGGGAGAGAGATCGGGCAAGAATGGAGCTTTGAGCAACAATGGAGCTTGGGGAGGGAAGAGATAGTCTTCTTGGGGAAGAAGACCCCCTTTATATAGTGGGGGGAAAGATCCAACCGTTATCCCCACTCTCAGCCCGCACATTGCGGTACTACCGCACAAAGCCACGGTACTACCGCAAGAGGCTGCGGTACTACCGCTGCAGGGTGCGGTACTACCGCTCGCACGGTGGTAACCAGACGAAGACCTATTGCACAGGGCAACGAGCGGTAGAACCGTCGGAGCGGTACTACCGCGCGCCAATACGGTACTACCGCATGGTAGGTATCAACTGGCACAGGAGATGCACGGAAGTAAAAAATTACTTCCGTGCCTACCTCCGCTGAGGGCGGAGCTGCGCAAAAGTCCGTCACGGTAGTACCGGACATACATCACGGTACTACCGCTCGAGGGCGGATGTAAAAAATTACATCCGTGCCTACTACCGCAAGCGCACGCATTAGGTGCTGGGGACAGCGGTACTACCGCTCACTGGAGCGGTACTACCGCACACTCCTGCGGTACTACCGCTCCCTTGAGCGGTACTACCGCATGCCACTGAAGCCTCCATCGAAGCGAAGGAAAGGTGGTGCAAAAGAACAGATGTGTACGTGTTGATTCCACCCTAACCTTTCTGAAGCGGACCCCCTCTTAATAGTACAGCTTTCCTACGACTCAAATCCACCGAAAAGAAACGTAGAGAACAACCGTCTTCGATAGACTCCGAGGGGCACCGAATCGTCTTGTGCCTAGACATGAGATATCTAAAATGCTCAATGCACACGATTAGTCCGCAAATGGATTGTCATCAATCACCAAAACCACTTAAGGAGAAATATGCCCTTACAATCTCCCCCTTTTTGGTGGATTGATGACAATACGGGATTTGCACATAAAGATATATAATGAGCATATGCAAACCCAAAATCTATAAAATATAGACAGGCTCCCGCTCGATGTGTGCAATCTATAGATATGCTTTGGACTGCAAAGCACACACACTAGGATCAATACTCCCCCTATATTTTATAGATAAGGCAATCCTTGCAACAGAATGAATAACACTAAGCATGGAAACAAGGCATAGCATGTGAGCATGAAGATAAGGGCACATAACAGATAAACTCACAAGCTACTAATCATACTGTACAATAATATGATAAGAGTGATAGCATATGTCTCACACCATATGATAGAAGAAGTCTCCTGGTCTCACACACAAATAATATAAACCAAAGCAACGATGAAGGTTCAACGAAAGCAAGGAGACAACGAAAACGAACGAAAACACTCGCAAATCCTACACTCTCTCCCCCTTTGGCATCGAGACGCCAAAAAGGTAGAGAGGACACCTAAGACACAGGTGGTAGCTCCCACTGCAGAAAGATCATCCATCAAGCTCCTCCTCTGATGCAGCTGGAATAGACTCCTCATCTGAATCAACCCACTGATAGCTCTTCTTCATCATCCAAGCAGCCTCAGGAGTGATGTTCTTCTTAGACCCACTCGAGATGGTCTCGCCAAGCTTCCTCAGAATCCACTTGTCACGCTGACGACTCTCCTTCTGAGCAACGTGAGTCTGGTACTGTCCCTTGGCCTGCATGCAGAACAATGTCTTCATCCTGTTCTTGAGCTTCTTGGCCCAAGATGGCTCAGTAGATGGTGGCTCATACATTTCTGAATTGTCCTCCTCCTCCTCTTCAATCTCATCCTCATCAACATCCATATGTGCAGCAGCAGGCCTAGTGGTAGTGTTAGCCCACTTGTCCTTCTGACGCAGCCGAATGGGCTCATGACGGATCCAGTCGGGAGCATGAAAATCATCACCCGGAAAGGTCTTCTCCCAAGTCTTCTGAATCAAGTGGAACAAGTAGGGTCCATAGATGGGGACCTTGCGGTGGAACACAGCAGACTGAAGCTCACTCCACATGATGTGAGAAACATCAAGTGGTCCAGGAATGTGAATCCGCCCTTGCTCACAAAGGAGCAGCATATCCACTAGATAGGAATGCACCTTGTCCTTGTCTCCCATGCGAGGAAAGAGAGTGTTGCGAAAGATCCGGTGCATGACATCGAGAAACGGGTTCAGCACATAAATTTTCTCACCAGAGGGTAATGTCTTCTCAACAAGGTATGGCAGAAGCTTCTCCTTGGGTGCAGATTGTGGGTTGCCGTGCGGGCGCAAACCAACGGGCTCATCAAGCCCCTCATCACGAACGTGCAACAGATCCATGAACTCCTTCCAGTCAGCAGTCATCCTCTCTCCATTGGTCATCCAAGTCATGATCCACTTCACATCCGAGTGGAAGTGGACGGAAGCAAAGAACTGAGCCACAATCTCGGGATCATAGTCAAGATGGAACGAGATGATATCCTCGATAGCAAACTGCTCCACCATATCCAGAGGCTCACCAAAATATGCCGGGTTCTTCCTCAGATGTGCCATATCAATCCACTGGACAGGAACATTGATATTCTTCTTTCCCTTGATCACATCTATATAGATGAGATTTTGTTGCTTGGTCCAAAACAAGTCATTGCCCTTGAAATGTTCCCTAGGGTTGATATAGGGGTTGATCTTCCGGCGAATCTGAAACTCTGCTTGAGGCATATCTTCCCAGCTGACAACTGGCTCCTTGGTCTTGGTTGCGGTTCTCTTGAAGTTGCGATGCGAGGCATTGGACCCCTCAGGTGCATCTTGATTGCGTAGACGCTTTGAACTCGTATCACGAGAGGGATTCGAGCGTCTTGAACCGGAACCGGAGCCACCACCTATGACACACAACGCAAACACAAGAGAAGAGCGAAAGAAGTCATTGCAAAGACCAAGGCAAACAAGAGAACCACATAGAAGTGAGAATTGGCAGGACAAAACGGGGTAATTGTAGATCGAGCGGTAGTACCGCAGGTCTTGCGGTAGTAAAATTTTACTACCACGCCGACCGCGGTAGTACCGCTCCAAGTAGGGGCGGTAGTACTGGGCTTAGCGCGGAAGTAAAATTTTACATCCGCCCGACGGGCGGTAGTACCATTCCAGGTGGTGCGGTAGTACCACACGGGGCGGAGTCCTCAAGAACAGTGGATCTGAGCACCCGAAATATCAGATCGGTACTACCGTAGATCAAAACTACCATGTTGTATCCTACCAAATAACATTTCTACCGCACAAGCACCCTCCAACCATCAACTCATGCAATGATTTAGCCAAAAATCAAGAAAACCAACTCATATGGCCCCCAAACCTAGATCCAAAAAGGAGAAGCAAAGAGAGAAGAACTAGGGGCAATACCGGGTTCCATTGCACGAGGAAGAGGTGGGGAACGATCCCACCGGTCAGAATGGGAGGAGAGTGGTCGGAGACGGAGATCCGGCGAGGTCCTCCGGCACCGTTCCTTGAGAGGAGAGAGAGAGACACGAGAGGAGAAGGAATGAATGGGTATGGGGAAGTTGGAACTCCCTCTGCCCGTCCTTAACCCCCTCGCGGTCCCGACGGCGCGGTAGTACCGCACATCATTGCGGTAGTACCGCCTGGCCAGCGATAGAAAAAAAATACTGCTGCTCACTGGGCGGTAGTACCGCTCCTCCAGCGGCAGAAACAAAATACTGCCACGCTGGATGCGGTAGTACCGTGCCGGGGCTGCTGCTGCACGAGCGCAGTAGTAACCCCTCTCCAGCGGTAGTACCGTGGCAAGCCACGGTAGTACCGCCCTGCCAAAGAAAGGCTGGTTCGAGAGAAAAAGAGAGATGGCCTTAGCAAGGACACACACGAGAGAGCACAAAAGAAGCAAATCGAACAAGAACAAGGCCCAAACGAAGAGAAAAGAGAAAAGAGAACCAAACACCGAAACGAATCCTCTCAAGAAGAGAGGGCGGTGGCCGGAGCCACCTATGTTTGAGTCAATTGGTATGGCACCGCGAAGAATTATCCTTGGGTCCATGACCAAAACTCGTCTTTGAAGCACAAGTGCCATCAAAGATGGCGGATGTGAAAGAGTTGATTTATTTATGCATAATGGGGGGAGGGATAGTTCATTGAGAGAACTAGACTCCCCCTAAATTCATGCCTACATCTAAACAAGACATAATGATGAGTGTGGTGGGGTGTGCACTAAGTCAAACCACATTGCTCGAATCAATGATATTTAGCTCATGCCTTAACTCGCGAAATCTTGCTTCATCTAATGGCTTCGTGAATATATCTGCAAGCTGTTCCTTGGTATAGAGATGAATAAGATCAATGTCTCCACGCTTGATGTGATCCCGGATGAAGTGATGACGAATCTCAATATGCTTTGTCTTGCAGTGTTGAAACGGGTTGTTGGAGATCTTGATTGTGCTTTCATTGTCGCAGTAAAGAGGCACTTTGTCACAGTTGACACCATAATCCTTTAAAGTTTGCCTCATCCAAAGAATCTGAGCACAACAGCTTGCGGCGGCTACATACTCGGCCTGGGTGGACGAGAGAGAAACACAGTTTTGTTTCTTGGAAGACCAACTTACCAGAGAGCGACCAAGAAATTGGCAACCTCCGGAAGTGGACTTCCTTTCCACACGATCTCCCACCCAATCCTAGTCAGTATATCCAATGAGATCAAATGAAGCACCTTTGGGGTACCATAAGCCAAAGTTTGGGGTATGAGCCAAATATCGAAAGATTCGCTTGACAGCCACATAGTGACTCTCCTTAGGTGCGGATTGAAATCGTGCACAAATTCCCACACTCAACATGATATCCGGCCTAGATGCACAAAGATAAAGCAGAGATCCAATCATGGAGCGATATACCTTCTGATCCACAGCTTTACCATTGGGATCACTGTCAAGTTGGCATTTGAGTGGCATAGGAGTGTTGGCCTTCGGAGGATTTAGCTCATCCATCTTGAACCTTTTGAGCATGTCTTGAGTGTATTTGGCTTGGTTGATGAAGGTTCCTTGGCTTCGTTGCTTGACTTCGAATCCAAGGAAGAACTTCAACTCTCCCATCATAGACATCTCAAACTCTTTGGTCATTAGTGCGGCGAACTCATTATTAAAAGCTTTGTTAGAAGAACCAAAGATAATATCATCAACATATAGTTGGCATACGAACAAGTTCCCGTTAACCCTCTTAGTAAAAAGAGTGGGGTCGATTTTCCCAATTTCAAACCCACGATCTTGCAACATCTCGGTAAGGTGCTCATACCACGCACGTGGGGCTTGTTTAAGGCCATAGAGTGCCTTATCAAGAACATACACATGATTGGGGAACTTGGGATCCTCAAACCCCGGGGGTTGCTTGACATAAACCAACTCCTTAAGTGGACCATTAAGAAAAGCACTCTTCACATCCATTTGATATAATATGAAATCATGATGAGAAGCATAAGCAAGCAACATGTGAATAGATTCAAGGCGAGCAACAGGGGCAAAGGTTTCACCGTAGTCGATACCCTCGACTTGGTAGTAGCCTTGAGCCACCAGTCTTGCCTTGTTGCGAATAATGATACCATGTGCATCTTGCTTGTTCTTAAAGATCCATTTGGTTCCAATGACATTGTGATTCTCTTTTGGTCTTGGCACCAATCGCCACACTTTGTTGCGCTCGAAGTTGTTGATTTCATCATGCATGGCTTCAAGCCAATCCTCGTCTTCGAGCGCATCTTGTACCTTGAGGGGTTCAAAGCAAGAAACAAACGCATGATGTGCACAAAAGTTTGTTAATTGACGACGAGTAGTTACCCCTCTTTTCAAGCTTCCGTAGACGTTCTCTAGGAGGTGTTGCTTTTTCTGAAGCTTGGAAGCAATCGTGGCAGCTCGTCTTTCAAGAATTTCCTCCATGGAAAGTTGAGGCTTGGTAACTTGACGAGCTTTGGTACTAGCACCGGCTTGCTCACGATCTTGAGCATGATCTTGATCTTTAGCTTGACCTTGATCTTGAAGATGATCTTGGTCCTGAGCTTCATCTTGATCTTGAGCTTGCACGGGGGTGTGAACAAAATCTTGAGCATCATGTGAAGTAGAAACATCACTAGCACGTTGATCTTGCCCTTGATCTTGATCACGGGGTTGAGGGCCTTCACTACATTCTTCGGAAGCGTGTGGGTCATGCGTCGGTGATGGTTCCACTTGAGTGGAACATTGTCCTTCTCCTTCTGCCACAAGGGGTTCCTCAACGGGTAGGAAGTATCCCACACCCATTCTTCTTATGGCTTGGGGAGGAATTTCATCACCTACATCACAAAGACCACTTTTCTCTATTTGGGAGCCATTATTTTCATCAAACTCTATGTTACTCATCTCTTCAATGAGTCCGGTGGACTTGTTGAGGACACGGTAAGCATGAGAGTTTGCAGCATAACCAACAAATATGCCCTCATGGGCTCTAGAATCAAATTTAGACAAATGAACACCTTTCTTGAGAATGAAACACTTACAACCGAACACCCGGAAGTATTTGAGGTTGGGCTTGTTCCCGGTAAGAATCTCATAAGGAGTCTTGTTCAAGCCTTTGCGGAGATAGAGCCGATTTGATGCATGACACGCTGTGTTGATGGCTTCGGCCCAAAAGTTGTACGGAGATTTAAACTCTGCCATCATGGTTCTTGCCGCATCCATCAACGTCCGGTTCTTCCTCTCCGCAACACCGTTTTTTTGAGGGGTGTAAGGTGTGGAATATTGGTGCTTTATCCCCTCATCACTTAGAAACTCATCTAGGGTGTAGTTCTTGAACTTAGTGCCGTTGTCACTTCTAATCATCAAAATCTTTGCTTCATGTTGACGTTGGACTTCATTTGCAAAGTTGATGATGGTCTGTTGGGTCTCACTCTTCCTCTTGAAGAAATATACCCATGTGTATCTCGAGTAATCATCCACAATCACCAAGCAATATCTTCTTCCTCCAAGGCTGTCAAAAGATGGAGGCCCGAAGAGATCCATGTGAAGGAGCTCTAAGGTCCTCTTTGAGTAGATTGTAGTAGTTGGACGATGAGCTTTTTCATGTAGCTTTCCTTCGATACAGGCACTACAAGCACGATCTTTGGCAAAACTCACATTTGTTAGTCCAAGAATGTGATCCCCTTTGAGAAGACTTTGCAAAGATCTCATATTGACATGGGCTAGTCGGCGATGCCAAAGCCATCCCACATCAACTTTAGCCATTAGACATGTCGCGGTCTTAGTGGGTCACTCCGAAAAGTTAATCACATAGAGACCGTTTTCGACATGCCCAACAAAGACTACTTTAAGAGTCTTGCTCCACAAAAGGGTCATGGTATCAATGCCAAAGAAGGTACTAAAACCCATGTGTGCAAGTTGACGAACGGAAAGTAAATTGTATGCAAGGGTCTCAACAAGCATGACTCTCTCAATGGTTAAGGTCGGAGAGATAACCACCTTGCCAAGACCCAATACCTTTGAGATTGCATCATCGCCAAAAGAGACTTGGGTGGCCACGGATGCATCGGGTCGAACATCCACCACCAAGTCCTTGCTTCCGGTCATATGATTTGTTGCTCCGCTATCGAACAACCATGAGACTCCCCCGGAAGCAAAGTCCTACAATAGATCAATGCTTGGATTTAGGTACCCATTCTTGAATGGGTCCTTTCATGTTAGTGACAAGGGTCTTAGGAACCCAAATAGACCACTCAATATACTCATAAGAAGAACCAACATATTTGGCATAAACATGCCCATCACTCGCACGGCACACAACATAGGAGGGGTTAAAATCGCTGGCCCTGTTGGAGGGAGTGATCTTGCCCTTCTTGGCACTATCACTCACAACCTTGTCTTTCTTCTTCTCATGAGTAATGTTCCCCGCTTTGACAAATGTTTCCTTGAGCGGATGAACCTGCGTGGTCTTCTTCTTCTTCTTCTTCTTCTTTTTGGATTTGGGTGCAAACCCAACTCCTTCCTTTGCAATCACTTCCTTTTGATTGCTCAAAAGGTCATTGAGATTCTTCTCACCTTGTATACATGTCACAAGGCCTTTCTCAAGCTGCTCTTTTAGCTTAGCATTTTCCTCCACAAGATGTGCATGCTCACAACATGGGTTAGTAGCAGATGCATTATCAATTAAGACAAAGGGAGGACACGTGGCAATTTCTTTAGTGAGTTTCACTTGGAGTTGATCATGCGACTCTTTAAGAGAAGCATGAACGCTCTTCAATGCCTTATGAGCATTGTCAAGAGAGACAAACTCATCCTTGAGTCGAGCATGGTCAACCCCAAGTGCAACCTTCTCAGATTTAAGAACACGGATAAGAACAATAACATGATCATAATCTTTACGTAATTTAGCAAAGTCATCATTTTGTGACTCCTTAAGAGTCAAATGAAGATCTCGCTCTTCCCCTAGAGCAATAGAAAGATCTGCTATCTCGTCGGCATAATCACGACTATGGCCTCTCATCTCCTCAAGAATTTCTTCTTGAGAATCAATCATGTCATTGGCCTCACCAAGTTGTTCCAAGAGAGCAACGAAGTGCTTCTTGGACTCTCCCTTGAGTTTACACGAGAACTTGTCAAACTCATTCTCACCCTCTATCGCCTCCTCAAGTTCATTCACACAATCTAACAAAGACGGAGTGGAAGAAACAGAAGTCTTAATGTTTGAGGTTTTGGCGTTGGAGGTTACCTTGGTGATACCTTTTGCCATGAGGCACCTAGCGATGTGGTTCTCATTGGGGGCGTCGAAGAGTGACACCTTTGTTGGGGTAGAGGATGCAATTGCCACAGATGCCATTGCCATTCCTTCACCACTTGTGTCTCCGTCATCACCATCATCATCCGATGCATACTCTTCTTGAGCCACCAACACTTTGTGTGAAGTCTTCTTGGTGAAGTTGGTCTTGTTGGGGAAAGACTTGGCCTTATCTTTGCGGATGAGCTTGCCACCATTGTCTTCCCTCTTCTCGTATGGACAATCCACCACAAAGTGACTCACATTACCACAGTTGTAGCAGGTCCTCACACGTTGCTTGCCCTTTGACCCGTTTGAGTTGTTCTTGGAGAAGTTGGGCCTTGTGTTTCTCTTGTTGCCCCAAAATTGCCTGGACGCAAGAGCCATGTGCTCATGATAAGCATATTTGGTGTCCTCGGGGCAACCCTCTTCTTCTTCTTCCTCTTGACAGACCTTGGCCTTCAAAGCAAGGTTGGGGGATGATTTCTTTGACCGTTACACGCGAGCGAGAGCATTGTCAGCTGTCGTGTTCAAGATGTTCATTGCAATAAATTCATCCAACACATCACCAGAAGACAAGGTGTGAAAGTCCGGTCTTTGACGGATGACAGCGGACATGGCCTTGTTGTAGGGCATGATGGCCTTCAGAAACTTACGCTTGATCCAAGTATCATCCACATCCTTGCTGCCATGATCTTTGAGGGCAACGGCGAGGGCAGTCACCCTTCTATAGAGCTCACGCGGTTCCTCATCCTCTACCATTACAAACTCATCTGACTGATCAAGGACAACTTCATAGTTTGACCGTTGAATGCTTGAGCTGCCCTTGTACATGGAGACAATGTGTTCCGACCACTCTTTAGCAATAGTGAAGGGACGCAGGTGAGGTAGGTCTTCAGTAGGAACAGCAGCTTGGAGTATGAACAAGGCGGAGGAATTTAGTTGTTTATCCGCTTCTTCCCTTGGAGTGAGGTTGCGTGGATCACGAGGGTAGTATCCTTCTTCAATGACTCGCATGAGTTGAATTGAGCTATGATCCAAATGAGACTTGATACAGAAAACCCAATTAGCAAAATCATTTTTAACAAGCTTAGGAGGAGGGCCGTGATTAACTATATGAGGTGGGTGCACCGGTCCTCCATAGACCAGTGGAGGGGGAACTGAGGCAAAAGTCCCCGACCCATTAATTCCTTGTGAACGATTATCCTTATCAGCACTAGTCCCCTCCTTACCGGAGTTGACATCCGATGTCGAGTTAGTGGGATTAACCACTTGAACCGCATCGGTGGAAAGTTTAAGAGTGTCAAGGAATTCTTTAAACATGGATTTGACCTCGGTCGTCATGGAGGATTTAAGCGAGGACATGGCCTCATTTAAATCCTCACGAGAGACCGTGCTCACACCCATGGCCTCGGGGAGATCAACCGGCCGGTCCCCGTCGTTAACCATACTCTTCAGGTGGTGAAACCCTTAGTAAAGAGACGTAGCTCTAATACCAATTGAAAGGATCGATATGGTTGACTAGAGGGGGGGTGAATAGGCAACTAACAATTTTTAACTTTTCTTTAACAATTTAGGCTTAGCAACAAATACGTTGACTGGATATGCAACTAGGTGAGCAACCTATATGATGCTAATCACAACAACAAGCTAAGCAAGCAAGATATGACAATATAAGTAGCTTGCACAAAGTAAAGGTAAGAAGTAACCACAAGAGGAACCGATGGAGACGAGGATGTGTTACCGAAGTTCCTTCCCGGTTAGGGGAAGTACGTCTCCGTTGGAGCGGTGTGGAGGCACAATGCTCCCCAAGAAGCCACTAGGGCCACCGTATTCTCCTCACGCCCTCACACAATGCGAGGTGCCGTGATTCCACTAGTGGTGCCCTTGAAGGCGGCAACCGGACCTTTACAAACAAGGTTGGGGCAATCTCCACAACTTAATTGGAGGCTCCCAACGACACCACGAAGCTTCACCACAATGGACTATGGCTTCGAAGTGACCTCTTCCGTCTAGGGTGCTCAAACACCCAAGAGTAACAAGATCCGCAAGGGATTAGTGGGGGGAATCAAATTTCTCTTGGTGGAAGTGTAGATTGGGGCCCTCTCAACCAAACCCTAGAGTATCAACAAGTTTTGTTGGCTAGGGAGAGAGATCGGGCAAGAATGGAGCTTTGAGCAACAATGGAGCTTGGGGAGGGAAGAGATAGTCTTCTTGGGGAAGAAGACCCCCTTTATATATTGGGGGGAAAGATCCAACCGTTATCCCCACTCTCAGCCCGCGCATTGCGGTACTACCGCACAAAGCCACGGTACTACCGCAAGAGGCTGCGGTACTACCGCTGCAGGGTGCGGTACTACCGCTCGCACGGTGGTAACCAGACGAAGACCTATTGCACAGGGCAATGAGCGGTAGAACCGCCGGAGCGGTACTACCGCGCGCCAATACGGTACTACCGCATGGTAGGTATCAACTGGCACACGAGATGCACAGAAGTAAAAAATTACTTCCGTGCCTACCTCCGCTGAGGGCGGAGCTGCGCAAAAGTCCGGCACGGTAGTACCGGACATACATCACGGTACTACCGCTCGAGGGCGGATGTAAAAAATTACATCCGTGCCTACTACCGCAAGCGCACGCATCAGGTGCTGGCGACAGCGGTACTACCGCTCACTGGAGCGGTACTACCGCACACTCCTGCGGTACTACCGCTCCCTTGAGCGGTACTACCGCATGCCACTGAAGCCTCCATCGAAGCGAAGGAAAGGTGGTGCAAAAGAACATATGTGTACGTGTTGATTCCACCCTAACCTTTCCGAAGCGGACCCCCTCTTAATAGTACGACTTTCCTACGACTCAAATCCACCGAAAAGAAACGTAGAGAACAACCGTCTTCGATAGACTCCGAGGGGCACCGAATCGTCTTGTGCCTAGACATGAGATATCTGAAATGCTCAATGCACACGATTAGTTCGCAAATGGATTGTCATCAATCACCAAAACCACTTAAGGAGAAATATGCCCTTACATCGTCCATGACTACACCCTAACCTACGGAAGCTCTTGGCTGTGCCTGAACTCGGTCAGGCGTTCGTCCATGCGGTTTACACGCTCGCGGTACGGCTGTAGCACGATCTCGAGCTCCAAGCTGGCTATTTCGTCGGAGATTACCATCTCGAGGATGCGACGGCCATTTTCTTCTACTGCTTCCCGCTGGACACCTGGGCCAAGGAGGCGCTCGAGCCTACCGACAAGCCCGTTAGCATCGAGGGGGCCGCGTACAAGGCGAACGGCGCGACCCATGCGAACGGTGCGGCCGGCGTTCGGTGCAAGGACGATGCGGACGGGCTCTGGTGCAAGTACGACGCAGACGGCCGCTGCCCATTCCTGGCGAGAAATAGGGCTACTCACGTGCCTTGGACACAGCTGCAACGTCATGTCGGGTGGGATAACAGGCAAGCGGGGATGGAACCGCTCTTGCTCTGCCGCGCGCCGCGCCTCTCGCTCTGCGGCCCTCCATCGGTCTTGCTGTGCGGCGCGCCTTGCCCTCTCGGCGCGGACGCGCATGTTTTGCTCTACGGAGCACCACCGATGATCTTCTTGTGCGGCGCGCTGCAACCTCTCGGCGGTGAGGCGACTATGTTACTCCGCGGTGCTGCCGCGCCCTATGCCAAGGGTCTACTCAACCCTTGCGATGACGCGCAGCACAACGTTGTCCGACGCGTCGCCGGACACGCCATCGGCCTCGACAGGCCGTTGCGCCTGCACCGGATCGTTTTCGTCGTCGAGGAGGTTGATGGCAGAGGCGGCGCTTGGTCGGGTTGGCATGCTTCGTAGATGGGCTAGGCTGCACTAGGTGTGCATCCGCGTGTGACGCGCGCAGGCTCTTATGCTCATTCGCTTCTGGCGGGAAACCGATGGGGAAGCTTGCGCGGGAACATGCGCGGTTCCGCGCGGGAACGTGGCCAAAAGAAACGCCGGTGTGGTGCCGAAGCGTGCACTGGAATCCTCGGGCAAAAACGCGGTGACAAGACGTGATATTAATACGGGCAAACGGCACTTCCGTACGTACCGTCGGTAATGTTTTCATCAATTGTTGACAATTGTTTGGCAACAGCCGTCTGCCCACAACACACACGACTTGTCGGGATGAATTGTTTCGGTTATTATTAGTATTCCCACACAATTCTGATGAATGAACCGATTGATGCGTATCACACACACCTTCTTACGCTAACCCGTTTGTGTTCTGCTGGATCATCGCAAACAGTTTATCTGAATGAACTGTGAGCCGTACTTCACACACGTACGAAGTTTTGTTAACTGTTTCTGTTATCTTAGCTAATCCCAAACAGTTCATAAGAATAAACTGTCTGCCGTGGATCACACATGCAACTTTTTCCTGAATCGTATTTGATGGATCCACCATCGCACACAGTTCGTGCCATTTGCGATGGAGCTTGAACAATACCATTTGCGATTGGTGGATTGCACACAGTTTCGTCGAAGGGTCTCTGATTGATGTGTCGTCTTTGGACCATTCTCTAGTAGTGCTTGGATCCTCCATTGTTAGGGCATTGCCCGGTTCCCGCATTTTTAGTCAAAGCTGTTGGAGGGATGAGATCCTATATTCATTTCCTATTCGTTGTGGTGCTTAGAATCTTCAATAGTGGTGCATTATTCAAATTTGGATGCGTCGGTTCCCTAGCAGCGGTACAACCGCTTGCACTTGCGGTACAACCGCTGCAGCGGTACAACCGCTGTGGTAACCGGTTCAACCGGCTTCTCTGAGTCATGTCCCACTGTTTTTGTTTCTTTACTTCACACCTAATATATTCCGTTTCTGGCGTACAATCCTCTCATCTTGTCTGGGTTTGTCTTGTGTGCTTCTCTTGTGTGTGTCTGCAGGTGGTTCTGGTTCTCGCTCTGCTCCTCAGAAGAAGTCCAAGAAACGAGCTCGCAGATGTAGGCTCGTCAATGAGTCCGAGGAAGAGGAAGTTGTCATCCCCACCAAGCCCACTCGTCGTGAGAAGTCGTTGGCCGCCAAGCAAAAATCTGCAAAGCCTGTGCACTCTTGGAAGCAAGTTGATTGGGAGAGGGTCCGTTTTCAAAATCCTTATGAGGTCCCCGTTGCTCCCAGGTGGTCCACCCCTCAGTTCCGAAATGAGTTACAAATGCGGATTGTGCACGAGCTGTATGACCATCACAAGAACAAGTTTGGCAAGCAATGGACTATTGACATTGAGTACTGGAGGAACAACATGGATTACTTTGGAGAGGTGTTGGCACTGTGCGAGGAGTTTGACTTGATCAAGCTCATGACTATCAATTGTCCCTTTGATGTGTAGCTCATTCACCAGTTCTATGCCACTGTCCACTTCGGCACTGATGATGCTCGTACCCTTTCCTTCATGTGCCGTGATGAATTATTCCAGGTTCCATGGCGTGCCTTCTGCAATGCACTTGGTTATGATGATACTGGCCTCACTGGGAATGGCGGCATCCGTCCTCATGACCAGGCTACTCCTATGGATAAGAAGGAGTTAGCCCCCTTGTACATTCCCGGGCGTGGCATTCTTGAAGCCTATAAGGATCCGCAGCAGGTCTATGATATCTTACACCGTGTTTTCCGGAATGTTCTTCTGCCCAAGGTTGGAAATCAAGATGAGATTCATGGATACTTTGTTGATCTACTTGTTGCCATGATGACTGAAGCTGGCTCTGGTGCTACGTTTGATGCTTCCAAATGGTTGTGGGAGGAGATGTACAACACGGTCTTCTACAGGAAGGTCTCCACCTATGCTCCCTTCATCATGTGTTTCCTCAACTCTGTGTGGGCAGTTCGTAGGCCTGGAGTGCCTCTCGCTTCTCCGGACAACCTCGTCGAGCATGAGGTCAAGCAACTCCGGAAGAAGAAGCATGCTGAGCCTCGCTTCCCTGTTGACCCCCCTAAGGATGGCTATGCTACTTCCAGTGACAGTGATTTTGAGCTTCCAGCAGGGGCCAAGCCATCTTGGGTCACTAAGCTCACCGCTAAGATTAAGAAGACCTTTTACCTCCAGACTCATGTTCAGAAGAAGCTCTACGAAGCCCATGTTAATGAGAAGAGTAAATAGCATAAAACTACCACATTACAGGTTAGGGTAACGAAAAACTACCACTTTTTTGATTGTTCAAAAAACTACCACAAAAGTGGTCGGCTGTTCCAAAAAAACCAAATGACCGCGTTGTTTAAAATTAGTCCAGATTATGACAGCTCGGGTCCACTCGTTAGGTTGACCGTTAGCTTTGACCGTTAGGTTGACAAGTTATGACAGATGGCCCCCACATATTTACAAAAAGCAATCAGGTCCCTAAAAAAATATAAAAACAATCGGAGCAATCGCGTCCCTGCCAAAAAATATAAAAAGCAATCGGGTCCCCGTCGAGCTCGTCGCCGTCGCCGGAGCCAATGAAGGGACCCGTACTCGGCCGGCCTTGCTCCGACGACGGAGCTCGAGGGCGTGCCGGCTGCTGCACGCGACGTAGTTGCTGCTCCTGCCGCGGCACGTGGCGGAGCTACTGCTCCCCCTGTTCGTGGGCACGGCGGCCCGCCGGCCCGAGCTTTTTCCGGCTGTTGCACGCGGCATAGCTGCCGGAGCTAGCTAGCCCCCGCACGGACAAAGCCGGAGCTAGCTAGCTCACGTGTGTACCGCGGCTGCTGGAGCTAACCAGCTCACGCGACCGCGGCCGGCCGGAGCTAGCTAGCTCACACACCCAGCCGGAGCTAGCTAGCTCTGGCTTTGTCCGGCCGGCCGGAGCTAGCTAGCTCGCCGCTGCCACTTGCCGCTGCTGCTGCATGCCGCCGCCGCCGCAGACGCTTGCCGCCGCCGCCGCCACTGCTGCTTGCGATGTGGCTGCACACCGCGACCGTCCGTGCCCTTGGCTCTGCCAGACGTGGGGCTTGGCGCGTCGGCCTTGGTGCTGGGCGTCCGTGGCTGTGCCGGCGGCGGCGTTCGCCGGCGAGTAGGCGACCCAGATATCGCTCGGGAGAGACATAATTTCTAGGGAAGGATAGGGAGAGAAGAAAGAGAGACGTCCCACATGTAAGTAACGGTCAAAGTTAACGGTCAACAAATAGTTTTGTTAGGTGTGGACCCAGACTGTCATAATCCGGATTAATTTTAAACAACGTGGTCATTTGGTTTTTTTGAAACAGGCGACCACTTTTGTGGTAGTTTTTTGAACAATAAAAAAATGGTAGTTTTTCGTTACCCTAACCTGTAATGTGGTAGTTTTATGCTATTTACTCAGGAGTAGGGTGTTACGCAACAATGTGGCCCGAAGCTACGTAAATTGTGTGTCTTTCTACGCTCTTTTTGCTGAGGTTGGTCTACGCCTTGCGCCCGGTCTACGAATCGGCAAGAGGCGTTCCCAATCCTTGGTGTCTCGCGTGTTTACACACGCGCGCCGACAACGGGCATTGATGTACTCCCTACAATCCATGGCTACATCAATTAATATGGATGGAGGGAGTATTTTCTTTTCTTATTTTTACGTGTTTATACTGTCATTGCATGATAAATAAATTAAGAATTTCCTAGAAAAAGCAAATTTGCGACTTTCTTTCCTCGTTACTACCTCCGTCCTGATTTATTGGCCCTCTTGTATTTTTTGTCAAACTTTGACCTTAAATTTAACTAAAAAAAGTTAATGCATGTCACCAATAAATATATCATTGGAAACTATGTTTAAATACGAAGAGGTAGTAGCGTCCAAATAAACATTTTACCTTTTTAAGGAACTAAGAGAAGCCCTCTGTCCAATTGAGATCGGCCGTTCGCTTATGATTAAAGCTGGCAGTCTCAGTTTTGGATAAGTTCAAGAAGTACTAATTGAACAAAAAAGAAATACGTGCATGTTCTTGTGTTTCTGCGAGAAAATGAGTAACACCTGCCATTTTTTTTTGTTAAATAAATTCCTACGCTCCAAACATGGGCCGACTTTAATTCCGACAAATCAATCAGAAACGTGACCTCTCTCTTCTTGAATTGAGGAACGATCGAACAAATCAAGGAAATTAAATTCGTCTGCGCGGTTTTTTTAGTGGCAATTCATCTGCAAGTGGATTTCCCAATCTGATACTATTGGAATCTGAGGCTGGTTGTAATGAGAGTATCATAGGTAGTATAATGCATGTCAACTAGGCAATTTTGATGAGATGGCATAGAATTTAATGAGGGAAGAGATGGTTGAGTATCATATCATGATACCGTATCATATTAAATGATGTGCTACTATTCCCTCCGTCACAGTTTACTGGGCGTGGTTTCATTTTCATGCATTTCCACCACCGGATGGAGATTAGGCACATTTAAGTTAATGCCCAATTAATTAGGGCGTTGTACTCCGCAGTGCTTAATTGCTTCGCAGGTGTGTACGCCGGTGGAAAAGCTGCATGCACCACTGCATGGGTTAGGACTGCTCGTTTACTGGCTATGGGGCACACTGCGCGTTAATTTCTCCGCTAATTAGGCGCCGTAGTTAACAACCGATGCTATTTTTCAGTACTTGGTACAGCCAATCACTAACCACCTTGATCCCAGAGATTTTTCCAGCGCGCCGTGTAAACTGTGACGGAGGGAGTATGTGTCATGCATGGCAATAAATGAGCTATCCTATGATACTATGCATTACGGATACAGTATCATACGCTAGTATCATATGCATGATAATACTCGCCGTTACAAACAGCCTGATGGAGAGATGACACTGAATCTTGACCTTAGTCCGACGCGTCATGCTCATCCGGCCCGTCACTCGCCTTATCCACACCGCCCGGGGCCAATCACGACGTCCCTCTTGTCACTGACGCCACCTTGGCCAGCCGCAGAAGATCCCAAACCATCCCCGAGCAAAGCAAAACCCTAACTCCCACGGCCCGATCCGACTCCCACCGACCACTCATCTATTGCCCCTCAAATATTCAACACCTCACCGACAACTGGGCCCATGGAGCTCCTCGCTCCACATGTCAGCAAATGCTATGTTCTTAACCCGTGTGCGCGAAGTGAACCACGAGCGGCCGAACCAGGGACTGCCACGTGGGGATGAGATAGGGATCCGCGGCCCAAACCAGCGGGCCTCGAAACCGGTGAGCCCACATAGCAGATCCCCACGCCGTCTCAATGACATGCGGGCCCGGACACGACGGGTCCCACGGGGTCGCAGAGCGTGTCTGGTGCAAGCGACGTGTCCCGGAACCCACGCCGCCTTCCGTATAAAATCCCCTATCCATCCCTCTCTCTCCCTCGGCTCAGTCTCGTCTCCTCCAGGAGGAAAACCAAAAGCGAAAGGGGAGGGGAGGAAAAAAAAAAGTCATTACCATACCACTCGCTCGCTCGCTCCGCAGCCGCGGCGCACGCACGCAAATCTCGCGCACGGGTTTGAGGGGGGCGCCCGATCCGCGGAGGAAACCCTAGGTATGTACTCTACTATGTGTGGATAGGGTGTCGGCTCCCGCCGAGCTTTGCTTGCTGCCTGCGCGCGGCCGCCCACCCGTCTCCCCCGCTCCAGTTCGTTCCCCATTTCGGTGCGAGGCGACGCTGATTTGGTTTGGTTTTGGTTTTGGTTGGTGGTGTGATTGTCGCCGCAGGGCGGTGGATTCGGGATGGCGTCGCCGAGGAACGAAGGCGGGTTCCTGACGCAGGAGCAGCGGGAGAAGCTGCGGATCGCGGTGCAGAACGCCGAGACGCTCTCGCTCACGTCGCCGCGCTCGCCCACGGGGAGCACCACCTCTGCGCTGCTGCAGCAGTACGAGCTGCACCAGCAGCAGGTGCGCGCCGCTGCCGCCGCCGCGAGGGGAGGCGGGGGCGGAGGTGGAGGCGGAGGTGGGGCGAGGCACGCGCGACGGTCGCATTCCGGGAAGGCCGTCAAGCTTAAGAAAGGTGAGGTGGCGCTCGATCTGTCTGTGCTCTGTGTAATTAATAGCTTCCCTCTCGTTATTGAGTTAGTTTAGTTTTAGAGCTTGGCGTGCTTGATTAGGAAGTGATGCGGTATGCCAATTGCTGTGCTGCCACTGTTACTGCGTCAGTGGACTGCGTAGCCTGTTGTTCATGCCTTATGTGTAGTCGATCTAGTTTAGGGTTCTGGGGAATGCAGGTTTAGCAGCTGAGTTCATCTTGCTGTTGATGTTTATTTCGAAGTTATGCTTGTAGTTCTCGTATGCTGATGCTGCTAGTTTTCGTGTCTCGTTGAGGTGGGGCTCTCGTTATAAGGAGGTAGCACATTGTGGCCTATACATCATACTGCGCTGACAAAATTTTGTTGGGGGGTTCATCGATTGTTTGACTGTTCACTAGTTTTCTGATTTGGATTTGTTTCAGTAGGTTGGTAAGTTGATAACCATTGCATTTTGATGGCATACACCTGCTGTTGGTGGCGAGGGTTAGCTTTGCATGCATGAAGCAGTTCAGCGGTTCCGTGTGCGTGTTAAGTTGTGCTCCCGAATCCTGAGCTGCACACAGGGGATTGATTTTGTCGGGTAATGGCAATTACATTCCGGCCGTGTAGCATTCTTCTATGTTGGTTGAATTGGTTACCAGTATTCTGGTTGCATCTGTTACCCTTTAGGAATTTTTTTGTCGCTCTCTGCTTTTGTCGATTCATAGGTGTACTCAGATCCCAGGATCTGATGTATGGTACTGTAAAGTTGTCCGACGATATTATGTACCTGTTCTGATAATAGGCTTTCAGTTAGTTGATACCACTGACTTTTCCTGTGTGGGCAAGATAACCATCTTTTACAGGACATTTGCTAAGACAGAGCACTTCAAATTCCTTCTACGTATATCATGTACCACGAGCTGACTGATGGTTGCCGTCTTTATTGTCGTGTGAATTGTTCCCCACTCGTGGTCATCATACTGTATGATGAGCAATTGGCCATCTCTTATTCTGTTGGGATATGGTTCGTTTGTATTCTTCTAATTGTTTCAGCTCACAATCCTAGCCGATGAAATTTGGTCCACATCTGATGTATTCTTGCCCCATTATGTGATTATACTAGATTCTGCTGATTATTATTCCAGTTTTCATTTAGCTGTCTGTACTGTTTTTTGTTATTTTCGTAATAACTGGAAAACTCATTTGCTATCCTTATTGTTATTACTTCTAGCTGTTATATATGAACCTAATTTTGTATAGAATATAGTGTATTGCAGCATGTTGCAATGCAGGCTTCTCTCTTTCTGGTAGCAATTGTTTATGGGTTTTGTTAACAGGCTGCGCATAGTCGTTTGTTTCCCTTTCCTATTTGAAGTTTGGACTGTGTGTTTCATTAGAAAAAGAGGTTGCCATTCTGGGCATATAAGATACTGGTCCTTTGTTTCTTGCTTGTTTAGCTTCCATTTACTTTCTGTACACATCGGGCGTGGAGTATTTGGGATCTTCAGTGAAGTGTATATTGTACTACCCGTACTCACCCTGAATGCGTATGATTAGTTTTTACGTTAAAGCTGGTGAGGCATTGACTTTAGTTGCTATTACCAGAGACCTGCTGTCAGGGATACTTTCTTGAACCTTTCTTTTCTTGTCGCTGCTATTGTAGCATAAAAATCTAAAATGGACCCATCTATTCATTACACCATGTAGTTGCTGTGTAGCCTTGTATAGAATGCAAATATGCAACTTCTCGAGTTTAAATGTGTACTATAAGTGTGTTATTTTATTAAAAATAACTGTGCCATGTGATTATGTTACATGATAGTATGATGTTCAGTTTATGATTCTTCCATGATAGAAACAGTGATTACCCATTCACAATCCAACATAGTTAAAAAAGGCGCGCCTAAGCGGGCGCTTAAGTGCCCCTAGGCTTGAGGCGATGGCAAAACGCCTAGCACATAATTGCACTTAATCTACGCATAATTGCGCATAAACTCGTGCTTTGATCAGAAAACCGCAAGGCGGTGGCAAAACTCATGATTAACGCATAGCGTTTTCTAGAACTATCCAAGTCTAATACATTGTGGGGTCTTTTTGTGTTTGGGGAATTCTTGAATACCACTGTAGGTTCTATCAACTAATTGCACTTCGAAAATGGCCGTGTTTTCCAGTGTCTCATGGTCTATTTTCTACTTTTGTAATATAGAAAATTGTTAAAATGTCTGATTTGTTGATCTTCTGTACTACAGATGGTGCTGGTGGCAAAGGCACCTGGGGAAGACTTATTGACGCTGATACAGCCACATTCCTTGACCGAAATGATCCAAACTATGATAGTGACGAGGTAATACTTCATGCTCTTGACTTATATACTCCAGTCATTTTTTTCATGCAATGCTGAACTGTTTGACATTTGTTTGGTCACAGGAAACTGGTAAATATAATATTCAGCTTTTTCTAAATATGTTGTTAACTTGTTATGTGGTTAATACTCACTTACTCAGTACCCAGCCTAACTTTGTATACTCATTCCTGGTCAAAAAGAACTTTGGATACTTACCGTGTTGTGTTTTGTAAATCAGGAGCCATATGAATTAATTGAAGCCCCTGCTACAACCCCACTAGAGGACTACAAGAAATCTCTTGTCGCGATCATCGAGGAATATTTCAGCACTGGTGATGTTAAGCAGACAGGTTCTGATCTTAAAGAGCTGGGTTATGACGACTTCCACCGCTACTTTGTCAAGAAGCTTGTTTCCATGGCAATGGACAGGCATGACAAGGAGAAAGAGATGGTGTCAGTGCTGTTATCATCTCTGTATGGTGATGGTCTCAGTTCAACTCAAATCAAACTAGGGTTTGTGATGCTGCTACAGGCTGTTGATGATTTGGCCGTTGACATACCTGATGCGGTTGATGTCCTTGCTCTTTTCATTGCACGAGCAGTTGTAGATGACATTCTTCCACCTGCTTTCCTCAACAAGGCAAAAGGAAGCCTGACAGAGTCTTCAAAGGGCATGCAAGTTTTACAAATTGCAGCGAAGAGCTATCTTTCAGCGCCCCACCATGCAGAGTTACTTGAGCGACGATGGGGTGGTTCAACTCACATCACAGTGGAGGAGGTAAAGAGGAGGATTACCGATCTTCTCAAGGAATATATCAAGAATGGTGATACAGCTGAGGCATGTAGGTGCATAAGAGAGTTAGCCGTGCCATTTTTCCACCATGAGGTCGTGAAACGAGCTGTAACTCTTGGAATGGAAAGTCCAGCTGCAGAAACTCTTATTGCCAAGCTTCTCAAGGAAGCATCTGAAGAAGGTTTGATAAGCTCTAGTCAGATGGTGAAGGGCTTCTCCCGCATTGTTGAGAGTCTTGATGATCTCTCCCTTGATATACCATCCGCAAAATCTCAGTTCCAGACATTGGTATCGAAAGCAGTTTCTGAGGGTTGGCTTGACTCTTCGTATGAACCTTCAGGTGCCAACGGCAATGCCCAAGATGACGACCATGAGAAGCTGAGGAGGTACAAGAGGGAGGCTGTGTCTATGATACATGAGTACTTCCTTTCTGATGATATACCAGAGCTTATTCGCACACTCAAAGAGCTTGGTTTACCAGAGTACAACCCGGTCTTTATCAAGAAACTGATAACAATTGCCATGGACCGCAAGAACAGGGAGAAAGAGATGGCATCAGTTCTCCTATCCTCATTAAGCATGGAGCTATTCTCTAGTGAAGACATCGTCAAGGGATTCATAATGCTTCTGGAGTCTGCAGAAGATACTGCACTGGACATATTGGATGCCTCAGATGAGCTGGGACTGTTCCTAGCGAGGGCAGTGATCGATGATGTGCTTGCGCCTCTGAACTTAGATGAGATTGGTAGCATCCTTCCAGCAAACTGCAGTGGGGCTGAAACATTGAACATGGCACGCTCACTTGCCTCTGCCCGCCACGCAGGAGAGAGGCTACTGAGATGCTGGGGCGGTGGGACTGGATGGGCCGTGGAGGACGCCAAGGACAAGATAACAAAGCTCCTGGAGGAGTACGAGAGCGGAGGCGATGTAGGGGAAGCATGCAAGTGCATCCGTGAGATGGGCATGCCTTTCTTCAATCACGAGGTGGTCAAGAAGGCGCTCGTCATGGCAATGGAGAAGAAGAAAGAGTGCACGCTTGCTCTGCTGCACGAGTGCTTTGGCGAAGGGATCATAACCATCAACCAGATGACCAAGGGGTTCTCAAGGGTCAGGGACGGGCTTGACGATCTGGCCCTCGACATACCTGATGCCAGGGAGAAGTTCCTCTCCTACGTGGAGTATGGGAAGAAGGACGGATGGCTCGTACCCTCTTTCGGCGTGTCTGCTTCGACTTGAACCGATGACCGAGCGAGCAGGAAGCATCAAGCTGGACCGTGAAGACGCAGGCTGCCGTAGTGTGGTGCAGCCCACCTAGTTGGTGTGCATTTGCGTTTGCGTTTGCTCTTCTGATGCACGTCCCTGGACTTGCGTCGTAGGTAGGTCAACGAGCCCCTCTTGCTTGTGGTGGTGGCTCATGTCTAGATCTTTGCATCTCTGGACATACCCTTTGCTGTTCTTGCCGTGTTCCGTTTCAACTTCTTCATAGACATTTTTCTTGTTACATCAAGTAGAACAGAGGAGAAAAAATAACTTCATGTAAAAGTTTTTACTATGCCTCTGCCTCCCCTGCATTGACGACTTGTGATTTGAAGCATCATGCCGAAACTAACTGTAGTAGCGACTTGCGTCACATCTGAATCGACAGTTTTTCAATGGCTGTCATCTTATCTTGAAAAGTCGAAATGCTATGGATATTTTTATGTTATTTTTTAAAAAGGAGGATTATTCCTGGCCTTTGCATCGATTGATGCAACCATCTTTATTATTATTTAACGGAGTCTGACAACATTAATGCATGGATCAACCTGAAGCCACATATCCGGTGGTGAACAAAGTGACAACACCTACATTCTTGATAATGTGGTGAACAAAGTGACAACGCTTACATTCTTGATAATGTGTTCAAACCGCATGATTGTGCACTATATAATCCGATGGCCTCACGCATCTGCCCACATCGAGCCGAGAGCACCCCTAATCTGGCTGACCCTCAGCGCGCATCGCATGCGCACGCTCTGGATCCACCGTTGCCATCTACGCATTAACCTTGCCAGGCCATATTGCTGCCGACACCACCACGGCGCCAAACAGTGTCCCCCTCCTGCACGTGTTCATCCACACACGCCCTTCGTCGAAACTCCGCTGTGCCACGCCGCCGAGGCCCACCTTCGGCCTTGTGGTACATGTAACACCGCTCCTTCTCTCGTCTCCTCCAGCCAGCTCCTGCTCCAAAACGAGGACCCCAGAAGGGACAACAGTATTGAAGACGTCGTCATCGTTCGATACGGGAGACAAAGATCTAGGGTTTTCCCCGGAACATCCCAGCGTGGTGCCGCAACCTGTAGCGACGATGCCTCGAGAAGGAAACGACGTCACAGACACTGCCATCGTCCACCATGACCGCAGACATCGCGATTTTCACTGGAATTGCGTCACTCCGATCTAGCAGCTAACTGGATCAGTGTGGGGCCTCACCTTGAAGACGAACGTTGCCGCCCGGAACACCGCGAGAGAGCCTCCATCCTCTCGTCATCGGTCCCTTCATGCATCGTGGGCCGGCCAAAGCCACGCTGCGACGGAATTGACCGGGGAGCCAGATCCGCGGCCACCGCCGGCTCCCGATTCTATGCAGGGGAGCCCACCCCGCCATGCATGAGGTGTCAGATGCATCCAGGCTGGGCAACCCACCCGCCAGCTGAGGATCTCCGGCCACCACCGCTTAGTGAGAGACACCCTCTAACTGTTGCCCGCGCAAGCACCGCAAGAGATGCCCTTGCCGTCTCGTGGAAGTCTTGCTGCCAACTGCCCGCTCTAGCACCTTTGGTGTCGGGCCTGCCGTTATCGTGGACCTCGCCGGCGGCAGTGGCAGCAGGGAAGGACACGATCTGGAGGCTGGCGGCGCTAGGGCTCGGGACCTCTGGCGAAGCCCAAGGGAAATGCTATGGATATAGTTTTGCTCTTTGTAACTTCAAATAAATTTGGGAATGACTGTTCTTGTCTCCCAGGTTTCAATGGATTGGTCCAGAGGTCTTGGATTGAGCCAACGGGGCATGCTGAACTGTGTAAGAACCTCTTTCATAAGCTCAAGCGCACAGGTACCTGGCAAAGTGGAGTACATGCCTTCTCAAAGGCAAAACTGCACCCACACTCATGTATCGTCTCCCTCGATGAGCATGATTTTTGGGTGTGACTCAAGCACGAGGTCATTAGCATTGCTGTCCTCGAGCAGGCCAAGAAGAAGTAGAATGTGCACATTGCAAACATCAAAAGAGGGTGATTCTAACACTAATTTATTTCACCTACGAGTCAATACCGGAAGAAGCAAAAACCATATACACAAGAGAAACAATGGTTGGATCACGAACCACAAAGTTAAAGGAGGACATCATCCACACATAGATGTTAGACCCGGACCCAAGACTTCAATGGGAGCAACCTTCACGCTAAGCACGTGGACTTGATGGGAAGTGATGACCCCTTCATCGAGGAGTAGGTCAAAAGAGCCATTGGCGAGATGCCAACCAACAAGGCCCCTAGTCCGGATGGTTTCAACAACGCCTTTTTCAAACATTGTTGGGCCTCAATCAAGGATGATGTGATGACGACTTGCATTCTGAGAACTTTCACTGACTCGGCTCTGTAAACATTGCCCTTCTGCCCAAGAAAGATGGGGCGAAGGAGATTTCAGGCTGCATGCCTATAAATCTTATTGATGCCATTGCCAAAGCGCTTGCTACTCGGCTTGCCCTTTCATGAACAACCTTGTCTTCAACGCCCAAAGTGCATTCATAAAGAAGAGAAGCATACACAATAACTTTATGTATGCTAGAAACTTTGCTAGACTCATGTACAGAAATAAAAAGGCAACCTTGCTCTTCAAGTTGGAAATTCGCAGGACCTTCAACTCTTTTAGATGGGACTACATCCTTGAGCTACTTTAGCAGAGGGGGTTCCCTAGTCGGTTCAGGGACTAGATCACCGCCTTGTTATCCACATCCTCATCACGAGCCCCCCTCCCGATCCTGCATGGGAGGGGGTTGCGGCAAGGCGACCCACTGTCGTCGTTGCTCTTCATTATTGCCATCGACCCCCTACAACAAATCCTGGATGTGGCTACTGAGCACAATATTCCGCACAAGATTGGCGGAAGAGGAGCCACCTTTCGCACCTTGCTTTATGGTGAGGACGCAACTATCTTTATTGCCCCTATCAACATGACGTTCAAAATCTTGCGGCCATTTTGGCTCTTTTAGTGAGGTGACTGGTCTTTCCACCAACTTTCAAAAGAGCTCCGTCGTTCCTATTTGCTGAAGCAACCTCAACCTTGATGACTGTTGATGTTAGAAGAATAGCAACTTATCTTATTAGGAGGGCAAATCCATCATATATACACATACATGAGGAAGCCAAAAGGCTACAAGAGGATGCCAAGAGACTAGAACGCGAAAGGCCAAAAGACATTACTAATATAACTCTAACCCCCCCCCCCCCCTCAAACTCACGGTGGATCCACAATACTAAGTTTGGAGAGGTGAAATCCATGTTGCTCTCTAGTCTGAGCCTTTGTGAAGAAGTCCGCTAGCTGCAACTCAGAAGGCACATACTGAAGAGCAACAACATGATCCTGCACAGCAGCACGCCACGCACATAAGAAGCATCAACACCAATATGCTTGGTAAGCTCATGCTTCACGGGGTCCAGCGCAATACTGATAGCACATGTGCTGTTCGACAAGAGGGTGGTAGGTGTAGTAACAGAAACACCAAAATCCTCCAGTAACCATCGTAACCAAGTCAAATCTGTCGTCAGAAGAGCCATAGCTCGCAACTCTACTTTGCACTCGAACGAGAAACTGCAGTATGTTTCTTCATCTTCCAGGAAATGAGATAACCACCAAGAAAAACATAGTAGGCAGAAACTGAATGGCGATCCATAGGATCACTAGCCCACGTAGCATATGAATAGGCTTGGAGTTGTAACGAGATGGAATGGGGGGGGGACGATGAGAGATCATGCCATGGAAATATCGTAGAACATGAAGAAGTTGACTATAGTGAACTGAAGTGGGAGCAGAAACAAACTGACTCAGAATATGGACAGGATAGGAGATATTCAGACGAGTGATAGAAAGATACACAAGACTCCCAACAAGATGATGATAATGCGTCGGATCATACAAGGGCTCACCATCATAAGCACGATGGTGAACATTGATCTCCATAGGAGTCTCAGCAGTGCACTCATTGTAGGGGAACGTTGCATGGGAAACAAAAATTTTCCTACGCACACGCAAGATCTATCCATGGTGATGAGCATCTATGAGAGGAAGAGTGGATCTACGTACCCTTGTAGATCGCTAAGCGGGAAGCGTTAAGAAACACGGTTGATGTAGTCGAACGTCTTCGCGATCCAAATCGCAAGCCATCCCGCGATCCAATCACGATCTAGTGCCGAACGGACGGCACCTCCGCGTTCAACACACGTACAGCTCGATGACGATCTCCGCCTTCTTGATCCAGCAAGAGGGAGCGGAGAGGTAGATGAGTTCTCCGGCAGCGCGACGGCGCGGCGACGGTGGTAGTGGAACTATTCCGGCAAGGCTTCACCTAAGCACCACCGAAAACTAGGGGAGACGATCTAGTGGGGAGAGAGGGCTGCACCGTTCCTTAGGGTTGGGTGTCGCTGCCCTCTCTCCCCTCCAATATATATAGGAGGGAGGGGAGGGGCCGACGCCCCTAGGGTTTCCCCTAGGAGTCGGCCGAACAGGAGGTGGAGGAGTCCACCTCCAATCCTACTCCAAGTAGGATTCCAATCCTACTTGGATTTCCTTCCCCACTTGGGGTTTTTCCTTTTCCACACCCCAGCCACATGGGCCCTTTGGGGCTGGTTTGCCCAGCTCACTAAGGGCTGGTGCACCACCCCAAAGGCCCATGTGGCCTCCCGGTGTGAGTGGCCCCTCGGAACCCTCCCGGCACCCCCGGTACACTATCGGAAGTACCCGAAACTTTTCCGGTGACCAAAACGGGACTTCCTATATATCAATCTTTACCTCCGGACCATTCCAGAGCTCCTCGTGACGTCCGGGATCTCATCCGGGATTCCAAACAACCTTCGGTCACCACCATACACAACTCAATACTACCGAAACTTCACCGAACGTTAAGTGTGCAGACCCTGCGGGTTCGAGAGCTATGTAGACATGACCGAGACACCTCTACGGTCAATAACCAATAGCGGGACCTGGATGCCCATATTGGTTCCTACATATTCTACGAAGATCTTTATCAGTTGAACCTCTATGTCAAGGATTCAGTTAATCCCGTATGCTATTCCCTTTGTTCTTCGGTATGTTACTTGCCCGAGATTCGATCGTCGGTATCTCTATACCTAGTTCAATCTCGTTACTGGCAAGTCTCTTTACTTGTTCCGTAATACAAGATCCCGTGGCTAACACTTTAGTCACTTTGCTTGCAAGGCTTATGTATTATGGAGTGGGCCCTGAGATACCTCTCCGTCACACGGAGTAACAAATCCCAGTCTCGATCCATGCCAACTCAACAGACACCCTCGGAGATACCTGTAGAGCATCTTTATAGTCACCCAGTTACGTTGTGACGTTTGATACACACAAGGTATTCCTCCGGTGTCAGTAAGTTGCATGATCTCATGGTCATAGGAACAGATACTTTGACATGCATAAACAATAGCAATAAACTGACACGATCATATGCTACGTTCATAGTTTGGGTCTTGTCCATCACATCATTCTCCTAATGATGTGATCTCGTTATCAAATGACATCTCATGTCTATGGCTAGGAAACCTTGACCATCTTTGATCAACGAGCTAGTCTATTAGAGGCATACTAGGGACACAGTGTTGTCTATGTACCCACACATGTATTTGAGTTTCCAATCAATACAATTATAGCATGGATAATAAACGATTATCATGAACAAGGAAATATAATAATAACCATTTTATTATTGCCTCTAGGGCATATTTCCAACAGTCTCCCACTTGCACTAGAGTCAATAATCTAGCTCACATCGCCATGTGATTAATATTGTAATGAATCTAACACCCAATGAGTTCTGGGGTCCGATCATGTTTTGCATGTGAGAGAGGTTCTAGTCAACGGTCTGCATCATTCAGATCCGCGTGTTCTTTGCAAATCTATATGTCATACTGCAGACGCTACCGCGATCCACTTGGAGCTATTCCAAATGGCTGCTCCACTATACGTATCCGGATTGCTACTCAGAGTCGTCCGGATAGGTGTCAAAGCTTGCATCGACGTAACCCTTTACGACGAACTCTTTATCACCTCCATAATCGAGAAACATTTCCTTAGTCCTCTAGTTACTAAGGATAATTTTGACCGCTGTCTAGTGATCCACTCCTGGATCACTCTTGTACCCCTTGACAGACTCATGGCAAGGCACAAACCAGGTGCGGTACACAGCATGGCATACTATACAGAGCCTATGGATAAGGCATAGGGGACGACCTTCGTCCTCTCTCTTTCTTCTGCCGTGGTCGAGCTTTGAGTCTCACTCAACTCCACACCTTACAAATCAGGCAAGAACTCTTTCTTTGACTGATCCATTTTGAACTCTTTCAAAATCTTCTCAAGGTATGTACTCATTGAAAGTCTTATCAGACGTCTTGATCTATTTCTATAGATCCTGATGCCCAATATTTAAGTAGCTTCATTCCAGGCCTTCCTTTGAAAAACTCCTTTCAAACGACCCTTTATGCTTTCCAAAAATTCTACACCATTTCTGATCAACAATATGTCATCCACATATACTCATCAGAAATTCTATAGTGCTCCCACTCACTTTCTTGTAAATACAAATTTCTCATAAACTTTGTATAAACCCAAAAACTTTGATCACCTCATCAAAGCGTATATTCCAACTCCGAGATGCTTGCTCCTGTCCATAGAAGGATCGCTGGAGCTTGCATACATGTTAGCATCCTTAGGACTGACAAAACCTTCCGGTTGTATCACATACAACCTTTCCTCACGGATACCGTTAAGGAAATGATGTTTTGACATCCATCTGCCAGATTTCATAATCGAAAAATGCAGCAATTGCTAACATAATTCCAACAGACTTTAGCATCGCTACGGGTGAGAAAGTCTCATCGTAGTCAACTCCTTGAACTTGTCGGAAACTTCTTTGCGACAAGTCGAGCTTTATAAATGGTGACATTTACCATCAGCGTCTGTCTTCTTCTTAAAGGTCCATTTGTACTCAACGGCCCGCCATTCAATGGGCAAGTCTACCAAAGTCCATACTTGGTTTTCATACATGGATCCTTTCTCGGATTTCATGGCTCCTAGCCATTTGTTGGAATCCGGGCCCACCATCGCTTCTTCATAGCTCGTAGGTTCACTGTTGTCTAACAACATGACCTCCAAGACAGGATTGACGTACCACTCAAAGGCGGTACGATTTCTTGTCGGCCTACGAGGTTCGGTAGTAACTTGATCCGAAGTGTCATGATCATCATCATTAACTTCCTCTTCATTCAGTGTAGGCGCCACAGAAACATCTTTCTGCGTCGTGCTACCATCCAACTGAAGTGACGGTTCAATAACCTCATCAAGTTCTACCTTCCTCCCACTCAATTCTTTCGAGAGAAACTCTTTCTCGAGAAAGGACCCATTTTTAGCAACAAACACTTTGCCCTTGGATCTGAGATAGAAGGTATACCCAACTGTTTCCTTAGGGTATCCTATGAAGATGCACCTTTCCGCTTTGGGATCGAGCTTATCAGACATAAGCGTCGCATTCCCAAACTCTGAGAAATGACAACTTAGGTTTCTGCCAAACCAAAATTCATACAGTGTCATCTCAACGGACTTAGATGGTGCGGTGCCCTATTTAAAGTGAATGTAGTTGTCTCTAATGCATAACCCCAAAACGATAGTGGCAAATCGATAAGAGACATCATAGTACGTACCATATCCAATATAGCACGACTACGACGTTCGGACACACCATCACACTATGGTGTTCCAGGTGGCGTGAGTTGTGAAACAATTTCCACATTGTCTTAAGTTGCATACCAAACTCGTAACTCAGATATTCACCTCCACGATCATATCGTAGACATTTTATCTTCTTGTCACGATGATCTTCAACTTCACTCTGAAATTGCTTGAACTTTTCAAACATTTCAGACTTGTGTTTCAATAAGTAAATATACCTATATCTACTTAAATCATCAGTGAAGGTAAGAAAATAACGATATCCACCACACGCTTCAACACTCATTGGACCGCATACATCAACATGTATCATTTCCAATAAGTCACTTGCCCGCTCCATCATACCGGAAAACGGGGTCTTAGTCATCTTGCCCATGAGGCATGGTCCGCATGTCTCAACCGATTCGAAATCGAGTGAGTCAAAAGATCCATCAGCATGGAGTCTCTTCATGCGCTTTACACCAATTGGGCAAGAGTACTATGCTCAGCAAGAAAACCATGCAACATTTTGGAGATATACTCGCCAGCAGAATCAGCACAAAACACACGAATAGGTGTAGAGAACTGAGTGTGACCATAGTGGAAAAACGCTTATAAATAGAGAGAACCTCGCTACGAGAAGACATAAAGTAAAGTCAAGTGTAGTGAGAGAAATCATCTATAAAAATAATATAGTATCGATGTCCCCCTTTAGAAGCAAAGGGAGCCGGTCCCCACACATCGGAATGAACTAAATCATAAGGGCGTTGAGACACTGACTCAGTAGGAGGATAGGGTAACTGAACCTGTTTACCAAGCGTACAACCCTGACATTGCAAAGAGACATCTCCTAAGACAGTCCCCAGAAGACCACGACGAACTAAAGATGATAGTCGAGAACCACAAAGGTGACCAAGTTAATGATGGCACTACTGGAAGGAGCTGATAGCTGAAGTGGCGAAGGCAGATGTACTGGCGAGTGTGGTGGCAGTGGAAGGAACATGAAGCCAGTCTAACTCCCAAAGCCCCTGGGATTCAAGGCGGCGAGGGCCAGCCCCAACCAGAGCCTTCGTGTGACGATCCTAGATAGTGAAAGAATCAACGTCAAGAATGACGCGACAACCAGAATCAGTAAGCTGACTTGCAGAAAATAGGTTCATGGTAAGGCGAGGAACATGAGAAACATCTGGAACATAAAATGAAGAAGTGGAAAGCGTGACTCGATTAGCAACAGGAAGAGGAGTACCACTAGCAGTAAGAACATTAATAGGATGATTGATAGGTCTAAGAGAGGTTGATACGTCCCAAACGTATCTACTTTTCCAAACACTTTTGCTCTTGTTTTGGACTCTAATTTGCATGATTTGAATGAAACTAACCCGGACTAATGCTGTTTTCAGCAGAACTACCATGGTATTGTTTTTGTGCAAAAATAAAAGTTCTCGGATTGAGCTAAAAATTGACGCAGAATTATTTTGGAATATATAAAAAATATTGGTGAAAGAACCAACAGTAGAGGACCCACCATGTGACCACGAGCAAGGAGGGCGCGCCTACCCCCTCCCCTCCACCAAGGGCGTGCCACCCTTGCTCGTGGCCCCCTGGCAAGACCCCGACGCCCATATTCTGATAAAAGGTGTCTTTTGCCCTAGGAAAAAATAAGGAAGAAAGATTCATCGCGTTTTACGAGACGGAGCCGCCGCCACCTCCTGTTCTTCCTCGGGAGGGCTGATCTGGAGTTCGTTTGGGCTCTGGAGAGGGGAATTCGTCGTCATCATCATCATCACCAAACCTTATCCATCAACAATTCCATGATGCTCACCACCGGGAGTGAGTAATTCCTTTGTAGGCTTGCTAGACGGTGATGGGATTGGATGAGATTTGTCATGTAACCGAGTCAATTTGTTAGGGCTTGATCCCTAGTATCCAGTATGTTATGAGATTGATGTTGCTATGACTTTGCTATGCTTAATGCTTGTCACTAGGGCCCGAGTGCCATGATTTCAGATATGAACTTATTATGTTTCCATGAATATGTGAGTATTTTGGATCCTATCTTGCAAGTTGTACGCACCTATTATGTGCTATGACCCGTAGACCCCAAAGTGATAGAAATTGGGATCATCTACGGTGATGGTCATAGTATGAGGAGTTTATTAATGCTTTGTTCTGGTTCTCTGTTAAAAGGATGCCTTAATATCCCTTAGTTTCCCTTTGGACCCGCTGCCACAGGAGGGTAGGACAAAAGATGGCATGCGAGTTCTTATCATAAGCATGTATGACTATATACGGAATAGATGCCTACATTACATTGATGAATTGGAGATAGTTCTATATCGCTCTAGGTTGTGACTGTTACATGATGAATGTCATCCAAACCAAATATCCATCACTGACCCAATGCCTACGCTTTTCGCATATTGATCTTCGCTAAGTTACTTTCATTACTGCTACTGTTACAATCGCTTCAAAACTGTTACTTTCCGCTATTCCTATGGTTACTGTGCTACTAAACACTTTGTTGCAAAAAGATATTTATAGGTGTGGTTGAATTGACACCTCAACTACTAAGGATCATAAATATTCCTTGGCTCCCCTTGTGTCGAATCAACAAATTTGGGTGAAATACTACCCTCGAAGACTGTTGCGATCCCCTATACTTGTGGGTTATCAGAGGACAAGACAGAAGAGTTGGAAGACATATGAAATGAAGCTCCAGAATCCAGAACCTGATGTCTACTATGCAACCTTCTTCTTGTAGACTCGTGTTGGGCCTCCAAGCGCAGAGTTTTGTAGGACAGTAGCAAATTTCCCTCAAGTGGATGACCTAAGGTTTATCAATCTGTGGGAGGCGTAGGATGAAGATGGTCTCTCTCGGACAACCCTGCAACCAAATAACAAAGAGTCTCTTGTGTCCCCAACACACCCAATACAATGGTAAATTGTATTGGTGCACTAGTTCGGCGAAGAGATGGTGATACAAGTGTAATATGGATGGTAGATATAGGTTTTTGTAGTATGAAAATATAAAAACAGCAAGGTAGCAAGTAACAAAAGTGAGCAAAAACGGTATTGCAATGCTTGGAAACAAGGCCTAGGGTTCATACTTTCACTAGTGCAAGTTCTCTCAACAATACTGACATAGTTGAATCATATGTAAATCCCTCACGTGCGACAAAGAGTTCACTCCAAAGTCACAAATAGCGGAGAACAAACGAAGAAATTATTGTAGGGTACGAAACCACCTCAAAGTTATCTTTTCCGATCAATCGTATGAGCTATCCCTATAAGTGTCACGAACAGCCCTAGAGTTCGTACTAAAATAACACCTTAAGATACACATCAACCAAAACCCTAATGTCACCTAGATACTCTAATGTTACCACGAGTACCCATGGGCGTGATTATACGATATGCATCACACAATTTCAGATTCATCATGTTCAATCCAACACAAAGAACTTCAAAGAGTGCCCCAAAGTTATTTGTTGCTTTTAAAGGAGCTTATGAAATTGCTTCTTTGCTTGAAAAGTATGATGATGATGTTCCTTACGAATCTGAAAAATTTATCCATACTTCAATATTGCTATGAGAATTATGATTGCAATGCTGATATTATTGAATTTATTGAGAGAATGACCGCTGCCTTGGAAGAGACTAATATTTTGCAGGAATCTATGGAAGAAGAAATTGCTGAAACTGTGAGCTCATTAGATGAAAAAGATGAGGAGGAGAGCGAAGAACAAAAGGAGGAAGAGCGGATTAGCTACCCGTGCCCATCTTCTAATGAGAGTAACTCTTCAACTCATACATTATTTAATTTCCCTTCGCACATACCGAAGGATGAATGATATGATAATTGCTATGATCCCGTGGATTCTTTTAAAATATCCCTTTTTGATGAACTTGATGCTTGCTATGCCTGTGGCCAAGATGCCAATATGAATTATGCTTATGGCGATGAACTTGCTATAGTTACTTATGTTAAGAATGAAATTGTTGCTATTGCACCCACACATGATAGTCCTATTATCTTTTTGAATTCTCCCAACTACACTATATCGAAGAAGTTAGCTCTTATTAAGGATTATATTGATGGGTTGCGTTTTGATACTACACATGATAATTTTGATGAATATAATATGCACATGCTTGCTGCTCCTACTTGCAATTATTACGAGAGAGGAACTACATCTCCACCTCTTTATGTTTCCAATACAATAAAATTGCAAGAAACTGTTTATACTATGCATTGGCCTTTACTTGGTGTGCATGAATTGTTCTTTTATGACATGTCGATGCATAGGAAGAGACTTAGACTTCTTCATTGCATGTTGCTTTGTGCTCACTACTAAATTACAAATCATTGTTAATTAAAATTGGCTTTGATATACCTTGGGATCCAGGTGGATCCATTACTTGAGCACTTTATGTCTAGCTTAATGGCTTTAAAGAAAGCGCTGCCGGGGAGACAACTCGGAAGTTTTAGAGAGTCATTTTATTCTGTTGAGTGCTTTTATAAAGTTTAAAAACAAAAAATATAGAGGGGAACCTAAAACTTCACAAAAACAAAGGTGAAAGTGAGAGATATGATGAGCATCGTTGAAGTGGGGGCTAGCCTTGAACTTTGTTCATGCCCATGGAAACTTTGTGAATCTTGAATCACAAAAACTTTTCAACAAAAATAATTATCTTCTTGTACATATCCATTGTATTATAAAAATAATGTGCCAAGATTTGCCTTTAGGATGATTAGATTGCTTGTTGGTATGTGCGGTGTAAAAACAGAAACTTTGGATGTAGTGCGTGAATTTACATTTTTTACTGGAACGTCAAATGTTTCTGAAATTTTTACAAAGTATTTCTATACAAATTTTTTATTTCTTCCTAATTTTTCAGAATTTTTTGAGTTACAGAAGTATGGTCAAAGTTCATATTACTACAGACTGTCCTGTTTAAGACAGATTCTGTTTTTAATGCATTGTTTTGCTTGTTTTGATGAAACTATCGATTTTATCGGTGGTATAAGACATGGAGAAGTTATAATACATAAGGGATAATTCAAATATAAAATATGAATGGGTTTGCAACAGTACTTAAAGTAGTAATTTGCTTTATTATACTAACGGATCTCACCAGTTTTCTGTTAAGTTTTGTGTGGATGAAGTGTTCAAAGATCGAGGAGGTCTCAATATGAGGAGAAGGAGGAGAGGCAAGAGTTCAAGCTTGGGGATTCCCAAGGCACCCCAAGTAAATATCCAAGGAGACTCAAGCGTCTAAGCTTGTGGATGCCCCCGAAGGCATCCCTTCTTTCTTCAACAAGTATCGGTATGTTTTCGTTTTCGTTTCGTTCATGTGATATGTGTAAATCTTGGAGCGTCTTTTGTGTTTAGTTTTCACTTTTCTTTTATGCACCATCCTGGTATGAGATAGTCCATGGTTGATTTATAGAATTCTCATTGCACTTCACTTATATCTTTTGAGTATGGCTTTATAGAATGCTTCATGTGCTTCACTTATATCATTTGAAGTTTGGATTGCCTGTTTCTCTTCACATAGAAAACCGTAATTTGTAGAATGCTCTTTTGCCTCACTTATATTTATTAGAGCGTGGTCTTTGGTTGAAATAATTAAACTCTCTTGCTTCACTTATATCTATTTACAGAGTCAACAGGAATTGGTCATTTGCATGGTTAGTCATAAAATCCTACATAAAACTTATGGATCACTGAATATGATATGTTTGATTCCTTGCAATAGTTTTGCGATATAGATATGATAATATGTGGGAGGTACTAGTGGATGATCGTGTTTGGTAAGATACTGGTGTTAAGGTTTGTGATTCCCGAAGCATGCATGTATAGTCTCCCGTTATGCCAGGAAGTTGGAGCAAAATTTATCCTTGATTGTCTATCTTTGTGTGAAGGTCGGGGGCGCGCGATGGTTAACTCCTACCAACGTCCCCCCTAGGATAATGCGTAGTAATACTTTGCTTCGAGGGCTAATAAACTTTTGCAATAAGTATGTGAGTTCTTTATGACTAATGTGAGTCCCGCACTCTTACCTTTCCGCAATTTACTAGCCTCTACGGTACCGTGCATTGCCCTTTCTCACCTCGAGAGTCGGTGCAAACTTCGCCGGTGCATCCAAACCCCGTGATATGATACGCTCTATCACACATAAGCCTTATTATATCTTCCTCAAAACAGCCACCATACCTACCTATTATGGCCTTTCCATAGCCATTCCGAGATATATTGCCATGCAACTTCCACCGCTTCCGTTTTGATGACTTGAGCATTCATTGTCATATTGCTTTGCTTGATCATATAGCTGACATAGTATTTGTGGCTCAGCCACCGTTCATCATTTTTTATACATGTTACGCTAGACCATTGCACATCCTGGTACACTGCCAGAGGCATTCATATAGAGTCATATTTTGTTCTAGGTATCAAGTTGAAATATTGAGTTGTAAGTAAATAGAAGTGTGATGATCATCATTATTCATTATTAGAGCATGTCCTAGTGAGGAAAGGATGATGGAAACTATGATTCCCCCACAAATCGGGATGAGGTTCCGGAAAAATATAAAAAAAAGAAGGAAAAAAAGGAAAAAAAATGAGAGACAAAGAGAGAAGGGGCATGCTAATTCCACACTTGTGCTTCAAAGTAGCACCATGTTTTTCATATAGAGAGTCTCCTATGTTGTTACTTTCATATACTAGTGGGAACTTTTCATTATAGAGTTATATGCACACCCACTTAGTTTTCATATTGAGCTTTCATACACTTACAGCTCTTAGTGCATCCGTTGCATGGCAATCCCTTCTCCTCACATTGATATCAATTGATGGGCATCTCCATAGCCCGTTGATTAGCCGCTTCGATGTGAGACTATCTTTATTTTTGTCTTCTCTATATTAATGTCTACCACCGCATTCTATTCCACCCATAGTGTTATATCCATGGCTTGCGCTCATGTATTGCGTGAGAGTTGAAAATGCTGAAGGGCGTTAAAAAGTATGAACCAATTGCTTGGCTGACACCGGGGTAGTACATGATTTATACTTTGTGTTAAGAAGACAGAACATGAAAAGGCTATATGATTTTGTAGGGATAGCGTTCTTTAGCCTTGATATTTTGAAAGACATGATTGTTTGTTGGGATGCCTGTGTATTAATGTCTTTATGTCAAATTATAGACTATTTCTTTGAATCACTCATGTCTTAATATTCATGCCATGATTAGATATATGATCAAGGTTATGTTAGGTAGCATTCCACATCAAAAATTATCTTTTTTATCATTTACCTACTGGAGGACGAGCAGGAATTAAGCTTGGGGATGCTGATACGTCTCCGTCGTATCTATAATTTTTTATTGTCTCATGCCAATATTATACAACTTTCGCATACTTTTGGCAACAATTTATATGATTTATTGGACTAACCTATTGATCCAGTGCCCAGTGCCAGTTATTGTTTTCTGTGTTTTTTTTTGTTTCTCAGAAATTCCATATCAAACGAAGTCCAAAGACGATAAAACTTTACGGAGATTTTTTTTGAAATATTTGTGAATTTTGAGAAGTGGAATCAACGCAAAAGGAGGCCCACAGCCCCCACAAGACACCAGGGCGCGCCCCAGGGCCCAAGCGCGCCATGGTGGGTTGTGGTCACCTCGTAAGTCGGTTGGAGCTCTCCTTCGGGCGCAAGGAAGCTAATTTTTGGAAAAAAATCGTGTTAAAATCTCAGCACAATCGGAGTTACGGATCTCTGGGAATATAAGAAACGGTTTTCGGCCAGAAAACAGGAACGCGAAACAGAAGAGAATAGAGAGGGAGATCCAATCTAGGAGGGGCTCCTGCCCCTCCGCCGCCATGGCGACCATGGACCAGAGGGGGACTCTCCTCCCATCTAGGGGGCAGGCCAAGGAAGAAGAAGAAGGAGGGGGGCTCTCTCCCCCTCTCTCCCGGTGGCGCCAGAACACCGCCGGGGCAATCATCGTGATGGCGATCTACTACAACAACTTCGCCGCCGTCAACACCAACTCTCTCCCCCTCTATGCAGCGGTGTAACACATCTCTTTGTTGGAAATATTCCCTAGAGGCAATAATAAAATGGTTATTATTATATTTCCTTGTTCATGATAATCATTTATTATCCATGCTATAATTGTATTGATTGGAAACTCAATTACATGTGTGGATACATAGACAACACTGTGTCCCTAGTATGCCTCTAGTAGACTAGCTTGTTGATCAAAGATGGTCAAGGTTTCCTGGCCATAGACATGAGATGTCATTTGATAACGGGATCACATCATTAGGAGAATGATGTGATGGACAAGACCCAAACCGTGAACGTAGTATATGATCTGTCAGTTTATTGATATTGTTTTCTGCATGTCAAGTATCTGTTTCTATGACCATGAGATCATGCGACTCACTGACACCGGAGGAATACCTTGTGTGTATCAAACGTCACAACGTAACTGGGTGACTATAAAGATGCTCTACAGGTATCTCTGAAGGTGTCTGTTGAGCTGTCATGGATCGAGACTGGGATTTGTTACTCCGTATGACGGAGAGGTATCTCGGGGCCCACTCGGTAATACAACATCACAATAAGCCTTACAAGCAATGTGACTAAAGTGTTAGCCACGGGATCTTGTATTACGGAACGAGTAAAGAGACTTGCCGGTAACGAGATTGAACTAGGTATAGAGATACCGACGATCGAATCTCGGGCAAGTAACATACCGAAGAACAAAGGGAACATCATACGGGATTAACTGAATCCTTGACATAGAGGTTCAACCGATGAAGATCTTCATAGAATATGTAGGAGCCGATATGGACATCTAGGTCCCGCTATTGGTTATTGACCGTAGAGGTGTCTCGGTCATGTCTACATAGTTCTCGAACCCGCAGGGTCTGCACACTTAACGTTCGGTGACGTTTCGGTAGTATCGAGTTATGTATGGTAGTGACCGAAGGTTGTTCGGAGTCCCGGATGAGATCCCGGACGTCATGAGGAGCTCTGGAATGGTCCGGAGGTAAAGATTGATATATAGGAAGTCCCGTTTTGGCCACCGGAAAAGTTTCGGGTATTTCCGGTAGTGTACCGGGAGTGCCGGAGGGTCATCGGGAGGGGCCACCCACGCCGGGAGGCCACATGGGCCTGAGGGGGGGGTGCACCGCCCCTTAGTGGGCTTGGCAAACCAGCCCCACAAGGCCCATGCGGCTAGGAGGTGGGAAAAAGGAAAAAGGCCAAGAGGGGGGAAGGTTTTCCAAGTAGGATTGGAATCCTACTTGGAGTAGGATTGGAGGTGGACTCTTCCACCTCCTCTCCACTTCGGCCGACCCCAAGGGGAAGCCCTAGGGCGGCTGCGTCCTCCCCCTCCCTCCTATATATACTAGAGTAATAGAGCCTCAAAGACACAAGTCCACGTGCTAGTTCTCTATTCCCTAGTTCCTCCACCAAATAGATTCCGACGGTGCTTAGGCGAAGCCCTGCCTGAAGAGTTCCACCACCACCGCCGCCGCGCCGTCGCGCTGCCGGAGAACTCATCTACCTCTCTGCTCCCTCTTGCTGGATCAAGAAGGCGGAGATCGTCATCGAGCTGTACGTGTGCTGAACGCGGAGGTGCCATCCGTTCGGCGCTAGATCGTGATTGGATCGCGGGACGGCTAGCGATTTGGATCGCGAAGACGTTCGACTACATCAACCGTGTTTCTTAACGCTTCCTGCTTAGCAATCTACAAGGGTATGTAGATCCACTCTCCCTCTCGTAGATGCTCATCACCATGGATAGATCTTGCGTGTGCGTAGGAAAAAAAAATTTGTTTCCCATGCAACGTTACCCGACAGTGGTATCAGAGCTAGGTCTATGCGTAGATGAGATCACGAGTAGAACACAAAGGAGTTTGTGAGCATTGATGCTCAGATTGCTTCCTCCCTTGGTCTTTTCTTGATTCAGCGGTATTGTGGGATGAAGCGGCCCGGACCAACATTACTCGTACGCTTACGAGAGACCGGTTCCCTCAACTGACATGTAACCTTGTTGCATAAAGATGGCTGGCGGGTGTCTGTCTCTCCCACTTTAGTTGGATCGGATTCGACAAAGGCGGTCCTTGAGAAGGTTGAATAGCAATTTGTGTATCACCGTAGTGGTTTTTGCGTAGGTAAGAATCGTTCTTGCTAGATACCCGTAGCAGCCACGTAAAACATGCAACAACAATTAGAGGACGTCTAACTTGTTTTTGCAGGGTATGTTGTGATGTGAAATGGCCAATTACATGATGAGATATATGTGATGTATGAGATGATCATGTATTGTATAGAATATCACGACTTGCATGTCGATGAGTACGGCAACCGGCAGGAGCCATAGGGTTGTCTTTAATTTATTTTCGCCGTTTTGCTTTACTTTATCGCTATGAGTTAGCAATAGTCGTAGACGCAATAGTTGGCATGACAATCTCATGGCGACACGTTGATGGAGATCAAGATGATAGAGATCATGGTGTCATGCCGGTGACGATGGAGATCATGCCGGTGCTTTGAAGATGGAGATCAAAAGCACAAGTTCATGGCCATATCATGTCACTTATGATTTGCATGTGATGTTAATCCTTTTATGCATCTTATTTTGCTTAGGACGACGGTAGCATTATAAGGTGACCCCTCACTGAAATTTCAAGATAAAAATTGTGTTCTCCCCGAGTGTGCACCGTTGCGAAAGTTCGTCGTTTTGAGACACCACGTGATGATCAGGTGTGATAGACTCTACGTTCGCATACAACGGGTGCAAGCCAGTGTTGCACGTGCAGAACACTCGGGTTAAACTTGACGAGCCTAGCATGTACAGACATGGCCTCGGAACACAAGAGACCGAAAGGTCGAACATGAGTCATATAGTAGACATGATCAACATGAAGATGTTCACCATTGAAACCACCTCATCTCACATGATGACCGGACTTGAGTTGGTGGATTTGGATCATGTGACACTCGATTGACCGGAGGGATGTCAATTTGAGTGGGAGTTTTTTTAAGTAATATGATTAACTAAACTCATTATCTTGAACAATAGTCTAAGTTGTTTTTGCAAAATTTATGTTGTAGATCAATGGCTCGCGCAGTAGCACCCCTGAATTTTAATGCGTTCCTAGAGAAAGCTAAGTTGAAAGATGATGGAAGTAACTTTGTGGACTGGGCCCGTAATCTAAGGATTATCCTTACGGCTTCCCAAAAGGCTTATGTCCTTGATGCACCGCTTGGTGATCCACCCGCTCCAGCAGAGTCTGCAGACGTTGCGAACGCCTGGCAGGCACGTTCTGATGATTACTCAATAGTTCAATGTGCAATGTTGTATGGCTTAGAACCGGGACTTCAAAGATGTTTTGAACGTCATGGAGCATATGATATGTTCCTGGAGTTGAAGTTTATCTTTCAGAAGAATGCCCGGATCGAGAGGTATGAGACCTCCGATAAGTTCTATGCCTGCAAGATGGAGGAGAACGGGTCTGTCAGTGAACACATACTCAGAATGTCTGGGTATTCCACCCCTCTGGCTGAATTGGGGATGCCCCTTCCGCCAGAGGCGATCGCCGACTTAGTTCTTCAATCACGGCCACCTAGCTACAAGAGCTTCTTGTTGAACTATAACATGCACGGGATGAACAAGTCAGTCGCCGAGCTGTTTGCGATGTTGAAAGTCGCTGAGTTTGAGATTCAGAAGGAGCATCAACTGTTGATGGTCAATAAAACCACTAGTTTCAAAAAGAATGGCAAGGGTAAGAAGGGTAACTCCAAGAAGAGTGGCAAAGCAGTTGCCCCTCCCGTGAAGAAACCCAAGGCTGGACCCAAGCCAGAAACTGAGTGCTTTCATTGCAAGGGAACTGGTCACTGGAAGCGGAACAACCCCAAATATCTGGCTGACAAGAAGGCGGCCAACACCAAACAAGGTATATGTGATATACATGTTATTGATGTGTACCTTACCAACTCTCGTTGTAGTGCCTGGGTATTTGATACCGGTTCGGTTGCTCACATTTGCAACTCAAAACAGGAACTGCGGAATAGACGGAGGCTGGCAAAGGACAAAGTGACGATGCGCATGGGAAATGGTTCTAAGGTTGATGTGATCGCCGTCGGCACGCTCGCTCTTCGATTACCATCGGGATTAGTGATGAACCTGAATAATTGTTATTTAGTGCCCGCGTTAAGCATGAACATTCTATCTGGATCTTGTTTATTGTGAGACGGTTACTCATTGAAATCAGAGAATAATGGTTGTTCTATTTATATGAGTAATATCTTTTTTGGTCATGCACCCAATGTGAGGGGTTTATTCTTATTGAATCTCGATAGTGATGATACACATGTTCATAATATTGATGCCAAAAGATATAGAGTTGATAATGATAGTACCACTTTCTTGTGGCACTGCCGCTTAGGTCATATTGGTGTAAAACGCATGAAGAAGCTCCATGCTGATGGACCTTTGGAGTCACTTGATTTTGAATCACTTGACACATGTGAACCATGCCTCATGGGCAAGATGACTAAGACCCCGTTCTCTGGAACAATAGAACGGGTAAGTGACTTGTTGGAAATCATACATACTGATGTATGCGGTCCAATGAGCATTGAGGCGTGCAGTGGATATCGTTATTTTCTCACCTTCACTGATGACTTGAGTAGATATGGGTATATTTACTTAATGAAACACAAGTCTGAAATGTTTGAAAAGTTCAAGCAATTTTAGAGTGAAGTTGAGAATCATCGTAACAAGAAGATCAAATTCCTACGATCTGATCGATGAGGAGAATCTCAGAGTTATGAGTTTGGCAGTCACTTAAGACAATGTGGAATTGTTTCACAATTGACACCGACCGGAACACCACAGCGTAATGGTGTGTCCGAACGTCATAATCGAACCTTATTGGATATGGTGCGATCTATGATGTCTCTTGCCGATTTGCCACTATCGTTTTGGGGTTATGCATTAGAGACAGCTGCATTCACTTTAAATAGGGCACCATCGAAATCCATTGAGACGACGCCATATGAACTGTGGTTTGGCAAGAAGCCAAAGTTGTCGTTTCTTAAAGTTTGGGGATGTGATGCTTATGTCAAAAAGCTTTAGCCTGAAAAGCTGGAACCCAAAGCGGAGAAATGCGTCTTCATAGGAACCCAAAAGAGACAGTTGGGTATACCTTCTGGTGGGGGAACGTTGCATGGGAAACAAAAATTTTCCTACGCACACACAAGATCTATCCATGGTGATGAGCATCTACGAGAGGGAGAGTGAATCTACATACCCTTGTAGATCGCTAAGCGGAAGCGTTAAGAAACGCAGTTGATGTAGTCGAACGTCTCCGCGATCCAAATCGCAAGTCGTCCCTCGATCCGATCACGAACTAGTGCCGAACGGACGGCACCTCCGCGTTCAACACACGTACGGCTTGATGACGCCTTCACCTCCTCGATCCAGCGAGCGATGATGAAGTAGTAGATGAGTTCCGGCAGCACGACGGCGTGGTGATGGTGGTGAGGAACAATCTCTGCAGGGCTTCGCCAAGCACTACGGAGATTATGACGGGAGAACTAGAGGGTTAGGGTTGCCGACACACGGCTTGGGAAATCTTGATGTGTCCCGTGTGCTAGCCCTGCCCCTCTATTTATATGTTGAGCCTTGGGGTCTAAACTTGGAGTAAAAGCCTCCTCCAGGTCGGTTTTGCCCGCACAAGGTCGGTTTGGCCCGCAGGGAAAGAGTCCAACTCGGATCCCTGCAGTACCGCGCACAAGCGGTAGTACCGCTGCTACAGTAGCGGTAGTACTGCCTTACCAGCTTAAGGCAGTAGCAAAACTTCCTTTTGCACTTCCAAAACCTCGTGGGCTTTTACCCCTTGGCCCATATAAAGTGTTCTCGCACCCGAACACTTCGGTAAACATCCGGAACTCCTTCCGGAGAATTCCGGAACCCTTCCGGAGATCAAAACACTATTATCACATATATCAATCTTTACCTCCGGACTCTTCCGGAGATCCTTGTCATGTACGGGATCTTATCCGGGACTCCGAACAACCTTCGGTCACCAACACAATAACTCAACTATACTAATCGTCACCAAACGTTAAGTGTGTAGACCCTGCGGGTTCGAGAACTATGCAGACATGACCGAGACACCTCTACGGCCAATAACCAATAGCGGGACCTGGATGCCCATATTGGTTCCTACATATTCTACGAAGATCTTCATCGGTTGAACCTCTATGTCAAGGATTCAGTTAATCCCGTATACTGTTCCCTTTGTTCTTCGGTATGTTACTTGCCCGAGATTCGATCGTCGGTATCTCTATACCTAGTTCAATCTCGTTACCGGCAAGTCTCTTTACTCGTTCCGTAATACAAGATCCTGTGGCTAACTCTTCAGTCACTTTGCTTGCAAGGCTCATTGTGATGTTGTATTACCGAGTGGGCCCTGAGATACCTCTCCGTCACACGGAGTAACAAATCCCAGTCTTGATCCATGCCAACCCAACAGACACCCTCGGAGATACCTGTAGAGCACCTTTATAGTCACCCAGTTACGTTGCGATATTTGATACACACAAGGTACTCCTCCGATGTCAGGGAGTTGCATGATCTCATGGTCATAGGAACAGATACTTGACATGCAGAAAACAATAGCAATAAACTGACACGATCATATGCTACGTTTATAGTTTGGGTCTTGTCCATCACATCATTCTCCTAATGATGTGATCCCGTTATCAAATGACATCTCATGTCCATGGCTAGGAAACCTTCACCATCTTTTGATTAACGAGCTAGTCAACTAGAGGCTTACTAGGAACACAGTGTTGTCTATGTACCCACACATGTATTTGAGTTTCCAATTAATACAATTATAGCATGGATAATAAACGATTATCATGAACAAGGAAATATAATAATAACCAATTTATTATTGCCTCTAGGGCATATTTCCAACAGTCTCCCACTTGCACTAGAGTCAATAATCTAGTTCACATCACTATGTGATTTACATTGTAATGAATCGAACACCCATGCAGTTCTGGTGTTGTTCATGTTTAGCCCTTGGAAGAGGTTTAGTCATCGGATCTGCAACATTCAGATCCATGTGTACTTTGCAAATATTTATGTCGTCCTCCTTGATGTAATCGCGGATGGAATTGAAACGTCGCTTTATGTGTCTAGTCCTCTTGTGAAATCTTGGTTCCTTGGCTAGAGCAATGGCACCAGTATTATCACAAAACAGAGTCATTGGGTTAAGCGCACTAGGCACTACTCCAAGATCTGTCATGAACTCCTTCATCCAGACACCTTCCTTCGCCGCCTCCGAGGCAACGATGTACTCCGCTTCGCATGTAGAATCAGCTACCACGCTTTGCTTGGAACTGCACCAGCTAACCGCACCCCCATTAAGAATAAACACGTATCCGGTTTGCGACTTAGAGTCATCCAGATCAGTGTCAAAGCTTGTATCGATGTAACCCTTTACGATGAGCTCTTGATCACCTCCATAAACGAGAAACATGTCCTTAGTCCTTTTCAGGTACTTCAGGATATTCTTGACCGCCGTCCAGTGTTCCATTCCTGGATCACTTTGAAACCTTCCGACCATACTTATGGCAAGGCTGACATCGGGTCTTGTGCACAGCATTGCATACATGATAGAGCCTATGGCTGAAGCATACGGGATGACACTCATCTTTTCTCTATCTTCTGCAGTCACTGGGCATTGAGTCTTACTCAACTTCACACCTTGCAAAACAGGCAAGAACCCCTTCTTGGACTGATCCATTTTGAACTTCTTCAAAATCTTATCAAGGTATGTGCTTTGTGAAAGTCCTATTAAACATCTTGATCTATCTCTATAGATCTTGATGCCTAATATGAAAGCAACTTCTCCTAGGTCCTTCATTGAAAATCTCTTGTTCAAATATTCCTTCACGCTTTCCAACATTTCTATATTGTTTCCAATCAGTAATATGTCATCCACATATAATATTAGAAACGCTATAGAGCTCCCACTCACTTTCTTGTAAATACAAGCTTCTCCGTAAACTTGTATAAACTCGAATGATTTGATCACCTCATCAAAGCGAAGATTCCAACTCCGAGATGCTTGCACCAGTCCATAAATGGATCGCTAGAGTTTGCAAACTTTGTCAGCATTCTCTGGATCGACAAAACCTTCTGGTTGCATCATATACAACTCTTCCTTAAGGAAACCGTTAAGGAACGCTGTTTTGACATCCATCTGCCAAATTTCATAATAAAAAAAGGCAGCTATTGCTAACATGATTCTGACGGACTTAAGCATCGCTACGGGTGAGAAGGTCTCATCGTAGTCAACTCCTTGAACTTGTGAAAAACCCTTTGCCACAAGTCGAGCTTTATAGACGGTGACATTACCGTCCGCGTCCGTCTTCCTCTTAAAGATCCATTTGTTCTGAATGGCCTTACGCCCTTCAGGTAATACTTCCAAAGTCCACACTTTGTTTTCATACATGGATCCCATCTCGGATTTCATGGCCTCTAACCACTTCTCGGAATCCGGGCCCATCATCGCTTCTCCATAGCTCGTAGGTTCATCGTTGTCTAACAACATGGCCTCTAAGACAGGGTTGCCGTACCACTCAGGAGCAGTACGCGTCCTTGTCGACCTACGAGGTTCAATAGCAACTTGATCCAAAGCTTCATGATCATCATCATTAACTTCCTCTTCAGCTGTTGTAGGCTCTACAGAAACATCTTTCTGCGCTGCGCTACTTTCAGGTTGAAGTAAAGGTTCAACAACCTCATCAAGTTCTATCTTCCTCCCACTCAATTCTTTCGAGAGAAACTCTTTCTCAAGAAATGTTCCGTTTTTAGCGACAAACACTTTGCCTTCGGATCTGAGGTAGAAGGTATACCCAACTGTCTCTTTTGGGTATCCTATGAAGACGCATTTCTCCGCTTTGGGTTCCAGCTTTTCAGGCTGAAGCTTTTTGACATAAGCATCACATCCCCAAACTTTAAGAAACGACAGCTTTGGCTTCTTGCCAAACCAAAGTTCATATGGCGTCGTCTCAACGGATTTCGATGGTGCCTTATTTAAAGTGAATGCAGCTGTCTCTAATGCATAACCCCAAAACGATAGAGGCAAATCGGCAAGAGACATCATAGATCGCACCATATCCAATAAGGTTCGATTACGACGTTCGGACACACCATTACGCTGTGGTGTTCCAGGCGGTGTTAGTTGTGAAACAATTCCACATTGTCTTAAGTGACTGCCAAACTCATAACTCAGATATTCTCCTCCTCGATCAGATCGTAGGAATTTAATCTTCTTGTTACGATGATTCTCAACTTCACTCTGAAATTGTTTGAACTTTTCAAATGTTTCAGACTTGTGTTTCATTAAGTAAATATACCCATATCTACTTAAGTCATCAGTGAAGGTGAGAAAGTAACGATAACCACCGCGCGCCTCAATGCTCATCGGACCGCACACATCAGTATGTATGATTTCCAATAAGTCACTTGCCCGTTCCATTGTTCCAGAGAATGGCGTTTTAGTCATCTTGCCCATGAGGCATGGCTCACATGTGTCAAGTGATTCAAAATCAAGTGACTCCAAAAGTCCATCAGCATGGAGCTTCCTCATGCGTTTTACGCCAATATGACCTAAACGGCAGTGCCACAAGAAAGTGGTATTATCATTATCAATTCTACATCTTTTGGCATCAATGTTATGAACATGTGTATCATTACTATCGAGATTCAATAAGAATAAACCCCTCACATCGGGTGCATGACCATAAAAGATATTACTCATATAAATAGAATAACCATTATTCTCTGATTTAAATGAGTAACCGTCTCGCAATAAACAAGATCCAGATATAATGTTCATGCTTAACGCAGGCACTAAATAACAATTATTCAGGTTCATCACTAATCCCGATGGTAATCGAAGAGCGAGCATGCCGACGGCGATCACATCAACCTTGGAACCATTTCCCACGCGCATCGTCACTTCGTCCTTTGCCAGCCTCCGTCTATTCCGCAGTTCCTGTTTTGAGTTGCAAATATGAGCAACCACACCGGTATCAAATACCCAGGCACTACAACGAGAGTTGGTAAGGTACACATCAATACCATGTATATCATATATACCTTGTTTGTTGTTGGCCGCCTTCTTGTCAGCCAAATACTTGGGGCAGTTCCGCTTCCAGTGTCCAGTTCCCTTGCAATGAAAGCACACAGTTTTTGGTTTGGGTCCAGCCTTGGGTTTCTTCACGGGAGGAGCAACTGCTTTGCCACTCTTGGAGTTACCCTTCTTACCCTTGCCATTTTTCTTGAAACTAGTGGTTTTATTGACCATCAACACTTGATGATCCTTCTGAATTTCAGACTCGGCGGCTTTCAGCATCGCAAACAGCTCGGCGACTGACTTGTTCATCCCGTGCATGTTATAGTTCAACACGAAGCTCTTGTAGCTAGGTGGCAATGATTGAAGAACTCTGTCAGTGATAGCCTCTGGCGGAAGGGGCATCCCCAATTCTGCCAGACGGGTGGAGTACCCAGACATTCTGAGTACGTGATCACTGATAGACCCGTTCTCCTCCATCTTGCAAGCATAGAACTTATCGGAGATCTCATATCTCTCGATCCGGGCATTCTTCTGAAAGATAAACTTCAACTCTTGGAACATCTCATATGCTCCATGACGTTCAAAACGTCTTTGAAGTCCCGGTTCTAAGCCATACAATATTGCACATTGAACTATTGAGTAATCTTCAGAACGAGCCTGCCAGGCGTTCACAACGTCTAGAGACTCAACTGGAGCGGGTGGATCACCAAGCTGTGCATCAAGGACATAAGCCTTCTGGGAAGCCGTAAGGATAATCCTTAGATTATGGGCCCAGTCCACAAAGTTACTTTCATCATCTTTCAACTTAGCTTTCTCTAGGAACGCATTAAAATTCAGGGGTGCTACTGCGCGAGCCATGATCTACAACATAAATATAGCAAAGACAACTTAGACTATTGTTCAAGATAATGAGTTTAGTTAATCATATTAATTAAAAACTCCCACTCAAATTGACATCCCTCCGGTCATTCGAGTGTAACATGATCCAAATCCACCAACTCAAGTCCGATCATCACGTGAGTTGAGGTGGTTTCAATGGTGAACATCTTCATGTTGATCATATCTACTATATGACTCATGTTCGACCTTTCGGTCTCTTGTGTTCCGAGGCCATGTCTGTACATGCTAGGCTCGTCAAGTTTAACCCGAGTGTTCCGCATGTGCAACACTGGCTTGCACCCGTTGTATGTGAACGTAGAGTCTATCACACCCGATCATCACGTGGTGTCTCGAAACGACGAACTTTCGCAACGGTGCACACTCGGGGAGAACACAATTTATCTTGAAATTTAAGTGAGGGATCACCTTATAATGCTACCGTCGTCCTAAGCAAAATATGATGCATAAAAGGATTAACATCACATGCAAATCATAAGTGACATGATATGGCCATGAACTTGTGCTTTTGATCTCCATCTCCAAAGCACCGACATGATCTCCATCATCACCGGCATGACACCATGATCTCCATCATCTTGATCTCCATCAACGTGTCGCCATGAGGTTGTCGCGCCGACTGTTGCTTCCACGACTATTGCTAACTCATAGCGATAAAGTAAAGCAAAAACGGCGAAAATAATTAAAGACAACTCTATGGCTCCTGCCAGTTGCCGTACTCATCGACATGCAACTCGTGATATTCTATACAACACATGATCATCTCATACATCACATATATCTCATCATGAAATTGGCCATATCACATCACAACATACCCTGCAAAAACAAGTTAGACGTCCTCTAATTGTTGTTGCAAGTTTTACGTGGCTGCTACGGGTTTGCAAGAACCGTTCTTACCTATGCAAAACCATAACGTGGTGTAGTGATTGCTTTTTGATCTTCTAAAAGAACCCTCTTCATTGAAATCGATTCAACTAAAGTGAGAGAGACAGACACCCGCCAGTCACCTTTATGCAACGAGTGCACGTAGCGGTGAAACCTGTCTCGCGTAAGCGTATGCGTAATGTCGGTCCGGGCCGCTTCATCTCACAATACCGCCGAATCAAGTATCAACTAGTAACGGCAAGCAATATGTATACACCCACGCCCACAACTCGTTTGTGTTCTACTCGAGATCTCATCTACGCATAGACCTAGCTCAGATGCCACTGTTGGGGAACGTTGCATGGGAAACAAAAAATTTCCTACGCACACACAAGATCTATCCATGGTGATGAGCATCTATGAGAGGGAGAGTGAATCTACATACCCTTGTAGATCGCTAAGAGGAAGCGTTAAGAAACGCGGTTGATGTAGTCTAATGTCTCCGCGATCCAAATCGCAAGTCGTCCCTCGATCCGATCACGAACTAGTGCCGAACGGACGGCACCTCCGCGTTCAACACACGTACGGCTTGATGATGCCTTCACCTCCTCGATCCAGCGAGCGATGATGAAGTAGTAGATGAGTTCCGGCAGCACGACGGCGTGGTGATGGTGGTGAGGAACAATCTCTGCAGGGCTTCGCCAAGCACTACGGAGATTATGACGGGAGAACTAGAGGGTTAGGGTTGCCGACACACGGCTTGGGAAATCTTGATGTGTCCCGTGTGCTAGCCCTGCCCCTCTATTTATATGTTGAGCCTTGGGGTCTAAACTTGGAGTAAAAGCCTCCTCCAGGTCGGTTTTGCCCGCACAAGGTCGGTTTGGCCCGCAGGGAAAGAGTCCAACTCGGATCCCTGCAGTACCGCGCACAAGCGGTAGTACCGCTGCTACAGTAGCGGTAGTACCGCTTGGGCGGTAGTACCGCTGCTACAGTAGCGGTAGTACTGCCTTACCAGCTTAAGGCAGTAGCAAAACTTCCTTTTGCACTTCCAAAACCTCGTGGGCTTTTACCCCTTGGCCCATATAAAGTGTTCTCGCACCCGAACACTTCGGTAAACATCCGGAACTCCTTCCGGAGATCAAAACACTATTATCACATATATCAATCTTTACCTCCGGACTCTTCCGGAGATCCTTGTCATGTCCGGGATCTTATCCGGGACTCCGAACAACCTTCGGTCACCAACACAATAACTCAACTATACTAATCGTCACCAAACGTTAAGTGTGTAGACCCTGCGGGTTCGAGAACTATGCAGACATGACCGAGACACCTCTACGGCAAATAACCAATAGCGGGACCTGGATGCCCATATTGGTTCCTACATATTCTACGAAGATCTTCATCGGTTGAACCTCTATGTCAAGGATTCAGTTAATCCCATATACTGTTCCCTTTGTTCTTCGGTATGTTACTTGCCCGAGATTCGATCGTCGGTATCTCTATACCTAGTTCAATCTCGTTACCGGCAAGTCTCTTTACTCGTTCCGTAATACAAGATCCTGTGGCTAACTCTTCAGTCACTTTGCTTGCAAGGCTCATTGTGATGTTGTATTACCGAGTGGGCCCTGAGATACCTCTCCGTCACATGGAGTAACAAATCCCAGTCTTGATCCATGCCAACCCAACAGACACCCTCGGAGATACCTGTAGAGCACCTTTATAGTCACCCAGTTACGTTGCGACGTTTGATACACACAAGGTACTCCTCCGATGTCAGGGAGTTGCATGATCTCATGGTCATAGGAACAGATACTTGACATGCAGAAAACAATAGCAATAAACTGACACGATCATATGCTACGTTTATAGTTTGGGTCTTGTCCATCACATCATTCTCCTAATGATGTGATCCCGTTATCAAATGACATCTCATGTCCATGGCTAGGAAACCTTCACCATCTTTTGATTAACGAGCTAGTCAACTAGAGGCTTACTAGGAACACAGTGTTGTCTATGTACCCACACATGTATTTGAGTTTCCAATCAATACAATTATAGCATGGATAATAAACGATTATCATGAACAAGGAAATATAATAATAACCAATTTATTATTGCCTCTGGGGCATATTTCCAACACTTCTATCTCAAATCCGAAGGCAAACTGTTTGTCGCTAAAAACGGAACATTTCTTGAGAAAGAGTTTCTCTTGAAAGAATTGAGTGGGAGGAAAATAGAACTTGATGAGGTTGTTGAACCTTTACTTCAACCAGAGAGTAGCGCAGCACAGAAAGATGTTTCTGTAGAGCCTACATCGGTTGAAGAGGAAGTTAATGATGATGATCATGAAGCTTCGGATCAAGTTGCTATCGAACCTCGTCGGTCGACAAGGACGCGTACTGCTCCTGAGTGGTACGGCAACCCTGTCTTAGAGGTCATGTTGTTGGACAACGATGAACCTATGACCTATGGAGAAGCGATGATGGGCCCGGATTCCGAGAAATGGTTAGAGGCCATGAAATCCGAGATGGGATCCATGTATGAAAACAAAGTATGGGCTTTGGAAGTATTACCTGAAGGGCGAAAGGCCATTCAGAACAAATGGATCTTTAAGAGGAAGACGGACGCGGACGGTAATGTCACCATCTATAAAGCTCGACTTGTGGCAAATGGTTTTTCACAAGTTCAAGGAGTTAACTACGATGAGACCTTCTCACCCGTAGCAATGCTTAAGTCTGTCAGAATCATGTTAGCAATAGCAACATTTTTCGATTATGAAATTTGGCAGATGGATGTCAAAATAGCTGCATTTTTCGATTATGAAATTTGGCAGATGGATGTCAAAATAGCTGCATTTTTCGATTATGAAATTTGGCAGATGGATCAGTCCAAGAAGGGGTCTTGCCTGTATTGCAAGGTGTGAAGTTGAGTAAGACTCAATGCCCAGTGACTGCAGAAGATAGAGAAAAAATGAGTGTCGTCCCCTATGCTTCAGCCATAGGCTCTATCATGTATGCAATGCTGTGCACAAGACCCGATGTCAGCCTTGCCATAAGTATGGCCGGAAGGTTTCAAAGTGATCCAAGAATGGAACACTGGACGGCTGTCAAGAATATCCTTAAGTACCTGAAAAGGACTAAGGACATGTTTCTCGTTTATGGAGGTGATCAAGAGCTCGTCGTAAAGGGTTACGTCGATGCAAGCTTTGACACTGATCCGGATGACTCTAGGTCTCAAACCGGATACGTATTTATTCTTAATGGGGGTGCGGTAAGCTGGTGCAGTTCCAAGGAGAGCGTAGTAGCTGATTCTACATGCGAAGCGGAGTACATCGCTGCCTCGGAGGCGGCGAAGGAAGGTGTATGGATAAAGGGAGTTGATGACAGATCTTGGAGTAGTGCCCAGTGCACTAAACCCAATGACTCTATTCTGTGACAACACTGGTGCCATTGCTCTGGCCAGGGAACCAAGGTTTCACAAGAGGACCAGACACATAAAGCGACGTTTCAATTCCATCCGCGATTACATCAAGGAGGAGGACATAAATATTTGCAAAGTACACACGGATCTGAATGTCGCAGACCCGATGACTAAACCTCTTCCAAGGGCTAAACATGATCAACACCAGAACTGTATAGCGATGTGAGCTAGATTATTGACTCTAGTGCAAGTGGGAGACTGTTGGAAATATGCCCTAGAGGCAATAATAAAATGGTTATTATTATATTTCCTTGTTCATGATAATCGTTTATTATCCATGCTATAATTGTATTGATTGGAAACACAATTACATGTGTGGATACATAGACAACACTGTGTCCCTAGTATGCCTCTAGTAGACTAGCTTGTTGATCAAAGATGGTCAAGGTTTCCTGGACATAGACATGAGATGTCATTTGATAACGGGATCACATCATTAGGAGAATGATGTGATGGACAAGACCCAAACTGTGAACGTAGCATATGATCGTGTCAGTTTATTGCTATTATTTTCTGCATGTCAAGTGTCTGTTTCTATGACCATGAGATCATGCAACTCACTGACACCGGAGGAATACCTTGTGTGTATCAAACGTCACAACGTAACTGGGTGACTATAAAGATGCTCTACATGTATCTCTGAAGGTGTCTGTTGAGCTAGCATGGATCGAGACTGGGATTTGTTACTCCGTATGACGGAGAGGTATCTCGGGGCCCACTCGGTAATACAACATCACAATAAGCCTTGCAAGCAATGTGACTAAAGTGTTATACACGGGATCTTGTATTACGGAACGAGTAAAGAGACTTGTCGGTAACGAGATTGAACTAGGTATAGAGATACCGACGATCGAATCTCGGGCAAGTAACATACCGAAGAACAAAGGGAACAACATACGGGATTAACTGAATCCTTGACATAGAGGTTCAACCGATGAAGATCTTCATAGAATATGTAAGAGCCAATATGGACATCCAGGTCCCGCTATTGGTTATTGACCGTAGAGGTGTCTCGGTCATGTCTACATAGTTCTCGAACCCGCAGGGTCTGCACACTTAACGTTCGGTGACGTTTCGGTAGTATTAAGTTATGTATGGTGGTAACCGAAGGTTGTTCGGAGTCCCGGATGAGATCCCGGATGTTACGAGGAGCTCCGGAATGGTCCGGAGGTAAAGATTGATATATAGGAAGTCCCGTTTTGGCCACCGGAAAAGTTTCGGGTATTTCCGGTAGTGTACCGGGAGTGCCGGAGGGTCATCGGGAGGGGCCACCCACGCCGGGAGGCCACATGGGCCTGAGGGGGAGGGTGCACCGGCCCTTAGTGGGCTGGGCAAACCAGCCCCACAAGGCCCATGCGGCTAGGAGGTGGGAAAAAGGAAAAAGGCCAAGAGGGGGGAAGGTTTTCCAAGTAGGATTAGAATCCTACTTGGAGTAGGATTGGAGGTGGACTCCTCCACCTCCTCTCCACTTCGGCCGATCCCAAGGGGAAGCCCTAGGGCGGCTGCCTCCTCCCCCTCCCTCCTATATATACTAGAGGAATAGAGCCCCAAAGACACAAGTCCACGTGCTAGTTCTCTATTCCCTAGTTCCTCCACCAAATAGATTCCGACGGTGCTTAGGCGAAGCCCTATCGGAATAGTTCCACCACCACCGCCGCCACGCCGTCGCGCTGCCGGAGAACTCATCTACCTCTCCGCTCCCTCTTGCTGGATCAAGAAGGCGGAGATCGTCATCGAGCTATACATGTGCTGAACGCGGAGGTGCCGTCCGTTCGGCGCTAGATCGTGATTGGATCGCGGGACGGCTTGCGATTTGGATTGCGAAGACGTTCGACTACATGAACCGCGTTTCTTAACGCTTCCCGCTTAGCGATCTACTAGGGTATGTAGATCCACTCTCCCTCTCGTAGATGCTCATCACCATGGATAGATCTTGCGTGTGCGTAGGATTTTTTTTGTTTCCCATGCAACGTTACCCGACACTCTTCCCCGCTGTAATCTCTACTTAAACATGGTGCTCAACTCCATATATTATTTCCCAATGATATGTGGCTATCCTATGATGTTTGAGTAGATCCGTTTTGTCCTATGGGCTAATTGATGATCGTGGTTGGCATGAGTGTATATTTTATTATGGTGCTGTCCTATGATGCCCTCCATCTCGCGCAAACGTGGGGGATCCCCGCTGTAGGGTCTTGCAATGTGTTCATGATTTGCCTATGGTGGGTGGCGTGAGTGACAGAATACACAGACCCGAGTAGGTGGGTTGTTGCATATGGGAGTAAAGAGGACTTGATACTTAATGCTATGGTTGGGTTTTATCTTAATGATCTTTGGTAGTTGCGGATGCTTGATAGAGTTCCAATCATAAGTGCATATGATCCAAGTACGGAAAGTATGTTAGCTCATGCCTCTCCCTCATATACAATTGCAAGAATGATTACCGGTCTAGTTATGAATTGCCTAGGGACAAATAACCTTCTTGTTTGACAAAAGCTTTCTACTAAACGACTAACTTTTATTATCTTGCAATTTACTCGTAGTTTTATTCCCGCTAAGTACTTCTAGTTTTATTCGTGCAAACTATCCTATCACCTACAAAATAGTTGCATACTTGTTCTAGGTAAAGCAAACGTTAAAGTGTGCGTAGAGTTGTATCGGTGGTCGATAGAACTTGAGGGAATATTTGTTCTACCTTTAGCTCCTCGTTGGGTTCGACACTCTTACTTATCGAAAAAGGCTACAAACGATCCCCTACACTTGTGGGTTATCAAGGATCTCCCTGTCGAATACCTCGTGTGGGTTTGAATTCATCTGATTTAACACCATTGAACATAACTGAGAACGAGATCGAGCTCACCATATTCATAATGACATCAATCCATGGTGCAGCAAAACCCAGTTTCTCCATGATTGACCTAACATAGGCCCATTCAACTCTGTCATATGCCTTCATCATGCAAAACCCAGTCTCTCTTTTTAAAAATGTTTCAAGCCAACAAAACACTCACGAAACAAGGCCCAAAGGCAGTAGCCAAAGCCCGCAATGAAGCAAATGAACAACAGCGTTCGGTTCAATCGCAGCGTAACAGTCGATCCACAAAACAGGGGACTCGAGGCGGGTGGGTCGTGGCGCTCCACTTGCGCGTCGACAGCAGGGGCGCCGAGGCGTGAGCGGTTGCCTCGTCTGGAGTGGTTGCCTCGTCAGAAAGCGTTCAGGACGAACAATAACCAGGCACCCCTGGTCTGGAGGAGGCCGGCGGCAGGAACCGGTGGTGGCCAGGGGAACCAACGGTCGGTGGCGGGAAACAACGATTGGAGATGGAGTTGCCGGCGATTTGAGAAGAGGCGGCCAACACATAGAGATGGAGCGGGCAGCGAGTTGAGATGGGACAGCCGGTGGCGGGAAAAGTGTTGAGGACCAGCTCGATCCAGAGGGGTAGGTGGGGAGCAGCATCAACAGAGAGGTGTACGCGAGGGGCGGGAGAAGCAGGCAACGGCGTGAAGCAGCACAACCAATCGGCGGGGCGAGTTGCAGCGCCCAGAAAAAATCCCCAACCTAGGCTCATGATACCATGTTGATGTTAGAAGAATAGCAACTTATCTTATTAGGAGGGCAAAGCCATCATATATACACATACATGAGGAAGCGAAAAGGCTACAAGAGGATGCCAATAGACTAGAATGCAAAAGGCCAAAAGACATTAATAATATAACTCTAACCATGACATTCTGCAAAACTTACTGGTCATACGAGCTTATTTCCCAGTCAAATATCTTTGCCTACCACTCTTGTGTGGCAGATCAAGAGAGTGGATTTCCATCCACATGAGGATAAAAATGGGGCAAATATCCCTCCATGGCAGGGGAGGAATACCACTATGATTGGTCGAACTAGTTTGGTCAAGTTCATCCTCACCTTGCAAGCAATATATCACATCACTAATACGTCTTCATCGTATCTATAATTTTTGATTGTGTAATGTCATTATTTTACAATTTTCGCATACTTTTGGCAACAATTTATATTTTCTTGGACTAACATATTGATCCAGTGCCCAATGTCAGTTCCTGTTTGTTGCAAGTTTTTTATTTCGCAGAAAATCCATATCAAACGAAGTCCAAACGCGATAAAATTTTACGGAGATTTATTTTGGAATATATGTGATTTTGGGGAAAAAAAATGAACGTCATACGATGTCCGAGGGGCCCATGAGCTCATAGGGCGCATCCGAGGGGGTAGGCACACCCCTTGAGCTCATGGGGCCCTCGGAGGTCGATTGGGGGTCTCCTTTGGCCGCAAGGAATCTAATATCCGGATAAAAATCCTCTCAAAAGTTCAACCCAATCGGAGTTATGGATCTCCGGATATTTAAGAAAGATTGAAACACCAAAAAACGGGAACGCGAAACAGAAGAGAATCAGAGAGAGAACCAATCTCAGAGTGGCTCTTGCCCTCCGGGAGCCATGGCGTCCATGGACCAGAGGGGAAACCCTCCTCCCATCTATGGGGAGGCGAAGGAAGAAGAATAAGGAGGGGGGCTCTCTCCCCCTCTCTTCCGGTGGCACCAGAGCGGTGCTAGGGGAATCATCGTGACGACGATCTACACCAACAACTTCGCCGCCATCATCACCAACTGTCTCCCTCTCCTTACATCAGTGTAACCTCTCTCTCCCTATTGTAATCTCTACACAAATATGGTTCTTAATGCAATATATTATTACCCAATGATGTGTGGCTATCCTATGATGTTTGAGTAGATCTTTTTTGTCCAACGGGTTAATTGTGATATGGTGTGATTGATATGAATTGTATATTAATATGGTGATGTCCTATGGTGCCCTCCCTGTCGTGCAAGCGTGTCGGATTACCGTTGTAGGGTTTTGCAATACGTTCATGATTCGCTTATAGTGTGTGGCTAGAGTGACAGAAGCTTACACCCGAGTAAGGGGGTTGTTGCGTATGGGAGTAAAGGGGACTTGTTACTTAATGTTATGGTTGAGTTTTACCTCAATGATCTTTAGTAGTTGCGGATGCTTGCTAGAGTTCCAATCATAAGTGCATGTGATCCAAGTACGGAAAGTATGTTAGCGTATGCCTCTCCCTCATTGCATATGATAAGTATCTATCCTATTATATTCAATTACCTATGGACAATCTTTCTCTTGTTTTACAAAAAGCTAGCTACTAAACTATAAACTTTTATTATCTCGCAAAGTACTCCTAGTTTTATTATCGCAAAGTACTCCTAGTTTTATTCTCAAAATTACTCCTAGTTTTATTCTTGCAAAGTAGTTTATTTCTTGTACTAGGTAAAGTGAACATTGTTGTGCGTAGAGTTGTATCGGTGGTTGATAGAACTTGAGAGAATATTAATTTTACCTTTAGCTCTTCGTTGGGTTCAACACTCTTACTTATCGAAAAAGGCTACGACTATCCCCTATACTTGGGGTTTATCAATCACCCCTCTAGTCCTCACTCCTGGAGTTCTCAACAACATCAAGAAGATGGAGTGGCCTTCCTTTAGTCAGTGGCGGACAAGACTTCGGGCATGAAATGAAAGGTCATTGGGAAATTGTGTGCCGCACACCCACCTTGGGGGCCTTAGTGTTCTCCATCTCGAGATATTTGCGAGGGCCTTGTGGTTGCGCTGGCCATGGCTTGAGCGGAACAACCCGACCAAATTGTGGATTCCATGGGTAACCCTTGTGACACTGTGGACATGGAGTTTTTCTATGCCTGCACTTGCATCACCATAGGCAATGGGGCCAAAGCGCCTTTCTGGGATGCGCCATGACTGGATGGGAAGAGGCCGAAAGACATTGCCCCCTTGTCCATGAGGCCTCGAGAGAAAGAAGTGGATTGTTTGCTAGGCCCTTGCTGAGAATGCGTGGATAAAACAAATCAAGTTGACCAATGATTTTTTTTCATGGATCATCTTATCGAGTGGTTAGAGCTTTGGAGCATATCCTCGCATGTTCGACTAAACAATGGTCTGGAGGATGTCATGTCTTGGAACTTTGCGACAAATCTATTCGACCAAGTCTGCGTACAAGGCTCAATTCCATGACGTCACGCTCACTTCAATGAACAAGATTGTCTGGAAGACTTGATCCCCTCTGAAGGTCATTTTTTTGCTTGGTTAGCCATTCATAACAGGATTTGGATCACCTATTGCCTAGCTAGGAGAGGATGGAAGAATTGTGGACTTTTCCTCCTCTGCGAATGGGCCAAGGAGATGGGCATGCATCCCTTTTCCGGATGTCGCTTCACCATGAGTGGTGTGGAGAATAACCAAGAATTGGCTTGGTTTGGACTCCCTTAATTTATATCTGTGAGCTGGTGAGAGAAGCATCAAATCTTGGTGGACAAGCATGAGAGCCCCAACATTGCAAACTGAAAGGTGATGGCCTCCATAACCATGCTTGTCTGCCGGACACTCTGGACTGAGTGAAACGCTCATATCTTCAAAAGAAATCAACACTAACATACTACTCCCTTTGTAAAGAAATATAAAAGCATTTAGATCACTACTTTAGTGAAACAATTTGGGTAATTTGATGCCGCTAGAGTAGAAATCTTTCTTCTTTTATGTTTAATTGATGTCATTGTGCTCTCTTTTGAGCAGTAACTCTGGATTAATGAATGAGCCTCTGTTTAAAAAAAATGCTCCAATATGCCATATTAATTCTTTGGAAAACATTTATCTTAATCCGGCTGATTTCTGGGTCGTGCAAACCGCCTCGTACTCACGCCACGTGCCCTCGTGGCGCCCACCCACCGCCCATGTCCATGCCCCACTTCCTTATCTTTTCCCCTTTCTTCTCCGCCGCTCTCTGCCATGGCTTTTCCCTTTTTTTCTCCGCCGCTCTCTGCCATGGCTTTTCCTCTTTCTTCTCCGCCGTTCTCTGCCATGGCCAGGCCCCTCCCCTCTTTTCGCATGCTCTGTCGTCGCCTCGCCCATACTGCGTCGCCGCGTGCTTCGTCGCAACACCCGTCGCCGTCGCGCTACCATGGAGCACCTTCGTGCCACGCCCGCCCACCCATACCACCGCTGGTACAAACCGAGGAAGGAACACACATGCTGCATCTCCGTCGCAGCATCCGTCGTCGCCGCCTCGTGCTTCTTTGCAAGACCCGTCGCCATCAAAACATCATTCGTCACCGTCGCATGCGTGCGGCGGTGCTGCAGTGGAGCGCGCGGCGGCGGCTCCTGGTGCTGCATTGCAATGCTCGTCCGGCGGCCCAGAGCTCGTTGCTGCAATGAAGCTTCACCGGCGGCGCCAAGAGCTACGATGGAGCGCCCGGAGCTATAATGAAGCTTCACCGGCGGCTGCATTGGAGCTTCACCGGCGGTTGCAATGAAGCTTCACCGGCGGCGCCAAGAGCTGCGATGCAGCACCCGGAGCTGCAATGAAGCTTCACTGGCGGTGCCAAGAGCTGCGATGCAGTGCCCAGAACTGTAATGAAGCTTCACCGGTGCTGCAATGGAGATTCACTGGCGCCGCCGAGCTGCGATGCAGCACGGTAGGCATGGCACTGTAGCCTCACCGACGCCGGCGGCGGAGCGTCATTGCGCTTCTGGTGAGGGGGGCGGGGATCCTGCTGCGAGCATGCGGCGCTGTGTCCCCATGGCGAGCGGTCGTTGCTTGCGTTGACCCGATCCAACGTCCCTCTGGGGATGCATTAGGGACGCATCTAATGGCTGGCGACCCGACTGATTTCCTGATTTCCCCAGTAAATTAGTCGGTTGATCTGTCTCTCGAGTCGATTTGCATGACGACAACAAATGATTAACAAAGAGAAATAAAGCGATTGCTCCTGAACGCAAAAGGATGTTTTCTGATGGATAATATCATTGCGCTACCAGTAGAGTTTAGAAGACCTATTGGACTGTACTCTGACATCTACGGTGCACATCTAGAGTCAGAACTCGGGAGCAGGCTGCAGTTCAGAGACTCGCCTAAATTGATCTAACTTTAAATGGAATTTGGCTACCCACATCCGTACCAAAATGATAGAACAGTATCAGCCTTGTTTCAACGGTGCTCTTCTCCTAACTTAAGCTACAACATGCTTGCTACCCATGGAACACCTCCTGGGTTTCGGACCTGTACACAGCGTCAGCTCTCGTTCTGCAGTCTGGTCTGATTTTGCAGAAACAGCAGCTGAAGAGTCCCTTGCGAGGCCGTGGAGCTCTGTGCTTGTCGTGCGGCTGGGACTTCCGAGAGAGGGCGCATGCGCCACACGGTAGAATCTTCGAGAAACAGCCACCACGGCGGCGACCTTTGACTTCGTCCACCTTTGGTGTGCGCTCTCCAGCTTTTGAGGCGACATTCCCTGTAGTGGATGCTTCAGGAATGACAGAGATCTTCTGGTAGCTCAGGATCCTCGACTCCGCATCTCCCGCATCACTTTCTGCACCGTGAAGGCATCCCAGGATGTGAGATGCTTTCTCCTTTGGTTGCCCTGCGAGTGGCGGCGAAGGGCACTCCCTTCTGGATGAAGCTACGGTTCTGCAGTCCACGGCGGCTGGATTCTGCGCCTGTTGATCTTCTCTGGATTGCATGACCAGGCTGACCGACGAATTCTTGGATACAGTCCTATTGCTGATGGAGATTGGAGAAAGATTGATCCTAATGTCCACGTTGCACTTGAGCAAATTCTGCAGAGAAACCACAAGTGGCATCCAGAAGCTCTCTGATGTTGGTACCTCCTCAGGATGACAGAACTGTAGCTCAGCAACTGCCACACCTGCAACCGAAAGATAAAAGAATGAAAATCTGGCTTCAAACGTAGGCATGCAATGATGCTAATAGAACATGTCACCATTGCTGATTGTTCACACTGAATGCCATAGATAAGAACTCTGAGCATGGTACACATCCGCTAAAAGGAACAGGGACTGGCCATGATGTATCATCTGATGATGAACACTAGTTTATCTTGACAGGTGCTAACATATGCGACATGATACATGTGTTCAGACAAACATTTGTTTTCTGGAATGCAGCGTTGAGCAATTGGCTGGATAAAGATGCATGATGGATCAGCAGGAAACAGGGGCTATATGAAGTAGGGACATGACTTCGTAAGATAGAATGACACATGAATCTTACTTCCAGACAGAGTAATAATTCTAACACACCGTTATATCAATTACCTTGGGTTGTGTACAGGGATGACAACTTTCCATCTTTCTGCAACAAATTATGAAGTGACTTAGATGTGCAGTTCTCAAGAGCCTTCATCCATATTGTCTCCAGTACATCTGGATCTCCTAAATTCATATCCAGACATCCGAGTTTGTTCTGGTAGCACAGATGAGAACTGGTATCTAAGCTTTCATCTTTCAGGGCAGCAGCCCCGTCATCTGCATAATTAATAGCATGATTGTCAGTAAAATAGACACAAGCAATCAGAGATTTGTTTCACAATGATATATATGAAACACTGACATATTTTGGCAGTGATGCAACATGTCTTTTACAGGCATAGAATACCAGTTACCTGTTTGACTCTCTGTGAACATGCTTGAAACTGCAGTATCATCTAGGGCTTCTAGGCAGTAAGGCTCTCTCATATTGAACTGTAGCAGAGCGGCGGTGAGCCAAGTGGACTGGTTCTTTGTGGTTTTCAATTGCTTTTCAGTTTCAGAAAGTATTTCCAGCGCATTCCTAAGTTTGTGCACGTCTACCTCAGCAGCTGAGAAGTTGCACACGAGGTTAGATTGAATTGGAAATAACAGTTCCATGGACACTGTATATATATACATATAGGGATAATGCTAAGCTAGATAAATCATCAACAAAATAGCAGATTTTGTGTGCCGCTATGTCTCGTGTAGCTAGTTTGCCTAGGAAGGGAAGGGGACGCACATGTATTTTTGCCATTAACTTTCCTAACTTCTGAAGAATCTGAGGGGTGCTTCCCAGCTAAAATATCCATGATAAGATTTGCAAGCTGGGCTAATAGCTGCATGGGATCCACCTTCGAACTCAAAAGCTCCCTGGCCCTCCGGACAATGGTAGCAGCATCTGATGACATCGACAGATTAAGAAGATCAAGCAACTCTTCATCTGAGACATCACCTATCTGCCAAAATAACTAGGGGTTATTTACAGGTTTAGAGGGGAAAAAAAAGATAACATATTTTCTGATGATATATATAAAGTTAAAAAAGCTTGAGTAAATCAACTTACTAAGTCATATGTTACTGATTTGCCGATTCTTTTTCCTAGCAGAGTTAGTTGGTCAAGCATTTGAACTGCATCCCGAATGGAACCACTGGCCTTGCGAGCAAGAAGCTCCAGCGCTTCGGCTTCGAACTCCATACCTTCTTTGGTGCAGATTTTGCTCAACCGGTGGACAATCTCTGCGTCGTTTATCTTGCAAAACCTATAGCTCTGGCACCATCCAGCAGAGTTGTTTGGTAGTTTATCGATGTCGGATGTTATCATGACAAATATTGAGCTCTCAGGGATCCCTTCAAGGCTACTGTAGATGGAGTACCATCCCTCCTTATCCATATGTTGGCAATCATCTACAATAAGTACCTTGAAGTGTGAACAAGTAGGAATTTCACAGGCATTCCTGAGCAAGACAGCAACTCTAGATTTGCAATCCAGTTTGGAAGCATCAACCTCTACCACACTGCCGCTGTTTCCTGAGAATATGGCCACGCATTCCTCGCACTGCCCACAAGGTTGGTTCCCACCTGGAGAGAGACAATTTAGCGCCGCTGCAAATACTCTAGCGGCGGATGTCTTGCCAATGCCGTGCGGACCGTGGAGGAGATAGATAGGAGCAAGTTTTCCTTGAGACACGGCATTTGAAAGAGACTGTGCAACAACATTCTGTCCAGCCAGCTCAGAGAAAGACTTTGGCCGGTACTTCTGGAGCAAGCTTCTCGCGCCTTCCTGGGGCTCACTCCGACCGAGCTCTTCTCCTTCGATCACCAGAGAGAAAGCCCTGTCCTTGGCCGCTCTCGACATCCCGGAGATCGCAGAGCAGCAGTTCTGGTTATGAAGCGCTGCCTTCACCCTTGCGTTGGCCTTGATTATGTTGATCGGTGAGTTGGCGAGGCGGCCGCCAAACTCCTCCCTCCTCCTCTGGACATGATCATACATGTTGTAGCTGAAGCTGTGTCTGCCATAATTGCTTGCCTCTACGCCATCTTCCTCGAGGGAACACCCTTCCCAGATGGTCTTCTTGGCCGAGTACTTGGCCAGCGAGTTGGTGTCTGGGTCCCTCAGAGATCTGGACCTCATGACGGCGACCAGTGCCCTCGAAATCGGGATATCAACCGAATGCCTCCTCCCCTCAATCATCTTGCAAAGCTTCCAACCAACTCCGCAGGCTGCTTCTGCAACTGAAGACTGCAGACGGCTGAATCCTGCAATGCGGACGAGTGTTGAGGAACAATTTTGACTTGTGAAAAGAGCAGCACATGCATTGCACGCTAGTAACACAAAATTTTGAAACATGAAGCAGATTCCCCATCTAAAATTCCCATCTATTTTTAGATTCTTGGTAACAGGAAATGCAGGCCAATGCGATTTTTTAGGAAACAAACTCCCTCCCGCTGCGATTTACCCTAAACAGCATTTACCGCGCAGACAATCAATCTTGGGAGCAAAAAAGGATAGAAATTGGGCGTGCGGTTTTGAGCAAATCAATCTTACTGCACCAGTAAAAAGAAAAGCCGCAAAGAAGAAGATGCAAAATCGTGAATGCAGAATGCATCTGACTCTGAGAAGAAGAAACAAGAGGAGAGAAAAAACAACCTGGGAATTGAGGTTCTTGGAAGAAAATCCTGGGAGCGGGGGGATTAAAAAAGAGAGACGGGAGCGCAATTCCCCATAGAGGAATGCACCACCTCAAAGAAGGAAAATAAAACCAAAGATGAGAGCATCTCGGCGACACGCGAACCGAATAACCAGAAGAAGAGAAGAGGAAAGGTGGGGATTCGAACCGAAGCTTACCCTACGTCCCTACCACCCCGAAGCCGTCCACCGCCGCCGCCGCCGCCGCCGGTGAGGAGGCGAAAACCGGTACAGCCTTCAGGCACCGCCACCGCCACCGCCGCACCCGACCACCACGCTCCACTCCGCTCCCGGTATTTACCGCCACCGCCACCACCACCGCATTAATAACGCGAGCGAAGCGAAGGGAAGGGAGGCGGGCCGCAGGAGCAAGAAGAAGACGAGGGGCAGCGCAGTGGCAGGGCGCGTAAATACGCCCCAAGTCGACGCATGGTTAGCCCCCGCGAGGCCGCCCCTGGGTGGAGACTGGAGTAGAGGAAATCGGAGGCCGGCCGCGCCTCGGGCCGCGTGCCATCGCCCGTCGGTGGCATTACAGCCGTAGATACCTCTGAACGGCAGGGGCATGATCGTCTTTTGGCGAGAGGATCGCACAGCTCCGTTACGGCCGAATCGTAACGGACGCACAGTTGGAGGGCGGCGAGTCCATGACAGGTTGGACCCGGGCCCACGCGTCGGCGACCGAGTGTCGCGTGAGGGACGGTGTGGGTGTGGGTGTGGCGGAGGGGCTGGCGTCGGATTTACTGTTGCTGATGCCGGGGGCGGGGGCTCGTGACCCCACCGCTGTGCTCTGCTCTGCTCGTCCTCTCTTCGTCCTTTACTGCAAAAATAACTCTGTTTCGCCCAAAAGCAATTTTTGGCTTTCCTGGCATGGCCTCATTTTGTTTCATGCATAAATTTCATCATCATCTTTGAAGATTAACGTAGAGAAATCCGTGTTCCAAACGGTACTATGATTGATGGCACATGATTGTCTTTTGCCGTCGGAGGACATTTCAACACTCTCGAGTTTCTGTCACAAATGCACACGGACACGATAGTTGCCGAATTCGGCGTTGATTGGCGTAGCGTACTGTACGTTCTATAGGAAGGGATTATCTTTGCCGGAGATTAGAGAAACGCTCCTACTACTCCTACTAGTTGATTTGTTTATCGTCTGATTTGGAGCCTACCCATGTTACGGAATTGTGATGGTTGCACTGTTTTCAGTTTTGTATGCAGCACCCACCTTGAGCATTTGTTTCTTGTGCCAGGAGAGGGAGAGGGAGATGAGGATGGATGTCTGGGACCTTCTTTTTCTCCAGAGCACATGTTCGTCGTATTATTTATCTCTCTTCTTTTGACGGGGATACGACACAGGGGGGACCAAGGTTAGTTGGGTACGGCGACGTGTTTACTCATTTTCTAATCACCATTTGAATACTACTGCTAGTGATTAGGCAAAGGCAGGGCGTTGGTGATGAGCTATTCTCGACTCCTCTGCTCACTGCGCTGCTGAAACAAATGTGGCTTTAATCATGAGATTAGCCCACCAATTAAGATAATGATCGCATCATCATGCTCGAATCTGCAAGATAAGCATTCCCAAATCAGACAGTTCCTCATGATTATATTTTTATTGGAAACTAGTACATACGAAGTTTTGTAGCCTGTGGTCTTAATCATACTAGATCAGTACAGTACGCTCCTGTGATTAAAAACAGCGACAGTGTAGCTTGCCGTGAAAAGGTCCCACTTTAGGTTTGATCCTTCGTTTAGCTTCCATACAATACAGCCTATGGTCTAGGAGCAATATTTGTTGGATATAGGCACTTTCTTGTGGGTACTAGTAATGGTTTGAATATTAAGAGCAACTCCAACGGCCGATCTAAACGGACGCATGTTATGTCTGTTTTTTGTTCGCTTTTTTCGTTTGGGTCGGTTCGTCCGTTCTTTTCTGCGTTTGAATCGACCGTGCGTCCAATCCTAATCTCGTCCGCACGTAATAGTAAAAAAGCCATCTCCCTGAATTCATGTCGGCGTCATGCCAGCACACATGAAAATCACCAAACAGTTCATGATGGCGCATTTGCCAGCGGCCGACACACTTACAAGCACACAAAAAGGGGCGGGGGTTCAAACCATGCCATCTCGACCGTGGTCATGCCGACACACTATCCGGCATGCAAAAAAAGACTAGCGCTCTCCGCCATCATAGATCACTCGTCGTCAAACTTGAGCAAGTCGGCTTGCATCTTCTCGAACCAAGGCCGTTTCCTCGGGGACACCGTCCTCAAGTCCACCTTCATGATCTCCACTTCCATCATCATGCTAGCGAGCGCCACTTCTTTTGCCTTGGTCTTCACATTGGTGGCCTCAATCTCGAGCATCTTTCTTTGTTTCTCCGCCTCCATCTCGAGCCTCTTCGCCTTGCTTCTCCGCATCGAGCTCAAGCCTCCTCCTTTGGATCTCCATGAAAGTATTCATTTGATCTTCTTTGTCTTGTCGGCGCTTCCTCCCGTGTGTCCTTCTTGCTCATCATGTCTTCCAAAGTGGCATGCAAGGCAATCGAGGCCGCATCACGCTTGTCCTCTTTCTTGAAGTTGGTCTTCCCCAGCGGTCGCGGTGTCTCCCCCCTCACCATGCTCATCGACGACTTCTTATGTTGGGCCTTGAACGCCTCCAAAGCTTGAAATGCCTACAAACGAATATCATGCAAGCATATGGGCAAAATGGACATGCAAGCGCAATTGTAACGAAGATGGGCGCATGTTTACCATGTCTTTGATGCCAATGCCGCTTATGGGACGTCCCTCGATGCTCTCAAGTGTGGCACAAAACTTGTTGCATTCCTGTTGTATCAGCCCCCCCCCCCCCCTCCACCACCACCACCGTTTGGAGATGGACACCCATCCGCGCTTGCTCTTCATTTGGTACGGCCCCAACTTCCCGCGTTTATGAAATTCACGATGAACACGTAGCCAAAAGGTAGATGACTTTTGCTCGCCGACGGCCTTGGGGTCTTGTCCAATGTCTCTCCAACATTCACAAAAGGAGCTTGTCCTCATCCTTTGTGCATGCCTTCATCCGCTTGCTTGGGTGCTTCTTGGCTGCTTAGGCTTGGTTGGAAAGCTCCTCTTCGAACAAAGGCGCTTCGTCGATGTCCACTTCATCTTCTTCTTCTAGGTTGTAGTCCTCCGGGAACTCGTGGTCGGCGAGGAAGGTGCCCATGCCATCTTGGCCTTGCATGAAGGGGTCGACCATGCCACCATGGTCAAAGGTGTCGGTCATGAAGGGGTTCCGGCCGTCTTGGTTTTGGGTCACCTCGGGATTGAAGGGAGCGACACCCGCACCACCTTCGAAGACCATGTTCTCGATAATGAAACGGTTGCCCCGCGTCGTCATCCGTGGTCGGTATTTTGTCGAACATGTTGCGGGCGCCGGAAGAATGCCGGCTGGGGTCTCCCGCGGGCATTTCCTCTGGCCCCCGGAAGATGATCCACCGGCCACCGGCGTGACGTTGAGGTCGATGGAAATGGGCGCGAGCGTGGACGACGCCACCACGCTCACCTCCGGCGAGCATTCCCCGAAGAAACGAGACGCCTGCGGGTAGTGATCATGGAAGCTGGCCATCGGCGACGCAGTGGACGTGCGCGGCGACTCAGCCAGCGGCACATGAGAGAAGGCGGATGTGCCCGCGCTGGCCGCGGCCACGGCGGCGGCGGCGGTCAGCCCGTGATGACTAGGGTTTAACCCAAGGAAGATCAGTGCCTCCCTCGTAGCCGCAACGACTCTGGCATTGGTTTCGTCTTGCTGTGCGGCGGTGGTCAGCGCAGCGACCTCGGCGTCTTCGAGCTTGCGTTCTGCCGCGTGCCTCCAACCATTCCTCTTAGCTGACTGCACGCACCGCTCCTCGGGCGTCAGCGGCTTCTTCTTCATAAGCGCCGACATCTTGCGGGGTGGCGCGGGGCTTGCCCTTGGCGGCAACGATGTCGGAGGAGGCTAGTTCGGCGGCGGCGGCGAGTGTCGGCTCGTCGTCCATGGAGAACGGGCGGGAGTATTTTGGGAAGGGGGGTAGGGGTGGCTGAGCAGCCGACAGGCGAGTCAGGGGGAGGAGTTGGCTAACGTTGCGTGCGAGTCCGCTTCGTATCCGCGCCGACGCAAATAAGGACCAAATTTGGGCTTCAAATGAATTGCCCGGCGGACACAAAACGGGTGTGCGTCCGTTAGGATCGGCGCGTTGAACCGACTTTTCTGTCCGCGCCAAGCCAAACGAACACGCACGGATAAAATGGGTCGGAGCGTTGGAGTTGCTTTAGGCTAAGTAAAATAAATTAGCATGACAAAGTATGGTCCATATACTACTGCTAATGCAATAGGACGACAAAGTCCAGCGCCTTTACAATGAGTTTTTTTTTTTTTTGAAACAACCTCTACAGTGAGAATTGCTGGAATGGAATCCCATGCATGCAATTCCGCTACGGACACATGGCAGCAAAAGCTGGAAAAGAATCCTATATCTTTCTTCCATCTCCATGCTCCATGCCATCTCTCTCATTTTCCTCTACTATCTTGTTTGTGAAAAAGACGCACATGCACGAGCTGTGAAAGTCCGCAGTACAGAGAGAAGGTGGCTGTGTGGTGCGCTGTGTGCGACTGTTGGAGCAGACAGGACAAGAAGAAATGTTGCATCCATCTGTCCACGAGACGGCAAATGGCAAGGGTAAAATCCAGCTTTCCTTGAGACAGAGGAGAACCCCTCTTTACTGAACAGCATTGACTGGACACTGGTCAGTGCCGGTAGCTTTGTATGGTAATATTGCCGCTACAGTTGAAGATCTCCATGGAGGCAGCAGAAGCAAGATTTTGTCAGGACGTAAACGCCCCATCAATGGTGTACTATTGATGTACTTTCCCTTTTCTGAAACCCTGGGGAGAAATTTAGAGCGCAAGTACCCATTTTCTTTTGGGTCGGACATAAAACTTAACCCAACGAGGTGATTCAAACGGACAAAGTGTCCGACTACTATTCGTTTGTTGTACGTCCCGACCCAGACTAAACGCAAATATAGATCACAAATGGGTCTGTGATGGACAAAAGTGGACGCTCCCGTCATCCGCTCTCGTCGGCTCGTGCCCGTCCCGGACCCACCAATAGGTGACTGCGTGGGGGAGGAGCAGCGACATAGTACGGTGCGTCTCCCTTCTCACCATCGTCGTGCCGCCGGCCGCCCCCACGCCGCTCCCTCGCCACCTGCAGTCGCAGTAACAGTAGCAGACGTAGCCGCCGGCCCTGCACGCGCCCGCGCTCGCTGCATCTGCCAATTTGAGTCCAGCAAGGGCATGGTGCACATGCCGGAGCTCGAGGCACTGCTGGGGGCCAAGAAGATGTCACCGTCGCTGCTTCGGAGGACCATCCCCGCTCGCCCGGCCGCGCCATGCTCGCGCGCCCGGCCTGCCATCCCCGCTCGCGCGTCTCCGTGTTGGAGCTCGCCGCGTCCGGCCGTGCCATGCTCGCATGCCCGGCTTGTTGCCCCCGCTCGCGCGTCTCCGCGTTGGAGCTCACGCGCCCGACCACGTCCGCGTTGTAGCTCGACCGCCAGCCTCGCCTCGCGCCTGCTATGTGTTTGACGAAATGTCGGGATGCACATGCACAAAATGTGTCCGCCTCCCGTTGGACCCACCTGCCGACCCAAACGAAAAAACGGACATGGCCAAGCGGATGGATGACCAAAACGGACAAAAAAACAAACAAAATCGGTGTCTGTTTGGGTCACCGCGTTAGAGTTTCTCTTATGGAGGGGGTAGACTTGAGGTTCATATTCGCACGGTCCACTTGAACAGGCAACCAACCAACCATGTTTTTGTGAGAGAGGAAGTGTATTTTGCACCCTAAAATCGTTTTTTGATGGATCCACACCCCTTCAACTCAAATACGACATGATTTTAACTCTGAAAACTGTCAAAACTGAATTAATGTCACCCGAGTGGTTCTCATAATTGTATTGTTTTTGTCTGGTTATGCTGACTTGGAAAAGGTGGTTTGGGTGATAGGGCGATGACTTGGCAAATAGGGGTTAGGCAATTGATCGATTCTTCATCAACTCCGTGTTTGTAAGGCCAGTCATAGTGGGGAGTAACTTAGACTAGTGTCCAGTGCATGGTACTACCTTCATAGTGCAAAATAACATAAAAGTAGTATCATAGATGATTTCATTTATTAGATTGTAGACTCATTTTGCTTTGGTTTGCGTTATGTTCGGTAACATATTATGTTACTCCAAACACCTCTCTCCTCATTAATTACATGCTACATAAGCAAACATGTCTTGGAATGTGTTATGGTACTAGCTAATTTACTCCCACTATGACCAGCCTAAGGGGAGGGGGGCAACGACGTTGCCTCTAGAAGGATGATCGTCGCCATTGACGTCTCCCATCGCGCCCCCGTCTCCCCCGCCAGTGCCATGAGTGCATGTATATCGACGTCGACCTTACCTATTTCCCCCTCTTCTCCTCTGTCGGCCCCATGATTTGATGGGGGGAGGGGAAGGTGGTGTTTTGAGGGTTTCCTTGCCCTGATCAGATAGGAGAAAGAATGGCAGGGGTTTTAGAGCATGATCATAGCATATGTTCTATTTTTTTATCTTGCAAGGGTTAGTGATGATCAAGTGGGGTTTGTTTGGCATGATCATGATCACAAACAAGGGATCGTTCATGAAAAAATAGGGGGTTGTTTCTATGATCAGATGGGGGGTAAGGAGAAAAAGGGGTCTGTTTTTGCAACAATTGTTGGCGTGATTTAGTAAGTGATTGCATTGAATTATGTGTTGATCAAAGCTTTGTACTCTGTGCAAAACGTGTTGAAGATCCGCCAGATGTTCTGGATTATCTTTTTGTTCAATTTCACTATATTGAAAAAATAGATAGAGCGGATGGATTGGTTGAGTACATTAATCAACTTGAGGCTAAGATTCTTGTGGACAGAACCAGACTGGGTTATGCAGAAGTTTTGGCACATGGTACTGATGCGTACCATGTGAAAAGAGGGCACTACAGTTACAAGCTACAATGTCTAGTTCTTGACAAAGCACTCACTGATGGTATGTTGTTTGTGCATGACGATGCATTAGTTGAGAAGGTGGACACTAGAAGAACTTATGGGGAATTTGCTGACATGTATGTGGAGGAAAGTGAAAAGGTGCGAGTGCAAAATGTGGAGCAAGGAAACGAAGGAACTATAATGGAGGGAAATTCAGAAGATGTAGAGAGAACAAATTTAGAACAAGCGGAGCTGTCGTGGTTTTGTCAACTCGGCAGATGTCCTCGTAACAAGACTTAGGTGTGAGGCCATCCCCGCTTGGTGGCGACTCGAAGGGGTTAAACAAGAGAGAGAGAGAGAGTCGGGTTTACCCAGGTTCGGCCCCTCCTATGGAGGTAATAGCCTATGTCCTGCTTTGTGTGTATTTGATGAGTAGATCTCGATTACAAGGGTGCGAAATTGCTAACCTAGCAATCGAGAGGTTGTAACTTGAGTTTTTCGGCCCTAGGGGCCTGCCTTTATATATAGGTCAAGCCCTAGGGTTTACAATAGAGTCCGGGTCATATATGACCCGTGACCTACGACATCTCTAATTTTTCTTGCATCTTAAGGAAACTTTAACCGACGTCTTTAGCTTCATGGGCTTTGAGCCGCTGTCTTCAAATGTTGGGCCGCCCGACGTCTTGGTCAGCCGCCTCCTTGTCTTGTACTCAGGACACGACCCATTTAAACTTGGTTGCAGAGTTGTTGCGTAACGCCCAAGATGCGATCCTATCCTTATTTTGGCACGAGGGCCTCGACAGGGATAGAAGCGCATCTCGTCGTTTCGCAAGAATGGATATCATTACAAGTACATGTAAAGAAGAGATGAGTATATGGAATTGGCTTACACTCGCCACAAGCTAAATCAAATTCACATCAATACAACAACATATACAATCATCATGCAAAAGAGCAGGGTCCGACTACGGACGAAAACAAACGATAAAATGACATCCATCCTTGCTATCCCAGGCTGCCACCTGGAACCCATCCTATGATCGACAATGAAGAAGAAGAACTCCAAATCAAACAAAGCATCGCTCTCACGTCAAAGCATCGCATTACCTGTACCTGCAACTGTTGTTGTAGTAATCCGTGAGCCACGGGGACTCAACAATCTCATTTCCAAGGGTATCAAGACTATTAAAGCTTAATGGGTGAGGTATGGTTAAGTGGTGAGGCTGCAGTAAGCACTAAGCATTTATTTGAGTGGCTAACTTACGAGTACAAGAATAAAGGGGGATGATTGTCGCATAAACGGACGTGATCTTGTAATGATCTCTAAGAGATCCTGAACACGTACTTACGTCAAACATAACCCCACTGTGTTCTCTCTCGGATAAGGACTCACGAGAAGAGACAGTCACGGTTACGCACATGGTTGGTGTATTTTATTTGAGTTTACTTCAAGTTTGCTATGACTGGGTGTTAAACAAAGTTTCCAAGTTGCCACTTAACCACGGGCACGGCTTTCCGAAAGATTTAACCCTGCAGGGGTGCTCCAACTCATCCATCACAAACTAACCACAAGCTGCGTTGGAATTCCTCAACCGCAGAATCACCCATAGTATTGCGGAATCCTGGTGGAAAATCTCAACTTCGAGATAGCCCGAAGTGTCGTCGAAATCCCGCACACAAGACGTTCGAGAAAGGTAAAACAAGTCCAGCAAGACCGCCCGACGTGCCGACAATCCCGATAGGAGCCGCGTATCTCGTTCTCAGGTCACGGAGGATAAGCGACGCGTAAAGTGGCCTGATAGAAATCACCCGAGTTGCCCCGGGGTGGCTCCGCACAGTGCTCTGTTTTGGACCAGCACCATCAGCACTGGCCCCCCCGTATTATGTTGAATTAACTCCTCGGGTTCATGACGCCCTATGCTTTAGTAACAGTGTTCAGTATTATTATGTTGGGCAAATGTAGTATCAAAGTTGGGACTTGCCAGACAAGTTTTATCCTAAAACGAAAATCAAGGGGGTCCCCATAACAACCCCGAGCATGTTAGGAGCGCTCAATATGGAACATAACACCGGTTCACAAGTAACTAGGGCGGCAAGAGTGGAACAAAACACCGAGCAAAAGGCCAAGCCTTCCACCCTTTACCAAGTATATATGTGCATTAAATTAAATAGCAATAATATTGTGATAGCTCAAAAACATCCATATTGGCACATGGAAACAATTGCACCTGCAACTAGCAACGCTATAAGAAGGGTTGAGCAAGCGGTAACATAGCCAAACAATGGTTTGCTCGGATATGGAGGGGTTAGCGGCTTATCATGGCATTTTAGGAGGCTTGACAAACAAGTGGTAGGTAGCGAGACAGCGATAGAAATGAGACAACTAGCATGGCAATGATAGTAATGGTATCCAGGGACATGATCATCTTGCCTGAGATCCCGCTTGGAAGAAGAACGAATCCGTGAAGCAGGCGATCCGTGAAGTAGACGAACGGAACGTAGTCGAACGAATCCTCACACTCCGAACGCTTTCGGAACTCTATCGAGAAGAAGCAATCCGGAACAAACAATCAACACACGATACACCACGGCATATGCATGACATGATGCACTTCAAACATGATGCATGTTATGCATGACATGGCAAGCACAACAATCAACTTCTACACATTAAGTGAAGCTCAATATGCAACGAGTTGCATATTGACGAAACTCCACATTCGAATATTTAGTTCACTCTCGTTTAGGTACACGACAATATTAAATATTGTTAAACATGGCAAGAGGTGAAGCATAAGAAAACTACACATCTAGGCAAGTTTAAACGAGGCCGGAAACAACATATAGCATTTTCGAAACGACCCCATATGTTAATTTCGAAATTGGTCCAGATCTGAACTAATCATGTTTTATATTTATTAAACAGGTAAAATAAAGTATACCATGCAATTCTACACGTCATTCTAGTCGATTTACATATATGGAACATCTCAAACGGAGCTACGGTCTAAAAGATATGACCTTCACAAGATGAACATGACATGAATACAAAATGCATGAAAATGACAACCACAAACATTTCAAATCATGAATGCAGCAAGATATTATGATACTACATGAAAATCTAAGCAAGTTTCATATATGGCATGTTCAAAACGGAGCTACGGTTCGCCCACAATCACCAATACAAGTTCTAGTTCAAATCTGTCCAAAACAGCAACATAGCATTTTGCACACATGAAAACAACAAGCTCCAAGATCCTAATATGCACAAACTAATCATGGGGCAGTAGCATATAACACACACTTCATTTCATCTTCACATATCATACTCAAAATAGTTATGGAACACATGGTAGGAAGCTCACAACATGGCAATAAAATATAGCAGATTAGGACTTGGTGAAAATCCCAGTTTTAGCACAGCAGTTTTATCATGAAGGCATATTGGCAGCAATGGAACTGTATGCTACAGGGCATATTATGGCATGAAATTCTATAGCAAGGTAGAGGACATGATGCACTACATTTCATTCCATGGTGGCAAGGTCTAGTTATGCATAGAATCATGGCTAGCATCATCCCAACATGGCATTATGAAGAAAACAGATTCTCAGACTTAGTGAAAATTAGACTAGACATGTGCAGCAGTTTACATTAGATTGACCTATTGGACAGCAGAAATAACTAAGATGCAAAACCTATACATGGCAACAAAAGGCACAACCTGGTAGACAAAAACATGCTTGACAAAAGACTCCTTTGGAGCAACCACAAAAGACTCCTAGATCAATAGCAAATCACATGGCAACATGACAACAAAATTACACTTTCAGACTTAGAAATATTTTGGACCCTCAAAACAGCAGTATTTTATAGCATGTTGGCAACAAGAAAAATAACACCTAAACTTGGATTTCTATCACAACCAAAAAGACCAGAGCCTAGCACACATGTCCAAGGGCATATCTCATGTTCAAAATTATTTCATATCATGCATGGATTAATTCACACAAAAATAACAAAAGGGCACCACATTCAAAATAGCATGCACACAAAGTTCCTTGAATGACAAAACTAATTGCACAGATAAATTACTTGGAATTTTCTACCCCAAAATCATATATAACATGTATGGGTTGCTGTACTAAAATGTGGCATAACTATTTATGCAAAACTTATGGCAATAAGATGTTTTTTTAAACAGATGCTAAAGACTTAGTGAAAAAACGGGGGAAGGGGGGGGGGGGGGACTGCTCACTTCGTGGGCTCGGCCCAGGCAGAGGATGGGCGGGCGCGAGGTGGGCCGACGGCCCAAGCGCGGCCCACACGGGGGCAACGCGGGGGCAGGAGCTCCTCCCGATCCGACTGGATCGAGAGCCGCGGCGGCGGAGCTCAACATGGTGGCGCGGCTCCCCGGAGGGGAGGCCAGGGACGAGGAGACGGGCGCCGGAGGCCGGATCCGGGGGCTGCCAGTCCGGATCTGGACGGTGGGCGACCGGCGGCGACCGCCGACGGGGCACCGCGGAGCTTCCAAGGCGGCGGCGAGGTCAGCGCGGGGCAGCGCGGGGCGAGCGAAGGAAGGAGCGGGACGCTGGCGGCGACTCGAGGAGACAGCGGGGCTCCAGGGCGACGAGGTGGCCGACGGGAAGAGGCGCAGCGGCGCACTCCGGTGTTGCGGCGGCGGGCGGTCAAGGCGGCGCGCAAGGGAGCTCGGCTCCATGGCAGGGGCGGAGGCGGGAGCCTCAGGCGGCGGCGGCACGGGCTGGCCTCGGCCCGGTCCGGGCCCAGGGCGGGCCCCGAGTGGGTTCCACGGGCCGCGGTGGTGGGAGGCGGCTCTGGAGGGCAGGGGCGCCAAGTGGCGGCTGGCTATTGGCTGGAAACGGCAGCGCGGCGGCTCAGGTGGCGGCGGGGCTAGCGGTTGGCTGACAAGTGGCGGCGGTGGGTTCGCCGGCGCGGAAAACGACGTGGGTGGTGGCTGGCTGCGCGGAATTTGAGGTGGGAGGAGGCTAGGGTCCAAATTTGGACGCCAGGGTCGTCTATTTATAGCAGGGGAGGGCTAGGTTAAAGGTTTTTAGGGGTTTCGGAGCCCTCCGACTGCGATCCGACGATCAGGTCGGAGAGGTGGGTTAGGATGGGCTGGTTGGGATGTGTAGATAGGTTTGGGCTGAGAAGAGAGGGAGGTTGCGGCCTGTGACACGAGTTTGAAATACCGAAATGTCCGCGTGATAAACCGGCTACTAGTGCCGCTATAGTAGCACGTTGGGGTACCAAACGACCTCCGATTGAGGCGAAATTTGGCAGGCTGTCTACCTACAATAAAACAAGACCGCACGCTAAATTTTGACCCAATCCGAGAAAGTTTTATACGCACTTTTAAAAATAATATTTAGCAATGCCGCGGGTGCGTGCGTGTGTGGTTGGACTCGAAACGGACAACGACACGAACTGAGAGAACCGGCGAATACAAACGGATGCAAGTTTTCAAAAACGAGTGACAATGCTATGCACATGATGCGAATGATGCGACGATGAATGTGACAACCACACGAATCACACAATGACAACGGAATACAATGGGAATCTTCTGGAGTGTCGGTCTCGGGCTGTTACAAATCTCCTCCACTTACAAGAGATCTCGACCCGAGATCTTAGAATGAGAAGGGGAAGAGAAAGAGCAAGAGGAAGAGGTAAAAATTAATTGCTTCATTGACAAACGAGTGAAACCAACGGAACATGAAGGTTGCAAAGAGATGAAGAATGATATGAGAAACAAGCAAGAATTCAAAAGAAATTTCGACATCACTTCGGTAGGATAGAGAGGCGAAAGTTGATAAGATGGAAAGAACTTGACAAAAGGGCACAACACTCCGGTTAATTGGATAAGCAAAGAGAGAACATGATCTTGACAGAGCGAGATGATGGTTCGAAAAGAGCAACATCACAATGCCTCCGGAACAAAAGAATAGAAGTTAGATCCTTGGGAAGAAGAGCGGAAAAATAAAATAACAATTTCTACCACAATTGAACTTGAAAAGCATCCTTACAAGGAAGAATTGGACGGAGTTGTTGGAACATCAACAACGGAAAGAACAAGCTTGTTGTGGGCTTATGGAAAACATCTCAAAATTATGAGGTGACAACCGACCACTAACGGAAACAAAGATTGCTTGGGAATAACAGGATATGCAAACAAGAGGATACATTGAGAACTTGGATCATTGATAAGCACCATGATAGCATCAATCCTTAGGAAAGCTTTAGGTGAAATCCAATCCAAGATAACTCCGAGAAAGAAAGATGGGTTTAAATATTTGATTCTTGACAATTCCCTTCAAGACTCGTCATGACTCAAGAATGTTATACCACCATCTCAAAGATAAGGAAGAAAGAATTGCACTTGGGAATGCAAGATGAATGATACTTGAGGTACTACCACAAGAATATTGAAGAACACTTCGAGAAGTAATTAAATACTTGAAGAACCACAATGAGGACCTCCGTATACGAAAGAATGATCAAAAGAAATGATGGTTGAAAAGGATAGATTATGACATTGCAAAGATTTATATGGGGCTTCGCAAAGAGATACTTGAGAAAACTTGGAACTCCGGAAAAGAAAAGATGAGCAACCTAGAATCAAGAATTTGCTATCATGAACAACTCCAGAAGAAGGATTGAAATCAATTGATGAAACAAGAATAAGAATTATGTTATGCTTATCCTTCATCAAGTTGAATTGATGACAAGCACGGTTTTAGCATACCACTTATTCTTCTTGAAAAAGATTGCAGAGAGATGACACAAACTTGAAGAAGTCTTGAATGAAACACCGGTACGAATTCACAAATGAATGAGGATACCATGAACGAATGGAGATACAAGAGAACGAAGAGATCACGATCCAAGGCACTGGGGTAATGGAGATACGAACGAAGAGACAACATTTGAGAAGAATTGGAGAACGAAAGCTGAAAGCTGAGAATGAAGAAATCTTCTGAAATGATGGCCTCCGGAGGATCGAGAAATGAAAACAACACTGAAATGCTCCGGATAGATATGGAAGGAATTACTCATGATCGAAAACAATTTGAAAGAATAGTACCAAACTTGAAACACAAATCTTCAAGAGAATGGACCAAGATTTAAGAGAAACTCTCGTTCGGTCTTCAAGGCTGAGAATGATAACAGGAAGAACATCATGAATTACTGAGACACTCCGGAACAACAAATATGGAAAGGTTGAGCCAATGATGAAAATGATTTAGCAGCGATCTTCGAGAAGGAATATGACTAATGAAATTCATTCTTACGTCATATTGAAAAGAACTTGAGGACATCTCCAAAGAAGATTAGAAGAGCCAGGTAAGATCCTGGGGAAAACCCTGTGGGTTATGAGCCCACTCAAAGAGACCACCGTTGAAACGATTTCTTAGAAAGAGAGATTGCACCGGAATAAATGGAAAATTTGATGAGGTGAGAACCTCAAAATAATTTAAGAGGATCTGAATGGAATGAAATCTTTTGAGATATCTTGACACTCCGGACAGGATAGATAGAGGCGATTAAACAAGAGAGGCTTGGATAAGAACTTCCAACATGGGAGAGCATTTAGAGAATGAAAAGGATATGATGAGCACCAAAAACTTGAATTGAATCCACCAAAAAGAAAACAAAGATGAAGACTAAGAAATGATGAACTTGAGCACTTGAGCATCTTCACAACGAATCACCGGATACATCAAGGAAGAGAAGATAGCAGAAGCATCACATGAATAGAAAAGGCACTCGAATGAGAATTTAATTGTTGAAGAAAAAGGGCGGGAGGGTGGGAAAAAAAAAGACAACTTGATACCGATGAGATGAACTCTGGAAACAAATACGAGGATTGATCTTGCAAATATTGGAGAGGGTTGAATTATCTTGATGAGAAACACACCGGTTAGGAAGGATATGAAATCACCACTTGACATCGAAGCAACTCGAATTACCATACTCCAACACAACAAAAGATGGGGATTGAGGATTAAGCCGGAAACAAATACATAACCCATTATGCATTCGTTGGAAGGATAATCCTAGGTAACTACTTGAATTCCCACCTAAAAACTTTCGTATCTTTCTGGTTATGCAATCTGGTCCAACGGATACATGGATCAATTACTGATTAAAACACTCAACTCCTAGCAATAATACTACCCACCAGTGTATCACATCCGTCAACACATAACCAGAGAAGCCTCGGAAACTCATCTACCTTAGACCCTCGTAATCACAATGATACTAAAGATGGCAGTACATGTGATCCCGCTCCCCAGTACTGGGTGCCGCCACACTCTTCGCACCACGAATAGTATTGAAGCAACTTCGAACATCCGCATCCTAAGATACTAAGGAAACTGAACGATAGCGATGTGTCAAGAACCCCTTGGAGCTCAACTCCCCGGGTCCAATCCATACGTACGGGAGGCACCAAGAACAGAGTTCCGGTCACATCGGCATCATAGAGGTTCCAAAATACCCGCGTGATCCTAAAAAAATTTGAGTGAGAAGAGGGGAAGAATTAAAATTCCTACGTCAGAATTCCTCACCAGAGCATAGAAGAGGAATAAAAAGAATCCTACTCTCCGATATAACTAGACTCAAAATAGTTTTACTAGACTCGACTCGGCCAAGTTCGATCAATCAAGGGGGCTGCTAGGTCAGTACAGGCTCTGATACCAACTTGTAACGCCCAAGATGCGATCATATCCTTATTTTGGCATGAGGGCCTCGACAGGGATAGAAGCGCATCTCGTCGTTTCGCAAGAATGGATATCATTATAAGTACATGTAAAGAAGAGATGAGTATATGGAATTGGCTTACACTCGCCACAAGCTAAATCAAATTCACATCAATACAACAACATATACAATCATCATGCAGAAGAGCAGGGTCCAACTGCGGACGAAAACAAACGATAAAATGACATCCATCCTTGCTATCCCAGGCTGCCGCCTGGAACCCATCCTATGATCGATGATGGAGAAGAAGAACTCCAAATCAAACAAAGCATCTGAAAGGACGTGGATGTCGCCTAGAGGGGGGGGGGTGAATAGGCGCTTTAAAATAATTACGGTTTAGGCTTGAACAAATGCGGAATAAAACTATCGTTTAATTAGTCAAGCACAAAACCTAAAACAACTAGGCTCACCTATGTGCACCAACAACTTATGCTAAGTGTCGTGGGAAACGAACACCTATGGGATCAAGGAGATCCCTTACGGTTCGGCAAGGGGAGTGGGTTGCACAAAGAGCAGAACTAACGAACAGCGCGCGGGGGATTTACCCAGGTTCGGGCCGCACGGATGCGTAAAACCCTACTCCTGCTTTGATTGTATTATTGTGGATGTTCTTGGCCAAGTTCTGGGAGCTACAGTAGCAGCTACGCATGCAGAATGGGCTTTCGAAGTGTCCTCCCCCCTCCCTCCCTGTACGTCTCGGGCCTCCTTTTATATTAGTCAAAGGGGCTACCACAGTGACGTACAAGATAAGGCATGAGGTGGAAAGTAACTACAGTGTTACCACAGTATTATCATACCTAACCCTGACGGCTTAGGACAAACTCATTAAATGCACCGTGAGGTGTCCGTCGAGGTGTCCCTTAGCTTCTCGGGCTTGGAAAAGCTTTACAGGGGATGGGCAAAAGCAGCCATCCCATCAACACCGCTTAAGCATCGCGTGGCCAGCATTACGCCACGTCACCATGAGGACAAGCCCTAAACGACAAGGCTGGCCGCTGTACTGGAGCGATAGCGCTGTACTGTGCAGAGCCTTGCCGGGGCTGAATCCTTGCCGGGCCCGGGGCTTGTCGGGACCGAATCCTTGCCGGGCCCGGGGCTTGCCGGGACCGAATCCTTGCCGGGCCCGGGGCTTGCCGGGATCGAATCCTTGCCGGGCCCAGGGCTTGCCGGGACCAGGTCTTGTCTGGCGCGAGGCCTTGCCGGCAAGGGTCTTGCCGGGCCTCCGCAACCCTTTGGTCTTCTGTTTTCTGGTCCGATCGTTGACTTGAATGTCTCCTTGTCGTCTTAGTCTCGTGATTACTCCTAGCTATTCCCCGGCAAGGCTTGCCGCGGAACGGCTACAACTGCCCGTGCACAAGTAAGGGGTACTAAAAAGACCCATACTTTGGTACACCGACAGGAGCCCCTGGGCCTAGGCCATACACGGGTGCCAGGCCTGTTGGGCTAGGCCCAAAACAGTGCACGGGCACGCGTGGCAGGGAATAACTGCTCGTAATCATTATCTCTTTTACCACGCCCCCCCACTACGCGCATTAATCGCGCGACGTGAGAGACGTGGGCGGAAACTCCGCTGTAAAAGCGGGCGGTATAGAGCCCGCCTCGCGCCTTCCCCATAAAAAGGGAATCGCAGAGGGCACTGCTCATTTACCCCCTCCGCCTTTCCAATCTCAATCTCAGAGCCGTCGCCATCGTCTTCTTCCTCGCGCCCAAAGCAGAGCCTTTCTCCCTCCACCCGCCTCCACCGCGCTCTCGACGTCTTCAGCGCCCACTTCCATAGCCACCATGCCGCCCAAGCTGAGCAAGGGCAAGGCGGCGGAAGCGGCCGCCGCGGCAGAGAGCAAGCTGGTGAAGATGCGGAAGGAACGCGCCGTCTTCCCCTCGACGCTTGATGCGGAGACCTTGAAGAAGAGGTACCAGTTCGCATGGGCGACTGAGACCACGGCGCATCCAGCCACCAAAGTGAGTGTAGCTTCTCGCAAGGCAAAGCCAGGAGACTATCCCTTCTTTGCCGATTACTTCTGGTGCGGCCTCTGTCCCCCGTACTCGGATTTCTTCGTAGATATCATGCTCACCTACGGCTTCCAGCTGTTAGATTTCACGCCGAATGCCGTGACTTGTATGTCCGTCTTCGCGCACCTTTGCGAGAATTTTGTTGGGGTCATCCCGAGCACTGCACTTTTCCGGCACTACTTCTACCCCCGCATCCAAAGGGGCGACGCCCTCTCCGGTAGCATCGCTTGGATCCCGAGGACGGCAACCAAGGAGACATACCCAGAGGGGCTCTACCGCGATAGATGGGATGAGTGGCGCGGCAAGTGGTGCTGGGTCCGGGAAAAGGAGCCCCAACCGTTCTGCGAGGTGCGGAAGCAGAAGGTGGCCCGTGGCAAGGATTGGGGCGCCGCGGACCCTGACGACAGCAAACTCACCATCGCCACCACCAGGATACCGCGCCTCAGGGCTGCCGGGCTGAAGGTGGAGATGATTGCTTCAGATTTCCTTCGCCGGCGCATCGCCCCACTGCAGAACAAGGGGCGCCCTGCCTGGGAGTACATGAACGCTGCCGACGTCATGAGGGTGCGGCCTGGGCTGGATAATGATCTGACAGCCATGGGGCATGCAGCCCTCTGCCAACAGCTCTTCAATTCTGGATCAGTGGGAGACTTGCCGGCGGGCGTCGTCCCACTATGCAACAACTCATCACTGACCTCCATCATCGCCATGATGCCGGCGTTTAATGCCCATAGCATCGACGAGAGGTGGATCGAGCCGTCCGCGGAGCAGGCGCTGGCGTTCTTTGACAGCTTGACGGAGAAGGCCATCCGCGCGGAGAACCTTGTCCGCGCCACCACGGAGGAGGAGCTCGCCTACATCGCCAACAGGGCGGAAGAGGCGAACCTTGCCGAAGAAGCCGGCAGCGCTGAGTCCAGCGAAGGAGAGGACTTGCTGCTGGAAGATCTTGCCGGGCGAGACGAGGCTGCCGGGGAGCCAAGCGGAGCCGCTGCCGGGAGCTCGTCTGCCGGAGGCGCCGCCGAAGAGGAAGAAGAGGAGGAGGAAGAGCCCCCAGCTCTTCAACACAGAAAGAGGCTCGTCCTCCGGAAGAACGCCACTGGCGCCCCAGCCTGCCAACCTCCCTCAAGCAGCGAGGCTTCCGGGAAAGGGGCGGCTGGCGAGGCCGCGCCGCAACCTGCCGCTGCCAAGCGGCCCAGGGCCAATCCTCCTCCTCCTCCGTCAGGAACTGCGGCGAGGGTCGGCTTCGACCTCTCCGCCATCAGCTCTGAGGAAGAAGAAGATGAGTAAGAGTCCCGCCACAGCCTTGATTCTCGTCCTTCTAGTTTTGCTTGATTAACTTGCTCTGTTTTTGCCTCCTCAGGGATGCGGAGACTCTGGCACAGAGGGTGGCGAAGAGGGCCAAGACCTCAACAAGCGTCGAGCCGCCGGCAAGCACCTCGGGCGCGCCGGAAACGGTTCTCGTCAGCTCGGAGTCAAGCCCAGAACGCAACCCTCGATGCAGTCCTCGACGCAGCCCCCGGCGCAGCCCCCAGCGTGAGTCTTCTACTCACTACCCACTGGCGCGTGCCGGGGTGTGCATCTTCTCTGCTGACATCTCCGGGCGTGCAGGAGCGGAGCAACAGCGAGAAGCGACAGCAGGAGCTGCCTCTGCCATGCCACCTCCGTCGACCACACCACCCAGGGGTGAGTCTTCGGGCAAGCTCTACCACGACGATGAGGAGGGGCCGGCAAGCGCAAGCTTCGGCAACCCCTTCCTTGACGCAGGTAAAGTTACCTGCCCCAAAGAATTCTTGTCGCTTTGGTTTTTCTTCTTTTTGTCTTCTTGGACTTCCTTCCCAGCTTCATCTTAATCAAGTTCTTGGCTTTCAATCTTCTTCTGACAGAGCTCATGGATACTGACGCCGTCATTGAAGAGACCGCCAAGGATGCCGCCACTGAAGCCGGCAAGGTTGCTGCCGAAGAGGCCGCCAAGCATGCCGCCGCCGAGGCTGCCAAAGCTGCTGCCGCCGAGGCCGCTGCCGCTGAGGCCGCCAAGGCCGCTGCCGCCGAGGCCGCCAAGGCCGCTGCCGCCGAGGCCGCCAAGGCCGCTGCCGCCGAGGCCGCCAAGGCCGCCGAGGGGGCCGGCGATGAGACCCGCGGCAATACTGACGGCGCTTCCGCCGCAGGAGCGCCAGGCGCTTCTACTGCCGCGGGGCCCTCGACTGCCGAAGACCAATCCTCGTCGTTCCAGGCCCCTCCCTCAAGCCAATATATCAGGGCCGGCAAGAACGTTGTCAGCATGCCGGGGTCGGCAAACATTGAAGAGCTGGTTGAAGGGGAACATCTTGACGGGGAAATCACCGTCGCTGCCGTCAGTGAGCCCAAGGAGGAGCAACTACTTCAAGCCATGAATGACAATTATCAGAAGCTCCAGACGCTCTATCGCGCCCGGAAGGGGAAACTGGACTCCCGGGCAGCGCTCGTCGAGGCCGCGGAAGGAGACTTCCAACAACGCGTCACGGAGACACAGGCTTGGTATGGCGAGGCCCTCCAAGAGCTGAATATTTATCGGGAGCAGCTGGCGGAAGAGCGGAACGTCCTCCTGCTGAAGCAATCAGACATCGAGAAAGCGCAGGAGGAGGCCGCCCAGCAAGCCGCCGCGGCAGAAGCCCTCTTGACGCAGCGCCGCATCAGCCTTGACGTCCAAGAAGAGGACCTTGCCGCCCGCGAGACGGCGCATGCCGCCAAGCTTCGCAACAATGATGAAGAGCTCGAAAGTCTTGTCGCGCGGCGGGTCCAGGAGCTTGAGCAGAAACACTTGAAGACGCTCAGAGCTCTAACTGAAGACCACACCGGCAAGCTCAAAGAGGCCCTCGACACTGCCGGAGCTGCGGAGACCGCCAAGAACTTGCTGGAGGAGAAGACGAAGCAGCTGGAGGTCGCTCTCGAGGACCACGGCAAGAAGGTCTCAACACTCGAGGCCGAGAGAGACAAGGCTCTCCACAGCCTGATGGAGACGCAGGCCGCCGCATCCGAGAGGATCCAGCAGCTCTCCTCCGCCAAGGACTCCATTGAAGATCTGAAGCTAAAGCTATCCACGCTGGAGGAGTCTCTTGAGGCCGCCCGAGTTCGCGAGAGGACTCTTATCAAAGACCTCCATGACGAACAGGAGCTGCTCCAGAACGCCACCACCACCCACAACGAGTACACTTCAAGCGTGAAGCTCTGGACTGCCAGGCTGGCGGACGTCGCCGAGAAGCTTGGCGCAGAGCTGGAGACCATGGACTTGCCGGGCTTCGAATACTCAGTCGACGACAACATATCCTCAAGCGCCAGGCTAACCATGTTCTTCGACAAGCTCGTCGACGCCCTCAAGCTACTCCAGGCGAATCAGACAAGCAAGCTGGCCGACGAATCCCGGAAGCTCTGCCAGCTCGTCCTCCGCAAGGTGTTGATGAAGGTGGCGTACAGGAACCCTGGCGTCGACCTCTCCAAAGCCTTGAAGAGCTTGCCGAAGGACGCGGACGTCAAGGCTCTCGAGGAGCTTGTCGCGCCCATCGTCGATCGGGTGAGCCAGGTGAAGAGGGTCGAGGGCGATCGCCGGGATTAACTGTAGCCTCCTATCTCTTCCTCATCTTGCCACCAGCATTCCATGTAAAAGACAATTCGTCTTATGTCAGAAACGCGGCAAGCACTAGATGTAATATAATTTGCTCTCTTTGAATTATGGCATGCTATTCCCTTTGTTCAATTTCTCTCTGTATGGCGTGTACCCTACGCTTTGCTGGGAACTTGCCAGAGCATAACCTTGTCGCGAGCGCTGGATTCGGGTCGTCAGCAGCTTGCGGGTAGTGCTGCTCACGGCAAGAAATCTTGACGCTTTCAGCGCGGCCACCTAGACTGTTGAGCGGACTCGAAACAGAGTAGGGGCGCAGCCGATCACGACAAGATTCCATCGCGTGCAGGTTTTCCATACAAAGCCGAAATCGTTCAAGGGAATACAGCCTTACAAAAATCAAAATCTGCTTAAGGGGTTTAGCAACTTAGCTCTGCTTTTTGTCGCTATTCCTTTTCTTCCGGCAAGGCGCCAACCTTGAACGTCGTCTGGCCTCCATACCACCATTCTCCTACCCCCCCGGCAAACTTGCGGGCGAGGGAATCTTCTATCTCTTGAGAAAAAGAAAGAAGAGAAAATAAAGGTATGGAACCCTGACGGTTCGTTAGCTCTTACCGGGATCAAGTGCGATACATATCTCAGATAATACATGCATATAGAATGACATGAAATCAACAAGAGATGTAAAGCACACAGATCTCATTAAAATATGCACAGGGATGCGCCTGCTCTGTACAAAGGATTACATGCCAGCGGCAACACTTGTATAGAATGGCGTTGCCGGGATCTTGCCGGAGCATTACGCTGCCGCGAGCGCTGGATTCGGGTCGTCAGCAGCCTGCTGGCCGTATCGCTATCACAGCAAGAAACCCGAACAACGGCGCCTTACGGGTAGAACTTGCGAAGGTGCTCGATGTTCCAGGAGTTGCTTACTGGCAAGCCCTCTTCGGTCTCCAGGCGAACAGCGCCAGGCCTGGTGACTCGCACTACCCGGTAAGGGCCTTCCCACTTCGGCGTCAACTTGTTGGAATTCTTGGCCGACTGAACGCGCCGAAGAACAAGGTCGCCTTCCTCAAGACTCCGGGCGTGAACCTTGCGGCTATGGTAGCGGCGCAAAGCTTGCTGGTAGCGAGCGGCTCGCACAGCAGCCCGAAGACGGTTCTCCTCAAGGAGCAGCCCGTCATCTTGCCGCAGCTGCTCTTGCTCAAGCTCATCATAAGCGAGCACTCGAGGTGACCCGTATAAGAGTTCCGTGGGGAGAACTGCCTCCGCTCCGTAGACCAGAGCGAAGGGCGTCTGGCCGGTGGCTCGATTTGGCGTCGTCCTGATCGACCAAAGAACCGCCGGCAGCTCATCAATCCAGCGTCTTCCATGCTTGTGCAGCTTGTCGAAAGTTCTGGTCCGGAGACCACGCAACACCTCAGCGTTTGCCCTCTCCGCTTGGCCATTGCTTCTCGGGTGAGCAACAGAGGCAAAACAAATCTTGCCGCCAAGGTCTTGGACGTACTGCATGAAGGTGCGGCTTGTGAACTGTGTACCGTTGTCAGTGATGATCCTGTTCGGCACACCAAAACGGCACACAATCCCCTTGAAGAACTTGACTGCTGACTGTGCTGTCACCCTCCTCACTGCTTCCACTTCTGGCCACTTCGTGAACTTGTCGATAGCAACGTACAAGTACTCGAAGCCCCCGGCAGCGCGGGGGAAGGGACCCAGTATGTCGAGCCCCCAGACCGAGAAGGGCCAGGAGAGAGGGATCGTTTGGAGAGCTTGAGCTGGCTGATGAAGTTGCTTCGAATGAAACTGGCACGCCTCACACTTGGTTACTAGTGCCGTTGCATCCTGGAGGGCAGTAAGCCAGAAGAATCCTTGCCGGAATGCCTTGCCGACAAGGGCTCTTGAGCCTATGTGGGATCCACATACGCCCCCATGAATCTCTGCCAACAGCTCTAGTCCGTCCTCCCGAGGGATGCACTTCAATTTCACACTGTTGGGTCTCTTTCTGTACAGGACGTCGTCGACGAACTGGTACATACTTGACTGACGGGCTACTTTCTCAGCTTCTTCCTGCTCCTCAGGGAGTTCTCCTGTCTGAAGGAAATGGACTATTTGCTGTGCCCATGCCGAAGCCTGTGGCTCGACGACAAGGACTAAAGGCAACTCTTCAGCTGCGGGAGCATTTGCTTCTACGGCAAGAACCTGAGGCTCTTGGCGGAGCAGCTGCTCACCGGCAACTGGTATTTCTTCGGCAGCAAGGGCGCTTGCTTCGACGGCAAGAACCAGAGGTTCTGCGCGGAGCCGCTGCTCACCGGCAATCGTGTCGTTCCCGGCAAGATCCTTGCCGGGGGCTTCGGGAAGCCTTGCCGGGAAGTGCTCGCCGGTACTTAACTTTCTTCTCTTATCAGGCCTTGTCGATGGCGACACGGATGGTTGAGTCAAGCGGAGCACAAAAGTCCCTGGTTCCACAGGTAGCTTGAGTGCGGCACGCTTCGACAGGTCGTCGGCAATGCTGTTCTCTGATCGAGGAACATGCTCTGTCCGAAGACCGTCAAAGCGCTCCTCCAGCTTCCTCACTTCATCGACGTATGCTTCCATCAGCGGGCTCTGATAATGTTTGTTGACCTGCCTCACGACGAGCTGGGAGTCACCCCTGACGATGAGCTTCCTGATCCCAAGGTCTGCCGCGATCCTGAGACCGGCAAGCAGTCCTTCATACTCTGCCGTGTTGTTGGTCGATCTCTCCCGGGGAAAATGCATCTGGATGACGTACTTGAGGTGCTCTCCAGTGGGTGCGACAAGCAGCACGCCGGCACCGGCGCCTTGCAGCGAAAAGGCTCCATCAAAGCACATGATCCATTCGCGATCTGTTTCCTTGCCGGGAATCGTTGATTCTTGAATTTCGTCGTCTGGCGTTGGGGTCCATTCTGCAATGAATTCTGCCAAGGCCCTGCTCTGGATAGTTGAAGAACTTTCAAACTTGAGACCAAAGCATGACAGCTCCAACGCCCACTCCATGATCCTGCCGGTTGCTTCTGGGTTCCGGAGAATCCGTTGTAGCGGAAAGCGAGTGACGACAGTGATCTCATGTGCTTGGAAGTAATGGCGCAGCTTCCTCGAGGCCATGAGAAGGCCGAAGAGCAACTTCTGCACACCAGAATACCTCGACCTAGCCCCCTGCAACAGGGAGCTGACGAAATAGACTGGGCGCTGCACCATCTTCTTCTTCTGCACTGCCTGACTTGACTGCGCGGGTCTTTCCTTGTCGGCACCAGACTTTGCCGGGGCTGGCCCCGGCAAGTCGCTTGGCGGGCCTGCCGTTGCCGCTGCATCTTCCTCTGATTTTCTCTCTGCCACCAGCGCAACACTAACCACTTGATTCGTTGCCGCCAGATATAGCAGCAACGGCTCTTGTGGTCTGGGCGCGACTAGTACTAGCGAAGAGGAGAGGTACTTCTTCAAATCCTGCAGCGCTGCCTCCGCTTCTGGAGTCCATTTCATTGGACCTGCCTTCTTTAAAATTTTGAAAAACGGCAGGGCGCGCTCAGCAGACTTTGAGATGAACCTACTCAAAGCAGCGACGCAGCCGGCAAGGCGGCGCACATCCTTAACTCGTCTTGGCGCTTCGATCTGCTCAATTGCCTTGATCTTGTCGGGATTGGCTTCAATTCCACGCTGAGATACAAAGAACCCGAGAAGCTTGCCGGATGGGATGCCAAACACGCACTTCTCGGGATTGAGCTTCAGGTTGATCCTGCGCAGATTTGCAAATGTCTCCTCCAGATCTTGAATGAGCGTTGCCTTGTCCTTGGTTTTGACCACTATGTCATCCATGTAAGCTTCCATATTTCTATGCAGCTGGGCCCCGAAACCAATCTGGACAGCTCTAGCGAAGGTCGAACCAGCACTTTTCAACCCGAAAGGCATACGCAAGAAGCAATATGTGCCACACGGGGTGATAAATGCGGTCTTCTCTTCGTCTTCTTTCGCCATGAAGATCTGGTGATAGCCTGAGTATGCGTCAAGAAATGACAGCAAATCGCAGCCGGCAGTGGAATCCACAATCTGGTCGATGCGCGGCAAGGGAAAGGGATCTTTTGGACATGCTTTATTGATATCTGTAAAGTCAATACATAGCCTCCATTTACCATTCGCCTTGCGCACAACAACTGGGTTGGCCAACCATGTAGGATGGAGGACTCCTCTAACCAGGCCTGCCGCCTCAAGCTTCCTAATCTCTTCCGCAATAAACTCTTGCCGCTCCAAGGCTTGCTTCCGCACCTTCTGCTTGACGGGCCGCGCGTGGGGACAGACAGCTAGGTGGTGCTCAATTACCTCCCTGGGAACACCGGGGATGTCAGATGGTTGCCATGCAAACACATCGACATTCGCCCGCAGGAAGGCAACGAGCGCGCCTTCCTATTTGTCATCAAGGGTGGAGCTTATGGTGAAGGTTCCCCCCGTCCCGTCCTCCTTGGCGGGCACCTTCTTGGTCTCAGGCGGAGCATCCTTGGATTTCTTGATCTGGCCGGCAGAGCTCTCTGGGGCACCCTCGACAGCAGCGCAGCACTCTGGAGAGGCGCGCTTGCCGGAGTTTGTACCAGAGGTCTTGCCGGGCTTCTTCTTCTTGCCGGGATCTTGAGCGGCAGGAGCATGTGCCTTGGCGGCGGACGCTGCAACTGCTTCCCGGTAGAGCTTGTCGGTGCAAATGAGCGCGTCTTTCTTGTCGGAGTGGACAGTGATGACGCTCATTGGACCGGGCATCTTCAAGACGTTGTAGGCGTAGTGCGAGGCTGCCATGAACTTAGCCAGCGCTGGGCGACCAAGGATTCCATTGTATGGCAACGGAATCCTGGCGACGTCGAAGACGACCTTCTCCGTCCTGAAGTTCAGCTCGCTGCCGAAAGTTACCGGCAGCGTAATCTTGCCTTTCGGCTGGTTCCTTCCCGGATTGACCCCTTGGAAAGAACCTGTCTCCTCGAGATCTTCGCCGGGAATTTGCAGCCTCTTGATCACATCGGGCGAGATCAGGTTCAGGCCGGCCCCACCGTCAACTAACGTTTTCGTCACCTGGAGGTTGCGAATCGTTGGTGAAACTAACAACGGCAAACACCCGACCGCAGTTGTGCGATCAGGGTGATCCTCGGCGTCAAAAATGATAGGCGTGAGGGACCACTTCAGTGGCTTCCGGGCATCGAGGGATGGCTCTGCTGCATTAATCTCACGCGCCCACTGCTTGAGCTGGCGGTGAGAGGAATGCAACGAAGCGCCCCCGTCGACGCACATGGCCTCTGTAGCCTTCTGGAACTCGTGTTCGCTGGACTCGTCGCCCTCTGCATCGTCATCATCATTTCCTTGTTCTTTGGCGCGGCCCCGGGCAGGCTTCTCTTGCTGCGGCCTGGGCTTGCCGCGACGACCTCCTCGACCGCGCTTCCTGCCAGACCCTCCGGCACCATCTTGGGCTCTTTCCTTGTCGCGCCTTTCGTACTCGGCGCGCTGCTTCTCGGCAAGCTCCTCAACTTGCCGGCAGTCTTGGAGATCATGGCCCTTGGTACGGTGGATCTTGCAGTACTGCTTGCCGGATCCTTCTGGCTTGTTGGCAGCCGCCAAGGCCTGACACGCCGCACACCCGGCAACCTCCTTGCCGGGGTCGTCGGTCTTGGACTTCTTGGCGGTGCCGGTGTTGCCCGAACCTTCAACGGCAAGCACGGCCTTGCCCTTGCGCTTCTTTTTCTTCCGCCGCCCCTTTCTTGCCGGGGCAGGAGCGTCTTCGCTATCGGAGTCGACTCCAGCGCCAGCGTTCTCGCCGGGGAGTCTCCTTCCTTCTTCTGCCCGAGCACATTTGTCGGCCAAGGCATAGAGCTCGGCGACATCTCTGACTTTGTTCATCGCCAACTCCTCCCGCATCTTACGATTGCGCACATTCTGATGAAAGGCGCTGATGACGGCGGCGGGATGAACGTCAGGAATGTTGTGCTGGATGCGGCTGAACCTCTGGATATACTTGCGCAAAGTTTCGCCCTCCTTCTGGGGAATGATGTGCAGATCACTCTCCTGGCCAGGAGCTTGATGGCCGCTGGTGAAGGCGCCAACAAACTGATGGCACAGGTCGACCCAAGAAGAGATGGAATTCTCGGGCAGGTGCATCAACCACGATCTCACGTTGGGCTTCAGTACCAACGGAAAGTAGTTGGCCAGCACCTTATCGTCACGAGCCCCGACAGCCTGCACCGCGATGGTGTAGATGCTCAAGAACTCGGACGGATGGGTCTTGCCGTCGTACTTCTCCGGTACTTCCGGCTTGAAGGAGCGGGAGCTAGGCCACTGGACTTGCCGCAGCTCACGAGTAAACGCTGGGCAACCCACCTCGTAAGGTAGGCAGCCCGGGTACCCTGGCGCGGGCTCGTCAACAGAGGTCCCAGCGCGCTTGTCGGACTGGCGACGCGCTTCCCTTCGGCGCTCGATGGTGGTTCGAGCGTCCTCCTTCTTCCGTTCCCGAAGAACGTGACGTTGATCACGGCGAACCCGCGGGTCAGACGATGCCGTGGAATCATCCTCACGGGCGCCGGTCCGCCGAGTTAACGACCGCTCTTGATGCAACGGAGGGGAACGCAACGTAGTCGTTCCAGCTCTGGTCTTCTCTCCATCGCCACGCACCAGCCTAGACGACTGCAGCCGCGAGGGTTCACCCTGCTGCGGTACGTCGTTGTTGGCTAGGCCGATGAGGCTCTGGATAGCGGCTCGCCACTCGTCTAGCTTCTCCGCGGCGGGGGGGAAGTCTAGGAGCAGCTGAGCTCGCGCCAACGCCTCTGCTGGCGTAGGCGGCGGCGACAGGTGCGAAGAGCGTGAGGTGCTCAAACTCCTAACAGGGTTAGAAGGAGCACCATCACGACTCTGCACCCGCGCGCGGCTTCCCCCAGCTCGCTGGCGCGGATCTTGGCCCTGCGCACCCTGGGAGTGATGCGCAGGGGTCTTCCCATGTGGACGCCCAGAACCACCAACGTCTTGAGGCCGCACGTCACGCGCGTCCTGAGAAGGTCGCGGTGCATGCGCCGGCGTATTCGTCCTGGAAGGCGCTGCTCCATCCTTGGAAGTCGCTGCACCACCCGCAGGTTGCGCAGCTCCATCCTTGGACCTGTTGCTCGTCCGGCTCGGATCGCCGGAACGCCGTGGAAGCTCGGAGCCTCCACCTCCTCCACCCGCGTCTACCCCGTCGCCTGCGCGCGCAGCATCAGGCACGATGGATGCGGATGGACCAACCGCCGTGAAACCCTTCTTCTTGGGAGCCATGGTGGTGAAGATGATCAAAGATCTGACGCGCTGATCACTAGATCAGGTTCGCACAACCTCGATCCCCCTACCTGGCGCGCCAAAGATGTCGTGGGAAACGAACACCTATGGGATCAAGGAGATCCCTTACGGTTCGGCAAGGGGAGAGGGTTGCACAAAGAGCAGAACTAACGAACAGCGCGCGGGGGATTTACCCAGGTTCGGGCCGCACGGATGCGTAAAACCCTACTCCTGCTTTGATTGTATTATTGTGGATGTTCTTGGCCATGTTCAGGGAGCTACAGTAGCAGCTACGCATGCAGAATGGGCTTTCGAAGTGTCCTCCCCCCTCCCTGTACGTCTCGGGCCTCCTTTTATATTAGTCAAAGGGGCTACCACAGTGACGTACAAGATAAGGCATGAGGTGGAAAGTAACTACAGTGTTACCACAGTATTATCATACCTAACCCTGACGGCTTAGGACAAACTCATTAAATGCACCGTGAGGTGTCCGTCGAGGTGTCCCTTAGCTTCTCGGGCTTGGAAAAGCTTTACAGGGGATGGGCAAAAGCAGCCATCCCATCAACACCGCTTAAGCATCGCGTGGCCAGCATTACGCCACGTCACCATGAGGACAAGCCCTAAACGACAAGGCTGGCCGCTGTACTGGAGCGATAGCGCTGTACTGTGCAGAGCCTTGCCGGGGCTGAATCCTTGCCGGGCCCGGGGCTTGTCGGGACCGAATCCTTGCCGGGCCCGGGGCTTGCCGGGACCGAATCCTTGCCGGGCCCGGGGCTTGCCGGGACCGAATCCTTGCCAGGCCCGGGTCTTGCCGGGACCAGGTCTTGTCTGGCGCGAGGCCTTGCCGGCAAGGGTCTTGCCGGGCCTCCGCAACCCTTTGGTCTTCTGTTTTCTGGTCCGATCGTTGACTTGAATGTCTCCTTGTCGTCTTAGTCTCGTGATTACTCCTAGCTATTCCCCGGCAAGGCTTGCCGCGGAACGGCTACAACTGCCCGTGCACAAGTAAGGGGTACTAAAAAGACCCATACTTTGGTACACCGACACTAAGCAAGATAGACAACTAAGTGATAGCAAGATATATAACAAGAAACAATATGGCTATCACAAAGTAAAGTGCATAAGTAAAGGGCTCGGGTAAGAGATAACCGAGGCACGCGGAGACGACGATGTATCCCGAAGTTCACACCCTTGCGGATGCTAATCTCCGTTCGGAGTGGTGTGGAGGCACAATGCTCCCCAAGAAGCCACTAGGGCCACCGTAATCTCCTCACTCCCTCGCACAATGCAAGATGCCGTGATTCCACTAAGGGACCCTTGAGGGCGGTCACCGAACCCGTACAAATGGCGACCCTTGGGGGCGGTCACCGGTACCCGTACACTTTGGCAACCCTTGGGGGCGGTTCACCAGTACCCGTACAAATTGCTCGGGGCAATCTCCACAACCTAATTGGAGACCCCGACGCTTGCCCGGAGCTTTACCCCACAATGATTGAGCTCTGAGGCACCACCAAGCCGTCTAGGGCGCCAAGGCACCCAAGAGGAACAAGCTCTAGGGTGCTCAAACACCCAAGAGTAATAAGCTACTCAACTTCTCACTTCCACGTATCACCGTGGAGAACTCAAACCTATGCACCAAATGCAATGGCAAGGGCACACGGAGTGCCCAAGTCCTTCTCACCCAAATCCCACCAAAGCAACTAATGCTAGGGAGGAAAATGAGAGGAAGAACGAAGAAGAACACAAAGAACTCCAAGATCTAGATCCAAGGGGTTCCCCTCACTTAGAGGAGAAAGTGATTGGTGGAAATGTGGATCTAGATCTCCTCTCTCTTTTCCCTCAAGAACTAGCAAGAATCATTGGAGGGATTGAGAGTTAGCAAGCTCGAAGAAGGTCAACAATTGGGGAAGAACACGAGCTAAAGAGATTGGGAGCAATGGGGAAGAAGACCCCCCTTTTATAGGTGGGGGAAAATCCAACCGTTATCTGCCCAGCCCGCAGTAAAGCGGTACTACCGCTCCTAGGAGCGGTACTACCGCTTAGGCGGTACTACCACGCACAAGCCTAAAAAAACACTGAGTGTTCAACGGTAGTGCCGCCGGAGCGGTACTACCGCTGCCCCAGGCGGTACTACCGCTTAGGGTAAAATGGAAACAGAAGCAAGCACATAGGAAATCCCGCAAGCGGTAGCGGCGGCGGTAGTACGGGCGGTAGTACCGCTAGAGCGGTACTACCGTGCTACTACCGTGCTACTGCCGTGAAATGCAAACCGGCAACAGAGAGCTGCACGCTCGGGGAAACTTCAAGCGGTAGTGCCACGGTAGTACCCAGCGGTACTACCGCATAAGCGGTACTACCGTGGGCACAAGAGGTACTACCGCTTGCATACCACTGAACTTCCACAGAAAACAGAAGGAAGCAAGAAAACCAGAACTGCCATAACTTCTGCAAATGAGCTCCGAATTGAGCAAACTCAAGCTTGTTGGATTCAGGACGACAAGAGCTATCCAACAGCAAAGAGAAAATGCCAATGGTTTTCTTAAGAAGAGGCAGTATAAAAATGCCAATGGTATAGAGATGTGAAACCTCTATCAATGAAGAACCGGCAAAAACTCCAACATCGAAAACATCATAGAAGATGCATAAGGACTCCGTTTTCGATGAACTTGAGCTTGTCATGAAGCTGACCATAAGCTCAAGAACCCACAAAGAGAAAAACCAACCAAGAACCAAGAAAGATGATGATGCCAAGAATGCAATGGTTTGAGCTCTCAACGAACGATACGATCAAGCTACTCACTTGAGAGCCCCCCTTGATAGTACGGCAATCTATCCTATAACCCAGTCTCCCAACTACCACTATGAGACTGGTAAAATAGAAAACCCTATCAAGGTCAAACCTTAGCCTTGCGCATAGTCCACTTGAGCTAGATGATGACGATCTTGACTTCCTCAAGATGGACCACCTTTCTTGATTGCGTTGGCTTGATGAAGACTAGTTGATTGCTCCCCCATACTCCACTATGGGTGAGCCACTCTTTGGCACATCTTCACAAGTCCATTATCACCATAATGGACGGCAAGCTTCAAGCATGATCTCTCCGTGATGCTTCACTTGAACTTGCACACCGCAACCTTGATGACTATCACCACTTGATGTCATCCTCGATGGGTTGTATGAGATCTTCCTCTTGACGCAAACACATGGAAATATACCTAACCCCACAACGAACTCTCACATAGACCATGGGTTAGTACACAAAGCGTAATGGACAATGCTTACCATACCATGGGATCACTTGATCCCACTTGGTACATCTTCTACGCTTTGTGTGTTGATCAACTTGAATCATTCATTGCCTTAATCTTGATCAACCTTGTGTCTTATCTTCTCTCTTCATAAAGATGATGTCTTGAAGGTAAACATGAATGCTCACACAATCTTCTTCTTCAAGACATGCTTGCAATAAGCTCAACTCCCACATGACCAATCTTTGGATAAACCTTGAATACCACCTTGGTCACCATATAAACTCCTTGAAACCAACAGATGGACTTCAAGAAGTACCTATGGACAAATCCTTCAAATATAACTTAAGGCAACCATTAGTCCATAGGGATTGTCATCAATTACCCAAAACCACACATGGAGAAATGTGCTCTTACAGCATCGCTCTCATGTCAAAGCATCGCATTACCTGTACCTGCAACTGTTGTTGTAGTAATCTGTGAGCCACGGGGACTCAACAATCTCATTTCCAAGGGTATCAAGACTACTAAAGCTTAATGGGTGAGGTATGGTTAAGTGATGAGGCTGCAGCAAGCACTAAGCATTTATTTGAGTGGCTAACTTATGAGTACACGAATAAAGAGGGATGATTGTCGCATAAACGGACGTGATCTTGTAATGATCTCTAAGAGATCCTGAACACCTACTTACGTCAAACATAACCCCACCGTGTTCTCTCTCGGATAAGGACTCACGAGAAGAGACAGTCACGGTTACACACACGGTTGGTGTATTTTATTTGAGTTTACTTCAAGTTTGCTATGACCGGGTGTTAAACAAAGTTTCCAAGTTGCCACTTAACCGCGGGCACGGCTTTCCGAAAGATTTAACCCTGCAGGGGTGCTCCAACTCATCCATCACAAACTAACCACAAGCTGCGTTGGAATTCCTCAACCGCAGAATCACCCGTAGTATTGCGGAATCCCGGTGGAAAATCTCAACTTCGAGATAGCCCGAAGTGTCGTCGAAATCCCGCGCACAAGACGTTCGAGAAAGGTAAAACAAGTCCAGCAAGACCGCCCGACGTGCCGACAATCCCGATAGGAGCCGCGTATGTCGTTCTCAGGTCATGACGGATAAGCGACGCGTATAGTGGCCTGATAGAAATCACCCAAGTTGCCCCGGGTTGGCCCCGCACAGTGCTCTGTTTTGGACCAGCACCATCAACACTGGCCCCCCTGTATTATGTTGAATTAACTCCCCGTGTTCATGATGCCCTATGCTTTAGTAACGGTGTTCAGTATTATTATGTTGGGAAAATGTAGTACCAAAGTTGGACCTTGCCAGACAAGTTTTATCCTAAAACGAAAATCAAGGGGGTCCCCATAACAACCCCGAGCATGTTAGGAGCGCTCAATATGGAACATAACACCGGTTCACAAGTAACTAGGGCGGCAAGAGTGGAACAAAACACCGAGCAAAAGGCCAAGCCTTCCACACTTTACCAAGTATATATGTGCATTAAATTAAATAGCAATAATATTGTGATAGCTCAAAAACATCCATATTGGCACATGGAAACAATTGCACCTGCAACTAGCAACGCTATAAGAAGGGTTGAGCAAGCGGTAACATAGCCAAACAATGGTTTGCTGGGATATGGAGGGGTTAGAGGCTCATCATGGCATTTTAGGAGGCTTGACAAACAAGTGGCAGGTAGCGAGACATCGATAGAAACGAGACAACTAGCATGGTAATGATAGTAATGGTATCCAAGGAAATGATCATCTTGCCTGAGATCCCGCTTGGAAGAAGAACGAATCCGTGAAGCGGATGATCCGTGAAGTAGACGAACGGAACGTAGTCGAATGAATCCTCACACTCCGAACGCTTTCGGAACTCTATCGAGAAGAAGCAATCCGGAAAAAAAAATCAACACATGATACACCACGACATATGCATGACATGATGCACTTCAAACATGATGCATGTTATGAATGACATGGCAAGCACAACAATCAACTTCTACACATTAAGTGAAGCTCAATATGCAACGAGTTGCATATTGACGAAACTCCACATTCGAATATTTAGTTCACTCTCGTTTAGGTACACGACAATATTAAATATTGTTAAACATGGCAAGAGGTGAAGCATAAGAAAACTACACATCTAGGCAAGTTTAAACGAGGCCGGAAACAACATATAGCATTTTCGAAACGACCCCATATGTTAATTTCAAAATTGGTCCAGATCTGAACTAATCATGTTTTATATTTATTAAACAGGTAAAATAAAGTATACCATGCAATTCTACATGTCATTCTAGTCGATTTACATATATGGAACATCTCAAACGGAGCTACGGTCTAAAAGATATGACCTTCACAAGATGAACATGACATGAATGCAAAATGCATGAAAATGACAACCACAAACATTTCAAATCATGAATGCAGCAAGATATTATGATACTACATGAAAATCTAAGCAAGTTTCATATATGGCATGTTCAAAACGGAGCTACGGTTCGCCCACAATTACCAATACAAGTTCTAGTTCAAATCTGTCCAAAACAGCAACATAGCATTTTGCACACATGAAAACAACAAGCTTCAAGATCCTAATATGCACAAACTAATCATGGGGCGGTAGCATATAACAAACACTTCATTTCATCTTCACATATCATACTCAAAATAGTTATGGAACACATGGTAGGAAGCTCACAACATGGCAATAAAATATAGCAGATTAGGACTTAGTGAAAATCCCAGTTTTAGCACAGCAGTTTTATCACGAAGGCATATTGGCAGCAATGGAACTATATGCTACAGGGCATATTATGGCATGAAAATCTACTGCAGGGTAGAGGACATGATGCACTACATTTCATTCCATGGTGGCAAGGTCTAGTTATGCATAGAATCATGGCTAGCATCATCCCAACATGGCATTATGAAGAAAACAGATTCTCAGACTTAGTGAAAATTAGACTAGACATGTGCAGCAGTTTACATCAGATTGACCTATTGGACAGCAGAAATAACTAAGATGCAAAACCTATACATGGCAACAAAAGGCACAACCTGGTAGACAAAAACATGCTTGACAAAAGACTCCTTTGGAGCAACCACAAAAGACTCCTAGATCAATAGCAAATCACATGGCAACATGACAACAAAATTACAGTTTCAGACTTAGAAATATTTTGGACCCTCAAAACAGCAGTATTTTATAGCATGTTGGCAACAAAAAAAATAACACCTGAACTTGGATTTCTATCACAACCAAAAAGACCAGGGCCTAGCGCACATGTCCAAGGGCATATCTCATGTTCAAAATTATTTCATATCATGCATGGATTAATTCACACAAAAATAACAAAAGGGCACCACATTCAAAATAGCATGCACACAAACTTCCTCGAATGACAAACCTAATTGCACAGATAAATTCCTTGGAATTTTCTACCCCAAAATCATATATAACATGTATGGGTTGCTGTACTAAAATGTGGCACAACTATTTATGCAAAACTTATGGCAATAAGATGTTTTTTTAAATAGATGCTAAAGACTTCGTAAAAAAATGGGGGAAGGGGGGACTGCTCACTTCGTGGGCTCGGCCCAGGCAGAGGAAGGGCGGGCGCGAGGTGGGCCGGCGGCCCAAGCGCAGCCCACACGGGGGCAACGCGGGGGAGGGAGCTCCTCCCGATCCGACTGGATCGAGAGCCGCGGTGGTGGAGCTGAACATGCCGGCACGGCTCGCCGGAGGGGAGGTCAGGGACGAGGAGACGGTCGCCGGAGGACGGATCCGGGGGCTGCCAGTCCGGATCTGGACGGTGGGTGACCGGCGGCGACCGTCGACGAGGTGCCGCGGAGCTTCCATGGCGGTGGCGAGGTCAGCGCGGGGCGGCACGGGGCGAGTGAAGGGAGGAGCGGGACGCTGGCGGCGGCTCGAGGAGACAGCGGGGCTCCAGGGCGACGAGGTGGCCGGCGGGAAGTGATACGTCTCCAACGTATCTATACTTTTTGATTCTTCCATGCTATTATATTATCTGTTTTGGATGTTTTATATGCATTAATATGCTATTTTATATTATTTTTGGGACTAACCTATTAATCTAGAGCCTAGTGTCAGTTTCTGTTTTTTCCTTGTTTTTGAGTATTGCAAATAAGGAATATTAAACGGAGTCCAAACAGAATAAAATCTTCGGAATGATTTTTCTTGGACCAGAAGAAACCTGCCAGACTTGAAGATGAAGGCAGGAGACCTGCCATGGCGTCACAAGCCACCTGGGCGCGCCCTAGGGGGGGGGGGCGCCTTCCTAGCTTGTGGCCCCACGGCAGCCCTCCTAACCCTATTCTTCGGCCTATAAATTCCCAAATATTCCCTGGATACAAAAAAGAGCCACGAAAATACTTTTCCGCCGCCGGAAGCCTCTGTTCCCGTGAGATCCAATCTTGGAGCCTTTTCTGGTAATCTGCCGGAGGGGGATTCGATCACGGAGGGCATCTACATCAACTCCATTGCCCCTCCGCTGATGCGTGAGTAGTTTACCTCAGACCTTCGGGTCCATAGCTAGTAGCTAGATGGCTTCTTCTCTCTCTTTGTTCTTCAATACCATGTTCTTCATGATCTTCATGGAGATCTATCCGATGTAATACTCTTTTGCGGTGTGTTTGTCGAGATCCGATGAATTGTGGGTTTATGTTCAGATTATCTATGAATATTATTTGAATCTTCTCTGAATTCTTATATGCATGATTTCATATCTTTGCAAGTCTCTTCGAGTTATTGGTTTGGTTTGGCCAACTAGATTGGTAATTCTTGCAATGGGAGAAGTGCTTAGTTTTGGGTTCAATCTTGCGGTGTCCTCACCCAGTGACAAAGTAGGGGTAGCGAGGCACGTATTGTATTGTTGCCATCGAGGATAAAAAGATGGGGTTTTCATCATATTGCTTGAGTTTATCCCTCTACATCATGTCATCTTACCTAATGCGTTACTCTGCTCTTCATGAACTTAAAACTCTAGATGCAGGCAGGAGTCGGTCGATGTGTGGAGTAATAGTAGTAGATGCAGAATCGTTGCGGTCTACTTGACACGGACGTGATGCCTATATGCATAATCATTGCCTTGGATATCTTCATAATTGTTCGCTTTTCTATCAATTGCTCGATAGTAATTTGTTCACCCACCGTATTATTTGCCTTCATGAGAGAAGCCTATAGTGAAACCTATGGCCCCCGGGTCTATTTTCCATAATATATTTTCAGATCTATAAACCAAAAGTACCAAAAATATCTTGCTGCAATCTTTTTACTTTTAGTTTACTTTCCGTTCTAGCAATCCTATCTATCTATCTCTATTAGATCTCATCCTTGCAAGTAACCGTGAAGGGATTGACAACCCCTTTATAGCGTTGGGTGCAAGTGTTTGATTCTTTGTGTTGGTACATCTATTTGGGGACTTGCTTGTATCTCCTACTAGATTGATACCTTGGTTCTCAACAACTGAGGGAAATATTTATCTACTTTGCCGCATCACCCTTTCCTCTTCAAGGGAAACCAACGCATGCTCAAGAAGTAGCAAGAAGGATTTCTCGGGCCATTGCCGGGGAGATCTACATCAAGCCTACCAAGTACCCATCACAAACTCATCTCTTGCATTTACATTATTTGCCATTTGCCTCTCGTTTTCCTCTCCCCCACTTCTAAAACGATTTTTGAAAAGATTTGCCCTTTTTATTCGCCCTTCTTCCTTTCGTCTTTTCGTTTGCTTTTCGTTTGCGTGTGTGCTAGATCTATTCGTTGCCACTATGTCTGAATCTAGAGAGGTTTTTATTGAAAAGGATAGTAATAATCTTGAGGGAATTTTTGACAACTTTGCTAAAAACGACTCTCATGAAGAACCTACTATCATGCATACAAAAAAATTCCGCATAGGTAGCGGTAATATTAATGGAAAAGGTGTTATTCAAGATTTCTTTACTTGTGCTGGTACGCTACCTACCTTAGGAGGCTCTATCCTCAATAAAACTAATAGTCTTGCGGACGCCATAACACTACTAATAATTGAACTTGAGAGGCAATTTGTTCATATGCATCCTTGCATAGAAAGGATTTTTCTTGAGTTCTCTAATATTCAGCTTGCTTCCGTTAAGTGTGCCGCCACTATATTTCTAGCCCACGAGTTTAGATTCATCATGAAAGAGGCTAGTGAATTTTTTGCTCATTATAAAATTAATGGTGGATGTCCCCCCATAGAGGAGATCCTTTTTAATCAAGAAGAAATAATGAGATTACAATCTCCGGATTACGTTGCTTATCATGAAAATTTGAGAAAAAGGGTCCCTATCGAGGTTTTGGTTGATAAGATTTCTGAACTCAATGATAATTTTGCTATACAAAACAACAGATTAGAGTTCATATTAAGAGATAGACTTATGACTTTTCACCAAAGGAAAGCTTACAATGATGAATTGATTTTACACTATAGATGGCCGAAGGAGGAACCTATTCCTCGCGCACTTGATCTCAAGGATCCTTATCCTATTAAATTTAGCCCTTTTGATTACTTTTGCTTGCCACAAAGGAAACTTTCTGCTGAAAGAAGGGAGTATGAGATGAGCATGGATGATCTCCCTTACTATTATGACAATACCTAGATCTATTGCGTTATGCCTAGCTAGGGGCGTTAAACAATAGCGCTTGTTGGGAGGCAACCCAATTTTATTTTTATGCTTTTGTTTTTGCTTCTGTTTTTGAATTTTCCACACATTATTACCTCTATAATAATTGTGTTTTCTTGTTTAAATTAGTGTTTGAGCCAAGTAAGACCTTTGGGATGGTCTACGGTGATTGTTGATTTGATTTTACTGAAAAACAGAAACTTTTGCTCTTAGTCCAGGAATTTTGTAAATTCACTGGAATGTGATTTTGATCTGAAATTTTTACAAAAGATTGATATACAAATTTCCCTGATTGTCCTAATTTTTCAGAATTTTGGAGTTACAGAAGTATTCGAAGTCTATAGATTGCTACAGACTGTTCTGTTTTTGACAGATTCTGTTTTCTTTGTGTTGTTTGCTTATTTTGTTGTATCTATGGGTTGTATCGGGGGGTATGAACCATGGAGAAGTTGGAATACAGTAGATATTACATCAATATAAATAAATAATGAGTTCACAACATTACCTAAAGTGGTGATTTATTTTTCTTATACTAACGGATCTCATGAGTTTTCTGTTGAGTTTTGTGTTGTGAAGTTTTCAAGTTTTGGGTAAAGATTTGATGGACTATGGAATAAGGAGTGGCAAGAGCCTAAGATTGGGGATGCCCAAGGCACCCCAAGCCATATTAAAGGATACCAAAAATCCTAAGCTTGGGGATGCCCCGGAAGGCATCCCCTCTTTCGTCTTCAATCCATCGGTAAATTTACTTGAGGCTATATTTTTATTCACCACATGATATGTGTTTTGCTTGGAGCGTCTTGTATGATATGAGTCTTTGCTTTTTAGTTTGCCACAATCATCCTTGCTGCACACATCTTTTTGAGAGAGACACGCTCAATCGTGAATTTATTAGAATACTCTATGTGCTTCACTTATATCTTTTGAGCTAGGCAATGTTGCTCTAGTACTTCACTTATATCTTTTTAGAGCACGGTGGTGTTTTATTTTATAGAAATTATTGAACTCTCGTACCTCACTTATATTATTTTGAGAGTCTTTAAATAGCATGGTAATTTATTTAGGTTATGAATTTAGTCCTAATATAATGGGCATCCAAGAGGGATATAATAAAAACTTTCATATAAAGTGCATTGAATACTATGAGAAGTTTGATTCCTTGCATATAGTTTTGAGATATAGAGATGGTAATATGAGAGTCATGCTAGTGAGTAGTTGTGAATTGGAGAAATACTTGTGTTGAAGTTTGTGATTCCCGTAGCATGCACGTATGGTGAACCGTTATGTAACGAAGTCGGAGCATGATTTGTTTAATGATTTTCAACCTTTGTGTGAGGGTCGGGAGCGCGCGATGGTTAACTCCTACCAACCTCTCCCCTAGGAGCATGCGTCTAATACTTTGCTTCGATAACTAATAGACTTTTGCAATAAGTATGTGAGTTCTTTATGACTAATGTTGAGTCCATGGATTATACGCACTCTCACCCTTCCACCTTTGCTAGCCTCTCTAGTACCGCGCAACTTTCGCCGGTGCATCAAACCCACCTTCCTCAAAACAGCCACCATACCTACCTATTATGGCATTTCCATAGCCATTCCAAGATATATTGCCATGCAACTTCCACCGTTCCATTTTTCATGACATGCACCATCACTTTCATATTGCATATAGAGTCATATTTTGTTCTAGGTATCGAGTTGTAAGTAAATAAAAGTGTGATGATTTTCATTATTAGAGCATTTGTCCCGTGTGAGAAAAGGATGATGGAACTATGAATACCTCACAAGTTGGGATGAGTCTCCGGATTTTATAAATAATAAAAGAGGCCAGCGAAGCCCAAAAAAAAAGAGGCCAAAGATGCCCACCAAAAAAAAAAAAAGAAAAAAATGAGAGAAAGAGAGAAGGGACAATGCTACTATCTTTTTCCACACTTGTGCTTCAAAGTAGCACCATGATCTTCATGATAGAGAGTCTCCTATTTTGTCACTTTCATATAGCTAGTGGAATTTTTCATCATATGCACAACCACTTAGTTTCTTTTTGAGCTTTCATACACTTATAGCTCTAGTGCACCCGTTGCAAGGCAATCCCTACTCACTCACATTGATATCTATTGATGGGCATCTCCATAGCCCGTTGATACGCCTAGTTGATGTGAGACTATCTTCTCCTTTTTCCTTGCACCTCCACCATATTCTATTCCACCTATAGTTCTATATCCATGGCTCACGCTCATGTATTGCGTGAGAGTTGAAAAGGTTTGAGAACATAAAAAGTGTGAAACAATTGCTTGACTTGTCATCGGGGTTGTGCATGATTTAGATACTTTGTGTGGGGAAGATGGAGCATAGCCAGACCATATGATTTTGTAGGGATAACTTTCTAAGGCCATGTTATTTTGAAAGGACACAATTGCCTTGTTGGTGTGCTCGAAGTATTACTGTTTTTATGTCAATATTAGACTTTTGTTTTGAATCTTATGGATCTGAATATTCATGCCACAATAAAGAATATTACATGGATAAATATGTTAGGTAGCATTCCACATCAAAAATTCTGTTTTTATCATTTACCTACTCGAGGACGAGCAGGAATTAAGCTTGGGGATGCTTGATACGTCTCCAACGTATCTATAATTTTTGATTGTTCCATGCTATTATATTATCTGTTTTGGATGTTTTATATGCATTAATATGCTATTTTATATTATTTTTGGGACTAACCTATTAATCTAGAGCCTAGTGTCAGTTTCTGTTTTTTCCATGTTTTTGAGTATTGCAGATAAGGAATATTAAACGGAGTCCAAACGGAATAAAATCTTCGGAATGATTTTTCTTGGACCAGAAGAAACCTGTCAGACTTGGAGATGAAGGCAGGAGACCTGCCGTGGTGTCACAGGCCACCAGGGCGCGCCCTAGGGGAGGGGCGCCCTCCTAGCTTGTGGCCCCACGGCAGCCCTCCTAACCCTATTCTTCGGCCTATAAATTCCCAAATATTCCCTGGATACAAAAAAGAGCCACGAAAATACTTTTCCGCCGCTGGAAGCCTCTGTTCCCGTGAGATCCAATCTTGGAGCCTTTTCCGGTAATCTGCCGGAGGGGGATTCGATCACGGAGGGCATCTACATCAACTCCATTGCCCCTCCGCTGATGCGTGAGTAGTTTATCTCAGACCTTCGGGTCCATAGCTAGTAGCTAGATGGCTTCTTCTCTCTCTTTGTTCTTCAATACCATGTTCTTCATGATCTTCATGGAGATCTATCCGATGTAATACTCTTTTGCGGTGTGTTTGTCGAGATCCGATGAATTGTGGGTTTATGTTCAGATTATCTATGAATATTATTTGAATCTTCTCTGAATTCTTATATGCATGATTTCATATCTTTGCAAGTCTCTTCGAGTTATTGGTTTGGTTTGGCCAACTAGATTGGTAATTCTTGCAATGGGAGAAGTGCTTAGTTTTGGGTTCAATCTTGCGGTGTCCTCACCCAGTGACAAAGTAGGGGTAGCGAGGCACGTATTGTATTGTTGCCATCGAGGATAAAAAGATGGGGTTTTCATCATATTGCTTGAGTTTATCCCTCTACATCATGTCATCTTACCTAATGCGTTACTCTGTTCTTCATGAACTTAATACTCTAGATGCAGGCAGGAGTCGGTCGATGTGTGGAGTAATAGTAGTAGATGCAGAATCGTTGCGGTCTACTTGACACGGACGTGATGCCTATATGCATAATCATTGCCTTGGATATCTTCATAATTATTCGCTTTTCTATCAATTGCTCGACAGTAATTTGTTCACCCACCGTATTATTTGCCTTCATGAGAGAAGCCTCTAGTGAAACCTATGGCCCCCGGGTCTATTTTCCATAATATATTTTCAGATCTATAAACCAAAAATACCAAAAATATCTTGCTGCAATATTTTTACTCTTAGTTTACTTTCCGTTCTAGCAATCCTACCTATCTATTTCTATCAGATCTCATCCATGCAAGTAACCGTGAAGGGATTGACAACCCCTTTATAGCGTTGGGTGCACGTGTTTGATTCTTTGTGTAGGTACATCTATCTGGGGACTTGCTTGTATCTCGTACTGGATTGATACCTTGGTTCTCAACAACTGAGGGAAATACTTATCTACTTTGCCGCATCAACCTTTCCTCTTCAAGTGAAACCAATGCATGCTCAAGAAGTAGCAGGAAGAGGCGCGGCGGTGCACTCCGGTGCTGCGGCGGTGGGCGGTCAAGGCGGCGCGCAAGGGAGCTCGACTCCATGGCAGGGGCGGAGGCGGGAGCCTCAGGCGGTGGCGACACGGGCTGGTCTCGGCCCGGTCCAGGCCCAGGGCGAGCCCCGAGTGGGTTCCGCGGGCCGCGGTGGTGGGAGGCGGCTCTGGAGGGCAGGGGCGCCAAGTGGCGGCTGGCTATTGGCTGGAAACGGCGGTGCGGCGGCTCAAGTGGCGGCGGGGCTAGCGGTTGGCTGACAAGTGGCGGCGGTGGGTTCGCCGGCGCGGAAAACGACGTGGGTGGTGGCTGGCTGCACGGAATTTGAGATGGGAGGAGGCTAGGGTCCAAATTTGGACGCCAGGGTCGTCTATTTATAGCAGGGGAGGGCTAGGTTAAGGGTTTTTAGGAGTTTCTGAGCCCTCCGATCGCGATCCGACGGTCAGGTCGGAGAGGTGGGTTAGGATGGGCTGGTTGGGCTGTGTAGATAGGTTTGGACTGAGAAGAGAGGGAGGTTGCAGCCCGTGACACGAGTTTGAAATACCGAAACGTCCGCGTGATAAACTAGCTACTAGTGCCACTATAGTAGCACGTTGGGGTACCAAACGACCTCCGATTGCGGTGAAATTTGGCAGGCGGTCTACCTACAATAAAACAAGACCGCACGCCAAATTTCGACCCAATCTGTCGTGGTTTTGTCACGGCAGATGTCCGAAGACTTAGGTTCGAGGCCATCGCTAAGGCGGTGGACTCAAAGGGGTTGGTCGAGATGAGGGACACGAGTTTACCCAGGTTCGGCCCCTCGAGAAGAGGTAAAAGAGTGACACCCGGATAATTAAGCTACAGTAATCCCATGCTAATGTTGCCATGTCACCACGATTACTGTTGTTAATCCCGCGACGATTCAATCCCGTTCAAATTCAAATTTAAAATAAAGTCAAACAAATAGAGTTTTCAAAAATCAAAACAAAAGTGTTCAAAGTGAGGCAAATATTCTCTGGATATTTTTCATGTTGAAACCACACTTTTATAAAGTGGTTAAATACCCTAAAATAAATAAAACAGCAGCTAAAACAGTTAATTAAATGTTTTTAATTAATAAAACAAAAAAAACTATTCTATTAAAGTGCCATAATTAATGTGGCAGTAGCATATTTATTTATGCTAATTTTAGTACTGTCTTTGTATTTTTATTAGTAAAAGGAAATGAAATAAATAATAAAAAGAAAACAGAAACAAAACAAAAAAAAGGCCCGCGCTGCTGGGCCTAAGTCAGCCAGCCGGCCCAGCCCACTAGCGGCGCCCCCTACCTGCCCCGCCCCCGTGTCGCCGCCGCCATGGCCGCGCGCGCCACCTCCGCTCGCAGCTCGCCACCGCTGCGGAGCAGGTGAGCTGAGGGGATAAGGAGGAGCCCCTCGTCCTCGCCGTTGCCCTTATCCACTCCTCCCTCTCCCTCCATTTCTCTCCCCCTCACACGCGCTCGCTCGTTCCCTCTCTGTCCCGAGCGTGCGCCGCCGCACTCCGTCATACCCGCGGCCACCGGTGACCCTGAACGCCGCCGTCGTGTCTGGGAGCACCGCGGAGCTCCGCCACATCGCCTTCCTCCTCGAGCCGTTGCCGGGAGCCACTCCAGCCTCGCCTGCGACCTCTTCCCCATCTCTGGCTGCCGCATCTGCTCCGACAAACCCCGCTGCCCTGCTGCTACTAAACTGCCGCCGGGCCCCCGTGTGCCTTCCCGGTGAGCCCTTGCCTCCTTCCCCTCTACTCTCGTCGCTGCCCGCGCCCGTAGTCGCCATGTCCGCCGTAGCCGTCGCTCGTCGCCGCCCCACTACGTCGCCGCCATGGCCACCGCTGCCGCAGCCCGTGCCCGAGCCCACGATCGAGCTCATGGAGCTCCCAGGAGCCTCGCAAGCACACGCGCGCTTCTCCCCGTACCCCCTATGCTCATTTCTGTCATGGCCCGAACTCCGGCATCCGCAAAGCTCGACGCCGGTGACATTTCCGGCCTCTCCGGGACCAACCGCGACCTCCGTTCGACGCGGCTCGGTGTGGCCATTCGAAAGAACCCACCTGCGTGCGTTTTGAGCGGCCGTAGACGAATCCCGCAGCTCACCGGCGTGCTCCGCCACATATCGAGCTTGCCGGAGCAAATTCCGGAGCCGGCGCCGACGTGGCGTCGACATGGCCATGCCTGGGTCACTGGCCACTGGGTCCCGCGGGCCTAGTTGACCAGGTCAACTCCGTTGACGTGGCAGCTACTGCCACTGACAGGCGGGCCCCACCGCCAAAAACGTTTTTGTAAATAAATAAAACTGCTAATCAAGTTAATTAGTTAATTAATTAGACACTGACCAGTAGGCCCCACCCTAAATTAATCCTAATTAGTTAAATCTAACTCTGCTTAGTACTAACTGAGGCTGACATGTGGGTCCCAGTGACCCCACATGTCAGGTTTGACTCTGGTCAGCCAGAGTTGACCTGCTGACGTCGTGGTGATGTCATGATGATGTCATCATTTACTATTCTGGATAATTCGAATTTAATTAAATAATTAAATTCTAGAAATTCTTTAAAAACTTTAAAAATTAATAGAAAATAAACCGTAGCTCAGATCGAAAAACTTTGTACATGAAAGTTGCTCAGAAAAATCCCACGAATCTAACCGTGCTACCTGTTTCCATGTCGGGACCCTCTACGTAGGGGAACCCGCAACTTTTCGCCTGTTTCCGGCAGATGAATAGTGTATAACTACCGACTATTAATTCCAACTTTAATCATAAAATAGCTAAAATGGTTTAGACATGATTTTAGGCAACCCTGCACTGCATCCTAGCTGTTACATGCCTCTAACACCGCAAACCGGGAACATTCCCTGTTGGGGAACGTCGCATGGGAAACAAAATTTTTCCTACGCACACGCAAGATCTATCCATGGTGATGAGCATCTACGAGAGGGAGAGTGAATCTACATACCCTTGTAGATCGCTAAGCGGAAGCGTTAAGAAACGCGGTTGATGTAGTCGAACGTCTCCGCGATCCAAATCGCAAGTCATCCCTCGATCCGATCACGAACTAGTGCAGAACAGACGGCACCTCCACGTTCAACACACGTACGGCTTGATGACGCCTTCACCTCCTCGATCCAGCGAGCGATGGTGAAGTAGTAGATGAGTTCCGGCAGCACGACGGCGTGGTGATGGTGGTGAGGAACAATCTCTGCAGGGCTTCGCCAAGCACTACGGAGATTATGGCGGGAGGAACTAGAGGGTTAGGGTTGCCGGCACACGGCTTGGGAAATCCTGATGTGTCCCGTGTACTAGCCCTACCCCTCTATTTATATGTTGAGCCCTGGGGTCTAAACTTGGAGAGAAAGCCTCCACAAGGTCGGTTTTGCCCGCACAAGGTCGGTTTGGCCCGCACGGAAAGAGTCCCACTCGGATTCCAGCAGTACCGCGTACAAGCGGTAGTACCGCTCGTGAGCGGTAGTACCGCTTCACACAAGCTGTAGTACCGCTTACGCGGTAGTACTGCCTTACCAGCGGTAGTACCGCTTAAGGCAGCAGCAAAACTTCCTTTTGCACTTTCCAATACCTCGTGGGTTTTACCCCTTTAGCCCATATAAAGTGTTGCTGCACCCGAACACTTCGGTAAACATCCGAAACCCCTTCCGGTGAATTCTGGAACCCTTCCGGAGATCAAAACACTATTATCACATATATCAATCTTTACCTCCGGACTCTTCCGGAGATCCTCGTCATGTCCGGGATCTTATCCGAGACTCCGAACAACCTTCGGTCACCAACAAAATAACTCAACTATAATAATCGTCACCAAACGTTAAGTGTGTAGACCCCGCGGGTTCGAGAACTATGTAGACATGACCGAGACACCTCTACGGTCAATAACCAATAGCGGGACCTGGATGCCCATATTGGTTCCTACATATTCTACGAAGATCTATATCGGTCGAACCTCTATGTCAAGGATTCAGTTAATCCCGTATGCTGTTTCCTTTGTTCTTCGGTATGTTACTTGCCCGAGATTCGATCATCGGTATCCCTATACCTAGTTCAATCTCGTTACCGGCAAGTCTCTTTACTCGTTCCGTAATACAAGATCCCGTGGCTAACACCTTAGTCACATTGCTTGCAAGGCTTATAGTGATGTTGTATTACTGAGTGGGCCCTGAGATACCTCTCCGTCACACGGAGTAACAAATCCCAGTCTTGATCCATGCCCACTCAACAGACACCCTCGGAGATACCTGTAGAGCATCTTTATAGTCACCCAGTTATGTTGTGACGTTTGATACACACAAGGCATTCCTCCGGTGTCAGTGAGTTGCGTGATCTCATGGTCATAGGAACAGATACTTGACATGCAGAAAACTATAGCAATAAACTGACACGATCATATGCTACGTTTATAGTTTGGGTCTTGTCCATCACATCATTCTCCTAATGATGTGATCCCGTTATCAAATGACATCTCATGTCGATGGCCAGGAAACCTTCACCATCTTTGATCAACGAGCTAGTTAACTAGAGGCTTACTAAGGACACATTGTTTGTCTATGTACCCACACATGTATTTGAGTTTCCAATCAATACAATTATAGCATGGATAATAAACGATTATCATGAACAAGGAAATATAATAATAACCATTTTATTATTGCCTCTAGGGCATATTTCCAACAGTCTCCCATTTGCACTAGAGTCAATAATCTAGCTCACATCACTATGTGATTTACATTGTAATGAATCTAACACCCATACAGTTCTGGTGTTGATCATGTTTAGCCCTTGGAAGAGGTTTAGTCATCGGATCAGCAACATTCAGATCCGTGTGCACTTTGCAAATATTTATGTCCTCCTCCTTGATGTAATCGCGGATGGAATTGAAACGTCGCTTTATGTGTCTGGTCCTCTTGTGAAACCTGGGTTCCTTGGCTAGAGCAATGGCACCAGTGTTGTCACAGAACAGAGTCATTGGGTTTAGTGCACTAGGCACTACTCCAAGATCTGTCATTAACTCCTTCATCCAGACACCTTCCTTCGCCGCCTCCGAGGCAGCGATGTACTCCGCTTCGCATGTAGAATCAGCTACTACGGTTTGCTTGGAACTGCACTAGCTAACCGCACCCCCATTGAGAATAAATACGTATCCGGTTTGCGACTTAGAGTCATCCGGATCAGTGTCAAAGCTTGCATCGACGTAACCCTTTACGACGAGCTCTTGATCACCTCCATAAACGAGAAACATGTCCTTAGTCCTTTTCAGGTACTTCAGGATATTCTTGACCGCCGTCCAGTGTTCCATTCCTGGATCACTTTGAAACCTTCCGGCCATACTTATGGCAAGGCCGACATCGGGTCTTGTGCACAGCATTGCATACATGATAGAGCCTATGGCTGAAGCATAGGGGACGACACTCATCTTTTCTCTATCTTCTGCAGTCACTGGGCATTGAGTCTTACTCAACTTCACACCTTGCAATACAGGCAAGAACCCCTTCTTGGACTGATCCATTTTGAACTTCTTCAAAACTTTGTCAAGGTATGTGCTCTGTGAAAGTCCTATTAAGCGTCTCGATCTATCTCTATAGATATTGATGCCTAATATGAAATCAGCTTCTCCTAGGTCCTTCATTGAAAAACTCTTGTTCAAATATTACTTCACGCTTTCCAACATTTCTATATTGTTTCCAATCATCAATATGTCATCCACATATAATATTAGAAACGCTATAGAGCTCCCACTCACTTTCTTGTAAATACAAGCTTCTCCGTAAACTTGTATAAACCCGAACGCTTTGATCACCTCATCAAAGCGAAGATTCCAACTCCGAGATGCTTGCACCAGTCCATAAATGGATCGCTGGAGTTTGCAAACTTTGTCAGCATTCTCTGGATCGACAAAACCTTCTGGTTGCATCATATACAACTCTTCCTTAAGGAAACCGTTAAGGAACGCTGTTTTGACATCCATCTGCCAAATTTCATAATCGAAAAAGGCAGCTATTGCTAACATGATTCTGACAGACTTAAGCATCGCTACGGGTGAGAAGGTCTCATCGTAGTCAACTCCTTGAACTTGTGAAAAACCCTTTGCCACAAGTCGAGCTTTATAGACGGTGACATTACCGTCCGCGTCCGTCTTCCTCTTAAAGATCCATTTGTTCTGAATGGCCTTACGCCCTTCAGGTAATACTTCCAAAACCCATACTTTGTTTTCATACATGGATCCCATCTCGGATTTCATGGCCTCTAACCATTTCTCGGAATCCGGGCCCACCATCGCTTCTCCATAGCTCGTAGGTTCATCGTTGTCCAACAACATGACCTCTAAGACAGGGTTGCCGTACCACTCAGGAGCAGTACGCGTCCTTGTCGACCTACGAGGTTCGATAGCAACTTGATCTGAAGCTTCATGATCATCATCATTAACTTCCTCTTAAACTGATGTAGGCTCTACAGAAACATCTTTCTGTGCTGCGCTACTCTCTGGTTGAAGTAAAGGTTCAATAACCTCATCAAGTTCTATCTTCCTCCCACTCAATTCTTTCGAGAGAAACTCTTTCTCAAGAAATGTTTCGTTTTTAGCGACAAACACTTTGCCTTCGGATCTGAGATAGAAGGTATACCCAACTGTCTCTTTTGGGTATCCTATGAAGATGCATTTCTCCGCTTTGGGTTCCAGCTTTTCAGGCTGAAGCTTTTTGACATAAGCATCACATCCCCAAACTTTAAGAAACGACATCTTTGGCTTCTTGCCAAACCATAGTTCATATGGCGTCGTCTCCATGGATTTCGATGGTGCCCTATTTAAAGTGAATGCAGCTGTCTCTAATGCATAACCCCAAAACGATAGTGGCAAATCGGCAAGAGACATCATAGATCGCACCATATCCAATAAGGTTCGATTACGACATTCGGACACACCATTACGCTGTGGTGTTCCAGGCGGTGTCAATTGTGAAACAATTCCACACTGTCTTAAGTGACTGCCAAACTCATAACTCAGATATTCTCCTCCCCGATCAGATCGTAGGAATTTAATCTTCTTGTTACTATTTTTCTCAACTTCACTCTGAAATTGTTGAACTTTTCAAACGTTTCAGACTTGTGTTTCATTAAGTAAATATACCCATATCTACTTAAGTCATCAGTGAAGGTGAGAAAGTAACGATAACCACCGCGCGCCTCAATGCTCATCGGACCGCACACATCAGTATGTATGATTTCCAACAAGTCACTTGCCCGTTCCATTGTACCAGAGAACGGCGTCTTAGTCATCTTGCCCAAGAGGCATGGCTCACATGTGTCAAGTGATTCAAAATCAAGTGACTCCGAAAGTCCATCAGCATGGAGCTTCTTCATGCGTTTACGCCAATATGACCTAAACGGCAGTGCGACAAGAAAGTGGTATTATCATTATCAATTCTACATCTTTTGGCATCAATGTTATGAACATGTGTATCATCACTATCGAGATTCAATAAGAATAAACCCCTCACATTGGGTGCATGACCATAAAAGATATTACTCATATAAATAGAACAACCATTATTCTCAGATTTAAATGAGTAACCGTCTCGCAATAAACAAGATCCAGATATAATGTTCATGCTTAACGCAGGCACTAAATAACAATTATTCAGGTTCATCACTAATCCCAATGGTAATCGAAGAGCGAGCGTGCCGACGGCGATCACATCAACCGTGGAACCATTTCCCACGCGCATCGTCACTTCGTCCTTTGCCAGCCTCCGTCTATTCCGCAGTTCCTGTTTTGAGTTGCAAATGTGAGCAACCGCACCGGTATCAAATACCCAGGCACTACAACGAGAGTTGGTAAGGTACACATCAATAACATGTATATCATATATACCTTGTTTGTTGTTGGCCGCCTTCTTGTCAGCCAAATACTTGGGGCAGTTCCGCTTCCAGTGACCAGTTCCCTTGCAATGAAAGCACTCAGTTTCAGGCTTAGGTCCAGCCTTGGGTTTCTTCACGGGAGGGGCAACTGCTTTGCCACTCTTCTTGGAGTTACCCTTCTTACCCTTGCCATTCTTCTTGAAACTAGTGGTTTTATTGACCATCAACACTTGATGCTCCTTCTGAATCTCAGACTCAGCGACTTTCAACATCGCAAATAGCTCGGCGACTGACTTGTTCATCCCGTGCATGTTATAGTTCAACACGAAGCTCTTGTAGCTAGGTGGCAATGATTGAAGAACTCTGTCAGTGATAGCCTCTGGCGGAAGGGGCATCCCCAATTCAGCCAGACGGGTGGAGTACCCAGACATTCTGAGTATGTGATCACTGACAGACCCGTTCTCCTCCATCTTGCAAGCATAGAACTTATCGGAGGTCTCATACCTCTCGATCCGGGCATTCTTCTGAAAGATAAACTTCAACTCCTGGAACATATCATATGCTCCATGACGTTCAAAACGTCTTTGAAGTCCCGGTTCTAAGCCATACAACATAGCACATTGAACTATTAAGTAATCATCAGAACGAGCCTGCCAGGCGTTCACAACGTCTGGAGACTCAACTGGAGCGGGTGGATCACCAAGCGGAGCATCAAGGACATAAGCCTTCTGGGAAGCCGTAAGGATAATCCTTAGATTACGGGCCCAGTCCACAAAGTTACTTCCATCATCTTTCAACTTAGCTTTCTCTAGGAACGCATTAAAATTCAGGGGTGCTACTGCGCGAGCCATGATCTACAACATAAATATTGCAAAGACAACTTAGACCATTGTTCAAGATAATGAGTTTAGTTAATCATATTACTTAAAAACTCCCACTCAAATTGACATCCCTCCGGTCATTCGAGTGTCACATGATCCAAATCAACCAACTCAAGTCCGATCATCACGTGAGTTGAGGTGGTTTCAATGGTGAACATCTTCATGTTGATCATATCTACTATATGACTCATGTTCGACCTTTCAGTCTCTTGTGTTTCGAGGCCATGTCTGTACATGCTAGGCTCGTCAAGTTTAACCCGAGTGTTCCGCACGTGCAACACTGGCTTGCACCCGTTGTATGCGAACGTAGAGTCTATCACACTCGATCATCACGTGGTGTCTCGAAACGACGAACTTTCGCAACGGTGCACACTCGGGGAGAACACAATTTTATCTTGAAATTTAAGTGAGGGATCACCTTATAATGCTACCGTCGTCCTAAGAAAAATAAGATGCATAAAAGGATTAACATCACATGCAAATCATAAGTGACATGATATGGCCATGAACTTGTGCTTTTGATCTCCATCTACAAAGCACCGGCATGATCTCCATCGTCTCCGGCATGACACCATGATCTCCGTCATCTTGATCTCCATCAACGTGTCGCCATGAGGTTGTCGCGCCGACTGTTGCTTCCACGACTATTGCTAACTCATAGCGATAAAGTAAGGCAAAACGGCGAAAATAATTAAAGACAACTCTATGGCTCCTGCCAGTTGCCGTACTCATCGACATGCAAGTCGTGATATTCTATACAACACATGATCATCTCATACATCACATATATCTCATCATGTAATTGGCCATATCACATCATAACATACCCTGCAAAAACAAGTTAGACGTCCTCTAATTGTTGTTGCAAGTTTTACGTGGCTGCTACGGGTATCTAGCAAGAACGATTCTTACCTACGCAAAAACCACAACGGTGATATAAAAATTGCTATTCAACCTTCTCAAGGACCGCCTTTGTCAAATCCGATCCGACTAAAGTGGGAGAAACAGACACCCGCTAGCCATCTTTATGCAACGAAGTTACATGTCAGTTGAAGGAACCGGTCTCTCGTAAGCGTACGAGTAATGTTGGTCCGAGCCGCTTCATCCCACAATACCGCCGAAACAAGAAAAGACCAAGGGAGGAAGCAATCTGAATATCAACGCCCACAAAACCCTTTTGTGTTCTACTCGAGATCTCATCTACGCATAGACCTAGCTCAGATGCCACTGTTGGGGAACGTCGCATGGGAAACAAAAATTTTCCTACGCACACGCAAGATCTATCCATGGTGATGAGCATCTACGAGAGGGAGAGTGAATCTACATACCCTTGTAGATCGCTAAGTGGAAGCGTTAAGAAACGCTGTTGATGTAGTCGAACGTCTCCGCGATCCAAATCGCAAGTCGTCCCTCGATCCGATCACGAACTAGTGCCGAACAGACGGCACCTCCGCGTTCAACACACGTACGGCTTGATGACGCCTTCACCTCCTCGATCCAGCGAGCGATGGTAAAGTAGTAGATGAGTTCCGGCAGCACGACGGCGTGGTGATGGTGGTGAGGAACAATCTCTGCAGGGCTTCGCCAAGCACTACGGAGATTATGGCGGGAGGAACTAGAGGGTTAGGGTTGCCGGCACACGGCTTGGGAAATCCTGATGTGTCCCGTGTGCTAGCCCTGCCCCTCTATTTATATGTTGAGCCCTGGGGTCTAAACTTGGAGAGAAAGCCTCCACAAGGTCGGTTTTGCCCGCACAAGGTCGGTTTGGCCCGCACGGAAAGAGTCCCACTCAGATTCCAGCAGTACCGCGTACAAGCGGTAGTACCGCTCGTGAGCGGTAGTACCGCTTACGCGGTAGTACTGCCTTACCAGCGGTAGTACCGCTTAAGGCAGCAGCAAAACTTCCTTTTGCACTTTCCAATACCTCGTGCGTTTTACCCCTTTAGCCCATATAAAGTGTTGCTGCACCCGAACACTTCGGTAAACATCCGGAACCCCTTCCGGTGAATTCCGGAACCCTTCTGGAGATCAAAACACTATTATCACATATATCAATCTTTACCTCCGGACTCTTCCGGAGATCCTCGTCATGTCCGGGATCTTATCCGAGACTCCGAACAACCTTCGGTCACCAACACAATAACTCAACTATACTAATCGTTACCAAACGTTAAGTGTGTAGACCCTGCAGGTTCGAGAACTATGTAGACACGACCGAGACACCTCTACGGTCAATAACCAATAGCGGGACCTGGATGCCCATATTGGTTCCTACATATTCTACGAAGATCTATATCAGTCGAACCTCTATGTCAAGGATTCAGTTAATCCCGTATGTTGTTCCCTTTGTTCTTCGGTATGTTACTTGCCTGAGATTCGATCGTCGGTATCCCTATACCTAGTTCAATCTCGTTACCGGCAAGTCTCTTTACTCGTTCCGTAATACAATATCCTGTGGCTAACACCTTAGTCACATTGCTTGCAAGGCTTATAGTGATGTTGTATTCCCGAGTGGGCCCTGAGATACCTCTCCGTCACACGGAGTAACAAATCCCAGTCTTGATCCATGCCCACTCAACAGACACCCTCGGAGATACCTGTAGAGCATCTTTATAGTCACCCAGTTACGTTGTGACGTTTGATACACACAAGGCATTCCTCCGGTGTCAGTGAGTTGCATGATCTCATGGTCATAGGAACAGATACTTGACATGCAGAAAACTATAGCAATAAACTGACACGATCATATGCTACGTTTATAGTTTGGGTCTTGTCCATCACATCATTCTCCTAATGATGTGATCCCATTATCAAATGACATCTCATGTCCATGGCCAGGAAACCTTCACCATCTTTGATCAACGAGCTAGTTAACTAGAGGCTTAGTAAGGACACATTGTTTGTCTATGTACCCACACATGTATTTGAGTTTCCAATCAATACAATTATAGCATGGATAACAAACGATTATCATGAACTAGGAAATATAATAATAACCATTTTATTATTGCCTCTAGGGCATATTTCCAACATTCCCCCCCTCCGGTCATCTGTCCGACATTTGTCCGGAACCGGGAAAACCTTCCCGGATGGGTTCCCCCTTCATCGGTATCGAGTAACACTGCGTTAGGTCACAACCGGCACAACTTATTGCCATGCTATGCTTTGTGTTACAGTGTTTGCTTTGTATTTACTGTTTCTTCCCCCTTCCTCTCTCTCGATAGACGCTGAGATTACCGATGATACTGCTGTGTACGACTACGCCATTGACGTTTAGCCTTTTTCCGCAGAGCAGCAAGGCAAGCAAAACCCCCTTGAGCATTCCGATATCACCCATTCCTTTCCCTCTTATTCTTGCATTAGATTTTGCTACTGTATTAGTTAGCTCCTATTCTGATGCATAGCAAGTTTTTGATGAACTGTTACTTTACCTGCAATCATACCAACTGCTTAGTATAGGTTGATCAGTGAATCCCCTGTGACCCCCCTTAGTCCCAGTTGCCCCTGCTTGTTCATCGACGACTCGACGACTCGAAGACTCGAAGACTTGGTCAACCGACCGACGAGCCAACCCCCTCACATCACCGCACACCCCTTAAGTATGGCACTGCAGAGCTACTATCGAGTGCCGAGGGTGATACCTCACTTAGCACTCCCGATGTTAATTCTGTAGCGTAGCTAATCGATCGTGGGTATCGAGGGTGATTCCTCCTTCCCATTTATCGATAGCGACTCTTGTCATAAACATACCTCGAGTGGGATCCATCGAGGGTGATTCCTCGGATATCCACTCGGTGTATAAACACACAGTTACTTCTATTCGACTTGGTTTACATGTGAAAGATGGGACTGGAGGGACAGGCGGTACCACCCTAGTTGAGGTGGACCTGAGTTCCCGACAGTTCTGAGACGGGTCGGCCCCAAGGGTACCCATGTGTGAGATGTGGTGGGATGCGCCGGTAAGGCATCCGGGTTATGATGAGGCATGGACGGGCAGGAGAGGCCCTTGCCACGGTCATCGAGGCGGGGTGATGGACCGCACTTTGAGGGTCGCGCTTGCCCCGCATTTATAAAATGCTAATGGGTTGGGTACTTGATCTGAGTTAGGTCGTTGGCCTTAATACGCACTAACCATCACGTGGGAAAGTTATGGGCACTCAGCGTCGTTGTATCCGCCGAAGCTCTTCGGACGCCAGCAATGGAGCGGCACGCGCCGGATTGGACTGGACGGTGCAGCTCTTGGACTGGAGTGTACTAGGTCTGCTTTCGGCCGCCCACGCATCGTGCAGGAGTGCAAAGGGTGATTGGGCCCATGACCCTTGCGCGCATAGGATTTAGACCGGCGGGCTGGCCTCTTCGTTGAGCCTAGGTGGGGCGACGACGTGCTGATATCCCGAGGCCGGGCATGACCCAGGAAAGTGTGTCCGGCCGGAGGTGACTCAGGCGTGTTGGGGAATATGTGGTGCACCCCTGCAGGGATGAATAATCTATTCGAATAGCCGTGTCCACGGTAACAGGACGACTTGGAGATGTGCCTTGACGTTATACAACTATAATTGTAATTTAATTTGGAAATGAATTGTGGCTCCGGGATTGCTTCCTCGCAGGGAGTCGAGGGAGGATCTATGGGCGTGTTTACTTAATAAAATTGCTACAACAATATGACTATATATGAGCTGCAGGTCTACTCTCTTCTAATGCTGCAAGATGTTGAAGATGCTAGTCTTCGATAGGACTAGGCCTCCTTCCCTATTCTTGCTTTCTGCAGTCAGTCCAGATATAACCCCTCCCCTAGATAAGGATGCATATTTAGCATAGTTCTGATGTCAGTCTTGCGAGTGCTTTGGATGAGTACTCACTGCTGCTTTGCTTCCTCTTTCCCCCTCGATACGATTCTGCGTTCAGACGATGGAGCCCAGGAGATGGAGTACGCCGGAGATGACTACACCACCACCGCTGGAGTCTTCTTCTACGTGGAGAACGCCGACGCTCAGGAGTAGTTAGGAGGTTCCCAGGCAGGAGGCCTCGCCTCTTTCGATCCGTGCTTATGTTTGTGCTAGCCTTCTTAAGGCAAAATTTGTCTAACTTATGTCTGTACTCAGATATATTTGCTTCCGCTGACTCATGTTTATGTCGAGCTTTGTATTCGAGCCCTCGAGGCCCCTGGATTGTAACATGGAGCTGTATGGACTTTATATTTGTGTCTTTTGTTGTGTTGTGAGATCAATCAGTGAGTCCCTAATCTTGGTCGTACGCATGGTGTGCATGATTAGCGTACGGACGAGAATGGGGGCGTCACAAGTTGGTATCAGAGCCAACTGCCTGTAGGTAGCCCCCTTTCCAACTCCTTGGCCGAAGTTGAGTCTAGTACTTGAAATTTTTTTACTAACATAGTTGAGTGGCTTACTGTGACGCCCCCATTCTCGTCCGTACGCTAATCATGCACACAATGCGTACGACCAAGATTAGGGACTCACTGATTGATATCACAACACAACAAAAGACACAAATATAAAGTCATGCAGCTCCATATTACAAGCCAGGGGCCTCGAGGGCTCGAATACAAAGCTCGACCAAGCACGAGTCAGCGGAAGCAAATATATCTGAGTACAGACATAAGTTAGACAAGTTTTGCCTTAAGAAGGCTAGCACAAACATGAGCAATGGATCGAAAGAGGCGAGGCCTCCTGCCTGGGAACCTCCTAACTACTCCTGAGCGTCGGGGGCAGCCTCCACGTAGTAGTAGGCTCCATCGGTGGTGTAGTAGTCGTCTCCGCCGTACTCCATCTCCTGGGCTCCATCGTCTGAACGCAGCAACGTATCGGGGGGGGGGGGGAAGGGGGAGCAAAGCAGCGGTGAGTACTCATCCAAAGTACTCGCAAGACTGACATCAGAACTATGCTAATAATGCATCGGTATCAATGGAGGGGTTATATCTGGACTGACTGTAGAAGCAAGAATAGGGAGTAAACCTAATCCTATCGAAGACTAGCATCTTCAACATCTTCAACATCTTGCAGCATTAGAAGAGAGTAGACCTGTAGCTCATATATATAGTCATATTGTTGTAGCAATTTTAATTAAGTAAACATGCCCAGAGATCCTTCCTCGACTCCCCGCGAGGAAGCAATCAAGGAGCCACAATTCAATTCAAGTTTAAATTACAATTATAGTTGTATAAGGTCAAGGTACAACTCCAAGTCGTCCTGTTACCGTGGACACGGCTATTGGAATAGATATTTCATCCCTGCAGGGGTGCACCACATATTCCCCAACACGCCTGAGTCACCTCCGGCCGGACACAGTTTCCTGGGTCATGCCCGGCCTCGGGATATCAGCACGTCGTCGCCCCACCTAGACTCAACGAAGAGGCCAGCCCGCCGGTCTAAATCCTATGCGCGCAGGGGTCATGGGCCCAATCACCCTTTGCACACCTGCACGATGCGTGGGCGGCCGGAAGCAGACCTAGTACACTCCAGTCCAAGAGCTGCACCGTCCAGTCCAATCCGACGCGCGCCGCTCCATTGCTGACGTCCGAAGAGCTTCGGCTGATACAATGACGCTGAGTGCCCATAACTTTCCCACGTGATGGTTAGTGCGTATTAAGGCCAACGACCTAACTCAGATCAAGTACCCAACCCATTAGCATTTTATTAATGCGGGGAAAGCGCGACCCATAAAGTGCAGTCCGTCGCCCCGCCAATAACACTCGGGTGCCTTACCGGCGCACCCCACCAATATCACTCTCGCGGGTACCCTTAGGGCCGACCCGACTTCAACATGTTTCAGTAACCCGGTCATAGTAACTGTGTGTATAAAACATCGAGACGGAACCTGAGGAATCACCCTCATGGGGTCCCGCTCAATGAAACCGTCAAGGTGGACTTAGAGGAATCACCCTCGAGAGTCCCACACTTGAGGAGTTGCACGACGGAGTCATCGTCGGGAATGGTGAAGGAGGAATCACCCTCGATAACCACGACCGACTAGCTACACAACAGAACTAGCATCATGAGTACTTCACGAGGTGTCACCCTCGGTACTCGCTAGTAGCGCTGCAGAGTCATACAACTAAGGGGAGTGCGGTGATGTGAGGGGCCTGGCTTGTCAGTCATGACGACTGAGTCTTCTGTCTTCAAGTCCTCGGTGTCGTCGATGGAAGCAGGGGCAACTGGGACTAAGGGGGGGTCTCAGGGGTTCACTGATCAACCTATACCAAGCAGTTGGTATGATTGCAGGTAAAGTAACAGTTCATCAAAAACAGGCTATGCATCAGAATAGGAGCTAACTAATACAGTAGCAAAAATCTAATGCAAGCATGAGGGAGAAAGAATAGGTGATATCGGAATGATCAAGGGGGTTTTGCTTGCCTTGCTGCTCTGCGGCAAAAGGCTGAACGTCAACGGCGTAGTCGATCTCGGCAGCACCGTCAGCCTCGGGGTCTACCAGAGAGAAGAGGGGGAAGAAACAACAAATATAAAGCACACAGATGCAACATGATGCATGACATGTCAATACGCAGGGCTAGGGGTGTTTACGGCCTATCTAGGTGCGATAGTTAATTTAGAAATTTATTTGAAATTATTTTAATAATGTCATGCACTATTCACCTATCCGAAACAGGCAAAAAGTTGCATGTTCAGATAGCTAGAGGCATGTGAGAGATGAATAGATGGCATATTTGGATTCGTGGGATTTTTCTGATCAACTTTCATATATAAATTATTTTCATCGAAGTTACGGTTTAAAAGATATGATTTTCTAAAGTTTTATTGATTTTCTGGAATTATTTTAATTAATTATATACAACATTATCCAGAATAGTAAATGATGACGTCAGCATGAGGTCAGCATTGCGTCAGCAGTCAACAGGGGGCTGGCCAGGTCAAACCTGACTAGTGGGTCCCACATGTCAGTGACTCAGTTTAAATCAGTGTTTTATTAATTCAAAATCTGATTAATTAGCAAGTGGGGCCTATCTGTTAGTGGGGCATTAGTTTAAACTAATTCTTTTCACTAATCTAAATATCCAAATTAGTCGCCTGACAGGGCTGGCCCACTGTCATAGGCACAGGGGTGTTGGGCCCCACCTGTCAGTGACTGGGCTGTGCCCAGTCAGCCAGTTGACCAAGTCAACTGGTCAACTGGGTCGCCCTGGCCCACTGGCAGGGTCACTGGGGGGTGGCCCCGACCCAGCCACGTCGGCGGCGGTCGGCGGCTCGACGCCGGCGATGCCAAAACGCGGCGGAGGGCACGGGCCAGCGTCGGAAATCGCCTACGGGGCACCAAATCGAGCGCGGCCGGTGGCGTTCGAAAGCCAAGGCTGCCGCCGTTCCATTTCGGCAGTCGGCACGAGCTACGGTCGCCTGTGGAGCGAGCTACATCGACGGCGGCGGAGCGAAGCTTCGGGCGAGCTCGGGCGCGTGCATACGGCGAGCAAATCGAGCGGGGCTAACGCGGGATGGGCTCTACGCGATGCGGCGAGCACAACGGTGACACGCCCGTGACCAAATGGTCACCGGAGGCACGCCGGCGTTGAGCTCTTGCGGCGGCGGGTTCGGTTGCACGTCGGGGATGGCCCTTGAGGCGGCTAACGGCGACGGGAGCGAGAGGGGAGGAAGCGGGAGGCTCACAGTGGGGTGTAGACGTGCAAAGCGGGCTCGGGGAGGGCTTGACGGCGACGAATTCGGCGACGGCGTGCGGTGGCCGAAGGTTGAAGACGACGGCGTTCGGGCGATGCAGGGCTCCAGGGGTTCGCGCGTGTGGTCGAGGAGGACGGGCTCGTCACGGCGAATCTCGTGGACGCGACGAGGAGGCGAACGGGAGACGGTGGCCATGGCTATCCGCCGATCATGGCGACGGCGGCGCTCGGATCTGGAGGGGGGGGGGAGAGCGAGCGAGGTGAGGATAGGGGAGGAGGAGTGGCGTGGGCGTCCAGAGGCCCGAGGGAGGGGCGCCCTTATCCCCTCGCCCACCTGCTCCGGCGCCGTGGCAAGCAGCGGGCGGCGCGGCGAGCTCCTGTCCACGGCGGCGTCGACACGCAGGGGGGAGCAGGTGAGTGGAGGTGGGCTGGGCCGGCTCGGCCCAGTAGCCAGGTAAGTGGGCCTTTTTCTTTTTCTTTTTCTTTCTTTTCATTTCTGTTTTTATTTCTGTTTTCTTTTATAAGTTTCTGTTTTTATTTATTTTAGGCCAAAACATTTATTGCAAAAATGTGCCACTGGTTCCAATTAATATATTGTAATATTTTGGAGGGTCACATCCACTTTGAGTATTTTTAAAAACTGTTTCCATTTTCCAATGCAATTTAGAGCACTTTTAAAACTGTTTTTAGCTACTGTTATTGATGGTGGGGTCCACACCAGAAGCTTGGTGATGTTGTTTTCCTCAACATTACATGTTTTGGAATATTTCACAAGTTTGGAACATTTTACTTTTGTTGTTTGCAGAATTATTTTTATCACCATAATTCCTAGGGCATTTTGAAATGGAATTTGAATCCAAACTTGATCAAGCCCCACTTAGCAAAATGATTAGGCACCGTTCATGGGCATTACTGTAGCTTAGTTACAATGATCACTCTAGCTTAAACCCAGGGTGTCACAATTCTCCCCTACTAACAAGAATTCTCGTCCCGAGAATTAAGAAGTAGAAGGAAAGAGCCAGGGGTATTCTGCACGAAGATGATCTTCGCGTTCCCAAGTGGCTTCATCTTCAGAATGATTTGCCCACTGCACTTTGAAGAACTTGGTAATCTTCTGACGAGTCCGATGGTCAGTTTCATCGAGAATGCGGACTGGTTGCTCCTTGTAAGAAAGGTCTTGTTGTAGTTCAAGCATATCATGATCCACTGCATGGATAGGATCCTTGAAGCAGTGACGAAGTTGCGACACATGGAACACATCGTGAACCTGAGAAAGGTTTGGCGGTAGTTCTAGTTGATATGCCACTTTACCACGCCTTTCGAGAACAGTGAAGGAACCAATATAACGAGGAGCCAGCTTGCCCTTGATTCCAAATCGGTGCGTACCTCTCATTGGCGTGACTCGAAGATAAGCCTTTTCGCCAGGTTGATAGACCATATCTTTGTGATGACGGTCATACTGACTCTTCTGACGAGACTGAGCAGTCTTCAGATTTGCATGTATAATGCGGACTTGATCTTCAGCATGTTGGATTATATCCGGACCGATAAGTGTACGTTCCCCAGTTTCTGACCAATTCAGAGGAGTCCGACACTTACGTCCATACAACACTTCAAAGGGAGCCATCTTCAGACTGGCTTGATAGCTATTGTTGTAGGAGAACTCAGCATACGGGAGAGATTCCTCCCATTTCTTGCCGAAATAAATGACACAAGCTCGAAGCATGTCTTCGAGAATCTGGTTGACTCGCTCGACTTGTCCCTGAGACTAAGGGTGAAAAGCGGTGCTGAATGACAAGTGATTTCCCATAGCTTCCTGGAAACTTGCCCAGAATCTTGAAGTGAATAAACTGCCACGGTCTGAACTAATCACCAATGGAATACCATGGAGTGAAACAACTCTGGACATGTATAGATCTGCCAGCTGACTAGCAATAATAGTTTCCTTGACAGCTAGAAAATGTGCGACTTTGGATAACCGGTCGATGACGACCAGAATAGCATCATTACCTTTCTGTGACCTGGGAAAACCAGTAATGAAGTCCATTTCAACATGATCCCATTTCCATTCAGGAATAGAAATAGGTTGTAGAGTTCCAGCAGGCCTTTGATGTTCTGCTTTGATCCGACGACAAATGTCACATTCTGAAACATAGCGTGCAATGTCTTGCTTCATGTTAGACCACCAGAATCTTCGACGAAGGTCTTGGTACATCTTGGTACTACCAGGATGAATAGACAGTGGAGTGTCATGTGCTTCCTTCATGACCTCCTGAGTCATTTCCTTGTTATTCGACTTACACGGTACCACTAGGCGGTCTTTGAAGTACAAAGCGCCATCCTCAGCAATAGTGAAGGGTGAGGGCTTTCCTTCTGCGAGATCGTGTTTAATCCTCTCGACTTCACTGTCACACTTCTGGATCCACTTGATGACGTCCACAAGATCTGGTTTAGCAACCAGGGTATTGAGAGAACCCTGGGAAACAACGTGGCGGTTCATCTTGTAGAACTCTTTAGGAGGGGGAGTGAGATAACGCTGAGGAACAATATGAAGGTTCAGCTTGCGAAATTCTTCTTGAAGACGGGGATGAACCTTATGAACCAGAAGATAATTGCAGTACGACTTGCGGCTCAAAGCATCAGCCATTACATTAGCCTTGCCTGGGGTATAAGAAATACCCACATTGTAATCTGCTATGCGCTCCATCCATCTCTGTTGACGGAGGTTCAGATCTGGCTGAGTAAACAGATACTTCAGACTTTGGTGGTCGGTGTAGATCTCGCATCGGTTCCCAACAAGGTATTGCCGCCACTCTTTCAGTGCATGAATTACTGCGGCAAGTTCAAGGTCATGAACTGGGTAGTTCTCTTCATGAGGAGGCAATTGACGGGATGCATAAGCAACCACTCTGCGTTCTTGCATTAGGACACAACCTATTCCCTGACGCGAAGCGTCACAATAAATGACGAAGTCCTTACGAGTATCCGGAAGAGCTAGCACTGGAGCAGACATTAGTTTGTCCTTAAATGCCTGAAAGCTCTCCTGACATTTTTCTGTCCACTCATATTTAACACCTTTGTGAAGCAAGTTGGTTAAGGGCTTTGCAATCTTGGAGAAGTTCTCGATGAATCGACGGCAATAGCTGGCGAGTCCGAGAAAACTTCTGACTTGCTTGACATCCTTTGGGGTAGTCCAGTCAAGAATAGCCTGAACTCGTTCAGGGTTGACTGCAATACCATCCTTGGAGATCACGTGGCCAAGGTAGGTTACTTCGTCCATCCATAACTCACACTTTGAATACTTAGCATAGAGTTGATGTTCTCGAAGTCTCTCCAGTATAAGACGAAGATGTTCAGCATGCTTTTCTTTATTCTTGGAGAATACCAGAATATCATCCAGATAAACCATGACGAATTTATCGAGGTAGTCCATAAAAATATAATTCATCAGGCGAGATAAGGTTGCTGGAGCATTGGTTAAGCCGAAGGACATGACGGTGTACTCGTATGAACCATCGCGAGTAACAAATGCAGTCTTGGGAATATTCTCTTCACGAACCCGGATCTGATGGTAACCCAACCTCAAGTCGAGTTTAGAAAATACTGATGAACCAGCATGTTGATCATACAGATCGTTGATCCGTGGAAGCGGATATTTTTTTTGAATCGTTGGTTGGTTGATGGGACGGTAATCTTGGACCAATCGATTCGTACCATCCTTCTTCTTGACAAAGAGAGAAGGTGCTGCCCAAGCAGAGGAACTTGGGCGAATGAACCCCAGACGAAGCGAATTGTCAAGCTCTTGCTTAAGTTCAAGGAGTTCATGGGGTGGCATCTTATATGGACGCTTGGCTATAGGAGTGGTACCAGGTACCAAGTTGATGACAAACTCGACAGCTCTAGCAGGGGGGATCCCTGGAAGTTCTTCCGGAAAAACATCTTGGAAATCCGGGACAACTGGAATGTTTTCGATCCCTTCAAGAGGTGATTCATTTAATGCATTCAAGGCATACAGTCGGGCCTCAGCATTCCGAACAAGATGAGCATGATAGCTTACAATCTCATTCGAAGGATGCAGGAGGTGGACGGTTTTGGTGTCACAAACAATTGAAGCGGTATGTGCCTTCAACCAATCCATTCCGAGAATGAGATCGATATTGGAAGACTTCAACATTATGGGGAAGGCATGGAATTCCAACCCTTCAATTTCAATGGTGACATCGGGGCTATTAATGGAGGTCCGACATTGGCCCGCGGGAGTATTTACCACTATTGGGACGTTCATCTCTTCACACTTAATGTCATGCATGCGTGCAAAATCTTCAGACATAAAGGAATGCGATGCTCCTGTATCAAACAATACAGAAGCTGGTACTGAGTTGACGAGAAGAGTACCCATCATAGTAGTAGGCTGGTCTTGAACTTCATTCAGAACAATATTGTTGGCTTGAACACGTCCCTGAGCAGGCCTGGCATTGTTGTTGCGGGGCTGGTTGTTAGGCAGTGCAAGTTGATTCCGATTCTACCTGCATTCTCTAGCACGGTGTCCTGGACGACCACACTTGAAGCACAGCCCATCCTCAGGACGAGAAGGGGGAGCAGGAGCTCGTGGTGGCAGAGCTGGGAGCCTCGGCTGACTAGGTGGGGGTGGAGGCAGACGAGGTGCAGCATAGGACGGCCTCGGAGCAGGAGGCGGTGCATGGTACATGTTGTGGGGGATCTAGACCCTTTGCTTCTGAGGACGTGGGCCCGAAGATGAACCCACGTCAATTTTGCGCTTAGTGTGATCCTTGTACCTCTGCAGACCTGTCTCAATCTGGATAGCCTTATTCACCAAGGTGGCAAAATCAGGGAAGTCATGAGCTAGAAGAGCAAGGTGAATATCTGGGTGAAGTCCTTCACGGAATTTCTCCTGCCTGCGAGCATCAGTTGCAATGTCTTCTTCAGCATAGCGAGATAAGTCCAGAAATTCCCGCTGATAAGCATCCACAGTCTTGTTGCGCTGGACTAAGTTGCGGAATTCACGCTTCTTCTTATCCATCATTCCCTGAGGAATGTGGCGAGCACGGAACGCAACTTGGAATTCTGGCCAGGTGATGATTGTTCCAACAGGCTGAGAGTGCCTGTGGCTGTCCCACCATTGAGCAGCGGGACCCTTCAGAAAGTACGAGGCAAAGGTGACATAGCTAGCCTCTGGGGCGCCTGAAGATTCCAGCTCATAAGTGATGTCACGGAGCCAGTCATCTGCATCAAGCGGCTGAGTTGAGCTGCGGTAGGTCATAGGGTTGAGGCGCATGAAGTCTTGCAGAGTCATTGGGGCTGGCTGCTGATTCATATTCGGCCTCGGGAAACGGTCCATAAGACCTTGCATAAACTGGCGATTCAGTTCAAACTGCTGCATCATACCAGCCATGTAGTCCGGTGGTGGTGGTGGCTCAGGCGCACCACGACCACGACCAGCTGGCCTAACCATTCTGTCAAATTTTAACAGTGGTAGTTTAGCATTTGGTGATTGCAAAATCAATGAATCATTTATGAAGTAAATTGCACAAAGAAGGAAGTGCAATAAATACGACATAGTAGTTCAAATTTCAACATACAGATCCATACATAGGTCTATTACAAACCATAAGTTCGTTACAGAATAGATGATAGATCCGGCATGAAATTAACCTAGACAACTAGGCAGCACGCAGGCATGCGATGGAGGGATACAACAACGCATCAGCGTCGGGGACAACGAAAGTAGCCAGGGAACTGCAGGTGACTTTGAAATCTGGTGAAGGAGTACTGCATCCCGTGCACACCCTGATGCAGAATCTGCATATCAACCGGGAGCCTAGGTCCAAGTGCGGGAGCACGACCTCCAACAACAGGCCACTCAAGACCTGGAGGAAACTCAGTCGGGCGCGGGTGAAGAACAAACTCCGTATGCATTCCCGCAATGACTGCTGGCCTCAACTGCTCCAAGGCCCGATAAAGACGAGCACGGGAGGCATACAACTCAAAGTTAAGAGCCCTGACAGTGCGATCCAGAGCCTCAGTGTACTGAACCAGAACCTGTGGATCGTAACGACGACTCACGTAGGGGGCGCAGATAGCAGTGTAGGATCGGTCGGTACGCTGTCGTGCAAAAGGGGTCAAGACCTCAGCGTCGGCAGCAGTATCAACTCCAGCAGGGACATACGGGATGTATCTGTATGCTGTCTCCTCCAAACAGGGGTTCGCTGCACGGAGACGAACAATAGCAGCATAGGCAGCATCCTGTACTGACATCTCAATAGTCACTCCAATGCAACGGAAGGTGTGCAGCTTAGTGATGGAGCGGTCCTGTCGATCCCAGATAATCATGTCAGGCTCATACTGTTCCTGGTTGAACTCGCGGTAGTCATCGTAAACAGTATACTCGGGGTACCAGCGATATCCCAGCTTCTTCAAGAGATCGACCAAAATGGCCGGGAACCCAGTCGTATCGTGCGCGTAGGTTAGACGAATGATCTGCCTATCAGGACGCATCTGTAACAAGGAGATTCAAGATGTCAAATGACAGCGTGTGCATCATAACTTCAAAGAAGACAATTTTCAACGAACAATTCTCCGGTGGATGTGATCACGAGAACCTAATGTTAGATTTTAGCAAAATGTTTAACCCGAAAGAGAAGAGAGATCAGAACCCAGAGTATAGACGAGGAATAAAAGATCCTAATGCCACCCGATTGAGATGCGGGCCCGTAAGCCACAACATCAGTGTTAGTAAAAGTTTTTCAATGACTAGACTCAACTTTGGCCAAGGAGTTGGAAAGGGGGCTACCTACAGGCAGTCGGCTCTAATACCAACTTGTGATACCCCCATTCTCGTCCGTACGCTAATCATGCACACAATGCGTATGGCCAAGATTAGGGACTCACTGATTGATATCACAACACAACAAAAGACACAAATATAAAGTCATACAACTCCATATTACAAGCCAGGGGCCTCGAGGGCTCGAATACAAAGCTCTACCAAGCACGAGTCAGCGGAAGCAAATATATCAGAGTACAGACATAAGTTAGACAAGTTTTGCCTTAAGAAGGCTAGCACAAACATGAGCAACGGATCGAAAGAGGCGAGGCCTCCTGCCTGGGAACCTCCTAACTACTCCTGAGCGTCGGGGGCAGCCTCCACGTAGTAGTAGGCTCCATCGGTGGTGTAGTAGTCATCTCCGGCGTACTCCATCTCCTGGGCTCCATCGTCTGAACGCAGCAACGTATCGGGGGGGGGGGGGGGGGAAGGGGGAGCAAAGCAGCGGTGAGTACTCATCCAAAGTACTCGCAAGACTGACATCAGAACTATGCTAATTATGCATCGGTATCAATGGAGGGGTTATATCTGGACTGACTGCAGAAGCAAGAATAGGGAGTAAACCTAATCCTATCGAAGACTAGCATCTTCAGCATCTTCAACATCTTGCAGCATTAGAAGAGAGTAGACCTGTAGCTCATATATATAGTCATATTGTTGTAGCAATTTTAATTAAGTAAACACGCCCAGAGATCCTTCCTCGACTCCCTGCGAGGAAGCAATCCCGGAGCCACAATTCAATTCAAGTTTAAATTACAATTATAGTTGTATAAGGTCGAGGTACAACTCCAAGTCGTCCTGTTACCGTGGACACGGCTATTCGAATAGATATTTCATCCCTGCAGGGTTGCACCACATATTCCCCAACACGCCTGAGTCACCTCCGGCCGGACACAGTTTCCTGGGTCATGCCCGGCCTCGGGATATCAGCACGTCGTCGCCCCACCTAGACTCAACGAAGAGGCCAGCCCGCCGGTCTAAATCCTATGCGCGCAGGGGTCATGGGCCCAATCACCCTTTGCACACCTGCACGATGCGTGGGCGGCCGGAAGCAGACCTAGTACACTCCAGTCCAAGAGCTGCACCGTCCAGTCCAATCCGGCGCGCGCCGCTCCATTGCTGACGTCCGAAGAGCTTCGGCTGATACAATGACGCTGAGTGCCCATAACTTTCCCACGTGATGGTTAGTGCGTATTAAGGCCAATGACCTAACTCAGATCAAGTACCCGACCCGTTAGCATTTTATTAATGCAGGGAAAGCGTGACCCATAAAGTGCGGTCCGTCGCCCCGCCAATAACACTCGGGTGCTTTACCGGCGCACCCCACCAATATCACTCTCGCGGGTACCCTTGGGGCCGACCCGACTTCAACATGTTTCAGTAACCCGGTCATAGTAACTGTGTGTATAAAACATCGAGACGGAACCTGAGGAATCACCCTCATGGGGTCCCACTCAATGAAACCGTCAAGGTGGACTTCGAGGAATCACCCTCGAGAGTCCCACACTTGAGGAGTTGCACGACGGAGTCATCGTCGGGAATGGTGAAGGAGGAATCACCCTCGATAACCACGACCGACTAGCTAGACTACAGAACTAGCAATATGAGTACTTCATGAGGTGTCACCCTCGGTACTCGATAGTAGCGCTGCAGAGTCGTACAACGAAGGGGAGTGCGGTGATGTGAGGGGCCTGGCTTGTCAGTCATGACGACTGAGTCTTCTGTCTTCAAGTCCTCGGTGTCGTCGATGGAAGCAGGGGCAATTGGGACTAAGGGGGGGTCTCAAGGGTTCATTGTTCAACCTATACTAAGCAGTTGGTATGATTGCAGGTAAAGTAACAGTTCATCAAAAACAGGCTATGCATCAGAATAGGAGCTAACTAATACAGTAGCAAAAATATAATGCAAGCATGAGGGAGAAAGAATAGATGATATCGGAATGATCAAGGGGGTTTTGCTTGCCTTGCTGCTCTGCGGCAAAAGGCTGAACGTCAACGGCGTAGTCGATCTCGGCAGCACCGTCAGCCTCGGGGTCTATCGGAGAGAAGAGGGGGAAGAAACAATAAATATAAAGCACACAAATGCAACATGATGCATGACATGTCAATACGCAGGGCTAGGGGTGTTTACGGCCTATCTAGGTGCGATAGTTAATTTAGAAATTTATTAGAAATTATTTTAATAATGTCATGCACTATTCACCTATCCGAAACAGGCAAAAAGTTGCATGTTCAGATAGCTAGAGGCATGTGAGAGATGAATAGATGGCATATTTGGATTCGTTGGATTTTTCTGATCAACTTTCATATATAAATTATTTTCATCGAAGTTACGGTTTAAAAGATATGATTTTCTAAAGTTTTATTGATTTTCTGGAATTATTTTAATTAATTAAATCCAACATTATCCAGAATAGTAAATGATGACGTCAGCATGAGGTCAGCATTGCGTCAGCAGTCAACAGGGGGCTGGCCAGGTCAAACCTGACCAGTGGGTCCCACATGTCAGTGCCTCTGTTTAAATCAGTGTTTTATTAATTCAAAATCTAATTAATTAGCAATTGGGGCCTATCTGTCAGTGGGGCATTAGTTTAAACTAATTGTTTTCACTAATCTAAATATCCAAATTAGTCGCCTGACAGGGCTGGCCTACTGTCATAGGCACAGAGGTGTTGGGCCTCACCTGTCAGTGACTGGGCTGTGCCCACTCAGCTAGTTAACCAAGTCAACAGGTCAACTGGGTCGCCCTGGCCCACTGGCAGGGTCACTGGGGGGTGGCCCCGACCCAGCCACATCCGCGGCGGCCGGCGGCTCGACGCCGGCGACGCCAAAACGCGGCGGAGGGCACGGGCCAGCGTCGGAAATTGCCTACGGGGCACCAAATCGAGCGCGGCCGGTGGCGTTCGAAAGCCAAGGCTGCCTCCGTTCCATTTCGGCCATCGGCACTAGCTACGGTGGCCTATGGAGTGAGCTACGTCGACAGCGGCGGAGCGAAGCTTCGGGCGAGCTCGGGCGCGTGCATACGCGAGCAAATCGAGCGGGGCTAACGCGGTATGGGCTCTACGCGATGCGGCGAGCACAACAGTGACGCGCCCATGACCAAATGGTCACCGGAGGCACGCCGGCGTTGAGCTCTTGCGGCGGCGGGTTCGGTTGCACGTCGGGGATGGCCCTTGAGGCGGCTAACGGCGACGGGAGCGAGAGAGGAGGAAGCGGGACGCTAACAGTGGGGTGTAGCCGTGCAAAGCGGGCTCGGGGAGGGCTTGACGGCGACGAATTCGGCGACGGAGTGCGGCGGCCGAAGGTGGAAGACGACGGCGTTCGGGCGATGTCGGGCTCCAGGGGTTCGCGCGTGTGGTCGAGGAGGACGGGCTCGTCGCGGCGGAGCTCGTGGACGCGACGGGGAGGCGAACGGGAGGTGGTGGCCGTGGCTATCCGCCGATCATGGCGACGGCGGCGCTCGGATCTGGAGGGGGGGGAGAGCGAGCGAGGTGAGGATAGGGGAGGAGGAGTGGCGTGGGCGTCCAGAGGCCCGAGGGAGGGGCGCCCTTATCCCCTCGCCCACCTGCTCCGGCGCCGTGGCAAGCAGCGGGCGGCGCGGCGAGCTCCTGTCCACGGCGGCGTCGACACGCAGGGGGGAGCAGGTGAGTGGAGGTGGGCTGGGCCGGCTCGGCCCAGTAGCCAGGTAAGTGGGCCTTTTTCTTTTTCTTTTTCTTTCTTTTCATTTCTGTTTTTATTTCTGTTTTCTTTTATAAGTTTCTGTTTTTATTTATTTTAGGCCAAAACATTTATTGCAAAAATGTGCCACTGGTTCCAATTAATATATTGTAATATTTTGGAGGGTCACATCCACTTTGAGTATTTTGAGAAACTGTTTTCATTTTCCAATGCAATTTAGAGCACTTTTAAAACTGTTTTTAGCTACTGTTATTGATGGTGGGGTCCACACCAGAAACTTGGTGATGTTGTTTTCCTCAACATTACATGTTTTGGAATATTTCACAAGTTTGGAACATTTTACTTTTGTTGTTTGCAAAATTATTTTTATCACAATAATTCCTAGGGCATTTTGAAATGGAATTTGAATTGGAATTTGAATCCAAACTTGATCAAGCCCCACTTAGCAAAATGATTAGGCACTGTTCATGGGCATCACTGTAGCTTAATTACAATGATCACTGTAGCTTAAACCCAGGGTGTCACACTTACGGGCCCACATCTCAATCGGGTGGTATTAGGATCTTTTATTCCTCGTCTATACTCTGGGTTCTGATCTCTCTTCTCTTTCGGGTTAAAGATTTTACTAACTCTGACCCTAGGTTCTCGTAACTACTTTTCCCGGAGAGCCCTCATACCAGAAGATCACCTGCTCCGTCAGAAGATTCTGAAGATACCCTTTTGATGTTTTCCGAGGCTTTGTGCTCATCGGCTTTGCAGTTCCCTACTACCGATAAGTCCCTATGGATGACTAATTGCACTTGTCATTCATACAATCTTGTCTCGTTGCTCTTGTTATTACAAGATGCCCAGAAATACTCTCCATTGCCTCGACAAACCTTTGAGTTTACTGCCTTATAGTTCTTTTCCGCATGGAAGCCTTATAGATAATTCCTCACAATTGTCGAGGATCCGTTCATCCCAGTTGTTCATGTGTTTCACAAAATTCTTCGAAATACTTTTCGATCTTCCGAAAATCCTCTGCAGCTTTTTTGCTCTTGAAATTCTTGCTTGCTCGCATTATGGTTGATTCCATATGTCTAGTAGTCTTCGTTGACATCCCTTGTCTTTGCCATTTTGAGCCTATTGATTCAATGTGTGCGTATGCAGTCATCAGGTGATCCGTTTAAATCATCTTTCCGGCTCAGACGTCATTCCGGACATGAGTTGGTTCTCGTCAATTCAAACCTTTATTGATTGTCCGACTAAGTCTTTTCAACTTATCCATCCTTGATCAGAGCGTCTGCTTCTGATCCTTCAATTTGGAAGTCATAACTCCTTTGTACTTAAGCATCAGGCTATTCAGGTGTTTCTTGAATCCGATGCCTCTGCATTCTTTCCTCCTTTGATTGAGTACCGATACTCACCTCAACTTCGTTGTGGATCGCCCGATCCATTGTTGGATTATTATCCGACAGTGTCGTTCATATTCAATCACCTTGTGAGTTCTTCCCCTGATACATAATGCCTTTGGTAAATTGTATCCTCTGTTCTGCCAACCATGCTCTACCTTCAATCTTGTGTTAATTACTCTTGAAGCTTGTGGTATATGTTCCTAAGATTCCCCGATGGGTTGAACCTATGCCCTCCCTAATCCGTGAGAGCCCGAAAGTTTTCACGGGTCATACTCTTATGGAGTTTTGTCAGATAAATTTTCAACACTACCACGTCGTCCAAAGCAAGAAATGAATGAAATGTTATACATTGATGAAGTGGGAGTCGACATTGAACTTGTGTTCATGCCCATGGAAATGATGTAGACCGTCTCGGAAGTTCCTTGCAAAATAATTATTCATCCGTATGATTCTTTCAGTATCCTTAATTTGATCGATGGCAGTAATGGTTCCGCCCATACTATCCTTATTAATTTATCCGAAGGTAATTCGTTTCGGTGCCTCGTCAATTTTTGACAAGGTTAAAGTATCTGCTGTCGCAGGTCAATGACCCAGTTCTACTCCTATCTTGTTCTACCTTCGAGTTTTACCCTCTGGTATCTCGAGGATATCACGCCTTTGCACTACATCTTATTAACTTTGATGAGGTAATAATTTTCTTTGTCTTAATCACTCCACGGGTTCTGGGATTGTTGTCAACCGAGAACACCGATTCGAAAATTTATTCCACACTGCAATTCAATACCCCTTGTAATTGTTACTGGGAATATCAAAGTCAATCTGGTCATTCCTAGACTATCGGCTACATCCTTGTCTTGCTATCTTTGACTGTGCTACCTCGTCCTTCTCTGATACGCAAATTCTTCAGAGTGTGAGCATTGCTTACGTCGAGCTTTCAACATCATGCTGTTTGTCTTGAAAAGCAAACCCGATATTGAGCTTGCATCTTATCTGTTGTTTCTATAACCTTCCACGTTGTCATTCCCCTACTTGACGCCACCGTTGTTCGGTTGCATTCTCTTGAAAACTCTCGACAAAAGGTGTCATGATCATCGTCCACAATTTGACTTCTTCCGAGGCGTCAACTGAGTTCTTAATGAGAAATACCTTCCTTGCCCTCGATGATTTTTTGTTATCATCGACAACCTCCTTGACTTCCTTCCATCGCAAATTGTCCATGATATGGATGCAACTCACTATCCAGCTTGTGTTATGTTCTACCCTGAAGTATTACTGTCTTTTGTGTCGAGAATGTGGTGGGGATTGCTCCACCTCTTAGAAATTATTGGCATAGTTATACTTCTCACCATCAAACGATGCTACTTTGATTCTAACTTCTAGCAACCCTATTGCTTTGAAGTTAACGATCGACAGTTCGTTCTTAGGCTGTTGGTTATTGCATCGTCACTCTAACATTGATCTTGCTGCCTAAGGTCATATTTCGGACACACTTTTCAACCAATGATTAATGATGTATGTTTTCCTTCGATCATACAACATTATATCATTTGAGCTGACAAATGTCATCTCCTTGTTCACATAATTGTGGAAATCCATCCATTTGGAATTCTCGATAAATTGTCGCTGAGTCCATCAGCCACCTCCTCATCCTCTCCTTGGTTTAATGATGAACTATTGTTTCGGGAACCCGCTTCCATAGTTCATTTTCCGAGAATCTTACTACATCATCTCAACAGTTTGAGTTACCCCTTTTCTTCTCGAGCATCCTGAGTCTGCGGTATCCTGACACCAATCAGTTCGGAATCTCAGTCAGACATGATGGTTTGGACATATTTCCAGGAGTTATAATATTGGTCCTTTGATGACCCGGTAAGGTGATGCCATGCCTAACACACCTGGCAGGAGGACCTATTATTATAGTTTCCTTTTTGTGCAAGGTTAGCCATTCTTCCAGGAGGAAATTGTAAAACTTTAATTATATGATGCTCCTGATGGATCATTTGTGTATACAAGGTCTGGCCCTTGCTTGTAACACCATATCATTGCTACCTCGAAGCATGACTATGATACCCCGCTCATCAACAAGAACATTGGAAGCATAAATGCTAAATGTTTCTAGATCAATCATTCAAGCCCCATTGTATGGGCATGTCATGGATTTTCCTCGCCCCTTTTACCTAAATGGCTATCTACTTGCTATTCTGTCATGTATATCATGCTCTGTTTTTTCCTTAGGAAAGATATACTCCTAAAACTTGAGTATAAACACATTTTCCTTTCCATTGGTCTATTTAATGTGATGAACAAATTTTCCTTTCCATTGGTCTGGTTGATCTAATAATCGCATTTTCCTTTCCATTGGTCTGTTTGACCTTTCCTGAGATTATATGATCTAAGCAGTAATAATTCTCTGCTTAGTTAAACACCTCGGTGAACAAGTCTGCCAGTAAGATCCTGTTACTATTGTTGATAACATTCCGGTAACCGCCGGTGGACCAGAACTTTGCCTATTGGTCCGCCTCGTTTCAACGAGCAGGAAGATGGTTCTCTTCGTCCCCCGCCCTTGGTACCGAAGTTGTTGCCGACATACTTGACAGATTTTCCTCCGACATGTCTTGCTACCATGCCTGTGCAAGATGTCACCGCTCTCCATATTTTAACCCACATGGTCGGCCCATAACCCTCAGTTCCACAGGATCGAAACCTGACTCTCCTGTACATCTTTGATTCCAAAGTATCCTTTGCACATGGCTTCGTTTGTAATTCCCGAGCCACCGCCCAAGGGATGATCTATCCTTTTATCAGACGCAATAATTATTTTCGTTGCTCTGAATCCCTTTCACCTTCTGGTCAGGCATCGAATGATTTCCTACCCTTTTGAAACTTGGTGTCACCGCATTCTGCTCTCAATAAATTCCCTGAGTAACAACTAGAGAAATAATTCATGTCTTCTTCCTTGAGTTCACTGTCAGGTGCCCAACTTTGTGGAGATACTTTCCTCCAGAGTTTCCCTCTCATCGCATTCGTAGGACGATGAAGATCCCGAAGAAAGGATGACGACTTCATCATGATGCCCTGATACAGAAAGTTAAAGACATCAATGCCATGGATCAACCTCTTCGAGAAGAACAACCAAGAACTATAAGACTCGTTAGAATTTCGTAACCTAAACTTTGCCCCCTTACCTCTACCTCTTAATTCTCGGGACGAGAATTCTTGTTAGTAGGGGAGAATTGTGACGCCCGGATAATTAAGCTACAGTAATCCCACGCTAATGTTGCCACGTCCCCACGATTACTGTTGTTAATCCCGCGACGATTCAATCCCGTTCAAATTCAAATTTAAAATAAAGTCAAACAAATAGAGTTTTCAAAAATCAAAACAAAAGTGTTCAAAGTGAGGCAAATATTCTCTGGATATTTTTCATGTTGAAACCACACTTTTATAAAGTGGTTAAATACCCTAAAATAAATAAAACTGCAGCTAAAACAGTTAATTAAATGTTTTTAATTAATAAAACAAAAACAAACTATTCTATTAAAGTGCCATAATTAATGTGACAGTAGCATACTTATTTATGCTAATTTTAGTACTGTCTTTGTATTTTTATTAGTAAAAGGAAATTAAATAAATAATAAAAATAAAACAGAAACAAAAAATAAAATAAAAAGGCCCGCGCTGCTGGGCCTAAGTCAGCCAGCCGGCCCAGCCCACTAGCGGCGCCCCCTACCTGCCCCGCCCCCGTGTCGCCGCCACCATGGCCGCGCGCGCCACCGCCGCTCGCAGCTCGCCACCGCTGCGGAGCAGGTGAGCTGAGGGGATAAGGAGGAGCCCCTCGTCCTCGCCGTTGCTCTCCCCCATTGCTCTCCCCCTCACGCGCGCTCGCTCGTTCCCTCCCTGTCCCGAGCGTGCGCCGCCGCACTCCGTCATACCCGCGGCCACCGGCGACCCTGAACGCCGCCGTCGTGTCTGGGAGCACCGCGGAGCTCCGCCACATCGCCTTCCTCCTCGAGCCGTAGCCGGGAGCCACTCCAGCCTCGCCTGCGACCTCTTCCCCATCTCTGGCTGCCGCATCTGCTCCGACGAACCCCGCTGCCCTGCTGCTACTAAACTGCCGCCGGGCCCCCGTGTGCCTTCCCGGTGAGCCCTTGCCTCCTTCCCCTCTACTCTCGTCGCTGCCCGTGCCCGTAGTCGCCATGTCCGCCGTAGCCATCGCTCGTCGCCGCCCCACTATGTCGCCGCCATGGCCACCGCTGCCGCAGCCCGTGCCCGAGCCCACGATCGAGCTCATGGAGCTCCCAGGAGCCTCGCAAGCACACGCGCGCTTCTCCCCGTACCCCCTGTGCTCATTTCTGTCATGGCCCGACCTCCGGCGTCCGCAAAGCTCGACGCCGGCGACATTTCCGGCCTCTCTGGGACCAACCGCCACCTCCGTTCGACGCGGCTCGGTGTGGCCATTCGAAAGAACCCACCCGCGTGCGTTTTGAGCGGCCGTAGACGAATCCCGCAGCTCACCGGCGTGCTCCGCCGCATATCGAGCTTGCCAGAACGAATTCCGGCGCCGGCACCGACGTGGCCATGCCTGGGTCACTGGCCACTGGGTCCCGCGGGCCCAGTTGACCAATTGACCAGGTCAACTCCGCTGACGTGGCAGCTACTGCCACTGACAGGCGGGCCCCACCGCCTAAAACGTTTTTGTAAATAAATAAAACTGCTAATTAAGTTAATTAGTTAATTAATTAGACACTGACCAGTAGGCCCCACCCTAAATTAATCCTAATTAGTTAAATCTAACTCTGCTTAGTACTAACTGAGGCTGACATGTGGGTCCCAGTGACCCCACATGTCAGGTTTGACTTTGGTCAGCCAGAGTTGACCTGCTGACGTCGTGGTGATGTCATGATGATGTCATTATTTACTATTCTGGATAATTCGAATTTAATTAAATAATTAAATTCCAGAAATTATTTAAAAACTTTAAAAATTAATAGAAAATAAACCGTAGCTCAGATCGAAAAACTTTGTACATGAAAGTTGCTCGGAAAAATCCCACGAATCTAACCGTGCTACCTGTTTCCATGTCGGGACCCTCTACGTAGGTGAACCCGCAACTTTTCGCCTGTTTCCGGCAGATGAATAGTGTATAACTACCGACTATTAATTCCAACTTTAATCATAAAATAGCTAAAATGGTTTAGACATGATTTTAGGCAACCCTGCACTGCATCCAAGCTGTTACATGCCTCTAACACCGCAAACCGGGAACATTCCCCCCCTCCGGTCATCTGTCCGACATTTGTCCGGAACCGGGAAAACCTTCCCGGATGGGTTCCCCCTTCATCGGTATCGAGTAACACTGCGTTAGGTCACAACCGGCACAACTTATTGCCATGCTATGCTTTGTGTTACAGTGTTTGCTTTGTATTTACTGTTTCTTCCCCCTTCCTCTCTCTCGATAGACGCTGAGATTACCGATGATACTGCTGTGTACGACTACGCCATTGACGCTTAGCCTTTTTCCGCAGAGCAGCAAGGCAAGCAAAACCCCCTTGAGCATTCCGATATCACCCATTCCTTTCCCTCTTATTCTTGCATTAGATTTTGCTACTGTATTAGTTAGCTCCTATTCTGATGCATAGAAAGTTTTTGATGAACTGTTACTTTACCTGCAATCATACCAACTGCTTAGTATAAGTTGATCAGTGAATCCCCTGTGACCCCCCTTAGTCCCAGTTGCCCCTGCTTGTTCATCGACGACTCGACGACTCGAAGACTCGAAGACTTGGTCAACCGACCGACGAGCCAACCCCCTCACATCACCGCACACCCCTTAAGTAAGGCACTGCAGAGCTACTATCGAGTGCCGAGGGTGATACCTCACTTAGCACTCCCGATGTTAATTCTGTAGCGTAGCTAATCGATCGTGGGTATCGAGGGTGATTCCTCCTTCCCATTTATCGATAGCGACTCTTGTCATATACATACCTCGAGTGGGATCCATCGAGGGTGATTCCTCGGATATCCACTCGGTGTATAAACACACAGTTACTTCTATTCGACTTGGTTTACATGTGAAAGATGGGACTGGAGGGACAGGCGGTACCACCCTAGTTGAGGTGGACCTGAGTTCCCGACAGTTCTGAGACGGGTCGGCCCCAAGGGTACCCATGTGTGAGATGTGGTGGGATGCGCCGGTAAGGCATCCGGGTTATGATGAGGCGTGGACGGGCAGGAGAGGCCCTTGCCACGGTCATCGAGGCGGGGTGACGGACCGCACTTTGAGGGTCGCGCTTGCCCCGCATTTATAAAATGCTAATGGGTTGGGTACTTGATCTGAGTTAGGTCGTTGGCCTTAATACGCACTAACCATCACGTGGGAAAGTTATGGGCACTCAGCGTCATTGTATCCGCCGAAGCTCTTCGGACGTCAGCAATGGAGCGGCACGCGCCGGATTGGACTGGACGGTGCAGCTCTTGGACTGGAGTGTACTAGGTCTGCTTTCGGCCGCCCACGCATCGTGCAGGAGTGCAAAGGGTGATTGGGCCCATGACCCCTGCGCGCATAGGATTTAGACCGGCGGGCTGGCCTCTTCGTTGAGCCTAGGTGGGGCGACGACGTGCTGATATCCCGAGGCCGGTCATGACCCAGGAAAGTGTGTCCGGCCGGAGGTGACTCAGGCGTGTTGGGGAATATGTGGTGCACCCCTGCAGGGATGAATAATCTATTCGAATAGCCGTGTCCACGGTAACAGGACGACTTGGAGATGTGCCTTGACGTTATACAACTATAATTGTAATTTAATTTGGAAATGAATTGTGGCTCCGGGATTGCTTCCTCGCAGGGAGTCGAGGGAGGATCTATGGGCGTGTTTACTTAATAAAATTGCTACAACAATATGACTATATATGAGCTGCAGGTCTACTCTCTTCTAATGCTGCAAGATGTTGAAGATGCTAGTCTTCGATAGGACTAGGCCTCCTTCCCTATTCTTGCTTTCTGCAGTCAGTCCAGATATAACCCCTCCCCTAGATAAGGATGCATATTTAGCATAGTTCTGATGTCAGTCTTGCGAGTGCTTTGGATGAGTACTCACTGCTGCTTTGCTTCCTCTTTCCCCCTCGATACGATTCTGCGTTCAGACGATGGAGCCCAGGAGATGGAGTACGCCGGAGACGACTACTACACCACCGCTGGAGTGTTCTTCTACGTGGTGAACACCGATGCTCAGGAGTAGTTAGGAGGTTCCCAGGCAGGAGGCCTCGCCTCTTTCGATCCGTGCTTATGTTTGTGCTAGCCTTCTTAAGGCAAAACTTGTCTAACTTATGTCTGTACTCAGATATATTTGCTTCCGCTGACTCGTGTTTATGTCGAGCTTTGTATTCGAGCCCTCGAGGCCCCTGGCTTGTAATATGGAGCTGTATTGACTTTATATTTGTGTCTTTTGTTGTGTTGTGATATCAATCAGTGAGTCCCTAATCTTGGTCGTACGCATGGTGTGCATGATTAGCGTACGGACGAGAATGGGGGCGTCACAAAAAGCCTACATCCTGCTTGTGTTATATTGATTGGAGTATCGATTACAAGGGAGCAGATTCGCTTGACCTAGTTCTCGACTAGTTGGTTTCTGTCTAAGCCGCCCCAGGGTCTCACCTTTATATAGGAGGTCGAGGCCCCGGGTTACACCAGTCCTAAATCGACTCATACAACGTAGTCAATCCTGTCTCTAAGCCGCCTTGTCGTCTTGGGCAAGCCGTCTCCGGGCGGCTTAACTGCCCGGGTCTTTTACACCATCTTCTGTCTCTGGGCCTTCGTCTTGGCCCGTCTGATAAGCCGCCACGCGGCCTGGCCTTCATCTTCCAGCCTGCCTTAATGATCTTGGCTATGAGCCGCCAGGTATGACCTGGCCCCTCCTGGGTGGGTCTTACCACGGGGTTATATCCCCAACATTAGGCCCCAGGTTGACTTGAGCCTGTTCATGTCAATCTTCAAACTCACTTGGCGGCGAGTCTCACATTTTTGTCACCTGAAAAAGAAAACTCATAACCCGCCGTGACGTCACGTCGAATATGCTAAAAAGATTTTGTGACGTTTGCAACGGATCCTCTCATTGAATGGTCGGCCCGAAAATCGAGGCGCCCTCCTCGGTCAATCATCACTGTGCTTCCTCGATTTTCGTGCACACTGTTGCCATCCCATCTCTTAAATAGGGATATGAAGGGGCCCCCTTTCCTTTCTCTGCCGCCACGTCTTCTTCTTCCTCCTTCAAACAGCCGCACCTCCGGAGCTCCGCCACACCTGACCGGACCTCGCCGTCGTCCCCAACGCCGGCCGCTGCATCGACTTGACTTGGACCAGAACTTTGCCAGCCCGTCCGCATCCGCGAGGTACCATTCTCAGCTCTCCTTGAATCTGGAGTCATCTCCATTTGGGTCCCCCGAGCGCATCATTTTTCCCTAGTGTTCTTCGCTGTTCGTCAAAGTGTTCTTCGTAGTACAGACCACCAAGCATCCTTTTGAATCTCATAACGCTGTTTATCCGTTGCGGTCGTCCTTTTAATGTCAATGCCCGCTTACTTTAGATCTGCATATCAATCTCCACCGAGTACTGTCCGCCTATTCTTCTTCTGTCGTTTTTAGGTCATGAATATATTTCATTTTACCTTCGCCCGTAGATCTTGCAGCTATAGTTGTAATATGCGAAACCTGTTTATCCGCACTTAGCTGTATTTTCCAGGATCGCCTTGTCCACCTAACCCGCCATTGCATTGGCGGCTCTCTGATAAAATACTTCGGCGGCTTAACACCTCACCCTTATACTGACTATAGCAGCCTTAATTATTTGACGTTTTTTTTTCTAAGCCGCCATACTCTGCGCCTTTTCGTAGTTTGACCTGCCATCATGTCGAGAGTGCCCTCGTCTTGCGATTGGGTCAGCTCTGGAGTCACCGAACAACTCTTACTTGATTTCGTAGAATCGGGTATCTTGCCGACTCAGGATGTTATACATTGGCGGGTTCCAGGGCCAGAAACAAGACCTACTCCTAAGGAAGGGGAAATTGTCGTGTTCACTGATCACCTCCTTCGCGGATTTAGCCTGCCCGGGTCAAAGTTTTTTCGGGATGTTCTTCATTTCTTCAAGCTTCACCCTCAGGACATAGGCCCAAACTCTGTCACCAATATGTGTCAGTTTCAAGTCTTATGCGAAGTTTACCTGCAAGAAGAGCCGTCTGTTGACCTCTTCCGTGATTACCATTACGTCAACCGCCAAACTGAAGTGGCGGCTGGACCAAGTTTGGAGCTTGGCGGCATTTCTATCCAGAGACGGAGAGATTTGCCCTATTCAGCAGCCATCTTGCCAAGTCACCCCAAGGATTGGAACAAGACTTGGTTTTACTGCAAAGACACTTCTCCTGAAGAAGAGAATCCGCTGCCGGGTTACCGTCCTACCTAGCTTTGCAACACTGGAGAACTCCTAGACCGGATGTCCGCCGCAGAATGAGTAAAATATGCTCCGGCCTTCGCAAAGATCAGGGCCTTAATGGCAAAGGGTTTGACTGGCGTCGACTTAACCCGCTGCTGGGTTAGCTGGAAGATCTTGCCACTGAGCCGGCGTGACCGACTCATGCACCAATTCACGGGTGAGCCCGATGACACTCTCTACTTCAACACCACCCCTCTGACAGAACAAGACATCAAGTCCTCCGTCAAAACACTTCTTGGTGAAAAGCAAGCGGTTTGCAACAAAGTTGGGCTGAAACCTTTCTGTGTCAAAAACCCAGCTCCAGCTGTAAGAAACCCCTTTCCACAAAATTGGTCAAACTTGTCTTTACTTTTTGTCTTGCTCCTTTTAACCTTTGTTGGCGGCTTATGTACAGGCCGGCTCTTCTTTCTGGAAAAAGAAGTATAATCCTCCTGTAAGAAAGCCTAAGGTGGGTAAAACCCGCGTCCAGAGGAAGAAAACTGCCGCTCAGGAACCGCCTGAGCTTGACGACTCAGAGGTAGAACTTGACTCCCTTGGCCGTCTCTTTATGCAACTTATTGACAACAATTATTCATAGGAGGAAACAAAAACAAGTCATGCAGATGCTCCTGAGGTAACTTACATCTCCTCTGACTCAGAAAATTTCCCTTCAGAGAAAATACGGCGGGTCATACGGAAAGTCCCATTTTCTCATCCTCTTGCTCATTGCTTATACCCTTATGTAGCCCCCAAGAGCTGGTTTAATATTGCAAATAGTAGACCGGGTCTTCCAATCTATGTCATAACTCGAAAAGCTTAGCCTGTAGCCCCCAAGTATCGGGTTAATATATATATTAAGCCGGTACTTAGTTGAAGAGTAGATCAAGGGTAGCCCCCAAGTCCGGTTCAGTATAAAATGATGAGCCGGAACTTCATTGTAAACTTGGAAAGCGCCGTGTGTAGCCCCCAAGTGCGGGCTTATCTCTACGAAGATGAGCCGGAACTTCATTGTAGACTTGGAGAGCGCCGTGTGTAGCCCCCAAGTGCCGGCTTATCTTTACGAAGATGAGCCGGAACTTCATTGTAGACTTGGAGAGAAAACACAGACATTAGCCCCCAAGTGTCAAGTATATTGCTTGCAATCTGCTTGAGACTTGAATCATAACAGCTTCATCAATCATCTACTAATATCTCATCCTGGCGACATAAACCTCCTGGTCGGCTTTATTTTTGTATAATACAGGAAGCTTTAGACGCGGCCGAGTCTGATCTGACCGGCTTAAAGGAAAACCTTGCTTCACAACAAACCGCCCGGTCTGAGGCGCAAGAAAAATGGCGGGTTGCCGTTAAGGAGCTTGAGAAGGCACAAGCTGACTTTGCTGCTTTCAAAAAGAGCGCTGAGTCTACACAAGCCGCCCTGACCAAACGCGGAGACGATGCTGACCAGCGGCTCAAGCTGGTGTCAGAGGAACTGCAAACCCTCAAGCGTCATATATCCAGGATGACCTCTGCTATCTTTGGTAAGTATTGAAGACTTGAAAAATTTCTTTGCTGGGTTGAAAAACTTGTGCGGGTGGCTTATAACACCTAATTTTCCTTGCAGGTCAGAGAAGCCGCCAATTATCTTCGGACAGCTTGTTGAAATTGAAAGCGATATATACTTTGACAGAACAGCTCTACCGCGGGACCCTTTGCACCATCAAGGCGATGCTGACTGAGAAAAGCATCCCCAAATTTATGAAGGGAGTGATAGAACTCTTATCAACTCTGCCCAAGCAAATTGAGGAACTCAAACGATCAGCCGCCAGGAATGGGGCAATGGCCGTGCTAAGCCGGTCTCTGGCCTTTGCTCCTGAACTGACTGCTGAAGAAATGATGGACGACTTTCCATCCAGAAAAGATGACGGCTCAGAATTCACAGAAGCGGACTACGCCAAATGTATGAAGGCCTCCCGAGTGCTCGCATCAACTCTCGTTAACGAAATTGACCTGTCCTCATACCAGGCGGCTTATGGCGAAGACAGCAAACGACTGCGCTGCCCAACCTTTGAAGCCAGGGAATTAGTTCCTGCACGCCGTAAGCCACTCTTTGCTCCTGAGATTGACCCGTCTCCCCTCTTTGACGAGGCCCAGTTTGAAGCTTTAACAAACTGCAACTGGGATGTGGACAACCTTCAGATCGAAGAGGTGGAAGACCCGGCGCAGGATAACCCGCCGACGAGCTGAACAAGTTAGTCCCGAGGAAGGATAATCCGGCTGCTTGACCCGCCGAGGCTAGCAGTGTACAAAACCTTTAAGTCCGTTGCATTTTAGGCTCTCTGGAGAGCTTTGTAATAGGCTTAGAAAAACTTGATTGTCTGAGCCGTGCCATCGTGCATGCACGAAACTTTGCACAACTTGATGCATCTTTAACTGCCTTGTAGTCTGCAAAAGTGAGGGATCACTAGAAGAGTGTCTAGAGGGGGGGGGGGGGTGAATAGACTACAAGCATTAATTAAAAACCTAACTTTTTCCCAAGTTAATTGGTTGGCAGATTTTAGCATTTCATGACAAGATAGTAAGTCTAACAGCCCTACACATGCATGTCAACAAATATGGCAGCAGAAAGTAAAGACATTGCACATGAAGTAACGAGTAGAGATATGGAGATCAAACGCAATTGGAGACGCAAGGACTTTTTCCCGTGGTTCCGATAGGTGGTGCTATCGTACGTCCACGTTTATGGAGTCTTCAACCCACGAAGGGTAACAGTCGTGAGAGTCCACGGAGGGCTCCACCCATAAGGGTCCACGAAGATAGCAACCTTGACTATTCCATAACGGCTTCCGTCCACGAAGAACTAGCCTCACTATGGGTAGATCTTCACGAAGTAGGCGATCTCCTTGCCCTTACAAACTTCTTGGTTCACTCCACATCACGAAGTAGGAGGCTCCCAAGCGACACCTAACCAATCTAGGAGGCACCACCCTCCAAAAGGTAATAGGCTCGGTAAAGATGATGAACTCCTTGCTCTTGTGCTTCAAGATGATAGACTCCTCAACACACAATCACTCTCTCACAGATTTGGCTTGGTGGAAGAGATGGGATTGGTGGAAAGCAACTTGGGGAGGCTAGAAATCAAGATCCATATGGTTGGAGTGGAAGATCTTGATCTCAACACAAGACTAGGTGGTTCTCTCTTAGAAAACTGGATGGGGCAAGTATGGAATAGTTCTGAGTGCTTCTCTTTTGAGTAGGTGGTGATGAAGGGGTATATATAGGCATCCCCAAAAATCCAACCGTTACACACAAAATGACCAACTCGGTGACACCGATGTGTTAATCTCAGTGGTACCGAAGTGACCAAAAGGTGGCAACTTTTGAATCTCGGTGAGACCGATATAGGAAACTCGGTTGCACCGATAAGGTGACCAACGGTCAGATTGACAATCTCGGTGACGCCGATCCAACAATCTCGGTTGCACCGATATTGTGAATTTGCATAACAGAAAGTTGGCAACCTAAACTCGGTGGCACCGGTATGGAATCGGTTGCACCGAAGTGGCTAGGGTTTGGCTGAGTCTATCTGAGGTGAGAATCGGTGGCACCGGAATGGAAAAGTTGGTTGCACCGATTTTGAGTATTTGGCTATGACAGACTTTGGTGGGAGAGCTTGTGGGTGTTTTTGGTGACTATCACTTGTGCACGTATGAGCATTTTGTTCACCAACAAAACCTTGCCCCCTTTTAATAGTATTGGCTTTCCTATGGACTCAAAGTGATTTCTCACAAATATAAAATGTAGAGTCCTCTTGCTTGAAGCTTTGCCAACCTATTTCCTTGCATCTTGGGGTATTCCACAATCTCCTTTTGCCAACCCTCTCTATGGACTTTATCTGAAATACACTAGGTAAAAGTATTAGTCCAAGAGAGAATGTATGTTGTCATGAATTATCAAAACCACCAAGGGAGCATATTGTGCTTTCAAAAAGACATCTTTCATCTCACTTTAACGGTGGCTCATCTTAGGAGACAAACCCTGCAAAGAAAAACAAAACAGTGTTTTGTATCGTTGTGAGGGCGGCTTGAAAAGCACAGCCCGGAGATGTTAAATCTCGTATAATCTCGCTTTCTTTTTTGGAAACTCATATGCCGGCTCTCTTGGGTGAACTCGCTGTTTGAACTCTTAACAGTACAGGGTCTCTAGTGAGAGTGACCGTCAACTCCTTTGAGCGGCTCAGGGTCTCTAGGCGAGATTAACTGGTAAGAGCACAATGAACCAGAGAGAGGCGCAGCAGGGCATGAGTACCCCCAGGGCCCATAAGCTACTTCTCACGTGACGTAAATCCGTCGTTTGAACCTTAAACATTGCAGGGTCTTTAAAAGAGTAACTGTTTAAGAGTACGAACGGGCCACATAGCGGAGAGTATGCAGCATATTGGTGAGTTTATCCTCGCTTTCCGTAAGCCGGCCCTCGCGTGACAAGAGCCACGGGTTTAACCTTGACCAGTACAGGGTCTCTAACGAGAGTGACTGTCAAATATGTTGAACAGCTCAGGGTCTCTAATCGAGATTAACTGGTAAGAGTTCGGCGGGTCACCTAGTGGAGCAGCAGCAGCATACAGGCAGGTTTAACTCAAACTTGCGGTGGCTGAAGAGCCGATCAAGAGGGTGTGTAAGCTAAACCCGGCGGGTTGGAAGCCCCCAAATGACCTTGTTGACGGAGTCAACTTTTTGGGTATATAACCCGGCCTTACAGTGGCTGAAGAGCCGATCAAGAGGGTGTGTAAGCTGAACCCTGGAGGGTTAGAAGCCGCCAATTGACCTGATGGTTGTATCCACTTTTGCACAATCTGAAATGTATAACAGGCAGAGGCCCCGGCTTGCTGGGATGCCAACTTTATTATATATATATGTGATATATACAATGATGATGTACAATGATGAGAGTCGATGACTCAAGTGTAATAAGGCCGCAGATGAGCAATATTCCACGGCCGGTGGGTCTCCTGCCCAGAAGTGCGTGACTCGTCTCGTACGTCAATGAGATAGTATGATCCATTGTTGAGGTTTCTGCTGACCACAAAAGGTCCTTCCCATGGAGGAGAGAGCTTGTGCACATCCGTCTGATCTTGAATCAGGCGCAACACCAAGTCGCCTTCTTGAAACGTCCGGGTCTTAACTCTGCGGCTATGATAGCGAGGCAGGTCTTGTTGATAAATCGCCGATCGAGCCGCCGCTAGATCACGCTCTTCATCCAAAGCATCTAACGTGTCCTGACGCGCTGTCTCATTATCTGCCTCAACCTAAGCCGCTACCCGCGGCGAGTCATGACGTATATCACTTGGTAACACGGCTTCTGTGCCATAAACCATGAAGAAAGGCGTATAGCCTGTTGACCTGTTGGGGGTGGTTCTGATGCCCCATAAAACTGATGGTAATTCTTCTACCCAACAACCCGGCGTTCGCTGTAGAGGAACCATAAGCCGGGGCTTGATGCCTCTCAAGATCTCCTGGTTAGCACGCTCCGCCTGACCATTGGATTGTGGATGAGCAACAGCAGAGACGTCAAGCCGGATGTGCTCACTTTCACAGAACGCCTGCATAGCCCCCTTGGATAGGTTTGTGCCATTGTCCGTGATGATACTTTGAGGGTAACCAAAACGGTAGATCAACTTTTTGACAAATTGAACCGCCGTAGCCGCATCACACTTGCTTACCGGCTCAGCCTCAACCCACTTGGTAAATTTGTCCACCGCCACCAAAAGGTGGATCTTCTTGTCTTTAGATCTCTTGAAGGGCCCGACCATATCAAGCCCCCAGACCGCAAACGGCCAGGTAATTGGGATCATCCGCTACTCCTGAGCCGGCACATGAGCACGCCGTCCAAACTTCTGACATCCATCGCACTTGGTGACCAGGTCTTCTGCATCCTTATGAGCCGTCAGCCAGAAGAAACCGTGACGAAAAGCCTTGGCCACCAGAGATTTTGAGCCGGCGTGATGACCACAATCGCCGGCGTGGATTTCATTTAAGATCTCCTTACCCTCTTCAGGTGAAACGCAACGTTGAAAAACGCCAGTGACGCTGCGCTTATGTAACTCGCCATTGACGATCGTCATGGACTTAGTTCGCCTTATGATTTGTCTTGCCAAGGTCTCATCCTCGGGCAACTCGCCGCGAGTCAAGTACGCTAGGTAAGGCAACGTCCAGTCAGGGATAGCATGCAGAGCCGCCACCAGCTGCCCCTCCGGGTCAGGTATAGCCAGGTCCTCCTCTGAAGGTAGCTTAACTGACGGGTGATATAGCACATCCAAGAAAACGTTAGGCGGCACCGGCTTACGCTGAGAGCCCAGTCTTGATAATGCATCAGCCGCCTCGTTCTTGCGACGGTCAATATGATCCACTTGATAACCCTTGAAGTGACCCGCAATGATGTCCACCGCCTGACGGTAAGCCGCCATCCGCGGGTCTTTGGAATCCCACGTGCCTGAGACTTGCCGAGCCACGAGATCTGAGTCGCCGAGGCATCTAACCCGACTCAAGTTCATCTCCTTAGCCACACGGAGGCCATGAAGTAAAGCCTCATACTCAGTTGCATTGTTAGTACAAGGAAACATCAACCTTAACACATAACAAAACTTGTCACCTCTAGGGGAAGTTAAGACAACTCCAGCCCCTGACCCTTCCAATTGCCTGGATCCATCAAAGTGAATTGTCCAGTATGTGTTATCCGGCTTCTCCTCGGGCGACTGACACTCTGTCCAGTCGTTTATAAAATCCACCAAAGCTTGAGACTTGATAGTCGTGCGAGGCACATATTTCAAATTAAGAGGCCCAAGCTCCAACGCCCACTTAGCAATCTTGCCAGTGGCTTCTCTGTTTTGAATTATGTCACCCAACAGGGCGGAGCTAACCACGGTGATCTGGTGTCCCAAGAAATAATGCTTCAACTTGCGATTCGCCATGAACACCCCATATATTAATTTTGCCAATGTGGGTACCTTTGCTTGGACTCTATCAGGACTTCACTGACGTAGTAAACCGGCCTCTGAACCGGGTACTCTTTCCCTGCCTCCTTACGCTCCACAACAATTGCGGCGCTGACTGCCCTGCTGTTAGCTGCCACATAGAGGAGCAAAGGTTCCTTCTCAGCCGGAGCGGCCAGGACCGGCGGCTCAACTAGCTGCTTCTTGAGTGCCTCAAGCGCCTCACCCGCCGCCTTACTCCAGACAAAGTTGTCTGTTTTCTTCATCATCTGATACAGAGGAATAGCCTTCTCACCTAGGCGGCTTATGAACCGGCTTAACGCAGCGATTTGACCCGCCAGGCGCTGAACGTCATTGATGCACGCCGGCTCAGACAGGGATGTAATAGCCTTTATCTTATCCGGATTAGCTTCAATGCCACGCTCAGAAACTAGAAATCCCAAGAGCTTGCCTGCAGGAACTCCAAAGACACACTTAGCCGGGTTAAGCATCATATTGTAGACCCATAAATTATCGAACGTTTCCTTCAGGTCGTCAAGTAGAGTCTCCTTCTTTCTTGACTTGACCACAATATCACCCACATAAGCATGAACATTGCGCCCAATTTGACTATGAAGACAGTTCTGCACACAACGCTGGTAAGTCACCTGGGCACTTTTGAGCCCAAAAGGCATAGACACATAGCAGAAAGCACCAAAAGGCGTAATGAAAGCCGTCTTCTCTTGGTCTTTAACTGCCATCTTGATCTGGTGATAACCTGAATAGGCGTCCAGGAAGCATAAACTCTCACAACCCGCCGTTGCGTCAATAATCTGGTCAATTCGGGGGAGAGCAAACGGGTCAACTGGATAGGCCTTGTTAAGATCCGTGTAATCCACACACATACGCCACGTGCCGTTCTTCTTAAGCACTAGCACTGGGTTAGCTAACCACTCTGGGTGAAAAACCTCCACGATGAACCCTGCTGCTAAGAGCCTTGCGTCTCTCCTCATTGAATCGCCGAAGGGACTACTTGATCGGCTTGAACTTAGGATCCACATTAAGATGGTGCTCAGCGAATTCTCTCGGTACACCCGGCATGTCAGACGGCTTCCATGCAAAGATGTCCCGATTTTCACGGATGAATTCGATGAGCGCGCTTTCCTATGCGGGATCCATGTTAGCCCCGATAGTGAACTGTTGTGATGAGTTGCCCGGAGTGAAATCTACCAGCATGGTATCATCCGCCGCAAACTTGAGGGGCGGCTCAGATTCCGTGTTAGGCTTCTTGAGTGGAGTCATGTCTTCCGGGTCAACATTTTCCTTATAGAATTTGAGCTCTGCCTCTGCACAACTTGACTCTGCGTAAGCTGCGTCACCTTCCTCACACTCAAGAGCCGTCTTCCGATCACCGTGCACGGTAATTGTCCCTTTCAACCCGGGCATCTTGAGCTGTAAGTAAACATAGCAAGGCCTAGCCATGAACTTGGCATAAGCCGGCCGTCCAAACAGAGCGTGGTATGGGCTCTTGATTTTGACCACCTCAAACCATAGAGACTCCACCCTGTAGTTGAATTCATCACCAAAAGCTACCTCCAAAGAAATCTTTCCCACTGGATAGGCCGACTTGCCGGGCACCACACCGTGAAAAACTGTTGAAGAGGGCTTAAGGTCCTTGTCAAGCAAATTCATCCGGCAGAAAGTGTCATAATACAGGATGTTGATGCTGCTGCCGCCATCCATAAGTACCTTAGTGAACACATATCCACCCACTTGGGGGGCAACCACCAAAGCCAGCTGCCCCGGGTTATCAACACGCAGCGGGTGATCTTCCCTGCTCCAAGTTATGTCATACTCAGACCACTTCAAATACTGCGGGAGAGCCGGCATGACCGCATTAACCGCCCGCTTGCGCACCTTCCGGTCTCGCTTGTCAAGGCAGGTTGTAAAAACATGGTACTGACCCCCGCTGAGCTGCTTCGGGTTACTCTGGTACCCCGATTGGTTATTCTGCTGCTGGCCTCCACCGCCAGATTGCTGATGATGACCTCCTTGACCTTGGTAACCGGATCCTGAGCCGCCTGCACCAAAGCCGGCTCCTGACCCGCCCGGCCCTGAGCCGCCTGACAGACCATTACCATTATTACGATGTTGCTGAAGGCTGTAATCCCGAAACTACCGCATAATACTGCAATCCCTCCATGTGTGGCTTGCCGGCTTATCCGGCCGGCTGTGCTCTGGACAAGGTTTGTTGAGCATTTCTTCCAGATTGAAAGGTGCCTTACCCTTGTTAAAGGGCGTCCTGAAGTTCCCGTTGCCCTTAGCACGATTGTTCCCAGCGTTGGTATTCGCCACTAATTCTGACCCGCCGTCCGGGTTCTTCCGCTTGCCCGGGTTGCTGTTTCCGGCCTTGTTTTGTGGTTGACCCTTTCCATTGTTATTCTTCTTACCCTGACCCGATTTCTCATCATCAAAGCCCGGGTCTTTCGTGTTGTACGAGTCGGGATACTTAGTGAGAGCCGCCATGAGCTCCCCCATGTCCTGGCATGAGCGTTTGAGTCGGCCAAGCTTCTGCTTCAGGGGCGTGAAGTGGCAATTCTTCACCAGAATCAAAATTGCTTGAGCCGTCGTAATCTGTTTAGACGAGTGGATGATGGTTGAGACCCGCCGGACCCAATGATGAGCCGACTCATCCTCGCGCTGCACACAATGGTCCAAATCCACAATCGTCATGGGCTGCTTGCATGTTCCTTGGAAAATTTTGATGAACTTCGCCTTCAGTTCGGCCCAGGAATTAATGGTGTTGGGTGGCAAGCCCTTCAACCATGTGCGAGCCGGCCCTTCCAGCATCATGATGAAATATTTGGCACATACTGAATCGCTGACGTCTAACATCTCCATGGCCAGCTCATAGCTTTCAATCCAAGCCTCTGGAGGTAGGTCAGCAGTATAATTTGGCACCTTGCGAGGACCCTTGAAATCCTTTGGCAGACGCTCATTCCGCAAAGCCGGCGCTAAGCACGGTACTCCCACAGCCCTGGAGGTTACTCCTGCTCCAACTGAGACGGAAGGTGCAACTGTGGGTTCCTGATGAGCCGCCGCCGCGGCCAGAGCCGCTGCTTCTCGCTGTGCTCTTGCCCGATCCACCAGCGCCTGAGCATCCAGAGCCGCCCGATCGGCTCGCGGCGGGTTCCGGTGTCGTTCACTACTAGAAACCACTGGCGACTCATAACGCCGGCTATAGCTGCGGCTGGGGATGGGAGTTGAATGCACGCGGCTCCGGCTGTAAGTATACTTCTCCTGCTGGGCCACCGCCGTCTGCAGGTATCCAATAGCGTTCCGCACCTCTTCTGCAAAAGGCGCCTCATCGGGGATGGGGATTGTACCAAGCCGGGTTGCCGCTGCCACCATGTTCTCAGCCGGGTTAGAATAATGACCCGGCGGCGTCCGAAAAGGCAGTAGTGGGGTCTGGTTCTGGTGGGGCGGGTCTGACCGCTGATGCTGAACCGCCGCCCGGCTTCCAGGTACTTCCGCCGTCCGGGTTACGGTCAAAGGCACGTTCCGTCCCGTCCCTGGCGTGTTGAAAAGATTTCTGGCTTCATATTGATCTGGCAAGCGGGATTGATGCCTCATCCGATGGACCGCCACTGCAGATTGCTGCTCTAACTCAAGGCGGAAAGCGTCCGCCCTCAGGCGCTCCGCCTCAGCATCCATCTGGGCTTTCAGCGCATTGATTTCCTGTTGGACTCTGGTCATCTGGTTCTTCAACCTCGTGATCTCCGCATTACGGGCCGCTTGGTTTTCAGCAGTGACCTCAGTCGCCATCAGGGTTGTAAGCTCATTCATCAGATCCAGAAGAACCTGAGCCGGCGCTGAACCCGCCATGAAGACGACAGCATGGTTCGGCGGCTCATAATCCTCCGGCTCCTGATATTCCGACTCGGGGTAAGGCTCGACGTAGCTCCCAAGCCCACCATTATGAAGCTGATAGATTGATTCCGTCTCTCCGCTCGAGGATCCATCCTCTGAATAGATGAGAGTTTCTTCCCGTGACATAGAACCTTCAAGCTCCACGCCCTGGGTGAAGCCGTCGAAGGCATGCTTCCTGCCCGGGTTAGCACGGGCGTGTGGCACGCGTCGGTCGGGTTGCTCGCGCCGGGCCGGCTCGACGATGTCGGTGCAGACGTCCGGCCCGGGTTCAGATCCGCCGATCTTGCCGATGAAGACATGGATTCCGCCAAAGGGGACCCGGAACCCGTACTCAATTGAGTCGGTTTCAGGGCCCCAGCCGGGGTCGTCGATGTAGAGCCTGCCGCGGCGACTCTTGGTCATCCTGCCAACCGCGTACCCCTCGATCCCTGGGAGAGAGCCCTTTGAAAACTCAACACCACCGAGCGCTAGCCCCACGGTGGGCGCCAACTGTCGTGGTTTTGTCACGTCAGATGTCTGAAGACTTAGGTTCGAGGCCATCGCTAAGGCGGTGGACTCAAAGGGGTTGGTCGAGATGAGGGACACGAGTTTACCCAGGTTCGGCCCCTCGAGAAGAGGTAAAAGCCTACGTCTTGCTTGTGTTATATTGATTGGAGTATGGATTACAAGGGAGCGGATTCGCTTGACCTAGTTCTCGACTAGTTGGTTTCTGTCTAAGCCGCCCCAGGGTCTCACCTTTATATAGGAGGTCGAGGCCCCGGGTTACACGAGTCCTAAACCAACTCATACAACGTAGTCAATCCTGTCTCTAAGCCGCATTGCCGTCTTGGGCAAGCCGTCTCCGGGCGGCTTAACCGCCCGGGTCTTTTACACCATCTTCTGTCTCTGGGCCTTCGTCTTGGCCCGTCTGATAAGCCGCCACGCGGCCTGGCCTTCATCCGGCCTGCCTTAAAGATCTTGGCTATGAGCCGCCAGGTATGACCCGACCCCTCCTGGGTGGGTCTTACCACGGGGTTATATCCCCAACACAATCCGAGAAAGTTTTATACGCACTTTTAAAAACAATATTTTGCAATGCCGCGGGCGCGTGCGTGTGTGGTTGGACTCGAAACGGACAACCACACGAACTGAGAGAACTGGCGAATACAAACAGATGCAAGTTTTCAAAAATGAGTGGCGATGCTATGCACATGATGCGAATGATGCGACGATGAATGCGACAACCACACGAATCACACGATGACAACGGAATACAACGGGAATCTTCTGAAGCATCGGTCTCGGGCTGTTACATGTTGATACGTTTTAACCCGGCCCAATATGGCGGGTTACACCGTCGAGTTATATCCCCGACATTAGGCCCCAGATTGACTTGAATCCATTCATGTCAATAGATCTTTCCTTCCTTTGGCTGCTCATCCTTGGAACGGTATCTTCTATGAATTTCATGACGCCAGCTTGTTCTGCTCCCAAACTTGACATTTCCTCTAGCTCGTACTTGTTGTGACGTCATCCTTGCTGACCATTGTTCTCCAATGTCACCATAACATATCCCTTCGAAAACTGCGCCAAATCTAGGTGGGCGTGAAAACTGAGGCACACTTGTAGCCACAAATTTACCTTAGTCGCTTTGTTTTCCTCAGCGCCGTTTCACTTTCTTTCCCCTTATAAATAGGCCCCGCTGGGCTCCACAGTAACCTTTCCTCATCGTCTTCCTCCTCCTGCTTCTCCATTGACCGAACACCACCAGAGCTCCCAAGGTGACTCCATTGCCAGCATCGTCAAGCCTTCTCGCGACCGCCGAAGCAAACTCGATCATTTTCGCATCGGCTCCGACGCCACCTGGTATGAACCCTTACTATCTAGGGTTTCAGCATTTCTAGTGTTCTTACCGCCTCCAATGCGTTCATCTGAAATCGTGTTCAGTAGATCCACATATTATCCACACACTGTTGTGTATTCTTAGATCGATCTCCACTCCATTTTCCATATAAGCAAATCTAAAATGAGCCACCAAGGGTTATCCTTTGGACCGCTGCAGTTTCGGTTGTTCCGTCGGCTAGAACATATATCTTGCTATTTTTCTTCGTTTAATCAGATCCACCTAGAGAGAAACTTTCATAGAAACTTGTTTGTGACCCAATGTTTTTGCTAAGTGGTGAAGATATCCCTTCGGCCTTCTTAAATTTCACTGGCTCATAAAAATACCTTAGTGTAGGCGGCTTATAATCTGCTCCGGCTTATCTTTCTCATTATTCTTGTAGCTATTGCATAACCCGCCATGGCTCCGAAAAACCCCAAAGTTTTTAACTGGGCAAAGAGCAAAGAATCCAAGCTTACCTTGGAAAACCTCATGGACCAAGGCTTCTTGCCGGCTCGAAAAACTATAAAGTGGCGAGCTCCCGAAGAAGAGTCGTCCCCACAACCACAACCAGGAGAGGTTGTAGTATTTACTGATCATTTGCGCAGAGGCTTTCGCCCTCCCGGCTCAAAATTCTTCAGGGACCTCTTGGACTTCTTCAAGCTCAGGCCTCAAGACATTGGTCCAAACTCCACGACCAACATCTGTTAATTTCAAGTGTTATGTGAAGTGTACCTTCAGATTGAGCCGTCCGTGACTTTGTTCAGAGACTTCTTTTATCTCAACTGCCAAACGGAGATGAAGAATGGTGCTTCCTACAAACTTGGCGGCATCTCCATCCAGAAAAGGAAAAAGAGTGCCTTCCCAGAATCGAAGCTGGCGAGTCACCCAAAGGGGTGGAACAAAACTTGGTTCTACTGCAGAGATACTTCACCTGAAGGAGAAAATCCTCTGCCAGGTTTTAGACTGGAAAGACTTAGTGGTAAGGAGGATTTTCCGGGTTGGCCAACTGACGAAGAGAGAACTTCTTTAGCACCTCTTCATGCAAAATTGAGGGCCCTGACCGCACATGATCTAACCGGAATAGATCTGATTGGCTGCTGGCTAAAATGGCGGATCCAACCCGTCAGTTTGAGGGATGGCTTAATGTGTGACTATTCAGGCTCCTCAAATGATCCTCAGCGGTTCTCTCGTGAAAACCTCACTGACAATGCTCTTACCAAGGAAACAAAGAAGTTTTTCTCTGACTCAAAAGAGCTGTGCAGCGTCACCGGCTTGGGTCCATTTTACCTTCTCAACCCGCCGCCTCAGGTATTAAATATCTCCATTGTCTCTTGTCCATGTCTCTCTAGACTCGCCATTTACTTATTATATATTTTATGTATCTGCAGGCGGATTCTAACTTTTGGAAAGTTGCACCTCAAGCTTCCCTTCCTGCCACGGGTAAAAAGAATGCCCCAGTCTCCGTGTCATCTTCAGCGGAGGAATCTGAGGTAGAACTTGACTCTCTCGGCCGCCTGTTTAATGAACATGCTGACGCACCTTCTTATCAGGGCGACTTGGAATTTAGCCAAGCTGGCAAAACTGAGGTATCTCTAATTTCCCCCAGTCCTTTGGAAATGCTTGTTTCTCGGACACCAAGACAAGCCGTTCGGAAAGTTAAATTATCACACCCAGAAGCTCATTTGGCTCCTGTTTTTCTTTTGAAGAACACACAGTTTGCCGGGTCGTCAAAACGCAAGATTCGGGATGATGAAGACCCTAGTATATCTCAGGCGCCGCCGACTTGCAAACCACGCCTTGAGCTGCCCCATTGTCCAACTGATTCTCGCCCTAGAGCCGGTTTGTTTAAAGAAGCTCTCAATCCTTTAAATTCCCTTTATCAGGATTCTCCTTCATCATCGGGCGACTCAAGAGCGTCACGGCTTCCCCCTTTCAATGTCAATCATGGGTAAGCGTTTATCTTTGCAAAGTCCGTATTGTATCTTTCCTTGTTTTGGTCTCAACTTGTAATAACTTTTGTTGTACTGGTGATCCAGAGCCAAAGCTATTGTGTGCAAATAGGCAGGCGGATCATCTTCTGGACCAACAAGCCAAGAGACACCAATTCTTCTGAAGATGACTCCAATGGTTGATTCTTTTGAAAAGGGACTTGATGCCAGGGTAGAGCCGGAGGCTGCCACTGAGATTCCTGAAACGAATGAACCGGCATTTATGGATGCTCCTCCTGAGATTGAATCATCCATCTTTCCTTCCAAGCCAGCTTGTGTAGATGAACTTATGGCATCATCTGACCACAATGTTCCAGACATTGAGTTTGTTAAAGAAAATTTGCAAGCCCCCACCGCTTCCACTTCCTTAGCTAAGATCGTGAATAAGGATGAATCGGTGACCTTGGATAAGGGAAAGGCCAAAATGGAATTCCTGGAATTATCCATACTTGGTGTTAAAGACCTGTATCAAGAGTACTTGACCCGGCTGACTGAGAGCCGAGAAATTGAAAAGAGCATGATAAATGCCATGAAGGAAAAAATATGAGGTAAACTTCTCATTTTACCATTATCCTGTATATTACCATTAGCCTCCAAAGACCAGCTTATTATGATAAGCTGGTTTTATAGAATGACTGAGCCTCTAGTAACCGTGTAGCCCCCAAGGGCCGACTCATCTTCTTGAGGTGAGTCGGGTCTTTTTAAGATAAAAGAAGTTCAACCTGTAGCCCCCAAGGGCCGACTCATCTTCTTGAGATGAGTCGGGTCTTTTTAATATAAAAGAAGTTCGACCTGTAGCCCCCAAGGGCCGACTCATCTTCTTGAGATGAGTCGGGTCTTTTTAAGATAAAAGAAGTTCGACCTATAGCCCCCAAGGGCCGACTCATCTTGACTCATCTTCTTGAGATGAGTCGAGCCTTTTTAAGATAAAAGAAGTTCGACCTGTAGCCCCCAAGGGCCGACTCATCTTCTTGAGATGAGCCGTGTCTTCTTCCCTACCGTAGTTTCAAAAGAAACAAGATACATTAGCCCCCAAGTGTCAAGGACATTGCTTGCAATCACCTTGGGACTTGTAAATATAATTACTGATGCCTGTTGCTCGTCCATCAGGGATATTGTGAAGATGCTGAGTCTGTTGCTGTGAGACTGCAGAGGCGGCTCAAGGAGGAAAGAAGATTGAAAACTGAAGCTGAATCCACGGCGGCTCACTTCAAAAATTCTGCTTGTGAGGCGAACGAACGTCTGGAACATGCCATAAAACTGTTCGAGGCGGAAAAAGCTGCCTTGACAAAACGTGCGGAGAAGGCTGACAAAAACCTTGGCCCTGTGAAGGAAAAATACGCTACTCTCGTGAAACAAATCAATGAGATGTTGGCAAAATCTTCGGTACGTGTTCCGTGTCGCCTTTGTCAATGTGCCGGCTTATGAACCTTATGGCGGCTTATTTCGCTTTCTCTTATGCGCAGGGCGAAAAAACCACAACCTCGTAGAGCTGCCAATTGTAAAATTGAAGACCATCTTCACGTACGTAGAGTAGTTGTTTACATGCTCTGTATACTCCATTATGGCTATGAAGAACCTAAAGCACCCGCCGAGAAGTATCAAAGACATGTTGAAGCATCTCTCTACCGTGCCAGAATGGGTAATTGAAACCCGGAAATCGGCGGCTCGTGTGGGAGCAAACATGGCACTTGCTCAGGCGAAGGCGTATTTGCCAGAATTGGATGTGGAGCTTCTGACAGGCGGCTTCCCGGAGTTTAAACTTGACGGGTCAGCATTCACTCGTGAAGATTACGCAAGGTGCCTTTTGGAGACCCGACCACTGGCATCTTTGATAGCTGATGAGGTAGATCTTTCAAGATATCATCTAGCCTACACCGCTGATAATGAACGCATTAGCGCGCCCAAGGACGAGCCATCTGACCTGGTGTCACCTCGCCGTAAGACAACTTTTGCTCCTGACATTGACGCTTCAGTTCTTGTTGAAGGGACTGAAAATTTTGAATCTTTGCTCTCAATTTGTTGGCAACAGAAAGGCCAGCAGGTTGATGATGATGATGAGCCAGCGGGGTCAGGTCCAGAGGTGACTGATGATAGAGTTTGAAGACGGCTTAGAAGCTGGATGAGTCGCCTCGTCAGACGAGCCCCTGGTGTAAGAAAAACTTTTGTAAAGGATTATGTGGCTCCACTATGAGCCTATAATAGGAGTAGTGCTCTTCATAACTTTGAACTTGCTTTGTCGTGCCATCATGCATGTTGACGCCTTTTGCCAATGCTGAACTTTGATGTGACAAGCTTCTTGTTAATATGCTTGTCGGAGAACGACACCTATGGGATCGACTGGATCCCTTACGATTCGGAAGGGAGAAAGGCTTGCACAAAGAGCGGATCTAACGATCAACATGAGGAAATTTTTACCCAGGTTCGGGCCGCAAAGTTGCGTAAAACCCTACTCCTACTTGATTGTATTAGATGTGTTCTAACCCAAGTTCTAGGAGCGCTATGTGATGAACAGTACACAGCTGCTACGCATGCGGAATGGGCCAGAAGAGACCCCCCCTTAGCTGCACCTTGGGCCTCCTTTTATACGTTCGAAGGGGTCACCAACAGTAGTGCACAGTGCATACATGAGGTGTAAAGCAGCTACAGTGTTATCATACCTAATACTGACGGCTTAGGACAGAAACATTAAATGCTCCGTTGAGGTGTCCCTTAGCGTCTTGGGGACGGAAAAAGGGGCCGTCCCATCGGCACCGTTTAAGCCCATCCACTGCTAGTATCTGACACGCACCCAGGAGGACAACAGCTAAAAGACAAGCTGGTCGCTGCGCTGGGGCGATGACTGGGTGGCTGAGTCTTGCCGGGTGCGAGCCCTTGACGGGGCTTCTGCAGGCTAGCCCGGCAGATCTTGCCGGGCGCCTGGCCTTCGGTCTTCTATCTTCGGATCAGTGACTTGAATGTCTTCTTGATGTAGCTGTATTTGCATCCAGCTGTCCCCCGGCAAGCCTTGCCATAGGCGCGGCTACAACTGCCCATGCACAAGTATGGGGGTACTAAAGGACCCAAACTTTAGTGCATCGACAGGAGCCCCCGGGCCTAGGCCATACACGGGTGCGAGGCGTTGTTGGGCTAGGCCCAAACAGTGCACGGGCACGCGTGGCAGGAATTAACTGCTGTAATTATTCTGTTTACTGCGCCCCCCACGACGCCCATTGAATGCGGGACGTGGGAGACGTGCGTGTGACACCCTGATTTTGGCAACCTTTTCTTTTCAAAAATATTTGGGTTTCAATATGCAAATTGGTTGATTTTCAAAACCTTGCTAGTGGAGTTGACCTATGTCTTGCTAAATTTTTCTTCAACATCTCAAAACCTCCATCATTTTGATAAAACCTTTCCATGCCCTCCTGGACAATTTTTCCAATATTTAATCTCTTCTCTAAAATCATTTTCTTATTATGGGAATTTAGGTCACCACTATGTGTTGTGAAGCAACCAATAGTTTGGATGGCCAATTAATTCCCAAAATTTTTCCTCATCTTGTTATCATCATAGGATTCCATTTTCTCCAAAAATATTCAATTGCCCAATGGGAAATTTTGGCCAGAATAATTATTTTGTTTCTGACCAGAATCTGTCCATTGTGAAGCAACCCTATTATTTCTATTCCAAAAAATTCCCAATAAATTCCCCAAGCTCCTAGGCACCCTATCTTGCCTCAATATCCAAAAATATCATATTGGCCAGTACAACTTTTGAGCAGCAAGGCTCTGGTAAGTTTCTGCATTTCTGAAACCTCTGTGAAGGAAGTGCTAGCTAGAGATGCCTAATTGTCCTGAAATTTTTATGGCATCTGCTATGCATCAAATGACCTATCTACACCAGGTTTCAGCATCTGCAGAGCAACCAGTTGAGTGCCACAAGCTCATTTGTGTTCTGGGCCAGAATGATAACTTTCAAAGGAACCCCATTCATTTCTTTCTCAATCTTTCTCAAACCTTTCCAGTTTCTAGTCCTTCCAGCATAGATGATCCTAGACATCTCCTCTGGCTCCATACCTATCTCTTTTTCCCTCTAGAAGGTCCTCAAGATGGCTGGCGGAAGCTGTAGCTGAGGCTACACTTCATAGCAGGGTGAACCTGGTCGAGCTAGTGACCTAGGGAGGCTAGATGGACAAGGGTCGACCCCATGGACAAGGTGCGCCAGGCAGGCGTGTCCTCCTGGCGGCGGCACCTGTGGTGAGCACGACACTGGCATGCCAGTGCGCGCGCTCTGCATGGCGCCAGAGTTGGACGAGCACGCCCGAGCCGTCCATCACCGCTTCCCCCTTGTCCCATGGTGCCGACATCGTCGCAGCTAGCCGCGTGGCTCCTCCCGATCCATCCCGGTCGCCGGAGAAGGTCGCTGTCGCTTCCGGCCAAGCGTCGCCACGGGCACAACAGTGAGCTTCGGCCACTGTGGGCGTCCGCAAGCCATTAATGGCACCGGACCCATCCCGTCGCCCCCGTCTGCTCTCTTCCATCCCGTCGACGCTCCCGGCCAGCCAGCGAAACGTACGAACACCGGCGACGTGGCCAAGCCTCGCCGCTTCGGGAGAGATCCCCGCCCTCGCCCCTGCCTATTTAAGACCTCGCCCAGGCCCTCCGAGCTCATCAGCCATCTCCTCCTCCTCTCAATTGCTTCCCCGAGCAACGAGCCAAGGCCGAGAGGCCCTCTGGTCTCGAACCTCGCCGGAGCTCCGCCATCTGAGGTCTCCTCATCGCCAGCAATTCCTCGCCTTCCCGAGCCCAATTGACCCCTTCATCGAGCTCAGGGCATCTCCCTGGTGCTCCTCGACCTCCTGCCCGAGCCTCCCATCGCCGGAACCGCCGTCTTCGATCCCACCCGAGCGCCGCCGCCGTCTCTCTCGCCGGCGACCATCGCCGGAGCTCCGCCCCGCCTCTGTTCCCTTCCCTCTCTCTCTGTTTCAAAACGGGCAACCCCACCCGTCAGCGGCTCAGCTGCGCGCGGGCGAAGGGGTAAGTGGAAGCGTACTGCGAAAATACGCTTTCGACGTCAGCCCGCTGGAGATTTTCTAATTTTCTGTTAAATCCATTTTAAATCAGAATTTTGACTGCACTTTGACCTTGAATAACTTTTTATTTATAACCCCAATTGAGATGATTCTTTTTGCATTGTTTTGGTATTAAACTCCTTTAATTTCTGACCAGGTTTGGTATTTTTATCAGATACACAGAATATCTGGTACATAAAAAGGCTTTATGTGACATTTTCAATTATATTTGAAATTACTTTCAGAAGGAGATTTTGGTGCTTGTGAAGATCCAGAGTGTTTGTACCACCCAACAGAGCAAGGCAAGCCATGATACCCATTTCATGCATGCATTTCTATAGCATTGCATCTTTATATGCATTAGGTTACTTTATTTAATATAGATAATTCATAGTAATGTTTAAATATTCAAATATTGAGTTGAACCACTATAGTTGATAAATAAACTTAGTGGTTGATCTTGAGTCACCTGTCCGGGCATACTCGTGCAACCACATTTGCCGGTATGGGACGGCCCTGACCAGGTCTGGTTGCGTGATCTTTCACCGGTACCTCCAAAGAGGGAGGGTTATGCACGCGCGCTACCCTGATCAGGTAGGCGGTGATAATCCTGTGAGCCCAGTTGATAGTTGAGTTTATGCCGGCGTCCCCGTTTGGGACAGTAGACCCCGTTTGGGTCTACATAGTTTGGCCACGACGGTGGCAGGTGTCATGAGGACACAGGGGCCACCCAAGGCTGACCTCCGGGGGAGGAAGAGTGCCGGTGGTACGATGAAAGAGTCACAGGTCAGGCAGGTTTTGTTGAAGCAACGCTGGTCCACCCGAGTGGGATCACGAGGCCAGGTGCTTCATGGTGTGGGTAAAGTGTGCAACCTCTGCAGAGTGTCAAATCTATTCGAATAGCCGAGTCCACGGTATTAGACAGCCCGTCCAGACCAAAGTAGATGGTCAACCGTAACAATGAAGTTAATGATGGAAGAACTCGTCTTATGTTCGGAAGTACTCCGTGGGTAGGAGTATTCTGAGGGTTGTGGGACAACCCGAAAGAGAGTAACTTGATGATCGTTAACAGTAAGTAAATTGCTTAACTGATATTGTGTTGAATGCCATGCTATTGTTTGCTGCATTACTTGGTTGTCGTGAGCTTGCGAGTACATTCAAAGTACTCACCTGGCGTATCATGCCAGATGCAGGAGAATCCGAGGACGGAGGTCCTGAAGGTGCTGTTTATGCTAGCTAGGATGTGTCCATAGCAGTGTCCCTGTGGATGGAGTTGCGCTATGTTCCGCTACGCAGTAGAAGTGCTTAGTATTCCGAGGCCCTGCTATGTGACATAAATAATGTAGATACTGTCATAGCACCGAGGGTGCCTTTGGCCTCGTCACCATTGTAAGATATGCGCCTGTACTCGACTGTATCAATAAAGTTCAGTTCTGTTCTGTACCAAGTTGTTGTGTGTTTCCAGAAGACATGATCTCTGGGTTGGAAACACTGGTAATCCGGTTCTCTGAGCCGGGGTGCCACAGTGCGCGGAGCGGCCGTTACAGCCGCGCGCTCGCAAAAGCGTCATCATTTTTTTAGTAAAGAGGCAACCCCGCGCCTTTCCCATAAAAAGGAACCCGTAGAGGCACTGCTCATTTACCTCCTGTCTTTTCCAATCTGGGAACCGCCATCGTCTTCTTCCTCGAGTCGAAACAGAGCTTTTCCCACTCACCGCCGCCTCCACGCCCTCACCGTCTTCGGCCTCAGCCCCCACTGTCGCCATGCCGCCCAAGGCGAGCAAGGGCAAGGAGGTGGATGCCGCCGTCTCGGAGAGCAAACTGGCGAAGATGCGGAAGGAGCATGTCGTCTTCCCCCCGGCGCTCGACGCGAGCGCCCTGAGGGAGCGATACCGGTGTATGTGGGCGACGGAGACGAAAGCGCACCCCGCCACCCGTGTGAGTCCAGGTTCTTCTAGGGGCGGCCCAGATAAATATCACTTTTTTGCCGATTACTTCTACTGCGGGTCTATCTCCCTTTCTCTCATTTATTCAACGACATCATGCTCACATACGGCTTCGAACTCTTGGATTTCACGCCGAATGCCATGGCATGCATGTCTGTCTTTGCTCATCTTTGCGAAAACTTCGCTGGAGTAGTTCCTAGCACCGCCCTTTTCCGCCATTACTTCATTCCCCGTATCCAAAAGGGCGAGGCCCTTTCGGGTTCCATCGCTTGGATTCCGCGGCCAAGCAGCAAGGAGGTTTACCCTGACGGGGCCTACCGCGAGAAGTGGGATGAATGGCGGGCCAATGTGGCACCCCGATAGAGGGCCGACGCACGCCAGTCCCAGGATAAGACCTGGCGCATGTCAACGACATGATACAGCAATTCCAGGCACAAAATGGCTTTATTAATTATAGTGGAGTATTACAATACTGTTGCTTACAACAATATGCATAGCTCCAAGGCTAACTAAAGGGTATCAGAGGTCTTGATTCCGCGGCAACGACGTCTCTGGCTGGGCTCCATAACGCACAGGACTGGCTAGGTTACGATCTAGCACGACGGATCTTCTCCTGCAACTGGCCACGTGCAAGGCCATGTGAGTACTTTGAATGTACTCGCAAGACAACCAAATACATAGCAACCAAACAAGCAGATGACAAAGCAAGCCCTATGCTATGCATAAATTAATCCTAAGCATGGCATATCATGGATCAGATATATAATCTATGGCAAGATCATACTAAGTGCTTAGAATACTTACTGTACCGGATACCAACTTACTCTCTTCTTAGTTGTTCCACAACCCTCGTCATACTCATAATCCAACATGACCTGACTGAAATTCAATCCAAATCATGTGGTCATCCGACCACTCATCATATAGCCATCCCTTGGCTAACATATCATATACCCGACATCATCTGATGTCTACCCAAGATGAGTTCTTCCATCATTACTAACACTGCTACGGTTGACCACCTAGTGAGGTCTGGACGGGCTGTCCAATACCGTGGACTCGGCTATTCGAATAGATTTTGACACTCTGCAGAGGTTGCGCACTTTACCCACACCATGAAGCACCTGGCCTCATGATCCCACTCGGTTGGACCAACGTTGCTTCAACGAAACCTGCCTGACCCGTGATTCTTTCATCGTACCACCGGCACTCTTCCTCCCCCGGAGGTCAGCCTTGGGTGGCCCCTGTGTCCTCATGACACCTGCCACCATCGTGGCCAAACTATGTAGACCCAAACGGGGCCTACTATCCCAAACGGGGACCGCACGCAAATCTCAACAAACAACTGGGCTCACAAGGTTATCGCCGCCTACCGGGCCAGGGCAGCGCGCGCGCATAACCTTCCCTCTTTGGTGGTACCGGTGAAAGATCACGCAATCAGGCCAAGTCAAGGCCATCCCATACCGGCAAATGTGGTTGCACGAGTATGCCCGGACAGGTGACTCAAGATCAACCGACTAAATATCCTATCCCACTCAACATATCCATCATCGTACTATTCTACTGACAATAGTAAGTGCTATCATAGCAAGATCATAGTACCGATAATCATGGCATGAGATCATAATACTAACATGGCAATGATATTAACAATATCATTATTATGGCAATATGGAAATAAGACATGGCACTAGATGAATGGAAATGCTAGTGTCTAATACCGATGTCACCACCGGTGTATGCAAGTGCAGCCTAACAGGCGATACAGATAAACACACAGGTGCAAGCAAAGTCATCACGCAAGTCCGGAGCTCATGGTAAGAGGTTGGCTTGCCTGGGGGTCGACGAATATGCCGGGAGGAAGTGCGATCACCTCGCGGAAGAATTCGCCGGAAAGGGTTCTCTCTCAGAGGGCTCGATCGGAGGGCAAGGGCAAAATGGTTATTTCTACTGTGCGAACACAATATGGAAATAGTACCAACATGACGGGCTCGAAGAGACGAAGACGTGGGCACTGGTTTTACCTCGATCGGAGCTACGGTCGCGAAGTTGTGACCGTTCGTTCGTTAGGCAGAAAAGCAGACAGAAATCTGTCCACTACTGCCCTTAACGGGCGAACGCTCACAACTTAACAGATTTGGCCGGTGGCTAAGTCTGAAAACGCATTTGAAAAATACACTTTCAGAATAGGAAAGCGCGTTTCTGCTTTAGAACGCAGCAGAATACGCCTTCGCCACTGGAAAGCGCAGTTTGACATTACGCTTTCACTTAAACTGACGCGCGGGCCCGGTTGACTTTCCTCTCTCCAGCTGACGAGCGGGGCCCGCCTATCCTCTCTCTCTCCTCCCCTGGGTCGTCTTCTCCCTCCCGCTGTGGAGCAGGGGAGGCCGGACCGCCGGTGCAGCCAGCGCCTAGCGGCCGCGGGAGGGCCGGCCGGTGAGCAGGGCGGCTCGGCCGGGCTGCACCGCACCCGTAGGTGGCCTCGGGGTCGCCCGGGATGGCCGGTAGCACCGTTGCCATGGCTCGGCGCTCCGGCCGGAGATGGCCGCAGGTGAGGGACACCGGTAGGGCTACCTCGTCAGAGTTAAGTACGGCGGTAGCTCGCGGACCTCCCGGGGACTGCACGGGCGCAGAGAGTGGGAAGGGGAAGACCAGGAGCGGGTGGAGGCCAGAGGAATCTGCGGCGGCCGCCTCGGCCATTGCCGGGGCAGAGAGCTCCGGGGCTCGGTGGGGAAGGGCTAGGGCTCGATGGGGGACAGGAGGGGCTCGGGCGCGCCCTTAAATAGCTCGGGCATGGGGGTCTCACGACGACGCCCGATGCTTCGAGACGGCAGTGAGGTGGCCGTGCTGCAATAGAGCGACGGAGCCGGCTAGAAGCTAGAAGACGAGGGGGAGAGGGCTCTGGAGGGTTCACGCGCATGGTGGACAACTCGCAGACGCTCCTAGACAAGCCGGGACTCGCCGGAGACAGCTCCTGAAGGGTCCATTCGCACAGAGCACCAATTTGGCTGGCTTCGCACATGGTCACCGCGTGGCCATGGTGATGCCACGCTGCGCTCGATGCCAAATGATGTCTAGGGTCTTCTCCTTCCTATCCTGAGTTGACCTATGCAGATGAATGACTCTAGAGAGGACCTAGGTGACTGCACCATGGTCAAACAGTTGCCAGTAACAACCTGTTTGTGCTGTGGTGTGGCCACCACAGTGCTCCTCTTGTCCTGGTCTTGGGCAGGGGGGATTATCTACTAGGGTCGTCAACCTGGCAAAATCTCAGCTCAAACAAACCGTTCTAGATAGCACTTCCTTTGTAACTTGGCAGTCTGACCAGATTTGAAAATGAGAGAGCTGGGGTCAAATGGCTAGATGGACTTGGATGATTTTTGGTGTAGAGAGATGATTTGGTCATGAGGGATAGATGAACAAGTTTCAGATCAAATTGATTATCTATGATGGTACTTCCTTCACAGAGATGCAATCTGGTCAGAAACTTGAGAAAATTATGAGAAAAGATTGGCTTGGAGAGTTGAGCTGATTTTTGGTTTACAGAAGTAATATACCAATATGTACTTCCCTGCCAAATTTCAGCTCAATTGAATCAAGGAATCAAACACTTCCTTCACAAAGTGCCAGATTGGGCAGAAATAGAAATCAGATGGTTCTGAGGAATTGGCTAGATGAAAATGGCTCAAACTTGGAGGAGACCAATTATTTAGGCATATGGAGTCACTGTAAAATTTTCATACCAATTGCATAAGTGCAAATGGTACTTCGTTCACAGTGCTCCAATATGGACCGAAACTTGAATAAATTGCTGAGGAAGATTAGCTAGATGGAATGGTCTAAGTTTTGGAGGACAAGGGTAATGTATCATAATTAATTACCCTGCAAAGTTTTAGCCCAAGGAGATCAAGGAATCTTGCACATCCTTTGCAAATGGGAAAACTGGACAGAATTTGCAAATGGAAGTGGTGCTCAAAATTTGAATTGAGGAACTTGATATTTTGATGGAATTGGACAAGATATGGATATGAGAAGCTCCACAAATTATTTGGGATTTTTCCTAGCTACCAAAATGGTAGTTCCTTTGGAAAGGCCCCAAATTGGAATATTGGCTTTAAATAGGAAAAGGCAATTTTCCCTAGTTTAATTATGGCCAATATTTTTATGAGAGCTCAATATATCCACAAAGAATATCTCCATAGGTTTTCATGGGCTTTGGAGATGGATAGATATTTTCCTGAATTTAATTCCTCAGAAAGACAGAAAAAGGAATTAATTCTAGATGAGAAATATTGCATATGCCTTAGCAATATTTTTGCACATCTAGGGTTTATGAGGGAATAAGGATCTCTGGAAATTTTGGGAGGATCAACTGGGCAAGAAAAATGATAGCTCCTTTGTAATCATAAAGGCAGGATTTCCAGTTCCAATATTTCGGAACTATGGTTTGAATAAGATTCGGGGTTTACTGACGGGAGGTTGACTGGCACAAGAGGATGGGAAGGCACTAAGAGGTTAAGGATAGACTGAACTCACCTGGTCACTTGCCAAATTCCAGAGGAAAAATTCGGGAGAGAAAAGCTAGGAAGGAATAACAGCACAAAAATCGATAACCCGATTTTATGGGTGTTACAGCCAAGTGGTGCTGGATTCAGGAGACAGATCCCCAATCCTTTTGCCTGCCGCGGTAAACCAAGATGGTGCGTGGCAACGACTGGAGCGCCCTTGACCCTGAGGATGTGAAGCTCACAGTCGCAACTACCAGAATTCACCGCCTGAAAGCTGCTGGGCTCACGATAGAGATGGTAGGCGCCGATTTCCTTCGCCGGCGGATCGCCCCTTTGCAGAACAAACGGAGGCCAGCCTGGGAATTCAGGAACGTGGCAGACATCATGAGGCTGCGCCCTGGGCTGAATAACAATTTGACGCTCATGCAGCACGCAGCTCTCTGCCAGAAACTGTTCAGGGCTGATGTGACGCGCAAGCTGCCAGCAGGCATAGTCCCTTTGTGCAACAACTCTGCTCTGGCCTCAATCATTTCTATGATGCCGGTGTTTGACGCTCACAGCCTTGACGGGACTTGGATCGAACCACCCGCAGAGCAGGTACAACAATTCTTTGATAACCTGTCGGAGAAGGCCATCCATGAAGAAGAGAACCTTATCCGCGCCACCACTGAAGAAGAGGTGGCGTACATCGCCAGCAGGGCGGAGGAGGCAAATCTTGCCACAGAGGCCGGCAGCGCTGGCTTCGTGGAAGGGGAAACCAGCGAAGGGGAAGTGTTGCCAGGGGAAAGACTTGCCGGGCAGGGCGAGACTGCTGGAGAATAGAGCGGCATGTCTGCCGGGAACCCCTCCACCGAAGACACAGCCGAGGAGGAGCTGGAGGAGGAGCCCCCAGCTCTCGAAGTGAGGAAGAGGCGTATTATCCGGAGAGCCACCTCTGGTACCGCAGTCCACCAGCCTTCCTCAAGTGGTGAAGCCCCTGGCAAGGGTGCGGCCGGCAAGGCTGCACAGCGGCAAGGAGCTCATCAACAACCTGCGCCTGCCGCAGCCAAGCGGCCCAGGAACACTCCTCCACCTCCCCCCACAGACACCGTGGCGGAAGTCGACTTCGACCTTTCCGCCTTTAGCTCGGGGGAAGAAGAAGAGTAAGGACCTTGTTGCATTACTTTACTTTCTGGGTTTCTGGTTTTCCTTAACCCATTTGCCTCTTTTTGGCTTGTCTCCGCAGGGATACAGAAACATTGGCGCAAAGGATAGCGAAGAGGGCGAAGACCTCGACAGGCGAGGAGCCGCCGGCAAGCACCACAGGTGCGCCAGAGACGATCACCATGAGCCCGGGGCCCAGCCCGCGACGCAGTCCTCGACTCAGCTCCCGGCGCAGCCCCCAGCGTGAGTTTGCTACTCACTTTCCGCTGGCAAGTGCCGGGGTGTGCATCTTTACTGCTGACATCACCAGGCGTGCAGGAGGAGAGCAGTGACAAGGAGAACCATCAGAGGCTGCCCCTGACATGCCGCCTCCGTCAGCTACGCCGCCCAGAGATGGATCTCTGGCAAGGACTTCCTCTAGCGTGCTCTATCGCGATGAGGAAGAGCCGGCAAGCACGGGCACTGGCAGTTCTACGCCGGCAACCAATGTTGCCGCAGGTACTTGTTATTCTGTTTTTCTTTTTGTCTTCTTGAACTTCCACCTCAGTCTCACCTTATTTGCTTCCTTGGCCATCAGATCCCCCGTCGATGCAGCACATGGATGTTGATGCTGTTATCGAGGAGACCGCTAGGGATGCCGCCGCCGAGGCTGCCAGAACTGCTACTGATGAGGCCGCCAAGGAAGCTGCCACCGAGGCCGCCAGGAATGCTGCCACCGAAGCCGCCGAAGCCGCCAAGAATGCTGTCGTCGAGGCCGCCAGGGCCGCATGGGAAAAAACCACCAAGGAGTCTGCTGAGAGGGCCGGCAAGGAGACCGGTGACCGTACTGATGGCATTCCTGCCGCAGGAGCGCCAGGCGCTGCGCCAGCCCCGGAACCCCCAGCTGCCGGTGAGGCGGTTGTCGATGATCAGCCGTCAACATCCGAAGTCCCCTCATCAAGCAAATACCTCAAGGTTGGCGACAACCTGTTCGTCAGCATCCCAGGGACGGCAAGCATCGGGGTGCCAGCTGAAGGGGAGGTCTTTGACGAGGACGTCATCGCTGCTGCTGGGCTCGAGATTGTTGATGAACCAAGTGCCAGCAGCAGCAAATCTGAAGAAGAAAAGCTCCTCCAGGCCATGAGCAACAACTTTCAGAAGCTTCAGGCGCTTCACCGTGCCCGAAAGGAGAAATTGAACTCCAGGGCAGCAGTCGTCGAAGCAGCAGAGGCGAATCTCCAGAAGCGCGTTGAAGAAACACAAGTCTGGTATGCGGAGGCCCTTCAGGAGCTGAGGGCGAGCCAAGAACAGTTGAGCCAAAACTGGAACGAGCTCCTCATGAAGCAGTCTGTCGTTGAGAAGGCACAAGAGGAGGCGAAGCAATAGGCTGCCGCAGAGGACGCTCGCTTAACAGAGCGCCATATTGGGCTTGATTCCCATGAAGAGGACCTCACCGCCCGAGAGAAGGCGCTTGCCAACAAGCTTCGTGCCAAGGATGAAGAGCTTGGAAAGCTTATCGCGCAGTGGACCCAGGAGCTGGAGCAGAAACACAAGGAGACGCTCAAAGCTCTGACTGTAGATCATGCCGGCAAGCTGAAGGAGGCCGTCGATGCTGCCAAAGCTGCAAAGGCCGCCAAGGACGAGCTTGCCGACAAGGTGAAGAAGCTGGAAGCAGGTCTTGAGGATCACGGCAAGGAGCTCTCAACACTCAAGACTGAAAGAGAGAAGACTCTCCACAGCCTGATGGAGATACAAGTCGCCATATCCGACAAGACCAAAGAGCTCTCCATAGCCAAAGAATCCATCGCTGATTTGAAGATGAAGCTGTCCACGCTGGAGCAGTCCCTTGAGGAAAGTAGGGCTCGCGAGAAGGCCCTGATCAAAGATCTCCGGAATGAGCAGGAGCTGCTCAAGAGTGCCGCCGCCTCTCACAATGACTATGTGGAAGGAGTGCGAGTCTGGACTGAAAAGCTTGTCGACGTTGCGGAAAAGCTCGCGGTGCAACTGTCTGCCATGGGCGTGCAAGGCTTCAGGTATTCTTCTGACAATAGGGTGTCCACCAGCGCCAAGCTGACCATGTTCTTCGACCGCGTGCCTAAAGCCCTGGAGCAGCTCCATTCTGACCGAGCAACCCATCTGGCTAACGAGTCCCGCAAGCTCTGTCGGGTCGTCCTTCAAAAGGTGCTCATCAAAGTGGCGCACAAGAACCCCGGCATCAACCTCTCCAATGTCCTCGACCGCTTGCCAAAGGATGCAGACGTCAAGGCGCTTGAAGAGCTTTCCGCGCCCATCCTCGACAAGGTAGGCCAAGTCAAGAGGGTTGAGGGCGATCGTCGGGACTAACTGCTTCACTTGTCGCCGCCATTCCATGCTAAGAACAGTTTATCTTATGTTAGAATCGTGGCAAGAATCGATGTAATATAACTTGCTATGCTTCTGGATGAATGTGTGCTATTTCCCTTGTCTGATTTCTTCATGTATGGTATACTCCCTACGCTTTGTTGGAAACTTGCCGGTGCGCGCAACCTTGCCGCGAGCGCTAGGTGCGGGACTTTAGCAGCCTACTGGAGGTGCCGCTGCCGGCAAGATCCCTTGGCGTTCTCAGTGCAGCCACTTAAATTGTTGAGCGGACTCGAAACAAAACAAGGGCGCGACCGATCACAACAAGGTTCCTTCGTGTGTAGGTTTCCCATAAATAAGCCGAAATCGTTCAAGGAGAATAACAAAACAAAAATTTGTTTAAAGTTTCTGCAACTTAGCTTTTCGTTGCTGTACTCCTTCCGGCAAGATATCAACCTTGAACGTCGCCTATTGGTCATGGCATTGTTTATTCCCGCACCTTCCTTGCTTAATGTCTCACAATTTTTGTCCATAAAGCAAATCTGGAGAAAGCCGGCAACATAGCTTGGTCTTTCGAAACTCAAGTCAATCGATTTTTTCCTTCAATGATATTGAAGACGGATGATCCGGAAACTTGTCATGATATGAACTCAGTTATGTAACCCGGCCAAATATAAGCCGGTGGCAAGGGTAATATTGTACCTGAAAAATGCAAGTATATATATATATATATATATATGTGTGTGTGTGTGTGTGTGTGTGTGTGTGCGTGCGCGCGCGCGTGTGTGTGTGTTTTAATAATCCGGCTCAATGAGACTCGGAAAAAAGGAGACTCGCTTTTGAAGCTCAAGTCTTGCTTCCGTGAAGCGGGCGTAATATCCCATGGTTTATCCTAGCTTTCTGTATGCCGGCTCTCACATGACTCAAGCCAATGTTTTAACCTTAAAAGTTCATGGTCCAGAAAAGGATTAACTTTTAAGATTACATGGGGTCATCTGATCGGAGTCGCATCAAACATACAGGCAGGTTTAACTATATTTTAGTGGCATCTTAGCCGGGTCAAGAGGGTGAGAAAGCTAAACTCGATGAGTTGGAAGCCCCCAAGTGACCTATGTTTGAAATAATAGAGACTCATGCTCAATTTATAGGCTGAAACGACAGAGGCCCCGAGTTTTGGGGATGCCGGCTTTATTATATTTGAACATAAAGAAGTATATACATAATTTTGCGGGGGGGGGGGGGGGGAGAAAAATTACAAAAAGGTGAGCCGGTGGCTGCTAAGTGTAATAAGGCCGCAGGTGTGCAATATTCCAGGGCCGGGTCGTTTCCTCCTCAGAAGTGTATGAACCCTCTCGTAAGTCGACCAGGTAATATGAACCATTATTGAGGTTTCGAATGATGACGAAAGGACCCTCCCAAGGCGGGGAAAGCTTGTGCATCCCCGTTTGGTCTTGAATCAGGCGGAGAACTAAGTCGCCTTCCTGAAAAGTACGGCTTCAGACTCTACGACTGTGGTAGCGACGGAGGTCTTGCTGGTATATTGTAGATCTTGCTGCTGCTAAGTCATGCTCGTCTTCCAAGGCATCCAGGGAATTTTGGCGTGCTTGCTCATTATCCGCCTCGACATAGGCAGTCACCCGAGGCGAGTCATGACGAATATCACTTGGGAGGACCACCTCAGCTCCGTAAACCAAGAAGAAAGGAGTGTATCCTGTGGATCTGTTTGGCGTTGTTTGAATACTCCAAAGTACTGAGGGGAATTCTTCAACCCAACAAACTGGCGTTCTCTCAAGGGGCACCATGAGCCGGGGCTTGATTCCTCTCAAGATCTCTTGATTGGCTCTCTCAGCTTGCCCGTTTGACTACGGGTGTGCTACCGCTGCTAAATCGAGCCGTATGTGCTCCCGCTGGCAGAATAGTTCCATGGCTCCCTTGGACAGATTGGTACCATTATCAATAATGATACTGTGGGGGTAACCAAAACGGAAAATCAACTTCTTTAGAACTTGACTGCGGTCTCCGCATCGCAATTGCTGACCGGCTCTGCCTCAACCCACTTAGTAAACTTATCAACCGCCACTAATAGGTGGGTCTTTTTATCAGAAGACGGCTTGAATGGACCAACCATTTCCAGCCCCCAGACTGCAAACGGCCAAGTAATTGGAATCATACGCAACTCTTGAGCCGGTACATGAGCCCGTCAACCAAACTTTTGGCTCCCATCATACTTGCGCACAATCTCCTCAGCGTCGGCATGAGCCGTCAGCCAATAAAATCCATGCCTGAAAGCTTTGGTGACCAGTGATCGTGAGCCGGCATGATGTCCGCAATTGCCAGAATGAAATTCGTTAAGGATTTCCTGGCCTTCCTCAGGAGAAACACACAGTTGAAACACGCCAGTGCTGCTCCGTCGATGTAACTCGCCATTAATGATTGTCATGGACTTTGATCGCCGGATGATTTGTCGAGTGTCGACTTCCTCTTCTGGAAGCTCTCCTCGGGTGACACGCAGAGCCGCCACCAGGTGTGCCTCCGGGTCAGGGATAGCTATATCTTGTTCTGACGGTAACTTGACTGATGGATTGTGAAGGACGTCCAGAAAGACGTTAGGCGGCACCGGCTTTCTCTGTGAGCCAAGTCTAGACAAAGCATCAGCCGTCTCATTGAGCCGGCGATCTATATGATCGACCTGATAACCTTGAAAATGACCCGCCACATCAGAGACCGCTCATTTATAAGCCGCCATAAGAGGGTCCTTAGAGTCCCAAGTCCCTGAAACTTGCTGTGCTACTAGATCTGACTCGCCCAGACATCTGACCCGGCTAAGATTCATCTCTTTGGCTATCCGAAGCCCATGTAGGAGTGCTTCGTACTCAGCTGCATTGTTAGTACACGGGAACATGATCCGTAAGACATAACAAAATTTGTCACCTTCTGGAGAAGATATCACGACCCCAGCCCCCGAGCCTTCCAGCTATCTAGACCCGTCGAAGTGTATAGTCCAGTACATGGTATCTGGCCTATGCTCTTAAATCTGTATCTCTATCCAATCGTTGATGAAATCCACCAATGCTTGAGATTTGATGGCGGTTCGGGGCATGTACTTCAAGTGGTGGTCGCCAAGCTCAATGGCCCACTTGGCTATTCTGCCCGTGGCCTCTCGGTTTTGTATGATATCACCAAGAGGTGCCGAACTAACCACAGTTATCGGGTGTTCCTGGAAATAATGCTTCAACTTCTGGCTCGCCATGAAGATCCCGAAAACCAGCTTCTGCCAGTGTGGGTACCGCTGTTTGGATAGGGTTAAGATTTCGCTGACAAAGTAAACCGGATGCTGAACCGGATATTCCTTTCCCTCTTCTTTCCGCTCGACCACAACTGCAACACTTACCACCTTGGAGTTGGCAGCAATGTACATGAGCATAGGCTCTTTTTCCATGGGAGCAGCCAAGACGGACGGGTTAACAAGCTGCTGCTTGAGTGCTTCAAAGGCCCTGCCGGCTTGGTCTGTCCACTTGAAGTCGCCCGATTTCAATAACTGGTAAAAAGGGGTCGCCTTCTCCCCTAGACGGCTTATGAACCAGCTTAATGCCGCAATGCGTCTAGTGAGCCGCTGAACTTGATTCACGTTTGCTGGCTCGGATAATGATGTCATGGCCTTGATCTTGTCCGGGTTGGCCTCGATGCCTCGCTCAGAGACCAGAAACCCTGGCAAGTTCCCCACAGGAACGCCAAAAACGCACTTCGCCGGGTTAAGCTTCATCTTATATACTCGAAGATTGTCAAAGGTTTCCTTGATGTCATCCAAGAGTGTCTCTTTCTTCTGAGATTTCACCACGATGTCATCAACGTAGGCATGAACATTAAGTCCGATTTGTGGCTTAAGGCAATTCTGGACATAGCACTGGTAAGTCGCCCCGGCGCTCTTGAGCCCAAAAGGCATGGAGACATAGCAAAAGGCCCCAAAGGGAGTGACGAAAGCCGTCTTCTCTTAATCTTTGACAACCATCTTGATCTGATGATACCTGGAGTATGCATCCAAAAAGCATAAACGCTCGCAACCCGCCGTAGAATCAATGATCCGATCAATACGCGGAAGGGCAAAAGGATCCTTGGGACAGGCTTTGTTGAGATCCGTGTAGTCGACACACATGCGCCAAGTGCCGTTTTTCTTCAAAACCAGCACCGGGTTAGCCAACCACTCAGGATGAAAAATTTCCACAATAAACCCGGCAGCTAGGAGCCGGGCCACTTCTTCTCCAATGGACTTGCGTCTCTCCTCATTAAAACGATGGAGGTACTGGCGCACTGGCTTCATCTTGGGATCGACATTAAGGTGGTGCTCAGCAAGTTCTCTCGGAACTCCAGGCATGCCAGATGGCTTCGATGCAAAGATGTCCCGATTCTCACGGATGAACTTGATGAGCACGCTTTCCTATTTGGGATCCAAACTGGTCCCAATAGTGAACTGCTTGGACGAGTCGCCTGGTGTGAAGTCGATCTGCTTCGTATCTCCAGCCGGCTTGAACTTGAGCTCGGGTTCTGACTCAGTATTGGGTTTCTTGAGCGGGCTCATGTCAGCCGGGTCAACATTGGCAGTGTAGAACTTCAACTCCTGTGCCGCACAGCCCGACTCGGCGTAGGCCGCGTCTCCTTCCTCGCATTCCTGAGCTATCTTCCGTTTTCCGTCCACGGTTATGGTCCCTTTGAGTCTGGCATTTTGAGCTTGAGATAGACGTAACACGGGCGGGCCATAAAACGAGCGTAAGCCGGCCGCCCAAAGAGAGCATGATAAGGGATTTTTATCTTAACAACTTCAAACATCAATGACTCGCACTTGTAGTTGAACTCGTCTCCAAAGCCACATCGAGCTTAACCCGCCCAATAGGATAAGCCGACTTTCCTGGGACGATCCCCTGAAAAACCGTCGTCGAAGGGAGCAAAGTGCTTTCTGATAAATTCATTCGATGGAAGGTCTCGTGATACAATATGTTTATGCTGCTGCCTCCATCCATGAGAACCTTGGACAGAGTGTATCCTCCAACTTGCGGTGCCACCACCAAAGCCAGACCGCCCAGGTTGTCAACCTGGGGGGATGATCCTCTCTACTCCAGGTGATCGCATGTTCGGACCAGTTAAGGTACCTAAGGACCACCGGCTCAGCCATCTTGATAGCCCTGCTCTTGACCTTGCTGTCCCGCTTGCTGGTATTGGTGGTGAACACGTGGTATTGACCACAATTTAGCTGCTTTGGATTTTTCTAAAAAGTACCTTGGTCATCATGCTGCTGGAGCACCGCTCCTGAGTCGCCAAGGGCTCCGGATGTAAGTGACTCCTGCGCCGCCATACTTATCATAGCATGATCTGAAATCTGCAGGGGGAGATCACGATGTTCCTCGCAAATCTCCGTCCTGGGCGAACCTGCAAGTTTAGAGTCCGAGTTGATGACGATTGTTTCTTCGACGGCCGGCTCGTCCAGACGGCCGACCCGCCTAGAAGATCCGACCACGTCGTGACTTCGGGTCTTCGGCCGGCTTGACACCGGCCGGGTTGAGTACGCCGAGCTGGCTCAATGATGTTGGAGAAGATGTCTGGCTCGGGCACCGTCGCGCCGATCTTGCCGATGAAGACTTGGATCCTACCAAAGGGGACCCGGTAACCATACTCGATTGAGTTGGCAGCAGGGCCCCAGCCAGAGTCGTCGATGTAGATCTTGCCGCGGCGGCTCTTGGTCATACGACCGACCACGTAACTCCCGAACCCCAGAAGGGTTCCCTTCGAGAACTCAACTCCACCGGGCGAGAGCCCCACGGTGGGCGCAAACTGTCGTGGTTTTGTCAACCCGGCAGATGTCGTCGTAACAGGACTTAGGTGTGAGGGCATCGCCGCTTGGTGGCGACTCGAAGGGGTTAAACGAGAGAGAGAGTCGGGTTTACCCAGGTTCGGCTCCTCCTATGGAGGTAATAGCCTTCATCCTGTTTTGTGTGTATTTGATGAGTAGATCTCGATTACAAGGGTGTGGAATTGCTAACCTAGCTATCGAGAGGTTGTAACTTGAGTTTTTCGGCCCTAGCGGGCTGCCTTTATATATAGGTCAAGCCCTAGGGTTTACAATAGAGTCTGGGTCATATATGAGCCGTGGCCTATGACATCTCTAACTTGTCTTGCATCTTAAGGAAACTTTAACCGGCGTCTTTAGCTTCATGGGCTTTGAGCCGCCGTCTTCAAATGTTGGACCGCCCGACGTCTTGGTCAGCCGCCACCTTGTCTTGTACTCAGGACACAACCCATTTAAACTTGGTTGCAGAGTTGTTGATAGGTTTTAACCCGGCCCAATATGGCGGGTTACACCGTGGAGTTATATCCCCGACAGGAGCAGAGGAATTCAAATAATGTAGATCAGACAAATTAAGATGATGTAGTCCTTGTTTCAGTTGAAGTTGTTGAAAGTTATTCCATGCACAAATGAAGCAACATTTCTTTGATCGTAGTTATGGTCGTGGAAACAAATTTGGTGGATGAACTGCTTTTAGTAAAGTATGTTAGTGATGCAGAATAAGAAAATGATGTTGAATTGCAAAGGGGGGATTCTACTGCTCATGAGAGAAACATTAGCACTGATGATATGCAAGAGGACTCAACCTTTGTGGATGCGAACCATTGCATTCCAAGAAGAGAAACAAACTAGTCACATCATTTGTAATTGATAGCAAATATGCCAGGCTTATTGGAGTAAATCCTAGTTGGAAGCAACATGACATAAGGAAAACAATGCTTGAGGAGCTCTTTGCTAATATGAACATTGCACAGCACAAGAGGGCAAAGAGAATGGTCATGCAGAAAATGTTGCATTCTATAAAAGGAGAGTACTCAAAAGTTTTTAACTGTCTGTTGGAGTTGCTCAAAATAAACCCAGGTAGCATAGTTGTAGTAAAATTTGATCAATATGAAAAGGATACATCCATATCTTTTCCAGGGGTTTTACATGTGTGCTAATGCATGTAAAAATGGTTTCTCATTGGGTGTAGAAAATGAGTAGGGGTTGATGGATGTTTATTTAAAGGAGCTTGGATGGCTTATGTTATGTGCTATAAGAAGAGATCCAAACAATCAAATGTATCATATTGATTGGACAATTATTGAGAAAGAAACATATTAACCATGGTTCTAGTTTCTTGAAAAACATCACGTGGATTTGTAAATAAAAGATCAAGGGGATGGTTGGGTATTTATCTTAGACTAGCAAAAAATGTGTTAGGTCTATTGTGGTCATTTTCCCAAAAGGAGAGAATAGAATGTGTGCAAGACACTGCTACTTGTGAGATGCGTTGGTATTTTCCTCGAAGAGGAGAGGAGATGCAGTACAATAGAGACAAGTATTTCCCTCAGTGAGAACCAAGGTTATCGAACCAATAGGACAACCAATGTAAATTCCCTTCAACAACACCTACACACACGAAACCAAACACTTGCACCGAACGCGGGCAAGAGGGTTGTCAAGCCCGGTGAACTCGTTAGTTGCAAGGAATAAATCTTGATAGAATAGATATTGTAAATGCAAAGCAAAATAAAAGTAAATAAAGTGCAACAAGTTAATAAATATGTTTTTGTTTTCATTGTTTAAGTAGACCCTGGGGCCATAGTGTTCGCTAGAGGCTTCTCTCTCGAAAGTAGCATACAGTGGGTACACAAATTCCTCTTGGGCAATTGATAGAATTGCGCATAGTTATGACATGTTATTCACGACAATGATCATGTATATAGGCATCACGTCCACAAAAAAATAGACATAGATGATTCTGCATCTACTACTATTACTTCACCAATCTATCGTTATCCAGCATGCATCTATGGTATTAAGGTCATAACAAACGAAGTAATGCTTGGAGCAAGATGACATGATGTAGCCAAAGTAAGACAAGCAATATGTTCAGACCCCATCATTTTATCCGTAATGGCAACAATACAAATACGTGTCTTGACCCCTTCTGTCATGAGGATAGAGCACCGCAACATTGAACACATTATAATGCACCACTCCTACTGAAGATAAAATCAATATAGTTGGCCAAACCAAACCGATAGATCGGAAAGAAATACGAAGCTATAAGCTCATGCATATTGAAATTCAGAGGAGACCCAATAACTTTTCATGAATATCTGATCATAAACCTAAAATTAATCGAATCCCAACAAACACACCGCAAAAGAAGATTACATCGAATAGATCACCGTGGAGATCACAATGAACTTTGTATTGAAGATCAAAGAGAGAGAAGAAGCCATCTAGGTACTAGCCATGGACTCGTAGGTTTGTGGTGGACTACTGACTCATCTTCATGGAGGCAGCAAGGTTGATGTAGATGGCCTCCGTGATCGGTTTCCCCTCCGGCAGATCACCGAGAAAGATCTCCAGATGGCCTCCCGTCGGAACAGAGGCTTGCGACGGCAGAAAAAGTGTTTCGGGTGGCTCTTTGTTGGTTTCCCGATATTTGAGAATTTATATAAGAAGAATTAGGTCAAACAGAGCCAATAGGGGCCCACAAGGCAGGTCGGCGCGCCTACCCCCCTAGGCGCGCCCAGCTGGCTTGTGGCCTCCTCGTGCAGCTTCCTAACTCCTCCCGAAGCTTCCTGGGTCTCTTTTGTCCAGAAAAAAAAATGTCAAAAAGTTTCATAGCATTTGGACTTTGTTTGGTTAAGAATTCCTGGAAAACCAAAAACAGGAAGAAAACAACAACTGGCACTTGGCACTGGGTTAATAAGTTAGTTGCCAAAAATGATATAAAATAGCATATAATTGCATATAAAGTATACTAGATTGATAATATAATAGCATGGCACAGTCAACAAATACAGATATGTTGGAGACGTATCAACATCCCAAAGCTTAATTCCTGCTCATCCTCGAGTAGGTAAATGATAAAAACATAATTTTTGATGCGACATGCTACCTAACATGTAATATCTTTTTAGTATGATCATTAAGAAACAATGAACTAATTGATATCAACATAATAATATCCATAAGCATAAACAACATAATCATTACTCTTCAAAATATACGATCCTTAAAGAATGTTATTCCCTACTCATTTTATCATATCAAGCATGGCATGACTCGGTCTTCACCGCATAAGTATAAATCACGAGCACCCCAGTGTCAAACCAGACAATTGAATCGTACTTCTAATGCGCTTCAGCATTTTCAACTTCCCACAATACATGAGCGTGAACCAGGGATATAGCATATGGTTGGAATAGAATATGGTGGTAAATATCAAAGGAGTCAAAGTGGAAAAGAAAGTCTCGCATCAACTAGGCGTACCAACGGGCTATGGAGATGCCCACCGATAGATATCAATGCGAGGAGTAGGGTTTGCCATGCAACGGATGCACTAGAGTATAAGTGTATGAAAGCTCAACGGAAGCTAAGTCGGTGTGCATCCAACTTGCTTGCTCATGAAGACCTTGGGCATTTCAGGAAGCCCGTCATCGGAATATACAAGCCAAGTTCTATAATGAAAAATTCCCACTAGCATATGAAAGTGACAAAACTGGAGACTATCTATATGAAGAACATGGTGCCACCTTGAGGCACAAGTGTGGTAAAGGATAGTAACAATGCCCCTTCTCTCCTTTTCTCTCATTTTCATTTTTTTCATGGTGGGCTCATTGGACCTTCCCCATTTTTTCGTCCGGAGTGTCATCTCGACTTGTGGGGAATCATTGTCTCCATCATCCTTTCCTCACTGGTACAATGCTCTAATAATGATGATCATCACACTTTTATATACTTACAACTCAACATAAAACAATCATGACTCTATATGAATGCCTCTGGCAGTGTACCAGGATGTGCAATGATCTAGTGTAACATGTAGACATGATGAACGGTGGCTTTGCCACAAATACTATGTCAGCTATATGATCATGCAAAGCAATATGATGATGAACATAGAAGTCTTGTGACGAAACAGTGGAAGTTGCATGGCAATATATCTCGGAATGGCTATGGAAATGCCATGATAGGTAGCTATGGTGGCTGTTTTGAGGAAGATATAAGGTGGCTTATGTGTGATAGAGCGTATCATATCACGGGGTTTGGATGCACCGACGAAGGTTGCACCGACTCTCGAGGTGAGAATGGGCAATGCACGGTACCGAAGAGGCTAGCAAATACGGAAAGGTGAGAGTGTGTATATCCATGGATTCACATTAGTCATAAAGAACTCAATTACTTATTGCAAAGCCTTATTAGCTCTCTCAAAGCAAAGTACTATCACAGACTCCTAGGGAAGAGGTTGGTAGGAGTTAACCATCGTGCGCCACCGATTCAAACAACACGATAGGATTTAATTTCAGACATAAAAATGCTCACACATCATCACCATGCCATGTTAATACTTATATGAATAACAAATAACAAGCTTTAATTATCGATATACTAACCAACAATCATGTACTCATGTCCTTTCATATTACTACATCAATATAATCAACTCATGTTTCTTTTTAATGAGCTACATGAAAGTTTTTATTATATCCCCCTCGAATACCTATCCTTTTTGGACTAGTCTTACAACTTGTGCCATTTACCGTTCCTATTTCTTATGATACTCTCATAAATATTTAAGTGAAGCATGACAGTTAAATCATTTCACCAAATTTAGACGTCGTCGTGCTGTAAAAGATATCAGTGAAGCACAAGAGCAACTGACTATCTCAAAAGATATAAGTGAAGCATATAGAGTATTCTAACAAATTATGATAACCGCATGTATCTCGCAATATGTGCGTCCAGCAAACAATTATTGTGGCAAACTAAAGGAAAAAAGCACAACGCTCTAAGCAAAACACATGTCATGCGATGAATAAAAATATAGCTCCAAGTGACATACCGATAGATTGGAGATGAAAGAGGGGATGCCCTTTGTCAGGTCACGATGCACATGATCACCTATGGGGCCATCGGCCCCTTTGTGGTTCGGCGGGGGCGAAGTCACATTGCACAAATAGTAGAGGTGGTGAGACAGCACGACGATGAGGCGCTGGTGTTTTACCCAGGTTCGGGCCACTGGGAAGCGTAAAACCCTACTCCTGCTTTGGTGGATTGATCGGGGGAACATGAAGCACACACAGAGCTCAACCCCGGCAAGGTTGCCTTCGGGAGAGCTACTACGCGAGTATAAGTGTCCAAAGGTCTGAATCCTTAGCTAGGTTGCCTTGGGCCTCCTTTTATAGCTCAAGGGACGACCACAGTAGAAAAACAGACATTATCTAGTGATTAGATAGCTAACAATGCTATCATACCTAACTCTAGTACTTAGGACAAAATGCCATAAATGCTAGCCTAGGTGGTGCGCGGGGGTGCATCCCCGGCAATCTTCTGCCACCGCTTTGGCTAACCTTTGCTTAGTATCTTGACACGCCTCTGGACGGGTGTGAAATGGGCATAATCTGCCTTCCAGCGCGCCGCCACGTGCTTAGCGAGAGCCACTTAGCCACCTAAGGGCTCGACACCGCATCGACAAGTGACTGGCGTTGCGATGCGGTGGAGCGGTGGCCGATCGGCCCGCGCCTGCCGGGGGATGGCTTGCCGGGTCTTCCTGAAGATGTGTGCGCCTTGGTCCCCGGCAGGCACTGGGGATGCGACTGGCATGGCTTGGGCCTGTCCTGGGCCATTGCATCGACCTTGTCATCATTGCTTGGCCAGCGTAGGTTGCTTCTGCCGGAGTCTTGGTCTTGAATGTTGGCATGTTGATGGGTTCTACTACTACTGCCTGTGCATAAGTCAGGGGCACTGGGTACCCTAGTCCTAGTGCACCGACAGGAGCCCCCGGGTCTGGCCCAAACGTGCTTGCCCAACGCCGATGGGTCATGCCCAAAATTTATGCACAGGCGTGCAATGTGAGGGAATAACTGCCGTCTTTTAAGCCAGCACTTACTACTACCTCAGGCGATTTCTGCCACGCATGCCGCATGCATTGTGGGGAGTTGCAGTGGATGCGCATGGCCCCAAAGGTGTGGGAGTGGCAGAAACTGCAGCGCCAGGGATTGGAGCAGTGGGGCGGTTACCTGTTCGCCTGTGATCGTGGGTAGTGGGATTGGTGGAGATGGGCGGCCGCCTTGGAGCAGAGGAGAGACAACCCCCGTGCCCTTCCCTATAAGTAGGGGGCCACAGCGGGCGATGCGCATCCATTCCCTTCTCCTCCTCAATCTCAAGTTCACATAGCTTGCCCTTCTTCTCCGTCTTTGGACGCACCAGCCACCACCATGACGAGCGGGCGAGGACGACTCCCAACTTCTGCCGCAGCAATGAGAGTTTCCCTTCAGGATCATGCTGCTGCTTCAGCCGCGACGGCGGGAGGCAGTTCCAGTGCGCGTGGTGGGGGCGCTGCAAGAGGCCGGGGCCGGCGCGGAGCTCGCGGCCGGGGGAGGCGGAGCGCTGCACCCGATCTTCTTTCATCGGCGGTTCCTTCCTTAGCGATGGAGCATACTGAAAGTACGGCGCTGGAATTCGTCGTCAGGCTGCGCGGCCCTCCCCGTAGCCGTTTGTGACTCCCTCGCCCTTTCGCCAGGGTGATGGAGGTCTACAAGCCGCACGCGATGTAGTTGCGTGTGCATGGCTGTTGTAATGGCGCTGTGCAGGTTGACGTCGAGTTTCCGGCGCCCCGCGTCATGTTCCTCAGGCGTGGGTGGAAAACCTTCGCATGTGCCCATTACTTCATGAGTGGGTACGTCCTCTGCTTCAAGCTGGTGGAGGCCGATACGCTCTCCATCAAGATCTGTGGGCGTTTGGGCGCTCGCCTTGGCTGCTGCGAAGAGAGCTCGACCGACGATGAAAGCTCCTCCTCGAGCGACAGTGACGAGTGATACGTCTCCGTCGTATCTACATTTTTTGATTGTTTCATGCCAATATTATACAACTTTCACATATTTTTGGCAACATTTTATATGATTTATTGGACTAACCTATTGATCCAGTGCCCAGTGCCAGTTCCTGTTTGTTGCATGTTTTTTGTTTCGCAGAATATCCATATCAAACGAAGTCCAAACGCGCTAAAAATTTACGAATATTTTGTTGGGGAACGTTGCATGGGAAACAAAAATTTTCCTACGCACACATAAGATCTATCCATGGTGATGAGCATCTACGAGAGGGAGAGTGAATCTACATACCCTTGTAGATCGCTAAGCGGAAGCGTTAATAAACGCGGTTGATGTAGTCGAACGTCTTCGCGATCCAAATCGCCGAGCGTCCCGCGATCCAATCACGATCCTTCCGATCTAGTGCCGAACGGACGGCACCTCCGCGTTCAACACACGTACGGCTTGATGACGCCTTCACCTCCTCGATCCAGCGAGCGATGGTGAAGTAGTGGTTGAGTTCCAGCAGCACGACGGCGTGGTGATGGTGGTGAGGAACAATCTCTGCAGGGCTTCGCCAAGCACTACGGAGATTATGACGGAGGAACTAGAGGGCTAGGGTTGCCGGCACACGGCTTGGGAAATACTGATGTGTCCCGTGTGCTAGCCCTGCCCCTCTATTTATATGTTGAGCCTTGGGGTCTAAACTTGGAGTAAAAGCCTCCTCCGGGTCGGTTTTGCCCGCACAAGGTCGGTTTGGCCCGCAGGGAAAGAGTCCAACTCGGATCCCTGCCGAACCGTGCACAGCCGCGCACAAGCGGTAGTACCGCTTCACACAAGCGGTAGTACCGCTTGGGCGGTAGTACCGCTTCACACAAGCGGTAGTACCGCTCGGGCGGTAGTACCGCTTACGCGGCAGCAAAACTACTTTTGCACTTTCCAATACCTTGTGGGCTTTATCCCTTTGGCTCATATAAAGTGTTGCTGCACCCGAACACTTCGGTAAACATCCGGAACCCCTTCCGGTGAACTCCGGAACCCTTCCAGAGATCAAAACACTATTATCACATATATCAATCTTTACCTCCGGACTATTCCGGAGATCCTCGTCATGTCCGGGATCTTATCCGGGACTCCGAACAACTTTCGGTCACCAACATAATAACTCAATTATACTAATCGTCACCAAACGTTAAGTGTGTAGACCCTGCGGGTTCGAGAACTATGTAGACATGACCGAGACACCTCTACGGCCAATAACCAATAGCGGGACCTGGATGCCCATATTGGCTCCTACATATTCTACGAAGATCTTTTATCGGTCGAACCTCTATGTCAAGGATTCAGTTAATCCCGTATGCTGTTCCCTTTGTTCTTCGGTATGTTACTTGCCCGAGATTCGATCGTCGGTATCACTATACCTAGTTCAATCTCGTTACCGGCAAGTCTCTTTACTCGTTCCGTAATACAAGATCTCGTGGCTAACACTTTAGTCACATTGCTTGCAAGGCTCATTGTGATGTTGTATTACCGAGTGGGCCCTGAGATACCTCTCCGTCATACGGAGTAACAAATCCCAGTCTTGATCCATGCCAACCCAACAGACACCCTCGGAGATACCTGTAGAGCACCTTTATAGTCACCCAGTTACGTTGCGACGTTTGATACACACAAGGTATTCCTCCGGTGTCAGTGAGTTGCATGATCTCATGGTCAAAGGAACAGATACTTGACATGCAGAAAACAATAGCAATAAACTGACACGATCAAATGCTACGTTTACAGTTTGGGTCTTGTCCATCACATCATTCTCCTAATGATGTGATCCCGTTATCAAATGACATCTCATGTCCATGGCTAGGAAACCTTAACCATCTTTGATCAACAAGCTAGTCAACTAGAGGCTTACTAGGGACACAGTGTTGTCTATGTACCCACACATGTATTTGAGTTTCCAATCAATACAATTATAGCATGGATAATAAACGATTATCATGAACAAGGAAATATAATAATAACCAATTTATTATTGCCTCTAGGGCATATTTCCAACAGTCTCCCACTTGCACTAGAGTCAATAATCTAGTTCACATCACTATGTGATTTACATTGTAATGAATCGAACACCCATGCAGTTCTGGTGTTGTTCATGTTTAGCCCTTGGAAGAGGTTTAGTCATCGGATCTGCAACATTTAGATCCGTGTGTACTTTGCAAATATTTATGTCGTCCTCCTTGATGTAATCGCGGATGGAATTGAAACGTCGTTTTATGTGTCTGGTCCTCTTGTGAAATCTTGGTTCCTTGGCTAGAGCAATGGCACCAGTGTTATCACAAAACAGAGTCATTGGGTTAAGTGCACTAGGCACTACTCCAAGATCTGTCATGAACTCCTTCATCCAGACACCTTCCTTCGCCGCCTCCAAGGCAGCGATGTACTCCTCTTCGCATGTAGAATCTGCTACCACGCTTTGCTTGGAACTGCACCAGCTAACCGTACCCCCATTAAGAATAAATACGTATCCGGTTTGCGACTTAGAGTCATCCGGATCAGTGTCAAAGCTTGCATCGACGTAACCCTTTACGACGAGCTCTTGATCACCTCCATAAACGAGAAACATGTCCTTAGTCCTTTTCAGGTACTTCAGGATATTCTTGACCGCCGTCCAGTGTTCCATTCCTGGATCACTTTGAAACCTTCCGACCATACTTATGGCAAGGCTGACATCGGGTCTTGTGCACATCATTGCATACATGATAGAGCCTATGGCCGAAGCATAGGGGATGACACTCATCTTTTCTCTATCTTCTGCAGTCACTGGGCATTGAGTCTTACTCAACTTCACACCTTGCAAAACAGGCAAGAACCCCTTCTTGGACTGATCCATTTTGAACTTCTTCAAAATCTTATCAAGGTATGTGCTTTGTGAAAGTCCTATTAAGCGTCTTGATCTATCTCTATAGATCTTGATGCCTAATATGAAAGCAGCTTCTCCTAGGTCCTTCATTGAAAAACTCTTGTTCAAATATTCCTTTACGCTTTCCAGCATTTCTATATTGTTTCCAATCAGCAATATGTCATCCACATATAATATTAGAAACGCTATAGAGCTCCCACTCACTTTCTTGTAAATACAAGCTTCTCCGTAAACTTGTATAAACTCGAACGCTTTGATCACCTCATCAAAACGAAGATTCCAACTCCGAGATGCTTGCACCAGTCCATAAATGGATCGCTGGAGTTTGCAAACTTTGTCAGCATTCTCTGGATTGACAAAACCTTCTGGTTGCATCATATACAACTCTTCCTTAAGGTAACCGTTAAGGAACGCTGTTTTGACATCCATCTGCCAAATTTCATAATCGAAAAAGGCAGCTATTGCTAACATGATTCTGACGGACTTAAGCATCGCTACGGGTGAGAAGGTCTCATCGTAGTCAACTCCTTGAACTTGTGAAAAACCCTTTGCCACAAGTCGAGCTTTATAGACGGTGACATTACCGTCCGCGTCCGTCTTCCTCTTAAAGATCCATTTGTTCTGAATGGCCTTACGCCCTTCAGGTAATACTTCCAAAGTCCATACTTTGTTTTCATACATGGATCCCATCTCGGATTTCATGGCCTCTAACCACTTCTCGGAATCCGGGCTCATCATCGCTTCTCCATAGCTCGTAGGTTCATCGTTGTCTAACAACATGACTTCTAAGACAGGGTTGCCGTACCACTCGGGAGCAGTACGCGTCCTTGTCGACCTACGAGGTTTGATAGCAACTTGATCCAAAGCTTCATGATCATCATCATTAACTTCCTCTTCAGCTAATGTAGGCTCCACAGAAACAACTTTCTGCGCTGCGCTACTCTCAGGTTGAAGTAAAGGTTCAACAACCTCATCAAGTTCTATCTTCCTCCCACTCAATTCTTTCGAGAGAAACTCTTTCTCAAGAAATGTTCCGTTTTTAGCGACAAACACTTTGCCTTCGGATCTGAGATAGAAGGTATACCCAACTGTCTCTTTTGGGTATCCTATGAAGACGCATTTCTCCGCTTTGGGTTCCAGCTTTTCAGGCTGAAGCTTTTTGATATAAGCATCACATCCCCAAACTTTAAGAAACGACAGCTTTGGCTTCTTGCCAAACCAAAGTTCATATGGCGTCGTCTCAACGGATTTCGATGGTGCCCTATTTAAAGTGAATGCAGCTGTCTCTAATGCATAACCCCAAAACGATAGTGGCAAATCGGCAAGAGACATCATAGATCGCACCATATCCAATAAAGTTCGATTACGACGTTCGGACACACCATTACGCTGTGGTGTTCCAGGCGGTGTTAGTTGTGAAACAATTCCACATTGTCTTAAGTGACTGCCAAACTCATAACTCAGATATTCTCCTCCTCGATCAGATCGAAGGAATTTAATCTTCTTGTTATGATGATTCTCAACTTCACTCTGAAATTGTTTGAACTTTTCAAATGTTTCAGACTTGTGTTTCATTAAGTAAATATACCCATATCTACTTAAGTCATCAGTGAAGGTGAGAAAGTAACGATAACCACCGCGCGCCTCAATACTCATCGGACCGCACACATTAGTATGTATGATTTCCAATAAGTCACTTGCCCGTTCCATTGTTCCAGAGAACGGCGTTTTAGTCATCTTGCCCATGAGGCATGGCTCACATGTGTCAAGTGATTCAAAATCAAGTGACTCCAAAAGTCCATCAGCATGGAGCTTCTTCATGCGTTTTACGCCAATATGACCTAAACGGCAGTGCCACAAGAAAGTGGTATTATCATTATCAATTCTACATCTTTTGGCATCAATGTTATGAACATGTGTATCATTACTATCGAGATTCAATAAGAATAAACCCCTCACATTGGGTGCATGACCATAAAAGATATTACTCATATAAATAGAACAACCATTATTCTCTGATTTAAATGAGTAACCGTCTCGCAATAAACAAGATCCAGATATAATGTTCATGCTTAACGCAGGCACCAAATAACACTTATTTAGGTTCATCACTAATTCCGACGGTAATCGAAGAGCGAGCGTGCCGACGGCGATCACATCAACCATGGAACCATTTCCCACGCGCATCGTCACTTCGTCCTTTGCCAGCCTCCGTCTATTCCGCAGTTCCTGTTTTGAGTTGCAAATATGAGCAACCGCACCGGTATCAAATACCCAGGCACTACAACGAGAGTTGGTAAGGTACACATCAATAACATGTATATCATATATACCTTGTTTGTTGTTGGCCGCCTTCTTGTTAGCCAAATACTTGGGGCAATTCCGCTTCCAGTGTCCAGTTCCCTTGCAATGAAAACACACAGTTTCTGGTTTGGGTCCAGCCTTGGGTTTCTTCACGAGAGGAGCAACTGCTTTGCCACTCTTCTTAGAGTTACCCTTCTTACCCTTGCCATTTTTCTTGAAACTAGTGGTTTTATTGACCATCAACACTTGATGCTCCTTCTGAATTTCAGACTCAGCGACTTTCAGCATCGCAAACAGCTCGGCGACTGACTTGTTCATCCCGTGCATGTTATAGTTCAACACGAAGCTCTTGTAGCTAGGCGGCAATGATTGAAGAACTCTGTCAGTGATAGCCTCTGGCGGAAGGGGCATCCCTAACTCAGCCAGACGGGTGGAGTACCCAGACATTCTGAGCACGTGATCACTGATAGACCCGTTCTCCTCCATCTTGCAAGCATAGAACTTATCGGAGATCTCATATCTCTCGATCCGGGCATTCTTCTGAAAGATAAACTTCAACTCCTGGAACATCTCATATGCTCCATGACGTTCAAAACGTCTTTGAAGTCCCGGTTCTAAGCCATACAACATTGCACATTGAACTATTGAGTAATCATCAGAACGAGCCTGCCAGGCGTTCACAACGTCTAGAGACTCAACTGGAGCGGGTGGATCACCAAGCGGTGCATCAAGGACATAAGCCTTCTGGGAAGCCGTAAGGATAATCCTTAGATTACGGGCCCAGTCCACAAAGTTACTTCCATCATCTTTCAACTTAGCTTTCTCTAGGAACGCATTAAAATTCAGGGGTGCTACTGCGCGAGCCATGATCTACAACATAAATATAGCAAAGACAACTTAGACTATTGTTCTTAGATAATGAGTTTAGTTAATCATATTAAAAAAACTCCCACTCAAATTGACATCCCTCCGATCATTCGAGTGTAACATGATCCAAATCCACCAACTCAAGTCCGATCATCACGTGAGTTGAGGTGGTTTCAATGGTGAACATCTTCATGTTGATCATATCTACTATATGACTCATGTTCGACCTTTCGGTCTCTTGTGTTCCGAGGCCATGTCTGTACATGCTAGGCTCGTCAAGTTTAACCCGAGTGTTCCGCACGTGTAACATGGCTTACACCCGTTGTATGCGAACGTAGAGTCTATCACACCCGATCATCACGGCGTGTCTCGAAACGACGAACTTTCGCAATGGTGCACACTGTGGGAGAACACAATTTATCTTGAAATTTAAGTGAGGGATCACCTTATAATGCTACCGTCGTCCTAAGCAAAATAAGATGCATAAAAGGATTAACATCACATGCAAATCATAAGTGACATTATATGGCCATGAACTTGTGCTTTTGATCTCCATCTCCAAAGCACCGGCATGATCTCTATCGTCACCGGCATGACACCATGATCTCCATCATCTTGATCTCCATCAACGTGTCGCCATAAGGTTGTCGCGCCGACTGTTGCTTCCACGACTATTGCTAACGTTTAGCGATAAAGTAAAGCATTACATAGCGCTTAATGATTGACACGCAGGTCATACAATAATTAAAGACAACTCTATGGCTCCTGCCAGTTGCCGTACTCATCGACATGCAAGTCGTGATATTCTATACAACACATGATCATCTCATACATCACATATATCTCATCATGTAATTGGCCATATCACATCACAACATACCCTGCAAAAACAAGTTAGACGTCCTCTAATTGTTGTTGCAAATTTTACGTGGCTGCTACGGGTTTGCAAGAACCGTTCTTACCTACGCAAAACCACAACGTGGTGTAGTGATTGCTTTTTGATCTTCTAAAAGAACCCTCTTCATTGAACCGATTCAACTAAAGTGAGAGAGACAGACACCCGCCAGTCACCTTTATGCAACAAGTGCACGCAGCGGTAAAACCAGTCTCGCGTAAGCGTACGCGTAATGTCGGTCCGGGCCGCTTCATCTCACAATACCGCTGAATCAAGTATCAACTAGTAACGGCAAGCAATATGTATACACCCACGCCCACAACTCGTTTGTGTTCTACTCGAGATCTCATCTACGCATAGACCTAGCTCATGATGCCACTGTTGGGGAACGTTGCATGGGAAACAAAAATTTTCCTACGCACACATAAGATCTATCCATGGTGATGAGCATCTACGAGAGGGAGAGTGAATCTACATACCCTTGTAGATCGCTAAGCGGAAGCGTTAATAAACGCGGTTGATGTAGTCGAACGTCTTCGCGATCCAAATCGCCGAGCGTCCCGCGATCCAATCACGATCCTTCCGATCTAGTGTCGAACGGACGGCACCTCCGCGTTCAACACACGTACGGCTTGATGACGCCTTCACCTCCTCGATCCAGCGAGCGATGGTGAAGTAGTGGTTGAGTTCCAGCAGCACGACGGCGTGGTGATGGCGGTGAGGAACAATCTCTGCAGGGCTTCGCCAAGCACTACGGAGATTATGACGGAGGAACTAGAGGGCTAGGGTTGCCGGCACACGGCTTGGGAAATACTGATGTGTCCCGTGTGCTAGCCCTGCCCCTCTATTTATATGTTGAGCCTTGGGGTCTAAACTTGGAGTAAAAGCCTCCTCCGGGTCGGTTTTGCCCGCACAAGGTCGGTTTGGCCCGCAGGGAAAGAGTCCAACTCGGATCCCTGCCGAACCGTGCACAGCCGCGCACAAGCGGTAGTACCGCTTCACACAAGCGGTAGTACCGCTTGGGCGGTAGTACCGCTTCACACAAGCGGTAGTACCGCTCGGGCGGTAGTACCGCTTCACACAAGCGGTAGTACCGCTTACGCGGCAGCAAAACTACTTTTGCACTTTCCAATACCTTGTGGGCTTTATCCCTTTGGCTCATATAAAGTGTTGCTGCACCCGAACACTTCGGTAAACATCCGGAACCCCTTCCGGTGAACTCCGGAACCCTTCCAGAGATCAAAACACTATTATCACATATATCAATCTTTACCTCCGGACTATTCCGGAGATCCTCGTCATGTCCGGGATCTTATCCGGGACTCCGAACAACTTTCGGTCACCAACATAATAACTCAATTATACTAATCGTCACCAAACGTTAAGTGTGTAGACCCTGCGGGTTCGAGAACTATGTAGACATGACCGAGACACCTCTACGGCCAATAACCAATAGCGGGACCTGGATGCCCATATTGGCTCCTACATATTCTACGAAGATCTTTTATCGGTCGAACCTCTATGTCAAGGATTCAGTTAATCCCGTATGCTGTTCCCTTTGTTCTTCGGTATGTTACTTGCCCGAGATTCGATCGTCGGTATCACTATACCTAGTTCAATCTCGTTACCGGCAAGTCTCTTTACTCGTTCCGTAATACAAGATCTCGTGGCTAACACTTTAGTCACATTGCTTGCAAGGCTCATTGTGATGTTGTATTACCGAGTGGGCCCTGAGATACCTCTCCGTCATACGGAGTAACAAATCCCAGTCTTGATCCATGCCAACCCAACAGACACCCTCGGAGATACCTGTAGAGCACCTTTATAGTCACCCAGTTACGTTGCGACGTTTGATACACACAAGGTATTCCTCCGGTGTCAGTGAGTTGCATGATCTCATGGTCAAAGGAACAGATACTTGACATGCAGAAAACAATAGCAATAAACTGACACGATCAAATGCTACGTTTACAGTTTGGGTCTTGTCCATCACATCATTCTCCTAATGATGTGATCCCGTTATCAAATGACATCTCATGTCCATGGCTAGGAAACCTTAACCATCTTTGATCAACAAGCTAGTCAACTAGAGGCTTACTAGGGACACATTGTTGTCTATGTACCCACACATGTATTTGAGTTTCCAATCAATACAATTATAGCATGGATAATAAACGATTATCATGAACAAGGAAATATAATAATAACCAATTTATTATTGCCTCTAGGGCATATTTCCAACATATTTTCTCTGGAATATTTGTAAATTTTGAGAAGTGGAATCAACGCAATCGGAGGCCCACAGCCCCCAGAAAACACCAGGGCGCGACGAGGGGGCACAGGCGCGGCCTGGTGGGTTGTGCTCACCTCGTATGTTGGTTGGAGCTATCATTTGGCCACAAGAAAGCTAATTTTTGGATAAAAATGCCCTCAAAATGTCAGCCCGATCGGAGTTATGGATCTCCGGGAATATAAGAAACGGTTTTCGGCCAGAAAACAGGAACGTGAAATAGAAGAGAACAGAGAGGGAGATCCAATCTAGGAGGGGCTCCTGCCCCTCCGCCACCATGGCGGCCATAGACCGGAGGGGGAACTCACCTCCCATCTAGGGGGAGGCCAAGGAAGAAGAAGAAGGAGGGGGGCTCTCTCCCCCTCTCTCCCGGTGGCGCCGGAACGCCGCCGGGGCAAGCATCGTGATGGCGATCTACATCAACAATCTTGCCGCCGTCAACACCAACTCTCTCCCCCACTATGCAGCAGTGTAACACCTCTCTTCCCCGCTGTAATCTCTACTTAAACATGGTGCTCAACTCCATATATTATTTCCCAATGATATTTGGCTATCCTATGATGTTTGAGTAGATCTCTTTTGTCCAATGGGTTAATTGTGGTATGATGTTATGGATGTGAGTTGTATGTTGATATGGTGCTGTCCTATGGTGCCCTCCATGTCGCGCAAACGTGAGGGATACCCGTCGTAGGGTGTTGCAATATGTTCATGATTTGCCTATGGTGGGTTGCTTGAGTGACAGAAGCATAAACCTGAGTAGGTGGGTTGTTGCGTATGGGAGTAAAGAGGACTTGATACTTAAGGCTATGGTTGGGTTTTACCTTAATGATCTTTAGTAGTTGCGGATGCTTGCTAGAGTTCCAATCATAAGTGCATATGATCCAAGTACGGAAAGTGTGTTAGCGTATGCCTCTCCCTCATTGCATATAACAAGTATCTATCGTATCATATTCAATTGCCTAGGGACAATCTTTATCTTGCGTTACACAAAAAGCTTGCTACAAAACAATTTACTTTTATTGTTCTTTTATTAAAACAGCACCTAACTTTTATTTCCACATTCTTTATTATCTTGCAAAGTACTTCTAGTTTTATTCTTGCAAACTATCCTATCACCTACAAAGTAGTTTCATGCTTGTTCTAGGTAAAGCAAGCATTAGCGTGCGTAGAGTTCTATCGGTGGTCGATTGAACTTGAGGGAATATTTGTTCTACCTTTAGCTCCTCGTTGGGTTATCGAAAAAAGGCTACAAACGATCCCCTACACTTGTGGGTTATCAAGACCTTTTTCTGGCTCCGTTGCCGGGAGCAATAGCGCGGGGTGAATATTCTCGTGTGTGCTTGTTTGCTTTATCACTAAGTAATTTTTATTTTCTGTTATTAGTTGTTTTATATCTTTAGTTATGGATATGGAACACGAAACACCAAAAAAATTAGTGGTACTTGCTACTCATGGAGATGGGGAACCTCCTAAAACCATCGATGCTACTTATGTGAAACACGTTAATTACTCCTTCGATAATCCCGAGAAATCCTGAAGGAACTTTATAGTGGGATACACATTGGATCAACGTGAGTACTTTAGGGATTATCACTTATCTCAAAAAGGTAAACACTTATGGGATCAAATTAGAATACTGGAATGGTTTGCTTGGGATGCATGCTCGAGATGTGACTTTACTTGTTGCTCTAATATAGAAGCTCGACATCTTCCCTTTCAATGAAAATTTAATGATAATGAAACCTTAGCTTTTTATGCTAAGGGTATTTATGATTACTATGATGTGGAACGAATAGAAGAATTTGTTGTTTTTAAAGGTGCTTATGAAATTGCTTCTTTGCTTGAAAAGTATGATGATGATGTTCCTTACGAATCTGAAATTTTATCCATACTTAAATATTGCTATGATAATTATGATTGCAATGCTGATATTATTGAATTTATTGAAAGAATGACCGCTGCCTTGGAAGAGACTAATATTTTGCAGGAATCTATGGAAGAAGAAATTGCTGAAACTGTGAGCTCATTAGATGAAAAAGATGAGGAGGAGAGCGAAGAACAAACGGAGCAAGAGCGGATTAGCTACCCGTGCCCACCTTCTAATGAGAGTAACTCTTCAACTCATACATTGTTTAATTTCCCTTCGCACATACCGAAGGATGAATGCCATAATGAATGCTATGATGATTGCTATGATCCCTTGGATTCATTTGAAATATCCCTTTTTGATGAACTTGATGCTTGCTATGCTTGTGGCCATGATGCCAATATAAATTATGCTTATGAAGATGAACTTGCTATAGTTCCTTATGTTAAGCATGAAATTGCTGCTATTGCACCCACACATGATAGTCCTATTATCTTTTTGAATTCTCCCAACTACACTATATCGGAGAAGTTTGCACTTATTAAGGATTATATTGATGGGTTGCGTTTTGCTACTACACATGATGATTTTGATGAATATAATATGCATGTGCTTGCTGCTCCTACTTGCAATTATTATGAGAGAGGAACCAAATCTTCACCTCTCTATGTTTCCAATACTATGAAATTGCAAGAAACTGTTTATACTATGCATTGGCCTTTACTTAATGTGCATGAATTGTTCTTGTATGACATGCCGATGCATAGGAAGAGAGTTAGACTTCGTTGTCACATGATATATATCACTTTGTGCTCACTACTAAATTACAAATCATTGCTAATTAAAATTGGCTTTGATATACCTTGGGATCCGGGTGGATCCATTACTTGAGCACTTTATGCCTAGCTTAATGGCTTTAAAGAAAGCGCTACCAGGGAGACAACCCGGAAGTTTTAGAGAGTCATTTATTTCTGTTGTGTGCTTTTATAAAGTTTAAAAACAAAAAAATATAGGGGGGAACCTAAAACTTCACAAAAGGAAAGGTGAAAGTGAGAGAGATGATGAGCATCGTTGAAGTGGGGGACGTCCTTGAACTTTTGTTCATGCCCATGGAAACTTTGTGAATCTTGAATCACGGAAACTTTTCCAACAAAAATAATTATCCCCTTGTACAAATCCATTGTATTATAAAAATAATGTGCCAAGATTTGCCTTCAGGATGATTAGATTGCTTGTTGGTATGTGTGGTGTAAAAATAGAAACTTTGGCTGTAGTGCATGAATTTTCATTTTTTATTGGAACGTCAGAAATTTATGATTTTTTTACACAGTATTTCTGTACAAAATTTTTAAAGTTTCCTAATGTTTCATAATTTTTGGAGTTACAGAAGTATGGTCAAAGTTCAGATTACTACAGACTTAACTGTTTAAGACAGATTCTGTTTTTGATGCATTGTTTTGCTTGTTTTGATGAAACTATCGATTTTATCGGTGGTGTAAGCCATAGAAAAGTTATAATACAGCAGGGATAATGCAAATATAAAATATGAATTGTTTTGCAACAGTACTTAAAGTAGTATTTTGCTTTATTATACTAACGGATCTTACCAGTCTTCTGTTGAGTTTTGTGTGGATGAAGTGTTCGAAGATCGAGGAGGTCTCGATATGAGGAGAAGAAGGAGAGACAAGAGTTCAAGCTTGGGGATGCCCAAGGCACCCCAAGTAAATATCCAAGGAGACTCAAGTGTCTAAGCTTGGGGATGCCCCGGAAGGCATCCCATCTTTCTTCAACAAGTATCGGTATGTTTTCGGATTCGTTTCATTCATGTGATATGTGCAAATCTTGGAGCGTCTTTTGTGTATAGTTTTCACTTTTATTTTATGCACCATGCTGGTATGAGATAGTCCATGGTTTATTTATAGAATGCTCATTGCACTTCACTTATATCTATTGAGTATGGCTTTATAGAATGCTTCATGTGTTTCACTTATATCATTTGAAGTTTGGATTGCCTGTTTCTCTTCACATAGAAAACCGTTATTTGAAGAATGCTCTTTTGCTTCACTTATATTTATTAGAGGATGGTCTTCTGTAGAAAGAATTAAACTCTCTTGATTCACTTATATCTATTTAGAGAGTCAACAGGAATTGGTCATTCACATGGTTAGTCATAAAATCCTACATAAAACTTAGGGATCACTGAATATGACATGTTTGATTCCTTGCAATAGTTTTGTGATATATAGATAATAATATGTGGGAGGTACTAGTGGATGATTGTTTTTAGTAAGATATTGGTGTTAAGGTTTGTGATTCCCGAAGCATGCACGTATAGTCTCTTGTTATGCTAGGAAGTTGGAGCACAATTTATCCTTGATTGTCTATCTTTGTGTGAAGGTCGGGGGCGCGCGATGGTTAACTCCTACCAACCTCCCCCATAGGAGCATGCGTAGTAATACTTTGCTTCTAGAGAGCTAATAAAACTTTTGCAACAAGTATGTGAGTTCTTTATGACCAATGTGATTCCATGGATTATACGCACTCTTACCTTTCCGCATTTTGCTAGCCTCTACGGTGCCGTGCATTGCCCTTTCTCACCTCGAGAGTCGGTGCAAACTTCGCCGGTGCATCCAAACCCCGTGATGTGATACGCTCTATCACACATAAGCCTTATTATATCTTCCTCAAAACAGCCACCATACCTACCTATTATGGTATTTCTATAGCCATTCCGAGATATATTGCCATGCAACTTTTACCGCCTCCGTTTTGATGACTTGAGCATTCATTGTCATATTGCATTACATGATCGTAAGATAGCTAGCATGATGTTTTCATGGCTTGTCTGTTTTTTGATATCTTTGCTACGCTAGATCATTTCATTCATATAGAGTCATACTTTGTTCTAATGTCGTTGTAGTATTGAGTTGTAAGTAAATAGAAGTGTGATGATCATCATTATTCATTATTAGAGCATGCCCCAGTGATGAAAGGATGATGGAAACTATGATTCCCCCACAAGTCGGGATGAGGCTCCGGACAAAGAAAGAAAAAAAAGAAAAAGAAAAAAAAATGAAAAAAAGGAAAAAAAAAATGAAAAAAAAGAAAGAAGTAGAAGGGGCATTCTAATTCCACACTTGTGCTCAAAGTAGCACCATGTTTTTCATATAGAGAGTCTCCTGTGTTGTCACTTTCATATACTAGTGGGAATTAGATGCATACCCATTTAGTTTTCATATTGAACTTTCATACACTTATAGCTCTTAGTGCATCCGTTGCATGGCAATCCCTACTCCTCGCATTGATATCTATAGATGGGCATCTCCATAGCCCGTTGATATGCTGAGTTGATGCGAGACTTTCTTCTCCACTTTTACCCCTTTGAAACCTACCACCATATTCTATTCCACCCATAGTGCTATATCCATGGCTTGCGCTCATGTATTGCGTGAGAGTTGAAAATGCTGAAGCGCGTTAAAAAGTATGAACCAATTGCTTGGCTGACACCGGGGAAGTACATGATTTATACTTTCTGTTAAGAAGACAGAGCATGACAAGGCTATATGATTTTGTAGGGATAGCGTTCTTTAGCCTTGATATTTTGAAAGACATGATTATTTGTTGGGATGTCTGAGTATTAATGTCTTTATGTCAAAACTAGACTATTGCTTTGAATCACTTGTGTCTTAATACTCATGCCATGATTAGATATATGATCAAGATTATGCTAGGTAGCATTCCACATCAAAAATTATCTTTTTTATCATTTACCTACTCGAGGACAAGCAGGAATTAAGCTTGGGGATGCTGATACATCTCCGTCGTATCTATAATTTTTGATTGTTTCATGCCAATATTATACAACTTTCACATATTTTTGGCAACATTTTATATGATTTATTGGACTAACCTATTGATCCAATGGCCAGTGACAGTTCCTGTTTGTTGCATGTTTTTTTGTTTCGCAGAATATCCATATTAAACGAAGTCAAACGCGATAAAATTTACAGAGATTTTCTTTCGAATATTTGTGAATTTTGAGAAGTGGAATCAACGCAATCGGAGGCCGACAACCCCCACAAAACACCAGGGCGCGGCCAGGGGGCCCAGGCGCGCCCTGGTGGGTTGTGCTCACCTCGTATGTCGGTTGGAGCTATCCTTTGGCCGCAACGAAGCTAATTTCTGGATAAAAATCCCCTCAAAATTTCAGCCCGATCGGAGTTACGGATCTCCGGGAATATAAGAATCAGTTTTCGGCCAGAAAACAGGAACGTGAAATAGAAGAGAACAGAGAGGGAGATCCAATCTAGGAGGGGCTCCTGCCCCTCCGCCGCCATGGAGGCCATGGTAGAGGGGGAACTCTCCTCCCATCTAGGGGGGTGGCCAAGGAAGAAGAAGAAGAAGGAGGGGGCTCTCTCCCCCTCTCTCCCGGTGGCGCCAGAACGCCGCCGGGGCAAGCATCGTGACGGCGATCTACATCAACAATCTTGCCACCGTCAACACCAACTCTCTCTCCCTCTATGCAGCGGTGTAACACCTGTCTTCCCCGCTGTAATCTCTACTTAAACATGGTGCTCAACTCCATATATTATTTCCCAATGATATTTGGCTATCCTATGATGTTTGACTAGATCTCTTTTGTCCTATGAGTTAATTATGGTATGATGCTATGGATGTGAGTTGTATGTTGATATGGTGCTGTAATATGGTGCTCTCCGTGTCGCTCAAACGTGAGGGATCCCCGCTGTAGGGTGTTGCAATATGTTCATGATTTGCCTATGGTGGGTTGCTTGAGTGACAGAAGCATAAACCCGAGTAGGTGGGTTGTTGCGTATGGGAGTAAAGAGGACTTGATACTTAAGGCTATGGTTGGGTTTTACCTTAATGATCTTTAGTAGTTGCGGATGCTTGCTAGAGTTCCAATCATAAGTGCATATGATCCAAGTGCGGAAAGTGTGTTAGCGTATGCCTCTCCCTCATTGCATATAACAAGTATCTATCATATCATATTCAATTGCCTAGGGACAATCTTTCTCTTGCGTTACACAAAAAGCTTGCTACAAAACAATTTACTTTTAGTGTTCTTTTATTAAAACAACACCTAACTTTATTTCCATGTTCTTTATTATCTTGCAAAGTACTTCTTGATTTATTCGTGCAAACTATCCTATCACCTACAAAGTAGTTTCATACTTGTTCTAGGTAAAGCAAGCATTAGTGTGCGTAGAGTTGTATCGGTGGTCGATAGAACTTGAGGGAATATTTGTTCTACCTTTCGGTCCTCGTTAGGTTCGACACTCTTACTTATCGAAAAAGGCTACAAATGATCCCCTACACTTGTGGGTTATCAACGAGGAGGATAGTGTCGGTGAAGACGGCGATAGTGAGCTCCAGGCCGTCAAGTCAGAGTATGACGACCTGGACTGCAGCTGACCGCCAGTCGCACCGTCACCGTCAGCGAGCCCCCCCCCCCCGGCAGAGCGTTTTGCCGGGGGTTCTGGACTTGGGCGCCGTCTCCTCTCCCAGCTGGACCCTGGCAGGCTCGTGGACTTCGGCTTCGGCTTCGTCTTCCTTGCCGGTGGTCCTGACGGGCCGCACCCTGCCGGTCCTGACGGGGTCAGGCTGGGCTTCTGCTTAGGCCCTCCTTTCGCCCTTTCTTCTTTTTGTAGCTTGCTCCTTATTTTTACCTATCGGACCGAGCCGCACGTCCCCGGGTTAGGTGGGCTTGCTCGGCGATTGTGATAGGGACGGTGCCACTGCTCAGTTCTCCCTCCACTCGATCGTGGTCTACGCCGCGGTTGTGATGTCCACGTCGGACGCATCAGCCGCAGCACCGACGCCCCTCATCCTTGTCGCCGCCATCACTGCAGCGGCGACACGCGATGGGATCCGGGGAAGAAGGGGCTTATGGAGCAGCATTGCTCCTCTCGTTCGACGCTCCCAGCGGAGGAGATGATGACAAAGATCGATGCGCTGCCCATGAACTCAGGTTCGCGCAAACGACGCACCCCCTAACTGGCGCGCCAAAGATGTCGGGTCACGATACACATGATCACCTATGTGGACATCGGCCCCTTTGTGGTTAGGCGGGGGCGAGGTCACGTTGCACAAAGAGCAGAGGTGGTGAGACAGCACGACGATGAGGCGCTGGTGTTTTACCCAAGTTCGGGCCGCTGGGAAGCGTAAAACCCTACTCCTGCTTTGGTGGATTGATCGGGGGAACACGAAGCACACGCAGATCTCAAACCCGGCAAGGTTGCCTTCGGGAGAGCTACGACGCGAGTACAAGTGTCCAAAGGTCCGAATCCTTAGCTAGGTTGCCTTGGACCTCCTTTTATAGCTCAAGGGGCGACCACAGTGGCAAAACTGACATTATCTAGTGATTAGATAGCTAACTGTGCTATCATACCTAACTCTGGCACTTAGGACAAAATGCCATAAATGCTAGCCTAGGTGGTGCGCGGGGGTGCATCCCCGGCAAGCTTCTACCATCGCTTTGGCTAACCTTTGCTTAGTATCTTGACACGCCTCTGGACGGGTGTCAAATGGGCATAATCTGCCTTCCAGCGCGCCGCCACGTGCTTAGCGAGAGGCACTTATCCACCTGAGGGCTCGACACCGCATCGACAAGTGACTGGCGTTGCGATGCGGTGGAGCAGTGGCCGATCGGCCCGCGCCTGCCGGGGGATGGCTTGTCGGGTCTTCCTGAAGATGTGTGCGCCTTGGTCCCCGGCAGGCACTGGTGACGCGACTGGCACGGCTTGGGCCTGTCCTGGGCCGTTGCATCGACCTTGCCGGCGTTGCTTGGCCAGCGTAGGTTGCTTCTGCCGGAGTCTTTGTCTTGAATGTTGGGATGTTGATGGGTTCTGCTACTACCGCCTGTGCATAAGTCAGGGGCACTGGGTACCCTAGTCCTAGTGCACCGACTCCCTCCTGGGGCATTCCCGACTTAGACGCTTGTGTCTTCCTTGAATATTACCTTGGTGTGCTTGGGCATCCCCAAGCTTAGGGTCTTGTCATTCCTTATTCCTTCATCCATCGTTCTCTCACCCAAAACTTGAGAACTTCAGCACATAAAACTCAACAAAACCTCGTGAGATCCGTTAGTATAATAAACATATAAAATACTTTAGGTACTATTATAAATTTATTATTATTTCATTATTGCATAATAAGTACTATATTCTAACTTCTCCATGGCTTACACCCCCCGATACAATCCATAGCATCATCAAAACAAGCAAACTATGCAAACAAAACGAGAATTTGTCTAAAATAGAACAGCTTGTAAAGATCTATAGAAAAATTATACTTATGTAACTCCGATGATTCTGAAACATTACGAAAACATGGGCAATTTGTATACCAATACTGTGTAAAAAATTCAGATAAAAAAGACGTTCCAGTAAAATCATAGAAATTCTGCACTGGACGCAAAAGTTTATGTTTTTGCACCGTATCAATTCTACCATCTTCCAAATCATCCCAAAGTATTTACTTGGCACAAACACTAATTTAAACATAAAAACACAATCATTACAGTAGCAATAATCATGTCAACACACCAAAAGAAAAAGTATTAGGTTGTCTCCGAACAACCTCTTTCTTTACAACCATTAAGATAGGCTTGGGATAATAATGATGCTCACATAAAAGACAAGAGTTGAGGCACAAAGAGAGCATCATAGATCATGTAATTAAGACATTTAAGCCTAACATACTTCTTATGCATAGGAATTTTATAAGTAAATAAATTATCCAAACAAGAAGTATCTAGCATATGCATATAAGAAGAATGAAACATTAATAATTTCAGCACAAAGAGAGGTACGTGAGTAAGATGAGAATTTCTATAACCATATTTGCCTCTCTCATAATAATTACATGTAGGATCATTTTCAAATTCAATAATATAGCTTTCATATAAAATATTCTCTACATGATCCTCGTGCACAAAAGTCTTACAATCTTCCAAGATAGTGGGATTAACATCAACTAAAGTTATGACCTCTCCAAGCTCGCTGTTATATAAAAAAAAATCAATAGATTGATTATTCACCATTATTACCTAAAGTTGATGCTCTTCCAAACCCACTTTTAGTATCATTGCAAATATTAATAATAGATTCGTCATGAAGCTCAAAATTCTCACGATCACAAGAAACATCATAATTATCACCCCAATTATGATCATTAGCACAATTGATATTCATAGAATTTATACTTACAAAATTGCAATCATGCTTTCCATTCAATAAATGTATCCCAATAGCATTTTTATTCATCACTTCATTATTAACTATTGGTTTACAATAAGCAGCAAGTTTGAAAAGATTAACAAGTGGATGAGGATCCATTTATCTTTAAATTTTTCTTTACTTTCTATTATTGTGTGACAAAGATAAAGAAAACATAACTAGGCAATCAAAAGTAGAACAAGTGAATGGAAATTTGCGTGTAGGGACCTGACAAGAATTTGATGATGCTCCCCGGCAACGGCGCCAGAAATTCTTCCTGCTACTTGTGAGTTGCGTTGGGATTTCCCCCGAAGACAAGAGGAGATGTAGTACAATAGAGATAAGTATTTCCCTCAGTGAGAACCAAGATTATCGAACCAATAGGAGAACTAATTCAAATTCCCTTCAATAGCACCTACACACACAAAACCAAACACTTGCACCCAACACGGGCAAGAGGGTTGTCAAGCCCCTCGAACTCGTTACTTGCAAGGATTAAATCTTGATAGAATAGATATTGTAAATGCAAATAAAATAAAAGTAAATAAAGTTCAGCAAGGTAATAAAGATGTTTTTGTTTTCATTGTTTAAGTAGACCTGGGGGCCATAGTGTTCGCTACATGCTTCTCTCTCGAACGTAGCATACAGTAGGTACACAAATTACTGTTGGGCAATTGATAGAATTGTGCGTAGTTATGACATGTTATTCACGACAATGATCATATATATAGGCATTACGTCCATAAACAAGTAGACCAAAACAATTCTGCATCTACTACTATTACTTCAACAATCGACCGCTATCCAGCATGCATCTATGGTATTAATTTCATAACAAACGAAGTAATGCTTGGAGCAAGATGACATGATGTAGACAAGGTAAGACAAGCAATATGTTCAGACCCCGTCGTTTTATCCTTAGTGGAAACAATGCAAATACATGTCTTGACCCATTCTGTCACGAGGATAGAGCATCGCACCACTCCCACTGAAGATAAATCAATCTAGTTGGCCAAACCAAACCGATAGATCGGAAAGAAATACGAAGCTATAAGATCATGCATATTGAAATTCAGAGGAGACTCAATAACTTTTCATGAATAATCTGATCATAAACCCACAATTCATCGGATCCCAACAAACACACCGCAAAAGAAGATTACATCAAATAGATCACCGCGAAGATTGCGGTGGACTTTGTACTGAAGATCAGAGAGAGAAGAAGCCATCTAGGTACTAGCAATGGACCCATAGGTCTATGGTGGACTACTCACGCATCGTCATGGAGGCAACAAGGTTGATGTAGATGGCCTCCATGATCGATTCCCCCTAAGGCAGATCACCGAAAAAGATCTCTAGATTGTCTCCCGTCAGAATAGAGGCTTGCGGCAGCAGAAAAAGTGTTTCGGGTGGATCTATGGTTGTTTCCCGATATTTGAGAATTTATAGAAGCAGAATTAGGTCAAATGGAGCCATAGGGGACCCACAAGGTAGGACGACGTGCCTACCCCTCGTGGGAGCGCCCAGCTGCCTGCTACTTGTAAACTGCGTTGGGTTTGTCCCAAAAGAGGAGAGGAGATGCAACATAGTAGAGATAAGTATGTCCCTCGGTGCGAACCAAGGTTATCGAACCAATAGGAGAATCACACAAACCCTCGTCGACTGCACCTGCACACACAGAGTCAAACAGTTGCACCCAACGCGGGCAAGAGGGTTGTCAAGCCCTTTGAACTCGTTACTTGCAAGGATTAAATCTTGATAGATAGATATTGTAAATGCAAAATAAAATAAAAGTAATAAAAGTGCAGCAAGGTAAATAAGGATTTCTATTACTTTTTATATTTAAGTAGACCCGGGGGTCATAGTGTTCGCTAGAGGCTTCTCTCTCGAAGAAAGCATACAGTGGGTAAACAAATTACTGTTGGGCAATTGATAGAAAAGAGCATAGTTGTGACATGTTATTCAAGGCAACGATCATGTATATAGGCATCACGTCTGTAAACAAGTAGACCAACTCATGCCTGCATCTACTACTATTACTCCACTCGTCGACTGCTATCCAGAATGCATCTAGAGTATTAAGTATGAAACAGAGTAACGCTTTGAGCAAGATGACATGATGCAGACAAAGTAAATTCAACTAATATGAATAAACCCCATCTTTTTCCCCTTAATGGCAGTAATACAATATGTTTCTTGTGAAAGGACAACTTCTCCCTAGGTGGTTTTGGTAATTAATAACAACATATATTTCATTGGGCTAATGATCCTATCAAGCATATTTCAGGAAAAGTTCAATAAATGGATTGGCAAAGGATTGTGAGGAGATCCCCTAGATGCATGGAACATCAAATGGCAACAAGCTTGAAGACTCTTCATATTCCATTTTGTGAGAAATCACCTTTGAGTCCATAGGAAAGCCAATACTATTAAAAGGGGATGAGCTATCTATGATGATCTGGTTGCTCAAGTGCTTAGAGTTAGCCACCAAAAACCCTCATGAATTCTCCCACAAACATATTCTGTCCAAACCCTAAAGCCTAAATTCAGTGCCACCTAGTTTACATATTCGTCCTTACCGAGTTTTACCCTAGACAGAATCTAGAGCCAAACCCTAACCTTCGGGTGACACCAAGTTCAATTTCGGTGAAACCGAAACCAGTGACCAACCTTCGGGTGTCCATATTCTAAGAATCGAAATTTCTGAGGTTTGGCAATCGGTGCCACCTAAGCAAGGAACGGCCTAGGCCATCCAAAATCGGACTCACCGAGATTTATATATCGCTCTCACCGAAACGCCGAAAGTTGCAACATTTTGCACTAGTCAGTGTAATCGAGATTTATCTTCGGTTCCACCGAGTTGGGCAATAATGTTGTAACGATTAGATTTTTGGATAAGCCTATATATACCCCTCCACCTCCCTCTCATTCGTAGAGAGAGCACTCAGAACAAACCAACACTTGTCCCATCCATTTTTTGAAAGAGAACCACCTACTCATGTGTTGAGATCAAGATCTTCCACTCCAGCCATATGAATCTTGATTTCTGGCCTCCCCAAGTTGCTTTCCACCCAATCAACCTCTTCTACCAAGCAAAATCTGTGAGAGAGTGATTGAGTGTTGAGGAGAATATCTTTTGAAGCACAGGAGCAAGGAGTTCATCATACATACCACATCTATTACCTTTTGGAGAGTGGTGTCTCCTAGATTGGTTAGGTGTCGCTTGGGAGCCTCCGAGTTCGTGTGGAGTTGAACCAAGAAGTTTCTAAGGGCAAGGAGATCGCCTACTTCATGAAGATCTACCCCGAGTGAGGCTAGTCCTTCGTGGACGTAAGCCGTGATGGAATAGACGAGTTTGCTACTTTGTGGACCCTTCGTGGGTGGAGCCCTCCATGGACTCTCGCGACCGCTACCCTCCGTGGGTTGAAGTCTCGATCAACATGGACGTACGATAGCACCACCTATTAGAACCATGGTAAAAATCTCCGAGTCCCCATTGCGTGTGATCTTCCTATCCCTACCTCTACTTATATGTGCATGTCTTTACTTTCCGCTGTTATACTCTTAGACTTGCATGTGTAGGGTGTGCTTGACTTCATATAATTGCTAAAACTTGCCAACCACTAAAATTGAAAAGGCTAGATATTTTTAATTGGTCAAGTAGTCTAATCACCCAACCTCTAGACATACTTTGGATCCTACAAGTGGTATCAGAGCTTTGGTCTCCATTGCATTGGTTTCACAACGTAGGAGAGTATGGCATCTAGCGAGGGAAGTTATCATCATAGAGGTCCATATTTTGATGGTATAAACTTTGCTAGTTGGAAGCACAAAATTAAAATGCATATTCTTGGTCATAACCCCACCGTTTGGGCTGTTGTTCGTGTTGGATTGCAAGGTGAATTCGTCGGTGATGGAAAGGAACCAGATCGTGAAGCGACCGCGAAAGAATTGAAGATGTTGCAATACAACACTCAAGCATGCTACATTCTATTCAACCGCCTATGCTCCGAAGAGTTCAACAAGATAAGCCGTCTTGAGAATGCAAAGGAAATTTGGGATACTTTGGTTGATATGCACGAAGGAACCGAATCCGTCAGGGAATCTAAGTTGGATGTGCTACAGAGTCAACTTGACAAGTTCAATATGAAGGATGGTGAAGGAGTCGCTGAAATGTACTCTAGGCTTGCTCTCATCACAAATGAGATTGCTGGCTTAGGAAGTGAAGAGATGACCGACAAATTCATCATCAAGAAAATCCTTAGAGCCTTGGATGGAAAGTACGACACTGTGTGCTCATTGATCCAAATGATGCCAAACTACAAAGATCTCAAGCCCACAGAAGTCATTGGAAGGATTGTTGCTCATGAAATGTCACTCAAGGACAAAGAAGAGCTTCACACCAAGTCAAGCAGTGCATACAAAGCTACAAGTGGCACCCCCACTACCTCAAGTGACAACCTTGTTACCAACGAAGAGATAAGCCTCATGGTCAAGAAGTTCAACAAATTCTACAAGAATAGAGGCAAAGAGAGAAGCTCCAACTCAAGATATGAAGAGAAGCGTTCATCTAGCCGTGACCGAAATTGTTACAATTGTGGAAGCGCCGGACACTTTTCCAATGAGTGCACGCCCCCCACAGGAGGAGAGAAGAGTCATCTAGAAGAAGAAACTCAAGAGATGAGTCACCTCGTAGAGAGAGAAGGAGTAGAGAAGATCACTATGAACGAACACCTCACGGAGAGCAAGGTCTCGAAGAAGAAGGAAAAATAAACCAAGAGCTACACAAGAAGAAACATCAAGCTCATGTTGGTGAATGAGTTTCCGGCTCCGATTCCGACAACCAATCCGAGAGAACCTACCACTCCAACTCCGACTATAGTCAAGATGAAGGTGTTGCCGGACTAGCACCCGTAACCTCCAATTCCTATGATATATTTGACTCACCAAATGAAGGAAGTAGTTGCTTCATGGCTAAAGGCCCCAAGGTATCACACCCCGAATACATTGACTTTAATTGTGATGAGGATGACTTACTAGGAGATGATGACTTGCTCTTTGTTAAAACTAGTGATGTTAGTCAAAATGAACTTGATAATAATCATGCTAGTCAAGATAAGTCATGTGATGATGATAAGAAGGAGATTGAGCGTCTAACTAAAGAACTAAACACTCTTAAGTTAGTTCATGAATCTACTGAAGAAGATCATAGAGAGCTTTTAAGAACTCATGAGAAGCTACGCTTCAAGAAGCTAAATTTAGAGCAAGAGCATGAGTTTCTTAAAGCTATCAATATGAACTTCGAAAGAAGAGTTCTTCTTATCTTGCCAAACGACTACTCTTGTCAACATTTGTGCCACAAGTTAAATCGAAGCAAACTAGTAACAAAGGCAAGAAAGGTTCTTCATCTAGCAACAACAACACTAATGCTAAATCCAATGATGTTGTTCATAGTACTTCTATTGATTCCACTAATGATTCTCTTAGACAAGTTACACTTGAGCAAGAAAACGATTTATTGAAAGCACAACTTCTCCCTAGGTGGTTTTGGTAATTAATAACAACATATATTTCATTGGACTAATGATCCTATCAAGCATATTTCAGGAAAAGTTCAATGAATGGATTGGAAAAGGATTGTGAGGAGATCCCCTAGATGCATGGAACATCAAATGGCAACAAGCTTCAAGACTCTACATTTTGCATGTTGTGAGAAATCACATTTGAGTCCATAGGAAAGCCAATACTATTAAAAGGGGGTGAGTTATCTATGATGATCTGGTTGCTCAAGTGCTTAGAGTTAGCCACCAAAAACCTTCATGAATTCTCCCACAAAGATATTCTGTCCAAGACCTAAAGCCTAAATTCGGTGCCACCAAGTTTACATATTCGGCCCTACTGAGTTTTACCCTAGACAGAATCCAGAGCCAAACCCTAACCTCTCGGTGTCACCAAGTTCAATTTCGGTGGAACCGAAACCACTGACCTACCTTCGGGTGTCCAGTTTCTAAGAATCGGAATTTTCAAGTTTTGGGAATCGGTGCCACAGAAGCAAGGACCTGCCTAGGCCATCCAAAATCGGACTCACTGAGACTTATATATCGGTCTCACCAAAACGCCGAAAGTTGCAACATTTTGCACTAGTCGGTGTAACTGAGATTTATCTTCGGTTCCACCTAGTTGGGCAATAATGTTGTAATGGTTGAATTTTTGGAGAAGCCTATATATACCCCTCCACCTCCCTCTCATTCATAGAGAGAGCACTTAGAACAAACCAACACTTGCCCCATCCATTTTCTGAGAAAGAACCACCTACTCATGTGTTGACATCAAGATCTTCCACTCCAACCATATGAATCTTGATTTCTAGCCTTCCCAAGTTTCTTTCCACCCAATCAACCTCTTCTACCAAGCCAAATCTGTGAGAGAGTGATTGAGTGTTGAGAAGACTATCTTTTGAAACACAAGAGCAAGGAGTTCATCATCCATACCATATTTATTACCTTTTGGAGAGTGGTGTCTCCTAGATTGGTTTGGTGTCGCTTGGGAGCCTCCGACTTCATGTGGAGTTAAACCAAGAAGTTTGTAAGGGCAAGGAGACCACCTACTTCGTGAAGATCTACCTCGACTGAGGCTAGTCCTTCGTGGATGTAAGCCGTGATGGAATAGACGAGTTGCTACTTTGGGGACCCTTCATGGGTGGAGCCCTTCGTGGACTCTCGCGAGCGCTACCCTCCGAGGGTTGAAGTCTCCATCAATGTGGACGTACGATAGCACCACCTATCAGAAACACGGGAAAAATCTTCAAGTCCACATTGCGTTTGATCTTCCTATCCCTACCCTCTACTTATATGTGCATGTCTTTACTTTCCGCTGCTATACTCTTGGACTTGCATGTGTAGGGTGTGCTTGACTTGATATAATTGCTAAAACTTGCCAATCACTAAAATTGAAAAGGCTAGATATTTTTAATTGGTCAAGTAGTCTAATCACCCCCTTCTAGACATACTTTGGATCCTACATCTTGACCCCTTCTGTCACGAGGATAGAGCACCACAAGATTAAACCCATCACAACGCACTACTCCCACTGAAGATAAATCAATATAGTTGGCCAAACCAAACCGATAAATCGGAGAGAAATATGAAGCTATAACAATCATTCATAAAAGAATTTAGAGAAGACTCAATTAATATTCATGAATAATCTGTTCATAAACCCGCAATTCATCGGATCCCAACAAATACACCGCAAAGAAGATTACATCGAATAGATCATCGCGAAGATGCGATGAACTTTGTATTGAAGATCATAGAGAGAGCCATCTAGGTACTAGCAGTGGACCCGTAGGTCTGTGGTGAACTAACCACACATCATCATGGGAGAGATGACCCACAAGTATAGGGGATCAATTGTAGTCCTTTCGATAAGTAAGAGTGTCGAACCTAACGAGGAGCAGAAGGAAATTACAAGCAGTTTTCTAGCAAGATAATTCGTAAAAAGTGACAAGTAGCAAAAGTAGCAAGTGTGCAACAAGGTATCTCAATCCCTTTTATAGCAAAGGACATGCCTGAAAGTTCTCTTATATCAAGCAAGGTTCTCTCGAGGACACATGGGAATTTTCGTCTAGTCACGTTCATCATGTTGAGTTGATTCGCATTCGTTACTTTGATAATTTGATATGTGAGTGGACCAGTGCTTAGGTGATGTTCTTACTTGAAATAACAACCTACTTATGATTAACCCCTCTCGCAAGCATCCACAACTACGAAAGAAGAATTAAGATAAATCTAAACATAGCATGAAACATATGGATCCAAATCAACCCCTTATGGAATAGCGCATAATCTAGGGTTTAATCTTCTGTCACTCTCGCAACCCATCATCTACTTATTACTCCACAATGCCTCCCCTTAGGCCCAAAGTATGGTGAAGTGTCATGTAGTCGATGTTCACATGACACCACTAAAGGAAGCAACAACATACATATCATCAAAATATCGAACGAATACCAACTTCACATGATTACATATAACAAGACTTCTCCCATGTCCTAAAGAACAAAAGTAACTACTCACAAATCATCAACATGCTCAAGATCAGAGGTGTAATGAATATGATAAAGGATCTGAACATATTCTCTTCCACCAAGTAAACCAACAAGCATCAACTACAAGATGTCATCAACACTACTAGCAATCCCCCAGGTACCAATCTAAGGTTTTGAGACAAATATTAAATACAAGAGATTAACTAGGGTTTGAGATGAGATGGTGCTTGATGACCCACAAGTATACGGGGTCAATCGTAGTCCTTTCGATAAGTAAGAGTGTCGAACCCAACGAGGAGCAGAAGGAAATGACAAGCGGTTTTCAGCAAGGTAATTTCTGCAAGCACTGAAATTGTAGGTAATAGGTAGTTGATAGCAAGATAATTGGTAACGAGCAAGTAACGATAACGGTAAATAAAGTGCAGCAAGATAGCCCAATCCTTTTTTGGCAAAGGACGGGCCAAAACGGTCTCTTATAATAAGCAAAGCATTCTTGAGGGTACACGGGAATTTCATCTAGTCACTTTCATCATGTTGGTTTGATTTGCGTTCGCTACTTTGATAATTTGATATGTGGGTGGACCGCTGCTTGGGTGCTGTTCTTACTTGAACAAACCTTTCACTTATGATTAACCCCCTCGCAAGCATCCGCAACTATGAGAAAAGTATTAAGATAAAATCTAACCATAGTATTAAACATTTGGATCCAAATCAGCCCCTTACGAAATAGCGCATAAACTAGGGTTTAAGCTTCTGTCACTCTAGCAACCCATCATCTAATAACAACTCCATAATGCATTACCTTAGGCCCAAAGATGGTGAAGTGTCATGTAGTCAACGTTCACATGACACCACTAAGGGAATCACAACATTCATATCGTCAAAATATCGAACACGTATCAAATTCACATGATTACTTGCAACATGACTTCTCCCGTGACCTCAAGAACAAAGGTAACTACTCACAAATAATATTCATGCTCAAGATCAGAGGGTTATGAAATAGCATAATGGATCTGAACATATAATCTTCCACCAAATAAACCATATAGTAATCAACCACGACATGTAATCAACACTACTAGTCACCCACAGGTACCAATCTGACGTTCCGGTACAAAGATTGAACACAAGAGATGAACTAGGGTTTGAGAGGAGATCGTGCTGTTGAAGATGTTGATGAAGATTGGCCTCAAAAAGATGAAAGGGGTGTTGGTGATGACGATGGCTTCGTTTCCCCCCTCTGGGAGGGAAGTTCCCCCGGCGGAATCGCTCCGCCGGAGGGCAAAAGTGCTCCTGCCCAAGTTCCGCCTCAAGACGGCAGCGTTCCATCCCAAAAGTCCTCTCTTTATTTTTTCTAGGTCAAAAGACCTTAAGTACCAGAAGATGGGCACCGGAGGTGGGCTGGGCTGGCCACAACCCACCAGGGCGCGCCTGGGGGGCCTGGCGCGCCCTGGTGTCTTGTGGTCACCAAGTGGCCCCCCTCCGGTAGTTATTTGCTCCAGTATTTTTCATATATTCCAAAATAATTCTCCGTGATGTTTCAGCTTATTTGGAGATGTGCAGAATAGGTGTCTCTGATGTGCTTTTTCAGGTCCAGAATTCCAGCTGCCGGCATTCTTCCTCTTTGTGTAAACCTTGCATATTATGAGAGAAAAGGGCATTATAATTACTCCCTAAAGCATTATTTTGCACAAAAACATTATAAATAACAGTAGGAAATCATGATGCAAAATGGATGTATCAGTGCTGGTGAAGATGTTGATGAAGATTGGTCCAAGCAAAAGCCGATATCGAAAAACATGTCCACATGGTTTGAGAGAGAGGTGTCGATAAAAACAAAATACAGACATACTAGCATCATGCTTATTATCATAGCAGCAACAAACTTTGTCATAGGACTTTTTCATATAACTTTTATTAACTTCATCATATAACTTCTCATGAACAAGTAACAATTCATCACAACATAGAAGTATAAAGCATAAACCTTATTGAAAACCAACAAACTATGTTCCTAGTCAACTTTGCAACTACATTTCATCATATTTTCAGGAAGGGTCTCGTGTCGAAGCCTTTTGGCAAGTCCACATACTCAACCATCATTTTATTTTCTATGATTTCTAACACTCACATCATACCCATGAGCAAAAAGTTTCAACCGGACACATAGAAAGATAGGGGCTTGTAGTTTCGCCTCCCAACGCATTCACCTCAAGGGTGATGTCAACAATAATAACTCATGCTCACTCATATCCAACTGGATATATGTGCCTAGATCATTCCTCACCACATGATGCTTGCAAAAAGAAAAGGTAAAAAGGAATAGGGAAGAATACTTTGACTCTTGCATAAAAGTAAATACATAAAAGTAAAAGATAGGCCCTTCGCAGAGGGAAGCAGAGGTTGTCATGCGCTTTTTGGTTTGTATGTCAAATCCCTTAATGCAAAAGAACGTCACGTTATATTGCCCCTTATGATAGCAACCTTTATTATGCAGTCTGTCGCTTTTATTACTTTGCCATCACAAGTTCGTACATCGCTCAATTTTCCCTTACACTAATTGATCAAACACATTAGATGCAATTTTTATTGACTTAGTGCACCGATGACAACTTACTTGAAGGATATTACTCAATACATAGGTAGGTATGGTGGACTCTCAAAACATGAGTTTGGGTTTAGGGTTTTTGGATGCACAAGTAGTATCTCTACTTTGTGCGGAATTTTTGGCTAGCAAAGATATTGAGCAAGCACCACATGTTTAAGGATCTATGACAATATAACTTCTATGTGAATATGAACAAACATAAATCATTACGTTGTCTTCCTTGTCCAATGTCAACAATTTTGGCATACAATATTTAATGGAGGCTCACAATCATAAAAGATGTCCAAGATAGTGTATTTGCATGTGAATCTCCTCTCCCCTTATTAATTCTTTCATGAATTGCATCATTGACCAATGCTATGTTTATCAATCTCCAATAAATTTTATCACTTATACTTTTCCTTATGTGATGTCATTACTTACCATAAGATTAGAATATGATCCTTTTTATTTTGATTGCAACAAGAAAGTGAAGAAGCAAAAACTCAAACTAAACTGTATTATATAACTCTCACTCGATTACATGGATAGATAGATCACGAAACTAGCACTCGAAAATAGATCATACTAAACTTCTATTCAACTAAATCACGAAATAGCTAAAGATCGAACTAAAATAGGTAAAGGTAAATAAAAGTGATGGTGATACAGTACCGGGGCATCTCCCCCAAGCTTGGCTCAAGCCAAGGGGAGTGCCCATACCCGTGTACTCAAGTCTCCTTTGGTGGTGAAGATGATAAAGGTGGTGGTGATGAAGTGGTAGGTTTGTCCTCCGGCTTCTAGGGAAAGGGCTCACCATCAAAAGATGACGCACGAGTCTCTCGAGTCCTGCAACTGGTAGCTAAACTCATACCTTTAAATCTTGCTTCATACTCAAAAACTTGGTTTTGAAGATCATAGATTTGACTTTGTAGAAAATTCATTTGCTCGTTGAAGGTGAAGACGATGTCCTTCACGGACCGGCCATCCACCATGTGATCATGGGTGAATTCTGTGATCATGGAGTGATTGGCACTAAGTCCACGCTCTACCATCCCTTGGCACTTGAAGATGTCTAGTTCCACCGCCTCATGCCTGGCCTCCATGCTTCCCGTCCTCTTGGGCCCCTGAACATCTCGGATGTGGAGCACCGCCTCACGCATCTCAATGGCTTGAGGGGTCTTAATCACCTCCGACAAGTACGGGTTGATGACCTTCTCGAAGAACTTGTCCTTGGAGGAGCTTGGTGGACCCATGGAGATCTAGATCTGACGAGAAAACAACACGAAACAAGAACAAAGAATTTTTCTGCGATGCGGTGGTCAAAACAATCAGGGGTATATATAAATATAATTTTTTATCTTGGGAAGCAAGAATATTGAAGGAAAACGGAGTCGGGAAGGTGCCGAGGGGGGCACAACCCACCAGGGTGCGCCAGGCAGGGCAGGCGCGCCCTGGTGTATCATGCTCACCTCGGTTGATTTCCTGTTTATTTCTTATTTTCCTAATTTTTTTAATATTCCAAAACTAACAGAAAATATTTTTGCGGATTTTTCGGAGTCCATTTACTTACCGTATCACGTACCTCCTCCTTTTCAGGATTCTGGAGTGTTCCGGAAGGTTTCTTTTATGTGTTCCTCCGATGTCATGCTTTGGATAATATTGCTTTCAACATTAATAGGTGTACCTGAGATATAGTGTTTAATTCATTGTCCATTGACCACCTTCGGGTTAGTACCTTCGGCATTATTAATCTTGATAGCTCCAGAACGATAAACCTCTTAGATAACATATGGTCCTTCCCATTTGGAAAGAAGCTTTCCTGCAAAAAATCTAAAACGAGAGTTGTACAAAAGAACATATTCTCCAACTTTGAATTCTCGCTTTTGGATTCTTTTGTCGTGCCATCTTTTAACTTTTTCTTTGAATAGTTTGGCATTTTCATAAGCTTGGGTTCTCCTTTCATCTAGTGAGCTAATATCAAATAACCTCTTTTCACCGGCAAGTTTGAAATCATAATTGAGTTCTTTAATTGCCCAAAATGCTTTATGTTCTAACTCTAGAGGCAAATGGCAAGCCTTTCCATATACCATTTTGCATGGAGACATACCCAGAGGATTTTTATAGGCTGTTCTATAGGCCCAAAGTGCATCATCTAGTTTCTTAGACCAATTCTTTCGAGACCTATTGACAGTTTTTTGTAATATTAATTTTATTTCTCTATTACTAAGTTCAACTTGCCCACTAGATTGAGGATGATAGGGATATGCAATTCTATGGTTAACATCATATTTAGCAAGCATTTTATAGAAACCACCATGAATAAAGTGTGAACCACCATCAGTCATTAAATATGTAGGGACTCCAAACCTCGGGAAGATAACTTCTTTAAGCATTTTAATGGAGGTGTTATGATCAGCACTACTAGTTGGAATAGCTTCTATGACGGGGATATTACCCCTGGGTATGCCAAGACAAGGGAGTGCAAGCCCCTTTTAGAAAAAACTATATGGCCGGCTGGTCCGTGACCGGCTGGCGAGCGGCCGGCTGACCCCCTGGCCAGTTGGTCTACGGCCGGCTAGCCCGTGGACGGCTGGCGAGCGGCCGGCTGGCTCTCTGGCCGGCTGGCCCACGGCCGGTTCGACAGGAGCCGGCCGCCTGGCCCCCGGCCAGCCCACAACCGGCCGCCCCGCGGCCGGCCCTTTGGCTGGCCTCTGGACGAGCAGGCATTTGTGCCCTCCCAACGCGTCCTAGCACTGCGACGGGACACAACCCCCACGACGACTCCGGCATGGCTACAGCGGCCACTGACACACGGGCAGGCGTGGCTACAGTCCGGGCGGTCGTACCGCTGACCGAGACCGATTGAGACCTGGCGAGGCAACAGTGCGGCCACGCCGTCATCCACTCCATTACCTGCCCCGGCGTGGCTACAGTGCAGCCGGCCGTACCGCTGACTTCGGCTGGCAGGCGCAAGACGACGCCGTGCGGGGCGGCCCGTGCTGCGGCACCGGCTGGCGGGCCCTAGTCACCGATGGGACCGCACAGCCGGCGGGCCCTATGAGCGACGAGACGGCTCTGCCGGTGGGACCACTAGACGGCTGGAGAGGCTGCCAGCCGGGTCCCCCCCATAGTACCTTATGTATATTGTAAGCCGGGGGGTTGGCCTATAAAACCCCCCGAGGCCCCCCATGCATTAGGAGGGCATTCACCCGATCTCACACGCTCGTTCCCACGTAGCAAGGCAAGAAGAGCCGGCTGCTCCTTCTTCTTCCTCTAGACAACAGCTCAAGGAGCACCATTGTAACACCAACCACCCATCAACTAGAGAAACAGGACTAGGGGTGTTACTTCCCACGGAGGGCCCCGAACCTGGGTACATCGCGTGTTTCTAACCGCTTGTGCCTAATCCCGCTCCCGCAGTCCGTCGACGACCTTCGGCCCCAACCACTCTCGATAAGCCACCCCATGGCATCTGTCATGAGAAAACAACGACAGTTGGCGCCCACCGTGGGGCCGTCCGCGGCACCGGCTGGAGTCACGCTCCGGGCGGGACCCTTCACCACCTCCCCCGGCCGCCCCGCGTCCGGGCGAAACTGCATGCTCGTGGGGCTTGCTCCTGCGGAGCGGGACCCCGTTCCCGCCAGCCCTGCGGGCGACGCTGCCGGCCTCTTCGTGGGCGCACTCGCCCCGGGCGAGGCCAATGACTCCCGCGTCTGCGCGGGGGTAATGGCCACCGGTTCCTCCACGACCTCCGGCCGCGTCAGGGCGAAGGCGGAGGCGGCCGCCGTAGTCGCTCGCGCCGGCACCTCCGACCCCCTCGGCTCCATGCTTCGGGGCCTCAGCACCCCCGTCGCGCCCACGACGAACCCAGCCACGGCTACAGCTGGGCTGGAGGCCGCTCGCCGACTGCTGTTCATAGAGGCAACCACGCTTGCCACCACCAAGTGTCGGATGGAATCCGCGCAACGCGAGTACAACTCCGCCTACGGCCTCACCCCCGCCGACAACGAGCGTAGCCGGCGCGGTGATGTCCGCAACCGTGGCCGCATGGTCGCGGAAATCCTTGGCGGCAGGCTCCCCACGTACGACATGCCCGCTGCCAACATGAGGGCCGCCCAGGTGGCCTATGCCGACCTCGCTGACCTGGTAGGCGAGGAGCGGGAGCAGCAGGAGCGGCACATCCAAGACCTCATCGCCGTCGCCAACGCCCAGCAGGCCCGGCTCGATGACGCCAACTCCGGCTCCGAGATCCCTGTCCCTGAGGGGGGCGCCCCGCAAACGGCTGGCCAGCGCCCACCGGTCCAGCATGCCTCTTCCCCCCGCGGTTCCGGCCGGCGGGGCGCCGGGTCCCATAACGGATGCTCCCGGTAGAGAGACGAGCTGCCGGCCGTCAACAGCCAGCGCAACAAAGCTCCGGCTGGCGGCAGCCGGCGCAGCCGGGACCATACCCCGCCCCCGTTGCGGGAGCGCGCGCGCTCGCCTGCCCCGGCTGTCCGTCCCGAACTCGCCGCTCGGCTCGGCCCGCGCGTCCCGCGGAGTGAGAACGACGCCCGGACCCGCATCGACCGGCTGGCGCAATCCGCCCTCCTAGAGGAGGAGGGGCCGGTCGGCCCGGCATGTATTGGCCGCCAGATCCACAACGAGCCGTTCCCAACCAGCTTCACACTCCCTCGCGACACCCCGAAGTACAATGGCACCGCCAAGCCGGAGGACTGGCTGGTCGACTACACCACCGCGATCGGCATAGCCAGCGGGAACAAGCGCGTCATCGTGCGCGACGTCCCCCTCATGTTGATCGACTGGCTAAGACCTGGCTCAACAGCCTGTCAGCCGGCAGCATCAACACCTGGGCGGACTTTGAGGAGGCATTCGTCCGCAACTTTACCGGCACCTACAAGCGGCCCGGCCGGCCCCGCGAGCTGGCCATGTGCGTCCAGGGGCCGGACGAGTCCCTCCACGACTACCTCACACGTTGGACCGAGCTCCGCAACTCCTGCGAAGGGGTGCACGAGGTGCAGGCCATCCAGTACTTCATTTAGGGCTGCCGCGACGGCACCCACCTCAAACACAAGCTCTTGTGCTCCGAGCCTGCAACCCTGATGGACCTAATGGCCAAGGCAGACAAGTACGCCACGGCCGACTCCGCAATGCGGATGAAGAGCACCACGCCGACCAAGCCGACCCCGCCGCCTGCCGCGCCGCGGGCGGCTGCCGACAACCGGCCACAGCAGAACAACAAGCGCAAGGCCGACCAGCCGGATCCCCGCTATGGGAGCCGGGAGGTCGCCACTATCGAAGAGGAGCAGCCGGCTGCCCAGGCCTCCAGACAGCGTCAGCGAACCGGCAAGAATGCCTGGCAGCCCAAACTCACCTTCGAGTAGATGCTCGACGCACCCTGCAAGATGCACTCCGGGGCCAAGCCGGCCACACACACGCTGCGGCAGTGCAGCTTCTCCCAGCGGCTAGCTCGAGGCGAGGGCCTTCCGGTTCCTCCGCCTCTGGCTCCCCACGCGCCGGTTCCGGCTCCGGCCCAACCGCCCGCACCGGCTCCAGCTGCGAACAACGGCCGCCTCCACGACCAGTTCCCTGACCAGGACGGGTCCTACGTCGTCTTCACCAGCGAAGGAACCAACAAGCATAGCGTGCGCCAGCGCCGGCACGAGGTGAACGCCACCATCCCCTAGGTCCCCCAGTTCATGCATAGGTCCGAGAAGCCAGTTACCTGGAGCCGGGCGGACCACCCGGCCATGATGGCAAACCCCGGTAGCTATGCCCTCGTCCTCGATCCCACCATCGCCACCGAGAGGTGCTCCTGCCATTTCTCGCGGGTGCTGATCGACGGGGGCAGCAGCATCAACATCCTCTACCACGACACTCTGCTCAAGCTGGGGCTCAAGGAAACAGACCTGCAGCCGAGCCGGACGGTTTTCCATGGCATTGTACCGGGAAAAGCATGCACCCCCGTCGGCAAAATCCAGCTCGACGTCCTCTTCGGCAACAAGAGCCATTTCCGCCGCGAGCCGATATGGTTCGAGGTGGTGGACCTCAACAGTCCCTACCACGCGCTGCTGGGCAGGCCGGCCCTCGTCAAATTCATGGCGATACCCCATTATGCCTACCTCAAGCTGAAGATGCCGGGCCCCAAGGGCATCATCACCGTCAACGGCGACTACAAAATGTCGATTGAGTGCGCGCGCGACAGCAGCCGGCTGGCCGAGGCCCTAGAGATAGCGGAGGAGAAGCGGCAGCTCGACCGGCTCGTGGCTCATGCCTCTGACCAGCCGGCCATGCCGTCTCCTTCGTCCCAGGCGGCTGGCGAAGCATCGTTCCAGCCGTCCAAAGACACTAAGCAGGTGCCACTCGACCTGGCCAACCCCAAGCAGTGCGTCACCATCAGCGCCCGCCTCGATAGCAAATAGAAAGGCGAGCTCGTCGACTTCCTCCGTGAGAATCGGGACATGTTTGCATGGTCTCCAAAAGACATGCCAGGTGTTCCGAGGAAGTACGCCGAGCACATACTTCATGTGCGGCCGGATGCCAAGCCGGTCAAGTAACCCCTGCGCCGTTTCTCCGAGGAGAAGCGGCGTACTATAGGAGAGGAGATCGCCCGGCTGCTCGTAGCCGGCTTCATCATGGAAGTGTTCCACCCGGACTGGCTGGCCAACCCAGTCCTGGTGCTGAAGAAAAACAAGACCTGCCGCATGTGTATCGACTACATCAGCCTGAACAAGACCTATCCCAAGGACCCTTTCGCCCTGCCATGGACCGATCAAGTTATCGACTCCATGGCCGGCTGCGATTTGTTGTCCTTCCTGGACGCCTATTCCGGCTACCACCAGATCAAGCTTGACCCAGCCGACCGGCTGAAGACCTCCTTCATCACCCCTTTTGGGGCCTACTGCTACATCACCATGTCCTTCGTCCTGAAGAATGCAGGCGCTACCTTCCAGTGCTGCATGCAGAAGTGCCTCCTGCCCCAGATTGGCAGGAATGTCCACCTCTACGTGGACGACATCGTCGTCAAAACCAAGAAGCATTTTAGCCTACGCGACGATCTTCGAGTGACCTTCGCCAACCTGCGCGAATACAAGATCAAGCTCAATCCGGAGAAGTGTGTCTTCGGCGTGCCAGCCGGCCAGCTCCTGGGTTTCTTCGTGTCCGCCCGCGGCATCGAGGCCAACCCGGAGAAGATCAGGGCCATCGAGCGCATGCACAAGCCGGCCAAGCTCCGTGACGTCCAGAAGTTCGCCGGTTGCCTGGCCTCGCTCAGCCGGTTCGTCAGCCGGCTGGGCGAGAAGGCATTGCCCCTCTACCAGCTCGTGAGGAAGACGCCCACATTCGAGTGGACCGACCAGGCAGATGAGGCGTTACGCGACCTCAAGCGCGTGCTCTCTAGCGCTCCCGTCCTGGCGGCTCCGGCTGAAAAGGAGCCGATGCTCGCGTACATCGCGGCGACCACCCACGTAATCAGCGTCGTTCTGGTGGTAAAACGACCGGAAGAAGGCAGGGCGCTGCCGGTCCAGCGTCCCGTCTACTACCTCAGCGAGGTCCTCTCCGCCTCCAAGCAGAACTACCCCCACTACCAGAAGATGTGTTCCGGCATATACTTTGCCGCCAAGAAGGTCAAGCAGTACTTCCAAGAGCACACCATCACCATGGTGAGCACGGCCCCGCTCGGCGAGATCATGAGCGGACGGGACGCCACCGGCCGGATCGCCAACTTGGCTATCGCCCTCGCCGACTACGAGATTCGGTACGAGCCACACACCGCCATCAAGTCACAGACGATGGCTGACTTCCTCGTCGACTGGGCCGAGACCCAGTTCGTGCCGCCTCCCCCGGATTCCACACATTGGCGCATGCACTTCGACGGCTCGAAGATGCGAACCGGCCTGGGAGCCGGCATCGTCTTGTCGTCCCCAAAGGGGGACAAGCTCAAGTATGCGCTCCAGATCCTCTTCGCCACCTCCAACAACGTGGCCGAGTACGAGGCGCTCGTCCACGGCCTCCGGCTCGCCAAGGAAATCGGGATCCGGCGCATTCTCTGTTTTGGCGACTCCGACCTCGTGGTGCAACAGGTCTCTGGCGAATGGGACACCAGGGACGCCAACATGGCTAGCTATCGCTTCCACGTCCAGCAGCTCGCCGGCTCCTTTGAGGGCTGTGAGTTCCACCACGTCCCCCGGGCGGACAACGAGGCAGCCGATACGTTGGCCAAGATCGGCTCCACCCGGCAAGCCATCCCAGCCGGCGTTTCCCTCGAACGGCTGCTCAAGACTTCGGTCAAGCCCTCCCCAGAATCAGAGTCTATCTTCATGCCGGGTGATGCCACCGGCTCTCCGCTGGGCCCGGCCGCTCTGCCGGCACCATCAACCCCTGCTGTCGTGCCGGACCAATCGGCTCCAACGTCCGACGCCTCTGCGGCAGCCGGCTCTGGCTCCGCGGCCGTCATGATGGCGATCGACGCACCCCCGCTGTCTCAGTCTCGGGGACTGGCAACCCGGTCCCGGGGACTGGCTAGCCAGCCCCGGGGACTGACGAGCCGGAGGCTCCGGTAGCAGGCCCGGGGGCTCCGGCTGCCTCTGGCACTACAGTTGAGCTCGAGCCGGCTCCCGTCTTGGCCCCCTCATGGGCCCAGCCCATTCTGGCCTTCCTCTTGCGTGGCGAGCTCCCCGCTGATGAGGCCACGGCAAGGCAAATCCAGCGTCGGGCTCCGGCCTAAAGCATCATCAACCACGAGCTGGTTCATCGTAGCACCACCGGCGTGTTCCAACGCTGCGTCGAGCTGGAGAGGGGTCAAGAAATCCTTCGCGACATCCACCAGGGCGAGTGTGGGCATCACGCCGCCTCCAGGACCCTGGTGGCCACCGGCGTTCCGCCACGTCTTTTACTGGCCGACGGCCCTGGAAGAGGCCAAGTGGCTGGTTGACAAATGCGAGGGGTGCCAGCGCTTCAGCACACAGAGCCACCTGCCGGCAACGGCCCTCCAGACCATCCCGCTCTCGTGGTCCTTTGCCGTCTGGGGGCTGGACATGGTAGGCCCTTTCAAGACCGCGCGGGGCGGCATGACGCATCTACTGGTGGCTGTCGACTAGTTCACCAAGTGGATCGAAGCAAGACCCATCAAGAAGCTGGACGGCCCCACAGCCGTCCGGTTCATCAAGGATGTCACGGTCCGCTACGCCGTTCCCCACAGCATCATCACCGACAACGGCACGAATTTCGCCAAAGGCGCAATCGAGCGTTTCTGCTCCCAGGAGGGCATCTACCTCGACCCCGCGTCGGTGGCCCACCCACAGTCAAACGGTCAGGCAGAGAGGGCAAACGGCTTGATCCTGGCCGGCCTCAAGCCTCGGCTCGTGGCGCCCCTTGTGCGGTCAGTCGACTGCTGGATCGATGAGCTGCTAGCTGTCCTCTGGTGCCTCAGGACCACGCCCAACCGGTCGACCGGCTACACCCCTTTCTTTCTCGTATACGGGTCCGAGGCGATCATCCCCACGGACATCGAGTTTGACTCGCCTCGAGTCACGCTGTATACAGAGAGGGATGCAAAGGACGCAAGAGAAGACAGCGTTGACCTACTCGAAGAAGCACGCGAGCTGGCCCTGAGCCGGACGGCCATCTACTAGCAGAAGCTCTGGCACTACCACAGCAAATGGATCCGGCCCTTCTCCTTCCGCGAAGGAGACCTGGTGCTCAGGCGGATCCAGCGGACCGCCGGCCAACACAAACTGTCCTCCCCATGGGAAGGCCCGTTCATCATTAGCAAGGTGCTGCACAACAATGCCTTCTATCTGATAGACGCCCAAAAGTCACAGAAGCGCAAAAGAGACGCCTCCGGCGAGGAGACGGAGCGCCCATGGAATGCGGCGTCCTTCGATCGTTCTACTGCTAGAAAGAACCAGTGTATGTATGTATCTTCCCTTCTGTTGGAACTTAATGAATGCAATAGGGGCCCCAAGCCGGCACTTGGGGCACACCCCTTTTTTCGATTCCATCAAAGGCTTGTCATCTCTCAAGAAAGGCACCCGGGCCCGGCTCCCTAGGCCCGGGGGCTCGCCAGCTCTTCTCCAAGGCGGTCAAGTAGTGTGAACAAGCAACCCTTTCCTATCCCCCTACCCAGCCACAGACCGGCCCCCGGCTGTCCGGCTGGCGGAACCATGGGATAGGGAGGAACTTATCAGACGAACGCCACCTGAAGAGTGGCAGCCGGATAGGTCCAACCGGACCATGTTATCTCTAAAAACCGGCCTCTGCCGGCTCACCCCAACTCTAGCCGGACGGCTCTAAGGCCCGCACGGTTTCCCTAAGGACGTTGCCCCATCCCTGTCCCAGTCCTGCTCCCGGCTGGCTGACAGGCGGGGCGGAAGCCAGAAGGAATCCTTGCATGAAATATGAGTCGAAAGGCAAAGAGCAAAAGATGAGCCGGCACACAAACATTTTAGACTTCAAGCAAATTTATAAACAAAAGGCCACAGGCTGAAGGTTCTTTACCAATACACCCCCAGTGGGTGGAAATGCGTCTCAAACAAAGTTTCGCAGCAAAGAAAAAGATACGGTAAAAGAAATGCCGCCTAACCCTCTGGCGCGTCACCAGCCGGCCCGCTAGCCGGCCCGGCAGGAGCGGCCGCCGGCTCCTCCTCCGTGGCCTCCCTGGCCTCGGTGTCGCTACCGGTGCTGGAGGCGGTGCTCTCGTCGGAGACCTCCTCGTCACCGGGCCCCTGGGGAATGCCAAAGGAGTCCTCGGCAACCGGTTCGCCATCCTCGCCAAGCGCCGGCAGGAGCTCGTCCGGGTCGACGTACGAAGCCAGCTCGTTGGCTCGACGGACGAGGGCGCCTTCGCGTGCGACTCACTCCGCCTCGGGGACCTCGCGCATCGTGGCTAGCGGGCCTAAGTCGACGCTGGGGTACCACTAGGTGACTAACCGAAGGGCCATCTACGCCCCGGAGCGGGCCGCCGATGCCTTACAAACCTCGTGCCGGGCCACCACGTGCTCCAGCCATAGTGCCACGCGGCCCGCCGGGGCCCCACGACCCGACCAGAGGGCCGAAATCGCGTCCATACCGGCCGTTTGGAGCAGGTCCATGCTGCGCTGAAGGAAGAGCGGCCGGTTCTCGATAGCCAACGCAAACTCCGACAAGTCCCCGCCGGCGTGCTCCTCAATCTCCTGCCCGCGCTGCCGCGGGCACTCCCGATGCTCCGCCACAACCCGCTCGGCGCGGCGCTGAGTGTCCGGGAACCGGTCTAATGGAGGACGAAGAATCAAAAAACAAGTCAAAAGAGCCGGCGAAGGAAGAAGACTTAAAAGCTAGAAACTTACGCTGAAAGGCCTCATCCACCTCGATGGCGAACTGGAGGCCCAAGCTCCGCTCCCTCTCACGCGCCTCCTCCTCATGGGCGAGGGCGGCATCACGCCTCTCAAGCTCGCCACCAAGGCGAGCCACCTCATCCCGCAGGACGGTCACCCGCCGGCTGGCGTCGGCCGCTTGCTTGGCCGCCTCCTCCCGGGCCACCACTTCCCTCCGCAACTCTGCAGTGAGGCGCTCCTGTGCCGCCTACCCATCCACGACCAGGCCACCCAGCTGGTCCCGCTCTGACGTAACCGCCTGGAGGATCCGCTCCAGCCGGTCCCGCTCGGAGGCCACCTCGTCCCTCTTTTGTCAGATCGGGGTCAGGACGGCCAGCTCCTCTGCAAAATAACCAACCCAGATTACTCGAAATATGGAAGACTCGAGCCACCTGCTGAACAGCCGGCCCGACTCTCGGGGGCTACACCCAGTGGGTGCGCTTGCGTGCCCCCACTGGAGCAAACGTACCTCGCGCCTTCCATAGCTCCTCCTGGACCTGATAAAAGCCGACCTTGCCGCGGTTGTGGATGGCAAACGCCTCGTCGAAGAGCACCTGCCGCTTGGCGTTCTCGGCCTGCTCCGCGCCAGGAGAAAAGAAGTTAGACAAAAAAGCGATAGATCCGGCCCGGCTGCCACGCAGCCGAGCAGCCGGCCCGAATCTCGGGGGCTACACCCAGTGGGTGCGCTTGCGCGCCCCCACTGAAAGCTCAACACAAGACAGAGGAATCTCACCTCCACCGCTTCCTCCACGCACCGGAAATTTCTTTTGGCGGCCTCAGCGAAACTGGCCAACCCCGCACGGCAGTGCGCCATGATGCGGCCTGGCTCCTTAGGCACAAGGGCCTGGCTGCTGGCCGGCGGGGCCAGGACGGCTGGGGCGAGAACCAATGCTTTCCAATCCCGGATCACGTCAAGCATGCTCCTCCTCGACCGGCTCCCCCCTCCACTCGACCCGGCGTCCGCCGCGGCGGCAGCCTGTGGGGGGTTGGTGGTGACCACAAGGGCTCGGGAGCCAGCCTCGGGCCCCTCTACAACCAGCGTGGCCGGCTCCACCACCTGCCGGACCGGCTCGATAGCCGGGTGGATCGGCTCGCCCCTTCCGCCAACCGTCACCTCCGGTGCTGCCTCCAGCACGGCCGGAGCGGCGGGTTCCTCTGCTGCGGCCGGCTCGACGGAAGACGGGGTCACGACCAGATCCACTCGCGGGTCCGCCTCCCGGGCCAGCTCGGGAGCCGTGTCCTCCGGCCGGACCACCTCTGCCAAGGGCAGGGCCGCGTCCGTGTCCGGCACCGGCCCCCGTGGCTCGCTCGACGGCGGCCTCGACATCCGCGTCGATTCCGCCGCTGAGTCCGTGGCGCGCGCCGGGTCTGAGGGCCGCCTCCGCCTCTCGTCACTCGAGGCCCCCGAACGCGAGGGCGCGCCCTTCGCCCCTGCCTTCGCGGCTCGCACTTCGGCGAGCCTCCTCTTCTCCTCCCGCACCGTGGCCGCATGCTCCTAGGCCTGCCGGATGGCGGCGTCCACCGGGTCGGCGGTCGACTCCGTGTCGTGGAGCTCGATGGCGTCTCTGGTAAAAAATGGAAGAAGGGTCCTCAGGCGCCCGCCGGCTCAAAAAACGAAAACAGCTGCAAAGGTTAAGAGATGCACTCACCCGATGACAACGGGAAGGGGCCGTCTGGCCCGAGGTGGCGGTTTCGCGACGGCCGCTCGCACCTTCTTGCGAGCCGGCGGCTGCGTCGACGGCTTCCCTGAGACCGGCCTCTTCTCCCGACGGGAGGCCTCGGTCGTCCGGCCACGAGCCGGCTTCTCCTCGCTTAGTCCGCGTGGCTCCCGCCGAGCTATGGGGGGAGGCGCGTCCAAGATCCGGACATCATCATCATCATCATCGTCAGTCCAATCTCTGATCGTGGGTTCGGAGGTGAACTCACCAGCCGCTCTAGACCCGCCGGCTCTCGGGTCACCCATCGTCCCGTCCGCCTCGACCTCCCCCGAGGATTCGACCTCCTCCTCGACGCCTCCTCCCAGCTCGAAGTCCTCCGGGTTGGAGTCGACGCAAGCCGCCTCGAACACCTGAGGATGCGGGCCGTCCACCGTGTTCTGTCGCACAAAGCATTGTGGTCAGCAGGGCGCGTAAGCACGGCGGCCGGCTGCATGAACGCAAAAAGAAAAAAAAGGGAAAGAGAGGCGCCGAGTCGATGCATACCAGGGGCACCGGGTCGAGCCGGCTATACGGCAGCTTGCCGAAGTGCCAGGTGCGCGGCGCCAACTTGAAGTTGGTGACGGCGTTCACCCGCACCGCCACTTGGGCCACTGTCAGCTCGAAGGTGGACAGCCGGCAAGGGTCTCGCCGGCCCCCCATATTGCATATCCGGTGCGGCCTCAGCTGCAGGGGCAGCACCCGGCGGTCGATGAAGGCGGCCACCAGATCGGCCGCGACCAGTCCCTCCCCACTCCTCATAGTATGGAGCCGGTCCAGCATCCCGACGAGCTCCTTGCCGCCACCTCGGCCGTCCAATTCGCCCCGGAAGACGGGACGTTGACGAAGGGTGGCAGCCGGATGTAGTCCCGAGCCGGGTCGATGTTCTTCACGTAGAAGAACGTCCGGTTCCATCTTTTGACGGATTCGATGAGGGAGAGGCGGGGAAAGAGTGTGCCGCGAACGCACACCACCGCGCCCCCACAGGCGTATGGCTCTTTATCGTTCTTCAAGCTCTTGAGATAGAAGAGCTTCCTCCACAGCGCCTTGAAGGGAAGAAGGCCCAGGTAGCCCTCGCAGAGGGTCACGTAGCTCGACAGCTGCAGGATCGAATTCGGCACCAAATGGTGCGGCTGCAGATCGAGGGAATCAAGAAGTAACCTGAAGAATTGGCTCACCGGCAACCCGAAGCCGCGCGAGAAGTGCGAGGCGAAAACCACGCACTCTCCCTCCTCGGGCTCCGGCACCACCTCGCAGCCGGGAGGGCGCGCGACGACGCGGTCCTCCGACGACAGCATACGGGCGCGGCAGAGGTAGGCGATGTCCTCCTCAGAGATGATGGAGCCGCCCCAGCTGCCGGAGGGGCCGTCGGCCATCTCTGCTGGGGGCCAGAACGGAGGCACGAACGGGCATTGCGGCGGTGTGAGCTCGGGGCGACGGAGGCGAAAGGAGGAAGACGACGGGAGGGGGACGCGTGAACTGCCTCCGTCTCTTCCCCTCCCCCTTATAAATAAGGGGGCGAAGCCCAGGGGGCGTGGGATTAACTGCGCCCACTTCCTCCGGGAAACCCGCGGGGCGTGGGGCGCCTTGGGCCGTGGCCGCTGGGATCCGGGCGCAGAGGATCTTGGCCTGCGGCCCGAGGCCTACTGGGCTAGGCCCATGGCCTACCAGGCTAGCCTCAAGGCAACGTCCCGTCGCTCCCATGGGCGCGGGGCCCGCCACGTCGCCGCACCCACGTGGCACGTCGCCGCTCCGCGCAGGTTCCGAGGTGGCGCTGAGGACCCCAAGGCAACGGGTGTGGCCGCCTACGCGGCCCGCCAATCGACTCCACGTAAAATGCCGATGCCATCGGGTGAAGCCGCCGGCTCCCCTTCGTCAGAAGGACACGGGCCCCCACCGGCTTCGGGGACTACTGACGGGGATATTACCCCTGGGTATGTCAAGACAAGGGAGTGCAAGCCCCTTTTAGAAAAAAACTATACGGCCGGTTGGTCCCTGATCAGCTGGCGAGCGACCGGCTGACCCCCTGGCCGGTTGGTCTACGGACGGCTTGCCCGTGGACGGCTGACGAGCGGTCGGCTGGCTCTCCTGCCGGCTGGCCCACGACCGGCTGGATAGGAGCCGGCCGCCTGGCCCCCGGCCAGCCCACAACCGGTCGCCCCGCGGCCGGCCCTTCCGCTGGCCTCTGGACGAGCAGGCATTTGTCCCCTCCCAACGCGACCCAGCATGGCTACAACCCCCACGACGACTCCGGCATGGCTACAACGGCCGTTGACACACGTGGCTACAGTCCGGGCGGTCGTACCGCTGACCGCGACCGATCGAGACACAGCGAGGCAACATTGCGGCCACGTCGCCGTCCACTCCATTACCTGCCCCGGCGTGGGTACAGCGTAGCCGGCCGTACTGCTGACTTCGGCCGGCAGGCGCAAGACGACGCCGTGCGGGGCGGCCCGTGCCACGGCAGGTAGGCATGGGCCATTAGAAGAGCCGGCTGGCGGGCCCCAGTCAGCGATGGGACCACACGGCCGGCGGGCCCTAGGAGCGACGAGACGGCTCAGCCAGTGGGACCACTGGCCGGCTGGAGAGGCTGCCAGCCGGGTCCCCCCCATAGTACCTTATGTATATTGTAAGCCAGGGGGTTGGCCTATAAAACCCCTCGAGGCCCCCCATGCATCAGGAGGGCATTCACCCGATCTCACACTCTCGTTCCCACGTAGCAAGGCAAGAAGAGCCGGCTGCTCCTTCTTCTTCCTCTAGACATCAGCTCAAGGAGCGCCATTGTAACACCAACCACCCATCAACTAGACAAACAGGACTAGGGGTGGTACTTCCCACGGAGGGCCCCGAACCTGGGTACATCGCGTGTCTCGCACCGCTTGTGCCTAATCCCTCTCCTGGAGTTCGTCGGCGTCCTTCGGCCCCAACCACTCTCGATAAGCCACCCCATGGCATCTTTCGTGAGAAAACGACGACATTCTACCCACTTAGTAACATAATCAACAGCAACCAAAATATGAGTATACCCATTAGAGGAAGGAAAAGGTCCCATATAATCAAAACCCCAAACATCAAATGGTTCAACAACAAGTGAATAATTCATAGGCATTTCCTGACGCTTACCGATATTACCAATTCTTTGACATTCATCACAAGACAAGACAAACTTACGGGCATCCTTGAAGAGAGTAGGCCAATAAAAACCAGATTGCAATACCTTGTGAGTAGTTCTATCTCCCGCATGATGTCCTCCATAGGCTTCGGAATGAAATTTCCGTAGGATTTGTTCCTACTCATGCTCAGGTACACAACGTCTAATTATACCATCTACCCCTTCTTTATAAAGATGTGGGTCATCCCAAAAGTAATGTCTTAAATCATAGAATAATTTTTTTCTTTTGTTGGTATGTGAAACTAGGTGGTATATATTTAGCAACAATGTAGTTAGCATAATCAGCATACCAAGGAGTGTTTTGAGAAACATTTATTGCAGCTAACTGTTCATCGGGAAAACTATAATCAATAGGTAGTGGGTCATCAAGAATATTTTCTAACCTAGACAAGTTATCAGCTACGGGGTTCTCAACTCCTTTCCTATCAGTGATATGTAAATCAAATTCTTGAAGCAAGAGAACCCACCTAATGAGTCTAGGTTTAGCATCTTTCTTTTGCATAAGATATTTTATAGCAGCATGATCAGTGTGAACAATAACTTTGGAATCAACAATGTAAGATCTCAATTTATCACAAGTAAACACAATTGCTAAAAATTCTTTTTTAGTAGTAGCATAATTTCGTTGGGCACCGTCTAGAGTTTTGCTAGCATAATGGATAACATTTTTTTATCAACTATTTGTCCTAGAACAGCACCGACAGCATAATCACTAGCATCACACATAATTTCAAAAGGCAAGTTCCAATCAGGTGGTTGAACAACAGGTGCAGAAGTTAAGGCTTTCTTGAGTGTTTCAAAGGCTTCTACACAATCATCATCAAAAACAAATGGAATATCCTTTTGTAAAAGATTAGTAAGAGGCCTAGAAATTTTAGAGAAGTCTTTAATAAACCTCCTATAGAAACCAGCATGACCAAGGAAACTCTGAATACCTTTAATATCTTTTGGACATGGCATTTTCTCAATTGCATCAACTTTAGCTTTATCCACAAAAATACCTCGTTCGGATATTTTATGCCCCAAGACAATACCTTCATTGACCATAAAGTGGCACTTCTCCCAATTCAAGACGATATTAGTTTGTTCACATCTCTGCAAAACTCGATCAAGGTTGCTTAAGCAATCATCAAAACAAGTTCCGTAAACGGAAAAATCATCCATGAAAACCTCCACAATCTTTTCACAAAAATCAGAGAATATAGCAGTCATACATCTTTGAAAGGTAGCAGGTCCATTGCATAAACCAAATGGCATAATTCTATAAGCATAGGTTCCAAAAGGACAAGTAAAGGTGGTTTTCTCTTGATCAGATTGTGATACAGGTATTTAAGAGAAACCAGAATATCCATCCAGAAAACAAAAGTGTGTGTGCTTAGATAATCTTTGTAGCATTTGATCAATGAAAGGTAGAGGGTAATGATCTTTTCTAGTAGCTTTATTTAATTTTCTAAAATCAATTACCATTCTATAGCCAGTGACAATTCTTTGTGGAATAAGTTCATTTTTATCATTAGGAACAACAGTAATACCTCCCTTCTTAGGGACACAATGAATGGGACTTACCCATCTACTATCAGCTATGGGATAAATTATACCTGCTTCCAGAAGCTTTAATATTTCAGTTCTTACCACTTCTTTCATCTTAGGATTCAATCATCGTTGGTGATCAACAATGGGTTTAGCATCAGGTTCCATATTGATCTTGTGCTGACATAGAGTGGGGCAAATGCCCTTAAGATCATCCAGAGTATATCCAATAGCAACCCGGTGCTTCCTCAGAATTTTTAATAATCTTTCTTCTTCATGTTCTGAAAGGTTAGCACTAATAATAACATGATATATCTTTTTCTCATCAAGATAAGCATACTTCAAAGTGTCAGGCAATTGTTTTAATTCAAACACAGGATCACCTTTAGGTGGAAGAGGACCTCCTAGAGTTTCAATAGGCAAATTGTGTTTTAGGACAGGTTTTTGTTCAAAGAAATTTTTATCTATTTCATTTCTTTCATGCAAGTGCATATCATTTTCATGGTCTAGCAAATATTGTTCTGGTGGATCAGTAGGAGGAACGACCATAGAAGCAAGACCAATTATTTCATCCTTACTAGATAATTCTTTATTGCATGGTTGTCTACTAAACTTGGAGAAATTAAATTCATGAGACACATCACAAAAATTAACACTGACAGTTTCTCTATTGCAATCTATCTTAGCATTGACGGTGTTCAAGAAGGGTCTACAAAAGATAATGGGACAAAAGTCATCTTGTGGGGAACCAAGAACTAGAAAATTAGTAGGATATTTTATTTTCCCACACAAGACATCAACATCTCTAACAATCCCAAGTGGTGTGATGGTGTCTCTATTAGCAAGTTTAATAGTAACATCAATTTCTTCTATTTTAGCAGGTGCTATATCATTCATAATTTCTTGGTATAAGGTAAAAGGAATAGCACTCACACTAGCACCCATATCACATAAACCATGATAGCAATGATCTCCTATTTTAACTGAGACAACAGGCATGCCAACTACGGGTCTATGTTTATCTTTTTCATCGTGTTTGGCAATTCTAGCAGCTTCATCACAGAAGTAAATAACATGCCCATAAATATTTTGTACCAAGAGATGTTTAACCATAGCAACACAAGGTTCTACTTTAATTTGTTTAGAGGGCTTAGGTGCTTTAATATTCCTTTTGCGAACCACAGTTGATACCTTAGCATGTTCCTTTATCCTAACAGGGAAAGGTGGTTTTTCAATATAAGCAGTAGGCACAACTGGATCAACATTGTAAATGATGGTTTCATCCTTAGCTATGAATGGTTATTTAATTTCTTCTTTAATAGGGGGATGATATTTAAACCACTTCTCCTTAGGGAGATCAACATGAGTAGCAAATGATTCACAGAAAGAGGCTACTATCTCAGAGTCAGGTCCATATTTAGTGCTAAACTTGTGAAAAGCATCGGTATTCATAAAAGATTTAACACAATCAAACTTAAGCTTAATACCTGACTCATTACCTTCGTCGAGTTCCCAATCTTAAGAGTTGCGTTTAATTCTTTCTAAGAGATCCCACTTGAATTCAATAGTATTCTTCATAAAAGAACCAGTACAAGAAGTATCGAGCATGGATCGATCATTATGAGAAAGCCGAGCATAAAAGTTCTGAATAATAATTTCTCTTGGGATATCATGATTGGGGCATGAATATAACATTGACTTAAGCCTCCCCCAAGCTAGAGCGATGCTTTCTTCTTCACGAGGCCAAAAATTATATATATAATTCCGATCATGATGAACTAGATGCATAGGATAAAACTTTTGGTGGAATTCTAATTGCAATCGATTCCAGTTCCATGATCCAATATCATCACATAGCCTATACCATGCCAATGCTTTTCCCTTAAAAGATAAAGGGACAACCTTCTTCTTAACTTCATCTCCGGATAAACCTGCAATCTTAAATAATCCACAAATTTCATCCACATGTATTAGATGCATATCGGGATGTTCAGTTCTGTCTCCTTCATAAGGATTAGCTAGCAGTTGTTCTACCATACTAGATGGAATTTCATAACCAATATTTTTAGTAGGTGCAGTAGGTTGAGGGGCAACTAATTGTGGTTCCGGTCGAGGTGAAGATACCCCGAACAAACCCCACAAAGGATTGTTTTCCATAGTAGCAAGTGACAATAAATTTCAGTACGTAGTATAAGTTTTTCCTTATCGATTTCCACTTACCAAGAGCGCTTCACTCCCCGACAACGGCGCCAGAAAAGAGTCTTGATGACCCACAAGTATAAGGGGTCAATCGTAGTCCTTTCGATAATTAAGAGTGTCGAACCCAACGAGGAGCAGAAGGAAATGACAAGCGGTTTTCAGCAAGGTAATTTCTGCAAGCACTGAAATTGTAGGTAATAGGTAGTTGACAGCAAGATAATTGGTAACGAGCAAGTACCGATAAAGATAAATAAAGTGCAGCAAGATAGCCCAATACTTTTGTGGCAAAGGACAGGCCAAAACGGTCTCTTATAATAAGCAAAGCGTTCTTGAGGGTACACGGGAATTTCATCTAGTCACTTTCATCAGGTTGGTTTGATTTGCGTTCGCTACTTTGATAATTTGATATGTGGGTGGACCGCTGCTTGGGTGCTATTCTTACTTGAACAAACCTCTCACTTATGATTAACCCCCTCGTAAGCATCCGCAACTATGAGAAAAGTATTAAGATAAAATCTAACCATAGCATTAAACATTTGGATCCAAATCAGCCCCTTACGAAATAGCGCATAAACTAAGGTTTAAGCTTCTGTCACTCTAGCAACCCATCATCTAATAACTACTCCATAATGCATTACCTTAGGCCCAAAGATGGTGAAGTGTCATGTAGTCAACGTTCACATGACACCACTAAGGGAATCACAACATTCATATCGTCAAAATATCAAACACGTATCAAATTCACATGATTACTTGCAACATGACTTCTCCTGTGACCTCAAGAACAAAGGTAACGACTCACAAATAATATTCATGCTCAAGATCAGAGGGTTATTAAGTAGCATAATGGATCTGAACATATAATCTTCCTCCAAATAAACCATATAGTAATCAACCACGACATGTAATCAACACTACTAGTCACCCACAGGTACCAATCTGAGGTTCCGGTACAAAGATTGAACACAAGAGATGAACTAGGGTTTGAGAGGAGATGGTGATGTTGAAGATGTTGATGAAGATTGGCCTCCCAAAGATGAAAGGGGTGTTGTTGATGACGATGGCTTCGATTTCCCCCTCTAGGAGGGAAGTTCCCCTGGCGGAATCGCTCCGCCGGGGGGCAAAAGTGCTCTTGCCCAAGTTCCGCCTCAAGACGGCGGCGTTCCATCCCGAAAGTCCTCTCTTTATTTTTTCTAGGTCAAAAGACCTTAAGTACCAGAAGATGGGCACCGGAGGTGGGCTGGGATGGCCACAACCCACCAGGGCGTGCCTGGGGGGCCTGGCGCGCCCTGGTGTCTTGTGGTCACCAAGTGGCCCCCCTCCGGTAGTTATTTGCTCCAGTATTTTTCATATATTCCAAAATAATTCTCCGTGATGTTTCAGCTTATTTGGAGATGTGCAGAATAGGTGTCTCTGATGTGCTTTTTCAGGTCCAGAATTCCAGCTGCCGGCATTCTTCCTCTTTGTGTAAACCTTGCATATTATGAGAGAAAAGGGCAATATAATTACTCCCTAAAGCATTATTATGCACAAAAACATTATAAATAACAGTAGGAAATCATGATGCAAATTGGATGTATCAGTGCTGGTGATGATGTTGATGAAGATTGGTCCTCCCACGCAGGAGGAAGCGTTGGTGATGATGATGGCTTCGATTTCCCCCTCCCGAAGGGAAGTTTCCCTGGCGGAATCTCTCTGCCGGAGAGCAAAAGGGCATGTGCCAAGGTTTGCGCCTCGAGACGGTGGCGCTTCGTCCCGAAAGTATCTTCTTGATTTTTTCTAGGTCAAAACCCTTCATATAGCAGAAGGGAGGGGGGCGGAGCCTGCCTGTGGGCCTCTCAAGCCATCAGGGTGCACCGAAGGGGTGGTTGCGCCCTGTTGGCTTGGGAGCCACAGGTGGCCCCCCTCTGGTCGTTCTTCTCTTTAGAAATTCAGATATATTCCACAAAAATTCCTCTGAAGTTTCAGGTCATTTGGAGTCTAGAAGATTTTTAGCCTTTTCCATGGCTTTTGGGTCCAGAATTCCAGTTTCCGGCAATTTCCCTCTTTGTGTTGGATCATGCAAATTAAGAGAGAAAAGTCATTAGAACTATATGTTGGAGATATGCCCTAGAGGCAATCATGTATGATGATATTTCCTATGTGTTTATGAATAAAGATAGTCCTTGGACATTATCATTGATGTGTATTAACAAGTATGTGACTTGTTTGTGAGACTATACATTGTATGATGACTGTCCTAAATGGTCCCTAGTCGAAAGAGTTGTGTGGATGCTCAGCCAGTTAGACTAGCATATGACACGGTGGATGGTTCGGTCTCACTAACCATGTAGCATTGGATGCTAGCCGGATAATATGGACTCAGAAAGATTTCACCGGATTCGACGTAGTCGGATCTGAGTCGAGATAAGGTCTGAGTTGGACAAACCCAACTATGAGACGCATCGATAGGTCATCTGTGAGTCTCTAGTACAACATACGTTCTATGTCCTAAGACCTGAGCTGGCGCATGTACTCGAGATGGTGACAGACTTGCTTTGGGCCGACCAAACGCTACTCCGTGACTGGGTAGTTACAAAGGTAGATTTCGGGCTTGTCCAGACCCATGCTGCGAGACATGGTCGAGCAAGATGGGATTTGCCCCTCCGGTTAGGAGAGATATACTCTGGGCCCCTCATGTGATACGACCAAGATAAGCATGGCCATGCGACAAGGATTATGAGATAATCCGGTTTGTGGTCGGTATCACTAGAACGAGAAAGAGGTCAGGCTAGCACAAGGATGACAGACTCGCCTTGAGCCCGACAATGTATATCGTGTGGCAAAGGAAACAGAAGTGCGATGTACAAGTTCGCCTAACCAGCTTCATCGGACACTTGGAGTCGGCACGCTTTGCTAGAGGCCGCTACCGACTAGCCGAGTCTGATGTGATCAGACTCGGGACCGCCGTATGCGTAGCGTCTTGTATTTCGTACGTGATCACACAAAATGGTAGAATGCGATTCTATGCATAACTTTGTTTTGCAGGTTTGATGTGAATAGTATGGCTCATATGTATGTGATGCATGTGTGTAATTTAACATGACCTACGTGTCATGATTGTCAGCCGGCAGGAGCCAAAGTGCTGTCATTATATTGTATAACGACCTGCGTGTCGACTTGTGATTCTCTGTAAATTCATTACTAGTTGTAGTAGTTGGAGAACAGAGATCAAGTTCGAGGCTTTGGCGTCCCGGTGTGACGAACAAGATGGAGTTCCACCCTGGTCATCGGAGTTGGACCGGCCTGGAAGGACATCCATGAAGGAGCCATACTATTTCACATATTTATGTTTATATGTGATTGATATTGCTTCTTGTTTCTATGCATGTTAGAATGGTAGAAAGATCCCTCGTTAATTTCAAGCACATTGCCATTCCAGATGTTGCACCTCCGCACGTCAAGTACGTCTAGTGGTGGGCTCATAAAATTGAGGTGCTACTAGCTATCCTTGAACTGGAGGGTTCGTGTCGGACACGGACATGCACTGCATCAGGTTAACTTGACAAGGCTATCAAAACGGTTTTGGGCCTTGTGGAAAAGTAGGTTGGGAGCCGGGGTATAAGATACCTACCCGACCGGCACGAGTCGTATAGAGATACGATTAGCAAGGAGTTGCTTACCGAATAGGCAAGTTGGCTAGCAGTGATGCTAAAGCTCACTAGTCGCTCGTGCTAGACGGGTCCTGAATCACTGAGAGTTTGCGGAGGGATGCTGACTTCAATGGGAGTAGTTCTATTTAAGGCTTGAATTACTCTACATAAACACATTGCTTAGTGATTGCATATTTTCTGTTGTAGATCAATGGCACCACCTGCTCAACCCAACTTTGCATTGAAATCAATTCTGGAAAAGGATAAACTGAATGGAACAAACTTTACCACCTGGTATAGAAATCTGAGAATTGTTCTCAAGCACGATAAAAAGGAACATGTTCTAGAGGGTCCACTTCCAGAGGAACCTGCCGAGAATGCTAGTGCCACAACCAAGAATGCCCATCAAAAAGTCGTTGATGAATCAAACGAGATCAGCTGCCTCATGCTGGCTTGTATGGAGCCCAATTTGCAACAGCATTTTGAAAATGTTGACGCTTTCGATATGATCGAGAGTCTCAAGAGCATGTTTCAGGTGCAGGCTAGGACCGAAAGGTTCAACGGCTGGCAATCCTTGGCGGATTATAAGCTGAAGGAGGGTGATCCACTGAGCCCGCATGTGATCAAGATGATCGGGTACGTGCAAGCTTTGGATCGGTTAGGCTTCCCACTTGGGGACGAGCTGTCCACGGATGCAATTCTGGGTGCTCTTCCACCTAGCTATGGGACGTTTGTCTCGAAAACTATCATATGCATGGCATGGATAAGAAGCTCACTGAATTGCATGGGATGCTTAAGGTGGCAGAGCAAGATATTAAGAAAGGCACACATCAAGTGTTGATGGTGCAGAACTCGGCTAAGTTCAAGAAGAGTTGGTCCAAGAAAAAGGGTAAGGCAAAGGGCACGGGGAAGGTTGTCTCCGCCGCTGCGCCGAAGCCGGGACCGGACTCAAAGACCGTGTGCTTTCATTGCAAGGAAACTGGTCACTGGAAGAGGAACTGTAGCAAGTGGTTTGCTGAGCATGGCAAGAAGGCCGGAAATGCTTCATCAGGCAAAGGTACACTTGTTACATATGTTATAGACATTTACCTTGCTGACATACCTAGTAGCTCTTGGGTATTTGATACCAGATCGGTTGTTCATATTTGCAACTCGGTGCAGGGGCTGATAAGAACTAGGCATGTGGCACAAGGGGAAATTGACATCAGAGTCGGCAACAAAGCAAGAGTTGCTGCGTTGGAGGTCGGCACGATGCAGCTCCATCTTCCTTCTAGATTTATTTTGGAATTGAATAATTGTTATTACATTCCCGCACTTAATCAGAACATTATTTCTGCCTCATGTTTGATGAGTCAAGGTTATGAATTCAATTTAAAGGACAATGGTTGTTCATTTTATTTGAATGGAATGTTCCACGGCTATGCACCCATTGTAGATGGGTTATTTGTTTTAAATCTAGAAACGGGACCAGTCTATAATGTGAATGTCAAGAGGCATAAGCCTAATGAATTAAATCCGACATACTTCTGGCATTGCCGGCTTGGACACATTAGTCTGAAACGCATGAAGAAGCTCCATGATGATGGACTCCTAACTTCGTCTGACTTCGGGTCGTTCGAGACATGCGAATCATGCTTGCTCGGCAAAATGACTAAGTCTCCTTTTGCAAAGAGTTGCGAGAGGGCGTCTGAGCTGTTGGAGCTTATACACAGTGATGTGTGTGGTCCAATGAGCACAACGGCCAGAGGTGGCTATCAGTACTTCGTGACTTTTACCGACGACTTGAGTAGATATGGATATATCTATTTGATGAGGCACAAGTCGGAAACTTTTGAAAAGTTCAAAGAGTTTCAGAGCGAGGTTGAAAATCAGCTCGGCAAGACGATAAAACTTCTGTGATCAGATCGTGTAGGTGAGTACATGAGTGATACGTCTCCAACGTATCTATATTTTTTGATTGTTCCATGCTATTATATTATCTGTTTTGGATGTTTTATATGCATTAATATGCTATTTTATATTATTTTTGGGACTAACCTATTAATCTAGAGCCTAGTGCCAGTTTCTGTTTTTTCCTTGTTTTTGAGTATTGTAGATAAGGAATATTAAATGGAGTCCAAACGGAATAAAATCTTTGGAATGATTTTTCTTGGACCAGAAGAAACCCAGCAGACTTGGAGATGAAGGTAGGAGACCTGCCGTGTGGCAACAAGCCAACAGGGGCGCGCCCTAGGGGGGGGGCGCCCCCCTCGCTTGTGGCCCCACGGCAGCCCTCCTAACACTATTCTTCGGCCTATAAATTCCCAAATATTCCCTGGATACCAAAAAGATCCACGAAAATACTTTTCCGCCACCGGAAGCCTCTGTTCCCGTGAGATCCCATCTTGGAGCCTTTTCCGGTAATCTGCCGGAGGGGGATTCGATCATGAAGGGCATCTACATCAACTCCATTGCCCCTCCGATGATGCGTGAGTAGTCCACCACAGACCTTCGGGTCCATAGCTAGTAGCTAGATATCTTCTTCTCTCTCTTTGTTCTTCAATACCATGTTCTTCATGATCTTCATGGAGATCTATCCGATGTAATACTCTTTTGCGGTGTGTTTGTTGAGATCCGATGAATTGTGGGTTTATGTTCAGATTATCTATGAATATTATTTGAATCTTCTCTGAATTCTTATATGCATGATTTCATATCTTTGCAAGTCTCTTCGAGTTATTGGTTTGGTTTGGCCAACTAGATTGGTAATTCTTGCAATGGGAGAAGTGCTTAGTTTTGGGTTCAATTTTGCGGTGTCCTCACCCAGTGACAAAGTGGGGGTAGCGAGGCACGTATTGTATTGTTGCCATCGAGGATAAAAAGATGGGGTTTTCATCATATTGCTTGAGTTTATCCCTCTACATCATGTCATCTTACCTAATGCGTTACTCTGTTCTTCATGAACTTAATACTCTAGATGCAGGCAAGAGTCGGTCGATGTGTGGAGTAATAGTAGTAGATGCAGAATCGTTTCGGTCTACTTGACACGGACGTGATGCCTATATGCATAATCATTGCCTTGGATATCTTCATAATTATTCGCTTTTCTATCAATTGCTCGATAGTAATTTGTTCACCCACCGTATTGTTTTCCTTCATGAGAGAAGCCTCTAGTGAAACCTATGCCCCCCCTATTTTCCACATTATATTTTCAGATCTATAAACCAAAAATACCAAAAATACTTTGCTGCAATCTTTTTACTTTTAGTTTACTTTTCGTTTTAGCAATCCTGTCTATCTATCTCTATCAGATCTCATCCTTGCAAGTAACCGTGAAGGGATTGACAACCCCTTTATAGCGTTGGGTGCAAGTGTTTGATTATTTGTGTAGGTACATCTATTGGGGACTTGCTTGTATCTCCTACTGGATTGAGACCTTGGTTCTCAACAACTGAGGGAAATACTTATCTACTTTGCCGCATCAGCCTTTCCTCTTCAAGGGAAAACCAACGCATGGTCAAGAAGCAGCAATGAGCCAGGAGTTTGATGATCATGTGAAAAGCCGAGGTATAGTACCTCAGCTCACGCCTCTGGGTACGCCGCAGAGAAACGGCGTGTCATAACGGAGAAATCGAACCTTTTTGGAAATGGTCCGATCGATGATGAGCAAATCGGATTTACCCTTGTCATTCTGGGGATACGCTCTAGAAACTGCAGCTTTCACACTTAATAGGGTACCATCAAAATCCGTAGACAAGACACCACATGAGATGTGGACTAGGAAGTGTCCTAGTTTGTCTTTTCTAAAGATTTGGGGTTGTGAAGCATTTGCCAAACGACTCATGTCGGACAAGCTTACACCCAATTCGGATAAATGCATATTCGGGGGATATCCGAGGGAAACCTTGGGATACAGCTTCTACAACCGAGAAGAGACCAAAGTGTTTGTTGCTCGGAATGGGGTTTTCCTAGAGAAAGAGTTTCTCAGTCGGGAAGCCAGTGGGAGAACGTTGCGACTCGAAGAAATTCGATAGCCACTCGGGGACAACTTGGCTGATGATGAGATCATATCGGAGTTGGTTAGGGAACCCGTAGTGGAATCGGCACCGGAGCCACGGAGGTCGGAAAGATTGCGCAGAGTGCGCGATGTGTTGTTGCAAGAAAGCGACGGGCCGGCCACGTATGCGGAAGCGATGGTGAGCCCAGATTCCGAGGCATGGCTGGAGGCCATGAGATCCGAGTTAAAGTCCATGGATGATAATCAAGTCTGGGACTTGGTTGATCCGCCACCTGGCGTAATTGCCATTGGTGTCAAATGGGTCTTTAAGAAGAAAACTGATGTGGATGGAAATGTTCAAATCCACAAAACTCGGCTTGTCGCTAAAGGTTATGGACAAGTTCAAGGAATTGACTACGACGAGACCTACTCGCCGGTAGCAATGCTAAAGTCGGTGAGGATCATCCTAGCTATAGCTGCATATTTCGATTATGAGATATGACAGATGGATGTCAAAATGGCTTTCCTTCATGGAAATTTAAAGGAGTATGTATACATGATACAACCTGAAGGTTTTGTCGATCCAAATAACGCTGGTAAAATATGCAAGCTCAAGAGATCCATTTATGGATTGAGGCAAGCAGCTCGGAGTTGGAATATTCGTTTTGATGAAGTCATCGTTGACCTTGGTTTCATCAAGAACGAAGAGGACTATTGTTTATACAAGAAGTCTAGTGTGAGCTCGGTAGTATTTTTGATCTTGTATGTGGATGACATACTGCTGATCGGAAATGATGTTTTGATGCTGAACTCGGTCAAGGAATCATTGAATGGCAAGTTTTCGATGAAATACCTTGGAGAGGCAGTGTACATCCTAGGCATCAAGATCTATAGAGATAGATCAAGGAGGCTGCTCGGCTTGAGCCAGAGCACGTACATAGATAAAGTGTTGAAGAGGTTCAACATGAGTGAGGCCAAGAAAGGGTTCTTGCCCATCTCACATGGTGTCGTGGTTTTGTCACGGCAGATGTCCGAAGACTTAGGTTCGAGGCCATCGCTAAGGTAGTGGACTCAAAGGGGTTGGTCGAGACGAGGGACACGAGTTTACCCAGGTTCGGCCCCTCAAGAAGAGGTAAAAGCCTACGTCCTGCTTGTGTTGTATTGATTGGAGTATCGAATACAAGGGAGCGGATTCGCTTGACCTAGTTCTCGATTAGTTGGTTTCTGTCTAAGCTGCCCCAGGGTCTCGCCTTTATATAAGAGGTCGAGGTCCTGGGTTACACGAGTCCCAAACCGACTCATACATCGTAGTCAATCCTGCCTCTAAGCTGCCTTGCCACCTTGGGCAAGCCGTCTCCGGGCGGCTTAACCGCCCGGGTCTCACGCCATCTTCTGTCTCTGGGCCTTCGCCTTGGCCCGTTTCGGTAAGCCGCCCTGCGGCCCGGGCCTTCATCTTCCGGCCCACCTTAATGGTCTTGGTTTATGAGCCGCCAGGTATGACCCGGCCCCTCCTGGGCGGGTCTTACCACGGGGTTATATCCCCAACATTAGGCCCCAGGTTGATTTGAGCCTGCTCATGTAAATCTTCAAACTCATTCGGTGGCGAGTCTCACATTTTATCACCTGAAAAAAGAAAACTCATAACCCGCCGTGACGTCACGTCGAATATGCTAAAAAGATTCTGTGACGTTTGCAACGGATCCTCTCATTGAATGGTCGGACCGAAAATCGAGGCGCCCTATTCGGTCAAACATCACTGTGCTTCCTCGATTTTTGGGCGCACTGTTGCCATCCCATCCCTTAAATAGGGATACGAAGGGGCCCCCTTTCCTTTCTCTGCCGCCACGTCTTCTTCTTCCTCCTTCAAACAGCCGCACCTCCGGAGCTCCGCCGCACCTGACCGGACCTCGCCGTCATCCCCAACGCCGGCCGCTGCATCAACCTGACTTTGACCAGAACTTCGCCAGCCCGTCCGCATTCGCGAGGTACCATTCTCAGCTCTTATTGAATCTGGAGTCATCTCCATTAGGGTCCCCCGAGCTCATCGTTTTTCCCTAGTGTTCTTCACCGTTCGTCAAAGTGTTCTTCGTAGTGCAGACCACCAAGCATCCTCTTGAATCTCATAACGCTGTTTATCCGTTGTGGTCGTCCTCTTAATGTCAATGCCCGCTTGTTTTAGATTTGTATAGCACTCTTCTCCACGTGCTGACCACATGTTCTTCCACTGTCGTTTTTAGGTCATGAATATATTTCATTTTATCTTCGCCCGTAGATCTTGCAGCCATAGTTGTAATATACGAAACCTGTTTATCCGCACTTAGCTGTATTTTCCAGTATCGCCTTGTCCACCTAACCCGCCATTGCATTTGGCAGCTCTCTGATAAAATATTTCGGCGGCTTAACATCTCACCGTTATGCTGACCATAGCTGCCTTAACTATTTAACGTTTTTCTAACCCGCCATACTCTGCGCCTTCTCGCAGTTTGACCCGCCATTATGTCGAGAGCACCTTCATCTTGCGATTGGGTCAGCTCTAGAGTCACCGAACAACTTCTACTTGACTTCGTAGAATTGGGTATTTTGCCGGCTCAGGACGTTATACATTGGCGGGTTCCAGGGCTAGAAATCATACCGACTCCTCAGGAAGGAGAAGTTGTCGTGTTCACTGATCACCTCCTTCGTGGATTTAGCCCGCCCGGGTCAAAAAAATTCCGGGACGTTCTTCATTTCTTCAAGCTTCACCCACAAGATATAGGTCCAAACTCTGTCACCAACATGTGTCAGTTCCAAGTCTTATGTGAAGTTTACCTGCAAGAAGAGCCGTCTGTTGACCTCTTCCGTGATTATTATTACGTCAACCGCCAAACTGAAGTGGCGGTTGGACCAAGTTTGGAGCTTGGCGGCGTTTCTATCCAGAGACGGAGAGATTTGCCCTACCCAGCAGCTATCTTACCAAGTCACCCCAAGGATTGGAACAAGACTTGGTTTTACTGCAAGGACACTTCTCCTGAAGAAGAGAACCCGCTGTCGGGTTACCGTCCTACCCGGCTTTGCAACACCGGAGAACTCCCAGACCGGATGTCCGCCGCAGAGCGAGCAAAATACGCTCCGGCCTTCGCGAAAATCAGGGCCTTAATGGCGAATGGTTTAACTGGCGTTGATCTAACCCGTTGCTGGGTTTCTTGGAAAATCTTGCCACTGAGCCGGCGTGACCGACTCATGCATGAGTTTACGGGTGAGCCCAATGACACTCTCTGCTTCAACGCCACCCCTCTGACGGAACAAGATATCAACTCTTCCGTCAAAGCACTTCTTGGCGAAAAACAACAGGTTTGCAACAAGATCGGGTTGAAACCTTTTTGCGTCAAGAACCCAGCTCCAGCTGTAAGAAACCCTTTTCCGCAAAATTGGTCACACCTGTCTTAACTTTTTGTCTTGCTCCTTTTAACCTTTGTTGGCGGCTTATGTACAGGCCGGCTCTTCTTTCTGGAAGAAGAAGTATAATCCTCCTGTGAGGAAGCCTAAGGTGGGTAAAACCCGCGTCCAGAAGAAGCAAACTGCCGCTCAGGAACCGCCTGAGCTTGACGACTCAGAGGTAGAACTTGACTCCCTTGGCCGTCTCTTTATGCAACTTATTGACAACAATTATTCACAGGAGGAAACGGAAACAAGCCATGCAAACGCTCCTGAGGTAACTTACATCTCCTCTGACTCAGAAAATTTTCCACCAGAGAAAATACGGCGGGTCATACGGAAAGTCCCATTTTCCCATCGTCTTGCTTATTTAGACCCCAATTTTCTTTTTAAAAAGCAACAGCACAACTCCCGACGTCAGACCCGGAGCGCCGGCTCTGAAGAGCTTTTGGCCGGCTTATCAAACTCTCCGGCTCCACGGAAACGGCCGGCTGAGGTACTCTTTTAACTAAGTCCAGTTTTAACAATCTTGCATTGTAGCCTTACTCTGCTTTCATCATCTTAACCTTTCTTTAGGAGACGCCTCCTTCATCTGGCGACTCTACTGCCTCCAAGTTGCCTCCTCTGAAGATCAACCCGGAGTGCGTACCTTTGTACTTGCACCATACCTTTTTACCATCCTTGTTCTCTATGTGACAATCTTTTTGTTTTCCAGGGCTCAAGCAAAACGAAGGAAGACCGGCGGGTCTACCGCTGCTCCTACGGCCCAAGAACCAGAGGCTACTAAGCCGGATTCCCCTGCACCTTATGTTGAGCCCACTGAGGCTAGAAAAGATGCATCTGCTGACGCTCCTCAGCCCTCTGAGCCGGCTGACGATGAGATGGCCACTCCGGAGAGTCCTCCAAAGGCTGATCCTAAGCCGCCCAGCCCTTCAACAGTCGTCGAAGACACAGTTCTTCCAGACATTACCATCACTGGGATGGGTTATCAATCTCCCGAACCTCATGTACTGACAAGACACACCGGCAAGACTGAAGGTTCCTCGCCTGAGAAACTTGATTTTGAATTCCCCGTGTTGGAGAAGCTGACTGCAGATGAGTTACATGCGGGTTATCTGAACCGCCTCTCCACAAGCCGTAACATGGAGCTGAAACTTGTTGGACTAATGAAGAAAAAATATGAGGTACTCCTCTTCTCTTGCTCTTTGCTTATACCCTTATGTAGCCCCCAAGAGCTGGTTTAATATTGCAAATAGTAGACCGGGTCTTCCAATCTATGTCATAACTCGAATAGCTTAGCCTGTAACCCTCAAGTATCGGGTTAATATATATATTAAGCCGGTACTTAGTTGAAGAGTAGATCAAGGGTAGCCCCCAAGTCCGGGTCAGTATAAAAATGATGAGCCGGAACTTCACTGTAAACTTGAAAAGCGCCGTGTGTAGCCCCCAAGTGCCGGTTTATCTTTACGAAGATGAGCCGGAACTTCAATGTAGACTTGGAGAGCGCCGTGTGTAGCCCCCAAGTGCCGACTTATGTTTACGAAGATGAGCCGGAACTTCATTGTAGACTTGGAGAGTGCCGTGTGTAGCCCCCAAGTGCCGGCTTATCTTTACGAAGATGAGCCGGAACTTCATTGTAGACTTGGAGAGAAAACACAGACATTAGCCCCCAAGTGTCAAGTATATTGCTTGCAATCTGCTTGTGACTTGTATCATAATAGCTTCATCAATCATCTACTAATATCTCATCCTGGCGACTTAAACCTCCCGGTCGGCTTTATTTTTGTATAATACAGGAAGCTTTAGACGCGGCCGAGTCTGATCTGACCGGCTTAAAGGAAAACCTTGCTTCGCAACAAACCGCCCGGTCTGAGGCGGAAGAAAAATGGCGGGTTGCCGTTAAGGAGCTTGAGAAGGCACAAGCTGACTTTGCTGCCTTCAAAAAGAGCGTTGAGTCTACACAAGCCGCCCTGACCAAACGCTCAGACGATGCTGACCAGCGGCTCAAGCTGGTGTCAGAGGAACTGCAAACCCTCAAGCGTCATATATCCAGGATGACTTCTACTATCTTTGGTAAGTATTGAAGACTTAAAGAAATTTCTTTGCTTGGTTGAAAAACTTGTGCGGGCGGCTTATAACGCCTAATTTTTCTTGCAGGTCAGAGAAGCCGCCAATTATCTTCAGACAGCTTGTTGAAATTGAAAGCGATATATACCTTGACAGAACAGCTCTACTGCGGGACCCTTTGCACCATCAAGGCGACGTTGACTGAGAAAAGCATCCCCAAATTTATGGAGTGATAGAACTCTTATCAACTCTGCCCAAGCAAATTGAGGAACTCAAACGATCAGCCGCCAGGAAGGGGGCAATGGCCGTGCTAAGCCGGTCTCTGGCCTTTGCTCCTGAACTGACTGTCGAAGAAATGATGGACGGCTTTCCATCCAGAAAAGATGACGGCTCAGAATTCACAGAAGCTGACTACGCCAAATGTATGAAGGCCTCCCGAGTGCTCGCATCAACACTTGTTAACGAAATTGACCTGTCCTCATACCAGGCGGCTTATGGTGAAGACAGCAAACGACTGCGCTGCCCAACCTTTGAAGCCAGGGACTTAGTTCCTCCACGCCGTAAGCCACTCTTTGCTCCTGAGATTGACCCGTCTCCCCTCTTTGACGAGGCCCAGTTTGAAGCTTTAACAAACTGCAACTGGGATGTGGACAACCTTCAGATCAAAGAGGTGGAAGACCCGGCACAGGATGACCCGCCAACGAGCTGAACAAGTTAGTCCTGAGGAAGGATAATCCGGCTCCTTGACCCGCCGACGCTAGCAGTGTACAAAAACTTTAAGTCCGTTGCATTTTGGGCTCTCTGGAGAGCTTTGTAATAGGCTTAGAAAAATTTGATTGTCTGAGCCGTGCCATCGTGCACGTATGAAACTTTGCATAACTTGATGCATCTTTAACTGCCTTGTAGTCTGCCCAAGATATCTTTCATCTCACTTTAACGGCGGCTCATCTTAGGAGACAAACCCTGCAAAGAAAACAAAACAGTGTTTTGTATCATTGTGAGGGCGGCTTGAAAAGCACAACCCAGAGATGCTAAATCTCGTATAATATTGCTTTCTTTTTCGAAAATTCATATGTCGGCTCTTATGGCATGAACTTGTTGTTTGAACTCTTAACAGTACAGGGTCTCTAATGAGAGTAACTGATAAAAGCAACACAAACCATAAAGAGGCGCAGCAGGGCATGAGTACCCCCAGGGCCCATAAGCTACTTCTCACCTGACGTAAATCCGTTGTTTGAACCTTAAACAATGCAGGGTCTTTAAAAGAGTAACTGTTTAAGAGTACGAACGGGCCACATAGCGGAGAGTATGCAGCAGATGGGTGAGTTTATCCTCGCTTTCCGTAAGCCGGCCCTCTCGTGACAAGAGCCGCCGGTTTAACCTTGACCAGTACAGGGTCTCTAGCGAGAGTGACTGTCAAATATGTTGAACAGCTCAGGGTCTCTAATCGAGATTAGCTGGTAGGAGTTCGGCGGGTCACCTAGCGGAGCAGTAGCAGCATACAGGCAGGTTTAACTCAAACTTGCGGTGGCTGAAGAGCCGATCAAGAGGGTGTGTAAGCTAAACCCGGCGGGTTGGAAGCCCCCAAATGACCTTGTTGACGGAGTCAACTTTTTGGGTATATAACCCGGCCTTACAATGGATGAAGAGCCGATCAAGAGGGTGTGTAAGCTGAACCCTGGCGGGTTAGAAGCCCCCAATTGACCTGATGGTTGTATCCACTTTTGCACAATCTGAAATGTATAACAAGGCAGAAGCCCCGGCTTGCAGGGATGCCAACTTTATTATATATATATATGTGATATATACAATGATGATATACAATGATGAGAGTCGATGACTCAAGTGTAATAAGGCCGCAGATGAGCAATATTCCATGGCCGGTGGCTCTCCTACCCAGAAGTGCGTGACTCGTCTCGTACGTCAATGAGATAGTATGACCCATTGTTGAGGTTTCTGCTGACCACAAAAGGTCCTTCCCATGGAGGAGAGAGCTTGTGCGCATCCGTCTGATCTTGAATCAGGCGCAACACCAAGTCGCCTTCTTGAAACGTCCGGGTCTTAACTCTGCGGCTATGATAGCGACGCAGGTCTTGTTGGTAAATCGCTGATCGAGCCGCCGCCAGATCACGCTCTTCATCCAAAGCATCTAACGCGTCCTGACGCGCTGTCTCCTTACCTGGCTCAACGTAAGCCGCCACCCGCGGCGAGTCATGACGTATATCACTTGGTAACACGGCTTCTGCGCCATAAACCATGAAGAATGGCGTATAGCCTGTTGACCTGTTGGGGGTGGTTCTGATGCTCCATAGAACTGATGGTAATTCTTCTACCCAACAACCCGGCATTCGCTGTAGAGGAACCATAAGCCGGGGCTTGATGCCTCTCAAGATCTCCTGGTTAGCACGCTCCGCCTGACCATTGGATTGTGGATGAGCAACAGCAGAGACGTCAAGCCGGATGTGCTCACTTTCACAGAACTCCTACATAGCCCCCTTGGATAGGTTTGTGCCATTGTCCGTGATGATACTGTGAGGGTAACCAAAACGGTAGATCAATTTTTTGACAAATTGAACCGCCGTAGCCACGTCACACTTGCTGACCGACTCAGCCTCAACCCACTTGGTAAACTTATCCACCGCCACCAAAAGGTGGGTCTTCTTGTCTTTAGATCTCTTGAAGGGCCCGACCATATCAAGCCCCCAGACCGCAAACGGCCAGGTAATTGGAATCATGCACAACTCCTGAGTCGGTACGTGAGCACGTCGCCCAAACTTCTGACATCCATCACACTTGGTAACTAAGTCCTCTGCATCCTTATGAGCCGGTAGCCAGAAGAAACCATGTCGGAAAGCCTTGGCCACCAAGGATTTTGAGCCGGCGTGATGACCGCAATCGCCAGCGTGAATCTCATTTAAGATTTCCTTACCTTCTTCAGGTGAAACACAACGTTGAAAAATGCCGGTGACGCTGCGCTTATGTAACTCGCCATTGACGATCGTCATGGACTTAGATCGCCTGATGATTTGCCTTGCCAAGGTCTCGTCCTCGGGCAACTCGCCGCGAGTCAAGTACGCTAGGTAAGGCAACGTCCAGTCAGGGACAGCATGCAGAGCCGCCACCAACTGCCCCTCCGGGTCAGGTATAGCCAGATCCTCCTCTGAAGGTAGCTTAACTGACGGGTGATATTGCACATCCAAGAAAACGTTAGGCGGCACCGGCTTACGCTGAGAGCCCAGTCTTGATATTGCATCAGCCGCCTCATTCTTGTGACGGTCAATGTGATCCACCTGATACCCTTTGAAGTGACCAGCGATGATATCCACCGCCTGACGATAAGCCGCCATCCGTGGGTCTTTGGAATCCCATGTGCCTGAAACTTGCTGAGCCACGAGGTCTGAGTCGCCGAGGCATCTAACCCGGCCCAGGTTCATCTCCTTAGCCACATGGAGGCCATGAAGTAAAGCCTCATACTCAGCTGCATTGTTAGTACATGGAAAGATCAACCTTAACACATAACAAAACTTGTCACCTCTAGGGGAAGTTAAGACAACTCCAGCCCCTGACCCTTCCAATTGTCTGGATCCATCAAAGTGAATTGTCCAGTATGTGTTATCTGGCTTCTCCTCGGGCGACTGACACTCTGTCCAGTCGTTTATAAAGTCCACCAAGGCTTGAGACTTGACAGCCGTGCGAGGCACATATTTCAGATTAAGAGGCCCAAGCTCCAACGCCCACTTAGCAATCCTGCCAGTGGCTTCTCTGTTTTGAATTATGTCACCCAACGGGGCAGAGCTAACCACGGTGATCTGATGTCCCAAGAAGTAATGCTTCAACTTGCGATTCGCCATGAACACCCCATATATTAGTTTTTGCCAATGTGGGTACCTTTGCTTGGACTCTATCAGGACTTCACTGACGTAGTAAACCGGCCTCTGAACCGGGTATTCTTTCCCTGCCTCCTTACGCTCCACAACAATCGCGGCGCTGACTGCTCTGCTGTTAGCCGCCACGTAGAGGAGCAAAGGTTCCTTCTCAGCCGGAGCGGCCAAGACCGGCGGCTCAACCAGCTGCTTCTTGAGCGCCTCAAGCACCACACCCGCCGCCTTACTCTAGACAAAGTTGTCTGTTTTCTTCATCATCTGATACAAAGGAATAGCTTTCTCACCCAGGCGGCTTATGAACCGGCTTAACGCAGCGATTCGACCCGTCGGGCGCTGAACGTCGTTGATGCACGCCGGCTCAGACAGGGATGTAATAGCCTTTATCTTGTCCGGATTAGCTTCAATGCCACGCTCAGAAACTAGAAATCCCAAGAGCTTGCTTGCAGGAACTCCAAAGACACACTTAACCGGGTTAAGCATCATCTTGTAGACCCATAAATTATCGAACGTTTCCTTCAGGTCATCAAGTAGAGTCTCCTTCTTTCTTGACTTGACCACAATATCATCCATATAAGCATGAACATTGCGCCCAAATTGACTATGAAGATAGTTCTGCACACAATGCTAGTAAGTCGCCTGGGCACTCTTGAGCCCAAAAGGCATAGACACATAGCAGAAAGCACCAAAAGGCGTAATGAAAGCCGTCTTCTCCTGGTCTTTAACTGCCATCTTGATCTGGTGATAACCTGAATAGGCGTCCAGGAAGCATAAACTCTCACAACCCGCCGTTGCGTCAATAATCTGGTCGATACGGGGGAGAGCAAACGGGTCAACTGGACAGGCCTTGTTAAGATCCGTGTAATCCACACAGATACGCCACGTGCCGTTCTTCTTAAGCACGAGCACCGGGTTAGCTAACCACTCCGGGTGAAAAACCTCCACGATAAACCCCGCTGCTAAGAGCCGGGCCACCTCTTCGCCAATCGCTTTATGCCGCTCCTCATTGAAACGGCAAAGGAACTGCTTGATCGGCTTGAACTTAGGATCCACATTAAGGTGGTGCTCAGCGAATTCTCTTGGTACACCCGGCATGTCAGACGTCTTCCATGCAAAGATGTCCCGATTCTCACGGATGAATTCGATGAGCGCGCTTTCCTATGTGGGGTCCATGTTAGCCCCGATAGTGAACTGTTGTGACGAGTCGCCCGGAGTGAAATCTACCAGCTTGGTATCATCCGCCGCAAACTTGAGGGGCGGCTTAGATTCCGTGTTAGGTTTCTTGAGCGGAGTCATGTCTTCCGGGTCAACATTTTCCTTAAAATTTGAGCTCCGCCTCTGCACAACTTGACTCTGCGTAAGCTGCGTCACCTTCCTCACACTCAAGCGCCGTCTTCCGATCACCATGCACGGTAATTGTCCCTTTCAACCCGGGCATCTTGAGCTGTAAGTAAACATAGCAAGGCCTAGCCATGAACTTGGCATAAGCCGGCCGTCCGAACAGAGCGTGGTATGGGCTCTTGATTTTGACCACCTCAAACCACAAAGACTCCACCCTGTAGTTGAATTCATCACCAAAAGCTACCTCCAAAGAAATCTTTCCCACTGGATAGGCCGACTTGCCGGGCACCACACCGTGAAAAACTGTTGAAGAGGGCTTAAGGTCCTTGTCAAGCAAATTCATCCGGCGGAAAGTGTCATAGTACAGGATGTTGATGCTGCTGCCACCATCCATAAGTACCTTAGTGAACACATATCCACCCACTTGGGGGGCAACCACCAAAGCCAGCTGCCCCGGGTTATCAACACGCGGCGGGTGATCTTCCCTGCTCCAAGTTATGTCATACTCAGACCACTTCAAATACTACGGGAGAGCCGGCATGACCACATTAACCGCCCGCTTGCGCACCTTCCGGTCTCGCTTGTCAAGGCTGGTTGTAAAAACATGGTACTGACCCCCGCTGAGCTGCTTCGGGTTACTCTGGTACCCCGATTGGTTATTCTGCTGCTGGCCTCCACCGCCAGATTGCTGATGATGACCTCCTTGACCCTGGTAACCGGATCCTGAGCCGCCAGCACCAAAGCCGGATCCTGATCGGCCCGGCCCTGAGACGCCCGACGGACCATTACCATTGTTACGATGTTGCTGGAGGCTGTAATCCCTAAACTGCCACATAATACTGCAATCCCTCCATGTGTGGCCTGCCGGCTTATCGGGTCGGCTGTGCTCTGGACAAGGTTTATTGAGCATCTCTTCCAGGTTGAAAGGAGCCTTACCCTTGTTAAAGGGCGTCCTGAAGTTCCCGTTGCCCTTAGCACGATTGTTCCCAGCGTTGGTATTCGCCACCAATTCTGACCCGCCATCTGGGTTCTTCCGCTTGCCTGGGTTGCTGTTTCCAGCCGCGTTTTTCGGTTGACCCTTTCCATTGTTATTCTTCTTACCCTGACCCGATTTCTCATCATCAGAGCCCGGGTCTTTCGTGTTGTCCGAGTCGGCATACTTAGTGAGAGCCGCCATGAGCTCCCCCATGTCCTGGCATGAGCGTTTGAGTCGGCCAAGCTTCTGCTTCAAGGGCGTGAAGTGGCAATTCTTCTCCAGAATCAAAACTGCTTGAGCCGCCGTAATCTGTTCAGACGAGTGGATGATGGTTGAGACCCGCCGGACCCAATGATGAGCCGACTCATCCTCGCGCTGCACACAATGGTCCAAATCCACAATCGTCATGGGCTGCTTGCACGTTCCTTGGAAATTTTTGATAAACTTCGCCTTCAGTTTGGCCCAGGAATTAATGGTGTTGGGTGGCAAGCCCTTCAACCACGTGCAAGCCGGCCCTTCCAGCATCATGATGAAATATTTGGCACATACTGCATCACTGACGTCTAACATCTCCATGGCCAGCTCATAGCTTTCAATCCAAGCCTCTGGAGGTAGGTCAGCAGTATAATTTGGCACCTTGCGAGGACCCTTGAAATCCTTCGACAGACGCTCATTCCGCAAAGCCGGCGCTAAGCACGACACTCCCACAGCCCTGGAGGTTACTCCTGCTCCTACTGAGACGGAAGGTGCAACTGTGGGCTCCTAATAAGCCGCCGCCGCCGCCAGAGCCACCGCCTCTCGCTGTGCTCTTGCCCGATCCACCAGTGCCTGAGCATCCAGAGCCGCCCGATCATCTCACGGCGGGTTCCGGTGTCGATCACTGCTAGAAACCGCCAGCGACTCATAACGCCGACTGTAGCTGCGACTGGGGATGGGGGTTGAGTGTACGCGACTCCGGCTGTAAGTATACTTCTCCTGCTGGGCCACCGCCGTCTGCAGGTATCCAATAGCGTTCCGCACCTCCTCTGCGAAAGGCGCCTCGTCGGGGATGGGGATTGTACCAAGCCTGGTTGCCGCCACCACCATGTTCTCCGCCGGGTTAGAATAATGACCCGGCGGCGTTGGGAAAGACTGTGGTGGGGTCTGGTTCTGTCGGGGCGGGTTAGGTTGCTGATGCTGAACCGCCGCCCGGCTTCTAGGTACTTCCGCCGTCTGGGTTATGGTCAAAGGCACATTCCGTCCCGTCCCTGGCGTGTTGAAAAGATTTCTGGCTTCATACTGATCTGGCAAGCGGGATTGATGCCTCATCCGATGAACCGCCGCTGCAGATTGCTGTTCTAACTCAAGGCGGAAAGCATCCGCCCTAAGGCGCTCCACCTCAGCATCCATCTGAGATTTCAGCACATTGATTTCCTGTTGGACTCCGGTCATCTGGTTCTTCAACCTCGTGATCTCCGCATTACGGGCCGCTTGGTTTTCAGCAGTGACCTCAGTCGCCATCAGGGTTGTAAGCTCATTCATCAGATCCAGAAGAACCTGAGCCGGCGGCCTGCCAGCCCCAGATCCAATCACACCGGCGGCTGAGCTGCCAGGAGCTGGTGCTGAACCTGCCATGAGGACGGCAGCACGGTTCGCCGGCTCATAATCCTCTGGCTCATGATATTCCGACTCGGGGTAAGGCTCGACGTAGCCCCCGAGCCCACCATTGTGAAGCTGATAGATTGATTCCGTCTCTCCCCTCGAGGATCCATCCTCTGAACAGATGACAGTTTCTTCCCGTGACACAGAACCTTCAAGCTCCACGCCCTGGGTGAAGCCGACGAAGACATGCTTCCTGCCCGGGTTAGCACGGGCGGGTGGCATGCGTCGGGCGGGTTGCTCGCGCCGAGCCAGCTCGATGATGTCGGCGCAGATGTCCGGCCCGGGTTCAGATCCGCCGATCTTGCCGATGAAGACATGGATTCCGCCGAAGGGGGCCCGGAATCCATACTCAATTGAGTCGGCTTCGGGGCCCCAGCCGGCGTCGTCGATGTAGAGCCTACCGCGGCGACTCTTGGTCATCCTGCCAACAGCGTACCCCTCGATCCCTGGGAGAGAGCCCTTTGAAAACTCAACACCACCGAGCGCCAGCCCCACGGTGGGCGCCAACTGTCGTGGTTTTGTCATGGCAGATGTCCGAAGACTTAGGTTCGAGGCCATCGCTAAGGTAGTGGACTCAAAGGGGTTGGTCGAGACGAGGGTCACGAGTTTACCCAGGTTCGGCCCCTCAAGAAGAGGTAAAAGCCTACGTCATGCTTGTGTTGTATTGATTGGAGTATCGATTACAAGGGAGCGGATTCGCTTGACCTAGTTCTCGATTAGTTGGTTTCTGTCTAAGCCGCCCCAGGGTCTCGCCTTTATATAAGAGGTCGAGGTCCTGGGTTACACGAGTCCCAAACCGACTCATACATCGTAGTCAATCCTGCCTCTAAGCCACCTTGCCACCTTGGGCAAGCCGTCTCCGGGCGGCTTAACCGCCCGGGTCTCACTCCATCTTCTGTCTCTGGGCCTTCGCCTTGGCCCGTTTCGATAAGCCGCCCTGCGGCCCGGGCCTTCATCTTCCGGCCCACCTTAATGGTCTTGGTTTATGAGCCGCCAGGTATGACCCGGCCCCTCCTGGGCGAGTCTTACCACGGGGTTATATCCCCAACACATGGTATAAGCTAAGCAAGACTCAGAGTCCTAAGACTTCTGATGAGCGAAACCGGATGAGTAGGATTCCGTATGCTTCGGCAATAGGATCCATCATGTATGCCATGCTATGTACACGGCCTGATGTTGCCTTTGCAATAAGCTTAACAAGCAGATACCAGGCTAACCCAGGTGAGAGTCACTGGGCAGCGGTGAAAACTATCCTGAAGTACCTGAAAAGGAATAAGGAGATGTTCCTAGTTTATGGAGGTGAGAAGGAGCTCTGCGTAAAGGGTTACGCTGATGCTAGTTTCCAAACCGACAGGGATGATTGTCAATCGCAAATTGGATTCGTGTATGTCACGAATGGAGGAGCAGTGAGCCGGACAAGTTCCAAGCAAGAAACGTTGGCCGACTCCACAACAGAGGCCGAATACATTGCGGCTTGTGAAGCCGCAAAGGAAGGTGTTTGGATTTGGAAGTTCCTGGAAGATGTTGGTGTGTTCCCGGGCTGGTCAAAACCCTTGGACCTTTATTGCGATAATTCAGGTGCCATCGCACAGGCCAAGGAGCCGAGACAACACCACAAGACCAGGCACATAGACCGAAAGTATCACCTGATACGAAAGCTCGTAGCGAAAGGTGATACTAATTAATGCAAGATTCATACGGATGCAAATATTGCAGATCCGTTGACTAAGCCGCTTCCACAACCCAAGCATGAGGGGCACGTTAGAGCTATGGGCATTCGATGTCTATTTGATTGACTCTAGTGCAAGTGGGAGACTGTTGGAGATATGCCCTAGAGGCAATCATGTATGATGATATTTCCTATGTGTTTATGAATAAAGATAGTCCTTGGACATTATCATTGATGTGTATTAACAAGTACGTGACTTGTTTGTGAGACTATACATTGTATGATGACTGTCCTAAATGGTCCCTAGTCGAAAGAGTTGTGTGGACGCTCAGCCAGTTAGACTAGCATATGACACGGTGGATGGTTCGGTCTCACTAACCATGTAGCATTGGATGCTAGCCGGATAATATGGACTCAGAAAGATTTCATCGGATTCGACGTAGTCGGATCCGAGTCGAGATAAGGTCTGAGTTGGACAGACCCAACTATGAGACACAGCGATAGGTCATCTGTGAGTCTCTAGTACAACATACGTTCTATGTCCTAAGACCTGAGCTGGCGCATGTACTCGAGATGGTGACAGACTTGCTTTGGGCCGACCAAACGCTACTCCGTGACTGGGTAGTTACAAAGGTAGGTTTCGGGCTTGTCTAGACCCATGCTGCGAGACATGTTCGAGCAAGATGGGATTTGCCCCTCCGGTTAGGAGAGATATACTCTGGGCCCCTCGTGTGATACGACCAAGATAAGCATGGCCATGCGACAAGGATTATGAGATAATCCGGTTTGTGGTCGGTATCACTGGAACGAGAAAGAGTTCATGCTAGCACAAGGATGACAGACTCGCCTTGAGCCCGATAATGTATATCGTGTGGCAAAGGGAACAGAAGTGTGATGTACAGGTTCGCCTAACCAGCTTCATCGGACACTTGGAGTCGGCACGCTTTGCTAGAGGCCGCTACCGACCAGCCGAGTCTAATATGATCAGACTCGCGACCAAGTGAACGAGAACCTAAGGGGTCGTGCGCTTAAGGGAAGGAACATGTGGGCTTTAGGATCCGTGCGAGGCCCAAGAGTTGAGCCCGCGCCGGATGCCTATATATAGTGGTGGTGCGGCACACCTATCTGGTTGATCGCTTCGGTGCCGTCATTAGGGCTTTGCATGTGTTGCAGCTAGCCACCTCCACTTGCCGCCGCCGACTGTGTGATCGGACCTAGCAGTTCGCCGCACGGTGTTCCTCCTGCACGCGCGGATACCATTAGAGGCAGTGCACTTGCGCCGCTCCGGTGAACCTGTACGTGGGATCCAGCGACCGGCTGTTCGAGGGAGATTGGACCGGCCGTTCAAGGGAGAGATTGGACGAGGAGGAGACGGACCTCGCGGACGCGCTGCCCCAACTCTACTTCCGCTGCACCGCACTGCGCGTCTAGTGGTAACGAACTGTGATCCATCTCCGTAGCATGTTCTTGGATGTTCTGCGCGTAAGTAAAATTTAATTGGCATGCGGTGCACCTACGGTACAAACCAACACTATATCATATAATGGAATAATGACCAAGAATAATATAAATATTAATAAAAAATCATGATGCAAAATGGACGTATCAGGGAGCAGCAAGGTTGATGTAGAGGCTCTCCGTGATCGATCCCCCCTCCGGCAGAGTACTAAAACAGGGCTCCAGATGGGCACATGGCGGAACAAAGACTTGCAATGGAAAAAGAGTTTCAGGTGGCTCTCTATTGATTTCCCGATTTCAGAGAATATATAGAGGTGGAGATAGGTCAGATGAAGCCACGAGGTGCTCCCAAGGCAAGGGGGCTCCCCCCCGGGGCGCGCCCTCTTGCCTTGGCACCGCCTCGTGCGGCCTCTGGACTCCCTCCGAAGCTTCGAGGTCTTATTTTTGTCTAGAAAAAAATTATCAAAACAATTCGGGTCATTTGGACTTTGTTTGGTACTGGTTTCCTGAAATGCCAAAAACAAGCACAAAACAACAGCTGGCACTGGGCACTAGGTTAATAGGTTAGTTCACAAAAATGATATAAAATAGCATATAAATTCATATAAAGTATCCTAGAATTATAATATAATAGCATGGGACAATAAATAAATTATAGATACGTTGGAGACGTATCAGCATCCCCAAGCTTAATTCCTGCTCATCCTCGAGTAGGTAAATGATAAAAATAGAATTTTTGATGTGACATGCTATCCAACATGTAATCTCTTTTAGGTATGATCTATGAGAAACGATGAAATAATAAACACCAACATAATAATAGCCATAAACATAAGCAACATAATCATTAACTTACAAAATATACGATCCTTAAAGAATGTTACTCCCCACTCATTTTATCATATTAGCATGGCTTGACTCCGTCTTCACCACAGAAGTACAAATCATGAGAACCACGGTGACAAGTCAGACAATTGGATCGTACTTCTAACGCGCTTCAGCATTTTCAACCTCACTCAATACATCAGCATGAACCATGAATATAGCATATGGGTGGAATAGAATATGGTGGTAGATATCAAAGGAGTCAGAGCATAAAGAAATTCTCGCATCAACTAGGCGTATCAACAGGCTATGGAGATGCCCATCAATAGATATCAATGCGAGGAGTAGGGAATGTGATGCAACGAATGCACTAGAGATATAAGTGTATGAAAGCTCAACGGAAGCTAAGTGGGTGTGTGATACTCGTAAAGTGCGTTGGGATTTTCCCCGAAGAGGAGGGGATGATGTAGCACAATAGAGGTAAGTATTTACCTGAGTGAGAACCAAGGTTATCGAACCAATAGGAGAATCACGCAAACTCCCGTCTTCAGCGCCTACACACAAAAGAGCAAACACTTGCACCCAACGCGAGCAAGAGGGTTGTCAATCCCCTTGAACTCGTTACCTTCAAGCGATAAGTAGTGATAGATAGATAATTTGATAAATATAAATTGAAAATAAAAAGAAAGTAAATAATGGCATCAAGGAATTTAGAGATTTTGTAAATATATTTGTGATGAGACCCGGGGGCCATAATTTTTGCTAGAGGCTTCTCTCTCGAAGAAAGCATACGGTGGGTAAACAAATTACTGTTGGGCAATTGATAGGAAAGCGCATAGTTATGCAATATTTATTCACGACAATGATCATGTATATAGGCATTGCTACTTCTTGAGCATGCGTTGGTTTTCCCTTGAAGAGGAAAGGGTGATGCGGCAAAGTAGATAAGTATTTCCCTCAGTTGTTGCGAACCAAGGTATCAATCCAGTAGGAGATACAAGCAAGTCCCCAATAGATGTACCTACACAAATAATCAAACATTTGCACCCAACGCTATAAAGGGGTTGTCAATCCCTTCACGGTTACTTGCAAGGATGAGATCTGATAGAGATAGATAGATAGGATTGCTAAAACGAAAAGTAAACTAAAAGTAAAAAGATTGGAGCAAAGTATTTTTGGTATTTTTGGTTTATAGATCTGAAAATATAATGTGGAAAATAGACCCGGGGGCCATAGGTTTCACTAGAGGCTTCTCTCATGAAGGAAAATAATACGGTGGGTGAACAAATTACTGTCGAGCAATTGATAGAAAAGCGAATAATTATGAAGATATCCAAGGCAATGATTATGCATATAGGCATCACGTCCGTGTCAAGTAGACCGAAACGATTCTGCATCTACTACTATTACTCCACACATCGACCGACTCCTGCCTGCATCTAGAGTATTAAGTTCATGAAGAACAGAGTAATGTATTAGGTAAGATGACATGATGTAGAGGGATAAACTCAAGCAATATGATGAAAACCCCATCTTTTTATCCTCGATGGCAACAATACAATACGTGCCTCGCTACCCCTACTTTGTCACTGGATGAGGACACCGCAAGATTGAACCCAAAACTAAGCACTTCTCCCATTGCAAGAATTACCAATCTAGTTGGCCAAACCAAACCAATAACTCGAAGAGACTTGCAAAGATATGTAATCATGCATATAAGAATTCAGAGAAGATTCAAATAATATTCATAGATAATCTGAACATAAACCCACAATTCATCGGATCTCGACAAACACACCGCAAAAGAGTATTACATCGGATAGATCTCCATGAAGATCATGAAGAACATGGTATTCAAGAGCAAAGAGAGAGAAGAAGCCATCTAGCTACTAGCTATGGACCCGAAGGTCTGTGGTGGACTACTCACGCATCATCGGGGGGGGGGGGCAATGGAGTTGATGTAGATGCCCTCCATGATCGAATCCCCCTCTGGCAGATTATCGGAAAAGGCTCCAAGATGGGATCTCACGGGAACAGAGGCTTCCGGCGGTGGAAAAGTATTTTCGTGGCTCTTTTGGTATCTAGGGAATATTTGGGAATTTATAGGCCGAAGAATAGGGTTAGGAGAGCTGCCATGGGGCCACAAGCCAGGGGGCGCGCCCCCCCTAGGGCACGCCCCTGTGGCTTGTCGCCACACGGCAGGTCCCCTGCCTTCATCTCCAAGTTTGCTGGGTTGCTTCTGGTCCAAGAAAAATCATTCCGAATATTTTATTCCGTTTGGACTCCGTTTAATATTCCTTATCTGCAATACTCAAAAACAAAGAAAAAACAGAAACTAGCACTAGGCTCTAGATTAATAGGTTAGTCCCAAAAATAATATAAAATAGCATATTAATGCATATAAAACATCCAAAACAGATAATATAATAGCATGGAACAATCAAAAATTATAGATACGTTGGAGACGTATCAAGCATCCCCAAGCTTAATTCCTGCTCGTCCTCGAGTAGGTAAATGATAAAAACAGAATTTTTGATGTGGAATGCTACCTAACATATTTATCCATGTAATATTCTTTATTGTGGCATGAATATTCAGATCCATAAGATTCAAAACAAAAGTCTAATATTGACATAAAAACAGTAATACTTCGAGCATACCAACAAGGCAATTGTGTCCTTTCGAAATAACATGGCCTTAGAAAGTTATCCCTACAAAATCATATGGTCTGGCTATGCTCCATCTTCCCCACACAAAGTATCTAAATCATGCACAACCCCGATGACAAGTCAAGCAATTGTTTCACACCTTTTATGTTCTCAAACCTTTTCAACTCTCACGCAATACATGAGCGTGAGCCATGGATATAGCACTATTGGTGGAATAGAATATGGTGGAGGTTGTGAGGAAAAAGGAAAAGATAGTCTCACATCAACTAGGCATATCAACGGGCTATGGAGATGCCCATCAATAGATATCAATGTGAATGAGTAGGGATTGCCATGCAACGGATGCACTAGAGCTATAAGTGTATGAAAGCTCAAAAAGAAAACTAAGTGGTTGTGCATATGATGAAAAATTCCACTAGCTATATGAAAGTGACAAAATAGGGGACTCTCTATCATGAAGATCATGGTGCTACTTTGAAGCACAAGTGTGGAAAAAGATAGTGGCATTGTCCCTTCTCTCTTTCTCTCATTCATTTTTTTTCTTTTTTTTCTTTTGGTGGGCATGTTTGGCCTCTTTTTTTTTATTCGGGCTTCGCTGGCCTCTTTTATTTTTTTGTAAAGTCCGGAGACTCATCCCAACTTGTGAGGGATTCATAGCTTCCATCATCCTTTTCTCACACGGGACAAATGCTCTAATAATGAAAATCATCACACTTTTATTTACTTACAACTCGATACCTAGAACAAAATATGACTCTATATACAATATGAAAGTGATGGTGCATGTCATGAAAAATGGAACGGTGGAAGTTGCATGGCAATATATATCGGAATGGCTATGGAAATGCCATAATAGGTAGGTATGGTGGCTGTTTTGAGGAAAATATATGGTGGCTGTTTTGAGGAAGGTGGGTTTGATGCACCGGCGAAAGTTGTGCGGTACTAGAGAGGCTAGCAAAGGTGGAAGGGTGAGAGTGCGTATAATCCATGGACTCAACATTAGTCATAAAGAACTCACATACTTATTGCAAAAGTCTATTAGTTATCTAAGCAAAGTATTAGACGCATGCTCCTAGGGGAGAGGTTGGTAGGAGTTAACCATCGCGCGCTCCCGACCCTCACATAAAGGTTGACAATCATTAAACAAATCATGCTCCGACTTCGTTACATAACGGTTCACCATACGTGCATGCTACCGGAATCACAAACTTTAACACAAGTATTTCTTCCAATTCACAACTACTCACTAGCATGACTCTCATATTACCATCTCTATATCTCAAAACTATATGCAAGGAATCAAACTTCTCATAGTATTCAATGCACTTAATATGAAAGTTTTTATTATCTCCCTCTTGGATGCCCATTATATTAGGACTAAATTCATAACCTAAACAAATTACCATGATGTTTAAAGACTCTCAAAATAATATAAGTGAGGTACGAGAGTTCAATAATTTCTATAAAATAAAACACCACCGTGCTCTAAAAAGATATAAGTGAAGTACTAGAGCAACATTGCCTAGCTCAAAAGATATAAGTGAAGCACATAGAGTATTCTAATAAATTCACGATTCAGCGTGTCTCTCTCAAAAGATGTGTGCAGCAAGGATGATTGTGGCAAACTAAAAAGCAAAGACTCATATCATACAAGACGCTCCAAGCAAAACACATATCATGTGATGAATAAAAATATAGCCTCAAGTAAATTTACCGATGGATTGAAGACGAAAGAGGGGATGCCTTCCGGGGCATTCCCAAGCTTAGGCTTTTTGGTATCCTTGAATATGGCTTGGGGTGCCTTGGGCATCCCCAAGCTTAGGCTCTTGCCACTCCTTATTCCATAGTCCATCAAATCTTTACCCAAAACTTGAAAACTTCACAACACAAAAACTCAACAGAAAACTCATGAGATCCATTAGTATAAGAAAAATAAATCACCACTTTAGGTACTGTTGTGAACTCATTCTTTATTTATATTGGTGTAATATCTACTGTATTCCAACTTCTCCATGGTTCATACCCCCCGATACAACCCATAGATACATCAAAATAAGCAAACAACACAAAGAAAACAGAATCTGTCTAAAACAGAACAGTCTGTAGCAATCTATAGACTTTGAATACTTCTGTAACTCCAAACATTCTGAAATATTAGGACAATAAGGGAAATTTGTATATCAATCTTGTGTAAAAATTTCAGATCAAAATCACGTTCCAGTGAATTTACAAAATTCCTGGACTGAGAGCAAAAGTTTCTGTTTTTCAGGAAAATCAAATCACAAACACCGTAGACCATCCCAAAGGTCTTACTTGGCTCAAACACTAAATTAAACAAGAAAACACAAATACTACAGAGGTAATAATGTGTGGAAAACTCAAAAACCGAAGCAAAAACAAAAGCATAAAAATAAAATTGGGTTGCCTCCCAACAAGCGCTATTGTTTAACGCCCCAAGCTAGGCATAACGCAATAGATCTAGGTATTGTCATCTTTGGTATGCAATCCATGATGGGGATATGTACCTAGGGTAGGGTCATAGGCCTGACCTAGATACCCTACCTAAGGACACTGCCCCAGAAAGCTTAAGGGCTACGAGGAAGTCTCCGACTGAAATTGCCAAGAAGCATAAGTCACTCGACAATATACACTCGGAGGTACCTTTCGCTCGACGCTTACCTTTCACTCGGAAGGACCAGAAGACAGTCGACCACAGAAGCCCAGAAGTCACCCCAGGGAGGCTAACGGGCAAGCGTTCATCGAGACCTTTAATAGCATTTATGGTGTACGTTACCAGTAACGTACGTCTTTTATGACCACGAACTGACCCTTCGATGCCGGACACTTATGAGGGGCAGCGCACTCTATATAAGCCGCCCCTCCCCTCTGGCACAAGGGTTCGCACCCCCCGTAACAACACGCGTATTACACTCGACAAGAAGCTCCCAAGCACCTGAGACGTAGGGCTTTTACCTCCACGAGAGGGGCCTGAACCCATACATTCTTGCGTACAATCTCGCCGTAGCTAGGACTCTGCCCTCTCCCTACGTACCCCTACCTTCTACTGTCAGGCTCGTTCCCACGACAGTTGGCGCCCACCGTGGGGCAGGCGTCTAAGCGACTTCCGGCGAGGTTGCATTTGTTTTCCTTCGTCATGTCTTCCGGCGGTGATTTGTTCCTGGGCCGCGAGATCCGTCTCGGAGCGCTCACCTTCATCGCCGACGATTCGGCATGGCTCCAGGAAGCGCCTCTAGATGTTGAGGCGCTCCCGATGCGCGGAGCGACGCACTTCTGCGCAAGCTCCTGTGGTGTCCTTCTCCTTCAGCCGTCCACCCCGTATGTGTCGGCCCTCCGTGCTGTTCGACGCCGCAAGCGATCCGGTCGTTCGCGGCTACAGCGTTGGGTGCGACATGCGGCGGCCCGCCAGGCTTCGTCCCCGCAGATTGCAGCCATCGAGCCTGCCGAGTCACTTCTCGGTGTGTTCGACTCGGCGTCAGATCGGTCTAACGTTCCTTCCGAGTGCGAGAGCTGCGATCCTGCGGCTGAAGTTCTTATGGCTGGCTCTCATCAGAGTCCGCCGCCTGGCTTCAACCACACCAGGCGCGAGATTGGTGGAGCGTCGAATGAACAGCAGCGCCGGGATGAGGATGTTCTCCATACTCCCATCGTCGGTGCGACTGCTGAGGCCCAGGCCATGGAGGCCACTCGCCTTCGACTCAAAGAGATGCAAGAGGCACTCGACGAGCGTGCTTGACAGCATCCACCGCGTCCCAATCGACATCAGCGACAATTGTTTCCGAGTGGATCTCGAAATAACGTCGAGGTGTTCCGTACTCCAGTGTTGAATGTTGCAGCTGCAGCTAGGATTGCAGATTCTATCCAGCCGTCTCGGTCGGAGGCTGGGAGAGGTTTGCAGCAGATCAGAACGTTGCTCGAGGCAGCGCAGCAGCAGAATGCTGTTGTTTCTCAGTCACAGAATAGGTTACATAGCAATTTGCCCAGGGCGGAGACAGTTCAGTCGGTCCACAGCCCTGGGTCACCTCTGCGTCACAGAGGCGGAGGTTACCGTGAAGATCGGTATAGAGATCAGGGGCGAGATCAGTTTGCTCCCCGTTATCACCGCGATGACCGCCGTCGTGTGCTATCTCCCCCGCGGAGTGGTTCATATGTGCCCCGGCACAATGATGATAGGCACCCGTTCGGTGATGAGCGGAAACCTGGATTTGACGCAAGAGATGTCCTTGCTCAAAGACGGGTCGACAGAGGCAGAGCCCACAGAGATGGTTATAACGGAGATTATCTTAGTGGAAGCAGTGCTGTCGTGTCTGGTCCCGAGTGTTTTAGCAGAGCTATTCGCTCTGCAGAGATTCCCCCCAACTTCAGGTTGGCGGCTGGAATTAGCAAGTTTTCTGGCGAGTCAAAGCCCGAGACGTGGTTAGATGATTACCGAGTGGCTGTGTAGATTGGTGGAGGTAACGACAACATAGCCATGAAGCATTTGTCCCTGATGTTGGATGGTTCGGCCAGAGCTTGGTCGAATCGTTTGGCTCCCTCTAGCATCTATTGCTGGGAGGATTTGGCCCGAGTGTTTATCAGAACCTTTGAAGGCACCTGTAAACGTCCGGCTGGCTTGATTGATTTGCAGCACTGTGTTCAGAAGCCCAATGAGACCTTGCGAGACTACATTCAGCGCTGGTCCACCCTGCATCACACGGTGGAGAATGTTTCCGAACATCAGGCTGTTTGTGCCTTCAAGGCTGGTGTTAGATACAGAGAGCTCTATCTGAAGTTTGGTCGCACGGGTGATATTTCTTTGAGCAAGATGATGGAGATTGCCACTCGGTACGCCAATGGAGAAGAAGAAGACCGCCTCCGAAGCGGTAAAGCAAAAATAGTCGACAATGATGCAGGTGGAAATTCCAGTCGGAAACAGAAGCGCAAAGCTGATCCTCCTGCTCCGGCAGAAGCAGCCGCCCTGGCAGCACAAGGCAAGAATAAAGGAAAGTCCAAAGCTAAGTTCACCCCCAAGAAGTCAAAGAATCAGTCGGGTACACATGTTATGGATTTACCGTGTGCAATCCACAAGAGGAAAGTTGAAGAGGGCAATTTAATATTGCCTAAGCATACCACTCGACAGTGCCGTTTGTTGATCCAGTCATTCAAAGAGAGCCAGTCGAGTGAGAAAGACCCTGAAAAGGAAGATGAAGAAGAGAAAGAAGAGTTCCCTGAAGTCAATGCCACTCTGTTGATTTTTGCTGACGTGGAGAGCAAGAGTCGACTGAAGGTTATCAACAGAGAGGTTAACATGGCGGTTCCCTCTACCCCCACATATCTCAAGTGGTCTCAGACTGCTATCACGTTTGATCAGTCAGATCACCCTGCGCATATCACTACCCCCGGGCGGCAAGCACTGGTGGTCGACCCAGTTGTGGGGGGCACTCGACTCTGCAAGGTTTTGATGGACGGTGGGAGCGGTCTGAACATCCTATATGCAGATACCCTCAAGGGGATGGGCATTCCGATGTCCCGACTCAGTGAAAGCAACATGCAGTTCCATGGCGTTATCCCTGGGAAAAAGGCCCGTTCACTCGGTCAAATAGCATTGGATGTTGTGTTCGGTGACGATAAGCATTTTCGCAAAGAGAAATTGACATTTGAAGTGGTGGACTTCCAAAGCGCGTACCACGCCATCCTTGGTCGTCCGGCTTATGCCCGTTTCATGGCCCGTCCATGTTACGTGTATCTCAAGCTAAAGATGCCCGGACCCAAGGGTGTAATCACAGTCACTGGCAATCGACAAAGGGCTGAGGAGTGCCTCCAGCAGGGCTCCAAGATCGCCGATCATCAGATGGCTATGGTTGAATTGGAAGAATACAAGAAAAACGTTGATCCTGCTGACTTGCTGCGCGCTAAGAAGCCCGCTTCTGAGTCAGCTTTCCAGTCGGCAGGTGAAGTGAAGAAGGTTAACATTCACCCGACAGACCCAACTGCTGCCCCGACCAACATTTCAACGACACTCGACGGCAAATAGGAAGCCGAGCTCATCCAGTTCCTCCGTGAGAACTGGGACATCTTTGCATGGAAGCCTGCTGACATGCCTGGTGTACTCAGGGAACTGGCTGAGCACAGATTGAGAGTTAACCCGAAGGCCAAGCCTGTGAAGGAGCACTTGCGTTGGTCGGCAACAGAGAAGCGAAAAGCAATCGGAGAGGAGGTGGCTCGTCTCTTGACGGCCAAATTCATACGTGAGATTTACCACTCCGAGTGGTTATCGAACGTCGTCATGGTCCCTAAGAAGGACAAATCACTCCGCATGTGTATTGACTTCAAACATATCTATCGGGTCTGCCCGAAAGATCATTTCCGCTCCCCCGCATTGATCAAATTGTCGACTCAACTACGGGGTGCGAGCGTCTATCTTTTCTTGATGCTTACTCTGGCTACCATCAGATCCGTCTGTTTGGTCCAGATGAAATAAAGACAGCCTTCATCACCCCTTTCGGGTGTTTCTGTTATATCACCATGCCTTTTGGTTTGAAGAACGCTGGCGCTACTTTCATGCGCATGATTCTAAAATGTTTACTCGACCAGATTCCTCGGAATGTTGAAGCATACATCGATGACATTGTCGTCAAGTCTCGCAAAGGTTCCGACCTGTTGTCTGACTTAGCTGAAACATTCACCAATCTGAGGAGATATGACATCAAACTAAATCCGACTAAGTGCACTTTCGGTGTTCCTGGTGGCAAATTACTCGGTTTTCTCGTTTCCGAAAAAGGAATCGACGTTAACCCTGAAAAGATCGGTGCCATCACCCGAATGAAAAGCCCTGAGCGTGTGCACGACGTCCAGAAGCTCATAGGTTGCTTGGCAGCATTGAGTCGATTCATTTCTCGTTTCTGTGAGAAGGCACTGCCTTTATACTGACTGATGAAGAAGTCTGATACATTTGAGTGGACTCTGGAAGCCGAAGCAGCGTTTGTCGAGCTCAAAGCCCTGCTTTCCACCCAGCCGGTGCTTGCTGCTCCGCACAGCAAAGAGCCATTGCTATTGTACATCGCGGCCACTAATCAGGTCGTCAGTACAGTACTAACTGTCGAGCGGGAAGAGGAAGGCAAGGCTTACAAAGTTCAACATCCAGTCTACTATATTTCTAAAGTGTTGACTCCTTCGAAGCAAAGATATCCACATTACCAAAAGCTCGTATATGGTATATATCTGACAGCAAAGAAGGTGGCACACTACTTTCAAGATCACTCAATTTCAGTCGTCAGTGATGCTCCGTTGTCTGAAATTCTCAACAATCGAGACGCGACTGGTCGAGTGGCCAAATGGGCTATTGAGCTCCTCTATCTTGATATCAAATTTGAAGCAAAGAAAGCAATCAAGTCTCAAGCTCTTGCTGATTTCCTTGCCGAGTGGACCGAGCAGCAGCAGCCAATCCAACTTCACTCGGCACACTGGACCATGTTCTTTGACGGCTCTAAGATGCTGAATGGGTCTGGTGCTGGTGTAGTATTGGTGTCTCCAAAAGGCGACAGACTCAGTTATGTGGTGCAGATTCACTTTGATTCCTCCAACAACGAAGCCGAATATGAAGCACTCCTGTACGGGTTGCGTATGGCCATTTCACTCGGCGTCCGGCGCCTGATGGTATACGGCGACTCTGATATGGTGGTCAATCAAGTGATGAAAGAGTGGGATGTCAGGAACCCCGCTATGACTGGATACTGCAATGCAGTAAGGAAACTCGAGAAGAAATTCGAAGGTTTGGAACTTCATCATGTTCCCCGAGTGAAGAACCAAGCAGCAGATGAGCTGGCAAAGATTGGATCCACTCGGAAGCCTGTCCCCAGCAATGTATTTCTCGAGCACCTTCATTCTCCTTCGGTGCAGGAAGATCCCTTCACTGAAGAGCCCCCGCAAGCGAAAAGCGCCTCTGATCCGACTGAAGTCGATGTCCCAGCTGTCATTGATTTGGTCATGGAGATTTTGGTGATTACGCCCGACTGGACTGTACCTTATATTGCGTACATTCTTAGGAAAGAACTCCCAGATGATGAAGATGAAGCTCGACAGATAGTCCGCAGATCCAAGGCTTTTACTGTTATGGATGGGCAACTCTACAGGGAAAGTGTGACTGGCGTGACTCAGCGGTGTATTTCTCCTGAAGAAGGTCGATTGATTCTGGAGGAGATTCACTCGGGAACTTGTGGTCATAATGCGTCCTCTAGGACGATTGTTGCCAAAGCATACCGGGCTGGTTTCTTCTGGCCGCGCGCCAATGAGATGGCTAAAGATATTGTCGATCACTGCAAAGGATGCCAGTTTTATTCGAACCTGTCACACAAACCTGCGTCTGCCTTGAAGACAATTCCACTCGTCTGGCCGTTTGCTGTATGGGGCTTTGATATGGTTGGACCCCTTAGAACAGGCTAGAGTGGATTTACTCATTTACTGGTTGCAGCCGACAAGTTCACTAAGTGGATTGAAGCTAAACCCATCAAGAAGCTGAACGCCCGCACTGCTATCAAATTCATGAAAGAGATAACGTTCCGGTATGGAGTACCCCACAGTATCATTACAAACAATGGCTCTAACTTTGACTCGGAAGAGTTCAGATACTTTTGCTCTTCTCAAGGCACTCGGGTGGATTACGCATCCGTTGCGCACCCCCAGTCTAACGGTCAAGCTGAGCGAGCGAATGGCCTTATCCTCCAAGGATTGAAACCTCGGCTCATGCGAGATCTTGATCATGCTGCTGGAGCTTGGGTCACTGAATTATCGTCTGTTCTGTGGGGCTTGAGGACGACTCCTAACCGGTCGACTGGACGCACTCCTTTCTTCCTTGTGTATGGAGCTGAAGCCGTTTTGCCAAGTGACGTCCTTCACAATTCTCCCCGAGTGGATCTTTACTCTGAAGACGAAGGTGAGCAAGCAAGACAAGATGGGGTGGATCTCCTAGAGGAGGAACGAGAGATGGCCCTGATCCGGTCGACTGTATATCAACAAGACCTTCGCCGCTTCCATGCGAGGCATGTCAAGAGCCGTTCGTTCCACGAAGGTGATCTGGTGCTCCGAGTGGATCAGCAGCGACCCCACAAGTTGGCCCCAGCATGGGAAGGCCCATTCGTCGTCACCAAGGTGCTGAACAACGGAGCGTACCGCCTTTTCAACTTGAAGAAGAATATTGATGAGCCACGCGCTTGGAACGCGGATTTGCTTCGACGCTTTTATACTTGATGACTGAGTTGTTTTGATGTAATAAGAGTACTCCAGACAATGTTGTTTGTTAAGTTATGACTTCCGCAGTCTATTATCAATTCCGATCGCACAATTTTGCATTTAAAAACTGCTTCGAGTGAAGAGCGATCCTCTCTCTCGGGGGCTTAGCTGCGAATCCGTTTCGCCTAAGTTCAAAACCTTTCCGAGTGTTTGACATTCAATACACTCGGAGACTTAGCCGCGAACCAGTCTTCGCCTAAGTTCAGAAATTACTCCGAGTGAAGAGCGATCCTCTCTCTCGGGGGCTTAGCTGCGAATCCATTTCGCCTAAGTTCGAAACCTTTCCGAGTGTATAACATTCAATACACTCGGAGACTTAGCCGCGAACCAGTCTTCGCCTAAGTTTAAAAATTGCTCCGAGTGAAGAGCGATCCTCTCTCTCGGGGGCTTAGCTGCGAATCCGTTTCGCCTAAGTTCAAAACCTTTCCGAGTGTTTGACATTCAATACACTCAGAGGCTTAGCCGCGAACCAGTCTTCGCCTTAGTTCAGAAATTCCTCCGAGTGAAGAGCGATCCTCTCTCTCGGGGGCTTAGCTGCGAATCCGTTTCGCCTAAGTTCAAAACCTTTCCGAGTGTTTGACATTCAATACACTCGGAGACTTAGCCGCAAACCAGTCTTCGCCTAAGTTCAGAAATTCCTCCGAGTGAAGAGCGATCCTCTCTCTCGGGGGCTTAGCTGCGAATCCGTTTCGCCTAAGTTCGAAACCTTTCCAAGTGTATAACATTCAATACACTCGGAGACTTAGCCGCAAACCAGTTTTCGCCTAAGTTTAAAAATTGCTCCGAGTGAAGAGTGATCCTCTCTCTCGGGGGCTTAGCTGCGAATCCATTTCGCCTAAGTTAAAAACTCTTCCGAGTGTGTAACATTCAATACACTCGGAGACTTAGCCGCGAACCAGTCTTCGCCTAAGTTTAAAAATTGCTCCGAGTGAAGAGCGATCCTCTCTCTCGGGGGCTTAGCTGCGAATCCGTTTCGCCTAAGTTCAAAACCTTTCCGAGTGTTTGACATTCAATACACTCGGAGACTTAGCCGCGAACCAGTCTTCGCCTAAGTTCAGAAATTCCTCCGAGTGAAGAGCGATCCTCTCTCTCGGGAGCTTAGCTGCGAATCCGTTTCGCCTAAGTTCGAAACCTTTCCGAGTGTATAACATTCAATACACTCGGAGACTTAGACGCAAACCAGTTTTCGCCTAAGTTTAAAAATTGCTCTGAGTGAAGAGCGATCCTCTCTCTCGGGGGCTTAGCTGCGAATCCGTTTCGCCTAAGTTAAAAACTCTTCCGAGTGTGTAACATTCAATACACTCGGAGACTTAGCCGCGAACCAGTCTTCGCCTAAGTTCAAAAATTGCTCCGAGTGAAGAGCGATCCTCTCTCTCGGGGGCTTAGCTGCGAATCCGTTTCGCCTAAGTTCGAAACCTTTCCGAGTGTTTGACATTCAATACACTCGGAGACTTAGCCGCGAACCAGTCTTCACCTAAGTTCAAAAATTACTCCGAGTGAAGAGCGATCCTCTCTCTCGGGGGCTTAGCTGTGAACCAGTTTTCACTAAAGTTAAAAACCCTTCCGAGTGTAGCATTCAATACACTCAGAATCTTAGCTGCGAACCAGCCTTCGCCCAAGTCCTAAATTCTTACGAGTGCAGAACACCCGTTCCATTCGAGAATTAAATAAATTCAGCCAGGCAAAATGTCGGAAAGCAAAACGCGAGTAAGACTAGAATCTCCAGCGCAGCAAAAACTTGTTCGCGCAAAGGGAAGTTCTCAGGCTTAAGGCCTGAATGAAGTTTAATCGGTTACACCATCACTCAGCATACCGAGGCAAATAAAGTTTTTACTGAAAGCAAAGTACTTGTTCAAGCTCCAGTAGGGCTTGAGGGCTCGACAAAGGTGTCCAGGTCAATTCCGTCGGCGATCCGAGTGGCAGCTTCGACGAAAGTCTCCATGAAATCTTGAAATTTAAGTTTCTTTGTGTTGGTCACTCGGAGATCCTTCAGTTTGTCCTCTCTGGCCTCCTTGCAATGAACCCTGACGAGTGAAAGTGCCACGTCAGCACCACAGCGGGCAGCAGATTTCTTCCACGCTTGCACTCGACTGGGAATTTCATTGAGGCGAGCCATCATAGACTCAAGGTCAGTCTGGAGGGAGTCTTCAGGCCACAGCTCCTTGTCGATCTTCTCGAAAGCAGACCTCAGCCGAGTGATGTATCCTTGGACATTCTTAAGACGAGCTTCAAGACGAAACATATCCATGGCCACGGCGTCTCCGACAAGTGATTTTGTGGGGTCCAGGTTGGGCTCGATCTCTTCAGTTTCTTTCTCAAAGTCTTGACAGAACTCTGCACGAAGAGAAAGTGAAAAGGTGATCACAATGCCATTCTGGAAAAATCAAAGAAATTCATTCGACAGAAGAAGGTTACCTTCGAGCATGCTGAACATTTTCCTCGCGAAGTCTCCCAAGTGTTTTTCCAGAGCATTCTTTCCCTTGGTCTGCACTTCAAGTTTTTTGATCCAGTCGGATCGTTCCTGCTTGAGTTTGGTGTTCTCTTCTTCCAGTCTACTGGATGCGGCAAGTTTTTTCTCAGGAGCTTCAGTTTTCTCCTGCGCTTCCTTCTGAGCATCAGCAAGTGATTTGTCCTTGTCCTCGAGCGCCTTCTTCATGGTATCTAAAGAAATAGCATTGTTGAGTCGCGCTCGGAGACGACGGTTCTCATCACGTACGTCTGTTCGAGTGGATTCACTCGGTTCAAAGGATGGAAGATGAAAGTGATAATGCAATTGATCGACAAAGATTACCTCCCAAAGTCTTCAATTCGGTCTATGCACGGTCCAGGTTGTTGTTCGTCAGCTCCAGATCCAGCAGAAGTCGATTCTTTTCCTTCTCCAGCTTGACGTACTTGGTCCCGAGCCCACAGGTTTTCTGAAATCAGCAAAGAAGGGGTTCAGTCGACATAAAGATTTCTTTACTCCCGAGTGGGAAAGTACAAGTGCAGTCGACTGAAAGGCGGCCCGCCGCCCCACCCCACAACCCTATACAGCGTCATATCATGGTTGATGGAAATGATGTCCATGAAACCTGCAGAATGGTTCTTAAGACTACTGCCCATCATCAACGATCGACAGTAGTCTCGGGGACTACACCCAGTGGGTGCACTCAGCGTGCCCCCACTGGATACAAAAATACTCGACCAGGTCTGCCTGTCAGAGTATAAAAGAAGAAAGCAAGCAAGCAAACATTGTCTCTATCAGACCCCCACCGATGCAAGCACTCGACGGTGGTCTCGGGGACTACACCCAGTGGGTGCACTCAGCGTGCCCCCACTGGACCTACTTTTACTCGACAATGTCTGTCCTGTCGAATGGAAACAATTTTTAAAATGACTCTACGACCCCTGCCGATGCCTTCGTCATTCGACAGCGGTCTCGGGGACTACACCCAGTGGGTGCACTCAGCGTGCCCCCACTGGACCAGAAACTACCTGATCTACTTGCGAAGAAAACACCCAGTGGGTGTAAAATCAAGATGGACAAGAAGTCAATCGGAAATTAACTTACAATAGCACTTACTTGGACGTTGGCTCGAAGCGCTGTGCTGGCATCATAAGCTAACTTGCTGGCTTCATACGCCTCCTTTGTTCGCAGCATCATCTGCCCAGCCTGGATCATGGCCTCCTTGGCAGCTCCAGTTTGGTCCTCCGGGACGTGATACAAAGGGTATGCGGGCGTCGAGTGAGTTGGTGTTGTCACTGAAGCAGCAGGAGGTGCTTGAGATTGTCCAATAGGTGTTGAAGCCACCAGAGTTGAAGTGGTTGGCGGAGCACTCGACAGCGGAGTTACAAGGGCTGGAGGTGTCGCAGCAGTCGACCCACAGGGCGTCTGACCAGATGATGTTCTCCGAGTGCGTATGCGTGGAGTCTCCAGAAGCACAGCTTCACCCTCCGCTCCCTGCTGCGGCTCCTCATCATCTTCCAGTTCGATGATTTCGTCAGCTATCAATCGGCAATTTTAATCAAGTCACTCGACGATTATTCTTCAGAAAACAGAGTAGAATGGGGATTTGGTATACCTCGTTGGGAGGTGGCCGCATCAGGAGTGTCCACTTCCATATGGTCCCCGTCATCTCGCTGGGGCGACATCACAGAGGTAGCTGCTCTGGCAGACAAATTTCACTCGGTCAGCATCAACATGAAGTTCTTCAACAGCAGAATAAGGAAAATAAACACTCACGTGGAGGCAACAGGCACAGCAATCTTGATATGGGGCAGGGCCTTCCGAGGTTTTGGCGCGTCCCGCTTGAGCTGTTTCGCAGCTTTTTCGGCCGACCCTGATGTTGCAGCATGGTCACGCTTTGGGTTCCTTGTGCTCGACGCCACAGTTTTGCTCGGGGCGACCCCTTGGTCTTCCTGCTGCTTGGTACAGCGTTCGGTGCGCGAAGGGACCTGAGCCTCCACCTCATCTTCCTCCAGGTCGTCATCGCTGCTCTCGTTGTCTTCGGCGTAATCGCCATCTACGCTGCCATCCACGCTCCCTTCCTCTTCGTCAGGCTGCTCTCCATTTGGTACTGGCGAGTACATGTTTGTAAATTCCTGCAAGATACAAGCTTCAAAGTCAGTCGACTGAAGATCTAGTTACTTGACAAAATATTAAAACAATCGACAGAGATATAACTCACCAAGTTCTTCGGTGGGTTCAAAGCAGAGAAGGCCGGAATTCGTTTGGCTCCCTCTGGATTATCACAGGCTCCGGTGATGCTCCTGAGCCACTGAGAAACAGTCTCGTCGGAAACTTCCTCAGGATGAGTCTGAGTGGTATCCTCAGGACCTGAATAATGCCACATGGTGTGATCCCGGGCTTGGAGGGGCTGAATTCGTCGACTGAGAAACGTTTCAAGGAGGTCCAAACCAGTCACTCCGCCGCGGATCAGTTCAGATACAACGTTCACTAGGATCCCTACTTGGATTTTCTCTACCTTTGTCACGTACAGTGATTTGGGGGTGGTAGGTCGATCCAAGGTGAAAGGAGGAAGTCCAGTCGACATATTTGGCGATGCAACATCCTTGCAATAGAACCATGTCGACTGCCAACCCCTGACAGAATCAGGAAAGGTCATAGAGGGAAATGCACTCCTACCTCTCTTTTGGATCCCTAAGCCACCACATAGTTGGATTACATGAGTTTTGCTATCACTGGGATTGGCTTTCTTAACAGATTGGGATCTAACAGAGAATATGTGTTTAAACAATCCCCAATGTGGAGGGCAGCCCAAGAAGCATTCGCACAAGGTTATGAAACAGGAAAGATAGGCAATTGCATTCGGAGGGAAATGGTGGAGCTGCGCCCCGAAGTAGTTCAGGAAAGTACGGACGAATGGGTGGGGTGGCATGGAGAAACCTCGCTCAACGTGGGTGAGAAGCAGAACTCGCTCGCCGTCGCGTGGCTCCGGCTCGGTCTCCCCCTTCGGCAATCTCCAGGACCCCGCAGTTATCAACCCGTCGTCGACGAGATTTTTCACATCCTCCGCCGTGACCGTCGATTGGAGGAAATCCCCCTGGATCCACCCCGGCGGCGCCGTCGACCGGGCGCCCGATGGCTTCTTCGCCTTGGCTCCTCCCTTCTTGGCGCGCTCGAGCTTCTCCGTCTTGCCCTTCGTCATGGCGGCGGCTGCCGTTAGAGCAGAGCTGAGCAGAGGAGGAGGAGGGGAAGAGCGGATTTGGGGGAAGAATAATGTACCAGCACCGGCGTCGTCGCCTCTTATATCCACCCATGTGGATCACTGACCTGCGGGCCCGCCAGATCTCTGGGTATCCCGAATTCAGAGGAGGAGCGATACGTGGCGATATGGGCGGCGTGATAATCGAGGCGTCGTGCCTTCACTTGCCTTAGCGGTTGCGTCATCTCCACTCTGCGCGCACTTATCCAAATTTCAAATCCCGTGAAATCCGGACCCGACGGAGCAAACCGTCACATCAGAAGATTCTGCAGATCACTCGAACCTGACTTCGAGCTCATTTTCACTCGGACCAGTTTTCGAGTTCAGTTTCACTCGGACACATTTCAAGACAGAATCGATCAGGCTGAACGATAAAGGTTCCAATCGACGCAGATTCCTGAGAAGCTTCAAAATGCACTCGGAATTTTTGTGTCTTGTCTGAACCTGCATTGACACCTTTACACTCGAACCCCGATCCATTCGGGGGCTAATGATGGGGATATGTACCTAGGGTAGGGTCATAGGCCTGACCTAGATACCCTACCTAAGGACACTGCCCTAGAAAGCTTAAAGGCTACGAGGAAGTCTCCGACTGAAATTGCCAAGAAGCATAAGTCACTCGACAATATACACTCGGAGGTACCTTTCACTCGACGCTTACCTTTCACTCGGAAGGACCAGAAGACAGTCGACCACAGAAGCCCAGAAGTCACCCCAGGGAGGCTAACGGGCAAGCGTTCATCGAGACCTTTAATAGCATTTATGGTGTACATTACCAGTAATGTACGTCTTTTATGACCACGAACTGACCCTTCGATGCCGGACACTTATGAGGGGCAGCGCACTCTATATAAGCCGCCCCTCCCCTCTGGCACAAGGGTTCGCAGCCCCTGTAACAACACGCGTATTACACTTGACAAGAAGCTCCCGAGCACCTGAGACGTAGGGCTTTTACCTCCACGAGAGGGGCCTGAACTCATACATTCTTGCGTACAATCTCGCCGTAGCTAGGACTCTGCCCTCTCCCTACGTACCCCTACCTTCTACTGTCAGGCTCGTTCCCACGACAATCCATACTTGATCAAACCATCAAAAGCTTTCCTAAATAGATCCATTATTTCCTTTATTTCCCTCCTAGTAGGGGAACTTAATTGATGAAAAGGACTTTGACTAGTAATTTTGACATTCATAAACCCGTAATCTGGATCATCACCATAGATATCATCGTATAAAACACGTATCCTATTTCTAACTGGTTCCTTAGCCATCTTTTCCAACCAATCATCCTTATACCCTACACAAATTCCCCTTGTTAACCAATCAAATTCATCATAAGTCTCAAGATACCAGGTTTGAGTGACTTCCGCGTAGGGGACTCTCCTCCTAAGATTCTCACTATAAGATTGACAGTCTCTAGATTCTAGACTACGCCAGGTTTCTTTATTATGGAGAATTTCTTCAATTGGAGGGTGTTCAACGTCTTTATTATAGAAAGCAAAAATCTCCCTAGCTTCTTGTATGATAAAATCAAATTCACGCATAAGGATGATAGTAGCAATCTTTTTAGCTTTAGGATGATTAATATTGGGAAGTTCATAAAACACCTTTTGCAAAGCAGGATGAACGTGCACAAATTTTTTCTCCAATTTCTCAATGAGCATGACAATAGCGTCCGCATATCAATTTGTGCTAAGAAGAATAGAGCTCTTATTCATAGGCATCATTCCCGTGCAATCAAAGAACTCTTGGATAACACGTTTCCCAATAATATTCCCATCTCCCACTTGAAAAGTTTTAGCTTTATAATTAGGAGGAGGTTCAGTTTCATGATCTAGATAGCAAGATTCAAATTTTTCCTCAAGACTAGTACTAGCAATACCCTCAAGATTTTCAAGGCTAACCTTCCCCGATTCAGACATAGTGGCAACAAATAGATCTAGCACACACGCAAACGAAAAGCAAACGAAAAGATGAACGGAAGAAGGGCGAATAAAAAGGCAAATCTTTTTGAAAATCGTTTTAGAAGTGGGGGAGAGGAAAACGAGAGGCAAATGGCAACTAATGTAAATCCAAGAGATGAGTTTGTGATGGATACTTGGTAGGCTTGATGTAGATCTCCCCGGCAACGGCGCCAGAAATCCTTCTTGCTACTTCTTGAGCATGCGTTGGATTTCCCTTGAAGAGGAAAGGGTGATGCGGCAAAGTAGATAAGTATTTCCCTCAGTTGTTGAGAACCAAGGTATCAATCCAGTAGGAGATACAAGCAAGTCCCCAATAGATGTACCTACACAAATAATCAAATACTTGCACCCAACGCTATAAAGGGGTTGTCAATCCCTTCATGGTTACTTGCAAGGATGAGATCTGATAGAGATAGATAGATAGGATTGCTAAAACGAAAAGTAAACTAAAAGTAAAAAGATTGCAGCAAAGTATTTTTGGTATTTTTGGTTTATAGATCTGAAAATATAATGTCGAAAATAGACCCGGGGGCCATAGGTTTCACTAGAGGCTTCTCTCATGAAGGAAAATAATACGGTGGGTGAACAAATTACTGTCGAGCAATTGATAGAAAAGCGAATAATTATGAAGATACCCAAGGCAATGATTATGCATATAGGCATCACGTCCATGTCAAGTAGACCGAAACGATTCTGCATCTACTACTATTACTCCACACATCGACCGACTCCTGCCTGCATCTAGAGTATTAAGTTCATGAAGAACAGAGTAACGCATTAGGTAAGATGACATGATGTAGAGGGATAAACTCAAGCAATATGATGAAAACCCCATCTTTTTATCCTCGATGGCAACAATACAATACGTGCCTCGCTACCCCTACTTTGTCACTGGGTGAGGACACCGCAAGATTGAACCCAAAACTAAGCACTTCTCCCATTGCAAGAATTACCAATCTAGTTGGCCAAACCAAACCAATAACTCGAAGAGACTTGCAAAGATATGAAATCATGCATATAAGAATTCAGAGAAGATTCAAATAATATTCATAGATAATCTGAACATAAACCCACAATTCATCGGATCTCGACAAACACACCGCAAAAAAGTATTACATCGGATAGATCTCCATGAAGATCATGAAGAACATGGTATTGAAGAACAAAGAGAGAGAAGAAGCCATCTAGCTACTAGCTATGGACACAAAGGTCTATGGTGGACTACTCACGCATCATCGGAGGGGCAATGGAGTTGATGTAGATGCCCTCCGTGATCGAATCCCCCTCTGGCAGATTACCGGAAAAGGCTCCAAGATGGGATCTCACGGGAACAGAGGCTTCCGGAGGCGGAAAAGTATTTTCGTGGCTCTTTTTGGTATCCAGGGAATATTTGGGAATTTATAGGCCGAAGAATAGGGTTAGGAGAGCTGTCGTGGGGCTACAAGCCAGGAGGGCACCCCCCCCCTAGGGCGCGCCCCTGTGGCTTGTCGCCACACGGCAGGTCCCCTGCCTTCATCTCCAAGTTTGCTGGTTGCTTCTGGTCCAAGAAAAATCATTCCGAAGATTTTATTCCGTTTGGACTCCGTTTAATATTCCTTATCTGCAATACTCGAAAAAAAAGGAAAAAACAGAAACTGGCACTAGGCTCTAGATTAATAGGTTAGTCCCAAAAATAATATAAAATAGGATAGTAATGCATATAAAACATCCAAAACAGATAATATAATAGCATGGAACAATCAAAAATTATAGATATGTTGGAGATGTATCAGGCATCACGTACATAAACAAGTAAGCCGACTCCTTCCTACATCTAGAGTATTTAGTAAAGACAGAGTAGTGCTTCGAGGATGATGACATGATGTAGACAAAGTAAATCCAATTAATTTGAATGAGCCCCATCGGTTTACCCTTAGTGGCAGCAATAAAATACGTGTCATGTCCTTTTCTATCACTGGGATTGAGCACCGCAAGATTAAACCCACTACAATGCACCACTCCCACTTGAAGTTAAATCAATCTAGTTAGCCAAACCAAACCAATAGATCGGAGAGCATTACGAAGATATAACAATAATGCATATAAATAACCAGGAAGGATTCAATATAGTTTCATCAATAATCTGAACATAAACCCACAAATCATCGGATCCCAACAAACACACCACAAACATTGATTATATAAGATAGATCACCGCAGGAATCATGGTGATCTTGGCAATGAAGAACATAGAGAGAGACATAGCCATCTAGGTACTAACTACGGACCCATAGGTTTGTGGTGAACTACTCACACATCACCATGGGAGCATCAAGGTTTATGTAGAGGCCCTCCGTGATCGATCCCCCCTCTGACAGGGCACCGGAACAGGGCACCAGATGGGCACACGGCGGAACAGAGACTTGTGGCGGTGGAAAAAGTGTGTCGGGAGGCTCCCTAGGGATTTTGGGATATATGAGAATTTATAGTGAAGAGAGCGGGGCCAGAGGAGCTGGGAGGTGGCCCCAAGCCATCAGTCTTCCTCCGAAGCTTCCAGGTCTTATTTTTGTCTAAAAAAATCATCAAAAGTTTTGGGGTATTTGGACTTCGTTTGGTATATTATTCCTGAAAAGCCAAACACATGCAGAAAACAGCAACTCGCACTTGGCACTGGGTTAATAGGTTAGTGTTCAAAAGTACTATAAAGCAACAAATAAATGCTTAAAAAGTATGCTAGAATGATAATATAATAGCATGGAACAATCAAAAAATTATAGATATGTTGGAGACGTACCAGCATCCCCAAGCTTAATTCTTGCTCGTCCTCGAGTAGGTAAATGATAATAACAGAATTTTTTATGTGACATGCTACCCTACATGTAATCTTTTTCAGGTATGATCTTTGAGAAACGATGTATCAACAAACATTAACGTAGTAATATCCATAAACATAAGTAACATAATCATCAACTTTCAAAATATACGATCCTTAAAGAAAGTTTAACCCCCATTCATTTTATCATATTAGCATGGCATGGCTCCGTGTTCACCACATAAATACAAATGTCAAGCACCACAGTGTTAAGCCAAGCAATTGGATCGTACTTTTCACGCGCTTCAGCATTTTATACCTCACTCAATACCTGAGCGTGAACCATGGACATAGCATATAGGTGGAATAGAATATGGGGGTAGGTTTCAAAGGGGTAAAAGTGGATAAGAAAGTATCGCATCAACTAGGCGGATCAAGGGCTATGGAGATGCCCATCAGTCGATATCAATGCGAGGAGTAGGGATTGTCATGCAACGGATGCACTAGAGCTATAAGTGTATGAAAGCTCAACTCAAGCTAAGTGGGTGTGCAAGCCAAGTTCTATAATGAAAAAATTCCACTAGCATATGAAAATGACAAAACACGAGACTCTCTATATGAAAAACATGGTGCTTTCTCTAAGCACAAGTATGGAAAAGGAGGTAGTAGCACTGTCCCTTCTCTCTTTATCTCTCATTTGTTTCTTTTTTTGTTTTTTGTTTTTTGTTTCTTTTTTATTTTTTTCTCCTTTTTTCTTTTTCTTTCTCTCTTTTTATTTTTCGTCCGGAGTCTGATCCTGACTTGTGGGGGAATCATTGTCTTCATCATCCTTTCCTCACTGAGACAGTGCTCTAATAATGATAATCATCAGAATTTTATTTACTTACAACTCGATATGAAAAACTACTAAACAATATGACTCTATATGAATGCCTCTGGTAGTGTACTAGGATGTACAATGATCTAGCGTAACATGTAAACAATGATGAACGGTGGATTTGCCACAAATACTATGTCAGCTACATGATCATGCAAAGAAATATGACAATGAGTGTACTAGTCATATGATGTAACAGGGGAAGTTGCATGGCAATATATATCAGAATGGCTATGGAAATGCCATAATAGGTAGGTATGGTCATTGTTTTGAAGAAGATATAATGAGGCTTATGTGCAGCAGAGCGTATCATGCCATGAGGTTTGGATGCACCGGCGAAGTTTGCACCGATCCTCAAGGTGAGAATGGGCAATGCACAGTACCGAAGAGGCTAGCAAATATGGAATGGTGAGAGTGCGTACATCCATGGATTCAAATTTGTCATAAAGAACTCACATACTGTGGGATCGATAGAAGGGATGTCTAGAGGGGGGGGGGTGAATAGACTACTTGACAAATTAAAAACCTAACTTTTTCCCAAGTTAATTGGTTGGCAGATTTTAGCAATTCTAACAAGTCCAATGCACCCTACACATGCTAGTCAACAAGTATGGCAGCGGAAAGTAAAGACAAGCATATGTAAGAGAATAGAGATAGGAAGATCAAACGCAATATGGAGACACGAAGATTTTTCCCGTGGTTCCGATAGGTGGTGCTATCGTACGTCCATGTTTATGGAGTCTTCCATCCATGGAGGGTAACGGACGCGAGAGTCCATGGAGGGCTCCACCCATAAGGGTCCACGAAGTAGCAACCTCGACTATTCCATAACAGCTTCCGTCCACGAAGGACTAGCCTCACTATGAGTAGATCTTCACGAAGTAGGCGATCTCCTTGCCCTTACAAACTTCTTGGTTCAACTCGACAAAACGAAGTAGGAGGCTCCCAAGCGACACCTAACCAATCTAGGAGGCACCACCCTCCAAAAGGTAATAGGCTGATAGTAACGATGAACTCCTTACTCTTGTGTTTCAAATGATAGTATGCTCAACACTCAATCACTCTCTCACAGATTTGGCTTGGGTAGAAGAGATTGATTGGGTGGAAAGCAACTTGGGGAAGCTAGAAATCAAGATCCATATGGTTGGAGTGGATGATCATGACCTCAACACAAGGATAGGTGGTTCTCCCTCAAAAATTTGGATATGGGAAGTGTGGGTCTGTTCTGAATGCTTCTCTTACGAGTGGGATGTGGTGGAGGGGTATATATAGGCATCTCCAAAAATCCAACCGTTACAACATTATTGCCCAACTCGGTGAAACCGAAGTGAAACTCGGTTGCACCGACTAGTGCAAAATGTGGCAACTTTAGTCTTTTCGGTGAGACCGATATGGAATTCTCGGTGGTACCAATATGAGTGGCCGAGGGCAGTTACACAACTCGGTGAGACCGATTCACAATTCTCGGAGATTCCGATTCTTGTGAATGAGGTAACAGAAAGTTGGTCACTGAAACTCGGTTGCACCGATATGGAACTTGGTAGTACCGAGATGTGGGACTTGGCTAGGGTTTCTGTCTGGGCTTTTGACTCGGTGTAGCCGATATGGAATTGTTGGTGGCACCGATTTTGAGTAGTAGGCTCTATGACAGAATATTTGTGGGAGAGCTTGTGGGTGTTTTTGGTGACTAACACTTGATTATCTTGAGCATTTCTTTCACCATTATTACCTCACCCCCTTTTGATAGTATTGGCTTTCCTATGGAGTCAAAGTGATTTCTCACAAAGAAAAATGTAGAGTCTTCATGCTTGTAGCTTTGCCAATCCTATTCCTTGCATCTTGGGGTCTCCTCACAATCATTTGCCAAAACTCTCTGTGGACTAAACCTGAAATAAACTAGGTAGAGATATTAGTCCAAGAGACAATGTATGTTGTCATGAATTATCAAAACCACCAAGGGAGCATATGTGCTTTCACGTACTTATTGCAAAGCTTTATTATCTCTCTCGAAGCAAAGTACTACTCGCATGCCCCTAGGGAGGAGGTTGGGAGGAGTTAACCATCGCGCGCCTCCGACCTAAACCGCACTAGGATTTCAACGAGGAATAAGAATGATCACACATCATCACCATACCATAACCAATATTTAGATGAACAACAAATTAACATCCTTTAACTATCGATATTCCTACTAACCGACAACCATGCACTCACACCCTTTCATATTACCACATCAATATCATTAACCCACAATTTCTCTTTTATGTGCTACATGTGGTTTTGATTGTACACTCTTTGAATACCTATTATTTTTGGACTAGTCTTATAACCCATGCAAATTACCGTCACTATTTATTAACTCTCAAACAAATTTAATTGAAGAACGAGAGTGCAATTATTTCTATAAAATCTATACGCCATCGTGCTCTAAACGATGTAAGTGAAGTACTAGAGCAACTGCTTAGCTCAAAAGATATAAGTGAAGCACAAAGAGTATTCTAACAGATCATGGTGAACATGTGTCTCTCTCAAGTAGGTGTGTCCAGCAAACAATGATTGTGGAAAACTGAAACAAAAGCAAACTAAAACACACGATGCTCCAAGCAAAACTCATATCATGTAATGAATGAAAATGTAGCTCCAAGTGACATACCAATGGATTGAGACGAAAGAGGGGATGCCTTCCGGGGCATCCCCAAGCTTAGACGCTTGAGTCCTCCTAGAATTTGACTTGGGGTGCCTTGGTCATCCCCAAGCTTAGGCTCTTGCCACTCCTTATTCCTTCATCTATCGTGATAGCACCCAAATCATGAAAACTTCAGCACACAAAACTCAACAGAAACCGTCGTGAGATCCGTTAGTATATAAACATATCAAATACTGTAGGTATTGTTGTAAATTGATTTATATTTTATTATTGCATAAGGTATTGTATTGTAACTTCTCCATGGATTATACCCCCCGATACAATCCATAGCATCATCAAAACAAGCAAACTATGCAAGCAAAAACAGAATTTGTCTAAAACAGAACAGTTTGTAATGATTTGTAGACAAATTATACTTATGTATCTTAGAAAATTCTAAAAAATGATGACTACCTGGGGAATTGGTATAGAAATGCCATGTAAGAAATTCCGATCAAAATTATGTTCCAGTAAAATCAGATAAATTATGCACTAGACGGAAAAGTTTCTGTTTTTCGCACCGCATCAATTTTACTTATCATGCAAGTCAACCCAAAGGCTTTACTTGGCACAACCACTAATTTAAACATAAAAACACAATCATTACAGTAGCAATAATCATGTTATGTCACACAAACAGAAATTAAAACAAGAAAAATAAGATAACTATTGGGTTGCCTCCCAACAAGCGCTATTGTTTTATGCCCCTAGCTAGGCATAATGCATATTATCAAGTGATGTCCTTGCACTAGTGGAGAAATGGCTAGCCACAACTCTTGTTTGTGGCGCACTATTTCCCTCCAACGCTAGCACTAATATTTTCAAATAGTGCTGGTGTTGGCTAAATTTGCACGTTATTGCTACACACATAGTGGTGGCGTTCAAATTCTGTCGAACATCACTTGTATGAGGACACCAGCGCTCTCACCTTTCACATATTATTGTTCGCGTGGGTGAAGTTCCTATGCCATAGATATTTTCTTTGTACTGGCATAGCACATTAGGCCCGACGTTGCGCATTCAGGACCATTAGGCCCACGCCAGCACTAGTCGGTTTTAACAGGTCCCAGCGCAGTAAAAACCTTATCCTTTCATCCTCACTCTCTCGATCCCCAACTCCACCCGTCCTCCTCTCGATCCCTGCCGCTGCCCCGCCCGCCGCCACTGCCGCCCGACGCTGGCCATCTCTGCCCCGCCTGACGCTGCCCGTCTAAGCCCGATCCGGCCCGTCTTCGTCGGAGGAGGAGCGTGAGGCCACCCTGCCCGACGCCCAACACTCAAGCACATGTAATTCAATTATGTTGTATTTCTTTTAAAACTAGCTGTAGATACTTAAATTCGCCATGATAGATAAATTGTCATGAAAGACTAGATATGGTACAACTCTTTTTAAACTAGCTGGAGTATAACATGTAGATGCTTAAATTCACCGTGAATGTCATGATAGATAAATTTTCATGATAGACTAGATGTAGGACAACTCTTTTGAAACAAGTTGTAGTATTACATGTAGATGAATTCACCATGAAAGATAAATGTCATGATAGATAAATTGTCATGATAGAGTAGCTATAGTACAACTCTTGTTAAACTAGCTGTAGTATAACATGTAGATGAATTCGCCAAGATCGGTAAATTGTGATGATAGATAAATTGTCATGATATACTAGTTGTAGTACAACTCTTGTTAAACTAGTTGTAGTATAAAATGAAGATGAATTCGCCATGATAGATAAATTGTCATGATAGACTAGCTGTAGTACAACTCTTTTTAAACTAGTTGTAGTATAACATGTAGATAAATTGTCATGATAGATAAAAGAGCACACTGTATTTCATAATGATTCATAATTTTACTAAATTTTACGGTGCTTAATTATGTTCTAGTTCTTTTTAAATTCTGCATGTTATTTTTAAATTCTTCATTCTATTAGATGGTGAGCTTTCCTTACAGCACATATGGACAATTCATCAAGCAACAACGAATCGGTGGGCGACGTGCAGAAGTGGAATCAGTGGCGATTAGAGCAGTTAGACTAGAGCATCAAAAAACTCGAAGAAAACAATGTCTTACTGAAGAATGAAAGGGATAGTATGCTCGCAGAGGGTGCTAATGCCCTCACTAAATCAAACAAACTGAGGGATCTGAGGGATGAGTTGACGGAGAAGAGGGACAACTTGAAGCTGGGGAAAAAATACAGGATAGAGAATTCTAACCTACAGACAGACGTTGATCACTTCAAAATAGATGGAGAGAACAATCGGAAAAAGCTTCGCCAGCTGGAGTTAATCCTTGATGATGTTACGTAGTTTAATTTTTGCAGTACCTTTTGTGTAGTTTTAAACTCTGAAGTTTATGAGTATGTTTAGTTGTTCAGTACTACCTAAGTTTTAAAGTCTGAAGTTTATGAGTATGTTTAGTTCATTAGTACTAAGTTTTAAACTCTTATTAAGGTTATGAGTATGTTTAATTGATCAATACCTTTTGTGAAGTTTAAGCTCTTAGTTTCTGAAGGATTTTTATTATTATCCAAAAAACAAATTGATGGCATTGGACAACAACGCATGACAAAGGTAGTGTAGATGTATAGCTGGCGTTGGCCACTTTGGATGCCAGCATCATGTAATATACTACCGGCGTAGGATGCAACGCCACCACTATTTTTTAACTGTGGTGCCATATTGGTGGCGTCGGGTGTCTACGCCAGCAAGGCCATTATCACCACGCCATAGCTAGGCTTTTCTGCACTAGTGTTGCTATCGTCCACTTTGGCTACCTTAGCGGACCCCTTTTCAAACCCTGGAGGTTCATTCCTTTTAACCATAGCCTCTGAATGTGTTGTCATGAGTTTCTCTACGGACTCAAGCTTTTTATTAGCAGTGGTAAGAAAGGAATTCATGTGATGAAGGCCAGGGCCTAAAGTTTTGATAGGTTCATTAACTTTTCGTATCGCACTTATGTTTTTCTTCAAATTCCCTAATTTCTCTAGTATTTGAATTCCTTCATGTGTAAAAGAAGAGATTTGAGGTAATGGGGGAGTTCCCACCATTCCCTCTACTATCTCACAAGCAACATTAGAATCCATCTCAATAAAAATTCCTTTAGCAGCAAAGTCTAAAACTTACCTATGGGGCATCCCGAGTCCCACATAAAAGTTACAAAGAAGGATCTTCCTATCATTTTTTATAGTGGAATTATGATGAGACTCTATTATGTGGCACCATACATCTTTTAGATTCTCCCCTTGTTTTTGTTTAAAGTATAGTACTTCGAAATCCGAAGAAACATTAGCAGGTGGTCCAGACATAGCGAGAAAACAAGTAAGCTAGCAAAGATAAATATTTTTTATTTTTATAGCAAGCAAAACATAACAGCAAAGAAAAAGTAGAACAAGTGAATGATAATTTGTGAGAAGGTACTTGATAGTAAGTTGATGATACTCCCCGGCAACGGCGCCCGAAATCCTACCTGGTACTTTAGATCTGCATTGGGTTTTTCCCCGAAGAGGAGGGGATGATGCAACACAGTATAGATAGTATTTCCCTCAGTGAGAACCAAGGTTATCGAACCAATAGGAGGATCACACAACTTCTCGTCTTCAGCATCTACACACATAAGAGCACACACTTGCACCCAACACAGGCAACCGGATTGTCAATCCCCTTGAACTCGTTACTTGCAAGCGATAAGTAATGAAGATGATAGTTGGATAAATATAAAATAGAAAATAAATAAAAAGTAAATAATGGCAGCAAAGTATTGAGAGTGTTTGTAAATATATATGTGAATTGACTCGGGGGCCATAGTGTTCGCTAGAGGCTTTTCTCGAAGAAAGCATACGGTGGGTAAACAAATTACTATTGGGCAATTGATAGAAAAGCACATAGTTATGCAATATTTATTCACGGCAATGGTCATGCATATAGGCATCACATCCATAAACAAGTAGACCGACTCCTGCCTGCATCCGCTACTATTACTCTACCCATTGACCGCTATCCAGCATGCATCTAGAGTATTAAGTGAAACAGAGCAATGCTTGGAGAATGATGACATGATTTAGAGAAAGTAAATCCAATTAATAAATAAACCCCATCGTTTAACCTTAGTGACAGCAATGCAAATACGTGTCTTGTCCCCTACTTTGTCACTGGGATATAGAGCACCGCAAGATTGAGCCCACTACAACGCACCTCTCTGACTGAAGATAAACAAATCTAGTTGGCCAAACTAAATCGATAGATCGGGGAGAATTACGAAGCCATAATAATCATTCAAATAAGAATTCAAGGGAGACTCAAATATTTTTCATGAATAATCTGAACATAAACCCACAATTCATCGGATCCCAACAAACACACCGCAAAACTGAGCTTCTCAATTTGGATAATTTGGAAGACCTCAGGTTTCTCACAGTGCCAGAAATGATTTTTTTTACGAATCCTAAAGAAGCATCTATTACATTTGTTGAAATATCAAAGTGCTTATTGGAAGAAACGGTGTACTTACAGATAGAAGTTGATGGTGAAGAAAACACTAAATATTTCCATGCACGTGCCACTGAGAGGTATAGGCATAATGCTATCCCAACATTGTAATTGTCAGATGGTACAACGATTGAGAATCATGAAGAGAAAGTTGTTGCGTTCTTCGAGTGTTTTAAAAACAGAATGGGCGTGGCTGGTGAAACAGTAATTGAATTTGAATTGTCAGACTTAATACAAAGGACTGAAGGACTAGAGGAACTATTTGTTCCTTTTACTAAGCAAGAAATTGACAAGGTAATTAAATTAATTCCATGTGATCGTGCTCCAGGACCAGATGGTTTCAATGGCCAGTTCCTCAAAGTTTGTTGGGATGTCATCAAGGAAGACTTTTATCAATTGTGTAATGATTTCTGGGAAGGCAAAATCAACTTAAACTGCTTAAATACTTCCCTCATTACCCTCATACCAAAGCATATTTCTCGTGAAACCGTAAATGATTTCCGGCCCATCTCCCTTCTAAATTGTGTGCAGAAAGTTTTGACCAAGTTACTTGCGGAGAGACTCCAAAAATGGATTCTGAAGATCATGCACCGCAACCAATATGGATTTATAAAATCAAGAACAATACAGGACTGCCTTGCTTGGGCTTATGAGTACATTTATCAATTCAAACATTCGGGCAGGGAGATTGTTATTCTAAAACATGACTTTGCAAAGGCATTCGACACAATGGACCATTCATTTATACTAAACATGCTTAAATGTAAAGGATTCGATGAGCGTTCGTGTACATGGGTTAAAATGATACTGGAGTCAGGTTCTTCATCTATACTTTTAAAAGGAGTTCCAGGGAAAGAACTCAAATGTAAATGAGGGGTACGACAGGGGGACCCATTCTCCCCACTCCTCTTTGTACTAGCAACTGATCTATTACAATCCATGGTAAACAAAGCTTGGATGGAGGGACATATCACATTGCCTATTAATCAACTAGCTTCTGAATTATATCCTGTGATTCAATATGCGGATGATACCCTATTAATCCTACCGGCAAAAGTGAAGAACTAAGAGTGATCAAGAGACTGCTGGATGCTTATGCAAATACAACTAGATTGAAAATTAACTATTCTAAGTCACAATTGATTCCCATCAATGTCAGTCCAGAAACTGCCTTGCAACTTTCCTTGATTCTTGGATGCCAAGTTGGTACGATGCCCTTCACATATTTAGGGCTGCCCCTGGGGACAACAAGACCCACTGTTAGAGATCTCATGCCTCTTGTTGACCGTATTGAAAGACGCCTAACTGGAACTGCTATCTAGCTCTCATATGGCGAGAGACTGCAACTAATAAACTTGGCATTGTCAACACTACTAGCTTTTGCAATGTGTGTGCTGAAACTGCCCCTCAAATTGATTGAGATTTTTGACAGAGCTCATAGACATTGCCTTTGGAGAAAAGTTAAGGATAGAGATGCTAGAACCCACTCTCTTGCAGCATGGGACTTGGTTTGCAGACTGAAGAATAAAGGAGGACTGGGAGTTATAGACCTAAAAATCCAAAACAAAGCACTGCTGTTAAAACTCTTACACAAGTTCTATCACACAGCTGACATGCCATGGGTCATGATAGTATGGAACGCCTACTATAACATGACACCACCTGAAGCAGTCCAAGGTTGTGGATCATTTTGGTGGAAGGATGTTTCTTCTGTCATGCATATTTATAGGGGGATCACTACATGTATACCAGTAGTAGGTGACACCATTTTGCTTTGGAAGGATCTGTGGCACAACAACCAAATTCTAATGGAATCACATAGCCATCTGTTTTCATTGGCAATCAATGAAGACACATCCCTGGGATAGTTTCACAATAACCCAACCCCAGAGACAAACTTCCATCTGCCATTATCAATTGAGGCACGTAGGGAATTAGATGACTCGATGGTCACCATTAACTTGATCAACTTGGAACCTATGGCAACTGATGAATGGATCTTATGTTGGGGAGAAGTGGACTAGAAACCAAGGAAGTTTTACAAATTTCTATTCAGAAATGTTCAGGACCCAACATACATCACATGGATCTGGATATCCAAATGTATATTGAGGCACAAAGTCTTTGCATGGCTACAACGAATGGACAGAGTTAACGCAAGGGATTTGCTATTAATGAGACATTTCATTATAGAAGATGATCACTCATGCGTACTATTTGCTGCTGACACCCTCGAAACAAATGAACATCTTTGCTTTCAGTGCACTTTCTCCAGTGGATGTTGGGACAAATCGAATATCAATTGGGAGTTTGGACTAGACATTTCATTATAGGATATGATCACTCATGCTTACTATGTGTTGCTAACACCCTCGAAACAAATGAACATCTTTTCTTTCAGTGCCCTTTCTCCAGTGGATGCTCGGACAAATTCAATATCAATTGGGAGTTTGGACTGGACACACAGAGGCAATTTGATCTGGCACAGGCTGCTTGGAACCAACCATTATTCAAAGAAATTACAATACTCGCCTCCTGGAATATTTGGAAGCAAATAAACAAAGTGTTGTTTGATGGAGAACTGCCATCACAGCAAGATTGGCTTAGGACGCTCAAACTTGATTTGGAGATCTTACAATTTAGATTACCCCCTAAGAAGTCCTCCGTTGTAGATGGATTTATTTCAAACCTCACATTGTAACTGAAACATTTGTAATACTTCTTGCTCGACCATGGCTGTGTCATACCTTGTAACATATTTTTTGAAATGAAACAACAATAGGAGCCTCTCCTGTTGTTTTTAACTGTAAAAAACACATACTGCAAATAGTGATTACATAAGATAGATCACCACGGGAATCACGGTGATCATGGCAACAAAGAACATACAAATAGAGAGAGATCCATCTAGGTACTAACTACGAACTCGTAGGTCTGTGGTGAAATACTCACACATCACCATGGGAGTAGAAAGGTTGATGTAGAGGCCCTCCGTGATCGATCCCCCCTCCTGTAGGGCATCAGAATAGGGCTCCAAATGGGCACACGGCAGAATAGAGACTTGCGGCGGCAGAAAAAGTGCTTTGGGAGGCTCTTTAGAGTTTTTGGATTGATGAGAATTTATAGGCCAGAGAACAGCGCCAGAGGGTCGGGGAGGTGGCCCCAAGCCATTACGGCGCGGCCACCCCCCTGGGCGCGCCCTGTTGGCTTGGGGGCACCTCATGTGCCCTCAGGTCTTCCTCTGAAGCTTCCAGGTCTTATTTTTGTCCAGAAAAAATCATCAAAAAATTTCGTGGTATTTGGACTTCATTTGGTATGGTATTTCTGAAAAGCCAAAAACATGCAGAAAACAACAACTGGCACTTGGCACTGGGTTAATAGGTTAGTGCTCAAAAATAATATGAATCAGCAAATAAATGCCCAAAAAGTATCATAGAATGATAATATTATAGCATGGAACAATCAAAAATTATAGATACGTTGGAGACGTATCATTGCACAAGTCATATGATGTAACAGTGGAAGTTGCATGGCAATATATCTCGGAATGGCTATGGAAATGCCATAATAGGTAGGTATGGTGGTTTATTTGAGGAAGATATAAGGAGGCTTATGTGCAATAGAGCGTATCAGGTCGCGGGGTTTGGATGCACCGGCGGAAGCTCCACAAATCCTCGAGGTGAGAATGGGCAATGCACGGTACCGAAGAGGCTAGCATACTATGAAAAGGTAAGTGTGCGTACATCCATGGATTCACATTAGTCATAATCAAATACTTATTTCAAAGCTTTATTATCTTTCTTGAAGCAAAGTACTACTCGCATGCCCCTAGGGAGGAGGTTGGTAAGAGTTAACCTTCGCGCACCCCCGACCTAAACAGGACTAGGATTTCAATGAGGAACAAGAATGCTCACACGTCATCACCATGCCGTAACCAATATTTAGATGAACAACAAATTAACACCCTTTAACTATCAATATTTATACTAACCAACAACCATGCACTCACGCCCTTTCATATTACCACATCAATATCATTAACCCACAATTTCTCTTTTATGTGCTACATGAAGGTTTTGATTATGCACTCCTTGAATACATATTATTTTTGGACTAGTCTTATAGCCCATGCAAATCAATGTCACTATTTATTAAACTCTCAAACAAATTTAAGTGAAGAACGAGAGTGTAATTATTTCTATAAAATCTATTCGCCACCGTGCTCTAAAAGATGTAAGTGAAGAACTAGAGCAACTGCTTAGCTCAAAAGATATAAGTGAAGCACAAAGAGTATTCTAACAAATCATGGTGAACATGTGTCTCTATCAAGTAGGTGTGTCCAGAAAACAATGATTGTGGAAAACTAGAACAGAAGCAAACTATAGCACACGACGCTCCAAGAAAAACACATATCATGTCATGAATAAAAATGTAGCTCCAAGTGACATACCTATGGATCGAGACGAAAGAGGAGATGCCTTCCGGAGCATCCCCAAACTTAGACAATTGAGTCTTCCTAGAATTTACCTTGCGATGCCTCGGGCATCCCCAACCTTAGGCTCTTTGCCACACCATATTCCTTCATCCATCGTGATTGCACCCAAAACTTGAAAACTTCAGCACACAAAACTCAACAGAAAACTCGTGAGCTCCGTTAGTATGATAGGTAAATCAAAAACTTTAGGTACTGTTATAAATTGATTCATATTTTATTATTGAAGAACGAGGGTGCAATTATTCCTTTAAAATATATTTATTAACTCTCAAACAAATATAAGTGAAGAACGAGAGTGCAATTATTTCTTTAAAATCTATACGCCATCGTGCTCTAAAAGATATAAGTGAAGTACTAGAGCAACTGCTTAGCTCAAAAGATATAAGTGAAGCACAAAGAGTATTCTAATAAATCATGGTGATCTTGTGTCTTTCTCAAGTGGGTGTGTCCAGAAAACAATGATTGCGGAAAAGTAAAGCAAAAACAAACTAAAGCAAACGACGCTCCAAGCAAAACTAATATCGTGTGATGAATAAAAATGTAGCTCCAAGTGGCATACCGATGGATTGAGATGAAAGAGGGGATGCCTTCCGGGGCATCCCCAAGCTTAGACGCTTGAGTCTTCCTAGAATATTACCTTGGGTTTCCTTGGGAATACCTAATCTTAGGCTCTTGCCACTCCTTATTCCTTCATCCATCGTGATAGCACCCAAAACTTGAAAACTTCAGCACACAAAACTCAATAGAAACCTTCGTGAGATCCGTTAGTATAGTAAACATATCAAATACTTTAGGTAATGTTATAAATTGATTCTTATTTTATTATTGCATAAGGTACTGTATTCTAGCTTCTCCATGTCTTATACCCCCCGATACAATCCATAGCATCATCAAGACAAGCAAACTATGCAAGCAAAAACAGAATCTGTCTAAAATTGAACAGTCTGTAATGATCTACGCAAACACCATACTTGTGTAACTACAAAAGTTCTTAAAAAATTTGGACAACCTGGGGAATTTGTATACCAATACGTTGTAAAAAAATCAGATCAAAACGATGTTCTAGTAAAATCAGAGAAATTCTGCACCGGACGCAAAAGTTTATGTTTTTGCACCGTATCGATTCTACTTATCATTCAAGTCATCCCAAAGGCTTTACTTGGCACAAACACTAATTAAAACACAAAAACACAATACTTACAGTATAAATAATCATTTTATTGCACCAAGGCAAAAAGTGAAAACAAAAATTTAAATATAACTATTGGGCTGCCTCCCAACAAGCGCTATCGTTTTATGCCCCTAGCTAGGCATAATGCATAGTATCAAGTGTTGTCATCTTTGAAACTCAATCCATAGGTGGCCCTCATGATAGATTCATAACATGGTTTAATTCTATTTCTAGGGAAGTGTTCCATCCTTTTCTTTAGTGGGCATTGGAATCTTATGATTCCCTCCTTCATATCGAGAATAGCACATATAGTTCGTAGGAAAGGCCTACCAAGTATTATTAGACAAGACGGATTGCATTCAATATCAAGCACAATGAAATCCACGGGTACATAATTTCTATTAGCAAGAATAAGCACATCATTTATTCTAGCCAATGGTTTCTTAATAGTGGAATACACAAGATGCAAGTTAAGGGAACATTCATTTATCTCGGTGAAACCTAGCACATCACATAAAAATTTCGGTATAGTAGACACGCTAGCACCAAGTTCACACAAAGCATTGCATTCATATTCCTTAATTTTTATTTTTATAGTAGGTTCCCACTCATCATTCAACTTTCTAGGAATAGAAACTTCTAACTCAAGTTTTTCTTCATGAGCTTTTGGCATAGCTTCTGCAATATGTTTAGTAAAAGCCTTATTTTGTTCGTAAGCATTGGGTGATCTAATAATGGATTGCAGTAAGGAAATACATTCTACTAAAGAGCAATTATAATAATTAAATTCCTTGTAATCCAAGAAAGTGGGTACATCACTAGTTAAAGTTTTGACCTCTCCAAACCCACTTTTTTATTTTTATCATTAAGGTTATCAGCCTCCGAACAAACGGGACGCCTTCTACTTAAAGTTGACTCATCTCCAGTCCCTTTATCATCTATTTTCAGATTAGTAAACAAAGATTCAATGGGAGAAATACCAATCATTTTAAGATCTTCATTATGATTACTAATAGGGGGAGATTCTGGTTTAGCCGACATCCTATTTACTAGAGTGGTTTGCTTATCTCAAATCTTTCCTATTAGTTCTTCAGTTCGAGCAAATTGTATTTGAAGATTAGATACTTCTTGATTGACTTCATCAAGTTGTTTACTAATTGCATCAAGTAAAGTTGAGCGTTCCGCAATTTTTTTATTGTGCTCATATTGTGAGGTCATGAAAGATTTCTTGGACCTTTAAATTTTAGTCATTTTTTGGTAATAGGAAATCTTATAGAATCTATCTTGAGACATGGTGACCAAGCAAGCAAAGTAACAAGAAAAGCAAGTATACTAGCAAGTAAACAAGTAAACTAGCAAACATAAATATTTTTATATTTTTGATTTTTATAGCAAACAAAATATAACAGAAAATAAAAAGTAGAACAAGTTAATGATAATTTGTGATGAGGTACTTGATAGGAATTTGTTGATACTCCCCGGCAACGGTGCCAGAAATCCTTCCTCATACTTGTAAACTGTGTTGGCATTTTACTCGAAGAGGAGGGGATGATGCAGCATAGTAGAGGTAAGTATTTCCCTCAGTGAGAAACAAGGTTATAGAACCAATAGGAGAACGACGCAAACTCTCGTCTTCAGCGCCTATACACAAAAGAGCAAACACTTGCACCCAATGCGGGCAAGAGGGTTGTCAATCCCCTTGCACTCTTTACTTGCAAGCGGTAGGTAGTGATAGATATATAATTTGATAAATATAAATTGAAAATAAAAAGAAAGTAAATAATGGAAGCAAGGTATTTAGAGTTTTTGTAAATATATTTGTGAGGAGACCCGGGGGGCATAGTTTTTGCTAGAGGCTTCTCTCTCGAAGAAATTACTATTGGGCAATTGATAGAAAAGCGCATAGTTCTGCAATATTTATTCATGACAATGATCATGTATATAGGCATCACATCCATAAACAAGTAGACCGACTCCTGCCTGTATCTACTACTATTACTCTACCCATCGACCGCTATCCAGCATGCATCTAGAGTATTAAGTAAAAATAGAGTAATGCTTGGAGGATGATGACATGGCGTAGAAAAAGTAAATCCAATTAATATGAATGAACCCCATCATTTTACCCTTAGTGGCAGCAATATAATACGTGTCATGTCCCTTTCTATCACTGGGATTGAGCACCGCAAGATTAAACCCACTACAACACACCACTCCCACTTGAAGATAAATCAATCTAGTTGGCCAAACCAAACCGATAGATCGGAGAGCATTACGAAGCTATAACAATCATGCATATAAATAACCAGCAAGGATTCAATATATTTTCATGAATAATCTGAACATAAGCCCACAATTCATCGGATCCCAACAAACACACCGCAAAGATTGATTACATAAGATAGATCACCGTGGGAATCGATGTGATCCTTGCAATGAAGAACATAGAGATAGATAGCCATCTAGGTGCTAACTACGGACCCATAGGTCTATGGTGAACTACTCACACATCACCGTGGGAGCAGCAAGGTTGACATAGAGGCTCTCCGTGATCGATCCCTCCTCCGGCAGGGCACCGGAATAGGGCACCAGATGGGCACACGGCGGAACAAAGACTTGTGGCAGAAAAAGTGTTTAGGGAGGCTCCCTAAGATTTTTGGGGATATATGAGAATTTATAGCGAAGATATCAGGGGCGAAGGAGCTGGGAGGTGGCCCCAAGCCATCAGGGCATGCCCTGTTGGCTTGGGGGCACCTCATGTGCACTCCGGTCTTCCTCCGAAGCTTCTGGGTCTTATTTTTGTCTAGAAAAAATCATCAAAAAGTTTCAGAGTATTTGGACTTCGTTTGGTACAGTATTCCTGGAAAGCCAAAAACATGCAGAAAACAACAACTGGCACTTGGCATTGGGTTAATAGGTTAGTGCTCAAAAATAATATAAAACCACAAATAAATGCTTAAAAAGTATCCTAGAATGATAATATAATAGCATGGAAAAATCAAAAATTATAGTTGTGCATCCAACTTGCTTGCTTATGAAGACCTTGGGCATTTGAGGAAGCCCATCATCAGAATATGCAAGCCAAGTTCTATAATGAAAAATTCCCACTAGCGTATGAAAATGACAACTCAGGAGACTCTCTATATGAAGGACATGGTGCCACTTTCAAGCACAAGTGTGGTAAAGGATAGTAACACTGCCCCTTCATTATTTTCCTCTCATTTTTTATTTTTTTATTTTTTACTTTTTTTCTTCTTCTTTTTTCTCTCTTTTTTTTCTTTTTTTCTTGGTGGGTTCATTTGGCCTCCCCCATTTTTCATTTTTCGTCTGGAGCTCATCTAGACTTGTGGGGAATCATTTACTCCATCATCCTTTCCTCACAGGGACAATGCTCTCATAATGATGATCATCACGCTTTTATTTACGTACAAGTCGATATAACAACTCAACCTAAAACATTGACCTTATATGAATGCCTCTTGCGGTGTACCAGGATGTGCAATGATCTAGCGCAACATGTAAACAATGATGAATGGTGGCTTTGCCACAAATACTATGTCAGCTATATGATCATGCAAAGCAATATGATGATGAACACACAAGTCATGTGATATAACAGTGGAAGTTGCATGGCAATATATCTCCGAATGGCTATGGAAATGCCATAATAGGTAGGTATGGTGGATGTTTTGAGGAAGATATAAGGAGGCTTATGTGTGATAGAGCGTATCATATCCCGGGGTTGGGAGGCACCGGCGAAAGCTGCACCGATCCTCGAGGTGAGAATGGCTAATGCATGGTACTGAAGAGGCTAGCAATATGCGGAAAGGTGAGTGTGCGTACATCCATAGATTCACATTAGTCATGAAGAACTCATATACTTATTGCAAAGCTTTATTAGCTCACTCGAAGCAAAGTACTACCGCATGCCCCTAGGGAGGAGGTTGGGAGGAGTTAACCATTGTGCGCCACCAGCCCGAACAGCACTAGGATTTCAACGAGGAAGAAGAATGCTCACACATCATCACCATGCCATAACCAATATTTAGATGAGAAACAACTAACATGCTTTAACTACCGATATTTCTACTAACCAACAATCATGTACTCATGCCCATTCATATTACTAAGTCAATATCATTAACCCATGGTTTCTTCTTATAGTGAGCTACCTGAAGGTTTTATTATACACTCCTTGAATACCTATCCTTTTTGGACTAGTCTTATAACTAGTGCAAATTATCGTTACTATTTATTTATACTCTCAAATAAATTTAAGTGAAGCATGAGAGTTTAATTATTTCAATAAAATCTACATGCCACCGTGCTCTAAAAGATATAAGTGAAGCACTAGCGCAACTGCTAAGCTCAAAAGTTATAACTGAAGCACATGGAGTATACTAACAAATCATGATGAACATGTGTCTCTCTCAAATGGGTGAGTCCAGCAAACAATGATTGTGGCAAACTAAAAATAAAGCAAACTGTAATACATGACGCTCCAAGCAAAACACATATCATGTGATGAATAAAAATATAGCTCCAAGTGACATACCGATGGAATGGAGATGAAAGAGGGGATGCCTTCGGGGGCATCCCCAAACTTAGACGGTTGAGTCTTCCTAGAATTTTACCTTGGGGTGCCTTGGGCATCCCCAAGCTTAGGGTCTTGCCACTCCTTATTCCTTCATACATCGTGGTCTCACCCAAAACTTGAAAACTAGACCACACAAAACTCAACAAAATCTCGTGAGATCCATTAGTATAATAAACATATAAAAAACTTTAGGTACTATTAGAAATTGATTCATATTTCATTATTGCATAATAGGTGCTATATTTTAACTTCTCCATGGCTTATACCCCCCGATACAATCCATAGCATCATCAAAACAAGCAAACTATGCAAGCAAAAATATAATATGTCTAAAACAGAACAGTCTGTAAAGATCTGTAGAAAAACTATACTTCTGTAGTTCTGAAAATTCAGAAAAATTAGGAAAACTAGGGAAATTTGTATATCAATATGTGTAAAAATTTCAGATCAAAAAGACGCTCCGGTAAAATCAGATAAATTAAGCACTAGACGCAAAAGTTTCTGTTTTTGCACCGTATCAATTCTACTATCTCCCAAATCATCCCAAAGGCTTTACTTGGCACAAACACTAATTTAACCATAAAAACACAATCACTACAGTAGAAATAATCAGGTCAACACACCAAAACAGAAATTAAACAAAAACTTTAAAGATAGCTATTGGGTTGCCTCCCAACAAGCGCTATTGTTTTATGCCCCTAGCTAGACATAATGCATAGTATCAAGTGTTGTCATCCTTGCCTTTTGCATCCCGAGATGTGTATTCATCGGGAGGATTTTCTAAAACAATGGGAAAAACATCATCCAATAAAACCTTGGCACTCTCGAGGCTACTTTCTTTAAACCCTTGTTGGTTCTCTTTCACTATCCAAGAATATTGTTGATCAAAACCATTGAAAACTTGTTGGATAATATGCAAAGGAGGAACTTCCTTTTTAGTATTTTCATCAAAAGTATGATTATCCCGAAACGCATATCTCCTAAAATAATCCTCATCATATAAAATTTCATCTCTCACATAATGCTTATGACTCATATTATAAAAATGAAAGATCTCTCGAGCCTCACGCACTATATAGTCCTACTCAATCATGAGGATAAGAGTAGCTATCTTTTTAGCCTTAGGGTTATTTATAATACGTAACTCATAGAAGAGTCTTTGCAAAGTGGGATGAGTACGCACAAATCTTCTTTCGAGCTTAAGAACAAGTGCTAAAAGAGCTTCGGAGTAACTATTGATTCTTTTCAAAAATAGGAATGCCATTACAAACCAAAGTTCCCGTACAATTAAAGAATTCCTGAATAATGTTTTTTCCTATGATATTCCCACTTCCCATCACAAATATTTTAGTATCCAAATTTGAGGGAATTTCTATCTTGGGGATTTCATCACCCTCACTTTTCTTGATGACAAACTCAGACATGATAGCAACTTCAAACAAGCAAGCAAACGAGTAGTCTAGATAGTAAACTAGATAACTAAGCAAACAAACAAATAGAAATATTTTTGTATTTTTGATTTTTACATAAAGTAAAATATAACAGAAAGTAAAAATTAGAACAAGTGAATGAAAATTTTTGTATAGGTACCTAGTGAGAAATTTGATGATGTCTCCCCGGCAACGGCGCTAGAAATTCTTCCTACTACTTGTAAACTGCGTTGGGTTTTTCCCCGAAGAGGAGAGGAGAGGCAAAACAGTAGAGATAAGTATTTCCCTCAGTGATAACCAAGGTAATCAAACCAATAGGATAATCACACAAACCCTCGTCGAGTGCACCTGCACACACACAGAATCAAACACTTGCACCCAACGCGGGCAAGAGGGTTGTCAAGCCCCTTGAAATCGTTACTTGCAAGGATTAAATCTTGATATATAGATATTCTAAATGCAAAATAAAATAAAAGTAATAAAAGTGTAGCACGGTAAATAAGGATTTTAAGTTTTTATATTTAAGTAGACCCGGGGGGCATAGTGTTCGCTAGAGGCTTCTCTCTCGAAGAAAGCATACGGTGGGTAAATAAACTACTGTTGGGCAATTGATAGAAAAGCGCATAGTTATGACATGTTGAAGGAAATGATCATGTATATAGGCATCATGTCTGTAAACAAGTAGACCGACTCCTTCCTGCATCTACTACTATTACTCCACTCATCGACCGCTATCCAACATGCATCTACAGTATTAAGTATGAAATAGAGTAACGCTTTGAGCAATATGACATGATGTAGACAAAGTAAACTCAACTAATATGAATAAACCCCATCGTTTTCCCCTTAATGGCAGTAATAAAATACGTGTCTTGACCCCTTCTGTCATGAGGATAGAGCACCGCAAGATTAAACCCATCACACCGCACCACTCCCACTGAAGATAAATCAATCTAGTTGGCGAAACCAAACCGATAGATCGGAGAGAAATATGAAGCTATAACAATCATGCGTAAAAGAATTCATAGAAGACTCAATTAACATCCATGAATAATCTAATCATAAACCCACAATTCATCGGATCCCAACAAACACACCGCAAAGAAGATTACATCGAATAGATCATCCCGAAGATGCGATGAACTTTGTATTGAAGATCATACACACACACACACACACACACACACACACACACACACACACACACATATATATATATATATATATATATATATATAGAGAGAGAGAGAGAGAGATCTAGGTACTAGCTATGGACCCGTAGGTCTGTGGTGAACTACACACACATCATCATGGGAGCAGCAAGGTTGATGTAGAGGCCCTCTGCTACTTGTAAACTGCGTATCCAACATGCAACTAGAGTATTAAAAAATAGAGTAATGCTTGGAGGAAGATGACATGATGTAGACAAAGTAAATCTAATCAATATGAATAAATCCCATTGTCTTCCCCTTAATGGCAGTAATACAATACATCTCTTGACCCCTTATGTCACCGCAATATTAAACCCATCACAACGCACCACTCCCGGTGAAGATAGATCAATCTAGTTGGCCAAACCAAACCAATAGATCGAAGAGCAATACAAAGCTATAACAATCATGCATATAAGAATTAAGTAAAGAGTCAATATATTTTCATGAATAATCTAAACATAAAGCCACAATTCATCGGATCCCAACAAACACACTGCAAAGAAGGATTACATCGGATAGATCACCGCAGGAATCGCAGTGAACATTGTATTGAAGATCATAGAGAGACAGAGCCATCTAGGTACTAGATATGGACCCGTAGGTCTGTGGTAAACTACTCACACATCATCATGGAGGCAACAAGGTTGATGCGAAGGCCTTCCGTGATCGATCCCCCCTCCGGCAGGGCATCGAAACAGGGCTCCAGATGGCCTCCCGCCGGAACAGAGCCTTACGGGGGCGAAAAAGTATTTTGGCTGGTTCTCGGACGTTTTCCCGATTTTTGAGAATATATAGGGGAGGAAATAGGTCAGAAGGCGTAGGGAGGTGGTCCCAAGCCAGCAGGCGTGGGCGCGCCCTGTTGGCTTGGCGCCACCCCGTGTGGCCTCGGGTCTCCCTCCGAAGCTTCCAGGTTTTATTTTTGTCCAGAAAAAATCATCAAAAAGTTTCGGGGCATTTGGACTTTGTTTGGTACAGTATTCCTGAAAGGCCAAAAACAAGCAAAAAAAGCAACAAGCACTGGGCACTAGGTTAATAGGTTAGTTCACAAAAATGATATAAAACAACATATAGATGCATATAAAGTATCCAAGAATGATAATATAGTAGCATGGAACAATAAAAAATTATAGATACGTTGGAGACGTATCAGACACATATATGCAAATTGGAAGAAAAAACACTCCAACCATTATCTTCAGAAAAGGTTTGGGAGGTGTGCTCAATCTCCTAACAGAGGATCGTTCATATACAATAGAGCAAGGCTTGCACAATTCACTATTGACGGAGCTAAAAAGACATGATGAACACTAATTCAGTGCACTTGAGTAGGGCCTACATGAAGTTGGGTCCAATTGTGATTCTGTTGACAACAACATGTGTGGATCTTTCAACAACTTTTGTTAGCAAGGTACTTAGCTACTATCTCCATGCTTGAGCAGATCATATGTGAAAGCACAACTTATCCCTTGGTGGTTTTGGTAATTAATTTCACCATATAGCTCATTGAACTAATGATCAATCAAGTGAATTTCACGAAATGTTCAATGATTGGAATGGCTAGGATATATGATGAGGAACCCCTATGATGAAAAGGAAACATATTGGCAAAAGCTTCAAGACTCTACATTTTGCTTTAAGTAATTTTGATCACATTGAGTCCATAGGAAAGCCAATACTATTAAGAGGGGATGAGGTACTGATGATGATCTCATTGCTCAAGTGCTTAAATATTTGCCACCAAAACCCCTCAAACACTTCCTCTCATCACTTCTGTCCAAAACCCTAAAAGCCAAATCGGTCCCACCGATTCTCTCATTTCGGTGCCACTGAGTTACCCTTGTCAGAACCCTAAGCCAAACCTTAGCATCTCAGTGCAACCGAGATTGCACTCGGTGCAACTGAAATGCAGTGACCAACTTTCTGTGGTATGGTTGTTTCATTTTGAAATCTCTAAGATGAACTGATCAGAACCTCCGAAGTGTTGGATCTGCTTAGGTCATACCAACTCGGTCTCACCGAGTTGTTGCTTTCGGTCTCACTGAAACGCCACAAGTTGGAACCTTTTGCACTAGTAGATACCACTGAGATTTCATTTCTGTGTCACTGAGTTGTGTACTAAAGTTGTAACAGTTGGATTTTTGGTGAAATTACCCCTCCACCACCTCTTACTCTCTAAGATAGCAATCAGAACGAAACTACACTTCCACCATTTATTTTCTAAGAGAGAACCACCTACTCATGTGTTGAGATCAAGGGATTCCACTCCAACCAATATATCCTTGATTTCTAGCCTCCACAAGTTGCTTTCCACCAAATCATCCTCTTCTACCAAGCAAATTTCTGTGAGAGAGTGATTGAATGCTAAGGAGACTATCTTTTAAAGCACAAGAGCAAGTAGTTCATCATCAACGCAATATCTATTACCTCTAGGAGGGTGGTGTCCCCCAAATTGGTTACGTGTCGCTTGGGAGCCTCCAAATCGTGTGGAGTTGAACCAAGAAGTTTGTAAGGGCAAGGAGATCGCCTACTTTGTGAAGATCTACCCCGAGTGAGGCTAGTCCATCGTGGACGTAAGCCATGGTGGAATAGACAATGTTGCTTTTTCGTGAACCCTTCATGAGTGGAGACCTTGATGGACTCATGCAACCGTTATCCTCCGTGGGTTGAAGTCTCCATCAACGTGGACGTATGATAGCACCACCTATGGGAACCACGCCAAAAATTACCGTGTCTTCATTGCGTTTGATTTCTCCAATCCCTCTTTTACATTCACTTGCAATGTCTTTATTGTCCGCTGCTCAACTCGTAGACTTGCATGTCTAGGGTGTGCTAGACTTGGTAAAATCGCTAAAACTTGCAAACCGATAAAATTTGGAAAAGGTTAAGTTTAATTTGGTGAAGTAGTCTAATCACCCCACCCCCCTCTAGACATATTTTCGATCCCAGAAGTGTTATCAAAGCTTTGCCCTCCATTTCATTGGTTTCACAACCTAGGAGAGTATGGCATTTAGTGAGGAAAATTATCACCATTGAGGTCCATATTTCGATGGTACAAACTTTGCTAGTTGGAATAATACGTTGAAAATGTATATTCTTGGTCATAACTCCACCGTTTGGGTTGTTGTTCGTGTTAGCTTGCAAGGTGAATTCTGTGAAGGTGGAAAAGAACCGAATCGTGAAGCAATCGCAGATGTATTGAAGATGTTGCAATACAACGCTCAAGCATGTGACATCCTATTCAACGATTTGTGTCCTGAGGAGTTCAACAAGATAAGTCGCCTTGGAAAGGCCAAAGAAATTTGGGATACTTCAGTTGATATGCACGAAGGAACCGAGTCCGTCAAGGAATCTAAGATGGATGTGCTTCAAAGTCAACTTGACAAGTTTAAGATGAAGGATGGTGAAGGAGTTGCGGAAATGTACTCTAGGTTTGCTCTCATCACAAATGAGATTGCCGGCTTAGGAAGTGAAGAGATGTCCGACAAATTCATCATCAAGAAGATCCTTAGAGCCTTGGATGGAAAGTATGATACCGTGTGCACATTGATCCAAATGATGCCCAATTATAAAGATCTCAAGTCCACGAAAGTCATTGGATGGATAGTTGCTCATGAAATGTCACTCAAGGAAAAAGAGGAGCTCCACAACAAGTCAAGCGGTGCTTACAAAACCACAAGTGATCCTCCTGTTACTTCAAGTGACAAGATCATATCCAATGAAGAGATAAGTCTCATGGTCAAGAACTTCAACAAACTCTATAAGAATAGAGGCAAAGATAGAAGATCCAACTCAAGATACAACGAGAACCATTCTTCTAGTCGTGACCGAAATTGTTACAATTGTGGAAGACCTGGATACTTGTCCAATGAGTGCATGACACCTCCCAAGAAGAGAGATGAGTCACCTAGAAGGAGTAGAAGAGATGAGTCACCTCAGAGAGAGAGAGAGAGAGAGAGAGAGAGAGAGAGAGAAGGAGTAGAGAAGATCGATATGAACGAAGACCTTCCCAAAGAAGCAAGGATTCGAAGAGAAATGACAAATACACAAAGATCTACACAGGAAGAAGACATCAAGCTCATGTTGTTGGTGAATGGGTTTCCGGCTCCGACTCCGACAACCAATCTGAGAGAAGTTACCACTCCAACTATGACTATAGTCAAGATGAAGGTGTTGCCGGACTAGTTCTCGTATCCCCCAACTCCTATGACCTATTTGATTCACCAAATGAAGGAATTGGAAGATGCTTCATGGCTAATGGCCCAAAGGTATCGATACGTCTCCGATGTATCTATAATTTTTTATTGTTTCATGCTATTATATTAACAGTCTTAGATACTTTATATGCAATTATATGCTATTTATATAAAAAAAATTGGGACTAACCTATTAACCCAGTGCCCAGTGGCAGTTCTTGTTTTTTGCCTGTTTTTGGAATTTTCAGAAAATCAATATCAAACGGAGAACAAATTGGGTAAAAACTTATGGGAGTTATTTTTGACCAAAAGAGACCCAGGAAACTTCGGGAGGAGGCTAGAAGACCCACGAGGTTGCCACGAGCCGCCAGGGAGTGCCCTGGGGGTAGGGCGCCCCCGTGGCTCGTGGGCGCCTCGTGGCACCTCCTAGCCTAATTCCACTTATATATATCCTCAATTACCCCAAACCAACAGAGGGACACCCGAAACACTTTATCCGCCACTTTAAGCCTCTGTTCTTCCGTGATCCCATCTCGAGGCCTTTTCTAGTACTCTGTCGGAGGTGGAATCAATCACAGAGGCCATATACATCAACCTTGCTTCCTCCCATATGACGTGTGAGTAGTTCACCATAGACCTACGGGTCCATAGCTAGTAACTAGATGGCTTATTCTCTCTCTTTGATCTTCAATACCATGTTCTTCGCGATTCTCACGACGATCTATCCGGTGTAATCTTCTTTTGTGGTGCGTTTGTTGGGATCCGATGAATTGTGGGTCTATGATCAGATTGTTCATTGAAAGTAATTGAGTCTTTTCTGAACTTTATTATGCATGATTGTTATCAGTTTGTAATTCTCTCCGATGTATCCGTTTAGTTTGGCCAACTAGATTGATTTATCTTCACTGGGAGGAGTGCATCGTAGTGGGTTCGATCTTGCGGTGCTCTATATCCCAGTGATAGAAGGGGAAAAGACATGTATTGTATTGTTGCTACGAAGCATAAAACAACATGGTCTGAACATATTGCTTGTCTTGCTTTGTCTACATCATGTCATCTTGCGTAATGTGTTACTCTGTTTGTCATGAACTTAATACCATAGATGCATGCTGGATAGCAATCGATTGGTGGAGTAATAGTAGTAGATGCAGAATCGTTTCGGACTACTTGTCACGGACATGATGCCTATATACATGATCATTGCCATGAGTAACATCATAACCATGTGCTATTCTTTCAATTTCCCAACAGTAATTTGTCTACCCATCGTATGCTTTGTGTTCAAGAGAGAAGCATCTAGTGAAAACTATGGCCCCCGGGTCTATTCAAACCATATTGCTAAGTGATTCGTCTCCAACGTATTGCTAATTTATGAAGTACTCATGCCATATTTGCCTATCTTTACAATACTTTTATATGGTATTTATGCACTTTATATGATTTAATTGGAACTTACCGGGACTGACGTTGTTTTCAGCAGAATTACCATGGTGTTGTTTTTTGTGCACAAAATGGAAGTTCTCGGAATCGCCCAAAACTTTTTGATGACTTTTTCTGGAAGATATGAGCAATATTGGAGAGAAGAACCGCCGTAGGGGGGCCACCAGGCGCTCACAAGCTATCAGGGCACGCCCAGGGGGGTCAAAGGGCCCTGATAGCTTGTGCGCCCCTCAAACTCCGTTTTGCATGATTCCAACGCCAAAAGTTCCTATAAGTAGAGAAACCATCAGAAATTAACCTAGACTCCCCGCTCCGCCACCGCAACTCTCTATATCGAAGAAAAACCAATCTAGAGAGAAAACAGAGAGGAAAACAGAGAGATATCCAATCTCAGAGGGGCTCTCGCCCCTCCGGGAGCCATGGAGGCCAGGACCAGTGGGGAGAACCTCTCCCCATCTAGGGAGAATCCATGGAGGAGGAAGCCTATGGGGGGATACTCTCTCCCCCTCTCTCCTAGTGACGGCAAAACGGCGCCGGGGCAACCATGGTGACATCATTCTACACCAACAACTTCATGGCCGTCACCGCCATCACCTTCCCTCATTTATCTACGGCGGTCCACTCTCCCGCACCCCGTTGTAATCTCCTACTTGTACATGGTGTTTTGTCCCACATATTATTATCCAATGATGTGTTGACATCCTATGATGATTGAGTAGATTTATTTTGTCCTTTCAATTGACTGATGATCTTGATTGGTTTGAGTTGTATGTTTTATATTGGTGCTGTCCTATGGTGTCTTCCATGCCGCACACACGTGGAGGATTCCCGCTGTAGGGTGTTGCAATACGTTCATGGTTCGCTTATAGTGGGTTCGTGAGTGATTGAAACACAAACCCGAGTAAGGGGGTTGTTGCGTATGGGAGTAAAGGGGACTTGAAGTGTTAATGCTATGGTTGGGTTTACCTTAATGATTTCTAGTAGTTGCGGATGCTTGCTAGAGGTCCAATCATAAGTTCATATGATCCAAGTACATAAAGTATGTTAGCTCATGCCTCTCCCTCATATAAAATTGCAATAATGATTACCGATCTTGTTATCAATTGCCTAGGATGATTTCGCACACCATACCGTCATTATTCTACACTCTTTATTTGTAATATATTGTAGTATATTCTAACTTTATTTATGCAGAAACTATTTTCATATTTTAGTTCTCCATTAACATGAAAATCTATCCTCTATATACCCACAACGAAGTTTTATTTCTCGTTACTAGATAGAAGAAAACGCTCGGTGTACGTAGAGTCGTATCAGTGGGAGATAGGACTTGAGAGAATATTGATCTCACCTTTAGCTCCTTGTGGGTTCGACACCCCATACTTATCACTTCCATCTTTGGAAAGTGCTACGATGATTCCTTGCACTTGGGGATTATCAAGCTCTTTTCTGGCGCCGTTGCCGGGGAGCAATAGCGTGGGGTTAATATTTTCGTGTATGCTTGTTTGCTTCTATCACTAAGTATATTTTGTTTTGTTTTTGTTTTTGTTTCATGTTTTATTTCTTTAGTTGTGGGTGAAGCAAACAAAAAAATTGAAAAAATTAAAAACACAAAAAAATTACTTGCCTCTTAAAGAGAAGAGATTGGAAAGTTTTGCATTGAAGAAGTGAGGGTCGACCTTGAACACTTGTGTTCATGCTCACGGAAACAATGTAGATTTTTTCATGGAAGTTTCTCATAAAAATGATTATCCCCTTGTATATACAATTGTAACATAAAAATAATGTGCTTGTCATAATATTCATGATGCCCTTTTGCATGTTTCATCTACTATTCTTATGTGAGCATCATTGAAATCATCATGCCTAGCTAAAAGGCTTTAAAGAAAAGCGCTTGTTGGAGACAACCCAACACTTATCCTTTATGTTTTTTGTGTTGACATGATTAATCTACTGTATTAATCATGTTTTGTGTCATTTGTTTCAATAATGTGTCAAGTAAAGCCTTTGGGATAGTGTGGATACTTGTTGATTTGATCCTATGCAAAAACAAAAACTTTTGTGTCTAGTGCAGAATTTCTCTGATTTTACTAGAACATATTTTTTATCTATATTTTTCGCACAATATTGGTACACAAATTCCCCAGTATTTTCTATTTTTTCAGAATTTTTGGAGCTACATAAATATGATGTTTTTTGCTGATCATCACAGACTATTCTGTTTTAGACAGATTCTGTTTTTTGCTTGCATAGTTTGCTTGTTTTGATGATGCTATGGATTATATAGGGGGGTATAAGCCATGGATAAGTTATAATACAGTACCTTGTTCAATAATTAATTGTGAATCAATTTATAGCAGTACCTAAAGTTTATGATTTGCCTATTATACTAAAGGATCTCACGAGGTTTCTGTTAAGTTTTGTTTTATTGAAGTTTCCAAGTTTCGGGTGAGATATTGATATGAGGAGAATAAGGAGCATCAAGACCCTAATCTTGGGGAGGCAAAAGGCACCCCAATGTAATATCCAAGGAAGACTCAAGCGCCCAAGCTTGGAGATGCTCCGGAAGGCATCCCCTCTTTCATCTTCAACACTATCGGTATACCTTACTTGGAGCTATAGTTTTATTCGTCGCGTAATATGTGTTTTGCTTGGTGCATCATTTTATTTTATTTTTATCTGATAGATGTTATTCATAATCATGTTTTTCAACAAAAGGTTCCAAGAATTGCCTTAAGATGTCTCAATTGCATGTTTGATGTGTGACTTTGTAAAAACAGAAACTTTTGTTGTAGTGTTTGAATTTTCATATTTTACTGGAATGTGGAAAGCTTCTGAACATTTTACACAGTACTTTCATACAAATTCTTTAGCTTGTCCTAAATTTTCAGAATTTCTTGAGTTACAGAAGTAGACTTTTTAAATGAATTTCTACAGACTGTCATGTTTAGACAGATTGCTGTCATAGTTTTGTTATCTACTTATCCTAGTGTTTTCATAGCTTATACTGGTGGATATAAAATGTGGAAATGATAGTTGTCTTGGCAGTACAGGAAGTATTGATTTATTCTTGTGTGTACTAACCTATCTCACGAGTTCATTTCAAGTTTTGTGTGCATGAAGTTTTTGAGACTTAGGTGAAACCGGGATATGAGAGGAAGTAACAAGACACAAAATGTGATGCCCCTGCCTTGATCGTACGCTAATCATACATGCAAATGTGCACGATCAAGATCAAAGACAAACTGGAAGATATCACAACACAACTCTAGACACAAATTAAAGTCATACAAGCTTTATATTACAAGCCAGGGGCATCGAGGGCTCGAATACATAAGCTCGAATACAAACGAGTCAGCGGAAGCAACATATCTGAGTACAGACATAAGTAAACAAGTTTGCCTTAAGAATAATAGCACAAACATCAACATGGATTGAAAAGGCAAGGCCTCCTGCCTGGGAGCCTCCTAACTACTCGGCGGCCTCCACGTAGTAGTACGCTCCGTCCTGATAGTAGTAGTCGTCGGTGGGATCAACTGGCTCCTAGGTTCCGTCATCTGATCATAGCAATCGCATCAAGGGGGAAAAGGGGAGCAAAGCAACCGTGAGTACTCATCCAAAGTACTCGCAAGACTTACATCGGATCTATACTAAGTATGCATCAGTATCAAAGGAATGGGGCTATATCTTTGGACTGAGCTGCAGAAATGCCAGAATAGAAGGGAAGGCCAAGTCCTATCGAGGACTAGCATCTTTCGTGTCTTGCAGCACTAGAAGAATGCAGATGAGCATATTATAAGTAAGTATGTTGTATTAACGCCCAGAGATCCTTCCTCGACTCCCTGAGAGAAAGCGGTATTGAAGCCATCAATTCCATTTCAATGCCTCAAGTATCCAGTTCTAGTTGTATAGATCGGCATACAACTCTAAGCGTCCGTTACCGTGGACACGACTATTTGAATAGATATACTTCTCTGCAGGGGTGCACAAACTTACCCAACACGCTCAATTAGCTCTGTCTGGACACACTTTCCAGGTCATGCCCGGCCTCGATTGATCAACACGTCGTAGTCCTACATAGGCTCAACAGAGAGGTCATCACGCTAGTCTAATTCCTAAGTGCTTAGGGGTCTTGGGCCTATCGCCCTTTGCACTCCTGCATGTTATGAGGGCGTCCGATGTCAGTCCTGGCACCTCTTTATACAAAGCAGGTGCTTACGCGGGCCACCCGGGCGCGTGCCGCTCAACTTTGACGTCTGAAGAGCTTTTGGGCGAATGTACAACGCAGAGTACCCATATTTATTCCCGCGGCATGGTCAGTGCGAAAAAGACTAGAGGCCTACTCAGATCACATACCCTAACCCGTTAGTGTCTTGGTAGCGCGCGGTCATGATCAATGACCCACGATCTTTGGTCCCGTTGCCCCGTTTCCCGGACTTACGACAAGGGCTAAGAATGCCCGGCCGTGCCGCGTAATTATCTCGCGGGTACCTTCCTAGTCAATCCAACTACACATCACTCGCGGGTACTGTCGTGGTATTGTCACGGCAGATGTCCTAGTGTGAGGACTTAGTCGTGAGGCCAACGCATCTAAGTGGTAGCTTGAACGGGGTTGAGCGGGACGAGAGACGCGAGATTTTACCCAGGTTCGGCCCCTCACAGTGGAGGTAAAAGCCTACATCCTGCTTGATTGATATTGATAATGATGATGATCTCAATTAAAAGGGCGATGTTTCGCTACCTCTATCTCGAGAGCATCTACTTTGATCTTGTCTAAGACTTGTCTGTCTAAGACCCGTCTATTGAGATGTCTAGAAACTTGACCCTCTTGGGGTGACCTGCCCCTTCTTATATAAGTTGAAGGGGCGATTTACATGTAGAGTCCAAGTCGGATTAAGACTTAACCAATTATGACTTCCCATCGCGGGCTTCTTAACCCTGGGCTTATCTTCGTGGGCTTCTTAACGCCTGGGCTTCTTATCTCCAGGCGGCTCATTTTCATGGCTAAGTGTCTGCCGGGTCATAACTATCTGCCGGGTCATAACTGTCTGCCGGGTCATAACTATCTGCCGGGTCATAACTATCTGTCGGGTCATAACTGTCTGCCGGGTCTCACCTGTCGAGTCTCACCTGCCGGGTCTCAACAGGGATGCTTAAGTCCAAAGATGACTTAACGTCAGGGCAACTTAAACCCAGAAGTGACTTAAGCCTTAGGGCGGCTTATCCTTAGGAGCCGGGTCTTGGTCGTGGGGAATTTCCCCAACATGTACCCCTCGGAGCCGACCCGTCTTTCACATTTCCCTCGCGGGTACCCCTCGGGGCGGACCAGTCTTTCACATGGTTCTGGGGTAAAGTCAAAGTAACCGTGTGTCAGTAACATCAAGGGCGAATCTGAGGAATCACCCTCGATGGATTCCACTTGATGTAACCATCAAGGTGACCTGGGATGAATCACCCTCGAGGGTTCACACTTGAGGTTTTGCATGACAGTCATTACCGGGAGTGGGAAGGAGGAATCACCCTCGATATCCATGACCGAGTAGCTACGCTACAGAGTAATCATTAGGAGTGCGTTACGAGGTATCACCCTCGGCACTCGATAGTAGCTCTGCAGAGTCGTACAGCTAAGGGGGTGAGGTGATGTGTCGGGCTCAGGACGTCGATCACGTTGATCGGGTCATCGATGATGAAGCTGGGGCAACAGGGACAAGGTGAAGGGTCTTTGGTGGATCACTAACCAACCTGTACTAAGCATTTAGGATAGATAGGTAAAGTACAATAGCAGGTTACAAAACATGATATGCATCAGAATAGGAGCTATCAACAATAGTAGAAAAATCTAATGCAAGCATGACAGAGAAGGAATGGGTGATATAGGAATGATCAAGGGGTTTTGCTTGCCTGGATACTCTGCGGCAAGTGGTTGAACGTCAGTGCTGTAGTCATACCCGGTAGCAGCCTCAGTCTCGGTGTCTACCGGAGAGAAGAAGGGGGAGAAACAATAAATATAAAAGCAAACAAATGCATCACGATGCATGACATGGAAATATTCAGTGCTAGGGGTGATCTAACGCAGTGCTACACGATACAGACGAAGTGGGAAAATATATGTGGATATTTCCCGGGTCTTAGGATTTTATCGGACAGATGAATCGGAGGGGAAAGTTCCATGTTCATCATGCTAGGGGCATGTGACAGATGAACGAATAGCATATTTGGATTTGTTATATTTTTCTAAGCAACTTTCATATATAAATTATTTTCATCCGACTTATAGATTATTTTATATGATTTTTAAAAGTTTTATTAATATTCTGGAATTACTGGATTTATTTTAATTCGAAAATTGCTTTACTGTGTCAGCATGATGTCAGCATGAGGTCAGCAGTCAACCCAGCTGTTCCAGGTCAAACCTGACGGCTGGGTCCCACTTGTCATAGACAATGGAGTTAAACAGTGTTTATTTTTTAACTAAAAGGATTATTATCGGGTAGGACCCACCTGACAGTGACTAATTAGACTAACCTAATTATTTTAATTAACAATTTAATTAATTAGAGGGGGTGGCCCACAAGTTAGTGACTAGGGCTGCCTAGTCAGCCTGTTGGCCACGGTCAACTGGTCAAAGGGGGGCCCTGGGACCACTGGTCAGTGAGCCAGGGGTGGCCCCAGGCCGGCCACGTCGGCGGTGGCGCCGGGGCAAGCTCCGGCGACCAAAATCGCAGCGGAGCGGCTCAGGCTCTCGCCAGAAAATGGCGACGGGCGCCCATTTGACGCGCGTGAGGCTGCGTTCGAACGCGGGCGGTGTGGTGCGTCGAACTGTGGCAGCGGCAATAGCTGGGGAGGCCGGGAGCGGCACCGGCGACGAGCTGCAGTGGCGGCCATGTTCGAGCGACGATGGGGAACGGGCGACGGGGCACGGGGGGAGGCGTGAGCGCGTGCGTTGGGCTCCTACGAGCTCCAGGAGCTCGATGCAGTGCTCGGGTGCGAGCTACAGCGGCTATGGCTATGGCTGCATCGTTACCGGCGACAGCAAGCTACGGCCATGGCGGTGCGGCGAGCTACGGGCAACGGATCGGAGCGCTAGGAGAGGGGAAAGAAGGAAGGGCTCATGGCGGTCCTGTAGGCAGGAAAAGCGGGCTCGAGGGGGGCTCGATATTGCCAGAATCATGGACGGAGCTCGTCGGGACCGCGGAGGAAGAAGAAGGCGAGGCGGCGATGCAGGGGCTCCCGGCTCCAGCTAGTCGACGTAGATGAAGCAGTGGAAGACGGCGGCGCTCGTGGACAGGGTCTCAGGGCAGGGGGATGGCGGAGAGCTCGCGGGCGACGGCGGCCATAGCGACGGCGGCTCATGCGCGAGGAGAGGAGAGCGGCGCGAGGGAGAGGGGGGAAAGGGGCTAGGGTTCTGGGGGAGGCCGCGGGGATCCTTGTAGACGTCGGGGAGGTGGTGGATGGCCGCCACGGCGACGCCCGTGGCCGTGGTGAGCATCGGCGGCGTCCACGCCCCCATGGTGAACAGGAGGTAGACGACGAGGGGGGACTAGGTGGCTGGGCCTCACTGTGGACTAAGGCCCAGTCCACAGTGGGGCTTTTTTATTTTCTTCTTTTTCATTTCTGATTTCTGTTTCTTTTATTTCTTTCTGTTTTGTAATTATTTCAATACCATTGGACTTTTGTAAATTATGTAACTTCGCCCATTAATTACATTGCAATTTTCAGCACTGCCACAAAAGGTTGAGAATTAAATAAAGTAGTTTGGAATTTCTATATTTTAAAAGGCATTTAAATTATTGTTTTGGCCTTTATTTTAAATGTTTTAGGGCCTTTAACCACTTTATAAAAACTTGGTTTCACCTTGACAAATATCCAGAGAATATTTGCAACACTAGGAACATTTTAGTTTTCATGTTTGTGAATTTCTTTATTTCACTTATTATTTGAATTTGAATTGAAAGTGGAATTTGAAATGAGATATTGAATCAAAGGTGATCAAGCACCATTTAGCAAAATGATTAGCTTAATCACAAAGGGTTATTGTAGCTCATTAACCAGAGGTTTTACACAAAAGCTCAAGCTTGGGGATGCTCAAAGCTCCCCAAGTCAATAATACAAGAAGTTTCAAACATCTAAGCTTGGGGATGCTACGCATTCCAACTCTTTTCGTCAACAATTATCGGTTAGCCTATGATGATCATAAGTTTTTATTCATACACATGTGCTATTCTTGGAGAATATTTTGTGTTTATTTTTCCTTCTTATTTTATGCACCATGCTGGTATGAGATAATCCTTGGCTTGTTTTTATTCGTACACATGTGCTATTCTTGGAGAATCTTTTGTGTTTATTTTTCCTTCTTATTTTATGCACCATGCTGGTATGAGATAATCCTTGGCTTATTTATAGAATGCTTCATGTGCTTCACTTCAACCTTTTGAGTATGGCTTTATAGAATGCTTCATGTGCTTCACTTAAATCTTTTGAGTATGGCTTTATAGAATGCTTCGTGTTCTTCACTTATATACTTTGAGCTTGGATATTGGTCTCGCTATATTCATTGTAGAATGCTCCATGATCTTCAGTTATATCTTTTTTAGAGTAGTTTGATGATCACTCGTGTGCTTCACTTATATCCTAAGAGAAAATGTTGAATGAATTGAATGTCATAAAACGTGAAATTATATATGCTTCATATGCTTGTCCCATGGGGAGTAGTGACTTCACATACTAAGAGTATAAGCAATAAAATTTATTGGAGGTTAGCAAACACATCATTGGTCACTTGAACAATTCATAAAAAATATTGAAGGAAGAGAGATTTCACATATAAATGTACTATCTTGGACATCTTCTATGATTGTGTGCCCCCATTAATTATTTTCAAACTTGATCAAGTAGTTGACGTTGGACAAGGAAGGCAACGTAATGGTTATGTTTGTTTATATTCACATAGAAGTTATATTGTCATGGATCCTCTAACATATGGTGCTTGCTTAGGATCTTTTGCTAGCCAAAAATTCGTACTAAGTAGAGATACTAATTGTGCATCCCAAAACCCTTAAACCCAGTTTCTTGCCATGAGGGTCCACCATACCTACCTATGGATTGAATAAGATCCTTAAAGTAAGTTGTCATCGGTGCAAATAGCAATAAAATTGCTCCTAAATAATGTATGATCTTTTACTCGAAGGGAAAATAAGCATTGTACGAACTTGTGACAGTGAAGAAATAAAAGCGACGGACTACATAATAAAGGTTGCTATCACAAGGGGCAATATAAAGAGACGTTCCTTTTCATTAAGAGATTGCACATCCAAAAATAAAAAGCTCATGACAACCTCTCATTCCCTCTGCGAAGGGCCTATATTTTACTTTTATGTATTTACTTTTATGCAAGAGTCAATAATGTGCATCCCTATTCCAATCTATTAATTCTTTAGTTGGCAAGCATCATGTGGTGGGTAAAGATCCAGGCAAATATATCCAGTTGGATTTAGGTGATCATGATTTATTATTGTTGGCATTATCCCCGAGATAAATAAGTTAGTAGGCGGAACATTAAGCCCCTATCTTCCTATGTGTTTGATTGAAACTGCTTGTTCTAAAAATATGCTTTGAGTGTTAGCAATCATGAAAGACTAAAGGATAGTTGAGTATGTGGAATTTGCTAAATCAAAGCTCTTACATAGACCCTACCTACAAATAAGATGAATTGTAATTGTTTGATGACTGAAAACATAGTTTGTTGGCTTTCAAGAAAGTTTATGGTCTATACTTTAACATGTGAATAGCTTGCTACTTGATCCTGAGAAGTTTTATGAGAAATACTTGCTGGTTATGATGCTAGAAAAATTGCTGAAATTTTTATTGATCAAAATTATACACTATGCTAGGATTCACACTTCATAAATTATTTCTTTTATCATTTACCTACTCAAGGACGAGTAGGAATTAAGCTTGGGGGTGTTGATACGTCTCCAACATATCAATAATTTATGTAGTATCCATGCCATATTTACCTATGTTTACAATACTTTTATATGGTTTTGATGCACTTTATATGATTTAATTAGAACTAACTCGGACTGACGATGTTTTCAACAGAATTACCGGGGTGTTGTTTTTTGTGCAGAAAATAAAAGTTCTCGGAATCGCCCGAAACTTTTTGATGATTTTTTCTGGAACATACGAGAAATATTGGAGTGAAGAACCGCCAGAGGGGGGCACCAGGCGCTCACAAGCTATCAGGGCACGCCCAGGGGGGTCAAAGGGCCATGATAGCTTGTGGGCCCCTCGTAACTCCGTTTTGCGTGATTCCAACGCCAAAAAATCCTATAAATAGAGAAACCATCAGAAATTAACCTAGACTCTCCGCTCCGCCGATGCAGCTCTCTGTATCGAAGAAAACCAATATGGAGAGAAAACAGAGAGAGAGAGATCCAATCTTGGAGGAGCTCTCGTACCTCCAGGAGCCATGGAGGCCAAGGACCAGAGGGGAGAACCTCTCCCCATCTAGGGAGAGGCCATGGAGGAGGAAGCCTAAGGGACTCTCTCCCCCTCTCTCCCGGTGATGCTGGAACACAGCCGGGGCAACCATGGTGACGACATTCTACACCAACAGCTTCGCCGCTATCACCGCCATCACCTTCCCTCACATATCTACGGCGGCCCACTCTCCCGCACACCGCTGTAATCCCCTACTTGAACATGGTGTTTTGTGCCACATATTATTATCCAATGATGTGTTGCCATCTTATGATGATTGAGTAGATTTCTTTTGTCCTTTGGGTTGATTGATGATCTTGATTGGTTTGAGTTGTATGTTTTATATTGGTGCTGTCCTATGGTGCCTTTCGTGCCGCGCACACGAGGAGGATTCCCGTTGTAGGGTGTTGCAATACGTTCATGATTCGCTTATAGTGGGTTGGTGAGTGATTAAAACACAAACTCGAGTAAGGGGGTTGTTGTGTATGTCAGTAAAGGGAACTTGAAGTGCTAATGCTATGGTTGGGTTTAACTTAATGATTTCTAGTAGCTGTGGATGCTTGCTAGACGACCAATCGTAAGTTCATATGATCCAAGTACGGAAAGTATGTTAGCTCATGCCTCTCCCTCATATAAAATTGCAATAATGATTACCGATCTTGTTATCAATTGCCTAGGATGCTTCCGCACACCATACCATCATTATTCCACACTCGCTATTTGTAATATATTTAGTATATTCTAACTTTATTTGTGGAGCAAATATTTTCATATTTTAGTTCTCCATTATCATGCAAAGCTATCCTCCATATACCCACAACCATGTTTTATTTATCGTTACTAGATATAAGCAAACGCTCGGTGTACGTAGAGTCGTATCAGTGGCAGATAGGACTTGAGATAATATTGATCTCACCTTTAGCTCCTTGTGGGTTTTACACTCCATACTTATCAGTTCCATCTTTGGAAAGTGCTACGATGATTCCTTGCACTTGGGGATTATCACTAAGACCCTAAAAACCTTGATGCAATTTATTTAGTTACTTTTTATTTATTTATCTGTCACTATCAGAAGTAATCCTTTCAAGTAACGAGTACGAGGGGCTTGACAACCCTCTTCCCGCGTTGGGTGCAAGTGTTTGGTTTTGTGTGTGTGTAGGTATTGTTGACGTAAAGTTGTCATGATTCTCCTACTGGTTCGATAAGCTTGGTTCTCACTGAGAGAAATACTTATCGCTACTATATTACTTCAGGCTTTGTCTTCGAGGAAAAACCCAACACAACTCACAAGTAGGAGAAAGAATTCATGTTGCCGGGGAGACATCATCAACTTCACACGAGGTCCCTTCACACAAACTATCATTCACTTGTTCTGCTTTTTTACTTGTCTTTTAATATTTATCTTTATATTTGATTTTATCAAAAAAATCAAAAACACAAAATAATTATATTTCTATTAGTTTGCTAGTTTGCTTGATTTGTCGCTATGTCTCAAGTTACTACAAAAGTTACTTCTCCCTCCACTAGTGCGGAGTCATCACATAGAAATAGGGGAGATGAAAATATTAAAAGGAACTTGGAAGAAATTTCTAGTGATGACTTGCCTAAATATTCGAATGAAAATTTTACTAGTAAAGAAGACACTACTATTATGCATACAAAAATACTTTGAGTAGGTAGTGGTGATATTATTGGAAGAGGTGTTATACAAGATTTATCTACTTGTGCGGGAACACTACCTATGATAGGAGGGTCAATTCTTGCTATAACTACAAGTTACGCGGATGCTATCTCGTTACTTGTGGTTGAATTTGAAAGAAAATTTGTGCATGCATCCCGCTATACAAAGAATGATGCTAGAATTTTCCAATATCCAAGACCCTTCAGTCAAGCGCTTGGTTACAATATTTTTGATTACTGAATTCACTTACCATATGAAGGAGTCAAGGGAAATATTTGCTCATTATAATATAATAACTGAGAGCCCACTAATAGAAAGAATTTTATATGATCAAGATGAAAAAAGTAAGTTGAAATCGAATGATACTAATGAGTATGCCGAGAACCTTAGAAAAAAGGTCCCTCCTTCTATCTTCATTGATAAGTTATCCAAAAATAATGATGGGTTTGCCATAGAAAATAATGGGCCAGGATGTGTGCTTAAGAATAAGATGCGAGAATATATTTATAGAAACATATATAATGAAGAAATAGTCATCACTTGCAAGGGGCCAAAAGAGGAGCGTCCTCCTATTAAACTTGATCTTTCGGATCCTTGCCCTATTAAGTATAGCCCTTTTAATTATTTTTTCCTACCTATTAGGCAACTTGCTACTGAAAGGAGGGAATATGAGATGAGCATGAATGACATTGATACTTGTGATCTGCGTTGGGTTTTCCGTGAAGAGGAACGGGTTATTGCAGCACAAAGTGGGTAAGTATTTCCCTCGGTTATGAAACCAAGGTTTATCGAACCAATAGGAATATCAATCCTCAACCGTTTTCAGCGGCTGCACACAAATGAACAAACAACTTGCACCCAACGCGGGCAAGAGGGTTGTCAATCTCCTTGATCTCGTTATTTGGAAGCAAATCAGTTGTGTAGATAATTGTAGATAATTGTAAATTGCAAAATAAAATAAAAAGTAAATAAAGGCAGCAAGGTAATAGTAGTGTTTGTAAATATATAAGTGAATAGACCCGGGGGCATAGTTTTCCCTAGCGGCATCTCTCATGTAGGCAGCATACGGTGGGTAACAAATTACTGTTGGGCAATTGATAGAAAAGCGGATAGTTATGCGATTTTCACGACAATGATCATGTGTATATAGGCATAACGTCCATAAACAAATAGGTCGACTCCTGCCTGCACCTATCACTATTACTCCACTCATCAACCGCTATCCAGCATGCATCTAGAGTATTAAGTAAAACAGAGTAATGCATGGAGAACGATGACATGATGTAGACAAAGTAAACTCAAGAAATATGAATAGACCCCATCATGTTATCCTTAGTAGCAACAACACAAAGACGCATCTTGTCCCCTACTTTGTCACTGGGATATAGAAACTCGTCAGGTTGAACCTACCACAATGCACCACTCCCACCGAGGAAATATCAATCTACTTGGCCAAAGCACATCAATAAATCGGAGGGCATTACGAAGCTATAATGATCATGCAATTAAGAGACAATATATATCAGAGGTATCTCAAATACTTTTCATGAATAATCTAAAAATAAACCCACAATTCATCGGATCCCAACAAACACACTTCACAATAGATTACATCGGATAGATAAAAGCGAAGATCCGATGACCGTTGTATTGAAGATCAAGCGATAGAGAGATTGTCATCTAGGTACTATATATGGACCCGTAGGTCTGTGGTGAACTACTCACACATCATCATGAGGGCAGCAAGGTTGATGTAGAGGCCCTCCGTGATCGATCCCCCCTCTGGCAGGGTGCCGGAACGGAGCTCCAGATGTCCTCGCAACGGAACAGATACTTGAGGCGGCGGAAAAAGGGTTTCGGTACTGCCTCTGTTATTTTTTGGGTGAAAGAGAATTTCTAGCCCAGAGAGGGGCGTCAGGAGGCAGCCGAGGGAGGCACAAGCCATTAGGGTGCGCCCCCCCCCCCTGGGGCGCGCCATGTTGGCTTGTGCGGCCCTCGTGCTGCACCCGGCCTTTTTCCGAAGCTTCCAGGTCTTCTTTTGGTCCAGAAAATATCATCAAAAAGTTTGGTGGCAATTGGACTTCGTTTGGTAATGTAAACATGAAAAGTAAAAAACACGCAGAAAACATCAAGTGGCACTGGGCACTGGGTCAATAGGTTAGTGCTCAAAAATATTATAAATTGGTAAATAAAGACCCAAAAAGTATCCTAGAATGATAATATAATAGCATGGAACAATCAAAAATTATAGATACGTTGGAGACGTATCAAGCATCCCCAAGCTTAATTCCTGCTCGTCCTCGAGTAGGTAAATCATAAAAACAGAATTTTTTATGTGACATGATACCCAATATGTAATCTTTTGCATCTATGCTCATTGAGAAACAATGAATTAACAAACATTAATATAGTAATACTTATAAGCACAAGCAACAAAATCATCAATCTCTCAAAGTATACGATCATCAAAGAATGTTTACCCCCGTTCATCTTATTATATTAGCAAGGCATGGCTCCGTCTTCACCACATTAATACAAATGTCAAGCACCACGGTGCCCAAGTCAATCAATTGGATCGTACTTTTTCAATATGCATCAAATTTTTATTCTTCACGCAATACATGACCGTGAACCATGGACATAGCGTATAGGTGGAATAGAATGTGGTGGTAGGTTTCAAAGGGGTAAAAGTGGAGAAGAAAGTCTCGCATCAACTCGGTGTATCAACGGGCTATGGAGATGCCCATCAATAGATATCAATGCGAGGAGTAGGGATTGCCATGCAACTGTTGCACTAGAGCTATAAGTGTATGAAAACTCGAATGAAGCTAAGTGGGTGTGCATCCAACTTGCTTTCTCATGAAGACCTCGGGCATTTGAGGACGCCCGTCATCGGAATATACAAGCCAAGTTCTATAATGAGAAATTACCACTAGCATATGGAAGTGACAAAACAAGAGACTCTCTATATGAAGAACATGATGCCACTTTGAAGCACAAGTGTGGTAAAGGATAGTAGCAAAGTCCCTTCTCTCATTTTTTTTCATTTTTTGAGTTTTTTTTTTGAATGGATGGTGGGCTCATTTGGCATCCCCATCTTTATTTTTCATCCGGAGTCTCATCTCGACTTGTGGGAGAATCATAGCCTCCATCATTCTTTCCTCACTGGGACAATGCTCTAATAATGATGATCATCACACTTTTATTTACTTACAACTCGATATGGAGAACTGATATGAAGATATGACTCTGTATGAATGCCTCTGGCAATGTACCAGGATGTGCAATGATCAAGCGTGACATGTATCAAAAATATGATGAACGGTGGCTTTGCCAAAAATACTATGTCAGCTCTATATGATCATGGAAAGCAATATGATGATGAACGAACTAGTCATGTGAAGTGACGATGGAATTTGCATGGCAATATATCTCGGAATGGCTATGGAAATGCCATGGTAGGTAGGTATGGTGGCTGTTTTGAGGAAGATATAATAAGGCTTATGTGCAACAAAGTGTATCATGTCACGGGGTTTCGATGCACCGGCGAAAGTTGCGCCGATCCTCGAGGTGAGAATGGGCTATCCACGGTATCGAAGAGGCTAGCAAATATGAGAAGATGAGATTGCGTATGTCCATGGTTTCAAATTAGTCATAAAGAATTCATATACTTATTGCAAAGTTTTATTAGTTTTATCATAAATCAAAGTACTACTTGCATGCCCCGAGGGAAGAGGTTGGTAGGAGTTAACCATCGCGCGCTTCCGACCCGAAACAACACTAGGATTTCAACGAGGAATAGAAATGCTCACACATCATCACCATGCCTCTTTAATTTTTAGATGAACAAAAAGGTCAACCTCTCTTAATATCGACACTTCTACGGGTCAACAATTATGAACTCACACCTATTTCATATTACCACATCAATATCATTGACCCACAATTTCTCTATATGTGCTACATGATGGTTTTGGTTATCACTCATTGAATACCTAATATTTTTGGACTGGTCTTATGACCCATGCAAATTACCGTCACTATTTATTAACTCTCAAACAAGTATAAGTGAAGAACGAGAGTGAAATTATTTCTATAAAATCTACACGCCACCGTGCTCAAAAAGATATAAGTGAAGTACTAGAGCAACTGCTAAGCCAAAAGATATAAGTGAAGCACATAGAGTATTCTAACAAATTATGATGAAGGTGTGTCTCTCTTAAATAGGTGTGTCCAGCAAACAATGATTGTGGTAAACTGAATGTAAAGCAAACAAAAGCAAATGACGCTCCAAGCAAAACTCATATCATGTGACGAATAAAAATATAGCTTCAAGTGACATACTGATGGATTGAGACGAAAGACGGGATGCCTTCCGGGGCATCCCCAAGATTAAACGCTTGAGTCTTCCTTGGAATATTACCTTGGGGTGCCTTGGTCATCCCCAAGCTTAGGCTCTTGCTACTCCTTATTCCTTTGTCCATCATGATAACACCCAAAACTTGAAACTTCAATCACACAAAACTCAACAAAACTTCGTGAGATCCGTTAGTATAAGAAACATATTGCATACTTTAGGTACTGTTATAAATTGATTATTATTTCATAATTGCATAATAGGTACTGTATTCTAACTTCTCCATGGCTTATACCCCCCCCCCCCCCCCCGATACAATCCATAGCATAATCAAAACAAGCAATGACATAAACAAAAACAGAATCTGTCTAAAACTGAACAGTCAGTAGCAATCTGTAGAAAACCTATACTTTTGTAACTCTAAAAATTCTGAAAAATCAGTAACACCTCTAAAATTTGTATACCAACACTTTGTAAAAATGTCAGCTCATTATAATGCTCCAGTAAAAAAATGAAAATTCCTGTACTGGAGTCAAAAGTTTCTGTTTTGTTTCAGCATCGATTCTACTCATCTTGTGAGTCATCCCAAAGGCTTTACTTAGCACAAACACTAATTTAAACACAAAATAATAATAATCACGGAGGCAATAATCATGTTATTAAAAACAAACAGAAAGTTTAAAGCAAAAATTTAAAGATAACTATTGGGTTGCCTCCCAACAAGCGCTATTGTTTTATGCCCCTAGCTAGGCATAATGCATAGTTTTAAGTATTGTCATCCTTGATATCAAGCTCCTAAATAACACAACCATGGATAGTAGAGGCAATAGGAGGATTAGCAATAGGGTCCTTTATCAAAATTATAAAGTTGGTATGAACACTAATCATCTTTAGATCCTCGTTCCTTTTGGTAGGTGTACTAATGCTCTTAGGAATATATATGAACTTGGGGTTTTTATTGTGAGAGGTACTAGCATTATCTTTAGAAGGTGTGAAATCGGAACCTACTTTGTCAATGACCTCTTCCATTTATCAATTTTATTCAAACCTTGTTCTATCCTCTCAGCAATAGTAGTGTCTTTTTCCTTTAAAGTTTTCAAAGTCATTCCTACCTATGACCCAAGTTGGGTGATATGATTATGAAGTTTTTTATCCAACTCCTTAATTTGTTTATTTGTGATTATATTATTTTCATTAGCATCAAGCCTTTGCATAACATGCTCCAAGGTCAAACTTGTTTCATTAACAATGGCGGGTGGTGCCCCTACAAGATTTTCAATTGCGCTATAGGCATCCAAGGTGTGACACATTAAGAAGTTCCCACCGGTGATGGTATCAAGTACAAACCTATACCATGTGGTCACACCAACATAAAAATTGTGAAGGAAGGTAGTGGTGGATAATTTCTTATATGCTTTATTTTGCGCGAAGCAAATCCTATACCATGCATCTTTCAAACTTTCTCCTCCCCTTTGTTTAAAATTGACTACATCATCATTGGGAGTAATGCGAGCGGAAGAAGAACTAGCCATGACTTCAAACAAGAAAACTAGTAACAAGCAAAGATAAATATTTTTGTATATTTTGTTTTTTATGAGACAAGCTAAATATAACAGCAAATAAAAAGAAGAACAAGTGAATGAAAATTTGTGTGAAGTTACTTGGTAGTTGATGATGATACTCCCCGGCAACGGCGCCAGAAATCCTTCTTGATACTTGTGATCTGCGTTGGGTTTTCCGTGAAGAGGAACGGGTTATTGCAGCACAAAGTGGGTAAGTATTTCCTTCACTTATGAAACCAAGGTTTATCGAACCAATAGGAATATCAATCCCTCAACCGTCTTCTGCGGCTGCACACAAATAAACAAACAACTTGCACCCAACGCGGGCAAGAGGGTTGTCAATCCCCTTGATCTCGTTATTTGCAAGCAAATGAGTTGTGTAGATAATTCTAGATAATTGTAAATTTCAAAATAAAATAAAAAGTAAATAAAGGCAGCAAGGTAATAGTAGTGTTTGTAAATATATAAGTGAATAGACCCGGGGGCATATTCTGCCCTAGCGGCATCTCTCATGTAGGCAGCATACGATGGGTAACAAATTACTATTGGGCAATTGATAGAAAAGCAGATATTTATGCGATTTTCACGGTAATGATCATGTGTATATAGGCATCACGTCCATAAAAAATAGGCCGACTCCTGCCTGCACCTATCACTATTACACCACTCATCGACCGCTATCCAGCATGCATCTAGAGTATTAAGTAAAACAGAGTAATGCATGGCGAACGATGACATGATGTAGACAAAGTAAACACAAGCAATAAGAATAAACCCCATCGTGTTATCCTTAGTAGCGACAACACAAAGACGCATCTTGTCCCCTACTTTGTCACTGGGATATAGAAACTCGTCAGGTTGAACCTACCACAACGCACCACTCCCACCGATGAAATATCAATCTACTTGGCCAAAGCACATCAATAAATCGGAGAGCATTACGAAGCTATAATGATGATCATGAAATTAAGAGACAAGATATATCAGAGGTATCTCAAATACTTTTCATGAATAATTTGAACAACCCACAATTCAGCGGATCCCAACAAACACACCGCACAATAGGATTACATCGGATAGATCAAAGCGAAGATGGATGACCATTGTATTGAAGATCAAGCGATAGAGAGATTGCCATCTAGGTACTAGCTATGGAGCGGTAGGACCATGGTGAACTACTCACACATCATCATGAGGGCAGCAAGGTTGATGTAGAGGCCCTCCGTGATCGATCCCCCCTCTGGCAGGGTGCCGGAACGGAGCTCCAGATGGCCTCGCGATGGTACAGAGACTTGCGACGGCGGAAAAAGGGTTTCGAGACTGCCTCTGTTATTTTTAGGGTGAAAGAGAATTTATAGGCCAGAGAGGGGCGTCGGGGGGCAGCCGAGGGAGGCACAAGCCATCAGGGCGCGACCCCCCTGGGCGCGCCCTGTTGGCTTGTGCGGCCCTCATGCGGCCCCCGGCCTCCTTCCGAAGCTTCCAGGTCTTCTTTTGGTCCAGAAAAATCATCAAAAAGTTTCGTGGCAACTGGACTTCGTTTGGTAATGTAAACCTGAAAGTAGAAAACACGCAGAAAACTGCAGCTGGCACTGGGCACTGGGTCAATAGGTTAGTGCTCAAAAATATTGTAAATTGGTAAATAAAGACCCAAAGAGTATCCTAGAATGTAATAGTATGGAACAATCAAAAATATAGATACGTTGGAGACATATCAGACATCCCTTATGATTATGAGAATACTTGAAACAGTGCATTATGCCTAGCTAGGGGCATAAAACAATAGCGCTTGATGGGAAGCCCCAATAATTATCCTATTTTTTGCTTTTACTTCCTATTATTTTGAGTTCACACAATTTTTGCTACTGCAATGGTTGTGTTTTTATGTTTTAATTAGTGTTTGTGCCAAGTAAACCCTTTGGGATGATTTGGATGATAGTGGAATCAATTCTGTGCAAAAACAGAAACTTTTACGCCCAGTGAAAAAAAATATGATTTTACTGGAGTGTATTTTTTAGATGAATTTTTTACACAATATTTATATACAATTTTTTCTAGGTTTTCCTATTTATTCAGAATTTTCATAGTAATAGAAGTATGTTTTCATACAGATCACTACAGATTGTTCTGTTTTTGACAGATTTTGTTTTTGCTTGCATAGTTTGCTTGTTTTGATGATGCTATGGATTTTATCGGGGGGGGGGGGGTATAAGTCATGGAGAAGTTAGAATACATTACCATTATGCAATAATGAAATATGAACCAATTTATAACAGTACCTAAAGTATTTGATATGTCTATTATACTAACGGATCTCACAAGGTTTTGTTGAGTTTTGTGTGCTGAAGTTTTCAAGTTTTGGGTGAGACCACGATTGATAAAGGGATAAGGAGGGGTAAGACCCTAAGCTTGGGTATGCCCAAGGCACCCCAAGGTAATATTCAAGGAAGACCCAAGCGTCTATGCTTGGGGATGCCCCGGAAGGCATCCCCTCTTTCGTCTCCACTCTCACCTCTATGTAATTTGCTAGTCTCTTCGGTACCGTGCATTGCCCTTTCTCACCTCGAGATTCGGTGCAAACTTCGCGGGTGCATCAAAACCCCGTGATATGACACACTCTATCACACACAAGTTACATTATATCTTTCTCAGAACAGCCACCATGCCTACCTATTATGGAATTTCCATAGCCATTCTGAGATATATTGCCATGCAACTTCTACCGTTTCGTCATATAGAACTGACAAAGTATTTGTGGCAAAGCCACCGTTCATCATTGATTACATGTTACGCTAGATCATTGCACATCCTGGTACCCTGCCAGAGGCATTCATATAGAGTCATATTGTTTTTTATTGAGTTGTAATTTCGAGTTGTAAGCAAATAAAAGTGTGATGATCATCATTATTAGAACATTGTCCGAGTGAGGAAAGTATGATGGAAACTAATATTCCCCCACAAGTGAGGATGAGACTCCGGACAAAAAATAAGAAACGAGGGAGGCCAAATGAGCCCACCATGAAAAAAGGGAAAAAGAGAAAAGAACAAAGAAAAGAAAAAAGAAAAATGAATGAAAAGGAGAGAAGGGACAATGTTACTATCCCTTACCACAATTGTGCCTCAAAGTTGCACCATGTTCTTCATATAGAGAGTCTCCAGTTTCGTCACTTCCATATACATGTGGGAATTTTTCATTATAGAACTTGGCTTATATATTCTAATGACGGGCTTGCTCAAATGCCCGAGGTCTTCATGAGAAAGCAAGTTGGATGCACACCCATTTAGTTTCATTTGAGCTTCCATACACCCATAGCTCTAGTGCATTCGTTGAATGGCAATCCCTACTCCTCGCATCGATATCGATTGATGGGCCTCTCCGTAGCCCATTGATCCACCTAGTTGATGTGAGACTTTCCCACCTTTTGACTCCTTTAATATCTACCCCCATATTTTATTCCACCCATATGCTATATCCATGGATCACGCTCATGTATTGCGTGAAGTTGAAAATGTTGAAGCACGTTAGAAGTACGATCCAATTGTCTGGTTTGACACCGGCCGGGGTTCTCTTGATTTATACTTATGTGGTGACGACGGAGTCATGCCATGCTTAATATGATAAAATGAGTAGGGATAACATTCTTTATTGATATTAATTGTTATGTTGTTATTGTTACTTGCAAGGATGAGATCTGATAGAGATAGATAGAATAGATTGCTTGAACGGAAAGTAAAACAAAAGTAAAAATAATGCAGCAAGGTATTTTTGGTTTTAGATCTGAAAGTATAAGATGGAAAATAGACCCGGGGGCCATAGGTTTCACTAGAGGCTTCTCTCATGATGGCAAGTATTACGGTGGGTGAACAAATTACTGTCGAGCAATTGATAGAAAAGCGAATAATTATGAAGATATCCAAGGCAATGATTATGCATATAGGCATCACGTCTGTGTCAAGTAGACCGAAACGATTCTGCATCTACTACTATTACTCCACACATCGACCGACTCCTGCCTGCATCTAGAGTATTAAGTTCATGAAGAACAGAGTAACGCATTAGGTAAGATGACATGATGTAGAGGGATAAACTCAAGCAATATGATGAAAACCCCATCTTTTTATCCTCGATGGCAACAATACAATATGTGTATCGCTACCCCTACTTTGTCACTGGGTGAGGACACCGCAAGATTGAACCCAAAACTAAGCACTTCTCCCATTGCAAGAATTACCAATCTAGTTGGCCAAACCAAACCAATAACTCGAAGAGACTTGCAAAGATATGAAATCATGCATATAAGAATTCAGAAAAGACTCAAATAATATTCATAGATAATCTGAACATAAACCCACAATTCATCGGATCTCAACAAACACACCGCCAGAGTATTACATCGGATAGATCTCCATGAAGATCATGAAGAACATGGTATTGAAGAGCAAAGAGAGAGAAGAAGCCATCTAGCTACTAGCTATGGACCCGAAGGTCTGTGGTGAACTACTCACGCATCATCGGAGGGGCAATGGAGTTGATGTAGATGCCCTCCGTGATCGAATCCCCCTCCGACATATTACCGGAAAAGGCTCCAAGATTGGATCTCACGGGAACCGAGGCTCCTGGTGGCAGAAAAGTGTTTTCGTGGCTCTTTTTGGTATCCAGGGAATATTTGTGAATTTATAGGCTGAAGAATAGGGTTGGAGGAGCTGCCGTGGGGCCACAAGCCAGCCCCCCCCCCCAGGGCGCGCCCCTGTGGCTTGTCGCCACACGGTGGCTCCCCTGCCTTGGTCTCCAAGTCCTCTGGGTTGCTTCTGGTCCAAGAAAAATTATTCCGAAGATTTTATTCCGTTTGGACTCCGTTTAATATTCCTTATCTGCAATACTCAAAAACAAGGAAAAAAACAGAAACTGGCACTAGGCTCTAGATTAATAGGTTAGTCCCAAAAATAATATAAAATAGCATATTAATGCATATAAAACATCCAAAACAGATAATATAATAGCATGGAACAATCAAAAATTATAGATACGTTGGAGACGTATCAAGCATCCCCAAGCTTAATTCCTGCTCGTCCTCGAGTAGGTAAATGATAAAAACAGAATTTTTGATGTGGAATGCTACCTAACATATTTATCCATGTAATATTCTTTATTGTGGCATGAATATTCAGATCCGTAAGATTCAAAACAATAGTCTAATATTGACATAAAAACAGTAATACTTCGAGCACACCAACAAGGCAATTGTGTCCTTTCGAAATAACATGGCCTTAGAAAGTTATCCCTACAAAATCATATGGTCTGGCTATGCTCCATCTTCCCCACACAAAGTATCTAAATCATGCACAACCCCGATGAACAAGTCAAGCAATTGTTTCACACTTTTGGTGTTCTCAAACCTTTTCAACTCTCACGCAATACATGAGCGTGAGCCATGGATATAGCACTATAGGTGGAATAGAATATGGTGGAGGTTGCAAGGGAAAAGGGAGAAGATAGTCTAACATCAACTAGGCGTATCAACGGGCTATGGAGATGCCCATCGATAGATATCAATGTGAGTGAGTAGGGATTGCCATGCAACAAATGCACTTAGAGCTATAAGTGTATGAAAGCTCAAAAAGAAAACTAAGTGGTCGTGCAAGATGAAATTCCACTAGTTATATGAAAGTGACAAAATAGGAGACTCTCTATCATGAAGATCATGGTGCTACTTTGAAGCACAAGTGTGGAAAAAATATAGTAGCAATTGTCCCTTCTCTCTTTCTCTCATTTTTTTTTATTTTTTTTTGGTGGGCATCTTTGGCCTCTTTTTTTTTATTTGGGCTTCACTGGCCTCTTTTATTTTTTGTAAAGTCCGGATACTCATCCCAACTTGTGAGGGAGTCATGGCTTCCATCATCCTTTTCTCACACGGGACAATGCTCTAACAATGAAAATCATCACACTTTTATTTACTTACAACTCAAAAAGAAAACTACAACTCGATACCTAGAACAAAATATGACTCTATATGCAAGATGAAAGTGACGGTGCATGTCATGAAAAACGGAACGGTGGAAGTTGCATGGCAATATATCTCGGAATGGCTATGGAAATGCCATAATAGGTAGGTATGGTGGTTGTTTTGAGGAAAATATATGGTGGCTGTTTTGAGGAAGGTGGGTTTGATGTACCGGCGAAAGTTGCGCGGTACTAGAGAGGCTAGCAAAGGTGGAAGGGTGAGAGTGCGTATAATCCATGGACTCACATTAGTCATAAAGAACTCACATACTTATTGCAAAAGTCTATTAGTCATCGAAGCAAAGTGTTACACGCATGCCCCTAGGGGAGAGGTTGGTAGGAGTAAACCATCGCGTGCTCCCGACCCATCACACAAAGGATGACAATCATTAAACAAATCATGCTCCGACTTCATTACATAACGGTTCACCATACGTGCATGCTACGGGAATCACAAACCTTAACACAAGTATTTATACTAATCCACAATTACTTACTAACATAACTCTTAATATTACCATCTCTACATCTCAAAACTATATGCACGAAACCGAACTTCTCATCATATTCAATGCACTTAATATGAAAGTTTTTATTATATCCCTCTTGGATGCCTATTATATTAGGACCAAATTCATAACCTAATCCAATTACCATGCTGTTTAGAGACTCTCAAAATAATATAAGTGGGGTACGAGAGTTCAACTATTTCTATAAAACATAACACCACCGTGCTCTAAAAAGATATAAGTGAAGCACTAGAGCGACATTGCCTAGCTCAAAAGATATAAGTGAAGCACATAGAGTATTCTAATAAATTCATGATTCAGCGTGTCCTTCGGAAAAAGGTGTGTGCAGCAAGGATGATTGTGGCAAACTAAAAAGCAAAGACTCATATCATACAAGACGCTCCAAGCAAAACACATATCATGTGGTGAATAAAAATATAGCCTCAAGTAAATTTACCGATGGATTGAAGACGAAAGAGGGGATGCCTTCCGGGGCATCCCCAAGCTTAGGCTCTTTGGTATCCTTGAATATGGCTTGGGGTGCCTTGGTCATCCCCAAGCTTAGGCTCTTGCCACTCCTTATTCCATAGTCCATCAAATCTTTACCCAAAACTTGAAAACTTCACAACACAAAACTCAACAGAAAACTCGTGAGATCCGTTAGTATAAGAAAAATAAATCACCACTTTAGCTACTGTTGTGAACTCATTCTTTATTTATATTTGTGTAATACCTACTGTATTCTAACTTCTCCATGGTTCATACCCCCCGATACAACCCATAGGTTCATCAAAATAAGCAAACAACACAAAGAAAACAGAATCTGTCAAAAACAGAACAGTCTGTAGCAATCTGTAGACTTCGAATACTTATGTAAATCCAAAAATTCTGAACAATTAGTAAAACCAGGGAAATTTGTATATCAATCTTTTGTAAAAATTTGAGATCAAAATCACGTTACAGTGAATTTATAAAATTCCTGGACTGAGCGCAAAAGTTTCTGTTTTTCAGCAAAATCAAATCAGCAAACACCGTAGACCATCCCAAAGGTCTTACTTGGCTCAAACACTAATAAAAACATAAAAACACAATTACTACAGAAGTAATAATGTGCAAAACACACCAAAACAGAAAGCAAAAATAAAATTGGGTTGCCTCCCAACAAGCGCTATTGTTTAACGCCCCTAGCTAGGCAAAACGCAATAGATCTAGGTATTGTCATCTTTGGTATGCAATCCATAAGTAGCTCTCATAATAGATTCATAAGGCAATTTAATTTTCTTTCTAGGAAAGTGTTCCATGCCTTTCCTTAATGGAAACTTAAATCTAATGTTTCCTTCTTTCATATCAATAATTGCACCAATCGTTCTAAGGAAAGGTCTACCAAGAATAATAGGACATGTAGGATTGCAATCTATATCAAGAACAATGAAATCTACGGGCACATAATTCCTATTTTAAACAATAAGAACATCATTAATCCTTCCCATAGGTTTCTTTATAGTGGAATCTGCTAGATGCAAATTCAAAGAGCAATCATCAAATTCACGGAAACCTAACACATCACATAAAGTTTTCGGAATCGTGGAAACGCTAGCACCCAAATCACACAAAGCATGGCACTCAAAATCTTTAATTTTAATCTTAATAGTAGGTTCCCACTCATCATAAAGCTTTCTAGGTATAGAAACTTCCAACTCAAGTTTTTCTTCAAAAGATTTCATCATAGCATCAACGATATGTTTAGTAAAAGCTTTATTTTGATCATAAGCATGCGGAGAATTCAACATAGATTGCAAAAAGGAAATACAATCAATCAAAGAACAATTCTCATAATTAAAGTCCTTGAAATCCAAAAGAGTGGGTTCATTGCTATTTAAAGTTTTGACCTCTTCCATCCCACTTTTGTCAATCTTAGCCTTAAGATCTATAAACTCCGAATCATTGGGATGCCTTTTAGCTAAAGTTGACTTATCTCCAGTCCCATATTTATCAAGATTTACATTGGAAAACAAAGATTCAATAGGAGTCACATCAATCACTTTAAGATCTTCATCATTATTATCACGAGAACACACTTTTTCAAGCCATTCACGCTTAGCACGTATTCTAGCGGTTCTTTCCTTACACTCATCAATAGAAATTCTCATAGCTTTTAAAGACTCATTAATATCATGCTTGGGTGGAATATATCTAATTTTCAAAGAATCAATCTCAAGAGAAATTCTATCAATGTTTCTATCCAAATCATCAATCTTGAGCAATTTTTCTTCAATCATAGCATTGAAACCCTTTTGCGAACTAATAAATTCTTTAATATTATTCTCAAGATCAGAGGGCGTCTTATTATAATTTCCATAAGAATTGTTGTAGGAATTACCATAATTATTAGAGGAATTATTAGGAAACGGTCTAGGATTGAAATTACCTCTATACGCGTTGTTACCAAAATTGTTCCTACCAACAAAGTTCACATCCATAGATTCATTATTATTTCCAATCAAAGAAGACAAAGGCATATCATTAGGATCAATAGGAGCACTCTTACTAGCAAACAATTTCATCAATTCATCCATCTTTTCACTCAAAGTATTTATTCCTTCAATAGCATGCACTTTTTTACTAGTAGGAGATCTTTCGGTATGCCATTGAGAGTAATTTGCCATAATATTATCTAGGAGTTTGGTAGCTTCTCCTAATGTGATTTCCATAAAAGTACCACCCGCGGCGAAATCTAAGAGATTCCTAGATGCAAAATTCAATCCAGCATAGAAAATTTGTATAATCATCCATAAACTCAAACCATGCGCGGGGCAATTTCTAATCATTAGTTTCATCCTCTCCCAAGATTGTGCAACATGCTCATGATCAAGTTGCTTAAAATTCATTATATCGTTCCTAAGGGAGATGATCTTAGCGGGCGGAAAGTACTTGGAAATAAAAACATCTTTACACTTATTCCATGAATCAATACTATTTTTAGGCAAATATTAAAACCAAGTTTTAGCACGATCTCGTAGGGAGAACGGAAATAGCTTCAATTTAACAATATCATTATCCACATCTTTCTTCTTTTGCATATCACACAATTCAACGAAAGTATTTAGATGGGATGCGGCATCTTCATTAGCAAGGCCGGAAAATTGTTCTTTCATAACAAGATTAAGCAAAGCAGCATTGATTTCATAAGATTCCGCACTAGTGGCGGGAGCAATCGGAGTACTAATAAAATTATTATTATTAGTATTGGAAAAGTCACACAACTTGGTATTCTCTTGAGTCATCGTGACAAAGCAAGCAAGCAAGCACACAAGCAAACGAAAAGACGAACGGAAGAAGGGCGAATAATAAGGCAAATCTTTTTGAAAAATCATTTTAGAAGTGGGGGATAGGAAAACGAGAGGCAAATGGCAAATAATGTAAATGCAAGAGATGAGTTTGTGATGGGTACTTGGATGGCTTGATGTAGATCTCCCCGGCAACGGCGCCAGAAATCCTTCTTGCTACTTCTCGAGCATGCGTTGGTTTCCGTGAAGAGGAACGGGTGATGCAGCAAAGTAGATAAGTATTTCCCTCAGTTGTTGAGAACCAAGGTATCAATCCAGTAGGAGATACAAGCAAGTCCCCAATAGATGTACCTACACAAAGAATCAAACACTTGCACCCAACGCTATAAAGGGGTTGTCAATCCCTTCACGGTTACTTGCAAGGATGAGATCTGATAGAGATAGATAGAATAGATTGCTTGAACGGAAAGTAAAACAAAAGTAAAAATAATGCAGGAAGGTATTTTTGGTATTTTTGGTTTTAGATCTGAAAGTATAAGATGGAAAATAGACCCGGGGGCCATAGGTTTCACTAGAGGCTTCTCTCATGATGGCAAGTATTACGGTGGGTGAACAAATTACTGTCGAGCAATTGATAGAAAAGCGAATAATTATGAAGATATCCAAGGCAATGATTATGCATATAGGCATCACGTCCATGTCAAGTAGACCAAAACGATTCTGCATCTACTACTATTACTCCACACATCGACCGAGTCCTGCCTGCATCTAGAGTATTAAGTTCATGAAGAACAGAGTAACGCATTAGGTAAGATGACATGATGTAGAGGGATAAACTCAAGCAATATGATGAAAACCCCATCTTTTTATCCTCGATGGCAACAATACAATACGTGCCTCGCTACCCCTACTTTGTCACTGGGTGAGGACACCGCAAGATTGAACCCAAAACTAAGCACTTCTCCCATTGCAAGAATTACCAATCTAGTTGGCCAAACCAAACCAATAACTCCAAGAGACTTGCAAAGATATGAAATCATGCATATAAGAATTCAGAAAAGACTCAAATAATATTCATAGATAATCTGAACATAAACCCACAATTCATCGGATCTCGACAAACACACCGCAAAAGAGTATTACATCGGATAGATCTCCATGAAGATCATGAAGAACATGGTATTGAAGAGCAAAGAGAGAGAAGAAGCCATCTAGCTACTAGCTATGGACCCGAAGGTCTGTGGTGAACTACTCACGCATCATCGGAGGGGCAATGGAGTTGATGTAGATGCCCTCCGTGATCGAATCCCCCGCCGACAGATTACCGGAAAAGGCTCCAAGATTGGATCTCACGGGAACCGAGGCTCCTGGCGGCGGAAAAGTGTTTTCGTGGCTCTTTTTGGTATCCAGGGAATATTTGTGAATTTATAGGCTGAAGAATAGGGTTGGAGGAGCTGCCGTGGGGCCACAAGCCAGCCCCCCCCCCTAGGGCGCGCCCCTGTGGCTTGTCGCCACACGGTGGCTCCCCTGCCTTGGTCTCCAAGTCCTCTGGGTTGCTTCTGGTCCAAGAAAAATTATTCCGAAGATTTTATTCCGTTTGGACTCCGTTTAATATTCCTTATCTGCAATACTCAAAAACAAGGAAAAAAAACAGAAACTGGCACTAGGCTCTAGATTAATAGGTTAGTCCCAAAAATAATATAAAATAGCATATTAATGCATATAAAACATCCAAAACAGATAATATAACAGCATGGAACAATCAAAAATTATAGATACGTTGGAGACGTATCACTCACTGCCAGTTCTTGTTTTTAGAATTTTCAAAAAATCAATATCCAAACTTACGGGAGTTATTTTTGAACCAAAAGAGACCCAGGAAGCTTCGGGAGGAGGCCAGAAGACCCACGAGGTGGCCACGAGCCGCCAGGGCACGCCCCGTGGCTTGTGGGGCCCTAGTGGAACCTCTTGACCTAATTCCACCTCTATATATCCTTAATTACCCCAAAACCAACAGAGAGACCTGAAACACTTTTTTCGCTGCAGCAAGCCTTTGTTCTTCCGCGATCCCATCTGGAGGCCTTTTCTGGTACTTTGTCGGAGGGGGAATCAATCACGGAGGCCGTCTACATCAACCTTGCTGCCTCCATGATGATGTGCGAGTAGTTCACCAGAGACCTATGGGTCCATAGCCAGTAGCTAGATGGATTCTTCTCTCTCTTTGATCTTCAATACCATGTTCTTCGCGATTCTCGCGATGATCTATCCGATGTAATCTTCTTTTACGATGCGTTTGTCGGGATCCGATGAATTACGGGTTTATTATCAGATTATTCATTGAAAGTAATTGAATCTTTTCTGGACTTTATTATGCATGATTGTTATAGCTTTGTGATTCTCTTCGATCTATCCATTTGGTTTGGTCAACTAGATTGATTTATCTTCAGTGAGAGGAGTGCATTGTAGTGGGTTCAATCTTGCGGCGCTCTATATCCCAGTGACAGAAGGAGACAAGACACATTTTGTATTATTGCTACTAAGGATATGGGGTCTGGACATATTGTGTGTCTTACTTTGTCTACATCATGTCATCTTCCTTAATGCATTACTCTGTTTGTCATGAACTTAATACCATAGAAGCAAGCTGGATAGCGGTCGATTGGTGGAGTAATAGTAGTAGACGCAGAATCATTTTGGTCTACTTGTCACGGACGTGATGCGTATATACATGATCATTGCCATAAATAACATCATAACTATGCGCTATTCTATCAATTGCCCAACAATAATTTATCTACCGACCGTATGCTTTGTGTTTGAGAGAGAAGTCTGTAGTGAAAACTATGGCCCCCGAGTCTATTCAAATCATATTACTAAAATCCTAAAAACCGTGCTGTAATTAATTTACTTTGTTTTTTTACTTTTTATTTATTTATCTATCACTATCATAAGTAATCCTTGCAAGTAACGAGTTCAAGGATCTTGACAACCCTCTTTCCCGCATTGGGTGCAAGTGTTTGGTTTTGTGTGTGCAGGTATTGTTGACATAAAGTTGTCATGATTCTCCTACTGGTTCGATAACCTTGGTTCTCATTGAGAGAAAAACTTATCGCTACTATATTGCTTCACCCTTCCTCTTCAGGGAAAAACCCAACGCAGCTCACAAGTAGCAGGTATCACACCCCGAATTCATTGACTTCGATAGTGATGATGATGACTTATAGGTGATGATGACTTGCTCAATGAAAAAACTAGTGATGTGAGCTCTAATGAACTTGCTAGTAATCATGATATTTAAGACGAATCATTTGTTGATGGTAAGAAGGAGATTTGGTGCTTAACTAAAGAAGTAAACACTCTTAAGTTAGCTCATGAATATACTCAAGAAGATCATAAAGAGCTTCTAAGAACTCATGAGAAGCTACACTTTGAGAAGCTAAATTTAGAGTAAGAGCATGAGTTTCTTACAGCTATCAATGATGATCATCAAAAGAAGAGATCTTCTTATCTTGCCAAACGACTCCTCTTGTCCACTTTTATGCCACAAGTTAAAACTAAGCAAACAAGTAACAAGGGCAAGAAAGGTTCTTCATCTAGAAACAACAACAAAAATGCTAAATCTAATGATGTTGTTCCTAGTAACTATATTGATTCCACCAATGATTCTCTTAGCCAAGTTACAATTGAGCAAGAAAACAATTTATTGAAAGGAATTATAGAGCAAGGTGTATACAAAAGTCTTGCCGAGAGTAAGCAATTGAAAGAGATTGCATGCAAGCAAGGATGGCATCGGAAGAATCAAGGTGTTTGTTTTTAACAAAAGTTCAATGCAAATGGAGTTGAATGGGAGGAAGATCAATACCCTGATATGTCCATTTTGCATCATGATTTCTTATTAATAATTATATCCTTCTTGGTCATTATTCCACTGTACGATACAATTCTTATGCCTTTGCTCTTTTAATTTACAAGGTACATCACAACGAGGGAAATTGCCGGAAACTGGAATTCTGGACCTGAAAACCAAGAAAAAGGTTGAACATTCTCAGGACTCCAAATGACCTGAAACTTCACAAGGAATTTTTGTGGAATATATATGAAATGAATTTATGGAGCAAAAAAATATCAGAGGGGGAGCACCTGTTGGTGCCAAGCCAATAGGGTGCGCCCTAATGGCATGGCAAGCCCAGAGGTGGCCGGGCGCGCCCTGATGGCTTGGCAGGCCCCCAGGCGGCCTCCGGTCCCCCTCTTCTGCTCTTCTGCTATATGATGTGTTTTGACCTAGAAAAAATCAAGGGGATACTTTCGGGACGAAGCGTCGCCGTATTCAGGTGGAAACCTGGGTAGAGGCCCTTTTGCTCTCCGGCAGAGAGATTCTGTCGGGGAAACTTCCCTCCGGGAGGGGGAAATCAAAGCCATCGTCATCACCAATGCTTCCTCCATCGTGGGAGGACCAATCTTCATCAACATCTTCACCAGTGCCATCTCATCTCAAACCCTAGTTCATCTCCTTTAGTCAATTTGTGTCTCAAAACCTCAGATTGGTACCCGGGGGCTGCTAGTAGTGTTGATTACATCTTGTAGTTGATGCTTGTTGGTTTACTTGGTGGACGATAATATGTTCAGATCCTTAATAATATTTATTATACCTCTGATATTGAACATGGTGATGATTTTTGAGTAGTTACTTTTGTTCCCGAGGACATGGGAGAAGTCTTGTTATAAGTAATCATCTGAAGTTGCTATTCGTTTGATATTTTGATGATATGTACGTTGTTGCTTCCTTTAGTGGTGTCGTGTGAACGTCGACTACATGACACTTCACCATATTTGGGCCTAAGGGAAGGCATTGTCGAGTAATAAGTAGATGATGTGTTGCTAGTGTGACAGAAGCTTAAACCCTAGTTGTTGCGATATTTCATAAGGGGCTGATTTGGATCCACATGTTCCATGATATGGTTAGATTTATCTTAATTCTTCTTTCGTAGTTGTGGATGCTCGCGAGAGGGGGTAATCATAAGTGAGTTGTTTGTTCAAGTAAGAATATCACCTTAGCACCGGTCCATCCACATATCAAATTATCAAAGTAACGAACGCGAACCAACTCAACGTGATGAAATGACTAGATGGAAATTCCCATGTGTCCTCGGGAGCGCTTGCCTCATATAAGAGTACTTTTAGGTCTATGCTTTGCTATAAAAAGGATTGGGCTATCTTGCTGCATACTTTTTCTACTCGTCACTTGTTACGAATTATCTTGCCACAAAACTATCTATCACTGTTACTTACAGCACTTGCACAGAATACCTTGCTGAAAACTGCTTATCATTTCCTTCTGCTCCTTGTTGGGTTCGACACTCTCACTTATCGAAAGGACTACTATTGGTCCCTTATACTTGTGGGTCATCAAGACTCTTTTTTGGCACTGTTGCCGGGGATTGAAGCGCCTTTGGTGAGTGGAATTTGTTAAGGAAACATTTTCCATACGTGTCAAAATTTACCATTGCTTATCACTATGGATAGTAATCCTTTGAAGGGCCTTTTTGGGGTATCTTCACCCCGACCAGAAGTGGAAAAGGTTACCCCTCAACCTATTGAACCTACTGAAAATATTTATTATGAGATTCCTTCGGGTATGTTAGAGAAACTGCTAGCTAATCCTTACGCAGGAGATGGAACAACTCATCCTGATTTGCACTTGATATATGTAGATGAGATTTGTGGATCATTTAAGCTTGCAGGTTTATCCGAGTACAAGGTCAAGAAGAAGGTTTTACCTTTATCTTTGGAGGGAAAAGCATTGATTTGGTATAGGCTATTGGATGACATTGGATTATGGGACTGGAATCACTTAAAGCTGGAATTTCATCAGAAATTTTATCCTATGCATCTGGTTCATCATGATCGGAATTACATATATAATTTTTGTCCTCGTGAAGGCGAAAGCATCGCTCAAGCTTGGGGAGGCTTAAATCTATTATGAACACTTGCCCCAACCATGAGCTCTCAAGAGAAATGATTATACAAAACTTTTATGCTCGGCTTTCTTATGATGATCAATTAATACTCGATTTTTCTTCCATTGGTTCCTACATGAAGAGAACTATTGAATTCAAATGGGATCTTTTGGAAAGAATTAAGCACAACTCTGAAGATTGGGAGCTCGACGAAGGTAAAGGGCCAGGTATAAAACTTGAGTTTGATTGTGTTAAATCCTTTATGGAAACCGATATTTTTCATAAGTTTAGCACTAAATATGGACTTGATGCTGGGATAGTAGCTTCCTTTTGGGAAACCTTTTTTGATCATGTTGATCTTCCTAAGGAGAAATGGTTTAAATATCATCCACCCATTGAATAATTGTTAGAGGAACCTATCATTGCTAAAGAAGGAACCATCATTTATAATATTGATCTAGTTGTGCCCACTACTTATATTGAAAAACCACCTTTTCCTGTTAGGATTAAGGAACATGTTGATATGTATCCAACGTATCTATAATTATTTATTGTTCGATGCAATAAAATTATCATTCTAGGATGCTTTTTGGGTATTTATTTATCAATTCATATTATTTTTGAGCACTAACCTATTAACCCAGTGCCAAGTGCAAGTTGCTGTTTTCTGCATGTTTTTGGATTTTTAGGTTTACCGTACCAAACGAAGTTCAATTGCCATGGAACTCTTTTATGATTTTTTCTAGACCAAAAGAAGACCTGGAAGCTTCGAGAGGAGACCGAGGCTGCATGAGGGAGGCAGCACACATCAGGGGCCTAGGGGGTGGTCGCGCCCTGTTGTGTGTTGGCTCCCCCTGGCGTCTCCCGACGCCCCTCTCTGGCCTATAAATTCTAATATTTCCCCAAAACCCTAGAGAGCCTCCCGAAACACTTTTTCCACCGCCGCAAGTCTCTATTCCGCCGTGTGCCCATCTGGAGCCTTGTTCCGGTGCCCTGCCGGAGGGGGGTCGATCATGGAGGGCCTCTACATCAACCTTGTTGCTGCCATGGTGATGTGTGAGTAGTTACCTACAAACATACGGGTCCGTAGTTAGTACCTAGATGGCTATGTCTCTCTCTCTTGATCTTCAATACAAAGTTCACCACAACTTCGCGGTGATCTATTCGATGTAATCACTTTGTGCGGTGTGTTTGTTGGGATCCGATGAATTGTGGGTTTGTGTTCAGATTATTCATGAAAAATATTTGACTCTTCTCTGAATTTTATTATGATTCTTATTTGCATGATTATTATAGCTTCGTAAATCTCTTCGATCTATTGAAATAGTTTGGCCAACTAGATTGATATTTCTTCAGTGAGAGGAGTGCGTTCTAGTGGGTTCAATCTGGCGGTGCTCTATATCCCAATGACAGAAAGGGACAAGACACGTGTTTGTATTGTTGCTACTAAGGATAAAACAATGGGATTAATTCATATTGATTGAGTTTTCTTTGTCTATATCATGCCATCGTTCTCCAAGCATTACTCTGTTTGTCATGGACTTAATACTTAGAGAGGCAAGCATAGAAGCGCTCTCGACGTGGAGTAATAGTAATAGGTGTAGGCAGGAGTCAGCCTATTTGCTTATGGATGTGATGCCTATATACACATGATCATTTCCGTGAATAAATATTGCATAACTATGCGCTTTTCTATCAGTTGCCCAACAGTAATTTGTTTACCCACCGTATGCCTACTACATGAGAGATGCCACTAGGGAGAACTATGGTCCCCGGGTCTATCCACTTATATATTTACAAAAGCTTTCCTTACCTTGATGCCATTATTTATCTTTTATTTATTTTGCAATTTACATTTATCAACTATCATCTACACACTTCATTTGCTTGCAAATAACGAGTCCAAGGGGATTGACAACCCTCTTACCCGCGTTGGGTGCAAGTGTTTGCTTGTTTGTGTGCAGTTGCTGAAGACGGGGGTTGCGTGCTACTCCTATTTGGTTCAATAACCTTGGTTCTCACTGAGGGAAATACTTATCTATAATGTGTTGCATCACCCGCTCCTCTTCGCGGAAAACCCAACGCGGATCACAAGTATCACATGATAAGGCTACAACTGTAGTTAATAAAAGCCATATTAGAACACCCAAACCTTCTGAAAAATAAATGTAGAACCTAACATTTCTATGGTTAAATATCCCTTAGTTGATAATATTTATGGTTGGGTTATTTACTTTTGTGATGAGGCTGCTTGAATTGCTAAACCTGCCAGAAACGAACAGGATGTGCTAGATAAGAATAAACCCGTTGTTGGCATGCCTATTATTTCTGTTAAGATTGGAGATCATTGTTATCCTTGCTTGTGAGATATGGGTGCTGGTGTGAGTGCTATTCCTTTTACCTTATATCAAGAAATTATGAATGACATAGCACCCGCTGAGATGGAAAACATTGATGTTACTATTAAACTTGCAAACAGAGACACTATTTCACCACTTGGGATTGTTAGAGATGTTGAAGTCTTGTGTGGAAAAATTAAGTACCCCGCCAATTTCTTAGTACTTGGTTCAATACAAGATAACATTTGTCCCATTATATTCGGTTGACCTTTCTTGAATACCGTTAATGCTGAAATTAATTGTGTTACACAGAAGGCTAAAGTAAGCTTTGGTGATGAGTATCATGAATTTAACTTCTCTAAGTTTGGTAGACAACCACATGAGAAAGAATTGTCTAGTAAAGATCAAATTATTGGTCTTGCTTCTATTGTTGTGCCTCCTACTGATCCATTAGAACAATATTTGCTAGACCATGAGAATGATATTCATATGAATGAGAGAAATGAAATCGATGAGATATTCTTTAGACAAACACCTATTCTTAAGCACAACTTGCCTGTTGAAATTTTAGGGGATCCTCCCCCACCTAAGGGAGATCCCGTGTTTGAGCTAAAGAAATTACCTAATACACTGAAATATGATTATCTTGATGAAAAGAAGATATATCATGTTATTATTAGTGCTAACCTTTCAGAGCATGAAGAAAAGAGATTACTCAAAACTCTGAAGAAGCACCGCGTTGTTGTTGGATATACTCTTGATGATCTTAAGGGCATTAGTCCCACTCTATGTCGGCACAAGATTAATATGGAACCAGATGCTAAACCTGTCGTTGATCATCAACGCCGCTTGAATCCTAAAATGAAGGAAGTGTTAAGAACTGAAATATTAAAGCTTCTGGAGGCCGGTATAATCTATCCCATAGCTGATAGTAGATGGGTAAGCCCTGTTCATTGTGTTCCTAAGAAAGGAGGTATAACTGTTGTTCCTAATGATAAAAATGAACTCATCCCACAAAGGATAGTAACTGGTTATAGGATGGTAATTGATTTTAGGAAATTAAACAAAGCTACTAGAAAAGATCATTACCCCTTTCCTTTTATTGATCAAATGTTAGAAAGATTATCTAAGCATACACACTTTTGTTTCCTTGATGGATACTCTGGTTCTTCTCAAATACCTGTGTCAAAAAAAAGATCAACAGAAAACTACTTTTACTTGTCCGTTTGGAACTTATGCTTCCTTTTGGTTTATGCAATGCATCTGCTAACTTTCAAAGATGTATGACTGTTATATTCTCCGATTTTTGTGAGAATATTATTCAGGTATTCATGGATGACTTTTCCGTTTACGGGACTTCTTTTGATGATTGCTTGAGCAACCTTGATCAAGTTTTGCAGAGAGGTGAAGAAACTAATCTTGTCTTGAATTGGGTGAAATGCCACTTTATGGTGAATGAAGGTATTATACTTGGGTATAAAATTTTAGAATGAGGTATTGACGTAGAGAAATCCAAAGTTGATGTAATAGAGAAAATGCCATGTCCTAAAGATGTTAAAGGTATAAGAAGTTTCCTCGATCATGCTGGTTTCTATAGGCGTTTCATTAAAGATTTCTAGGCCATTAACTAATCTTCTTCAAAAAGATATTCCATTTGTTTTTTATGATGATTGTGTAGAAGCCTTTGAAATACTTAAGAAAGCCTTAATTTCTGCACCTATTGTTCAACCACCTGATTGGAATTTACCATTTGAAATTATGTGTGATGCTAGTGATTATGATGTTGGTGCTATTCTAGGGAAAAGAGTAGACAAGAAGTTGAATGTCATTCATTATGCTAGTAAGATTCTAGACGATGCTCAAAGAAATTACGCTACTACTGAGAAGGAATTTTTAGCAGTTGTTGTTTGCATGTGATAAGTTTAGACCTTATATTGTTGATTCCAAAGTTACTATTCACACTGATCATGCTGCTATTAAATATCTGATGGAAAAGAAAGATGCTAAGCCTAGACTAATTAGGTGGGTTCTTTTACTTCAAGAGTTTTATTTGCATATTGTTGATTAAAAAGGAGCTGAAAATCCTATAGCAGATTACTTGTCTAGAATGGAAAATGTACTTGATGACCCACTGCCTATTGATGATAATTTTCCTGATGAGCAATTAGCTGTTATAAATGCTTCACGTGGTACTCCTTGGTATGCAGATTATGCTAATTACATTGTTGCTAAATATATACCACCTAGTTTCACATACCAACAAAAGAAAAAGTTCTTTGATTTAAGACATTACTTTTGGGATGACCCGCATCTATATAAAGAAGGAGTAGATGGTGTTATTTGACGTTGTGTACCTGAACATGAACAAGAGAATATCCTATGGAAGTGTCATTCCGAGGCCTACAGAGGGTACCACACAGGTGACAGAACTGCACACAAGGTACTACAGTCTGGTTTTTATTGGCCTTCTCTTTTTAAGGATGCTCGTAAGTATGTCCTCTCTTGTCATGAATGTCAAATAATTGGTAACATTGCTAGACGTCAGAAAATGCCTATGAATTATTCACTTGCAATTGAACCATTTGATGTATGGGGTTTTGATTATATGGGACCTTTTCCTTCCTCTAATGGGTACACTCATATTTTAGTTGATGTTGATTATGATACTAAGTGGGTAGAAGCTATTCAAACTAGTAGTGCTGATCACAACACTTCTATTAAAATGCTTAAAGAGGTTATTTTCCCGAGGTTTGGAGTCCCTAGATATTTAATGACTTATGGTGGTTCACACTTTATTCATGGTGCTTTCCGTAAACTTCTAGCTAAATATGATGTTAACCATAGAATTGCATCACCTTATCACCCTTAGTCTAGCGGTCAAGTTGAGTTGAGTAACCGAGAAATAAAATTGATCTTGCAAAAGACTGTTAATAGATCTAGAACGAATTGGTCAACTTGGCGATGCATTATGGGCTTATAGAACTGCTTATAAAAATACTATGGAAATGTCCCCATATAAAATGGTCTATGGAAAAGCTTGTCATTTACCTCTTGAGTTAGAACATAAAGCTTATTGGGCAATTAAAGAAATGAATTATGATTTCAAACTTGCCGGTGAGAAGAGGTTATTTGACATCAGCTCTCTAGATGAATGGAGGACACAAGCCTATGAAAATGCCAAGTTGTTTAAGGAAAAAGTTAAGATGGCATGACAAAAGTATCCAAAAACGAGAATTTAAAATCGGTGATCTAGTTCTCTTGTACAATTCTCGTTTCTGATTTTTTGCAGGAAATCTTCTCTTCAAATGGGAAGGAACCTATATCGTCGAAGAAGTTTATCGCTCCGGAGCCATTAAGATCGATAATGCCGAAGGCACAAATCCGAGAGTGGTTAGTGAGCAAAGAATTAAACATTACATTTCAGGTATGCCCATTAATATAGAAACTAATGTTATTCAAGTAATGACGCTAGAAGAACACATAAGAGAGACCTTCCAGAACGCTCAAGAAACCTAAAAAGGGGTAGGTATGTGATGCGGTAAGTAAACCGACTCCAAAATTTCCATAAAAATATTTTCTGTCAGTTTTGGAATATTAAAAAAATACAAAAATAAAAACTAGCCAGGGGGCCCACGAGGGAGTCCCAAGCCAATAAGGCATGGCCAGCCTCCTTGGCGCGCCCTGATGGATTGGGAGCACCTCGTGTCCCTCCCGAACTCCGTTTTCTTCCTGGACACGTATTCTAACCTAGAAAAAATCATTATATATACTCCCGTATGTTTTGACCACTACATCGCGAGTTTTTCCTCTGTTCTTGTTTCGGGTTGTTTTTCTTACAGATCTAGATCACCATGACGGCGGCAAGCTCCTCCAAGGACAAATTCTTTGAGAAAGTCATCAACCCCTACATTTCGGAGGTGATGAAACACGCTCCAGCCATTGAGATGCGTGAGGGGGTGCTTCACATCCGGGATGTGCAAGGTCCAAAGAAGGAGGGGAGCGAGAAGGCTAGGCTTCCAGCAGTGGAACATGAGATCTTCAGGTGCCAAGGGATGGTGGAACATGGACTCAACGCCAATCACCGCATGATCACGGATTTTGTTCGTGAACATAAGATGGACAACAAGGAAATTATGGAGATGATCTTCAAGCTCCATGGAAGGCTTCAAGCTCTTCAGGCTCAAATCTATGATCTACAAAACCAAAACTGTGAGTATGAATCTCGTTTCAAGAGGATGAGTATAGCTGGAAGTTTCAGTATTCCAGAGACGAGATCTTCTCTCTATGATGGGGAGCCTATGCCTTGGAAGACGTAGGACAAGCCTGCCACTTCAACACCACCATCACCCAAGAAGGAAACTTGAGTACATTGGTATGGGCACCACCCTTAGCTTGTTCCAAGCTTGGGAGAGGTTACCCGGTATCGTATCCCCATCACTTTTTCCATTATCATTTATCTTAGTTCTATCCTTAGCTATCTCGTGATCTACTGAAATAAAAGTTTAGTGTTGTTTTGCTTAGAGTGCTTGCTTTGTGATCTATCTATCCTTGTAATTGAGTGTGAGAGCTATAGAATAAAGATTAGTTGATTTTGTTTGCTTTACTCTCATGCATTAATCATAGCAATGAAATAAAAGAAATAGAAAAATCATATGCTAATCCCATGGGGAGTAATGACTTCACATAGAAAGAAGTGTGTTTGATAAAAGTTGTTGGGAGTTAACAAACATAGTGTTAGCCATTGATACAATCCACGCAAAATTATGAAACAGGAGAGGAGATTCACATACAAATATACTATCTTGGACATCTTTTATGATTGCGAGCCCCCATCAAATATTATATAATGATCGAATTGTTGATGTTTGACAAGGAAGACGGCGTAATGAGTCATGTTTGTTTACATTCAGATAGAAGTTATATTGTCATGGATCCTCTAACATGTGGTGCTTGCTTAGGATCTTTTGCTAGCCAAAAGTCCGCACTAAGTAGAGATACTACTTGTGCATCCATAACCCTTAAACCCAGTATCTTGCCATGAGAATCCACCATATCTACCTATGGATTCAATAAGATCCTTCAAGTAAGTTGTCATTAATACGTCTCCAACGTATCTATAATTTTTGATTGTTCCATGCTATTATATTATCATTCTAGGATACTTTTTGGGTGTTTATTTACCAATTAATATTATTTTGGAGTACTAACCTATTGACCTAGTGCCCAGTGCCAGTTGCTGTTTTCTGCATGTTTTTTGCTTTTCAGGTTTACCATACCAAATGAAGTCCAAATGCCACGAAACTTTCATATGATTTTCTGGACCAAAAGAAGACTTGGAAGCTTTGAGAGGCTGCACAAGGGAACCACGAGCCAACAGGGCGCGCCAGAGGGCCAGGCCGCGCCCTGTTGGGTCGTGGCCTCCTCGGCTGCCCTCTCGTGACCCTCTCTGGCCTATAAATTCCCAAATATTCCAAAAAACCTAGGAGAGCTCCCGAAACACTTTTTCTGCTGCTGCAAGTCTCTGTTCCACCGCGTACCCATCTAGCGACCTTTTCCGGTGATCTACCGAAGGGGGAATCGATCACGGAGGGGCTCTACATCACCCTTGCTGCCTCCATGATGAGTTGTGAGTAGTTCATGAAAGCACACTTGCTCCCTTGGTGGTTTTGGTAATTCATAACAACATATAAGTCATTGAACTAATGTTTCTATCAAGTATATTTCAGGAAATGTTCAATGATAGGGATGGCAAAAGGATTGAGGAGATTGTGGAATACCCCAAGATGCAAGGAAATAGGTTGGCAAAGCTTCAAGCAAGAGGACTCTACATTTTACATTTGTGAGAAATCACTTTGAGTCCATAGGAAAGCCAATACTATTAAAAGGGGGTAAGGTTTTGTTGGTGAACAAAATGCTCATACGTGCACAAGTGATAGTCACCAAAAACACCCACAAGCTCTCCCACCAAAGTCTGTTATAGCCAAATACTCAAAATCGGTGCAACCAACATTTACATTCCGGTGCCGCCGATTCTCACCTCAGACAGACTCAGCCAAACCCTAGCCACTTTGGTGCAACCGATTCCGTACCGGTGCCACCGAGTTTGGGTTGCCAACTCTCTGTTATGCAAATTCACAATATCGGTGCAACCGAGATTGTTGGATCGGCGTCACCGAGATTGTCAATCTGACCGTTGGTCACCTTATCGGTGCAACCGAGTTTCCTATATCGGTCTCACCGAGATTCAAAAGTTGCCACCTTTTGGTCACTTCGGTACCACCGAGATTAACACATCAGTGTCACCGAGTTGGTCATTTTGTGTGTAACGGTTGGATTTTTGCGGATGCCTATATATACCCCTTCACCACCACCTACTCGAAAGTGAAGCACTCAGAACTATTCCATACTTGCCCCATCCAGTTTTCTGAGAGAGAACCACCTAGTCTTGTGTTGAGTTCAAGATCTTCCACTCCAACCATATGGATCTTGATTTCTAACCTCCCCAAGTTGCTTTCCACCAATCCCATCTCTTCTACCAAGCCAAATCTGTGAGAGAGTGATTGTGTGTTGAGGAGTCTATCATCGTGAAGCACAAGAGCAAGGAGTTCATCATCATTACCGAGCCTTTTACCTTTTGGAGGGTGGTGCCTCCTAGATTGGTTAGGTGTCGCTTGGGAGCCTCCTACTTCGTGTTGTGGAGTGAACCAAGAAGTTTGTAAGGGCAAGGAGATCGCCTACTTCGTGAAGATCTACCCATAGTGAGGCTAGTCCTTCGTGGACGGAAGCCGTTATGGAATAGTCAAGGTTGCTACTTCGTGGACCCTTATGGGTGGAGCCCTCCGTGGACTCTCGCGACCGTTACCCTCTGTGGGTTGAAGACTCCATAAACGTGGATGTACGATAGCACCACCTATCGGAACCACGGGAAAAATCATCGTGTCTACAACTGCGTTTGATCCTCCTACCCTATCCCTTCTATACATGCTTGTTGTTACTTTCCGCTGCTATACTCTTAGACATGCATGTGTAGGGTGTACTTAACTTGCCATGAAATGCTAAAAACTGTCAACCCTAAAATTTGGTATAGGCAAAACTTTTATTTGGTCAAGTAGTCTAATCACCCCCCCTCTAGACATACTTTCGATCCTACAGTTCACCACAGACCTACGGGTCTGTAGTTAGTATCTAGGTGGATATCTCTCTCTCTCTCTCTCTGTCTTGATCTTCAATACAATGATCATCGCATATTCGCTTTGATCTATTCGATGTAATCCTTTTGTGCGGTGTGTTTGTTGGGATCGATAAATTGTGGGTTTGTGTTCAGATTATTCATGAAAAGTATTTGAGTCACCTCTGATTATTATGATTCTTATTTGCATGATCATTATAGCTTTGTAAATATCTCCGATCTATTGAGATAGTTTGGCCAACTAGATTGATATTTCTTCAGTAAGAGGGGTGCGTTGTAGTGGGTTCAATCTGGTGGTGCTCTATATCCCAGTGATAGAAAGGGACAAGACACGTCTTTGTATTGTTGCCACTAAGGATAAAACGATGGGGTTATTTCATATTAACTGAATTCTCTTTGTCTACATCATGTCATCGTTCTCCAAGCATTACTCTGTTTTACTTAATACTCTAGATGCATGCTGGATAGCGGTCGATGGGTTGAGTAATAGTAATAGGTGCAGGCAAGAGTCAGCCTATTTGCTTATGGACGTGATGCCTATATATACATGATCATTGTCGTGAATAAAGATTGCATAACTATCCGCTCTTCTATCAGTTGCCCAACAGTAATTTGTTTACCCACCGTATGCTTACTATATGAGAGATGCCACTAGAGCAAACTACGGCCCCCGGGTCTATCCACTTATAAGTTTACAAACGCTTCCAATACCTTGCTGCCATTTACTTTGATTTATTATATTTTGCAATTTACAATTATCTACAATTATCTACACATCTCATTTACTTGCAAATAACGAGATCAAGGGGATTGACAACCCTCTTGCCGCATTGGGTGCAAGTGTGTGCTCTTTTGTATGCTGCCGCTGAAGACGGTTGATGACTGATATTCCTATTAGTTTGATAAATCTTGGTTCTTAACTGAGGGAAATACTTACCCGCATTGTGCTTCATCACCCGTTCCTCTTCACGGAAAACCCAACGCAGATCACAAGCATCAATCATCGGTGCATAGAGCAATAAAAATGCCTCTAAATATGTACGATCTTTTATTGTAAGAGAAAATAAGCTTTGTACGATCTTGTGATGGCAAAGAAATAAAAGCGACAAACTGCATAATAAACGTTGCTATCATAAGGGGCAATATAAAGTGACTTTCCTTTACATTAAGAGCTTGCACATCCAAAAATAGGAAGCGCATGACAAACTCCGTTTCCCTCTGTGAAAGGCCTATCCTTTAATTTCATGTATTTATTTTTATGCAAGAGTCAATAATGTTTATTCCTATCCCACTCTGTTAATTCTTTAGTGGCAAGCATCATGTGTTGGGGAAAGATCAAGGCACATATATCCAGTTGGATGTAGATGATCATGAGTCATTATTGTTGACATTATCCTTGAGGTAAATAAGTTGGGTGGCGGAAATAATAAAGCCCCTATCTTCCTATGTGTCCGATGGAAACATTTGCTCCAAAAATATGAATTGAGTGTCAGCAATCATAGAAGACTAAACGATGGTTGAATATGTGAACTTGCTAAAATGAAAAACTCTTACATAGACCCTTCTCTGAAATATGATGAATTGTGATTGTCTCAATGACTAAGAACATAGTTTGTTGGTTGTCAATAAAGTTTATACTTCATACTTCAAGGTTGTGGATAGATTGCTACTCCCTCCGTAAACTAATATAAGAGCATTTAGAACACTACTTTAGTAATCTAAACACTCTTATATTAGTTTACAGAGGGAGTACTTGTTTATGAGAAGCTATATGATGGGAACTTGCTGCTATCATAATATTCATGATGCTTGAATGTTCATATTTTGTTTTTATCGACACCTCTCTCTCTAATTATGTGGTCATTATTATCGAGTTTGGCTTTCGCTTGAGGAGAAGCGAGGTCTAAGCTTGGGGGAGTTGATACGTCCATTTTGCATCATGATTTCTTATTGATAATTATATTATTCTTCGTCATTATTCCACTTTACAGTATAATTCTTATGCCTTTTCTCTCTTAATTTAGAAGGTACATCACAAAGAGGGAAATTGCCAGAAACTGGAATTCTAGACTGAAAACCAAGAAAAAGGCTAAAAATTCTCTCAACTCCAAATGACCTGAAACTTCACGAGGAATTTTTCTGGAATATATATGAATTTATGGAGCGAAAATATACCAGAGGCGGGCCACCTGTTGGTGCCAAGCCAACAGGGCGCGCCCACCCCCTAGGCGCGCCCTGATGGCTTGGCAAGCCCACAGGCGGCCTCCAGACCCCCTCTTCTGCTATATGATGTGTTTTGACCTAGAAAAAATCAAGGGGATACTTTTGGGGCGAAGAGCCGCCATCTCGAGGTGGAAACCTGGGCAGAGGCCCTTTTGCTCTCCGGCAGAGAGATTCTGCGGGGAAACTTCCCTTCGGGAGGGGGAAATCGAAGCCATCATCATCACCAACGCTTCCTCCATCGTGGGAGGACCAATCTTCATCAACATCTTCACCAGCGCCGTCTCTTGTATTCAATCTGTGTCTCAAAACCTTAGATTGGTACCTGGGGGCTGCTAGTAGTGTTGATTACATCTTGTAGTTGATGCTTGTTGGTTTACTTGGTGGAAGATAATATGTTCAGATCGTTAATCATATTTATTATACCTCTGATATTGAACATGGTGATGATTTGTGAGTAGTTACTTTTGTTCCCGAGGACATGGGAGAAGTCTTGTTATAAGTAATCATGTGAAGTTGGTAATCGTTCGATATTTTGATGATATGTATGTTGTGGCTTCCTTTATTGGTGTGTTATGAACATCGACTACATGACACTTCACCATATTTGGGCCTAACGGAAGGCATTGTGGAGTAATAAGTAGCAGAAGCTTAAACCCTAGTTTATGTGTTATTTCATAAGGGGCTTATTTGTATCCACATGTTTCATGCTATGGTTAGATTTATCTTAATTCTTCTTTCGTAGTTGCAGATTCTTGCGAGAGGGGGTAATCATAAGTGGGTTGCTTGTTCAAGTAAGAACAGCACCTTAGCACCGGTCCACCCACATATCAAATTATCAAAGTAACGAATGCGAACCAACTCAATATGCAGAAATGACCAGATGGAAATTCCCATGTGTCCTCGGGAGCGCTTGCCTCATATAAGAGTACTTTCAGGCTTGTCCTTTGCTATAAAAAGGATTGGGCTATCTTACTACGCACTTGTTACTTTTGCTACTTGTCACTTGTTATGAATTATCTTGCTACAAAACTATCTATCATTGTTACTTACAACACTTGCAGAGAATACCTTGCTGAAAACTGCTTATCATTTCCTTCTGCTCCTCGTTGGGTTCGACACTCTCACTTATCGAAAGGACTACTATTGATCCCATATACTTGAGGGTCATCATACCCCAAGATGAAGTTACTTCCTCAACAAGAGAAGTATGATGCTACTCTCTTCAAGGTAACACAAGCTCAAGATGATCTTCCACCACATGACCACAAGCTAAAGGGCAAGGACAACTGTGACACCCTGGTGTTAAGCTACAGTGATCATTGTAATTAAGCTACAGTAATGATCATGAACAGTGCCTAGTTATTTCGCTAAGTGAAGCTTGATCAAGTTGAATTTCAAATTCCAGTTCAAATTTCCATTCAAATGCCCTAGGATTTTAAGGTGATAAAAATAAAGTGGCAAACAGCAAAAGTAAAATGTTCCAAAATTGTGGAATATTCTAAAACAAATATTGTTGAGGAAAACAACATCACCAAGTTTCTGGTGTGGACCCCACCATTAATAGCAGAAGCTAATTGCATTTTAAAAGCAATTTAAAATCAAGTTAAAATACAAGCATTTTCTAAAAATCCCCAAGATTGTGGTGGACCTTTGGAATATTACAAAATGTTAATTGGAACCAGTGGCACAATTTTGCTTAAAGGAATATTGCCCAAAAGGAATTAAAATGGAGACTAAAAATAAAAAAAAAACAGAAAAGAAAAGGGTCGGAGGCTTACCTGGCCAACTGGGCCGAGCGAGGCCCAGCCCAACCTACCTGCTCCCCCCCCCCCCGTGTCATCCCCGCCATGGCCGAGCTCGCCCGCGCCGGCCACCGCTCGCCACGGCGACGGGAGCAGGTGGCTGGGGATAAGGACGGCCCCGTCCCTCCCCCCTGGCCTCCCTGGCCATTCCTCCCCCTCGCTCCGAGCTCGCTCGCTCCTCTCTCCCCCTCCAGATCCACCGCAACCGCACCGCCATCGCCATGGCCGGTGGGTAGCCGCGGCCACCGCCTCCCGTTCGCCTCCCCGACGCGTCCGTCGGAACCGCCGCGTCCTCCTCGACATCCTCGACCATAGCCCCGAGCTCCTACGCCTCTGCATCGCCGTCCCCGCGTCGTCTTCTTCCTCGGGCACCCGAGCTCGCCGCCGTCGATTACGTCGCCGTCAAGCCTCCCCCGAGCCCACTTTGAACGGCCACACCCCGCGGTGAGCTTCTACTACCTCCCCCGCTACTCCTCCCGACGAGCCGGTGCTGTTTGCGCTAGATTTCACCGGAGCCCGAACCCGCCGCTGCCTGACCTCGTCGCCGGCGCTTCTTCGGTGACCAAAAGGTCTTGCCACCGCCGTCAATCGACTCCGTGTGGCCCGTAGGTTCCATCCCGCGCTAGTCCCGTTCCATTTGCCCCCTAGAACGCGCATGCCCAAGATGGCCGAACGCCGCCGTCCGCCGGTGAGCTCGTGGCCGTCGCTGCGGTGCCCCTCCGGCTGCGCCACCACCACAGATTGACGCGGCATCGTCCCCGCGTTCGAACGCGACCGGCCGCGCTCGATTTGGTGCACTACACGCAAAACCCGAGCCTCCCCGCGTTTCGGGAGCTCGCCGGAGCGTCGCCGGAGGCCTGTCGCCGGCCACCGCCGGCGCAGTTGACCTGGGGCCACCCCCAGGGTCACTGCCAGGTGGGTCCCCAGGCCCCAGTTGACCCATTGACCATGGTCAACTGCTGACTGGGCTGACCCCAGTCACTGACAGTGGGGCCCCACACCCCCTGTGTCTATGACACATGGGCCCCTCTTGTCAGATGCTTAGTTAGTGAAATAGATTAATTAAAATAAATTAATTTTCCTAATCAGTCTATGACAGATGGGCCCCACAAATAATTAAACCTGTTTAGTTTAAACTAATAAACTGGAATTTTCCTGTGTCTATGACATGTGGACCCCACATGTCAGGTTCAAATAGTAACAGCCACTGTTGACTGCTGATGTCATCCTGATGTCATGCTGACATCATCATTGCACTGTTTCGGATAATGTTTGATTTAATAAATAGATTTAATTCCAGAAAATCCACAAAACTTTAGAAAATCATAGAAAATAATCTGTAAGTCAGATGAAAATAATTTATATATGAAAGTTGATCAGAAAAATCCCACGAATCCAGATATGTCATCCATTCATCTGTCACGTGCCTCTAGCTATCTGAACATGCAACTTTTTGCCTGTTTCGGATAGATGAATACTGCATGTCTACCGATTAATAAATCCAAATTAAATTCTAAAAATAACTGGTATGATTTAGACATGATTTTAGGCAACCCTGCACTGCATCCTAGCTGGCACGTGCCTCTAGCCCCGCAAACATGGAACTTTCCCCTCCGATTCGTCTGTCCGATAAATCAACAGACCCGGGAAATATCGTCAGATATTCTCCCGCTTCGTCTGATACGTGTAGTACTGCGTTAGATCACCCCTAGCACTGCGAATTGCCATGTCATGCATCATGTTGCATCCGTGTGCTTTATATTTATTGTTTCTTCCCCCTCTTCTCTTCGGTAGACCCCGAGGCTGACGGAGCTGCTGAGATCGACTACGCCGTTGACGTTCAGCCTTTTGCCGCAGAGCAGCAAGGCAAGCAAAACCCCCTTGAGCAGTCCGATATCACCCATCTCTCTCCCTCTTATGCTTGCATTAGATTTTTGCTACTGTATTAGATAGCTCCTATTCTGATGCATAGCCTGTTTTTGGATGAACTGTTATTTTACCTGCAATCATACCACTGCTTAGCATAGGTGGATCAGTGAACCCCCTGAGACCCCTTAGTCCCAGTTGCCCCTGCTTGTTCATCGACGACTCGAAGACCCGAAGAGTCGATCAACTGACCGAGGAGCCATACCGACACATCACCACACCCCCTTTAGTATGGCACTGCAGAGCTACTACCGAGTGCCGAGGGTGATACCTCACTTAGCACTCCTGGTGTTAATTCTGTAGCGTAGTTATCGGTCATGGGTATCGAGGGTGATTCCTCCTTCCCATTTACCGGTATCGACTCTTGCCTTACTCATACCTCGAGTGGGATCCATCGAGGGTGATTCCTCGGGTCTCCACTTGATGTATAGACACACAGTTACTATGACCTGGTTACTGCTACTTGTTTAAGACGGGTCGGCCCCAAGGGTACCCGCGAGAGAAAGATTTGGTGGGATGCGCCGCAAGGCATCCGGAGATTTGGTGGGGTGCGCCGGTAAGGCACCCAAGTGTTATTGATCACTAATAAAATTACTAATGGGTTGAGTATTTAATCTGAGTTAGGTCGTTGGCCTAATACGCACTAACCACCACGCGGGGTAATCAGTATGGGCTGCTCGGCGGCGTACATTCTCCCGAAAGCTCTTCAGATGCCACATTTTTCGACTCGCGCACGGGTGGTCTGGAATGCAGGGACCTGATGGAGGGCGTGCTAGGACTGGTCCCGGCCGATGGCGTAACGTGCAGGATGGCGAGGGCGATGGCCCAAGACCCCGAGCCATTAGGATGTAGACCGGCGTGCTGGCCTCTCTATTGAGCCTAGGTAGGACTACGTCGTGTCGATCGGCCGAGGCCGGGTATGACCAGAAATTTGTATCCGGCTGGAGCTTATCGAGCGTGTTGGGTAATGTGGTGCACCCCTGCGGGGAAGTAAACTATTCGAATAGCCGTGTCCACGGTAACAGGACGACTTGGGGTTGTGCTTTGACCTACTACAACTATAATCATAAACTAATAAAATGAATTGTGGCTCCGGGATTGCTTCCTCGCAGGGAGTCGAGGAAGGATCTCTGGGCGAGTTTACTTAATTAAAATTGTTACAACAATATGACTATATGTATGAGATACCAATCTGCACTCTTCTAATGCTGCAAGATGATGAAGATGCTAGTCTTCGATAGGACTAGGCCTTCTCCCTATTCTTGCTTTCTGCAGTCAGTCCAGATATAACCCTTCCCTTGATAATGGTGCATACTTAGTATAGTTCTGATGTAAGTCTTGCGAGTACTTTGGATGAGTACTCACGCTGCTATGCCTTTCTCTTTTCCCCTTCTATACGATTCTGCGTTCAGACGATGGAGCCCAGGAGATGGAGTATGCTGGAGATGTCGACTACTACCCCGACGGAGGCCCCCTACCAGCAGGATGGAGCTTACTAGGACGTAGACTTCTCCGACGTCCAGGAGTAGTTAGGGGTTCCCAGGCAGGAGGCCTCACCTCTTTCGATCCGTGCTTATGTTTGTGCTAGCCTTCTTAAGGCAAAACTTGTCTAACTTATGTCTGTACTCAGATATATTTGCTTCTACTGACTCGTGTTTATGTCGAGCTTTGTATTCGAGCCCTCGAGGCCCCTAGCTTGTAATATGAAGCTGTATGACCTTTATATTTGTGTCTTTTGTTGTGTTGTGATATCAATCAATGAGTCCCTAATCTTGGTCGTACGCATTGTGTGCATGATTAGCGTACGGTTAAGAATGGGGGCGTCACAAGTTGGTATCAGAGCCGACTGCCTGTAGGTAGCCCCCTTTCCAACTCCTTGGCCGAAGTTGAGTCTAGTCATTGAAAAACTTTTACTAACACTGATGCTGTGGCTTACGGGCCCACATCTCAATCGGGTGGTATTAGGATCTTTTATTCCTCGTCTATACTCTGGGTTCTGAGATCTCTTCTCTTTCGGGTTAAAGATTTTGCTAAAATGTAACATTAGGTTCTCGTGATCACATCCACCGGAGAATTGTTTCGTCGGAAATTGTCTTCTTTGAAGTTATGATGCACACACTGTCATTTGACATCTTGAATCTCCTTGTTACAGATGCGTCCCGCTAGGCAGATCGTCCATCTGACCTACGCACACGAGACGACTGGGTTCCCGGCCATTCTGAACGGCCTCTTGAAGACACTGGGTTATCGTTGGTACCCCGAGTACACTGTTTACGAGGACTACCACGAGTTCAACCAGGAACAGTATGAGGCTGTGATGGTTATCTGGGATCGACAGGACTGCTCCATCACTAAGCTGCACACCTTCCGTGGCATTGGAGTGACTGTTGAGATGGCAGTACAGGATGTTGCCGATGCTGCTATTGTTCGTCTCTGTGCAGCGAACCCCACTTTGGAGGAGACGGTTACAGATACATCTCGTATGTCCTTGCTGGAGTTGATACTGCGGCCGACGCTGAGGTCTTGACCCCTTTTGCACGGCAGCGTACCGACCGATCCTACACTGCTATCTGCGGCCCCTACGTGAGTCGTCGCTACGACCCACGGGTTCTGGTTCAGTACACTGAGGCTCTGGATCGCACTGTCAGGGCTCTTAACTTTGAGCTGTACGCCACCCGTGCTCGTCTTTACCGGGCTTTGGAGCAGTTGAGGCTAGCAGTCATTGCGGGAATGCATACGGAGTTTGTTCTTCACCCGCGTCCGACTGAGTTCCCTCCAGGTCTTGAGTGGCCTGCTGTTGGAGGTCGTGCTCCCGCACTTGGGCCCAGGCTCCCGGTTGATATGCAGATTCTGCATCAGGGTGTGCATGGGATGCAGTACTCCTTCACCAGATTTCAGGGTCACCTGCAGTTTCCTGGCTACTTTCGTTGTCCCCGACGTTGATGCGTTGTTGTATCCCTCCACCGCGTGCCTGCGTGCCGCCTAGTTGTCTAGGTTAATTTCATGCCGGATCTATCGTCTATTTTGTAACGAACTTATGGTTTGTAATAGACTTATGTATGGATCTGTATGATGAAGTTTGAACTACTATGTCGTAATTATTGCACTTCCTTCTTTGTGCAATTTACTTCATGAATGATTCACTGGTTTTACAATCACCAAATGCTAAACTACCACTGTTAAATTTGACAGAATGGTTAGGCCAGCTGGTCGTGGTCATGGTACGCCTGAGCCACCACCGCCACCGGACTACATGGCTTCTATGATGCAACAGTTTGAACTGAATCGCCAGTTTATGCAAGGGCTTATGGACCATTTCCCAAGGCCGAATATGAATCAGCAGCCAGCCCCAGTGACTCTACAAGACTTCATGCGCCTCAACCCTACGATCTTCCGCAGCTCAACTCAGCCGCTTGACGCAGATGACTGGCTCCGTGACATCACTTATGAGCTGGAAGCTTCAGGCGCCCCAGAGGCTAGTTATGTCACCTTTGCCTCGTACTTTTTGAAGGGTCCCACTGCTCAATGGTGGGACAGCCACAGGCGCTCTCAGCCTGTTGGAACAATCATCACCTGGCCAGAGTTCCAAGCTGCGTTTCGTGCTCGCCATATTCCCCAGGGAACAATGGACAAAAAGAAGCGTGAATTCCGCAACTTAGTCCAAGGCAGCAAGACTGTGGATGCTTATCAATGGGAATTTCTGGACTTATCTCGCTATGCTGAGGAAGACATTGCAACTGATGCTCGCAGGCAGGAGAAATTCCGTGAAGGTCTTCACCCAGATATTCACCTTGCTCTTCTGGCTCACGAATTCCCTAATTTCGCCACCTTGGTGAATAAGGCTATCCAGATTGAGACAGGTCTGCAGAGGTACAAGGATCACACCAAGCGCAAGATTGACGTGGGTTCATCTTCGGGCCCACGTCCTCAGAAGCAAAGGATCTGGATCCCCAACAACTACCGTCCACCTGCTTATGCACCGAGGCCATCCTATGTGGCGCCTCGTCTGCCCCCTCCACCGCCAAGACAGCCAAGAGCAATACCGCCAAGAGCACCTCAGCCTCCACCTTCCCGTCCTGAGGATGGACTGTGCTTCAAGTGCGGCCGCCCAGGTCACCGTGCTAGAGAATGCAGGCAGAATCAGAATCAACTTGCGTTGTCTACCAACCAGCCCCGCAACAACAACGCCAGGCCTAACACTGGTCGTGTTCAAGCCAACAATGTTGATCTGAATCAAGCTCAAGATCAGCCTTCTACTGTGATGGGTACACTTCTTGTTAACTCAATACCCGCATCCGTATTATTTGATACTGGGTCATCGCATTCATTCATGTCGGAAGAATTTGCATGTAAGCATAACCTTAAGAGCGAGAACATGGACATTCAAATAATGGTATCCACACCCGCGGGAAATTGTCGGACCTCTTTGGTATGTCCTAACATCGCCGTTGAGATCGAAGGACTAGATTTCCTCGTCTCGCCCATTGTGTTGGCGTCTTCCAATATTGACTTACTCTTGGGAATGGAGTGGATGACAGCACATAGTGCTTCAGTCGTTTGTGCCACCAAAACCGTGCATCTTTTGCACCCTTCCAACGAGTTAGTGGTTCATACCGCTCGTCTCGTTCGTAATGCCGAGACCCAGATTCATTTCATGAACGCATTGAATGCTTCACCTCTAGAGGGGATTGAAAGCATTCCAGTGGTTCAGGACTTCCCGGATGTGTTTCCAGAAGAACTTCCAGGCATTCCCCCTGCTAGAGCAGTCGAGTTCGTCATCGACTTGAAACCAGGCACCACCCCTATTGCTAAGCGGCCTTATAAAATGCCTCCTCATGAACTTCTTGAGCTTAAGGAAGAAATTGACAAATCACTTCGCAAGGGTTTTATTCGTCCTAGTTCCTCAGCTTGGGGAGCACCTTCCCTCTTTCTCAAGAAGAAAGATGGTACTAATCGGCTAGTTCAAGATTACCGGCCTATTAACCAAGCAACAATTTAGAATAAATATCCGCTTCCCCGGATCAATGACCTGTATGATCAGCTTGCTGGATCATCAGTGTTCTCTAAACTCGACTTGAGGTTGGGTTATCATCAGATCCGTGTTCATGAAGAAGATATTCCAAAGACAGCATTTGTTACTCGCTATGCTTCATACGAGTACACCGTCATGTCTTTTGGCTTAACAAATGCCCCAGCAACCTTTTCTCGGTTGATGAATTATATCTTCATGGATTATCTCGACAAGTTTGTAGTGGTATATCTGGATGACATACTGATATATTCCAAAAATGAAGAAGAACATGCCGAACATCTTCGTCTTGTGCTCGAAAGGCTTCGAGAACATCAACTATATGCAAAGCTCTCTAAGTGTGAGTTCTGGCTAAGTGAAGTGACTTACCTTGGTCATGTGATCTCCAGGGATGGAATTGCCGTCAACCCCGAACGAGTTCAGGCTATTCTTGACTGGACTCCCCCGAAGAATGTCAAGCAAGTCAGAAGTTTTCTCGGTCTCGCCAGCTATTGTCGTCGATTCATCGAGAACTTCTCCAAGATCGCAAAGCCCCTGACCAATCTGCTTCACAAGGGTGTTAAGTTTGAATGGACAGACAAATGTCAGGAAAGTTTCCAGACTCTCAAGGACAAGCTTACATCAGCACCGGTGCTTGCTCCTCCAGACACTCGTAAGGACTTTGCCATTTATTGCGAAGCTTCTCGTCAAGGATTAGGCTGTGTCCTAATGCAAGAGTGTAGAGTAGTTGCTTACGCCTCAAGACAGTTGCGTCCTCATGAAGAGAACTATCCAGTTCATGATCTCGAGTTAGCTGCAGTGGTCTATGCTCCATTGAATTGGCGACATTACCTTGTTGGTAATCGTTGCGAGATCTATACTGACCACCAAAGTCTAAAGTACTTGTTTACTCAACCGGACTTGAATCTCCGCCAGCGAAGATGGATGGAATCCCTCACAGACTATGATTTCGGTATTTCTTATACCCCTGGCAAGGCTAATGTAATGGCTGACGCCTTGAGCCGTAAGTCATACTGCAACCACCTTCAGGTTCACAAGGTTCACCCCCTGCTTCAAGAAGAGTTTCGCAAGCTGAACCTCCATATAGTCCCTCAGGGTTATCTCACTCCTCCTACTGAGGAGTTCTTTAAGATGAACCTCCACGTTGTTGCCCAGGGTTCTCTTAATAACCTGATTGCTAAACCAGATCTTGTGGACGTCATCAAGTGGAACCAGAAGTGTGATGATGCAGTCAGGAGGATTAAGCTCGAGCTCTCAGAAGGAAAGCCCTCACCCTTCACCACTACTGAAGATGGCACTTTGTACTACAAAAACCGGCTAGTGGTACCAAGAGATGTGATTCCGGAGGTCACGAAGGAAGCGCATGACACTCCGCTCTCTATTCATCCTGGTAGCACCAAGATGTACCAAGACATTCGGCAAAGCTTCTGGTGGTCTAACATGAAGCAAGACATTGCACGATATGTTTCAGAATGTGACATCTGCCGACGGATCAAGGCAGAACACCAAAAGCCTGCTGGAACTCTATAGCCTATTTCTATTCCTGAATGGAAATGGGATCATGTTGAGATGGACTTCATTACTGGATTTCCCAGGTCGCAGAAAGGTAATGATGCTATTCTTGTCGTCATTGACCGATTATCCAAAGTTGCACATTTTCTGGCTGTCAAGGAAACTATTACTGCTAGTCAGCTGGCAGATCTATACATGTCCAGAATTGTTTCACTCCACGGTATTCCATCGGTGATTAGTTCAGACCGTGGTAATTTATTCACTTCAAGATTCTGGACCAGTTTCCAGGAAGCTATGGGGACTCGTTTGTCCTTCAGCACCGCTTTTCACCCTCAATCCCAGGGACAAGTTGAACGAGTCAACCAGATTCTCGAAGACATGCTTCGAGCCTGTGTCATTTCTTTCGGCAAGAAATGGGAGGAATCTCTCCCGTATGCCGAGTTCTCCTACAACAATAGCTATCAAGCTAGTCTGAAGATGGCTCCCTTTGAAGTGTTGTATGGACGTAAGTGTCGGACTCCTCTGAATTGGTCAGAAACTGGGGAACGTACACTTATCGGTCTGGATATTATTCAACATGCCGAAGATCAAGTCCGCATCATTCAGGCAAATCTGAAGGCTGCTCAGTCTCGTCAGAAGAGTCAGTATGACCGTCATCACAAGGATATGGTCTATCAACCTGGCGAAAAGGCTTATCTTCGAGTCACGCCTATGAGAGGAACACACCGATTTGGAATCAAGGGCAAGCTAGCTCCTCGATATATTGGTCCTTTCACTGTTCTCGAAAGGCGTGGTAAAGTGGCATATCAACTGGAACTACCGCCAAACCTGTCTCAGGTTCACGATGTGTTCCATGTGTCACAGCTTCGTCGCTGCTTCAAGGATCCTATCCGAGCAGTGGACCATGAAATGCTGGAACTACAGCAAGACCTTTCTTACAAGGAGCAACCAGTCCGCATTCTCGATGAAACTGAACGTCGGACTCGTCAGAAGGTTACCAAGTTCTTCAAAGTGCAGTGGGCAAATCATTCTGAAGATGAAGCCACTTGGGAACGCGAAGATCATCTTCGTGCAGAATACCCCGGGCTCTTCCCTTCTACTTCTTAATTCCCGGGACGAGAATTCTTGTTAGTAGGGGAGAATTGTGACACCCTGGTGTTAAGCTACAGTGATCATTGTAATTAAGCTACAGTAATGATCATGAACAGTGCCTAGTTATTATGCTAAGTGAAGCTTGATCAAGTTGAATTTCAAATTCCAGTTCAAATTTCCATTCAAATGCCCTAGGATTTTAAGGTGATAAAAATAAAGTGGCAAACAGCAAAAGTAAAATGTTCCAAAATTGTGGAATATTCTAAAACAAATATTGTTGAGGAAAACAACATCACCAAGTTTCTGGTGTGGACCCCACCATTAATAGCAGAAGCTAATTGCATTTTAAAATAAATTTAAAATCAAGTTAAAATACAAGCATTTTCTAAAAATCCCCAAGATTGTGGTGGACCTTTGGAATATTACAAAATGTTAATTGGAACCAGTGGCACAATTTTGCTTAAAGGAATATTGCCCAAAAGGAATTAAAATGGAGACTAAAAAAAACAGAAAAGAAAAGAAAGAAAAAGAAAAGGGCCAGAGGCTTACCTGGCTAACTGGGCCGAGCCAGGCCCAGCCCAACCTACCTGCTCCCCCCCCCCCCCCCGTGTCATCCCCGCCATGGCCGAGCTCGCCTGCGCCGGCCACCGCTCGCCACGGCGACGGGAGCAGGTGGCTGGGGATAAGGACGGCCCCGTCCCTCCCCCCTGGCCTCCCTGGCCATTCCTCCCCCTCGCTCCGAGCTCGCTCGCTCCTCTCTCCCCCTCCAGATCCACCGCAACCGCACCGCCGTCGCCATGGCCGGCGGGTAGCCGCGGCCACCGCCTCCCGTTCGCCTCCCCGACGCGTCCGTCGGAACTGCCGCGTCCTCCTCGACCTCCTTGACCACAGCCCCGAGCTCCTACGCCTCTGAAACGCCGTCCCCGCGTCGTCTTCTTCCTCGGGCACCCGAGCTCGCCGTCGTCGATTACGTCGCCGTCAAGCCTCCCCCGAGCCCACTTTGGACGGCCACACCCCGCGGTGAGCTTCTACTACCTCCCCCGCTACTCCTCCCGACGAGCCGGTGCTGTTTGCGCTAGATTTCACCGGAGCCCGAACCCGCCGCCGCCTGACCTCATCGCCAGCGCTTCTCCGGTGACCAAAAGGTCTTGCCACCTCCGTCAATCGACTCTGTGTGGCCCGTAGGTTCCATCCCGCGCTAGTCCCGTTCCATTTGCCCCCTAGAACGCGCATGCCCAAGATGGCCGAACGCCGCCGTCCGCCGGTGAGCTCGTGGCCGTCGTTGCGGTACCCCTCCGGCTGCGCCACCACCACAGATCGACGCGGCATCGTCCCCGTGTTCGAACGCGACTGGCCGCGCTCGATTTGGTGCACTACATGCAAAACCCGAGCCTCCCCGCGTTTCGGGAGCTCGCCGGAGCGTCGCCAGAGGCCTGTCGCCGGCCACCGCCGGCGTAGTTGACCTGGGGCCACCCCCAGGGTCACTGCCAGGTGGGTCCCCAGGCCCCAGTTGACCCGTTGACCACGGTCAACTGCTGTCTGGGCTGACCCCGGTCACTGAGAGTGGGGCCCCACACCCCCTGTGTCTATGACACATGGGCCCCTCTTGTCAGAAGCTTAGTTAGTGAAATAGATTAATTAAAATAAATTAATTTGCCTAATCAGTCTATGACAGATGGGCCCCACAAATAAATAAACCTGTTTAGTTTAAACTAATAAACTGGAATTTTCCTGTGTCTATGACATGTGGACCCCACATGTCAGGTTCAAATAGTAACAGCCACTGTTGACTGCTGATGTCATCCTGATGTCATGCTGACGTCATCATTGCACTGTTTCGGATAATGTTTGATTTAATAAATAGATTTAATTCCAGAAAATCCATAAAACTTTAGAAAATCATAGAAAATAATCTGTAAGTCAGATGAAAATAATTTATATATGAAAGTTGATTAGAAAAATCCCACGAATCCAGATATGTCATCCATTCATCTGTCACGTGCCTCTAGCTATCTGAACATGCAACTTTTTGCCTGTTTCGGATAGATGAATAGTGCATGTCTACCGATTAATAAATCCAAATTAAATTCTAAAAATAACTGGTATGATTTAGACATGATTTTAGGCAACCCTGCACTGCATCCTAGCTGGCACGTGCCTCTAGCCCCGCAAACATGGAACTTTCCCCTCCGATTCGTCTGTCCGATAAATTAACAGACCCGAGAAATATCGTCAGATATTCTCCCGCTTCGTCTGATACGTGTAGTACTGCGTTAGATCACCCCTAGCACTGCGAATTGCCATGTCATGCATCATGTTGCATCTGTGTGCTTTATATTTATTGTTTCTTCCCCCTCTTCTCTTCGGTAGACCCCGAGGCTGACGGAGCTGCTGAGATCGACTGCGCCGTTGACGTTCAGCCTTTTGCCGCAGAGCAGCAAGGCAAGCAAAACCCCCTTGAGCAGTCCGATATCACCCATCTCTCTCCCTCTTATGCTTGCATTAGATTTTTGCTACTGTATTAGATAGCTCCTATTCTGATCCATAGCCTGTTTTTGGATGAACTGTTATTTTACCTGCAATCATACCACTGCTTAGCATAGGTGGATCAGTGAACCCCCTGAGATCCCTTAGTCCCAGTTGCCCCTGCTTGTTCATCGATGACTCGACGACTCGAAGACCTGAAGACTCGATCAACTGACCGACGAGCCATACCGACACATCACCACACCCCCTTTAGTATGGCACTGCAGAGCTACTACCGAGTGCCGAGGGTGATACCTCACTTAGCACTCCTGGTGTTAATTTTGTAGCGTAGTTATCGGTCATGGGTATCGAGGGTGATTCCTCCTTCCCATTTACCGGTATCGACTCTTGCCTTACTCATACCTCGAGTGGGATCCATCGAGGGTGATTCCTCGGGTCTCCACTTGATGTATAGACACACAGTTACTATGACCTGGTTACTGCTACTTGTTTAAGACGGGTCGGCCCCAAGAGTACCCGCGAGAGAAAGATTTGGTGGGATGCGCCGCAAGGCATCCGGAGATTTGGTGGGGTGCGCCGGTAAGGCACCCCAGTGTTATTGATCACTAATAAAATTGCTAATGGGTTGAGTATTTAATCTGAGTTAGGTCGTTGTCCTAATACGCACTAACCACCATGCGGGGTAATCAGTATGGGCTGCTCGACGGCGTACATTCTCCCAAAAGCTCTTCAGATGCCACATTTTTCGACTCGCGCCCGGGTGGTCTGGAACGCAGGGACCCTGATGGAGGGCGTGCTAGGACTGGTCCCGGCCGATGGCATAACGTGCAGGATGGCGAGGGCGATGGCCCAAGACCCCGAGCCATTAGGATGTAGACCGGCGTGCTGGCCTCTCTGTTGAGCCTAGGTAGGACTACGTCGTGTCGATCGGCCGAGGCCGGGTATGACCAGAAATTTGTATCCGGCCGGAGCTTATCGAGCGTGTTGGGTAATGTGGTGCACCCCTGCAGGGAAGTAAACTATTCGAATAGCCGTGTCCACGGTAACAGGACGACTTGGGGTTGTGCTTTGACCTACTACAACTATAATCATAAACTAATAAAATGAATTGTGGCTCCGGGATTGCTTCCTCGCAGGGAGTCGAGGAAGGATCTCTGGGCGAGTTTACTTAATTAAAATTGTTACAACAATATGACTATATGTATGAGATACCAATCTGCACTCTTCTAATGCTGCAAGATGATGAAGATGCTAGTCTTCGATAGGACTAGGCCTTCTCCCTATTCTTGCTTTCTGCAGTCAGTCCAGATATAACCCTTCCCTTGATAATGGTGCATACTTAGTATAGTTCTGATGTAAGTCTTGCGAGTACTTTGGTTGAGTACTCACGCTGCTATGCCTTTCTCTTTTCCCCTTCGATACGATTCTGCGTTCAGACGATGGAGCCCAGGAGATGGAGTATGCTGGAGATGTCGACTACTACCCCGACGGAGGCCCCCTACCAGCAGGATGGAGCTTACTACGACCTAGACTTCTCCGACGTCCAGGAGTAGTTAGGAGGTTCCCAGGCAGGAGGCCTCACCTCTTTCGATCCGTGCTTATGTTTGTGCTAGCCTTCTTAAGGCAAAACTTGTCTAACTTATGTCTGTACTCAGATATATTTGCTTCCGCTGACTCGTGTTTATGTCGAGCTTTGTATTCGAGCCCTCGAGGCCCCTGGCTTGTAATATGAAGCTGTATGACCTTTATATTTGTGTCTTTTGTTGTGTTGTGATATCAATCAGTGAGTCCCTAATCTTGGTCGTACGCATTGTGTGCATGATTAGCGTACGGTTAAGAATGGGGGCGTCACAACAACCTTCAAGAAGAGGTTGACCCATTTGAAGAACCATCTCTAGCTATGGTCAAGTGGGCTCCCAAGGCTACTACAAGCTCTACTTCATCAAGTGCTACTTCAACTCCAAGGATTCCCATCAAATTGATGTGGGTCCCAAAGAAGAATATCTAGGGAGTTCGTGAGGGTGACTCCGCCAACAAAATTCACTCATAATCATTTCATGGCAAGAACTTGTGCAATCAACTTCAACATCATGCACTAGTTCAAGGAGTCGCAAACCCTCTTGTTGGTAAGCAAGAGACAAGGTATTCAATGCATCAATGGACATCATCACATGAACATTTCACTCCATGTCCACAAATATTCTTGTTATTGTTCCTTATGTTGGACTAACCCATGTAAGTGTTGAGAGTATCATAACTACAAGGATTGTTCCCAAATCTAGATGATCTTCATCAACAATGAGCATCCACCACTACAACGTCTACATGAAGTCTTCAACGACAAAATCCAAGGTTATTTCATCCCTCTTATGGGGGGATATCACATCTAGGGGGGGCTTTGCTCTAATACTTGAGCTAAAGCAACTCTAATGGTGTGAACACATTAATGCACTATGTAAAAGTGGTAACCTCACTTGTGCTTAAACGATGAGTATGACCTATGATCAAGTGTACTCACTTGAATCCTAAGTCAATATACGCATATAAAGATGACTTTGTCATCGACCATTGCTTGATAGATACTAGAGTGTTTGTGCATGTTTGACATATTTCATTTGCAATCTTATTATGAGCATGTTGATATGCATATATTGTTTCATTCGAGGACATCCAATTGTAGTTTGTTTGGTTTTGATTTTCTGGCCAATTGGACGTACAAGAATGCCTAGGTACCCCCTCTAGCTATCTATCTCATCTTGTCTCAAAAAAATTTCATGCTACATCACAAAATTTGAACAAGCTGTTTTTAGCACCCTCCGGGTGAGGAGCACTTGAAGCCACTAATCCATTTATGGCTGACTTCCAAAACCTTCTACGTATGTTTCGGCCAGACCAACCCCTACACACTCGGTTTCACCGAAAGCACTTGGACTGATCTGATTTTTCCACCTCTGTACCACCGCTGGAAACTTCTTGGCGTCACCGAGTTGCATTGTCTCTGGCAGTTATACACTTCAGAGCCACCGACTCGTTTCACTCGGTGTCATCGATAGTTGATGGGTATATATATTGCGTGAACATGACTTTAAAAAGTTCTTCAACCCTCCTACTCCCGCACTCCATTGCTGCCATTGCCCAGGTCCATGGATCGTCCCCGTCGTCTCCAGCGCGCCCTAGCCGCTGGATTCCATCGCCGTCAACGGGAATCACCCCCCGCCATTGCCGCTGTAGAGAGGTTTTTTCAAGTTAGGGTAAACTTGGATCTCTTTTATGCTCCTCTTTCCGATTCAATGTGCAAAAGATCATGCTTCACATCTTGCCACAGTGTGCCATTCCCATCCTTGCAGAATTCTTGTTAGAATAGTTTTGAGCAAATTTTTAGTGTTAGCTTTCCGCGGTATGCACCCTGGACGTTCCGAATGAAACGGATCGGAGTCACCGATGTGGTTTAGGCCACGACACAAATGACGTCTTGGTGAAACCAAGCAGTTCTTATTGGTGTCACCGATGCAGGTTTTCAGAAGCAACATGTGCACTTTGGAGGGACCGGGACACACCTAAACCGAAACGATGTGGCCAAGTTCCTATTGTTGCCTCGGTGCTTCCAAAATTTGTCACTCAAAAATTCTGAAATGCATATTGTGAAAACCTAAAACTAAATTTTGAGCTCAAAATTTTGCAAAAAACTCTGAATTTTGTGATGCTCATCCATTCCACTCTTCTCACTCTAATTCACAGGCTAGTGTTCAACATGTGTGCTTCAGAGGATAGCCAGATTATGTCAGTTGAGCCAAGTGCTAACTTGGAGGGAGGCACTGGCCCTGGGGAGAGCTATGATGAGGGAGAAATATGTTCTCCTAGTCTACCAAAGCTGCCACAACAGCTAGGAGGAAGAGAAACTCAGATGAGGAGGATGAAGATTTTGCTCTAAAGGAGGTCACCTCCGAGAAGCAGCATGTAAGGAAAGAGTATGTAGGAACTCAAAAGGGAAGGGTGGTTGCATGGAAAGTGTCAGCTTCAACTGCAGCAAAGAGGGGCATCACACTCACATCAAAGACCCCTGACAACTCAAGGCCAACCAAGTGTTTGCCCAAGAAATCTGGAGTGAAGAGGGCAAGGAAGATGATTTTTTTTATGCTGTTGGCATGCAAACTTCTATTTATGAGGACCCAGCACAAGTTGAGGAGGCAGAGCCAGCTGCACAACCCCTTCCTGCCAAGCAGCAAAAGCTTATGGCATATGATATGCCTAAGAAGGATGCCACTACCGTCAAGGATGCTGCCAAGCCTATGGGAGGACTACCAGAGATTTTCAGCAGCAGAGAAGAATAAGGCCCTAGTGCGTGAGAGGACATCTGATGATGATGGGGCCATAGTGCTCAAGAAGCTAAGGCCAAGGTTGCCTGAACTAATGAAGCTAAGGCCAAGGTTGCCTGAACTAATGAAGCTTATCCAGTTGCTGAGAACATGAAGGAGAGGAAAGACAAGGGTCTGAGAAAGTGGAAAGCTGAGGATCCCTATGCCACTAGGAGGAAGACTGCCATGGACTATCATTTCCACACCATGGAGCAGCAAGACTTCTACGAGACAGTGCTCCTTGACAATAGCCCGATAGTGAGTGACATGAGATATGTCAACTGAAAGCACATTGATGACAATGTTGACTATTTCCCTCATGTGCACGAGAGTTTCAGACTTATGGGCATTGATGCATTTGTAGGTGAGGAGTTGACTGCCTGGACTGATGGGCTCATTATGTAGTTCTACTCCACCGCACACTTATATCCCGATGAAAGAATTGTGTGGATGACTGAGGGAGTGAGGTACCAATCCACCGCTGATGAGTGGGCTATGCTAATTGGTGCTCCCAAGGCAAGAGAAGGAGATGTTGATGTGTATGGAGAGTTGAAGAAGAGCCACAACTTTATGGTCAACATGTATACACCTATTCCAAAGGAGTATCTGAAGTCTCACGAGCTTGGCTCAATATACTTTCTCTTGGCAGGACTTCCCACCTCCCACACTATCATGCGATACACCTTGATGCCCAAGTCAGGTGATGAGAATATGATCAGAGGCTACTCAATCAACATGTTGCATTTAGTTGATCAGAACTCCAGGTTCAGAGTGATGGATCTCATTGTGGAGACCATAAAGAGAACAACGGTTGACCAGAAGAGATCTTGTGGATATGCATCTTACATTCATATGCTTATCAACTCCAAAGTTGGTAGCAAAGTTTATTAGCTTGATCGTCCCAACTGCCGCTTCAGCCAGAGTTCAAGGACAATGTTGTGACGATGGATCCTTCCCATCCCACTTCATCTACAACTTAGGCAAAGATTGAGTCTAAGGCCCAGGCAGAGGCTGCTAGAGCTGCTAGTGCTCCCATGCTCAAGACCAAGACTAATCAGATGGCCTATCTCATTAGTGCCACACAGAGGATCGAGCGGGGCCTAGATGATCTTGTCAAGAACCAAGCTAGCCCAGAGAGAGTTGTTGAGACGAAGATCCATGATCTAATGTGAAGGTGACAGAGGGTCAAGGCTACAGTAATTAGAGCAGTTGCAGAGGGATGTGGATGAAATTAGTAACAATGAGTCTAACTCTTCCATCACCACGCAGTTAACCACCATGCCCAGATCTTCAGCAGTGCCAGTGCCAAACTCCAGAGCTACCATGTCTGCTCCAGCTGCCACCACTGCAGATGCACCGACAGTTCCTAGAGTGACCACTACTCCATCTCAGTAGACCTCGTCAGAAGCATTCGCCGACGCACTTCTCTCCACTCCATCAACGACTACCGAAGCAACGAGCTAGAGGACTTCATCGCCCCACGGAGGAGATCTAGCTGAGAGCAACGTTTAGCTCTATACCTTTTGAAATTTTTGGTAACTTGTTACCAAAGGGGAGAAGGTGTATAGATCATAGGTCTTCGAGAGAGAGTGTCTCGTCTTTCACTTTTAATTCTTTTGGGTGTTCTCGATACATTTGGTTTCACTTTGTTCGTCTCTTGGTTAAAACTATGTCGTGTTTGATCATACACTCTATCGCTTGATGCTATGATTGCTTATCCATGTGTCATATATTATGATCATTCACTTGTATGCTTGGTGATGTGTGCATTATAATTCATTTATGTCATATTATGTGCTCCACCAAGATGTATGTGATATGGAAGAGTGACCCATGATCCTAATCGATTGTGCATTTGCATTCAAACGCAAATTCCAAATAATGCACAAATTTAGGGGGAGCTCTTGCTTATCACATACTTCTCAAAGCGACGATATCATGCATTGATTATATCCATTGTCGAAGCTTTGATCTGTATGTCGTCATCAATTACCAAAAAGAGGAGATTCATGGTACGTCTCCAACGTATTGATAATTTATGAAGTATCCATGCCATATTTACCTATGTTTACAATATTTTTATATGGTTTTGATGCACTTTATATGACTTAATGGGAACTAACACGAACTGACGTTGTTTTCAGCAGAATTATCGTGGTGTTGTTTTTGTGCAGAAAATGGAAGTTCTCGGAATCGCCCGAAACTTTTTGACGATTTTTTCTGGAACATATGAGAAGAACTGGAGCGAAGAACCACCAGAGGGGGCCACCAAGTGCCCCCAAGGAAAGAGGGCACGCCCTGGGGAGCACCCTATTGCCTTGGGACCACCTCGTGGCTCTGTTTTGCATGATTCCAATGCTGAAAAATCTTATAAATGCAGAAACCCCCAAAAGTTAACCTAGAGCTTCCGCTCCGCCGCTGCAACTCTTTGTATTGAAGAAATCTCATCCAAAGCCCTTTCTGGTACCCTGCCGGAGTGGAAATCATCACCGGAGGCCATCTGCATCATTCGGCGGTCTCCATGAAGAGGAGGGAGTAGTTCACTGATGACCCACAAGTATAGGGGATCAATCATAGTCCTTCCGATAAGTAAGAGTCTCGAACCCAACGAGGAGCAGAAGTAAATGATAAGCAGTTTTCATCAAGGTATTCTCTGCAAGTGCTGTGAGTAACAGTAGTAGATAGTTTTGCAGCAAGATAATTCGTAACAAGTGACAAGTATCAATAGTAGCCAAGGTGCAGCAAGGTGGCCCAATCCTTTTTATAGCAAAGGACATGCCTGAAAGTACTCTTATATTAAGCAAGTGCTCCCGAGGACACATGGGAATTTCTGTCTAGTCATGCTCATCATGTTGAGTTGATTCGCGTTCGTTACTTTGATAATTTAATATGTGGGTGGACCGGTGCTAAGGTGTTGTTCTTACTTGAACAAACAGCCTACTTATGATTACCCCCTCTCGCAAGCATCCGCAACTACGAGAGAAGAATTAAGATAAATCTAACCATAGCATGAAACGTGTGGATCCAAATAGCCCCTTATGAAGTAACGCATAAACTTGGGTTTAAGCCTCTGTCACTCTCGCAACCCATCATCTACTTGTTACTCAACAATGCCTTCCCTTAGGCCCATAGCATGGTGAAGTGTCGTGTAGTCGATGTTCACACGACACCACTAAGAGAAGCAACAACATACACATCATCAAAATATCGAACGAATACCAACTTCACATGATTACTTATAACAAGACTTCTCCCATGTCCTCGGGAACAAAAGTAACTACTCACACATCATCAACAGGTTCAAGATCAGAGGTGTAATAATGGACATCAAGGATCTGAACATAATATCTTCCACCAAGTAAACCAACAAGCATCAACTATGAGATGTAATCAACACTACTAGTAACCCACAGGTACCAATCTAAGGTTTTGAGACAAAGATTGAATACAAGAGATAAACTAGGGTTTGAGATGAGATGGTGCTGGTGAAGATGTTTATGAAGATTGGTCCTCCCACGAATGAGGAAGCGTTGGTGATGACGATGGCTTCGATCTCCCCCTCCCGGAGGGAAGTTTCCCCAGCAGAATCTCTCTACTGGAGATCAAAAGGGCCTCTACCCTGGTTTCCTCCTTGAGACGGCGGCGCTTTGTCCCGAAAGTATACTTCTGATTTATTCTAGGGTAAAACACACCATATAGGAGAAGAGGGGGTCAGGAGACCTACTGGGGCCCCACAAGGCAACAGGGCGCGCCCAGGGGTGGGGCGCACCCTGTTGGCTTGTGGCCAGTAGGTGTCCCCCCTCTGGTATATTTTTGGCCCAATAATTCTTATATATTCCATAAAAATTCTCCGTGAAGTTTCAGGTCATTTGGAGTCTAGTGAATTTTCACCCATTTTCTTGGTTTCCAGGTCCAGAATTTCAGTTTCCAGTGATTTTCCTCTTTGTGATGTACCTTGCATTAGGGGCGGGCATATAACCCGAAAACCGATTTACCGAACCGAATTAACCGGGACCGAATCCGAATTCACCGAAACCGAAGACTTCGGTAGTATTATCGGTCCACTAATCCAGAAAACCGAATTTAGTTCGGTGAAATCGGGTTTACCCCGCGGGTACCCGAAAGGACCGAGGATCAGTAAATAAAAGAGTAGTAGAAAATAGAGCCACGGCCAGCCAGCCTATTAGTCTACAGCGGTACAGCCGCAACATCGTATCTCCTCTTTTCCTCAAGTAGGCAAGTAGGCAAGTCTGCTCAATCTATCCCGCCGCCGCCGCCGTGAGCCTTGCTATTTGCTTCTCCACCTCCTCACTTCCCAATCCAATGCCATCGCATCGCATCCCCAAATTTCTGTCCCTTCCCATCGTTCCCGTCGTGATATATAAAGGATGCGGTGGCCGCCCCGGCAGCGATTTACTCACCGGGGACAAGGATCTCCAAACCCTAGCAGGTTTGCTGGAGAGGGATCCATAGGAGCGCCGCCGGTAGCTCAAGCAGAGTTTGCTAAGCAGCCACCCTGCCGATTCGCTGCACCTGAACAGCAGCGATGGGTTCGACGCCAATAGGACGCTCCTGCAACGTGAGTCCCTGTTCCCACTATAATTTTTGTTCCTGATTTAGTTGTTTTAACTTCACCTAATTTGATGGTGTGTTCTGCTTAGAAACCAGTAAATAGCTAATTTAATCACTCACGTAAGTTCACTTGATTGCATTTCTGACTGAAGTTTTCTGTACCTGAACTTCTGAATTTTGTACGAGTGAGAAAGCCTTGCAATCAAAAACTACATGGATCTTATGCTATTCACATGTCCTGGTTGCCTTTTGATCCGAACAGCAAGAGCTAGTGGTCATTTGGGTACGAGTTACCTGCTTATCATGGAGAAAAATAGAATATTTTACGACAGACCATCAAGTTGGTTTCAGTTCCTTTGTCCCTCCCAATGGCTACCTTGCCGGTGGTGACACACACACGCACACTAACTCAAAAGTCAGGGGAGAAAACAGAGCAACGGTTCAGAAAAATAGATGAGCACACACAGTCTAGTGTTCAGAAAAACAGAGCAACGCTTTAGAAAAATAGATGTTTAGTCAATAAATAAATTTAAACAATTTGTTCTAGGATTAAAACATTTGTTGTAGTATGTTTGCACTTGGCTGATAAATATGAACATTATTGTTTTCATGAGGGAATCCTTATTGATTGATGCAACTTTGTTTGGTTGTAGATGGCCCCCGAGCCTCAAGTGATCATTGGGGCAGAAGTTTTTGTGCCTGCGCCTACTTCAACTCTGATAGTTGGTGGTACGGTACGTACGGACGTGGAGAAGGCTGGTGTTGCTGGTGAGGTGCAAGCAACGGAAGCAGAGAAGAGGGATGACGGGAAGGCTCAAGTTGTCGAGGTTGAAAAGAAAGATGGCCGAAGGCAGATGGCTTCGAGATCAGAGATGTGGAACCACTTTGAAAAGGTCATGATTGACGGTGTCTTGCAGAAGGGAAAATGCAACTACTGCAAGACTGACATCGGCGCTCATCCCGTCATCAATGGTACATCAGCTTTGCGCAAACATTTTAATATTTGCAAGCGTAATCCCCATAGGAATATTGGTGATGATAAGCAAGCTGTGTTGCAGGTTAATCAGGGTGATAGTGTACATGCTTGGAAATTTGATCCTGATGCTATTAGGGCTGCTTTTGCTGAAATGATAATAGAAGATGAACTCCCATTTGCATTTGGTGAAAAATCTGGGTTTAAAAGGTTCATGTCTAAAGCTTGCCCACGTTTCTCAGTTCCATCTAGGAGAACATGCACTAGGGATGTTGTTCGCACATTTTTTGAACAGAAGGCCAAATGGAAACTTTTCTTTAAAGAACAATGTGAAAGACTGTGTCTCACAACTGATGGTTGTACTGCTCAACAACAAGATAGTTACATGGTTGTTACTACCCACTTCATTTGTAAAGAGTGGAAACTTCACAAGAAAGTCATTAGCTTTTTCAAGGTTAGTGGTCATAAAGGAGATGATATTGGGAAACACTTGCAGAAAACTTTGATCGATTGGGGGACAGAGAAGGTCATGACCATTACTGTTGATAATGCTAGTAATAATGATGGTGGTATTGGTTACATGAAAAAGGAATTGAATAAAGCTAAGACTTGCATAGCTGGAGGCAAATATCTGCACATGAGGTGCGCTGCCCACATTGTTAACTTAATAGTTACCGATGGTCTAAAAGAACTTGATATTTCAATCAAGCGTGTGCGTGAAGCTATTAGATATGTGAAGAATAGCCCAAATAGATTGACTAAGTTCAAAGAATGTGCTGACCTTGAGAAGCTTAACACCAAGGCCTTCTTGATTCTTGATGTGAGCACTAGGTGGAACTCCACATTTTTTATGTTGAAGGCTGCGATTTGCTATTAGAAGGTTTTTGCAAGGTACACAGATGAAGATCCTTACTTTGCGGTTGATCTTCTTAGTGATAAAGGTAAGGACAAGGGTGTTGGAGTTCCAGATGAGCAGGACTGGGAGAATGTCAAGAAGATGGCAGATTTTCTTGCACATTTTGCGGAGCTAACAACTCGTGTTTCTGCCTCATTGCATGTGACTGCTAATAAGTTTTTTCATGAGATTGGTGAGGTGAATTTGTTAGTGAGAAGTTGGATGGAAAGTGAGGATGGTTTGCAAATTGCAATGGCAGAGAGGATGAAGGATAAGTTTGACAAATACTGGGGCAATTGGCATGAGCTCGATACCGGCAAAAAGGGGAAGGAAAAGGAGAACTTCAACTTGCTGATTTTCATTGCAACAACACTTGATCCAAGGTAACATACTACAGAATATTGTAATGTAATTGTTTTCATTATGTAATGCTTTCTTATATTACAACACCACAAATTAAAGCTGGATCTTTCTTGTTGCATCTCAGGTACAAGCTTTCGGAATACACACAGTTTGCCATTTTAGAAATGTATGGTGAGGACAAAGGACCTAAGGTGTGCGTTGCACTTAGTACTTGTCTTCGAGATTCGTTTGAAGAATATAGGCCGATGTACGGTCCAAATATTGCATCATCTGAAAGTAGTGCTTCTCATGAAGTTGAATCAAGTGGAGGGCGTGTAAGCATGATGAAGTCATTGATTGCCAAGAAAATGAGACTGAATAGTGGTGGTAGCAGCAGCAGCAAGTCTGAGCTGGACAAGTTCCTTGCTGAGGAGCCTGAAGATGATGGCCCAAAATTTGACATATTAGATTGGTGGAAGGTTAACTCATCTAGGTTTCCTATATTGGCATGCTTGGCTCGGGATGTTCTGGCAGTCCCCACCTCCACCGTTGGATCTGAGTCTGCATTCTCTACTAGTGGGCGTATTCTCGATGAATTCCGAACTTCTCTGACTCCATTCATGGTCGAAGCCCTTGTGTGCACTCAGGATTGGCTACGATATGGTACTCACATCAACATAGCAGAGAACACTGAAGAATTGACCAAGCTTGAACAAGGTAACTTGATTTAATTAATCTTGCATTATGTAATGTGTGTTCATTTGCTCTTATACAATCCTTCTTCCACCATTTGTGTTTTCAGAATTGATTGCAGAATATAAGGAGAAAGCCAAGCTCCAAAGCAATGCCAAGAAACCCACCACCGAAAAGCCTAAGGAATGGTGAGCTTCCACTTATGAGCTATAAGAATTCCTCTTGCTGCTTCAATTCAGATCGAAATCGTAATCTATGTATGATTCTATCTACTCATATGAACCACTAAACTGAATTATTGTCGATATTCCAGATGTTCTGATAGGTTGTCGCGGTTGCGGTTCTGAATAACTACTGCTGGTCGCGGGAGCAGATGCAATAAATCTTGAAGTTAAGAAGTTGGGGCGTTGCGGCGCTACTGCTCTTGTATGTTGCTTGTTGCTGTTTATTTCATGTTTTTGAATTTTAGTCGAACCAAATGTTTTATGTCATCAAACTTAAAGTTACATCATTTCTCGAGAGTTTGGCTCGTGTGAGTGTGCGCTAAACTAATGTTGGATGCTATGTTTTGAGTCAAGATATGCTTATGTCAATATGTGTTAAATCTACATTATGTTGTTTTATTTTGTGATTTTTTGTTGTTGCTGCTTGTTAAGAAAGGATGAGAAATAGGGGATGTGTTGGCAAAAGAACTAGCAGACCATTTGTTTTTACATAAGAAAACTGCAGACTAGTGCACCGATTCCAGCTATTATTAAATGTCTGGGGTTGCAGGCTAGTGGAGATGTTTCTACTATTTTTAAATGATTGAGGTTGCAGACTAGTGGATGATTCCTGCTATTATTAAATGAAATCTTTGACTGTTCGGTCAGAACCGATAACCGAACCGAACTCTCGGTGCTCAAAAACATCGGTTAGTGATTTTCCCATTAACCGATCGGTCACTGTTTTTGAACAACCGAATTTTAAAAAAACCCGAAGTACCGACCCGAACGGTTCGGGGGAACCGAATGCCCAGGACTACCTTGCATATTCAGAGAGAAAATGCGTAAGAATTGTGTCATAACGGGGAATAGTGGACAAGAATAACATAAATATCAATAAGAGTTCCTGATGCAAAATGGATGTATCATTCACCCTCGGGGCTGAGGGTATGTACCAGTAGCTATGTGTTTGATCACTCTCTCTCTCTCTCCCTCTCTCTCGTGTTCTTGAGATGGCACGATCTTGATGTATCACGGGCTTTGTTAATAAAATTGGATCATATGGTGTTCTTCCCTTGCTATCTTGATGTGATGAATTGAGTCTTTCCCTTTGAGATCTCATTATGTTGGATTGAATATTGGATTTGAGAACACTTCATATATGTCTTGAATGTAGATACCCATGGTGATAATGGGGTATTCTATTGATTCACTTGATATATGTTTTGGTAATCAACTTGCGGATTCCCGCGGTGATATTGGGGTAATCTATGAACATGGGTTGATACATGTTCTTGTCTTACTTTCTTTGATAAAAATCTTGGGGTACTCTTTGAAGTTCTTTGTGTTGGATTGAATATGATGAATCTGAAATTGTTCGATGCATGTCGAATAATTAACCCACGGATACATGAGGTCACATTTGGCGTTCTGGGATTGGGGGTACCCAGACCTGCCTGCCTGCGGTCCAGCGCGTGGCCCACCACGAAGGCCCGATACGGCCCTGCAACAAGCCCCCCAAGTCAAGGCCCTCGCGAGAGCCCCCGCCTCGTGAGGAGGACAACGCCAAGACCTCCGGAGGAGTGGCACCCCCTCAGGCCGCCTCCCGAGGAGCGGAGATTCCTATGCAAGTACCCAGCCTCGTGAGGCCGGGGTGACGTGGGTTCTGACGGCCAAGCCAGGCGGGCACCAGCGGGCACAGATGGAGGACAATTTCCTCTTTCGTGCTAAGGAAACAGGGACGTACGCGGGTTCCCAAGGAACCCCCTAAAGGTTTCCTTCCCGGTGCAAGAGGACCGAGACCACGAGCTCGGCAGGACGGATGTCATCGCCGAGCTCGGCAGGACGGATGTCATCGCCGAGCCCACCGCTGGGACCTCCGCTGCTGGCATCTCAGGTCCCGCGTCTGCCGCTGGGGCGCCTCTCCCTCTCGCATAGGAAGGCGCGCCCGATGCCTCCCTCAGGATAGGCTCGAGGGCTTCCACCTGGAAGGCTACCGACCTGACCGGCGCGACGGGGGAGGTGCTCGGGCACCATACGGAGGCATGTTTCGACGCACGCCCCCGCAAGCAAGGAGCAAGGCGCGAGGCGCCAGGAACAAGAGAGTTCATCACCAACACGATCGAGGAGCTTCAAGAGGCGCTGGCCATGCGCGGCGAGTGTCGCCCCACACCATCCAGTGCAGCTGCCCCCCAGAAGCGGGCGGCAGGCTGTGTGTCTGCGTCGACTTCCCGGGCCTCAACAGGGCCACATCCCAGGACCTCTTCCGGCCATCGCGCCTCGGCTGTAGTAGGGTCTACCCCCGCAACTACGTCCGGATGCCCTTTGGCCTCATGAACGCAGGCGCTACGTACTAGCGCCTCATGCAGGCCGCCCACGCGTCTCATGAGGCCCGGCGGCACGAGGATCTCCCGGAGATCCCAGACCCTCGGGAGCCCCTCGAGCCTCCGGAGCACCCAAGCTCGCGATGATCCAGCTTCGACAACCACCCCAATGCTTCAGCAGTGCCGATGCCAGGCGACTTTTGGTTTGTTCAATTGAGGGCGCCCCTCGGGCTGCACTATCCTCAAGCTGCTAGGGCCCGCCCCCGCAGCTGTATCGTTTTGTGCATGCACCAGACTGATTCTGCATTTAATGAATTTCCTAAGTATTCTAACTGCATGCCTGGTGCTTCGTCACCATGAATGTCACCGCGCCCTTACAACCCCGCCTTTGACCGCCTCATGATTAAGGGCTCGCACGGCGTCTGTGCTCGGGTCCGTCCCTGCAGCGTTGATAAATCCAAGCGGCTGAGCTCTGTCTCGCGGGCCAGCCCCGTGTACGTCACCTCGCTGAGGCCCTTGGTGCTTGTCCTCGCATGAGCTAATCGAGTGTGGGTAAGTCAGGGCGCGCGGCCCGGTTCCAATAACCGCTGTTTGGTGCTTCGCCGTCATGGGAGCCATGTGCCGGGTGTTTTTTCCTTGGGTTTGTCGCATGAGAAGACTGGGCACGGCGTCTGTGCACGGGTCCGTCCTTGCAGCGTTGATAAACCCAACAGTTGAGCTCTGTCTGGCGGCCTGGCTCCGCACACGTCACCTCGTGGGGTCGTTGGTGTTTGGCTTTCTCGATGGCCTCTGGAGATTCATTCGGCGCAGGTTACCCACACCCCACAGGTCCTGCAAGCGTGCCTCACGCTATAAAAATTCAGGCGCAACCCGCCTTTGAGGTAGGGCCTCGTGAGTCCCGCGTTGGCTCACGGGTGCCCAGATACACCTCCTAGTTCAGCCGTGCAAGCCACGAGTGTGAACTTATTGGGCTGTACACGCCCGGAGACTCTAACACAGAGCTCCCTTCCCACGCCCAAGTGGAAGCCCCATGCTCCGCGCTGGCGGACGACACTGTCGCTCAGCAGCTATGCCCACGCCCAGTGGAAGCCCCATGCTCCGCGCTGGGGGATAAACAACTGAGGGCGCCCTAGCAGTTGCACCAACCTCAGGACGGCCTCCCGGCTCTTCGCAGAGCCCCGTCACGCAGCGTTCCCCTGGGATGCACGCGCGAGGGGGCTGGCCGGGGGCTACGCTCAGGACAGGCCTGGCGTGAGCCACCTCACCAGGTTCTGGTACCTGGTCTTCTCGCGTCCCTCCCAGGTAAAAGCTAATGAGAAAAGGTACGAATTCACCTCACAGGCGCTGCTCGCACGTCAAGGGGGACCCCCGAGCATCGCGACTCAGGGGCCTCATTGGTCACGTAGCCCCTCACCCCTTGGTCTCGTCCTGGTGATCTGGATGCTCCAACGACGGTCGAGGTATGCGCGGGATTGGGCCCTGTCGACGCAGAGCACTAAGGCAAATGGGAAGGAAACAAGGCACCAAAGGAAATCACGAAATTCAAGGAAAATTCAAGCAATTATTACAGGCACTGAATGTCTTGTGAATTCAAAGTCTCGCGCCTTCGCGAGGCACCGTGAATGTTGCAGGGTAAGATTTAGGAGGAAGGGCCGCCACCGCCATGGCCGACGTCGCCAACTGTCCCAGCCACGACAACCTCATCATGAACGTCGCTGCCACCGTCGTCACCACCGCTTTCTTCCGCGGCCGAGGGCTTGGCGGTGGCGATGCAGGTGAACTTCTCCACCAACGCGTCCACCGGGCCCTTCACGGCCGCCCCGCCTCTCAGCCGCGACGCGGGCTGAGACGAGGCCAACGCCTCGGTCACCTTGCTGGGGCGCGGGTCCTCCGAAGCGAGCGCGGCCGCACGCTTCTCCGGGGTCGTCCGGCCAGATGCCCGAGCGGCTTGAGAAGAAGGCCCCGGCCCCCTGGGCACCCTGGCGAAGCGCTGGGAGCCAACGGCCAGGGGCTCGTCGATATCGTCATCATCATCATCAATGCTGCGGAGGAGCACGCTCTGCGACGGAGGGGACGCCTCCTCCCTGTCATCCACAGTCTCCTCCGAATTCTCCCCGCCGCTGGTGTCGCCGGAGGACACCAGCACCGGGGGATTGGGGTGCTCAGTTGGTGTGAGCCCCAGGTCGTCAAAATCAGGCATGGCGGCGGCCAGCACCCTGCCGTCGTCACAGCGGTACAGCGGGGCGTAGGCCTCGGGAAGATCCCCGGGATCATTGAAGAGCAAGGTGTTCAGGGCCTTGTCCCGCTCCTCGCCTGTCAGGCTGGCGGATCCGAGCCTGATGGCATCTCCGATGCCCTTGTACTCCCACATGGGCTTCGAGTGCTGCTGGAGCGGCGCCAGGCGCTGCGTCACGAACTCCTTCACCATCATCGCCCTGGTCAGCTTCCTAGCGTCCATATCCGAGGAGATCCGCTTCAGAACGGGCGCCACCCGGGGGTCGGTGAGCTTCGCGGAGGCCCACCCAAGAGTCTTCTCGGGCAGCCTCGTCGGGAGCTCCAGATGCGCATCGACCCCATGGACATCCAAGAAGACCCAGCGGTGCCTGTAGCCTTCCACCTTCTTCCCGGCCTTTAGGAGCACATTGCCGCTCTGGACCGCGATGAAGGAGGCGCACCCCGATCGTTGCGCGCTGTCATGGAGCCTCATGCTGAAGTAGTGGCGGAAGAGGGCCACTGAAGGCTTCACGCCTACGAAGGCCTCGCAGTAGAAAGCGAAGATCGACAGGAGCAGGATTGAGTTGGGCTGAAGGTGGAGAGCTTGGATCCCGTAGTGCGCGAGGATGGCAGAGAAGAACCCCGAGAAGGGCGGGACGAGCCCACAGAAGACGTTGTGGAGGAAGAAGGGGTAGACCGTCTTCGCCAGGGTGCGCCGCTCAGCTGAGCCGCACCAGATCAAGGTCCTCCCCCATTCATTGGAGTCCCCCGTGGTTAACGGAAGCGCGGAGGCGAGATCCCCCTCCTTGGTGATGGAGGACGTCGTGAGCGCCGGAGAGGGAGAAGAGGGGACCGAGGTTGCAGCCTCGGGCTTCGTCTTCCCAGTAGGCGCCATCTGAAGGATCCTAGAGGCAGAAGAGCAAGAGGAAGGGCAATGCTGCGCCAAGACCTGGAGGAGTTTCTCACGAAGGAAAGGGGATCTGAGCAGGAGAGTAAGGTGCAGGGGAGAAGAGCAATGATGGCTCTGCAGAGGGCGCCCGGCTTTTGTCCACCTAGACGGTTGCCGAGGCGATTGAGGCTGAGGTGTCCGTTCCCCGTCGTGCGCCACATGTCGAACCTGGCCCGCAGGCGATTTGGGGCCCACGGCGCTTCACCCTACGCCCCTTGCCTTCATATCGAAGCCAGGGTTGGCACGCCTTGGGCCCGGGGGCTACTGTCGGCATTCTGGGATTGGGGTACCCAGACCTGCCTGCCTACGGCCCAACGCGTGGCCCACCATGAAGGCCCGGTACGGCCCTGCAACAAGCCCCCCAAGTCAAGGTCCTCGCGAGAGCCCCCGCCTCGCGAGGAGGACAACGCCAAGACCTCCGGAGGAGTGGCACCCCCTCAGGCCGCCTCCCGAGGAGCGGAGATTCCTATGCAAGTACCCGGCCTCGTGAGGCCGGGGTGACGTGGGTTCTGATGGCCAAGCCAGGCGGGCACCAGCGGGCACAGATGGAGGACAATTTCCTCTTTCGTGCTAAGAAAACAGGGACATACGCGGGTTCCCAAGGAACCCCCCAAAGGTTTCCTTCCCGGTGCAAGAGGACCGAGACCACGAGCTCGGCAGGACGGATGTCATCGCCGAGCCCACCGCTGCGTCGCACCCGGAAGCTTTGCAGGCGAAGACCACCTTTAGTCAGGATAGGGTGTACCTCTTGTCCCCTTTCAAATTTGGCCGTTGTGGAATCCCTTCCCGCCTGTGCGGTCAGGGAAGAGGACCGTGGCCCCTATAAATAGGGACGAGCTCCCATCGTAGAAGGCAGGTTGAATCGGGTCAGGCTCACCACCACAGGAGCCCTCGTGAGGCCACCCACCACTGTACTAGTTCATCCACAGCCTCCTCATGAGGCCAATCCACCACAAAGAAGGAGTAGGGTTTTACACCGCAAGGTGGCCCGAACCTAGGTAAATCTCTGAGTCCATCTCCTTCCCCACCCACACTTATTCGACGTAGCTAGGCCGTAGGGTGACAAGTTTGAGACTTTGAGCCGGTTGAGATCTTCGCACACGCCCCAGTGTTCGAACCTTGTTGGGTTTTGCGGAGCCCCGATTCCGACAGTCACATTGGAGTATCTAGGTGACATTAGGGTTGATTGATGCGTATCATAGGTGTTATTCTAGTACGAACTCTAGGGCTGCTTGTGACATTTATAGGGATGGCTCAATAGATTGATCGGAAAGGATAACTTTGAGGTGGTTTTGCTACCTACAACAATTTCATCTTATGTTCTTCGCTAGATATGAACATTGGAGTGATTCTTTGTCGCACGTTGAGGGATGGTTATATGATTCAATTATGTTAGCACCGTTGAGAGATTGCACTAGTGAAAGTATGAACACTAGGCCTTATTTCCAAACATTTATATAACGTTTTGCTCACAGTTTGTCACTTGCTACCTTGCTGTTTTTACATTTTTATATTACAAAAGCCTTACTATCCATATTGCACTTGTATCACCATCTCTTCGCCGAACTAGTGCACCTATACAATTTGCCATTGTATTGGGTGTGTTGGGGACACAAGAGATTTCTTGTATTTGATTGCAGGGTTGTTTGAGAGAGACCATCTTCATCCTACACCTCCCACGGATTGATAAACCTTAGGTCATCCACTTGAGGGAAAATTGTTACTGTCCTACAAAACTCTGCGCTTGGAGGCCCAATACGAGTCTACAAGAATAAAGCTGTGTAGTAGACATCAATTGACAACACAACTAATCCCTTAGTGGTTTTGGCAATTAATTTCAACATATAGCTTATTAAACTAATGATCAATCAAGTGCACTTTAGGAAATGTTCAATGATTGGAATGGTTAGGATATATGATGAGGAACCCATATGATGCAAAGGAAACATATTAGTAAAAGCTTCAAGACTCTACATTTTGCTTTAAGTGATTTTGATCGCATTGAGTCCATAGGAAAGCCAATACTATTAAGAGGGGATGAGGTACTGATGATGATCTGGTTACACAAGTGCTTAAAGATTTGCCACCAAAATCCCTCAAGCACTTCGTCACATCACTTCTGTCCAAAACCCTAAAAGCCAAATCGGTCCAACTGATTCTCTAATTTCGGTGCCACCGAGTTACCCATGACAAATGCCTAAGCCAAACCCTAGCGGCTCGGTGCAACCGAAATGTAGTGACCAACTTTCTGTGGTCATGTTGTTTCATTTCAGAATCCCCGAGATGAACCGATCGGAACCTCCGAAGTGTTGGATCTCCTTAGGTCACACCGAATCAGTCTCACCGAGTTGTTCCTTTCGGTCTCACCGAGACGCCAAAAGTTGGAACCTTTTGCACTAGTCGGTACCACTGAGATTTCATTTTGGTATCACCAAGTTGTATACTAAAATTGTAACGGTTGAATTTTTGGTGAAGGCTATATATACCACTCCACCACCTCTTACTCTCTAAGAGAGCCATCAGAACGAAACTACACTTCCACCATTCATTTTCTGAGAGAGAACCACCTACTCATGTGTTGAGATCAAGGGATTCCACTCCAACCAATAGATCCTTATTTCTAGCCTCCCCAAGTTGCTTTCCACCCAATCATTCTTTTCTACCAAGCAAATTTCTGTGAGAGAGTGATTCAGTGTTGAGGAGACTATCTTTTGAAGCACAAGAGCAAGGATTTCATCATCAACAAAACATCTATTACCTCTTGGAGAGTGGTGTCTCCTAGATTGGTTAGGTGTTTCTTGGGAGCCTCCAAATCGTGTGGAGTTGAATTAAGAAGTTTGTAAGGGCAATTAGATCGCCTACTTCGTGAAGCTCTACCCCGAGTGAGGCTAGTCCTTCATGGACGTAAGCCATGATGGAATAGACAAGATTGCATCTTCGTGGACCCTTCGTGGGTGGAGCCCTTAGTGGACTCGCGCAGTCGTTACCCTCTATGGGTTGAAGTCTTCATCAACGTGGACGAACGATATCACCACCTATCGAAACCACACCAAAAATCACCGTGTCTTCATTGCGTTTGTTTTCTCCAATCCCTCCTTTACATTCACTTGCAATGTCTTTACATTCCGCTGCTCAACTTGTAGATTGGTATGTGTAGGGTGTGCTAGGCTTGGTAAAATCGCTAAAATTAGAAAAATGTTAAGTTTAATTTGATCAGGTAGTCTAATCACCCCACCCCCACCCCACCCCACCCCCCGTCTAGACATACTTTTGATCCTACAATATGTAAGATTTTTGTTAGAATACATGAAACATAGGCCAACGTTAGTTAAGTGGAATGGAACAATTTATCACAACATAGTAAAAGAAAATCAAGCAAAACATAAAGAGATCCGAGAATTGCCATGTTCTATGGAGTGAGAGATAAATTTGAAGTGCAGGAGCATGAGAGGTTCGTTTCATGGTCAATATGAAAAAATGGACTTGCCGATGTTGATATTTGCAGTTCTTAGGATACCATGTTGTCATGCTATTAGTGCAATCTACAACACCGAAAGGAAAATTTATGATTACATTGCTCCACTGAGGTGTACATAAACATATATAAGATCACTCCTTAGAACCTATGGAGGGAGAAGAAAGTTCGCCCATTTCAACTAACTCAAAATATAAAACCCTTGAAAACACCTATGGATATATGTTATTTACAGTCTTGTTCTGGTATATGCCATGTTCAAACACTCACCCTTGTGCTTGTGAGAATATGATTTGTGCTCATTTCCTCTATCTCACACACATAGTGCAAAACATGCTTTATAGCGGTTGACTATTCGTCACTCAACATCATTGCACAATATTTTAACGTCCCATAAATTTTGAGTTACGTCATAACTCATAAGTAAAAAGAGAATGTAACAAAATATATTTCAACTGTAAAAATATTTTGTGTTACATAATATTACGAACGTAACAAAATAGTATGTAGTATACACAAAAATGTAATTTTTATGGTCTTATGACTTACATTTTTATTTTCTTATTCCAAATAGTATGAAGTGAATCAATATCAATGTAACTATTTGTATACCGAACTTAAATTTTTTATAAAACAATCTTAAGATTACCTCGGTTGCAAAATAACTTATTATGCACCTTGGTGATGAAAAGCATTATTATTATTATTATATATATATATATATATATATATATATATATTCATACATATATATATATATGGTGTAAGTTTAATTATGGTGTATGTATGTTGGTGTTCAAGAATCAAATCTCGACGATGGCGCTCTTGCTCGTCGCGGGTGGTTTGTCGGCTCTGCGACCGGAGGGCGTGCTTACAGCCATTGAAAGCACCGGTATGATAACTGTTCACTTTATATTATTTTTCTTTATTTTTTACTTTTGTTCATACTTTCAATATTGTAAATAAATATGTTATAAAGAAATACAATGCATAAAACATTGAAAACATGTTAACCAAGCATTTGAAAAATGTTAATATGTATAAAGAAATATTTCTTATATATACGAAAAATGTATACAAAAAATATATAATATGTGTGAAAAAACTTGATCATGTATATAAAAAATTCTTAATCAAACATTTAAAAAAATTTAAACAAGTATTTGAGAAATGTTAATCAAGCATCTGAAAATTGTTAAATGTGTATAGAAAATGTTGACCATGTATTAAAAAAATCTAACTTGTATTTAAAAAATGTTAATCAAGCGTTTGAAATTGTTAAAATGTGTACAGAAAAAAAGATGACCACATATTTAAAAAATATCAATCTTGTAGTTGAAAATTATTAATCAAGCATTTGAAAAAAACATAAAAATTTGTATACAAAAATGTTGACCATGTAATAAACAATTGTTAACCTTGCATTTGAGAAATATTAAATGTATGTAAAAAAAGGTTCTCATGTATATGAAAATATACACTGTGTGTGGAAAAAAATTGATCATTTATTTAGAAAATTATAATAAAGCGTTTTAAAAATTTAAACATGTATTTGACAAATGTTAATTAAGCATTTGATTTTTTTAAATGTGTATAGAAAATGTGTTGAGCCTGTATCTAAAAATGGTAATCTTGTATTTAAAAAATGATAATCAAGCATTTTCAAAACCTTAGAGAACATGGATAGAATTATTTTTGACCATGTATCAAAAAATATGAAACTTGTATCTGAAAAATGCTAAACGCGTGTTAGAAAAATGTTCTTGACATATACGTAAAAGGTATGATGAAAATAGAAAAAAGCAATGTAAACCGAAAAAGAAACAAAAGAAACCAAAGAAAAAAGAAATGAAAAAGTAAAATGAAGACACGAGTGCAAAAAGAATGGAACATGGTAAAAACCGATACAGAAACACACAAAAAAACCCACTGAAAATCATTGGAAACCAGGAAAGAAATAAAAACCCAAAAAAATGAGGTAAATGAGAAAGAAAATAAAAATAAAAATAAGAAGAAATAGAAGAAAAACCGTTGCAATAAAGAAAACAAAAAAACTAGGAAAAACCCAAGACAAAAAATAAGGAAAAAGGAGAAAAACCATGAAAACCGACAAATAAATGAAGAAAACCGGCTGAAACAAAAAAACAAAAAAAATACCCCATTGGAGAAACAAAAGGAAATCAAAGTAAGAACAGAAAAAAGAAAATCAAAGAAACCAATGCGAACACGAGTATCTCGATCAAAGCTTGACCAAACGAAAAAGACCCAGACGAAACTGGCTTGGTCCAATGGCTACACATGGGGGAAAGCTTTCTGGAGCGAGATATAGCTCTGGCAGCAAAAGTCTGCTATAGAGTTTGGGGATTTGGGCAAGCAAGCCTAGGGTAGCTCAAATAATTTTGGGCTAAATTGGGTGTGTAAGGGCTTGTGAGCTCGGGCATCTGGCTCACATAATATTGCTTTCCGTATGTTAGCACTGATTTTGTTGCTTAAATGAAAGGGTTGATGCATGTGTATGCAGTATTACCTTCGGTCTTTTTTACTCTGTATATAAGATTTTTATGAAGTCAAACTTCATAAAATTTTATCATATTTATATAGAAAATATCCAAATTTTACATGCTAAAGTTATACATATAAAAATTAAATTCGTGACGTATTTAATGATATTGATTTCGTATTGTGAATATTGATTTTTTTTCAATAAAGTTGGTCAAACTTTACGAAGGTTAACCGCACTCTCCCCGTTCATAAATATTATCAGTAGATATTTCGAATATTTTAATATAGACAACGTATGAATTGAAACGAGTGAACAATCACAATTAAACGTTAGAACATCTTATATTTATAAACCGAGGGAGTATGTTGTTCACTACAGTAGTATGAAGATCGTTTCAGTTTCCTAGACCAATCTTGAATTCTCACATGCCCCACATATGAAGACCGGTATGACAACAGAGTCAAAACTGAAATAGAAGACCTGAAAAACGAGAGGAGGAAAAAGCTACACAAATCCAATAAAAATTTACGCTACGATGAAGTCATTTCCCCCTAGCCAACTTTCCTTTGTCATCTTGCAAACGGCCCAGAGCTTGTCCACATCTACACCCTCCCATCCACAAGAAGGCCCAAACCCAAGCTTTCCTATGCCCCACCTGTCAGCTACCCAACACAACCCTAGAACCGCCATTTCGTTACCTGCATCTTGACCCCACATGTCATCCACCCATCGGCGCCCGAACATATATATACCCAGCTGGGCCTAAGCCCACCACGCGCCCCCTTCCCCTCTCCAACCTCCCAAAAATAAAGGAGAAAAAGAGAGAGAGAAAAAAAAAGCGAAACCCCAAATCGATGGCCGCCGCCGCCCTCCTCCGCCGCTCGCCGGCGGCGCGCGCCCTCCTTTCGCCGGCCCTCTCCTCCCGCCTCGTCGCCTCCAAGCCCCACTCCTCGTCCCCCGCGCCGCCGCCGCCCTCGTCCAAGCCCGCTAGCACCAAGACCTTCTCGATCTACCGCTGGGACCCGGACTCCCCGTCGACCAAGCCCCACCTCAAGGACTACAAGGTGGACCTCTCCGACTGCGGCCCCATGGTGCTCGACGCGCTCCTCAAGATCAAGAATGAGCAGGACCCGTCCCTCACCTTCCGCCGGAGCTGCCGCGAGGGCATCTGCGGCAGCTGCGCCATGAACATCGACGGCGACAACGGGCTGGCCTGCCTCACCAAGATCTCATCGGAGGCGGCCGGGGCCTCCACGATCTCGCCGCTCCCGCACATGTTCGTCGTCAAGGACCTCGTCGTCGACATGACCAACTTCTACAACCAGTACAAGAGCGTGGAGCCGTGGCTCAAGCGCAAGGACCCGGCGTCGGCCGGAGGGAAGGAGATCTACCAGTCCAAGGCCGACCGCGCCAAGCTCGATGGCATGTACGAGTGCATCCTCTGCGCCTGCTGCTCCACATCCTGCCCGTCCTACTGGTGGAACCCAGAGGAGTATCTCGGCCCCGCCGCGCTGCTCCATGCCAACAGGTATACCTGCGCCTCCCTCATATTCTCTTGATATCGTGAATTGTGATGATATGCTGAGTATGTTGCGTCTGTGTGCTGGATCTATGATTGATTGGTTGGTGGGTCATGGTGTGCTTGCTGTGAAATGGTTATGGGATGATAAGTAGGGTGGTTTTATCTCGCTTAGGTAGTTAGATGTGCAAGTAACTGCGTTTTGTCTAGGAGAATTGTTCGCTGGTCTGATGTGGCGATGAACTACTTGGTCCATTTTTGCAATGGTCATCTGTTACTTCTTTGCTAGCTCCCTGGCAAAGCGGTGTAGATGATCGTTTGGTGGATAGTGTGAAATGTCCGCTTGATTGTAGAATGCCTATACATTAAGGCATCAGTGACTGTTTGTATATTGTTTGGGGTCTATTTATGCAATGTTCATCTGCTACTTTTTTGCTAGCTCCCCGGCAAAGCAGTGTAGATGATCATTTGGTGGGTACTGTGAAATGTCCGTTTGGTTGAAGAATATGCCTGATACATTTTAGGGCATTAGGGACTGTTTGTATTCTTATTTATCTGCTCTTTGGCTGATTGTTTTTGAAGTTGATGCGCCACTGTTGGAAATAATCATGAGTTTGTCATTTTAGTCGTCTGCTTCTTCATGACATCGTGAGTCTTCTTAGTAGTTTTGTTGATGACATCGGAAGTCCTAGCCCCACCCCCACCCCACTATTAGCCTAATTCTTGAGGAGGCCTTGATTTGGAAGTTACTTTTATTTGTGGTACCTCTCTTTTGTATAGAACGTTCTAGTTTCCCCCTTTACCCGCAAATTATGGTTATGTTCTACCAGAATTAAAATGATAATTGTCTAATACTCCCTACGTTCCTAAATATAAGTATTTTTTAGAGATTCCGTTATAGACCATACGGAGCAAAATGAGTGAATCTACACTCTAAAGTATGTCTATACATCCGTATGTAATTTATAGTGGAATCTCTAAAAAGATCTATATTTAGGAACGGAGGAAGTATATTTAATGCCTTTTGTTGTAAGCTTTAGGATGTTGTTAAGTCCATGACACGTTCACCCGTTCACCCTTTTTAGGCTTCCGCTGTGGGGGACGCTAATGAAACCAAAACCCAGCATGCTTCCGCTGTGGGGGACGCTAATGAAACCAAAACCCAGCATGTTCATGCACGTCCAAGCTCGAGGATATCATTGGGTCTCAGAGAAGAGAAACATGCGCGATCACAAACGTAGATTGCTTGCAGCAAAATATGAGCTGAGAGGAAAGCTTTATAAGTCTGTCTGTAGGGACCCTGATCTTCCATCAGATATGCGGGATAAGTTTCGCTATAAGTTGTCCAAGCTGCCAAGAAATAGTAACATGACACGTCTTAGAAACCGCTGTATTTTCACGGGCCGCTCTCGTGGTGTCTACCAGAAATTCCGCATGTCTCGTATCGTGTTCCGCACCTTGGCAAATAAGGGTGAACTGATGGGTGTTAAGAAGGCGTCTTGGTAGATGTTAACAAATGTGTAGAACAAAGCACTAGCTCTTCAGTAGGCCAGCAAAATAAGGTCGCCCTCTTTCAGTGTTTTATTCCTGAAACTATCTGTCAAGCTTTTTTTCTGCCATCAAACGGCATGGTTTTCTCTTTATTTTGTTGAGGCAGTGTAATGTACTGTTTTTCATGCTATTCAGCATTTATTAAGCTAAAGATTATATTGTTCAAGGTTTCTATAAGCTGGCTGTTTGATTCAATATTTATCTCATCTGGTTTTATTTGATGTGTGCACTGAGATTTATATCTGATTGTCTGATATATCATATTCTTTGTCACCATATGTGCCTGTCTTAACTTCTAATCTAAAACATGATCTGATATAAGGCACACGAAAATTTGAGCAATATCTTTTGACTGATAATTGCAAGTGCCCTTAGCAGAAGAAACCGGAAACAGAAACCAGATGTTTGTCACTTGTCACTTGTGCAAGCATCTCATTCATTTTCACATATCTGCAAGTGTTTCAAGTGCCTTAAGCCCTTTGGATTGGGCTTACGACTGTAGTGTCGGAGAGATATAACATGCTTCTTTGGCGTGTGCCATAAACACATTCGTTCTTCCCAGGTGGATCCAAGACAGCCGTGATGAGTTCACAAAGGAGCGCCTTGACTCCATCAACGACGAGTTCAAGCTGTACCGCTGCCACACCATCAAGAACTGCACTCATGCCTGCCCCAAGGGGCTGAACCCCGCAAAGCAGATCGACACAATAAAGAAGCTGCAGCTCGGAGCCTGAGTGTGAGCAGAGCAGGGTCTTCCCCGTGGAGATGTCGAAAGTTGTAATCAGCCTGCCATTTGGTTTGTTTTCGCTCCATGGTTTCTACCCTGACGAATAATTGAAGGAAACGCCTGACGATTCCGTGTAGGGAGTGAATAATTGCTACCAGATTTTATTCTTTCCGTGCTGTATCTAGTTTGGTGGTTCGCCGTTCATCATATTTTGATGTTAATGGGTTAAGTAATTCATAAACTTTTGAATTGTCATCAACGTTTGGATGTTGCATATCTGTTGTCTGTGTTACAGAAAGTGCTCTAGTTCTGCAATAATCATGGGTCGTGCTCCACCGCTCGTCGGCACAGCTTTGCGCATCTTCCCACCGCCCACCACTCGTCGGCACATTGCCTGCCAATACAAGTGCAAGGAGGAAGAAGGTGGACGGGCTTGTAGGCGTAAACAAAGAGGAAGCAGTCGATTTTTTTTTTTTTTTTTTTTTTTTTGCGGGGAGGAAGCAATCGAATTAGGGAGCACGAAGATGAACGTCATTTCGTGTACTTTTTGACTGAAATCACCGTAAATACCTCGCGACGTTTCAATCCAGATGATCCCCCATCTTGTCTTTCATAAGACGAATACGATCTTGTCGTTTGGTACCATAGGGCATTCTACAGCACGCTTATATTCCCACTACGAGATCCTATCTCAATTTCCGATACATTTCACCACCCTACCCACTTTCTTTCATCAAAGTCTCCATGTAAATCGTGTGGTCCCCACGTCGTTGCTCCCACAGCCAATGGGATTGCAAGTTGCAGGCCGCGAGATAAGCTTTCAAACCTCGATCGCACACTCGCCGCACAAGATAAGCTAGCAACGCCACATCGTCCGTTCTAGAAACGCAGGGGAAGGGAAGGGCATCGCATTACACACCCGCGCACCTCACAGCACCCCCTCCATTCCACCTTTTTGCGAGCGCGAGAGCTTCTTGCGAGGGAGAGAAGGCAGCGAGCAACCAGGGAGCTAGGCGTCAATGGCGACCATAGCCACGATGACCATGCTCAAGCCCGCCAAGATCATGGCCAGGTCGGCGCCTTCGTCGTCGCCGTCGTCCAGCGCCAAGGTGGCGTCGCCGAGCATCTCGCTGCGCAGCCTGCAGAGGAACGCGGCCAAGAAGGGAGCCCTGGCCGTGTCGCCGGCGGCCGCGGCCATGGCGAGCGCCTTCTTCACCTCGCTGGCCTCGTCGGACGCGGCGATGGCTTCGCAGCGGATCGCGGACGTGGCGGCGGTGGCGCCCGCGGACGACAACCGGGGCCTGCTCCTGCTCTTCGTGGTGGCGCCCGCGCTCGGGTGGGTGCTCTACAACATCCTCCAGCCGGCGCTGAACCAGCTCAACAAGATGCGGTCCGAGAAGGCGCTCGTCGCCGGGCTCGGCATCGGCGCCGCCGCGGCAGCCAGCCTGGCCGCCGCGCCGGAGCCGGCCTCCGCCGCCGTGCAGGAGCTCGCCGCGCTGGCGGCGGTCGCGCCCGCCGACGACAACCGGGGCCTGCTGCTGCTCTTCGTGGTGGCGCCCGCCCTCGGCTGGGTGCTGTACAACATCCTGCAGCCGGCGCTGAACCAGCTCAACAAAATGCGGTCCAACTGAGCGTCGTCGTGGCATCGCGTGCGGTCCGGCCGAGTGGGTTCGTATGTGTGCGTTGGTCGTGGTAGTAGCGTGGAACGTGGTGTGAGTTCCCGCTTGCTTGCATACTCTCTAATCTTGTTCCTTCCATTGATCAAATGCAGTACAGCTCTTCTTGTTTTCTCTCACTTCAGTCCAATCTTCTCTTCTGCTACTACTACGTTCCATGGTGGATTGGGGTTTTAGAAGGTGCTCTGACCATAGATGGGCACGACGGGCCGAGAAACTTTCGAAAGCCTGGGCAAACCGGTCACGGAGTGCTTAGGATGCATCTTTTTCTTGTAGATCACTACTGCATTACTAGAGGTGTAACGATCGCTCCAGTAGAGATTAAACGTTTGGGGCACTCGATCTGTGGTTTGGCTTCGAGCAATCTTCTCCACACACTAGCGCCCCTCGGACAAACGAGGTGGTTGTGCCGACGAAGGTGGCCACTGGCCAGTGGGTGGGTACCGGGGAGTGGGCATGACAATAGGCTGTAGGAGAGCGAAAGTCTTCTTTGCTTCAAGCTCAAAAGAGCTCGGGGGAACAGTAAAATCCCCCAAAAAACGATCAATTTTTTTGATTTTCTTAATGCAAACTTTGACAATTTTTATGAGTGCTTGGAAAATTTCATGGCAGAAAGACAAAATCAACACTCCTAAATGCTTGCATGATTTTCTTAATGCAAACTTTGACAATTTTTATGAGTGCTTGAAAAATTTCATGGCAGAAAGACAAAATCAACACTCCCAAATGCTTGCAAAAACAAATTGTTGGAGCATCGTTTTTTTGTCATGACTTCCATAAATATTATTTCATGATAAAAAAACCAAGCACTTAAACCATTTGTCAATGTTTGCCATAGAATTTTTTTGTTTTTTTAAGTTTACTGTTCATCAGAAAACATATAAGCTGGAGGCTGTGAGAACTGAGAAGGGAGACAGAAGTGAGGGCAGAGGGAGATGGATGAGAACAAGGTGTAGGGGCACGAAGGATGTGGTAGCGATGGGGGCATGAGGACGACGTGTTTCATAGTTGGAACAATTTTCTTGCTTGTGCATGTGTTCTTCGGCCATGGATTAAAGATGGTGTGTCATCATAATTTGACATGATGGCTTTCCTACTAGTTGTAGGTGTTTTAAGAGGGTGGGATCCTCCTGTGTGGCTTCCGACGTGTCGCGGCGATCTCACCTCTTCGGCGACGAGGGCCGCCGCCTCCTTCGTTTGATCCTCATTTAGGATCTGCTTCTCCTCCTCCAAGACCGAACCCCAGTCCAGCCACATGAGAATCGGCGTGGCGATGAAAAGGGAAGTGGAGGCTGTTGGCGGTGGTGGTATGAACTATTTGGACTGGGCGAAGACTATTTTATAGCCGTTGGTGACGGGCAGCACGCGGCAGGGAAACGTGGCAGGAATGGTCCGGGCAGTTAGCGCACGATAACTGTCATCAATTGACATGCTTTTCGATGACATAGACATCAACCGTCTACACGATTGGTAGAGCAGGGAGATGGCAACGAAGGATGATAAGGATCCAGATGAAACTTCCCTCCCACGAGAGCAGTTGGCGGATGGAGCGCCTTTCATATGAAGCCCCACAAGCTTTGAATATAGGGCTCACAGGCTTGATGTTTAATGAGCTTCGTAAATTATAGCGATCCGGGGCCATATGTCGATTCTGCTGAAGTAGCTATTTGAGTCCGGTATAAAAAGTTGAAAACTCTACTAAAGTTACTCTTAGGGCAATTCCATCATGGTTCAAACAGACGGCACCAAATGTCCATAGACGCGTTCAGATGTATCCGCGGACGGCTCCAACCCCGTGCATCAAATGCCCAACGCTAGTTTGGACATACACACATACACTCACCTCATTGGACACACGAACGCACACCCCTGTCTTTACAAACACTTCCGAGAGATTCAGCCGACACATAATCTTAAGACTGAACATCTCTTCACACTGAACGCACATGGCCAGAAGATATGAAATAAATACCAGAAAATGCGACCACCAATACCAAGTCTAGAGCTTGAACCTAATGGGTTGGTTTCACCAAAAGCAACCTAATCATTTGAGCTATGTTCAGTTTGCAATCTGAATATAAATAATATACTTTAACATTTGTTTGCAACCTGAATATAAATATATGCTTTAACATTTGAGTTATGCTCAATTTGCTATCGAATATAAATAATGCTCTCTCAGTTCCTAAACATGTCATTTTAAAGATTCCACTACGAACTACATACAACACAAAACGAATGAGTATGTCTATATACATCTATATATAGTCTATAGTGAAATTTTCAAAAATACTTATATTTAGAAACTGAGGATAAACTTTAACATTAGTAGTACTGGTAGCACACGGTCCATGCTATACGAGTACTGCCCCTGCATCACAGGGCAGAGACAGTGGACAGCGGACACATGAAACTAAAAGATCGGCACTTTTGAGGAAAATCGATCGCCGTGACACAGCACGACGCTAGTGGATTAGTCAAGGTCAATGGCATTCGGGTTGCACTGTGTGCGTCTCGGCTTTCGCATGGCTCGCTCACCCGCGCGTGTCAGCCGTCCAGTGAGGCTCGCTTTCTTATTAATACCTGGGCATCTCAGGCCCGGCCCGGCCGGCCCGCCCAGGCCCGGCCCCAAAATCCAGGGCCTGGGCCCGACGGGCTTGCCCGTAGACCGGGCTTGGGCCTGAGTTTTGAACCCACCAGCAGGGCCGGGCCGGGCTTGGGCTTGGCATATTAGGATTTTAAGGAAGAGGCCCGGTTCACGGCCCCAGGCCCGACGGGCTTTTCAACATATGGGCCGGGCTTGGGCTTCAAAGTAGGCCCGATGACAGGGCCCGGGCCTCAGTTTTTTGCCATGGGCTTTTTTAGGCCCGGCCCAAGCCCGGCCCATGGCCAGATATAGCCTATACCCTTCTTTCTTTTGCCGGGGGGTGAAATGGAAAGTTACGCTATAGTGTATGGTATGGCAAAGTCTTTTGCTCGCGGAGGAGATTGCAGACCTATTTTGTGAGTTTGCTGTACAAAACAGTCTACTAGTGTAGTTCGTTGTAGATGGCTCTACTCCGTCATTTAATCATGTTACATTTTTTGTGAGCAATTGCTCGTTGGGATATAACAACCCTCCCCACACGACCCTCCCAAACCCTAGCGACGTCGCTGTCGTCGGCTTCGTTCGCGATAGTGACACCTTCGGACTCAAAGGGGCTATGGGACATCCGTTCGCCCCATATGGCGGCGGAGATAGGGCTTTGGGGCTGCGACCCGTCTTCCAGGCGATGGTGGCTGCGGTGATCGTTTGGGCAGCGTCGAGGCCTGGCTTCCATGCTACACGCGGTGCCTCCGTGGCGGCAGCGGTGGGCTGGGAGTCGCCGGATCCAGCCAGGAGGGGTTGTTCCACGTCTCCTACCATGCTTGGCGCCTCGCCAAGTTCGAGCATCCGCGGTTGCCGGTGGTATGATGCGGCGTCGCTGACCTTTGTCTGCAGGTCTGGATTGAGAGGAGGGCGCCATGCTTCGGCCTACTAGTGGTGGTCTGGCCCTAGCGCTCTTCTTCCGCCAAGTCGTCTTTCTGTCAGATGCCGACCTCTTGGATCTAGCCACTGACGAGTTCCGGAGTTCCCCGTCGGAGATCTATATGGATTGGCGTGTGTCGCCCCTGGATATCTAGATCGGAAAGGCTTTGATCGCGCGTGCTCCTATTATCAACCAGCACGGCTTCAAAAGGGTCGGCACGAAGCTTCGCTTTCTTATCAGTGCCATGAGACATGTCCAAGTTAAGATTCCCAAGGCATTGATAGAGATGGAGAAAGTCATGGCGACTGCGATAGGAGGTCTTGAAACTTTGGGGGAAGGGTGTATTGGATGCGATGAACATTGTATGTCATGTGTTTAGTGAGTTGCAACCGTAGCCTCAGCAAGCGGGGGCGGCAACATTGATGGACTGCATTTTTGTGATACTCTTCGAGTACCGAGTCTCGATTACCAGAATGAAAACTCAAGGTGCAGACTTTATTGATTGTACCTAGTAATGACCTTGTTGAAGGCATTGTTTTTGATTAACTCGGACTTTCTCCTGGGTGAAAACCCAAAATCTTCGATCGGGCAACTCGAACGCTTGTGAAGTGTTTCCTTCTTGAAACTGTTGCTTTTGGAGAACCTCTTCTGTGTTTCGAGTGTTGTCCTCGGTGGTGGTTAGAGTGCTGCTGATGCTAGTTATTTATCACCGTGGCAGGTCTTTTTTCTTCTTTTATTTTTATTTTGTTTTTTGGTTGTGGTTATCCTTGATGCATTTGGACATTTGGTTGATATAGAGACCGGATGTAACTGATATTTTCGCGATATTAATATATTCTCTTTGTCAAGAAATATGTCGACATGATTCTTAGCGCGTGCATGCTCTAATTCACCATTTATTTGTGTTGACACGGTTCTTAACATGTGGGTCTTCTTGCAAGCGTGCACGTGGCAAAAAAAAAAACATGCCTCATAAGTCGGATATGGTTAACTAAGACTTCTAATGTATCCTAAAATTATGGTTAAAATGAGCTAAAAATAATTCTAAATTATAATTCATTTACTACTCCCTCTAATTTTATATACATCCATTTGAGCGACATGTAATATGAATCGAAGGATATAATTTTTTTTGCACCTTTTGAAAATCTTGAATTTTGGAGAAAGAGATCAATTGTGCCGGCAAGCTGCCAATACCTCCAAAACATGTGATCCAAATGAGCTAAGAGGTTCTCAAAGTACTTTGTATGTATACGTTTTACTGATTTTTGCTATTTTTTAATTGTTAAGTTTAAAAAAATATATAATTAGCAACTAAAACTGTGAATATTGACACTTTTTATTGGCCAGCTCATGTGATCATTTTTTTGCGACATGCGTACTTCCAAGCAGGATCCACTCATCAGGAATTATGTCGATGCAGTTAACAATCAACTAAAGCCAGCCACAAAGGATTACACCAAATTATTGTTTTAATATATTTGAAGAGTATATATTCTGTACAAAATCAACTCTAATAAATTATAGTTTATGCACTCGCAAAAAAATGATGATGGCTTATGCAATTTCCTTTTTGCCCACGTGTTGTTTTGCTGCTGTACTACGTGTAGGTCGCATATGTGCATCGTGCTGTGTCGGACAGGCCCACCACGTTGGATTCAGCACTTGTTGTCCACTCAGTACCAAACCACAATATGCCAACAAAAAGTTGTTGTCAAAATAGTGTATTTTATACTCTATCTATGATTCATGTATATATGTAAACTCTGTGGAAATGTATCATATGAAATATGAATTCATAACTCGATGTCTATATTGTGAATATTATCAATCATGGAATACCTATTAATATTAAGTTCTTCTTTTCATTGGTTTCTTATTTTTCCTGGCGGTTATACCAGACTAGGATATATCACTCCCTGCTTTTGCCACACCTTTTTTTTGAAACACTATTTTGTGAAACCTGACACCCAGATAACCCTTGCTCACGTTTAAACTATGAACTCGTCACTTAGAGCATCTCTAGCAGACCCCGTATAATGCCAACCCGCAAAACTTGTTTACGGTTCGCGGAAAAACGGGTTTGCGGGCTGACGCGGGCTGCGGCCGAACAGACCCCGCAAAGCGGACCCGTAAAAAAGGATATTCACGTCTGCTCGGCCGCAGCCCATGTCAGTCCGCAAACCGAAAACCCCAGACTAGTCAATTTGACAGCGATTCCGATGAGTGAGTTCAAATTCGGATAATAAAACATAGTTCGCGCGCAAATAAAAGCATAGTTTTCTACGACAAACGTAAAAGGACTTCATGCAAAAGCAACGACCACGTCCATCATCATCTTGGTCGCTTTTCACCCGTCGTCATGATCTTCACTCGGCACTTGTTCCAACTCCGGCACCGAAAGCATCAGCGGCACTGGTTCCAACTCCTGATGGGAAAACATCACCGGCATCGAAACACCCACCGGCCGCCACTAGCATCCTCCTCTTCAAGATGTCCCTCCTTGCCATATCATGCCATTCTGTGCTGATGTCGTCCATGTCATCGTGGTTCATTGGCATGATCCTATTCTCCTCGGCAAGAAGCTTGGCCATGTCTTTGGTCTCATCGGCAAAGACTCTTCTCTCCTCAATGGCTGCCTTGCGCAACCCCTCGGCCTTGAGCAATTGCCATTTCTCTTGCTTCTCTACTGCCTTCTTCTCCGCCAACTCTTTCTTTGCCTCCAATGTCTTCGCCAAAATCAACTCATTTGATTGCACCATGGCATCTATCTTGTCCCGCAAGCTCGATGCCTCTTGTTCCCTCTTGATCTTCTCGTTTGTCTTCTTGTCTCCATCGGGCTTGTTCAAGTTTTGTGGGCCATCATCATCTTCATCATCGTCCATGTTCGTGAGTGGACCTCTCTTCGGTGGGGATTCTTTTTCAATCAACTCCCACTTGTCACAGTTTTTGAGGAATTCCCAACAATGCTCTAGTTTAAAGAATTTGTCTTCCGAAGCTTCCATGTCTTTGTATCTGTGTTGGGCAATTTTTTCCTACACAATTGAAACAATGTCAAAATGGTGCGATCACTACAAATGCTACAAACGATTTGCACAACTCCGAAAGTGATAACGAACTCACATAGTCAGCTTCCACGAATCCACTTGGAGGTGCATTGCGAACTTGTTCCAAGCAAGCTGCCCAACGGCTACAAATCGGTTTGATCACGTCCCAACGACCTTGGAGTGACCGAAAGGTGTGAGGATTCTTATTGGGAAACTTTGCCGTCATGCGTAAGAATTGATCTTCAATCCCTTGCCAATACCCGTTGGCGATTTGAGAAGTGCCGACACGACACACGCATCAAGAGACACCGCACTCCAAGCCTTGATCAACATTTGGTCTTCGAGCTCCGTGTAGTTCTTCGATCTTGCGCCTTGTTTTTGCTTGCGATTGATCATAGACCTCCACGTCTATCTCCTCTAACTCATCTGCAGCACCATGATCATCCACGCCACCATCCATTTCATTGTAATCGAATTCACCGATCGGAACATCATCGATGTTGACGGTGTTGGTGTCCAACAAGCTGACGAACTCGATGGTGCCATAGTTTGAACCGGCGCTACAACGCGTATTGTCAATTCACGAGGTCCGCATTGCCGAAAACCAAAGCAAGTAGAAGAAATCGAAGAAACATACCTTCCGGCCATTTCATTGAACACCTCGCTTGCGGTGGAAGCAACGCCGTTCAAGGGTATCGTCGTGTTACCTCTTGCCGGGGCGGAATGAGAGGATGAAGCCGCCAGCCTTTTTGTAGGAAGCTTCTTGCGCTTCATGCCCGAAACCTTGCCCTTCTTCTCCGGCGGTGGCCGGGCAGATCGATCGGTGGCGGCGCTGGGCGCGCGCGACTTCCCGGTGCCCCCCGGATTCCCGCCCTGCTGCACGAGAACGTTGCCCTGCCGCTTGCGGACAGGCGCGGTGGTGCTTGGAGCGACGACGTGGGCGACTTGGCCAACGACGAGATCTGCCGGAGGTACTCGGGCGTGGTCGACTTCCACGGTGACGGGGGACGGCTGGGAGGCTTCCATGGCGGTGAAGAATGGACCGGAGCGGGCAGAGACGGGGCAATGGCCGCGAAGGGGGGTTGGAAGCCGGTACGGCCGCGCGGAAATTTCCCTCCTGCCAAATCTCGCTGCGGATAGGGGTTGAGCTTGGGTCGGCCTCCCACCCCGTGAATCTAGAGGTTGAGGGCAAACTTTTACCGCGCCCCGCAAAAAATTTTACAGGCCGCGGCCCGATACGAGGTTTGATCGGGCAGGTTTTTTCGCTCAGACCCGTATTTTGACGGTTATTTTGCGGGTCGGGGCATTATACGGGGTCTGCTAGAAATGCTCTTAAAGATCCCACTAAGTATTTTTTTTTCGCATGGATTTATGTGCATTGCACGTGCACACTTACTAGTGCCAACAAAAAGTTGTTGCCAAAATAGTGTATTTTATACTCTATCTATTATTCATAACACTGTTAATTAGCCAAAAACACAGTTAATTTGAGATGAACAACATGGAGTGTGATCTGAGCAACGTGCTCCCTCCTTAAAAAATAATTTTGCATTTCAACTAAACAATCAACGAAAAAAAAACCTCATTTGTACTGTAATTTTTTGATTTTAAGTTTCACAAAAATTGCAAAGCATTTTTGAGGTGTGAAGAAAAACAAACAAACTCAAACACCTTTTCGAAATATTATTTGCTATTGTACTCACCGTTTCTGTTTGGTTGCAAACTAGCATGGATTCCACGTGTCGGACAGAGCAAAATGGTAACGAAATATTAGAAGAAAACTCACGAGTTTTTCAATGGGTTATAAAATATTCCCACCATAGTAATCACTAGTGATCACAAAAGAGAGCTCGCTCACTCACAGATGGTATGTCATTCAGTCAGTGTCTTTTTATGGTGCAGATGCGCAAGTGACAAATAGGAATCCAAATGACGAGGATGTCGAATGTCATGCAAGTTTAACTTGGTTTACATTGATCATCGTGTTTTGCTTGCTTTATTTGTTGCAATACATTGACATGTGGGTCATTTGGTAGTTGAGCTTGGTTGTGACATTGTACCAACAAAATGAGAAGAAGTCATTTACGTTGGCATATATTGGATGGGGTTGAACGACAAACTCAAATGAAGTGATCTCTTTGAAGTTCTCAAAATCCCAAGAAGAACAAAAAACGATGATGAGTCAAACTCCCAACAAACTATCACGGGTGAATGAACACGATGAGATAAGTGGAGGTGGAAGCGCACCGGCGTACGACGTGGAAAGAAGTAGAATGAGGAGAAAGAAGTGGGAGAAAAATATGGCAAAGCATTATGGTTCGTCCCAAAATGAATTGCGACCGGGAAAATAAAGAAAATTAGGGGGAGAAGAATGAGGAAAATTATAAGGCCTACACACATGCACACGCGCGCGCGCGCACACACACATGGGGGGGGGGCAAGAAGGTGATCATTGAAGCAAAGAGAGCGACAACTGAGACAACGCAAGTTGGGCTCGCAAGGATAAAAAATGAGTCGAGGATCATGTTGGTCGACACTAACATCATGGATTCCAAAGCCGAGTGGTTCTGGATGATGTGTTCCAGCATCAATGTGTGCCACAAAGAAATTTGACTCAGTACTATTTACCGACTATGTTTGAATTTTCCAGTTGTTTGAGTTGTTGAACTATTTCTACTCAATAATGATGGGTGAATATGTTGAAAATGTTTGGCTCCATATTTGTCACCGAATGTGTACAATACGAAAAAATAGTGAAAAATAATATGCTAGACAATTGGAAAGGATAATCGAAGGACGCCGACTGGACGTCATATTTAACACACACATTGGCGCTACCCACGAACAAATAATAGGGAACTACCATTTTTTTGAGCTTAAACTGTATTTTCATTAAATATAAATAGTTACATGAAACGTACAAAAGATTAAGCCCTTTTTGTTTGGGCTTTAGCTTCGGCTTTTGCAGCTTTTCGACTTTGGTCAAAAAGCCACAAAAGCTCCTAAATAGGTGCTTTTGGAGCTTTTATGGCTTTTCATCAAAAGCCATAAAAGCTCCAAAAGCACCTATTTAGGAGCTTTTGTGGCTTTTTGACCAAAGTGGAAAAGCTGCAAAAGCCGAAGCTAAAGCCCAAACAAACAGGGCCTAAACTACACCGGTTCTCGCAAACAAAGCCTATTAAATTATAGGTGGCTGTCTATACAATGATTTATAATATGTGCTTTGCTATGCTTTGCCCTGAGTTGTACTGCCCATAGTCCTTCTTTCACATGGTAGAGCCAGGAGTCGAGATGTGGAACTGCATTTATGAAGATCTTATCATTCCTAACAAACCATAAACCCCAGCAACCTACAATGACAATATCCACCGCAATCTCTGGTGGGAAGTGCTGCAAGGTAAGCTGGATTTCATCATAGGCTAAAATGGCTCTTTGTTTGCCAAGTTAAATGTGTTCCCATCATAGGAGTGTAAATGGGCAATTCCAAAAGAGGTGCAGGAGTGTTTCTTCAGTGTGATCTGCACATAGAGCACAATTGTAATCTTTCAGGAACATGTCCTTTCGATGAAGTAAGTTTCTGACATTGAGCCTGCCATGGAGGAGAAGCCAACAGAAGATCTTGTGCCTTAACCTACAAGAGGTTTTCCATAGATACTTGAAGATGGAATGAGCATTAGAGTCCCCTAGCAGTGATTTGTACATCTTCATGGAAGAATAATGGTTGGATTTCTAGGGATAGGTCCATTTGTCATTGTGTTCAGCCGGTACAATGGCCACCAGGAGATTTTGTAACCCATTAAATTGTTGGTAAGCTTGTTGAGATAATGGCCTATGAAAATGATGGCTTAAATGTGTGAGCTCACAGTTGTGGGACAATGAAATGTTTGAATCTGTAGCAAATGAGAAGAGCTCAGGAAACTTTTGCTTAAGACGTAGATCTGTCCATTTATTGTCCCAAAATAGAATGGTATCTCCTTTTGCAATCTTGCAGACTGCCTTTTCCTTGTAACTGTCCAGGAGCTTGAGAATGTTTTTCCACCAGAAAGAGCCTATCATCCTTGTTCATAGTAAAGATTCCTTATAATAGGTTTCCCTTATAATGAAGTGTCCTCCTTGTTAAGGAATTTGCGCAAAACATTCATTGATAGAGCTTTGTTATGGGTATGATATCCAGAATTCCTAGTCCTCCATGTTCTTTTGGTTTACACTCTTTATCCCAAGATATCAGTGCAGCTCTTGTTTCTTGTGATCCATATTTTCTCCAAATACATTGCTTCAGATAGATGTTCAATTGCTTAACCACAGTCTTGGGCAGCATGAGAGTGCACATGAAGAAGATATGCATGCTTGAGAACACATATTTGATCAGTGTAAGTTTATCTCCAGTGGAAAGAAGTGTTGAGCAGCACAGCAGTCTGTTTTCAACCCTCTTCATCAGAGGGGCAAAGTCTTCAATTCTGGGTTTTGTCAGGCTCAGTGGAAGTCCAAGGTAGGTGTGTGGCAATGACCCAATCTTGTATCCAAGGTTTGCAGATAGAGAAATCATCTTATCTGGTGGGGTGTTGATTGGGATCATGATGGACTTGGAATAGTTCACTTTCAATCCAGTGTAACCTTCAAAATGCAGTAGGAGGTTTTTGATGTGATCAAGCTGCCTTGTGTCAGCATTGGCTACTAGAATAGTATCATCTGCATATTGGATTATCGGGTAATCAGTGCAGAAGGAGTGGATCAAAGGAGTGGCTAGCCGGGAATGGTTCATCGCTTCATTGAACATGGATTGAAGGAGATCAACAGCTAAGACAAATATCAGCGGAGAAAGTGGATCTCCTTGTCTTACTCCTTTCTTACATAGAAATTGTTTTCCAGGAATTCCATTGAGTAGAACAGAGGAATAACCAGTGCCATAGATCATCTTGATCTATTTAATCCACCTAGGCCCAAACCCTTTGGCTTGCATAATTTCCATAATAATATCATGATTCAGCATGTCAAAAGCCTTTTCAAAATCCAGCTTTAGTAGGACAATTTCTTTCTTTGCTTGATGGCATTGATGGATGTACTCATATGACGAGGCCAAACAATCTTGGATGCATCTGTTATTGAGGAAGCCGTATTGATTCTTGTGGACTAGTTTTAGGATTACTTTTTGGAGTCTATTAGCTAACAGCTTGGTGATGATATTGAGAGTATAGTTGAGCAAAGATATGGGTCTGATTCGGCATGTATGCTAGCTAGCCGCCTCAGTCTTGGGGATCAGTGTGATGAAGGAGTAATTTATGCTCTGAAGATTCGCAACCCCATTGTGAAAGTCTTAAATCAAGTTGTAAAAATCCTGAGCAATAATGTCCCACGAACCTTTCAGGAATCATGCATTAAACCCATCAGGTCCATGAGACTTATCAGCTGGCATATTATTAACTACATTATCAATCTCTGTTGGAGATATGCCCTAGAGGCAATCATGTATGATGATATTTCCTATGTGTTTATGAATAAAGATAGTCCTTGGACATTATCATTGATGTGTATTAACAAGTACGTGACTTGTTTGTGAGACTATACATTGTATGATGACTGTCCTAAATGGTCCCTAGTCGAAAGAGTTGTGTGGACGCTCAGCCAGTTAGACTAGCATATGACACGGTGGATGGTTCGGTCTCACTAACCATGTAGCATTGGATGCTAGCCGGATAATATGGACTCAGAAAGATTTGATCGGATTCGACGTAGTCGGATCCGAGTCGAGATAAGGTCTGAGTTGGACAGACCCAACTATGAGACGCAACGATAGGTCATATGTGAGTCTCTAGTACAACATACGTTCTATGTCCTAAGACCTGAGCTGGCACATGTACTCGGGATGGTGACAGACTTGCTTTGGGCCGACCAAACGCTACTCCGTGACTGGGTAGTTACAAAGGTAGGTTTCGGGCTTGTCCAGACCCATGCTGCGAGACATGGTCGAGCAAGATGGGATTTACCCCTCCGGTTAGGAGAGATATGCTCTGGGCCCCTCGTGTGATACGACCAAGATAAGCATGGCCATGCGACAAGGATTATGAGATAATCCGGTTTGTGGTCGGTATCACTGGAATGAGAAAGAGGTCAGGCTAGCACAAGGATGATAGACTCGCCTTGAGCCCGACAACGTATATCGTGTGGCAAAGGGAACAGAAGTGTGATGTACAGGTTCGCCTAACCAGCTTCATCGAACACTTGGAGTCGGCACGCTTTGCTAGAGGACGCTACCGACTAGCCGAGTCTGATATGATCAGACTCGCGACCAAGTGAACGAGAACCTAAGGGGTCGCGCGCTTAAGGGAATGAACATGTGGGTTTTAGGATCCGTGCGAGGCCCAAGAGTTGAGCCCGCGTCGGATGCCTATATATAGTGGAGGTGCGGCACACCTATCTGGTTGATCGCTTCGGCACCGTCATTAGGGCTTTGCATGTGTTGCAACTAGCCACCTCCACTTGCCGCCGCCGACTGTGTGATCGGACCTAGCAGTCCGCCGCACGGTGTTCCTCCTGCACGCGCGGATACCATTAGAGGCGGTGCACTTGCGCCGCTCCGGCGAACCTGCACGTGGGATCCGGCGACCGGCCGTTCAAGGGAGATCGGATGAGGAGGAGACGGACCACGCGGACGCGCTGCCCCAACTCTACTTCCGCTGCACGGCACTGCGCGTCTAGTGGTAACGAACTGTGATCCATCTCCGTAGCATGTTCTTGGATGTTCTGCGTGTAGGAAAATTTTAATTGGCATGCGATGCACCTACGGTAGAACCCAACAGTCTCTTCTTTAGTGAAAGGTGCTTCTAGTTCTGCAAGATTGTCACGTTGAGGCAGAATGTGATGAAGCGGAAGAGGATTTTTAGTATTAGTAGAAGTGCCCATTCTCTCTTTAAAAGCCCTATATAAAATAGTAGTTTTTGCTTGGCGATTGTGATGCTCATGGCCAGACTCATCTTTAAGCATAGAGATACAATTGTTTCTGTATTTGATAGTAGCCTTTGCTGGGAAGTATTTGGAGTTGGCCTCTCTCACTTTAATTTGTCTAATAGTGGCCCTCTGTTTTCCAGTATACTCTCTGTTGATTCAGGATATTTTGCAGATAATCTTTAAGTATTTGTCTACCATTTGACTCTTCAGTGGATAGGGTTAGACTCCTCAATGGTATCATAGCACATGATCATGAAGTTAGAATTATCAATGATTTTCTTAAGGTCAGATAAAACTCTAGCCCAAATTTTGAGCCCTTCCCTTAATCTCTTGAACTTGGTTGCTATAACTTTAGCAATGTTTCTTTCTATTACCTCTTGAGACCATATCCTCTTAACAACTTCTTTAAATTGACAGTGCTCCAACCAGTAATTCTCAAATCTGAAGATATGAGACTTAGGAATATTGCTGCCAATTTTAATCATAATGGGAATATGATCATATGCGGTCTTGGCCAGAGGGTAAGCAAAAGTAGAGGGATACTGTCGGAATCGGGGCTCCGGGGACCTGAGGAGTTTCGAACTCTAGGGTGCGCAAGTTCTCCCGCCCTACTCAACCTCACAACCTCACGGCAACTCTCCGGCGTGCTCGAGCTAAGGAAGAAGAACAGTAGACACGATAGTTTACCCAGGTTCAGGCAACCTTGTGGTGTAAAACCCTACTCCTGCATGTCTGGATTGCTTGAGGATGGGGGCAAATACAAGGGTTCGTTCTAGCTAACTGGGGTTGATCCCCCACTACGGTTGCCGCCTTCCCTCACTTATACTGGCCTTGGTCCTCTTCCCTCGAAAACACACGGTGGGAAGGGCTGCCACAACGACCAGTTTGAAGGGGGACAGGACTACACTTTATCCTGACAAAAGCGGTCTTCGCCTGCAAAAGCCCCCCTGCCGTGACATGCTGGTGGGCTCGGGGATGACCTTCGTCCTGGCGAGCCCCCGTCCTTGGTCTTCTTTCACCAAATAGGAAACCTTTGGGGATTACTTTAGGAACCAGCGAGCGGGCCCTGCTCCCTTAACACAAAAGAGGAAAGCGTCCCTATCCACGCCTGTTGGCATGACTCCTGGCGCTGCTTGACGTGGCGCGCGTCGCCCACATGTAGATGCGGGACCGGGCGACCCGTCGGGCCACCTTTGATCTGTCCGCCACGCAAAGGCCTCGGGGACATCCATAGGCGATGGCCTCACGAAGGGGGCTTCGTGAGACCCTTAACGGCGCTCGCTGATGTGCGCCTCGCGCGGTAGGAGCCCTCGCGAGGGTCTTGCTCGTGACGTCTGGCGGTGGGTGATAACCCACAAGTATAGGGGATCGTAACAGTTTTCGAGGGTAGAGTATTCAACCCAAATTTATAGATTCGACACAAGGGGAGCCAAAGAATACTTGAGAGTATTAGCAGTTGAGTTGTCAATTCAACCACACCTGGAGATTAAATATCTGCAGCAGAGTGATCAGTAGCACAATAATATGATAGTTCGGTAGCAGTAGCAACAGTAACAGTAGTAGCAATAGTTTTGTAGTAGTTGGAACAGCAGCAGCATCAATAGTAACTTAGCAAGAATAATAAGTAGCAAGCTCGTAGGCACTGGATCGGTAACTCGTTGGATGATATTCGTCATGTAACAGTCATAACCTAGGGCGTTACAAAACTAGCTCAGTTCGTCAATGTAATGTAGGCATGTATTCCGTAAATAGTCATACATGCTTATGGAAAAGAACTTGCATGACATCTTTTGTCCTACCCTCCTGTGGCAGCGGGGTCCATAAGGAAACTAAGGGATATTAAGGCCTCCTTTTAATAGAGAACCAGAACAAAGCATTAACACATGGTGAATACATGAACTCCTCAAACTACGGTCATCACCGTGAAGTATCCCAAATATTGTCACTATGGGGTTGACGGATCATAACACGTAATATGTGCATATGACTAGGCAAGATCGGATCAAGAACATAGATATAAAGATGATAACATAAACGGTTCAGATCTGAAATCATGGCACTCGGGCCCTAGTGACAAGCATTAGGCATAGCAAAGTCATAGCAACATCAATCTCAGAACATAATGGATACTAGGGATCAAGCCCTAACAAAACTAACTTGATTACATGATGAATCTCATCCAACTCCTCACGGACCAGCAAGCCTACGAAGGAATTACTCACTCCCAGTGGGGAGCATCATGGAATTGGCGATGGAGAAAGGTTGGTGATGACGAAGACCAAAGATTCCCCTCTCCGGAGCCCCAAACGGGCTCCAGATCTGGCCTCCCGATGAAGAACAGGAGGTGGCGGCGGCTCCGTGTCATAAAACGCGATGAAACTTTCTCTTTGATTTTTTTCTTCGAAAATGGGAATTTATAGTGGCGGAATTAGGGTCAGTGGGGCCACGAGGTGGGCACAACCCACCAGGGCGCGCCCAGGGGGCCTGGCGCGCCCTGGTGGGTGCTGGCCACCCTGGCCCCCCTCTTCGGTGAATTTTGGCTCCAATAATTCACATATATTCTGAAATAATTCTCCAAAAAGTTTCGTTCCATTCCGAGAACTTTTATTTCTGCACAAAAACAACACCATGGTAGTTCCACTGAAAACAGCGTCAGTCCGGGTTAGTTCCATTCAAATCATGCAAATTAGAGTCCAAAACAAGGGCAAAAGGGTGAGGAAAAGTAGATACGTTGGAGACGTATCAACTCCCCCATGCTTAAACCTTTGCTTGTCCTCAAGCAATTCAGTTGACAAACTGAAAGTGATAAAAAAAAACTTTTATGAACTCTTTTGTTCTTGTTTACATATATATGCTTAAGTAGCACCCAGGTTCTCAGCAAAGATTATGACTAACCATGTCAACAATAACTCTTAGAAATTATATTAACTCATAACAATAACATAAGCAACTAGCGAGCAATAATAAGATATATCAAGCACCAACACTTTGTCAAAACAATCATGATACAATATGACAATAGTGGTATCTCGCTAGCCCTTTCCGAGACCGCAAAACATAAATGCAGAGCACCTCCAAAGTTCAAGCAGCGACTAAACATTGTAATTCATGGTAGAAAAGATCCAGTCATGCTGCACCCAACATCACCTATACACAATGAATGAGGATGACAATAGTGCTCTCAGGTCTGGCGCTTATTTGAGAAGGTGATGACTCAACATAAAAGTAAATAGATAGCCCCTTCGCAGAGGGAAGCATGGATTTACAGCGGTGCCAGAGCTCAAAGTTTAAAACAGAGATAATATAATTTGGGAGGTACACCCTTCCTGTCAACGTCACGACCAAGAGTTATCAATATCTTCCATGCTAAACAAATTAGCGGCGGTTCCCAAGCGGTAAAAGTAAAGGTTTACTCCCCCTCCACCAACAATCACACTCCACGGCTAGCCGCATCCACGGGTACCATCCAAACCAACAACATTCCTGGGGGAGTTTTGTTTAATTATTTTTGATTTTTGAATTCGGGACTGGGAATCCCTATTACCGCCCCTCTCGTGTAAGGACAAGTGAATAAACACTCATCATGAGAATAACCCGCTTAGCATGGAAGATACTGACCGCCCCCTGTCGCTCCATGAGCGGTCCAGGCACACAAAACAGATGTTCGTTTGAATTTTTAGAGGTGGCCCATGCAAATTTACTTGGAACGGCAGGGTAATACCGCATATAGGTAGATATAGTGGACTCATCTGGCATAACTTGGTTTAAGGGTTTTGATGCACAAGCAGTATTCCCGCTTAGTACAGGCGAAGGCTAGCAATCAGATTGAGAAGCGGCCAGCTAGAGAGCGAAAACGGTCATGAACATGCATTACATATAATCAACATTGAATACTAGCATGAGTAGGATATGGACACCATGAACATAAATATCATGAAGGCTATGTTGGTTTTGATTCAACTACATGAGTGAACATGTGCCAAGTCAAGCCACTTGAAACATTCAGAGGAGGATACCATATCACCATACCGCATCACAACCATTTTAATGCATGTTGACACCCAAGATAAATCATTACCCACTCCTAGCTACTTAAGCATGGCATGAACAACTATAATCTCTAATGGTCATTGAAAACATGTTTGATCATAATGAGTTGAATCAAGGGATACTAGGTTAAACATATTTACAAAAACAAAAACAAGTTGAGTTCATACCCGCCTTTCTCTGCCACAGTCAATTCATCAAATGTCGTCATTATTGCCTTTCACTTGCACGACCGAACGATAAGAAGATAATAATAGTGCAAGAATGCCATGGACTAAGCTGGAATCTGCAAACATTTTATTCAAGAGGAGAAGATAAAGTAATATGGGCTCTTTGTTAGATAAACAATAATGTAGATGAGAGCCACTCAACAATTTCATTGTGGTCTTCTTCTAGGTACGACTCAAGTAAAAAGAAAAGAATTTCAGAGAAACACACCGAAATATTTTTGGAGTTTTTGGTTTTTCTTGAAGAAAGCAAATTAAAGAAGAAAAACAAAAACGAGAAAAACTATTTACACGGGAAAGCTCCCAACAAGTAAAAGAAGAAGCGAGAAATCTTTTTGGGTTCTATTTTTGATGCTACAATTAAACCAAGCTAGAAAGAAAAACTAAAAAGAAGTAGGAAATATTTTTTGGAATTTCTCAAAGTTTTTCAAACACACAAGAAGAAAAGGAGAAAATAAATCTAGCATGGATATTACAATGAAAAAGTGTGAACACCGACAACTGGAATGAAATGTGTGAACATGAATGTAATGTCGGTGGAAATACGTACTCCCCCAAGCTTAGGCTTTTGGCCTAGCTTGGTAATCACCATCCGTAGTAGCCGTCCGGTCCCAAGTCATAGTGAGGCGGAGGCGGCACCTGAGCATCCCACCCCTGGGGCTCCTCCTCGGCAGCTGCTAGGTTGTTCCGGTAGGCTATAATGTCATCTGGCATGATCCTGTATCCGTTCCTGGCAATAGAATCAAACAAAGCAGGTGCAGGCAACGGAATAATATCACGTGTTTCCTTGCTAAATACTAGGTTATAATGAATGTCACGGGGAGAATCGGTTACATCTAGGAATTGGTGAGCCTGCGGTGACTTGTGATCAAGGCAAACTCGGGATAAGAGATAATCATGTGGGCGAAACTAGACTCTAAAGTGGCTCGCTAGGCGAGTAGCATAAATACCACCATGTATCTTTCCCTTAGTTTTGTTAAGATGTAAGCATCGAGCAATAATAGCCCCCATACTAAAGGTGTGATCATCATAAAGTGCATGACATAAAATAGCAAGGTCAGGGGCACTGAGTGCGCCGACCTTCTCCCTAGCGATTGAACACTTAGCGATGACCAAGGCGAAATAATGTACTGAGGGAAACTGCAAACTTGTAGCAGTGGCGCTCGACACGCCTCCGTCCTCACCCATGGTTAACATGAGGAGAAAATCCTCAAACTCAGATGGCCTAGGTTCTCTCAAGTCCCCATCAGAAGGAATCAAGCATATGTTGCAGAAGTCAGTTAGCGGCAATGTGTAAGTTTCAGCATAAAGATTAAACTGCAGTTCAGGGGGGTTGTTTCTCCCTAGATAATGAAAGATTTGCACAAAGAAATTTTTAAGGATGTGATATTGGTCACACTTAGCTGCGAGGAACTCGGTTAACCCAGCGTTTGCAACAAACTGAGCGAACTCTTGATGGAACCCGGTCTCCTCCATGAAGGCATCATGCGGCCATTCACACGGCCGCACCTCCACCTTCCTTGGGGTGTGAAGGTCATTGTCCGATGATTCCCCAATGACTCCCTTAGCATTTTTCTTGGAGGAGAACTTCTTAAAGATTTGCATTTTTATTCCTATAAAAATTCTGAAAAATTTTAGTCCACAAAAATTTGTAAACAAAACTTTGTAAGATTGTTAGCAACTACTCCTAAGCATGCATAGAGGCCATATTGAGCATTCAAACTACTTAGAACTCTAAGAATTCAACATGCAAGCTCATCTACAGCAACACCAAGAGTAGCTAATTACTCTAAAAATAACCCACTAAAACAAAAACTAATTGGAGCAATGGAGGAGTCACATACCAAGTAGCAATCCCTCCAAACAGTTTCAGAAACGGAGCTTCGAGCAAAGAGATCGAAATCAACGGGTTTGAGAGCAAGAACACGAGAATGGTGGCTGTGGTGATTTTTTTCTGGAGGTAGGTGATGAAGTGGGCTAAAGAGATAAGTGAGGGGGGCCACGTGGGGGCCACAACCCACCAGGGCACGCCTGGGGGTGCTGGCGCGCCCTGGTGTCTTGTGGGCACCAGGTGCACCCCCTCTGGTATTATTTGCACCAGAAATTCATAAATAATCCGAAAAAAATCGTGTTAAATTTTCAGGGCATTCTGAGAATTTTTATTTTTGGGTCATTTTTTTATTGCACGGAGAAAACAGAAAACATGATAATCATGGCATTTTATTTTATTTGACTAGCTAAAACAGAAAATAAAAGGTGGGAGCAGAGAGCTGTGCTTACTAGATTCATCGACGTCATACCTCTCAAAAATGATCCATTAATAAGGTTGATCAAGTCTTATTAACAACCACTTCCGATTAGCATGAAACCGAAGAACTTTCGTAAAACACTAAGTTACCTCAATGGGGATGTGCATTTCCCCGACAATAAGTATATCATATTTCTTTCTGGCAGTAGGGAGAGGTAATTTAAAACTTCCAATAGTAATGGTCGGATATTCTTCAATAACATTTATACCATTCACTTGGAACTGTTTCTTCGGAAAGTGCACCGTATGCTCATTACCATTGATATGAAAAGTGACTTTGCTTTTATTGCAATCAATAACAGCCGCTGTAGTATTTAAAAAGGATCTACCAAGGATAATCGACATGTTGTCATCCTCGGTGTCAGTGTCAAAACTGGCGGATCTCGGGTAGGGGTCCCGAGCTGTGAGACTAGGATCGATGGTAACAAAGGGACGAAGGAGACGATGTTTACCCAGGTTCGGGCCGTCCTATGGAGGTAAAACCCTACGTCCTGCTCGATTATATTGATGGTGTAGAGGTTACAGAGTTGATCTACCTCGAGATCGACTAGCTAAAACCCTAGATGAGTTTCTGTGTCGTTCATTCTAAAACCCTCCCGGTTTATATAGACACCGGGGGGTACCTAGGGTTTACACATGACGGGCCTCCTGCTGAGGATGGAGATGTCGACTTTCTCATCTTGACTTGGAGTGCACAACGCGCCTTCGGGGCTCCCTTCTGGAACGTGGAGTCTTGATGTGTCCGGCCCTTCTTCAGAGAATGGCCCATCAAGCCGGCCTATTAAGAGATGAGCCGGCAGCCCGAGGACCCCTTAGTCCGGGACTCCCTCAGTAACCCCCGAACTAGCCCCCAACGCCAAGGGTCTCAGCTCCAGCTGCTTCGTATGATCAGAGTCTTCAGCTTGCGGGGCGAGTTCTTCTTCCCTTTCCATGATCGGCTGAGACTAGTTCGGTTTCCGATGACACGTATTTCTTCCGATCATATGATTGACCGAACACCATGAATTGCTTAGCCCCGAAGGCCAATCGTCATAGTGTAAACAGTGTTTTCTGACACCCCCCTCTGACGAAGGGTCGTGGCCTACGATGACCACTGAACCAGTTATGAAAACTCGATTCGCGGTTCGGGGCCGTTTTTACAGCGACACGACTTATCAATGCGCAGATCGTGCTCCGTTTCACACGGGATATGATTAATCTCCACACGCGCATAACGGCACGCATGTCTTGGGAAGCGGAGGGATTTGTGGCACGGTAAGCGAGGCTAATCAGTGACACGTCCCATAAAAAGGAAAAAAAACCCAAGGCCTATTCACGCCTCCCATTCGCATCCTCCGCCTCCTCAATCTCTCCAAGCTCCGAGAGCCCAGATCCAGTTCTTCCTCGTCCTTTCCTCCGAGCTTAGCCTTGGCGGGTTCGGGCTCCAATGGCAAGTGGGAGGCCTCTACGGTCACCGACCAGGATATCCGGGACCTAAAGCAGGCCGGCTACCTCCCCGCCAACATCTTCCACCGCGCCCCGGAGAAGAACCAGGTGGTTCCCACCCCCAAAGCAGGCGAGAGGGTGGTGTTCCTCCCCCACTTTATTCGGGGACTGAGCTTTCCGCTCCACCCCTTTGTCAGGGGTCTCATGTTTTTCTACGGGCTGGACTTCCACGACCTTCCGTTGAACTCTTTCATGCACATATCGGCATTCATCATCATCTGCGAAGCCTTTCTGCGGGTCGAACCGCACTTCGGCTTGTGGCTCAAGGTCTTCAATGTCAAGCCGAAGACCATAGCCAGTGAGCACGCAGACTGCAGAGGGGCGGTAATCAGCAAGCTCCCCCGCGTCGAGTGGCCTACGAGCACCTTCATCGACACAATCAAGATCTGGCAGAAGGAGTGGTTTTACATCACCGAGCCAAGGGATGAGAGCTGGGCGGCGCCTGCCGAATTTAGATCCGTACCCCCAACAAGATTGACCTCGTGGCTCAGGAAGGGCCTTGACTGGGGGTCGGATGCTGAGGTGAAGTTGCTACAGAAGCGCCTTACCTCGGTGATCGAGGCCAAGGTGGAGTTGGTCAACGTGGTCCAGGTCATGCTCCACCGCCGTATCCTCCCCTGCCAGCGCCGGGCATCCCCCATGTGGGCTTACCGTCCTGACGACGAGCCCACCGTGCGCTAATTCTTCCGCACCACCCCTGAGAAGCTGTGGAGGGCTTTGTTCAAGCCTCAGAAAGGCTGGCCGGCCAAGGAAGAGGATACGGGCCTAAGCGCCGACAACCCACCGACCAAGGTATGGTATAATTTCAATTCATTGACTCTGTTTCTTTGGCAAAAAGTCTAAACGCCTTCTCCCCTACTTTCGCAAAAGTGGCTGAGCAAAGCCGCGAAGGTTAACTCCCCGGCTCCACAACCCGAAGACCCCAGGTCGGAGCTGTTGGCGGCGATGCTTGTCGTGGCGCCGTACTCCGCGCCCGAAAAGAAAGAGAAGAAGAAGATGGCCAGAGAGGGCCTCCGCATTAAGAACCAGCGAGACGCTGCGTCCGAGGAAACCCATGCCTCCTCTAGCCATGAGGAGGAGCATGATGACGGGGGGGAGGGCGTTTCTCCCGTCGCAAGGAAAAGGGCGGCTTCATCGGACGCCGCGGAGGATGCAACTCCTCCTGCCCTGAAGAGGGCGTGTCGGGCAAGGTTGATCCTGCCCGATGACAGCTCGGATTCTGACGCGGGATCCGATAACTTTGAGAGAGTTCCCTGAAGGAGCTTAAAGATCAAGCCCCTCGCTCAGAGGTATGAATCTGAAGACTCCCGGGTTATTTGTGCGAAGTTTATCTCGATGTTTTAAATGAAAGTTCATCTTTCAATCCGCAGCCCGCCATGTGTTCTCCCCACCGTCCAAATATCGGACGGGGAGTCACCACCCGCCGAGCTAGCGGAAAGTGGGACTGCGTCGCACCCCACACCTCCAGGGGCCATGAAGGATGCCACGGAGGTGTCATCCAGCCGGGCTCCGTTGGAGCCGAACACGGGCGGAGGGGGTGACCATGCCATGGCCGAGGTTGATGCCACGCCCGCCGAAGGCCAGGGAGAGGGAACTCCCCAGGCTGCTAAGGACCAGGGGGAGAACACTCCCCTGGTCGCCGAAGAGGAAGGGCAGAGAAATGCCCAGTCCCCTCCGAGGATGTCTCCGGAGCACGATGTGCCTCCGGAGTTACTGGCTCAGTCCCCGATCAGAGATCGGACTGCCCGATCACAACCGATGCCACCAACGGCTGGGTGGCCAGTTATGGAGGAGGTGCTAGCAAGCGCCCCCATCTCCGAGGATCACCGGACTCTTATGGGTGCGGTTTTACAAGGAATTCAGTCCGTCGATAGCGAACTAAAGGAGGCCTTCAATGGTCTCTTGACGGGCTTCAAGGTGAGTCATGTAATACCTTTTCCCGAACAACTTTTAATTTTAAGTTCGTGCTATCTTTATATATGTAGTAGACCCCGAGCCCCGGATGGGTTTACAAAAACGCATCCGGGGGTCAGATAAAAAGGAATGAACAATGACGTACAAGGTGCCATTTAGTCCTGCAATGTTCTAAAAGCCCTTAAGAGGACCGAACATAGAGCCACGTCCTTGACAGTTCGGGGGTTGGGGTGCACATAAATGAATGTAGTTTTTTGTAGGCCTCGTCATCGGCGGCGGCCGGTAATGCCGCTGAGCTGACCGAGCTGAATCGGAAGCTCAAAATCTCTGAAGAGGAGGTTGATAGCCTTAACAAGAGGTTCGACGAGGCACAAGGTAAGCCGAATTCTAATATCCGAGTTGTATATTGATAATGATCCGCACTGGTGACCCAGTGTGATTTGCTTGTTATTGCTTCCACAGCTTCAGCTGCGGAGGTTGAAAGACTCAAGGCCGAGCTCCAGAAAATGAAGCAAGAGGCTGAGGAGAAGAAGATGGCCGCCGAAAAAGCAGCAGCCGCGCTTTCCGGTTTGAAGGCTGCAAGCGCCAAGCAGGAGGCCCGGGTGGAGGAGGTGCAGCAAGAGCTCAAGGATGCCGGCACGAAGTGCGAGGCCCTTGAGCAGAAAGGCAAAGAACAAGCCGCCGAGCTAACCGCGCTGAAATCCGAGCTCCAGAAGGAGCGGGTGGACAGGCGGTCCTTCGAAGAGGAGGTTCGCCAGGTCAAGGCTGTCATCGATGGTAAGCCATATTCGCTGCGATGCACCTTTGGTGGTAGCAAATTTGCTTTGCTCACCCAGGTGTGGCATTCCTTAGGCGTTCGTGTGGATCTCCATAAGAGTGCGGCAGATGCGAACAAGCTTTATGCTTCGCGGGCGGAGGATGATGAGGCCCGGCTATTCTGGGCGCAGTTTGAGTCCCCCGAGACCTCTCCTTTCCTCATTGATCACATGAAGCAACTGATGGAGATGCACAGAATGGCGGAGCCGGCCATGAAGGACCTCTGCGTCCGTCTGTGGCCCGATGAGCCATTGCCGAGGAGCTATTTCGGCCTGGTACAGAAGCTATGTGATGCTGCGCCTCGGGTTGACGTGCTGAAGCGCTCTACATGCATCGAGGGCGCGCGGATGGCCTTTGCAAGGACCATGGTGCACTGGCCAAAGCTCTAGCCGACCAAGATGGCCACCGCACCTTCGCCTCCTGACAAGAGTCATAGGTGCCCCGAGCTATACTTCCCCCATATAATGGAGGGTGCTCGGGCAATAGAGGCCCAATGCTCCAAAGATGTTTTGTATGAATGAGCGCGATGTAATATGTCCGAAGACTTTTAACGCTTTATAATTAGTGTTGCATGGTTTATCATGTCTTATAAGTAGTTTATGTTTATTTAGACTCCTATGTGGCCGGTTTATCTGAAAGTTGCGAGTCGTCGGCTTCAGCCCCCACGTAGATACTACGCGGGGTGTCTCTGTACCCGCACTGTGACCCTTAGCCGAGGTATCGGTGCCCGAAGGAGGTAGTGCGGGGGGGACAAGGCAATCAGACTATGATGCTTTATCGCTTTCACTTAGCCGTAGGAGCGTAGAAAAAATGCGGGGGCTGATAACCAGCCCCCAGTGTGATGTTCGGGGCCGAAGCCAGCATCACATGGTTTGTACAAGAACGAAACCCATCGTATAACACGGAATAACCTCTATCGATCTTTTAGTATGACACTTATGCTCGGAGTCGCCGATCGGTTCTCGCTTACTATGACAGTCAGTTTTCGGCTTTCTCCCCTGAGGTGCTTGACCAGACGAGCTGGAAGGACAATCGCAGTGGTTCTCCCTTTGCCCCTTTAGCCGAACGAGCGGAACGTAAGAGGGCAAGCACAGGAGCCGGGCAACCCAACTATTGACCCAAGACATAGTTCGGATCCGATGCATATAAAGCAAAACCCAAGATGTCGAACACACAACCAGTTGTACTGGGGTGATATTCAAGGCGATTTTAAATTCGAGCCCCCAGTCTATTAGCCGGTTGCATCGTAATATATACCGAACAGTTTTCGCAAGAAGTGTGACCAAGGGAAGAACAGAGGATGTATAAAAGACAATGAAGTGGCCATATAGAATGGTTTTGTACTTGCTCAATAATTCTTATAACTTGGATTGCCGAAGCAACTGTTTACAGGTAGATGAAATGTAAAATTTATAGAGGGGAGGCTGTACCAGGAGTCTTCGATTGATGACATGACGTCCTCGATGTGCCTTGTCGCCTGTCCGTTCATGTTCCTCTGTGGGGGTTGCATCCCATTAAGAGTGATGCTGTCGCCGAGCGGACCTTGGGAAGAAGGTCTTGAGAAGTCGCCGAAGTATCGATGAGCTTTACGCTTTTTAGCAGGTCCTTGATGGTACCTGTGTTTTGTCCAAGGACGTGTATTGGTATTGGTCGGTCCAGCCGAACACTTACCATTTGATGGTTGCTCCCCATTGTTATCCATGCAATCTTGAGCGCGAAGTTGTGCCTTCTTGGCATGTGTTTGGCGGTCGTTAGGGCTGTGCAATGGGGGGCGTATCCCTATTTCTGGGGAGCAGAAGAGTCTGGGAGTTCAGATTGAAACCGGACTCGTTTGTCGACCTTACGGGCCTTTATGGCCGATTTGGGTGTTTGCCGACCGTCCTCATAATGGAATTCGGCCGCCAGGGCCAATGCATGCTCCTCAGTTCGGAGGGAACGCTCTGTGTTGCCGTTGACGGTGATGACCCCCTTGGGACCAGGCATCTTGAGCTTGAGGTAAGCGTAATGTGGGACGGCATTAAAGCGAGCGAATGATGTACGGCTGAGCAGGGCGTGATAGCCACTGCGGAAAGGTACAATGTCGATGATCAATTCCTCGCTGCGGAAGTTGTCGGGCGAACCGAACACTACTTCCAGGCTAACAGAGCCTGTGCACCGGGCTTCGACACCTGGGATCACTCCTTTAAAGGTAGTGTTGCTAGGCTTTATCCTTGACGAATCTATGCCCATCTTTTTCACCGTATCTAAGTAGATCAGATTAAGGCTACTTCCTCCGTCCATTAGGACTTTAGTGAGGTGATACCCATCGATAATGGGGTCCAGGACGAGGGCCGCCGAACCTCCGTGACGGATACTGGTCGAGTGATCTCGTCGATCAAAAGTGATCGGGTAGGCCGACCATGGGTTAAACTTCGGGGCTACAGGCTCTACGGCATAGACCTCCCGAAGGGCGCGCTTCCTCTCCTTTTTAGGTATATGAGTGGCGTATATCATGTTCACAGTTTTTACTTCTGGAGGGAATTGCTTCTGACCTCCACTGCTCGGACCGCGGGGCTCCTCGTCGTCCTCGCTGCGTGGGCCTTTGCTCTGCTCCTCGGCTTCGAGTTTGCCGGCCTGTTTGAATACCCGACAGTTACGGTTGGTGTGGTTGGCGGGCTTTTCTTGAGTGCCATGGATCTGGCAAGGCCTCTCCATGATCTTGTCCAGTGGGGTGTGAGGGAGTCCTGGATTAAGGGGTCCTCGGCAGGCCGACCTATTTCTTATGGGCTGGACTGTATGGGTCGTTGGCCGGACATTGAAATGATCGAAGACCCTGTCTCCAGGAAGGAAGCTTCAAGGATTGTGATGTATTCTCCACGTTTGGAGTAGTGAATAGGCATGTTTATCCCTTCGACGTGTAACCGACCATGTGTAAACCCTAGGTACCCTCGGCGTCTATATAAGCCGAAGGGTTTTAGGTTGTAGGACAACAGAACTCATCTAGGGTTTTAGTCATACGATCTCGTGGTAGATCAACTCTGTAACACCTATATCATCAATATAATCAAGCAGGACGTAGGGTATTACCTCCATAGGAGGGCCTGAACCTGGGTAAAACACTGTCCCCTTCGTCTCCTGTTACCATCGATTCTAGTCTCACAGCTCGGGACCCCTACCCGAGATCCGCCGGTTTTGACACCGACATTGGTGCTTTCATTGAGAGTTCCGCTGTGATCGCCAGAAGGAATCGATGGCTCGTCTTGTCATCAACGAAGAGGTCTGCAACACGGGCACTTTCGTCCCTGGACAGATCTTCGCTTTCGGCAGCATTGTGCTGCACGCCGACCCGACCGGCCATCTAGGCCGTGTCGGAAGTTTCGCCCCTGATCAAGAGGTCAGATTCGGGAACTTAGGGTTCTCCGTAGACTCTCGGGGCGATCCATCACTAACCGGGCTCGCAGTCTCGCCTGTTACGCCCGAAGACTCTGAGGCTTTAACCTTAGATCCATCTTTCGGCCCCTCCCACGGGATCTACCCCAGCGAGGACCCGACTCTCACTCCGGACCCGGTCATAGTGCCAGAAGTCCGGACATCTGTTCTTGCCGAACACTCTCCCCGCGTGGACGCATCGGAGGTTAACTCTGGAAGCTCTGGGCAGGCCGACCCGATTGAGCTCTCGATACTCAACGAAGCTCTAGATCGGATCTCGTCGATGAAAATTGTCGATGATCCAACCCCGATGTGTGCTCAGATCGGGCTTCAGGCGGGTCAGGACGAATTTTTCGCCCCACCCACCACCCACTTCATAGCCACTGTCGAGGATTTAACCGACACGCTAGACTATGCTTCTGAGGAAGCAGACTACATGGATGAGGAGAATCGCGCACTCACCCCCGTTAACACCGGACGGTGGACTGCCACCTCCACGTACGACGTCTACATGGTGGACACTCCGAAAAACGATGGTGACAAATTGGATGAAGCGCCATCAAGACGCCGAAAGCCGCATAAACGGTCAAAAGGAAAAAAGGGAAGAAAAGCTATCGATGGCACCGGGGACGGAGACACCCCGGAAGACCTCGGCGATCCCGAAATCACCGAACACCCGATAGAGGGTCAGGAGAGGCCGGAAGACCGGCGCAACCCCGACGATCTATATGATCCCGAGGATGACGATTACCTCTGCTCTGTCGAGGGGGAGGACAATGCGGAAGCCGATGACTTCGCCATCCCCGATAATCCTGCAGACCAGGAACTCTTCAGGCAACAACTTATAGCCTCGGCCCGCAGCCTGAAAGCAAGAGAACGGCAGCTTAAAGCCGAACAAGACGACCTCAACGATCGATGGACGAGAGTCCTCTCAGCTGAGGAAGGATACGGTACCAGTCTATCAGACCAACCTAAGAGTTATCCGCGCAGAAGGCTGCTGCCACAATTCGATGACGAGCTCACTGACACGCCGTCTCCCAAACATACCCATACGACAAGCCAGATCGCCCTCCTCGAGGACAGGACAGAAAGGCTGACGACACCGGCTATAGGCCGACGATACCCCGTAGACGGGGAAAGGAGCCACTAGAGCCCGATGACAGGTTCGACCTGCGACACGACCTGGACGACAGAGCAGGTCATACACGATCCATATACGGATCCAGAGGATACTCACCCGATAGACGGGAAGGGTACCGGCCTTGGTTCGACCGCAACAATGAAGGTCGGAATGAAACCGAGCTAGGACAGACGCCGACCACCGGCGCGACATAGCTCGGGTCAGAGGTGCTGCCCACCCACTGTGCTTCACGGACGAGGTGATGCAGCATCAGTTCCCGGAAGGGTTTAAACCCGTAAATATAGAACAATATGATGGGACAACTGACCCAACCGTATGGATCGAGGATTTCCTCCTCCACATCCACATGGCGCGAGGAGATGACCTCCACGCCATCAAATACCTACCCCTGAAGCTTAAGGGGCCAGCTCGGCACTGGTTGAATAGCCTCCCCGAAAATTCCATTGGGTGCTGGGAGGACCTAGAAGAGGCATTCCGATCTAACTTCCAGGGCACTTATGTTCGGCCGCCGGACTCCTCCGACCTAAGCAACGTCGTCCAGAAGCCGGGAGAGTCCGCGCGGCTATTCTGGAATCGTTTCCTGACCTAGAAAAACCAGATCGTAGACTGCCCGGACGCCGAAGCAATAGCCTCTTCCAGGCATAATATTCGGGATGAATGGCTGGCTTGTCAGCTCGGCCAGGACAAACCAAGGACAATGTCCGCCCTCACATCACTCATGACCCGCTTTTGCGCGGGCGAGGATAACTGGCTAGCACGACGTAGCCACAACCCCGAAGACCCCGGAACCTCTGAAGTTCGGGATGGAAACGGGAAACCCAAGCGCAACAAGAACAAGCGCCGGCACAATAATAGTGATGCCGATGACACGGCTGTTAACGCCGGCTTCCGCAACTCCCGGCCTGGGCAGCGGAAGAAGCCTCCTAAAGGCAATCGTGACAGACCCACCCCGCTGGACAAGATCCTGGAGAGGCCTTGCCAGATCCACGACACTCAAGAGAAGCCCGCCAACCACACCAACCGTAACTGTTGGGTTTTCAAACAGGTCGGCAAGCTCGCATCCGAGGACCAAGGCAAGAGCCCACGCAGCGAGGACGAAGATGAACCCCGCGGTCCGATCAGTGGCGGACAAAAGAAATTCCCTCCAGAGGTGAAAACAGTAAACATGATATACGCCACCCATATACCCAAAAAGGAGAGGAAGCGCGCCCTTCAAGATGTCTACGCCATAGAGCCTGTAGCCCCGAAGTATAACCCATGGTTGGCATACCCGATCACCTTCGATCGAGGCGACCAGCCGACCAGTATCCATCATGGGGGTTCGGCCGCCCTAGTCCTAGACCCGATCATAGATGGGTACCACCTCACTAAAGTCCTAATGGACGGAGGAAGTAGCCTCAATCTAATTTACTCAAATACGGTGAAAAAGATGGGCATAGATCCGTCAAGGATCAAACCCAGCAACACTACCTTTAAAGGAGTGATTCCAGGAGTTGAAGCCCGGTGCACAGGCTCTGTAAGCCTGGAAGTAGTGTTCGGCTCGCCCGATAACTTTCGAAGCGAAGATTTGATCTTCGACATCGTACCTTTCCGCAGCGGCTATCACGCCCTGCTCGGCCGTACATCGTTCGCTCGCTTTAATGCCGTCCCACACTATGCATACCTCAAGCTCAAAATGGCCGGCCCCAAGGGGGTCATTACTGTCAACGGCAACACTGAGCATTCCCTCCGAACTGAGGAACATGCGTTGGCCCTGGCGGCCGAATTCCACTACAGTGATGATCGGCAAATGCCGATATCCGCCGTAAAGGCACATAAGGCTGGTAAGCGAGCTCGGTTTCAACCCGAAGTCCCAGAACCTTCTTCTCCCCATAAATAGGGACTCGCCCCCCATCGCACGGCCCTGGAACCGGCAAAGTACGTGCCAAGGAAGCACAACTTCGCGCTCAAAATTCCATGGGCAGCGGTGGGGAAAAATTATCAAAGGGTAAGTATTCGGCTAGACCGAACTATCACCATCAAAATGTCTTCGGACAAACTACAGGTACCATAAAGTACCTGCTAAGGCGTAAAGCTCATCCACACTTCGGCGACTTCTCAAGATTTTTCTCCAAAGTCCGCTCGCCGAACAGTACACCCATAGCGGTATACAACTCCTCTGAAGAGGCAGGATCGGACAAGCGACAGGGCACATCGAGGATGTCAGGTCACCTATCGAAGACCCTTGGTACAACCCCTCCTGTAAGGCTTATATTTCATTTTTAATACCTGTAAACAGATGTATCAGCAATTTGAATAATAAGAGTTGTTGAGTACAATACAGATGTATCATGCATGATCACCCCGCTATTTTTGGTGTACTCTCTATTTCCCCTCTCTTCTTGCGAACCTGTTCGGTATACTTTACGATGCAACCGGCTAATAGACCGGGGGCTCGACCTTAAAAAATCGTCCTAAGCACAACTGATTTCGTGTTCGGCGTCTTGGAGTTCTGCTTTATATGCATTGGTTCCGAACTATGTCTTGGGTCAATAGTTGGTTTGCCCGGCTCCTGTGCTTGCCCCTTTATGTTCCGCTCGTTCAGCTAAAAGGGCAAAGGGAGAACCGCTGCGATTGTGCTTCTGGCTAGCCTGGTCAAGCACCTCAGCGGAGAAAGCTGAAAACTGACTGTCATGGTATGCGAGAACTGGTCCGCAAATCCGAGCTTAACTAAATCTCGTCAGAGGTTATTCCGTGTCATACGATGGGTTTGGTATTAGTACAAACCATGTGATATAGGCTTTAGCCACGGTTCATCGGAACATCACAAACCCCTGGGGGCTAGTCATCAGCCCCCCGCACTCCTTTCTCGCGCCCCTACGACTAAGTGAAAGCAATAAAGCATTATGGTCCGATTGCCTCATCCGCCCCACACTACCACCTTCGGGTACCGATAGCTCGGCTAAGGGTCACAGTGCGTCGGCAGAGACACCCCGCGTAGTATCTACGAAGGGGCTGAAGCCGACGACTTGCAGCTTTCAGTTTTAACGGCCACACAGGAGTTATAAAGGATGCAAAACACGAAATACATGATAAACCATGCATCTTAAATATAAACGCGTTAAAAGGTCTTTGGACATATTACAACGCATTTACTCATAAATGTTTTCTCTCGAACATTGAGCTTCTATTGCCCGAGCACCCTCCATAACTACGGAGAAGTATCGCTCAGGGCACCTATGCTCCTTTCCAGGGGGCGGCGGAGCAGTGGCTATCTTCGTCGGATCAAGACCCGGCCAGTGCACCTTGGCCCTTGCGAAGGCCATCCGAGCTCCCTCGATGCAGGAGGACCTCCTTAGTGCGTCGATCCGAGGTGAGGCGCCGCTCAGCTTCTGCACCAGGCTGAAGTAGCTGCTCGGCAATGGCTCGTCGGGCCAAAGCCGGATGCAGAGATCCTTCATGGCCGGCTCCGCCATCTGGTGTAGCTCCATCAGCTGCTTCAGCTGCTCAATATGAAGAGGAGAGCGCTCGGGGGCTTCAAACTGCGCCCAAAACAGCCGAGCTTCATCTCCATCTCCCCGCGAAGCATAGAACTGGTTCGCATCCGCGGTGCTCTTCTGGAGGTCCGAGCAGGCGCCTGAGGAACGCCATACTTGGGTAAGCAACTTGAACTTGCCATCCCCGAAGACACACTGCAATAAATACGGCTTACCATCCATGATAGCCTTGGCCTGGTTGACTTGCTCTTCAAAAGACCGCCTATCCACCCGCTCCTTTTGGAGATTGGTTTTCATGGTGGACAGTTCGGCGGAATGCTCCTTGCCTTTCCGCTCAAGGTCCTCACACTTCTGGCCGGCGTCCCTGAGCTCCTGTTGGATTTCCTCCACCCGAGCCTTGTGCTTGTCGCTGGTGGCTCTCAGGGCGGAGAGTGCGGTAGCCGCTTCTTTGGCCGCCGCCCTCTCAACCGCAGCCTCCTGCTTTGCCTTCTCAAGCTCGGCCTTGAGCTTCTCAATTTCTTTTGCCGAGGGTGCGTAAGCATTATAATACATCAAAAATACTGCTTTGATAGTACGGTGATGACAAATTTGGATATTCTAGTCCGGCTTACCTTGCGCCTCATCGAATCTCTTATTCAGAGCTTCGAGCTCATCTTCGGAGCTCTTGAGCTTTCGATTCAGCTCGGCCAGCTCGGCAGCATTAACGGCCGCCACCGATGACAAAGCCTATACAAAACAAAACCATATCAAATTACACGGGTTCACAACTTCCGAAGTGTCATAAATATGATCCTATGTCCGGTCCTCTTAAGGGTTGTTAGCCCGCTCCGACCAAATATTGTCCTAGACATAGTTCGGATAATGACCTCTGATTGACCCCCAGGTAAGTTTTCTCCAAACTTACCTAGGGCTCGGGGGCTGCCGTGTATATAATCATAACTCAAAGAAATTAATATTTCACAAATAGAGCATTACGCGGCTCACTTGAAAGCCCGTTAGGAGTCCGTTGAAGGCCTCCTTCAGTCCGCTGTCCACGGACTGAATGCTCTGCAATACCGCACCCTTGGTGCTCCTCGGAGATGGAGATGCTCGACAGAGCCTCCCCCATAGCCGGCCACCCATTGGTCGGTGGTGCCGGTGGGGATCGGTTGACCCGATCTCCAACCGGGGATTGAACCGGTGCCTCCGAAGGCATGGTGCGCTCCGGAGACAGCCTTGGAGGTGAATGGACATCTCCTCGTCCGGTCTCCTCAGTATCTGGGAGGGGCTTCTCCCCCGGGTCTTCGGCGGCCGAGGTGTTAGCCTCGACCATGACGTCATCACCCCCACCTCTAGTGTCCGGCTCCAAAGGAGCCTGTTGGGATGACACCTCCACGACATCCTTCGTGGCGCCCGGAGGAGAGGGGTGCGATGCGGTCCCGCTCTCCGCTAGCTCGGCAGGCGGGGTCTCCCCGTCCGAGACTTGATCGGTGGGGAGAACTCGTGGTGGGCTGCAAGTCGGTAGGCGTTCACATGTTAGTAACACTCAAAACTTAGCATTAATAGCTCAGGAAGTCTTCGGATCTTTACCTTCGAGCTGGGGTCTTGACCCTGAGATTCCTTTGCGGAACCCTCTCGAACTCCTCGGACTCGGTATCCGAGTCCGAACTGTCGTCGGACAGGACCACCTGTGTCCGGCGCGTTTTCTTCGGGGCGGGAGGAGGTATGTCCTCTGTGGCGTCCGATGACGCCGCCCTCTTTCTTGCGAGGGGGGAGTCGCCTCCGCCCTCGCCCTCGCCTTCACCCTCATGCTCCTCCTCTTGATTCGAGGAGGCGGGGGTTTCTTCGGACACAGCCCTCGGCTGGTCCCTGATGCGCAGGCCTTCTCGGCCTGGTTTCTTCTTCTTCTCTTTCTTCTCTGGCGCCTTGTAAGGCGCCACGACGAGCATCTCCGACAGCAGCTGGGACCTAGGGTCTTCGGGCTGTGGAGCCGGGCACTTGATGCCCGTGGCCTTGCTCAACCATTCTTGCGGAAGTAATCGGAAAGCACTTAGATTTTCCTTAGGAAAACAAAGCCGATCTAATGAAACTATGTCATACCTCGGAAGGGGTTTTATCGGCGCGCAGGCCCTGGTCCTCCTTCTTGGCCGGCCAGTTCTCCCGCGCCTTGAACAACGCCTTCCATAGCTTCTCCCGTGTGGTGCGGAAGAGTTGACGAATTGTGGGCTCATCGTCAGTCCGGTAAGTCCACATAGGAGAGCCCCGACGCTGGCAGGGGAGGATGCGCCGCCGAAGCATAACCTGGACCACGCTGGTCAGCTCGATTCCGTCCTTGATCATGGAGGCGATGCCCCTCTGCAGCTCATCCACCTCTGTGTCCGACCCCCAGTTGAGGCCCTTTCGGACCCATGAGGTCAATCTGGTCGGGGGTCGGATCTGAATTCGACAGGAACAGTTCCGCCCTCCTCCCTTGGCTCGGTGATGTAAAACCACTCTTTTTGCCAAGTCTTGATGGTGTCGATGAAGGTGCCGGATGGCCATACTGCACGGGGAAGCTTGCTGATGACCGCCCCGCCGCAGTCTGCGTGTGCGCCTGCGACACACTTCGGCTTGATGTTGAAAATCTTGAGCCATAGTCCGAAGTGTGGTTTGACCCGCAAAAAGCCTCGCAGACGATGATGAAGGCCGATATATGCATGAAGGAGTTCGGCGGGAGGTCGTGGAAGTCGAGTCCGTAGAAGAACATGAGGCCCCTCACGAAGGGGTGGAGTGGGAAGCTCAGTCCTCGGATGAAATGAGGAACGAAAACCACCCTCTCGCCTGGTTTGGGGGTAGGGATCACCTGGCCCTCCTCTGCGGCGCGGTGGAAGATGTTGGCGGGGAGGTAGCCGGCCTCCTTGAGGTCCCGGATGTCCTGGTCTGTGACCGTGGAAGCCTCCCACTTGCCGTTGGAGCCGGAGCTGGCCATGGTAGAGCTCGGAGGAGGAAGGGTGGAAAACCTAGATCTGGGCTCTGGAAGCTCAGGAGATTGGGGAAGCAGGGGTGCGAATGGGAAGTGCGGATAAGCCTTGGGATTTTCTTCCCCTTTTATTGGGCTTGTCGTCGGTTGGCCTCCCTTCACTGCACCGTGAATCCCTCTGCTTCCCGAGACGTGCGTGCCGTTGTACGCGCGTGATTAAACATATCCCGTGTGGAACGGAGCACGATCTGTGCATTGATGGGTCGTGTTGATGAAAACGGCCTCGTACCACGAATTGAGCCTTTGTGACTGGTTTAGCGGTCGTGGTGGGCCGTGACCTTTCATCTGAAAGGTCGTCAGGGAGCACTGTTTACTCCTTGACGTTTGGCCTTCGGGGCCGGGTTATACCTGGCATTCAGATGATCTATGATCGGGAAAACTACACGTCGTCGGAGGCCGAGCTAAACTCGGTCGATCACTATTCGGAGAAAGGAACTCGCCTTGCAAGCCGAAGACTCTGATCGTTTGAAGCAGCTGGAGCTTGGACCCTTGGCGTTGGAGGCTAGTTTGGGGGCTACTGAGGGAGTCCTGGATTAAGGGGTCCTCGGGAGGCCGACCTATTTCTTATGGGCTGGACTGTATGGGCCGTTGGCCGGACATTGAAATGATCGAAGACCCTGTCTCCAGGAAGGAAGCTTCGAGGATTGTGGCGTATTCTTCACGTTTGGAGTAGTGAATAGGCATGTTTATCCCTTCGACGTGTAACCGACCATGTGTAAACCCTAGGTACCCTCGGCGTCTATATAAGCCGAAGGGTTTTAGGTTGTAGGACAACAGAACTCATCTAGGGTTTTAGTCATACGATCTCGTGGTAGATCAACTCTGTAACACATATATCATCAATATAATCAAGCAGGATGTAGGGTATTACCTCCATAGGAGCGCCCGAACCTGGGTAAAACACTGTCCCCTTCGTCTCCTGTTACCATCGATTCTAGTCCCACAGCTCGGGACACCCTACCCGAGATCCGCCAGTTTTGACACCGACAGGGTGGGCCCGTCGCGGTTGCCTTTAGGAGGCTTCTTCCTTTGCCCTGATCGAGGGTTGCGGAAGCTGGCGTTAATGGCCGTGTCGTCGGCGTCGCTAGTGCTGTGCCGGCGTTTGTTTTTATTACGTCGTGGTTTCCCGCTTCCATCCCGGACTTCAGAGGTGCCGGGGTCTTCGGGGTTGTGGCTTCGTCTCGCGAGCCAGTTATCCTCGCCCGCACAAAAGCGGGTCATGAGTGATGTGAGGGCGGACATGGTCCTGGGTTTATCCTGACCGAGCTGGCGAGCCAGCCACTCGTCCCGAATATTGTGCCTAAAAGAGGCTATAGCTTCGGCATCTGGGCAATCGACGATCTAGTTTTTCTTGGTCAAGAACCGGTTCCAGAATTGTCGAGCGGACTCTCCTGCCTTTTGCACGACATTGCTTAGGTCGGAGGAGTCCGGGGGCCGTACATAGGTGCCCTGGAAGTTAGATCGGAATGCTTCCTCGAGGTCCTCCCAGCTCCCGATAGAGTTTTCGGGGAGACTGTTTAACCAGTGCCGAGCTGGACCCTTAAGTTTGAGGGGTAGGTACTTGATGGCGTGGAGGTCGTCTCCTCGTGCCATGTGAATGTGGAGGAGGAAATCCTCGATCCACACTGCTGGGTCAGTTGTTCCGTCGTATTTCTCGATGTTCATGGGTTTAAACCCTTCAGGGAACTGATGCTGCATCACCTCGTCAGTGAAGCAAAGCGGGTGGGCAGCGCCTCTGACCCGGGCTATATCATGCCGGTAGTCAGTGTCTGTTCTGGCCAGGTTTTGGTCCCGAACTCTGTTGGTTCGGTCGAGCCAGGACCGGTACTCGTCCGTTCCACTAGGGGAGTACCCTTTCGATCCGTAGATGGATCTCGTGCGGCCTGTTCTCTCATCCAGGTCGCGTCGCAGGTCATACCTGTCGTCAGGCTCCATTGGCTCTTTTCCCCTTCTGCGGGGTATCGCCGGCCTATAACCGGCCTCGCCAGCCGTCCTATCTCGTCCTCGGGGAGGGCGGTCCGGCTGGTCGTATGGAGTGTGCTTGGGTGATGGCGTGTTGGGGAGCTCGTCGTCGAATTGTGGCAGCAACCGCCGGCGGGGGTAGCTCTTGGGTTGGTCCCATAGACCGGCGCCGTGTTCTTCCTCGGCTGATAGAACCCTTGTCCATCTATCGTTGAGGGTGTCTTGTTCGGCCTTGAGTTGCCGCGCTTTTGCCTTTAGGCTTCGGGCTGTCGCTAAAAGCTGTTGCCTGAACCGTTCGTGATCCTCAATGGTTTCGGGGACGATGAGGTCCTCGTCGTGCGGGCTATCCTCCTCCTCTACAGGGGGGAGGTAGTTGTCATCCTCAGAGTCATTCGGATCTTCGGGGTCGCGCTGGTCCTCCGGCCTTTCCTGGTCCTCCAACGGATACTCGGGGATATTGGGATCGCCGAGGTCTTCCGGGGTATCGTTTTCCCCGGTGCCAGCAATAGCTTCCCTTCCCTTTTTTGTCTTTGATCGCTTACGCGGTTTCCGGCGTCTTGACGGCGCCTCACCTGAGTCATCACCATTGTTTGCTGGTGTGCGCTCGCAGTTACCGGCTAGCGTATCCACCATGTAGACGTCATAGGTGGAGGTGGCGGTCCATTGCCCGGTGTTGACGGGGGTGGGAGCGCGATCCTCTTCCTCCATGTCCTCTGCCTCCTCGGAGGCGTAGTCCAACATATCGGTTAAGTCTTCAATAGTGGCTACTAAATGGGTGGTGGGTGGGACGAAAAGTTCTTGTTGACCCACCTCTAGGCCGATCCGAGCGTGGATCAGGGTTGGGTCGTCAGTAGTTCTCATCGACAAGATCCGATCTAGAGCTTTGCCGAGTACCGAGAGCTCGATCGGGTCGATCGGCCTAGCATGTTCGGAGTTAGCCTCCGCCGCGTCCGCACGAGAAGTGTATTTGGCAGGAGTTGGTGCCCGGCGATCTGGCGCTATAGCCGGATCCGGACTTAAGTCCAGATCGTCACCGGGATTGGCCCCGTGAGCGGGATTGAAGACGACATCCGAGGTTAAGGCCTCGGAGTCCCCGGGCGCGTCAGGTGAGACTGCGAGCCCGGTGAGCAAGAGATCGCCCCGAGGGTCGACGAAGAACTCTAAGTTCCCGAATCTGACTTCTTGATCAGGGGCGAAACTCCCGACCAGGCCAAGGCGGCCGGTCGGGTCAGTGTGCAGCACGATGCTGCCGAAAGCGAAGATCTGTCCAGGGACAAAGGAGTCCATGCTGCGGACCTCTTCGTTGATGAAGACGCGAGCCATCGATTCCTTGGGCGATCACAGCGGAACTCTCAATGAAAGCACCAATGTCGGTGTCAAAACCGGCGGATCTCGGGTAGGGGGTCCCGAGCTGTGAGACTAGGATCGATGGTAACAAAGGGACGAAGGAGACGATGTTTACCCAGGTTCGAGCCCTCCTATGGAGGTAAAACCCTACGTCCTGCTTGATTATATTGATGGTGTAGAGGTTACAGAGTTGATCTACCTCGAGATCGACTAGCTAAAACCCTAGATGAGTTTTTGTGTCGTTCATTCTAAAACCCTCCCGGTTTATATAGACACCGGGGGGTACCGAGGGTTTACACATGATGGACCTCCTGCCGAGGATGGAGATGTCGACTTTCTCATCTTGACTTGGAGTGCACGACGCGCCTTCGGGGCTCCCTTCTGGAACGTGGAGTCTTGATGTGTCCGGCCCTTCTTCATAGAATGGCCCATCAAGCCGGCCTATTAAGAGATGAGCCGGCAGCCCGAGGACCCCTTAGTCCGGGACTCCCTCACTCGGGCATCTCAAGAATTACAAAGTCCGTTAAGATAGTAACATTTGCAACAACAACGGGCACATCCTCACAAATACCGATAGGTATGGCAGTTGATTTGTCAGCCATTTGCAATGATATCTCAGTAGGTGTGAGTTTATTCAAGTCAAGTCTTTTATATAACGAGAAAGGCATACCACTAACACCGGCTCCCAAATCACACAAAGCAGTTTTGACATAGTTTCTCTTAATGGAGCAAGATATAGTTGGTATTCCAGGATCTCCAAGTTTTTTAGGTACTCCATCCTTATAATAATAATTAGCAAGCATGGTGGAGATTTCAGCTTCAGGTATCTTTCCTTTATTTGTGATGATGTCTTTCATATACTTTTCATAAGGGGCCATTTTTAAGATATCGGTTAAGCGGGTACGCAAAAAGACTGGCCTAATCATTTCAGCAAAGCGCTCAAATTCTTCATCATCCTTTTTCTTAGATGGCTTAGGTGGAAATGGCATGGGTTTTTGAACCCATGGCTCTCTTTCTTTATCATGGTTCCTAGCCACAAAGTCTCTTTTATCATACCGTTTATTTTTAGGTTGTGGGTTATCAAGATCAGGAGCAGGCTCTATTTCAACATCATTATCTGGTTCTTTATCATTACTAGGTTGAGCATCATCATGAACATCATCATTATCATTTTCATTATCACTAGGTGAATGTTCACTACCAGATTGAGTTTCAGCATCCGAAATTGAGGCATCATTATTATCAGGAGGTTTTTGTGTCTCAGGTTCACTAGAGGTATGCAAAGTCCTATCATTTTTCTTTTTCTTCTTAGAAGGACTAGGCACATCAGTATTATTTCTCTGAGAGTCTTGTTCAATTCTTTTAGGATGACCCTCAGGATAAAGTGGTTCTTGGGTCATTCTACCTCCTCTAGTTACTACCCTAGAAGCAAAATCATGCATATTATTATTCATTTCATCAAGCAATTCTTTTTGAGACTTAGCAACTTGTCCTAGCTGAGTTTGAACCATAGAGGCATGCTTTCCTACACCTCTAACATTGTTACTGATTCTAAGTAGCAAGTCACTCAAGCGAGCAATCATATCAGAATTGTATTTCAATTGTTTCAGAACATGGGCATTGAAATGATCTTGCTTCATAATATAGTTGTCGAACTCATATAAGCATTGACTAGGATGTTTATTGTGAGGAATGTCACTTTCATTAAACGTTAATAAAGAATTTACCTCTACCACCTGTGGAGGTGGTGGTGTGCCAAGGCCATGTATTTCTTCAATAGGTGGCAAATTCTTAACATCCTCAGCTTTAATACCTTTTTCCTTCATAGATTTCTTTGCCTCTTGCATATCCTCAGGACTGAGAAATAAGATACCCCTCTTCTTAGGAGTGGGTTTAGGCGGTGGTTCAGGAAGAGTCCAATCATCATAATTTTTTAATATATTATTCAATAATTCCTCAGCTTGTTCAACAGTTCGTTCCCTGAAAACACAACCAGCACAACTATCTAGGAAGTCCATAGAAGCATCGGTTAGTCCATTATAAAAGATATCAAGTATTTCATTTTTCTTGAGAGGATGATCACGCAAAGCGTTAAGCAATTAGAGAAGCCTCTCCCAAGCTTGTGGGAGACTCTCTTCTTGAATTTGCACAAAGTTAAATATTTCCTGTAAGGCAGTTTGTGTCTTATGAGCAGGAAAATATTTTTCACAGAAGTAGTAAATCATATCCTGGGGACTACGCACACAACCAGGAGTAAGAGTAGTGTACCATGTCTTAGCATCACCCTTTAATGAGAATGGAAATAACTTAAGGATATAATAGTAGCGAATATTCTCATCATGAGCAAAGAGGGTGGCTATATCATTCAGCTTAGTAAGGTGTGCCACTACAGTTTCAGTTTCATAGCCATGGAAAGGATCAGATTCAACCAAAGTGATTAACTCTGGGTCAACAGAGAACTCATAATCCTTATCGGTAACAAAGATAGGTGAAGTAGCAAACTTAGGATCACATTTCATTCTAGCATTCAGAGTCTTTTCCTTATACTTGCGTAGCAAATTCTTAAGATCGTTTCTATCCTTGCAAGAAAGAATATCTCTAGTTATCTCTTCGTCCATAACATATCCTTCAGGTATCTTAGGCATTTCAAACTTAGGAGAGCTAGGACTAGTAGGTGTTTCATAGTCATCATCAGTTTCAGCAATCTCATCAATTTCAGTAGTTTCATTCTCTTTAGCTCTAGGAATTTGTTCATCAAGAAATTCTCCTAGTGGCACATTATCATCAAGCATGGTACTAGCGTCATCATAAGCATCATTCATAGCAGAGGTAGCATCATCAATAACTTGCGACATATCAGGATTACTATCATGTGGTGGTGTTGCAAGCTTACTCATAACAGAAGGTGAAGCAAGTGCAGAGCTAGATGGCAGTTCCTTACCTCCCCTCGTCTTAGAGGGAAAAATCTTAGTCTTTGGATCCTTCAGATTGTTCATAGTGATCAACTGATATAAATCCCAAGTGACTCAAAAAATATTGCTATGCTCCCCGGCAACGGCGCCAGAAAAAGGTCTTGATAACCCACTAGTATAGGGGATCGCAACAGTTTTTGAGGGTAGAGTATTCAACCCAAATTTATAGATTCGACACAAAGGGAGCCAAAGAATACTTGAGAGTATTAGCAGTTGAGTTGTCAATTCAACCACACCTGGAGATTAAATATCTGCAGCAGAGTGATCAGTAGCACAGTAATATGATAGTTTGGAAGCAGTAGCAACAGTAACAGTAGCGGTAACAGTAGTAGCAATAGTTTTGTAGTAGTTGGAACAGCAGCAGCAGCAATAGTAACTTAGCAAGAATAATAAGTACAAGCTCGTAGGCACTGGATCGGTAACTCGTTGGATGATATTCGACATGTAATAGTCATAACCTAGGGCGATACAAAACTAGCTCAGTTCGTCAATGTAATGTAGGCATGTATTCCGTAAATAGTCATACGTGCTTATGGAAAAGAACTTGCATGACATCTTTTGTCCTACCCTCCCGTGGCTCCGGGGTCCATAAGGAAACTAAGGGATATTAAGGCCTCCTTTTAATAGAGAACTAGAACAAAGCATTAACACATGGTGAATACATGAACTCCTCAAACTACGGTCATCACCGCGAAGGATCCCAAATATTGTCACTATGGGGTTGACGGATCATAACACGTAATAGGTGCATATGACTAGGCAAGATCGGATCAAGAACATAGATATAAAGATGATAACATAAATGGTTCAGATCTAAAATCATGGCACTCGGGCCCTAGTGACAAGCATTAGGCATAGCAAAGTCATAGCAACATCAATCTCAGAACATAATGGATACTAGGGATCAAGCCCTAACAAAACTAACTCGATTACATGATGAATCTCATCCAACTCCTCACCGACCAGCAAGCCTACGAATGAATTACTCTCTCCCAGTGGAGAGCATCATGGAATTGGCGATGGAGAAAGGTTGGTGATGACGAAGACCGAAGATTCCCCTCTCCGAAGCCCCAAATTGGCTCCAGATCTGGCCTCCCGATGAAGAACAGGAGGTGGCGGCGTCTCCGTATCGTAAAATGCGATGAAACTTTCTCTCTGATTTTTTTCTTCGAAAATAGGAATTTATAGTGGCGGAATTAGGGTCAGTGGGGCCATGAGGTGGGCACAACCCACCAGGGCGCGCCTAGGGGGCCTAGCGCGCCCTGGTTGGTGCTGACCACCCTGGCCCCCCTCTTCGGTGGATTTTGGCTGCAATAATTCACATATATTCTGAAATAATTCTCCAAAAAGTTTCATTCCATTCCAAGAACTTTTATTTCTGCACAAAAACAACACCATGGTAGTTCTGCAGAAAACAGCGTCAGTCCGGGTTAGTTCCATTCAAATCATGCAAATTAGAGTCCAAAACAAGGGCAAAAGGGTGAGGAAAAGTAGATACGTTGGAGACGTATCAGTGGGCCGCGTGGGGCCCACTACAGGCTCCACGCCTTGGGCCGCAAACAGACGGGCCTGGGTACCCCCAGTCCCATTGGCCCGATAGTAGCCCCCGAGCCCGCAGCGAGCACGATTCCGCCAGCTGGAGGGGGCAAAACGGCGCGGGCTCCAGCCGCCTGCGGGTCAGGCGCGACGCGTGGCGCGTGATGGGGCGTGGGACGCCTACACTTCCCCATGACGCCTCGGCAACCGTTCAGGCTGTCGTAAAGCCTGCGCGCGGTGTGGGGCCATCATTGCTTTCCTTTGCACTATACCCATCTAATGGAGGCGAGGGGGCGCAGGCTAGCCGTCCCCTGAATGTTATATAAGGGCCAGAGGAGCGGTCTTCCGGCTCATCTTCCTTGCTCTCTCCCTTCGCTTCTGTTCATCGTTGTACTAGCGATGGCACCCGTGCGGAGGTTCTCCACCACTTAAAAGGGGAAGGTGATGACCCACAAGTGTATGGGGTCAATCGTAGTCCTTTCGATAAGTAAGAGTGTCGAACCCAACGAGGAGCAGAAGGAAATGACAAGCATTTTTCAGCAAGGTAATTTCTGCAAGCACTGAAATTGTAGGTAACAGATAGTTTGATAGCAAGATAATTGGTAACGAGCAAATAACGGTAACGGTAAGTAAAGTGCAGTAAGGTAGCCCAATCCTTTTGTGGCAAAGGACAGACCAGAACAGTAACTTATAATAGGCAAAGCTTTCTTGAGGGTACAAGGAAATTTCGTCTAGTCACTTTTTATCATGTTGGTTTGATTTGCGTTCGCTACTTTGATAATTTGATATGTGGGTGGACCGGTGCTTGGGTGCTATTCTTACTTGAACAAACCTCCCACTTATGATTAACCCCCTCTCAAGCATCCGCAACTACGAGAAAAGTATTAAGATAAAATCTAACCATAGCATTAAACGTTTGGATCCAATTCAGCTCCTTACGAAGTAGCGCATAAACTAGGGTTTAAGCTTCTGTCACTCTAGCAACCCATCATCTAATAACTACTCCACAATGCATTCCCTTAGGCCCAAGGATGGTGAAGTGTCATGTAGTCGACATTCACATGACATCACTAAGGGAATCACAACATACATATCATCAAAATATCGAACACATATCAAATTCACATGATTACTTGCAACATGACTTCTCCCATGACCTCAAGAACAAAGGTAACTACTCACAAATAATATACATGCTCAATATCAGAGGGGTATTAAATAGCATAATGGATCTGAACATATAATCTTCCACAAAATAAACCACATAGTAATCAACTACAAGATGTAATCAACACTACTAGTCACCCACAGGTACCAATCTAAGGTTCTGGTACAAAGATTGAACACAAGAGATGAACTAGTGTTTGAGAGGAGATGGTGATGTTGAAGATGTTGATGAAGATTGGCCTCCCAAAGATGAGAGGGGTGTTGGTGATGACGATGGCTTCGATTTCCCCCTCCGGGAGGGTAGTTCCCCCGACGGGATCGCTCCACCGGAGGGCAAAAGTGCTCCTGCCCAAGTTCCACCTCGAGACGGCGGCGTTCCGTCCCAAAAGTCCTCTCCTTATTTTTTCTAGGTCAAAAGACCTTATATACTAGAAGATGGGCACCGGAGGTGGGCCGTGCTGGGTACAACCCACCAGGGCGCGCCTGGGGGGCCAGGCGCGCCCTCGTGTCTTGTGCTCACCAGGTTGGCCCCCTCCGGTAGTTATTCGCTCTAGTATTTATTATATAATCCAAAATAATTCTCCGTAAAGTTTTAGATTATTTGGAGATGTGCAGAATAGGTATCTGTGATGTGCTTTTTCAGGTCCAGAATTCCAGCTGCCGGTATTCTCCCTCTTTGTGTAAGCCTTGCATATTATTAGAGAAAAGGCATTAGAATCACTCCCTAAAGCATTATTATACATCAAAACATTATAAATAACAGTAGGAAATCATGACGCAAAATGGACGTATCAACTCCCCCAAGCTTAGACCTCGCTTGTCCTCAAGCGAAAGCCGATATTGAAAAGCATGTCGACATGGTTTGAGAGAGAGGTGTCGATAAAAACAAAATACGGACATAGTAGCATCATGCTTATTATTATAACAACAACAAACTTTATCATATAACTTATTCATATAACTTTTGTTGTCTAACTTCATCATATAACTTCTCATGAACAAGTAACAATTCATCACAACATAAAAGTATAAAGTATAAACCTTATTGAAAACCAACAAACTATGTTCTCAGTCAACTTTGCAACAACAATTCATCATATTTTCAGGAAGGGTCTCGTGTCGGAGCCTTTTGGCAAGTCCACATGCTCAACCATCATTTAGTTTTCTATGATTGCTAACACTCACAGCATACCCATGAGCAAAAAGTTTCGACCAGACACATAGAAAGATAGGGGCTTATAGTTTCTCCTCCCAACGTACTCACCTCAAGGGTGATGTCAACAATAATAACTCATGCTCACTCACATCCAACTGGATATATGTTCCTAGATCTTTCCTCACCACATGATGCTTGCAAAAAGAAAAAGTAAAAAGGAATAGGGAAGAATACTTTGACTCTTGCATAAAAGTAAATACATAAAAGTAAAAGATAGGACCTTCGCAGAGGGAAGCAGAGGTTGTCATGTGATTTTTGGTTTTTATTAATGTAAAAGAACGTCACACTATATTGCCCCCTATGATAGCAACCTTTATTATGCAGTCCGTCGTTTTTATTACTTTGCCATCATAGGTTTGTATAACGCTCAATTTTCTCTTACACTAATTGATCAAACACATTTAGAAGCAATTTTTATTGCCTTTGTGCACCGATGACAACTTACTTGAAGGATCTTACTCGATCCATAGGTAGGTATGGTGGACTCTCAAAATATGGATTTGGGTTTTGGGTTTTTGGATGCACAAGTAGTATCTCTACTTAGTGCGGAATTTTTGGCTAGCAAAGATATTGAGCAAGCACCACATGTTGAAGGATCTATGACAATATAACTTCTATGTGAATATGAACAAACATAAATCAATTCGTTGTCTTCCTTGTCCAACGTCAACAATTTTGGCATATAATATTTAATGTGGGCTCACAATCATAAAAGATGTCCAAGATAGTGTATTTGCATGTGAATCTTCTCTTCCCTTATTAATTCTTTCTTGAATTGCATCATTGACCAATGCTATGTTTGTCGATCTCCAATAAATTTTACCACTTATACTTTTCTTTATGTGATGTCATTACTTACCATAAGATTAGCATATGATTCTTTTCCATTTATTTCTCTTTCCTTTTATTTTGATTGCAACAAGAAAGTAAAGAAGCAAGAGCTCAAACTAAACTTTATTATATAACTCTCACTCGATTACATATACAGATAGATCACGAAACTAACACTCGAAAATACATCATACTAAACTTTTATTCAACTAAATCACGAAAAAGCTAAAGATCAAACGAAAATAGGTAAATGTGAATAAAAGTGATGGTGATACGATAACGAGCCACCTCCCCCATGCTTGGCTCAAGCCAAGGGGAATGCCCATACCCGTGTACTCAAGTCTCCTTTGGTGGCGAAGATGATGAAGGTGGTGGTGATGAAGTAACCTTCTTATTCAACTTATATTTGAGCATAAAATTTTCCTCCCTTAGATCATCATTCTCTAACTCGAGCTTTAATATCTTTTTGCATAATGCCGCCTTGCTCTCCTGCAGAAAACGAGATGGAATAAATTGAACCTCAGGTTTGTACCCTTTAGGGAGGCTTGACTTCTTGAATTCCACATGCATATCTCCGGGCTGAGGTAGTGGGTCATCCTCTTGCTCGGAGCTATCATCTTTTGTTTTGTTCATGGCAACGTCTTCCTCCTCGTACGTGGTCCATCCATAATGCTCCACTTCTGCATAGATCTTAGGGTTTGCAATATAGTCGGCAACATAGCTCTCCCCCTCTGAATCTTGAGATGACATATTTTTAGATCTGCCAGGAAAACAACACGAGACAAGAACAAGGGATTTTTCTGCGATGTAGTGGTCAAAACAATCAGGGGTATATGTAGAGAATTTTTTATCTTGGGAAGTAAGAATATGGAATGAAAACGGAGTCGGGATGGTGTCTGAGGTGGGCACAACCCACCAGGGCGCGCCCTGGTGTATCGTGCTCACGTCGGTTGTTTCCTATTTATTTCTTATTTTCCTAATTTTTGTAATATTCCAAAACTGACAGAAAATATTTTTGCGGATTTTTCGGAGTCCGTTTACTTATCGTATCACGTACCTCCTCTTTTCCAGAATTCTGGAGTGTTCCGAAAGGTTTCTTTTATGTGTTCCTCCGGTGTCATGGTTTGGATAACATTGCTTTCAACGTTAATGGGCGTACCTGAGATATAGTGTTTAATTCTTTGTCCATTGACCACCTTCGGGTTAGTTCCTTCGGCATTATTAATCTTGATAGCTCCAGAACGATAAACCTCTTCGATAATATATGGTCCTTCCCATTTGGACAGAAGCTTACCTGCAAAAAATCTTAAACGAGAGTTGAACAAAAGAACATAGTCTCCTATTTTGAATTCCCGCTTTTGGATTCTTTTGTCATTCCATCCTTTTACTTTTTCTTTGGATAGTTTGGCATTCTCATAAGCTTGGGTTCTCCATTCATCTAGTGAGCTAATATCAAATAGCCTCTTCTCACCGGCAAGTTTGAAATCATAATTGAGTTCTTTAATTGCCCAAAATGCTTTATGTTCTAACTCTAGAGGCAAATGACAAGCTTTTCCATATACCATTTATTATGGAGACATACCCATAGGATTTTTATAAGCTATTCTGTAGGCCCCTCGGTGCATTATCTAGTTTCTTAGACCAATTCTTTCGAGACCTATTGACATCTTAGGGACACAATGAACGGGACATACCCATCTACTATCAGCTATGGGATATATTATACCTGCTTCAAGGACCTTTAATATTTTAGTTCTTACCACTTCCTTCATCTTAGGATTCAATCGTCGTTGATGATCAACAACGGGTTTAGCATCAGGTTCCATATTAATCTTGTGCTGACATAGAGTGGGACTAATGACCTTAAGATCATCAAGAGTATATCCAATAGCAGCCCGATGCTTCCTCAGAATTTTTAATAATCTTTCTTCTTCATGTTGTGAAAGGTTAGCACTAATAATAACAGGATATATCTTTTTCTCATCAAGATAAGCATACTTCAAGGTGTCAGGCAATTGCTTTAATTCAAACACAGGACCACCTTTAGGTGGAGGAGGACCTCCAAGGGTTTCAATAGGCAAATTGTGTTTTAGGAGAGGTTGTTGTTCAAAGAAAATTTTATCTATCTCATTTCTTTCACGCAAGTGCATATCATTTTCATGGTCTAGCAGATATTGTTCTAGTGGATCAGTAGGAGGTACGGCAATAGAAGCAAGACCAATTATTTCATCCTTACTAGATAATTCTCTATCACGAGGTTGTCTACTAAACTTGGAAAAAATAAACTCATGAGACACATCACCAAAACTGACACCGACAGTTTGTTTTTCACAATCTATCTTAGCATTGACAGTGCGCAAGAAAGTTCTACCAAAGATAATGGGAGAAAAGTCATCTTGTGGGGAACCAAGAACTAGAAAATCAGTAGGATATCTCACTTTCCCACACAAAACTTCAACATCTCTAATAATCCCAAGTGGTGTGATGGTGTCTCTATTGGCAAGCTTAATAGTAACATCAATGTCTTCTATTTCAGCAGGTGCTATATCGTTCATAATTTCTTGGTATAAGGTAAAAGGAATAGCACTCACACTAGCACCCAAATCACATAAACCATGGTAGCAATGATCTCCTATTTTGACTGAGGCAACATGCATGCCCACTACAGGTCTATGTTTATCTTTTTCATCAGGTTTGGCAATTCTAGCAGCTTCATCACAGAAGTAAATAACATGTCCATCAATATTTTCTACCAAGAGATATTTAACCATTGCAACACTAGGTTCTACTTTAATTTGCTCAGGGGGCTTAGGTGCTCTAATATTACTTTTGCGAACCACAGTTGATACCATAGCATGTTCCTTTATCCTAACAGGGAAATGTGGTTTTTCAATATAGGCAGTAGGCACAACTGGATCAACATTGTAAATGATGGTTTCATCTTTATCTTTTATCGGTTCTTTAATTTCTTCTTTAATAGGGGGATGATATTTAAACCACTTCTCTTTAGGGAGATCAACATGAGTAGCAGATGATTCATAGAAAGAGGCTACTATCTCAGAGTCAAGTCCATATTTAGTGCTAAACTTGTGAAAAGCATCAGTGTTCATAAAAGATTTAACACAATCAAACTTAAGCTTTATGCCTGACTCATTACCTTCGTCGAGTTCCCAATCTTCAGAGTTGCGTTTAATTCTTTCTAAGAGATCCCACTTGAATTCAATAGTCTTCTTCATAAAAGAACCAGTACAAGAAGTATCGAGCATGGATTGATCATTATGAGAAAGCCGAGCATAAAAATTCCGAATAATAACTTCTCTCGGGATATCATGATTGGGGCATGAATATTAAATTGACTTAAGCCTCCCCCAAGCCAGAGCGATGCTTTCTCCTTCACGAGGCCAAAAATTATATATATAATTGCGATCACGATGAACTAGATGCATGGGATAAAACTTTTGATGGAATTCCAATTGCAATCGATTCCAGTTCCATGATCCAATATCATCACATAGCCTATACCATGTCAATGCTTTTCCCTTCAAAGATAAATAGAAAACCTTCTTCTTAGCTTCATCTCCGGATAAACCTACAAGCTTAAATAATCCACAAATTTCATTCACATGTAATAGGTGCATATCAGGATGTTCAATTCCATCTCCTGCATATGGATTAGCTAGCAATTGTTCTACCATACCCGAAGGAATTTCATAACCAATATTTTCAGTAGGTGCAGTAGGTGGAGGGGCAACTAATTGTGGTTCCGGTCGAGGTGAAGATACCCCGAACAAACCCCTCAAAGGATTGTTTTCCATAATAGCAAGTGACAATAAATTTCAGCACGTAGTATTAGTTTTTCCTTACCGATTTCCACTTACCAAGAGCTCTTCACTCCCCGGCAACGGCACCAGAAAAGAGTCTTGATGACCCACAAGTATAGGGGGTCAATCATAGTCCTTTCGATAAGTAAGAGTGTCGAACCCAACGAGGAGCAGAAGGAAATGACAAGCGTTTTTCAGCAAGGTAATTTCTGCAAGCACTGAATTTGTAGGTAACAGATAGTTTGATAGCAAGATAATTGGTAACGAGCAAATAACGGTAATGGTAAGTAAAGTGCAGCAAGGTAGCCCAATCCTTTTGTGGAAAAGGACAGGCCAGAACAATAACTTATAATAGGCAAAGTGTTCTTGAGGGTACACGGGAATTTCGTCTAGTCACTTTTATCATGTTGGTTTGATTTGCGTTCACTACTTTGATAATTTGATATGTGGGTGGACCGGTGCTTGGGTGCTGTTCTTACTTGAACAAACCTCCCACTTATGATTAACCCCCTCGCAAGCATCCACAACTACGAGAAAAGTATTAAGATAAAATCTAACCATAGCATTAAACGTTTGGATCCAAATCAGCTCCTTACAAAGTAGCGCATAAACTAGGGTTTAAGCTTTTGTTACTCTAGCAACCCATCATCTAATAACTACTCCACAATGCATTCCCTTAGGCCCAAGGATGGTGAAGTGTCATGTAGTCGACGTTCACATGACACCACTAAGGAAATCACAACATACATATCATCAAAATATCGAACACATATCAAATTCATATGATTACTTGCAACATGACTTCTCCCATGACCTCAAGAACAAAGGTAACTACTCACAAATAATATTCATGCTCAAGATCTGAGGGGTGTTAAATAGCATAATGGATCTGAACATATACTCTTCCACCAAATAAACCATATAGTAATCAACTACAAGATGTAATCAACACTACTAGTCACCCACAGGTACCGATCTGAGGTTCCGGTACAAAGATTTAACACAAGAGATGAACTAGAGTTTGAGAGGAGATGGTGATGTTGAAGATGTTGATGAAGATTGGCCTCCCAAAGATGAGAGGGGTGTTGGTGATGACGATGGCTTCGATTTCCCCCTCCGGGATGGAAGTTCCCCCGGCGGGATCGCTCCGCCGGAGGGCAAAAGTGCTCCTGCCCAAGTTCCGCCTCGAGACGGCGGCGTTCCGTCCTGAAAGTCTTCTCCTTATTTTTTCTTATATACCAGAAGATGGGCACCGGAGGTGGGCCATGCTGGGCACAACCCACCAGGGCACGCCTGAGGGGCCTGGCGCGCCCTGGGATATTGTGCTCACCAGTGTGGCCCCCACCAGTAGTTATTTGCTCCATTATTTATTATATAATCCAAAATAATTCTCCGTAAAGTTTGAGCTTATTTGGAGATGTGCAGAATAGGTATCTCTGATGTGCTTTTTCAGGTCCAGAATTCCAGCTACCGGTATTCTCCCTCTTTGTGTAAACCTTGCATATTATGAGAGAAAAGGCATTAGAATCACCCCCTAAAGCATTATTATACATCAAAACATTATAAATAACAGTAGGAAATCATGATGCAAAATGGATGTATCAGAAGGCAGTGGCGGATGAGGCGAGAGTGCCAAAACCGGCGAGGGGGCGAGGCCGCCCTCGTTTGTCCACCGTTGCACCTGGGGTGCCCTCCAGGGGGTGTGGGCGCCCTCCGCTGGTGACCCATGCCATCTCGAGCGGTCATGGAGGGATCTCAGCCCACGGGCACGGACGCGGGGGGCGAGGTGGCCGTGTGTGGAGTAGGAGGAATGGTGCAGCCGCTCGGCCATCCCGGTCGTGGAGCCACTCCGCCGACGCGGACCGCGAGTTCATCATGGGGATGTACAGCCAGCCCCGCACCTAGCTCCGGCTCCCAGACTCCTTCGCGGGGGAGATGGCGGGGCGATGCCCCTGGGCCTATGGATGTAGCTAGACGGTTGCTGCAACGGGTCTTCCTGGGTGGCGACAGAGTTCAATCCCCTCGGCTTCATGTTCTTGAAGCGGGGGTGGAAGTCGTTCGCCCTCGCTCGTGACTCGAAGGAGGGGCATGTTCTCCACTTCAAGTTCGACGGGGCCGCCACGCTCTACATGAAGATCTTGTGGGAGACCGGCGATCGCCTGGGTTGTTGCATGGAGAGTGACAGCAGCGACGGCCGCAACTCTTCCGGCGACGACGGCGATGACAGCTCTTCCTCCGGGGGAAGCGGGAGTGACGACGACACCCCGGGCGTCTGTGTCAAGGAGGAAGACTCTGACTAGGTGCGGGCGGCGCCAAAGTTGGGATCTTGGAGGCGGCGCTGGTCGAGCCCGGCCCTCCTTCTCCTGTGTTGTTTTTGCTTTTTTGTGGTGAACCATGCTGACCCCGCGGGGGCATGTAAGAAGGATTATGGCCCTCGCGCCTTAAGTCTAATGTTGTTCTTGGTCGAGGATGAATTTGTTCTCAGCACTTCTCGTCGGGCTTGTCCTCTTCTTCACGATTGCCTTAACGCTCTGCATCGCTAGGACCCAGCCCCCGAGCGCGACTCAGCCATCGCTGGTGTCTCAGGTCATGATGCCCGGGACAGTCCAGGAGGTGAGGGGCCCGAAGTCCAGTAGGAACTCCCAAGGCGCGATGCTCAGGAGGTCCCCCTTGACGCACAAGTGACTCACGCGAGAGAAAAGGCCTCCGCGTGGGCGTAGTTACGGTGAGGAGGCTCATTACCGAAGATCACCGAGTCGCAGAGGGGCGGTTAACTTAATTTCCCGGGGAGCGTCGCGAGGCGGGAACGTCCTGCGAGAGGCTCACGTGGCGCGGAGGCGCATCCTTCCAAAGTTTGCTTCCCCATCTTCTATCTTGCAATGAATCGATGCAAGCCCCGCGAGGGGCACGTGAAAGACCGATGTCTTTTGCAACCAACGTCCTTTCAGTTTAACCCATGTGTCTGCTTCTGGGGTTCACTTGCGGAGTTCCCCTCTTTTTCTTTGCTTGCTTAGGTGCCCTGCATCGTCGGAACCCAACCCCCGAGCGAGCCTCATCCGTTGCTGGTATGTCAGGTCACGATGCCTGGACAAAGCCAGGAGGTGAGGAGCTTCGGGGGATAGTGAAGGCTCCTGAGGCGCGATGCTCAAGACCCCCCTACAGCGCGCGAGCGGCCCGTGCGAGGGAAAATAGTAGCCATGGTGAGGCTGCCCCAGGGGGTTCTCGTACCTAGTTCTCTGCAACGCCAACAAGTTGTTACTTGCCGGACGTGCCTTGTGAGACCCTCGAGCAGTCCGCCTCAACGAGAATCCTTGCGCGTGAGGCGCTTCACTTTTAATGATGCACGCTCGCTGGTTTGCGCTTGGGTATCACATGAGGAGACCAGACGCCAAGGGCGTACCAGACTCCAAGGGCCTACCAGACACCAAGGGCCTTGGTGGGGTGACGTGCGCGGGAGCAGGCCCGTGGACCAGGGCCCAGTTTTTTGGCACTGCTGGGGCCGACCCGAGCACATGCACCGCGTCCAGCCCCCGCTCGCGTGAGGCCCAAGGGGGAGCTGGCGAGCGCGTGCCGCGGAGGCTGGCTAGCGGCTGTTGTGCTAGGGCCGGTTTGCCTCGAGGTCTGAGTGGCCCGCGGGGGCACTCTCAGTTGAATTCTCCGCCAGCGCGGAGCATGGGGATTCCACTTGGGTGTGGGCATGATCATAGTTTGATCGTTCCGCCAACGAGGAGCATGGGGCTTCCACGTGGGCGTGGGCATGGTCGCAATTCGACCGTTCCGCCAGCGCGGAGCATGGAGCTTCCACTTGGGTGTGGGCATGGTCACGATTCAACCGTTCCACCAGCACGGAGCATGGGGCTTCCACTTGGGCATGGGCATGGTCGCGATTCGACCGTTCCGCCAGCGCGGAGCATGGGGCTTCCGCTTGGGCGTGGGCATGGTCGTGATTCGACCGTTCCGCCAGCACGGAGCATGGGGCTTCCGCTTGGGCGTGGGCATGGTCGTGATTCGACCGTTCCGCCAGCATGGAGCATGGGGCTTCCACTTAGGCGTGAGCATGGTCGCGATTCGACCGTTCCGCCAGCATGGAGCATGGGGCTTCCACTTGGGTGTGGGCGGGAGTCCTCCCAAGGCCAAGGGGTGGCGCACCGGGAGGCTCCATGGCGTGTACAGCCCCACCTCATTCTTACGTGAGAGGGTCACGGGTGGCGCTTGCGGAAGGGTCGGACGCTCCAAGCACAGGGCCCGGGAGCTCCCTCCCAAGTCCCCATGCGTTTTGCGCCTGGCTCTTGACGCGATGACACGCTCTCATGACATGGGGGCGATGCGCACCGGGCGGCCGCCGATGCATGGCGCTCAAGGTGATGGAGCACCAAGCTAGCAGCCATACGAGCTGGGCCGCACCCCGGCTCGCTCACCCGCGAGGGTGTCTCCAGGACGCTGCTTCATGCACCGTAGGTCGTTGCTAGGGAGGGGGCGATCGTGCGTCCCCCTGAAGTTGGCGACGAACTGCTCGCAGAGCTCGCTCCATGAAGAGATCGACTCCTCGGGCATAGTCATGGGCCAGAAGCGCGCGCCATCCTTGAGGACCATGGGAAACCAATTCGCCATGACCTTGTCGTCGCCGTCCGCCGCCTCGATGTTCAGCGCATAGAGCCGGAGGAACTCCGTGGGGATGGGGACGCCATCGTAGCGCGGGGGCGCTCGGGCACTAACTTGACGGGCCAAACCACCCGGTGCGGCTCGCGAGTGAAGGCCCGGCAACCCACGCTGCTCGAAAGGACGCCACGCGTGAGGGTGGCCTGGTTCTGGTGCCCGGCCGTCGCTACATCCCGGATGGTCTGGTCCTCGCGCCGGCTCTGCATTCCTTGCTTGGCGGGGCCTTGGATGGGCGACAACTACTTTTTGCTTGGGGGTGTGGCAACCTCGCGAGGTCCAGCGCCTCCTTCGTCTTCCAAATGCGCAACTGCGACAGCTCTGCAGGCACGCTCAATGCAACAAACCGCGTCCTTCTCATCGTAGGTGGCAGTGATGACGCCGCTATAGCCAGGCATCTTGAGGATGTTGTAGCCATAGTGGACCACTGCCATGAACTTGGCTAGCGCCGGGTATCCCAGGATTGCATTGTACGGGAGGCCAATGTGCGCCACGTCGAAGTCGATGAGCTCGGTGCGGTAGTTATCGTGCGTGCCGAAGGTGACGCGAAGGCGGACCTGCCCCTGGGGAATGGTGGGGCCACCGGACACCCCAAAGAATGGCCTGGTAGGCATCAGCTGGTCGTAGGGCACCTGGAGTGTCTCGATGGTCTCGACAGAGAGTATGTTGAGGCCGACGCCTCCATCAATGAGGGTCTTGGTGACTAAGACATTGCTGATGGTGGGGGTGCACGGCATGGGAAGCGCGCCCGCAACAGCCATGGATTTGAAGCTGTCCCTGGTGTCGAAGGAGATGGCGTACTGCGACCATTTGAGGGGCCGTGCTGCCTATGGCTTTGGGAGAGCGGCGTTCACCTCACGAGAGAACTGCTTGAACAGACGGTTCGACGCAGGGGCATGGGCTCCACCGAGGATACATGCTACCGCTCGAGGCTCCTGATAGCCCCCAGCTCCCACGTCGTGCTGGTTGTTGTCGTTCCTCCTAGGCGGCGACGGCAGCGGCGGGAGAGCAGCGTTGTCTTGAGGGCGCGCCTCACGAGGCTGTTCACGCCAGGCGCCCTCACGCTACTGATCGCGCCAGCCATCCTCATGAGGCTGCTCATGCCAGCCCTGGCAGGGGTTGCTATTGCGGTTGTCCCACCTGCCGCCGCTGCGGCCGCCTCCGCGATCATTGTTGTCTGAGCTTCGGCCGACGCGTTCTTCCCGAAGGGCCTTGATCTCTTGGCAGTCCTCGATGTTGTGGGTGCGCATGTTGTGGTAGATGCAGAGCAGACGGCGGTCCTTCTCGGGCACATGAAGGCCGCGACCGTGCTTCTGCTAAGGCTCCGCCGCGAGCACGACAGGGCCCTTGCGCTTGGCTTCCTTGCCCTTTGCCTTGTTGTCGTCGGGCGTGGCATTCGGGTCGTCGTGGATGAACAGGCGTCCCTCTTCGGCCTTGGCACACTTGTCAGGGATGTTGAACAGCTCTAGAGCCGAGCTTAGGCTGTCGTTGATGGCGAGCTTCTCGCACATCCGGACGTCCTTGACGCCGTTGGTGAACGCCATGATGATGGCTTCGTCCGAGGCACGCAGGATCTTGTTGCGCACCTGGCTGAAGCGCTGGATGTACTTGCGTAGGGTCTCTCCGGGGCACTTCTTCACGCGCCGCAGGTCATTGACGGAGAGAGGGCGGTCGTGCATGCCCCTGAAGTTGGCGACGAACTTCTCGCAGAGCTCGCTCCGCGAAGAGATCGACTCCACAGGCAGGTTCATGAGCCAGCAGCGTGCGCCATCCTTAAGGGCCATGGGGAACCAGTTCACCATGACCTTGTCGTCTCCATTCGCCTCCTCCATGCTCAATGCGTACAGCCGGATGAACTCCGTGGGGTCCCGGATGCCGTCGTAGCGCGGGGGCAGCTCAGGCTTGAACTTGACGGGCCAAACCACCCGACGCAGCTCACGAGTAAAGGCCCGACAGCCTACGCTGCTTGATGGGACTCGACGTGCAAGGGCGGTCCGGTTCTGGCGCCCAGCTGCCGCGACGTCCTTGACGATCCAGTCCTGGCGCTGGTGCTGCTGCTCAAGGATCACATGTGCGTCGGGCGGCGCACGGCGGACGATCTGGCAGCTATCTTCGTCCTGAGCGTGCGGAGGCGCTCCACGAGGCTGGTCGCGCGGGCGCGCATCGCGCCAAGGCTCGACCGGGTCGTTGTGCTGGGGAGGTGGTGGAGGCGCTCCGTGCGCCACGTCCCCAGCGCGAAAGGTGGAGGACGAAGCGAGCGAGAGGGTGCCGGGGCTTCTCCGACGGTGGTGACGAGCTCAGTGATGCGTCCCAACCAGGCGTCATAGCCAGCGTTCGTCGGGCGGTAGCGCGGCAGCTCGCGCGCCATGAGCATCGCGGCCTGCGCGGTCACCTGCCCAAGGCTAGCGTGGAAGGAGGAAGCCGTGGCAGTGCGGCCGTCCTGCTGCACAGAGGGGTGCATGGAGGAGTCCTGCTGCTCGCGGGCAGCGGGGTCTGTGGCGGTGGCAGCTTGGCGCCGGCTGAAAGGACGTGGATGTCGCCTAGAGGGGGGGACAAGCACTTTAAAATAATTATGGTTTAGGCTTGAACAAATGCAGAATAAAACTAGCGTTTAATATGTCAAGCACAAAACCTAAAACAACTAGGCTCACCTATGCGCACCAACAACTTATGCTAAGCAAGATAAACAACTGAATGATAGCAAGATATATATCATGAAACAATATGGCTATCACAAAGTAAAGTGCATAAGTAAAGGGCTCGGCTAAGAGATAACCGAGGCACGCGGAGACGACGATGTATCCCGAAGTTCACACCTTTGCGGATGCTAATCTCCGTTTGGAGCGGTGTGGAGGCACAATGCTCCCCAAGATGCCACTAAGGCCACCGTAATATCCTCACGCCCTCGCACAATGCAAGATGCCGTGATTCCACTAAGGGACCCTTGAGGGCAGTCACCGAACCCGTACAAATGGCGACCCTTGGGGGCGGTCACCGAAACCCGTACACTTTGGCAACCCTTGGGGCGGTCACCGGTACCCGTACAAATTGCTCGGGGCAATCTCCACAACCTAATTGGAGACCCCGATGCTTGCCCGGAGCTTTACACCACAATGATTGAGCTCCGAGACACCGCCAACCGTCTAGGGCGCCAAGGCACCCAAGAGGAACAAGTTCTAGGGTGCTCAAACACCCAAGAGTAATAAGCTTCTCAAACTTCACTTCCACGTATCACCGTGGGGAACTCAAACCTATGCACCAAATGCAATGGCAAGGGCACATGGAGTGCCCAAGTCCTTCTCTCCCAAATCCCACCACAACAACTAACGCTATGGATGAAAATGAGAGGAGGAACTAAGATGAACACGAAGAACTCCAATATCTAGATCCAAGGGGTTCCCTCACATAGAGGAGAAAGTGATAGGTGCAAATGTGGATCTAGATCTCCTCTCTCTTTTCCCTCAAGAACTAGCAAGAATCATTGGAGGGATTGAGAGTTAGCAAGCTCGAAGAAGGTCAACAATGGGGGGCAAACTCGAGCTCTAAGGAAAGAGGACCATTGGGGAAGAAGCCCCCCTTAAATAGTCCCCCCAAATCCAACCGTTATGCCCACAAGTCGTGCTCAAGTGGTACTACCGCTCGGGGGAGCGGTACTACTGCTTAGCACGGTCAAAACAGCCCAACGAGGTAGAAAACATGAGTGGTAGTTCTGCCAGAGAGGTAGTACCGCTCGGGGGTGAGGTAGTACCGCTTAAGAGGTACTACCGCTCTACTACCGCTCGCCACACACAAAGCTAAAAATAAGCGGAAGTGCTGCGGTAGTAGGGATCGGAAGTACCGCATAAGCGGTACTACTGCTCGGGGGAGAGGTAGTGCCGCTTGAGAGGTACTACCGCTTAAAGCAGTACTTCAGCCCAAGCAAAACCGAAACCGCCATAACTTTCACATACGGACTCCAAAATGAGCAAACTCAAGCTTGTTGGATAGATGACGACAAGTACTATCAAGCAATGGAGAATAAATGCCAATAGGATAAGGAAGAAGACCTCCCCAAGAATTATCCGGCAAAATCTCCAATACCGAAAACACAAATATGATACATACGAAAACCGTTTTCGATGAGCTTGAGCTTATCATGATGAAGAGCATAAGCTCAAAAACTCCCAAAGCGAAAAGCCAAACAAGAACCAAGAAAGATGATGATGCCAAGAATGCAATGGTTTGAGCTCTCAACGAACGATACGATCAAGCCACCCACTTGAGAGCCCCCCTTGATAGTACGGCTATCGATCCAATAACCCGGTCTTCCAACTACCACCATGAGACCGCTAAAATAGAAAACCCTATCAAGGTCAGATCTTTGCCTTGCGCATAGTCCACTTGAGCTAGATGATGATGATCTTTTCCTCCTCAAGACGGACCACCTTTCTTGATTGCGCCGGCTCGATGAAGACTAATAGATTTCTCCCCCATGCTCCACTATGGGTGAGCCACTCTTCGGCATATCTTCACATGTCCATTGTCACCACAATGGATGGCAAGCTTCAAGCATGATCTCTCCGTGATGCTTCACTTGAACTTGCACACCGCAACCTTGATGATGATCACCACTTGATGTCATCCTCCATGGGTTGTATGGGATCTTCCTCTTGATGCAAGCCCATGGAAATATACCTAACCCCACAAAGAACTCTCACGTAGACCATGGGTTAGTACGCAAACCGTAATGGACAATGCTTACCATACCATGGGATCACTTGATCCCTCTCGATACATCTTGTACGCTTTGTGTGTTGATCAACTTGATTCACTCTTTGACTTAGTCTTGATCAACCTTGTATCTTATCTTCTCTCTTCATAAAGATGATGTCTTGAAGGTAAACATGAATGCTCACACAATCTTCTTCTTCAAGACATGCTTGCAATAAGCTCAACTCTCACATGACCAATCTTTGGATAAATCCTTGAAAACCACCTTGGTCACCATATAAACTACTTAAAACCAACAGATGAACTACAAGAAGTGCCTATGGACGAATCCTTCGAATATAACTCAATGCAACCATTAGTACATAGGGATTGTCATCAATTACCAAAACCACACATGGATAAATGTGTTCTTACAATCTCCCCCATTTTGGTAATTGATGACAACCACTTTCAAGAGAGTTTATATAAGGAAATAAGCACAACCAAGCTCACACATGCAAAGCAATAATGCATGGGTATGATATGCAAATGCTTAAGCAATCAAAAGCAAAACTCTTTAAACTTTCCAAACTAAACTCTCTAAACTTCTCTCCCATTGGCATCGATTGCCAAAATGGACGAAAAGCTTAGAAAGCCAATATAATAGGCGTTCCACTAAAAAGTGTGTATTTCTCAAAATATGAGTGCAATGAAATACACATATCCAATGATAAGTAGTTGGAGGAAAACAAACTATATTGAGGATCCAAAGATTGCAAAAAGGATCGTATGGCACAAAGACATACAAAAGAGTGAAGCAAGCAATCAAAAGATACCAATTGGACCAAACAACCACATGATCCAACGAGCCACATAAATAGAAGATATTATGATATGGGCAAAGGAGTGTTTTAAAGAAACTAGAGAAGCTCCCCATGATTTGTGCACTATTAAGAATTTTTGTATTTGGATACAAGAGCATAAAATAGGATCATCACTCCCCCAAAATCAATAGAAACACACAACAAGTGCAAGCAAGTACATAAGACAATAAGCATATCACTTGCACTAAACATATGGTTGAGCTACATGTAGAAGAGGCAACTTAAGAGTAGACTCAACCAAAATGATGTGTGTGAGCCATGGCAAAGCACTTGAGAAGACTAATATAAGGATGAGCATTAAGCATCAACATAGTCTTGATGAAATGAGACACAAAGTGCAAGACATATCCTCCCCCCCCCCCACACACACACTCACTACTAGCAAATGGGTTCACAAGCTTACTATTACACAAATTAAAAACCAAAGCTTGTGGCAACCCATGGTGAAGATAAGAAATAATAGCCTTGTCAAGAGGAGGGATACCAATTGAATGGCAAACCCTCGTCAAGACAAGCATGAGGAAAAATAATCTTCACCACCAAAGAGTGCATCAGGATGCAAGGATATAAGATACGCACTCAAGACAAATTCTTTCACGAAACCACCAAGGAAACAAAAGGGAATGCAACGGTGGACGTGAAAGAAAAGAGGATATCAACTAGAGATGTAACTTATCTCATGTGTATAAGATTCTAGGTGGAAGACAATCATGATGATATATATCCACAAAGAAGGATGTACACACGAAATAGTTACAAGAAGGAACGAGCAAGATATCCAAAAGGAAGTCATAAATATACCAATAAGATCTTTGCTTGAAAGCATAGCACATGGCCTAATATTTTCTTATTGTACATAAATGAACTTCCAGCACACGAACATCAAAGACATCACAACTAGCAACAAGAGATCATCTTTGGGATGCTTTGAGAAAGGAAACAAGTACCACAAGAATGAATCAAGAAATTCATGCCATGATGCAACCTACAAAAGGTTGAATGCAACAAATGTATGCACGAAGTAGATACTTGTTACGGAGATAACATTGGATTGATGTAGTAGATAATGGTTCATCGATCATCCTAGCTTGGCTCCAATAAGCACATGGTGTCAACACCTTCCTTGTAAGTGAGCCGAGCATCCAATGCATCTCCAATTGTTCCTAGAACAACAACACAAACAGAATGGTACCCAAACTCATCGGGACCAAAGTGTTAGAGAACCAACAATACATAGGACAAACTCCACATAACTATGTGCATATAGGTATGAAATTGAATTTCATGCACACTTTAGCCAATATATGACATGGTGGAGTTTTCCCTATATATTGGGTCAAAGAAAGAAAGCATGCCAAAGAAAGTACATATAGTAGATATGCATGCTCAAGGCTTTCAAGAATCAAATCAACACATAGTTGATAAGATACCAAAAGACAAGGTATCAAGTGAGCATAAGATACCAAACGAAAAATTATCACTTGAAGGATACCAATTAAAATATACATCAAGGAATGATATATCCATCGACACATGCCAAATAAAAGGAAACAAGATACCAATTGAAGGAAAACAAACAAGAGGTATCAAGTTCCCAAAAGAGAGCTAGGATCCAAACAAACCAAGCCCTCTACAAATTTTCATGATGGCACAAAGCACAATAAAGAAAAGGCTTGCCTTCCACCAACACACACTTGATAGGGATCAAAAGATTTTATGATAAACACATAATGAGAGTGTTCTAAAGAAAATAGGATAGCTCCCCCAAGAGATGAGCAGTATAGAGAATTTTCATTTGAATACAACATGCACAAGATGGGATCATCACTTTCCCTATATCCATTAAAACACTAGACATGTTCAAAAATATCCATAAGAGGCAAGGAAGACAAACGGATAATCAAAATCCACTATAAAGATTATTTGCAATTTCTACCGCATAAAAGAATACCAATTTTCAAAGGACAAGAAGTATTTGGTAGAAATTCCATTGGTAGATTGCAAAGATATACAACATCATCTTCACACCAAAATCATAAGCAAATGACGCTTGTAGAGCTAACATGCCACCTAGGAACAAGATAATTTACAATATCAACTCTAAGTGGCAATACCTCAATTGTACAAATTTACTAGGCTTGTGATATGCACATAGCATATTACTCCCCCATAATGTGATAACCCAAAAATAATTAACAAGTGGCAAATGAAATCCAACAAGAGATAATTAATGGACCATTTAGAATTTGAATTTCTCATGAGAAGACATACCACGTAGAGACTAAATAATATTGTAATATCAATACTAAGTGGTATTCCTCATGTACACACATTTGTAGGATTGTGAAGTGCACAAAGCACATCACTCCCCCAAAATGGGATAATCCATTAACTTCTCAAAAGATCCAGCTAAGATACAAACAAAATGCAAAAAGGCTCAACACAAGACTCGCACATACATGATATGCAACCCACCATACATACTTGATTACTCAAGATAAACAAATAGGAAGCATAACATATATAAACACATGCAAGGTACAAAACCACAACATGCAAAGGGGCAAGTAACTAACAATGTATTCAATTTAAGTACAAGTTACCGCAAGGAGGAACATTGGTTATAAGATAGTAACTTGACAATCCAAATGACTTGGCTTGAGACAATATGAATGATGAAGACCCCTTAGTTCTTCATAATGTATCCAAGTCTCCAATGCCCTACAACAACACCTATTGATCAATTTTGAGCTTGTTGGTCCCCAACCAAGTTGGGTCCTAAGAGGTTAGTCACAATAGGTTTGGCTACCCAAATGGTTCTTTTCTTGACACCACTTTGAGTACCAACACATTTGGTAAACACATTGCCAAGCTTATCCTTCCCAAGAGAATATATATCATCAATAATGATTGGGTTGGATAGGTTACCTTTCGTGCAAGAAGAAGCGAAGTGACCCTTCTCATGACATAAGTAGCAACATCTACCCTTTACTTTCTTCTCAATTGATTTCTCAACTTGAGGAGTGGTGGCTTGGGTCTTCTTGGGAAGAGGCCTTTCTTCAACTTGTGGTTGAGCATGAGATTGAAATTGTGGTTGCTTCCCTTGTTGCCTGTTACTTTGAGGCTTCTTCTTCAATCGGCAATATCTTACATGGTGCCCTTCTATTTTGCACTTGAAGCAAGTAATCTTGGCTGAATTCTTGACTTGTTCTTGGCCCTTCTTGTTGTAGCTTTTGGACTTCTTATTCTTATTGGAGTTGAATCCAAGTACACCTTTGTCATTTGGGGATTTTTGCACACTCAAGATATTGTTGAGTGTGGACTTCCCTTCATGACCCTTTTCCAAGTATCTCCTCAAAGAAGTGACTTGGGACTTGAGCTCTTTGATTTCCTCTACATGGTTAGTATCAAAACAAGTACCAGAGGAAGTATAGGTTTCATCGTTAGAGCAACAAGGCAAGGAAAGTAATTCATCACAAGATGTAGCAACATTATGACTAGATGAGTTACGAGGACTAGCGCATGGCAATAAAGCATTTTGACTAGATGTAGTGCTAATGTCCACATGAGGCTCACTAGATGTTACCTTAGTAGTACCAGCCTCATGAGCTATCTTTAACACATTATGGGATACTAGAAGATCACCATGAATGCTAGAAAGCTTTTCATGACTTTTTTCTAATTTCTCATAATTGCTAGATAGCACCTCAAGTTGATTCCTTAGCTTAACATTCTCCTTTAATATGGATGCTTCACAAGAAATAGAGTTAGTAGCACATGCATCATCATTAAAAACAAGAGGAGAAGGCAACTTGACAAGCTCTTTTAAATATGAAGCTTCAAGTTGAGCATGAGACTCGGTGAGTTCGATGAGCGAACTCTTAATGACCCTTGAGCCATTTTCGAGGTGCTCAAAGTCCTCAATAAGTTTAGCATGTGCAACTTCAAGCTTATCATTTTTAGTTCTAAAGTCATTAGTCACCTCGAGAGCTCTATCATGGGATTCCTTTAATCTAGATAATTCTAGAGCAAAGGTCTCCTCAAGAGATTCCTTGGTGGTTTGTTCATTTTCAAGAGCTTGAGATAGCTCCGCAATCTCATTAGAGTAATCGCACTCATGACCTTCCATTTTATCAATGTTGGCCTCATTCTCCTCGAGATGACCTTCCAACTCCTTAATATATTTCTTGCCCTCAATGGCAATAGACATGATTTACATGAAGTTGGAACGAGCAATTTAATCCTTATGAAGAGCTCTAAAAATCATTTCTCCCTTAATTTTTAAGGAAGCAATATTATCACTCTCTTCATGATTACCCTCATCCTCATTATCATCAACATCATCACCATGAGATATATTGGGATTCAAGGTAGGAGATACCTTTGAAGCCTTAGCCATAAGGCAAAAGTGAGAAATAATAGATGATCATGTAGGATCCCTTGAAGCACCATTAAAGACCACATCTTGTTCCGTGGAGTGTTGGGTTTCCTCTACATTGTTAGCACAACAAGTCGAGGAAAATGATGCATTTTTATCACGACAACAAGACATGGCAAGCATATCATCATGAGATTTAGTGAACCAATTTCTACATGATATGCAAGGACTATCAACACAAGCATGTGAAACATTTAGAGTGCTCGAAGTGTTAAAGTCAAAAGATGAAGCATTGCAATAAGATAGTGATGAAGTATCATCAACAATAAGCCCACTATCGTCATTAAAATGATCACCACTACTCACCATATCATTACTTTGTGGCAATCCACATGTAGGTGAATTATATGAAGTTGAGAAGACAACACGACCGGAAGTGGAGGGAGAACAATCATCCCTACAAATCTTGGACACACCATATTTATTTTGAAGCTTTGTCCACAACTCATGAACATCCCGGAACGGCATGAGTTGAAATATAACTACAATGCTCAAAGCATCAAAAAGCACATTAGAAGCTTGAGCATTGAGATAAGAGTTTTTCTCATCCTCTAAAGATATGTGTGTCCATGACCCTAAAGAGATTAAGCATGCGAATTACCCAAAAATCAAAATTTGTGCCGTCGAAACTAAGAGTGTCACAGAATACTAATCCCCTAGTCGAGATCCTTACTCTCTAGGTGGTAAAACCTCATAATGAGAGACCTAGCTCTGATACCAATTGAAAGGACGTGGATGTCGCCTAGAGGGGGGTGAATAGGCGCTTTAAAATAATTACGGTTTAGGCTTGAACAAATGCAGCATAAAACTAGCGTTTAATATGTCAAGCACAAAACCTAAAAAAACTAGGCTCACCTATGCGCACCAATAACTTATGCTAAGCAAGATGAACAAATGAGTGATAGCAAGATATATATCATGAAACAATATGGCTATCACAAAGTAAAGTGCATAAGTAAAGGGCTCGGGTAAGAGATAACCGAGGCACACGGAGACGATGATGTATCCCGAAGTTCACACCCTTGCGGATGCTAATCTCCGTTTGGAGCGGTGTGGAGGCACAATGCTCCCCAAGATGCCACTAAGGCCACCGTAATCTCCTGACGCCCTCGCACAATGCAAGATGTCATGATTCCACTAAGGGACCCTTGAGGGCGGTCACCGAACCCGTACAAATGACGACCCTTGGGGGCGGTCACCGGAACCCGTACACTTTGGCAACCCTTGGGGGCGGTCACCGGTACCCGTACAAATTGCTCGGGGCAATCTCCACAACCTAATTGGAGACCCCGACACTTGCCCGGAGCTTTACACCACAATGATTGAGCTCCGAGATACCACCAACCGTCTAGGGCGCCAAGGCACCCAAGAGGAATAAGCTCTAGGGTGCTCAAACACCCAAGAATAATAAGCTTCTCAAACTTCACTTCCATGTATCACCGTGGAGAACTCAAACCTATGCACCAAATGCAATGGCAAGGGCACATGGAGTGCCCAAGTCCTTCTCTCCCAAATCCCACCACAACAACTAACGCTATGGATGAAAATGAGAGGAGGAACTAAGAAGAACACGAAGAACTCCAATATCTAGATCCAAGGGGTTCCCTCACATAGAGGAGAAAGTGATAGGTGGAAATGTGGATCTAGATCTCCTCTCTATTTTCCCTCAAGAACTAGCAAGAATCATTGGAGGGATTGAGAGTTAGGAAGCTCGAAGAAGGTCAACAATGGAGGGCAAACTCGAGCTCTAAGGAAAGGGGACCATTGGGGAAGAAGCCCCCCTCAAATATCCCCCCCCCCCCGAATCCAACCGTTATGCCCACAAGTCGTGCTCAAGTGGTACTACCGCTCGGGGGAGCGGTACTACTGCTTAGCACGGTCAAAACAGCCCAACGAGGTAGAAAACATGAGTGGTAGTTCTGCCAGAGAGGTAGTACCGCTCGAGGGAGAGGTAGCACCGCTTGAGAGGTAGTACCGCTCGGGGGAGAGGTAGTACCTCTACTACCTCTTGAGAGGTACTACCGCTCTCCACTACCGCTCTACTACCGCTCGCAACACAGAGAGGTGAAAATAAGCGGAAGTGTTGTGGTAGAAGGGAGCGGAAGTACCGCATAAGCGGTACTACCGCTCGGGGGAGAGGTAGTACCGCTAGAGAGGTACTACCGCTCTCTATTACCGCTTAAAGCAGTACTTCAGCCCAAGCAAAACCGAAACCGCCATAACTTTCACATACGGACTCCGAAATGAGCAAACTCAAGCTTGTTTGATTAGATGACGACAAGTACTATCAAGAAATGGAGAATAAATGCCAATAGGATAAGGAAGATGACCTTCCCAAGAATTATCCGGCAAAATATCCAATACCGAAAACACAAATATGATACATACGAAAACCGTTTTCGATGAGCTTGAGCTTATCACGATGAAGAGCATAAGCTCAAAAACTCCCAAAGCGAAAAGGAAAACAAGAACCAAGAAAGATGATGATGCCAAGAATGCAATGGTTTGAGCTCTCAACAAACGATACGATCAAGCTACTCACTTGAGATCCCCCCTTGATAGTACGACTATCGATACTATAACCCGGTCTCCCAACTACCACCATGAGACCGGTAAAATAGAAAACCCTATCAAGGCCAGAACTTTGCCTTGCGCATAGTCAACTTGAGCTAGATGATGATGATCTTTTCCTCCTCAAGACGGACCACCTTTCTTGATTGTGTCGGCTCGATGAAGACTAGTAGATTTCTCCCCCATACTCCACTATGAGTGAGCCACTCTTCGGCACATCTTCACATGTCCATTGTCACCACAATGGACGACAAGCTTCATGCATGATCTCTCTGTGATGCTTCACTTGAACTTGCACACCGCAACCTTGATGACGATCACCACTTGATGTCATCCTCCATGGGTTGTATGGGATCTTCCTCTTGATGCAAGCCCATAGAAATATACCTAACCCCACAAAGAACTCTTACATAGACCATGGGTTAGTACGCAAAGTGTAATGGACAATGCTTACCATACCATGGGATCACTTGATCCCTCTCGGTACATCTTGTATGCTTTGTGTGTTGATCAACTTGATTCACTCTTTGACTTAGTCTTGATCAACCTTGTATCTTATCTTATCTCTTCATAAAGATGATGTCTTGAACGTAAACATGAATGCTCACACAATCTTCTTCTTCAAGACATGCTTGCAATTAGCTCAACTCTCACATGACCAATCTTTGGATAAATCCTTGAAAACCACCTTGGCCACCATATAAACTCCTTAAAACCAATAGATGGACTTCAAGAAGTGCATATGGACAAATCCTTCGAATATAACTCAAGGCAACCATTAGTCCATAGGCATTGTCATCAATTACCAAAACCACATGGATAAATGTGCTCTTACACCGACGGAGTGGCGACAACCGTCGCGACCCGCGGGCGCGGTCTGGATGACGCGGGCCGCCCGACGCTCGGCACGCGCACGACGAGCATCAGCCATAGGGTTGGTGAAGCTGGAGCAGACACAGAACCGGAGAACAGCGGCGCACCCCTACCTGGTGCGCCAAATGTCGGAATCGGGGCTCCGGGGACCCGAGGAGGTTCGAACTCTAGGGTGCGTAGGTTCTCTCGCCCTACTCAACCTCACAAGCTCACGGCGACTCTCCGGTGTGCTCGAGCTAGGGAAGAAGAACAGTAGACACGGCAGTTTACCCAGGTTTAGGCCACCTTGTAGTGTAAAACCCTACTCCTGCATGTCTAGATTGCTTGAGGATGGGAGCGAATATAAGGGTTCGTTCTGGCTAACTGGCGTCGATCCCCCGCTACGGTTCTCGCCTGCCCTCACTTATACTGGCCTTGGTCCTCTTCCATCGAAAACACACGGCGGGAAGGGTAGCCACAACGGCCAGTTTGAAGGGGGACATGACTACAGTTTATCTTGACAAAAGCGGTCTTCACCTGCAAAAGCCCCCCTGCCATGACGCGCTGGTGGGATCGGGGATGACCTCCGTCCTGGCGAGCCTCCATCCTTGGTCTTCTTTCACCAAACATGAAACCTTTGGGGATTGCTTTGGGAACCAGCAAGCAGTCCCTGCTCCCTTAACAGAAAAGAGGAAAGCTTCCCTATCCGCGCCTGCTAGCACGGCTCCTGGTGCTGCTTGGCATGGCACGCGTCACCCACGTGAAGTTGCAGGACCGGGCGACCCGCTGGGCCACCTTTGATCAGTCCGCCGGCGAAGGCCTCGGGGAAATCCGTAGGCGATCGCCTCGCGAAGGGGGCTTCACGAGACTCTTAACGGCGCTCGCTGACATGCGCCTCGCGAGGCGGGAGCCCTCGCGAGGGTCTTGCTCGTGACGTCTGGCGGTGGGCCGCGTGGGGCCCATGACAGGCGCCGCGCCATGGGCCGCAGGCAAACGGGCTTGGGTACCCTGAGTCCCATTGGCCCGATAGATACAAAAGAGTCCAATTCTCATATGCGAAGCACTGGTTTAGCTTCTCTAGTAATGGTGCATCCTGCATGTTGCTCCAAGTGAATTTTCTGCCTTTGAGTGGAATTTCAATAAGGGCCAAATTATTGATAGCTTCATTAAAAGCGAGCATATCAGACATGTTGCCCCCCCTTTGTTTCTATTATGTGGGTATCTGATATAGTTGAAATCTCCCAATACAATCCAGTTAATATCATCTTGCATTTGAATGTGCTTGAACCATTGGACAAAGGATGTTCTGTCATTAAGTTGACATGGGCCATAAATGTTGGAGAGTACCCAAGATTCTCCATTATGGTTAAATGTAAAAGTGACAGATACAGAGTAATCATTAATCCCAAATAATTCTCCTTTAAAGAATTGTTCATCCCAAGCAATCAACAATCCTCCATAAGCCCCAATAGAAGGTAGATACTCAAATTTACTGAACCTTCTAGGGTAGAAACTCTTGATGTAAGAGCTATCAAAAGATTCTCTTTTGGTTTCTTGCAGACATATGATAGCACATTGGGATTCCTCTATTTTGTTCCTGATTGCTATCCATATGTTAGGGTCATTTATCCCTTAAATGTTCCAATTGAGAACAAAGCATTCTCTAGCCATAGATAGTGTACTGCAAAATATTAACCTTTTCTACCAACTGGGGCAGCATCATTACTGAACAAGAAATCACTAATGCCACAAACATGAACAAAAGATACCAACTGTATTCTGAAATATCATAAGCAGGTAGAGTTGTACTGAAACCATTGGTAGCAGAAACTTTACAGCCTAAAATGCAACATTATGTCTGGGAAGGTACTGTTATAAGTATTCCAGTACTTAAATCTAACAAAGATCCTAGATCAGGCATCTTCTTTTTCCTTGGAGTTTCCCTTTTCTCCAGAGTTGTCCTTGTTGCTTGCTCTTGTTCCAGTGGTGTGCTTGATCTTCTTTGCCTTTTTGGCCAGCACCTCCTCAGTGGTGTCCTTTGCAGCAACCTTGCAAAAAGTAGTATTAAGGTTTTTGACTACTTTTGCAGGAATAAGAGGTGGAAGTGCATGACAAGCCAAGCAGTTTCTGTCTACACAAATGTTCTTCATAAAACCTTTTGTTAGTTTTTGTAACCCGCAACTTCTTCTTACCTCTGTCTCTACAAGTGGCACTTTCTCCTTTCCCTTTTTATTGTTGTGCAGAGCAGATGTGGATGAGGCTGTAATGGAGTCTCTGGAGGCAGTAGCCTTAGGGGAGGTATCTTCTTCTTCATGCATGTCTTGTTCCTGGAGCAACATCATGGAGTTTGTAATAGGACATACCGATGGAATGAAAAATGGCAGAGAAAGAGAGGAAGTACATCCTTGTGTAATAATCTCCCACACATTTGAATATATAAACTTTGTAGCCCACGAAAATTTGTGTGGAGAGAGCAAAGTAACTGAAATAAAGCTCACCCAATCAATTGGTACCTGTATCACCTCTTTGTTATCTTCAGATGGAGCAAAGTGTTTCTTCCAACTTATTGCTCCCTCCAGCCCCAGAAATTCCTCCTCTTCCCCTTGTATAATAGGCAATTCCTGAAGAACTGGGTCAGCTTCCTGATTACTAGTAAGAGCCACACCTACAGTGATAGTATATTGTTAATTTAGGAATGCAGGGATAGGAAATCCAGGTGGAGCTGTCATATCAGATGTAGAAGAAGCACCTGCTGCAAGGATAGCAGGTTGTTTGGTTTGCTGCCCATTGTTGATAACTTGGACAATATCCACTGGCATCTCTATGTTTTGATCTTCCCTCATGATCATCTTGTCAAACTTGGATGTCGAGTCCTGATTTTCTTCCTCTGGTACAATATGCACTGCTAGAGTGGGTGGAGTAGCAGAGGTTTTTGCAGCAGAAGTGGTGTTTGCAAGCAGCTCATGATGCATAGGATCCTCCATTCTATCTGCAGAGATGGCACTGTGTTGTTGTAGAATAAGAACACTACTGAGAGCATTGATGGGTTGTCTGTGATCATCATGGCCCATGTCCAGAGGAGCAATCAAGGGGGGCTATTGGGCCTGTTCTTCCAACCCATCACCCAAATTCAAATCAGGCAATATTAGCGCCAAAGGCCCATTAGCCGAAGCAGCATAGTTCCCATTGTGATTAGAGAGCCTCATAGAAAGAGTAATGATGTTGTTGTTCATATTAACCTCGGGATTCTGTAAATCTTCCTCCATAGGAGCCATCAAATCATTCAATTCCATGAATTTCCCTGGTTGAAGCTCTATGTCAATATTAGGATTGGCCTGTGGCATGGCCCAGTGACCCCAACCTGGCATATCTATGTCCTCCTCTTCATTAATATCACCTTCTGCTGCTGCTTCAGCAACATTGTAGTTGTGCAGTGCTAGCTGAAGATTCAACTGAATTTCAGGATGTTGTTGCTCCCGAGCACTCCTTCATGTTCATGGTGTTGCAAAGGTCCAATAAAATGGTTGTAGTGATTGGGATGATAGTGAACTTGAAGAGGAATAGGATGTGGATTACCAAATGGATGGATCGGGTCTTCATCATGTGGTTCCACCCCTAGAACCTGATGTTGTAGAATGACCACAGGAACAGTCAAGGAGTCCAGATGTTCTCCATCTCCAAGAATAATACTTCTTGGAATATCCCTCAGTTCCTCAATCTTTATCTTAATCATCAGATTGGCTCTAGTGCTTCTCACTCTATCCCGCATCACAAATTTACCAAACTTAGTAACTGCATCATTTATTTCTTGAATATTATGACGATCAAAGGGAAAACCACACAGCAGGGGGCAGACTTCTCTGGTCAGATATAATTTCCTACAGTTTAATCCCCTGTTGTGCTTCTCAAATATAATGTGGACATCGCTAAAGAGATGAGGAGTATTTGAGACAAGATAATCCCGATCATACACACTATTCAGCTTAACATAGGCCTGCCCAAAAGAGCAAGGAGAAGTCTCTGAAAACCCTTGTTTTCTGTCCGTAAGAAAGTCAAATAGTACCTCTCCGGCTGTGTTGAAATCCACATGCAGATTGGGCATCGGCACAATCGTGGCAATCGCCCACTCCTCATGCATTGGCGATGCCGCTCCCGCAAGAACACGAACCCTAGCTGGTCTCCCTTCCACCTCGATGACATGGTTATTTGGTGGGAGGAATGGCGTGGGATCAAAAGGGAATGATTTCATGGCTAGCGGTGGAGCGGGCTGGGTCGGAGCAGAGCACGATGGTCGGATGGTAGTAGCAAGGAGTCAATGGGCAACAGAGTCAATGGGCAACAGAATGAGGGGAGGTGGAACAATGAAGTTCACCAACTTGGGAAGGCTCTGGAGGAGATAAACCGCAATTACCACGATTGACTCATGGATTGACAACACTTGCCATCTCAGTCGCGGGAACAATAGAGCTCTGTCTTAGAATGCCAAATGATCGGGTGTGCTTTGGCTCAATTGTGGGCTGTACTTTGTAAAAACAGTCTCTCGCGATGTGGCCCCATCCTTTGCAGGCCCGACACTTGATCCGATTAATGCAGTTGGGCCTAGAGTGGCCTGAAAGAAGGGACCTGACGCAGAAGTCCATTTGACGATTTTGAATATGTTGTGATCCCGCCCTAGAGTCAGAGTTTGACTTGGAATTAATCTTGCCCTCTTGATTGCCATTATGTCCCGCAAATGACTCTCTCAATGAATGTTGCTGATGAACAGTACGAGATCGATCAATCTGGTTATTGGAAGTTTGATAGGTTCTTCGGGATCTAAGGGCTTGGAGGTAAGATTTCCTCGGATGACGTCGAAAAACATGCGTCCACTTATCTTCTTTTTCTTGAAGATATTGATCAAGTTCCCAGCTTGAATTTGGGACGCCATTACCCCAGAGAAGAAAGTTAACGTTGAGCATGGGCAGTGAGATGTTACCTTCCTTAATGATTGAGAAACCCACTTCTTTGGATGAAACCGAGAACTTGAAAGACCAATTTTGGAGCAATGAAACTTAAAAAAGTGAGGCCCTGCCTCCAAAGCAAGCCAGCGGAATGGTACTAACCGAAGATACCGTAAGACAAATTTGAGATCATGTGAATTCAGCCACCAAAAAAAATTCCTCCATCTCCTTGTCCTCTTCAAAGTTGATTAGAACACCTAGTTTGTTCCATACCTCCTTCGCAAAATCCTAACCCCGATCGAAGTTGAGGTCCGCAAGCGCCATGGAGAAACCATGGTCGGATTCCTAGGTTGTTGGTGGCCGCCTGGGCCGGAGTGACCATCGACGGTGTGGATGGTGGATGCCGGGGCCGGAGTGACCGCCGACGGGGCGGGTGGAGGCTAGGAGGTTGGCTGCTCGTATGCGCGTATTAGGGAACTACTATTGTCTTTCTTTGGTGGATTTGTTAGGATATATTCGTCGTTTGTCTACATTCGTGTGTCTTTAGGTTGGATCCTTTCGATCTAAGCTACTCTTCATCGACGGTTGTTGATGTTCTAATGCGCTGGTCCTATGAGACCTTAGCACGACGACTTCCTGACTGTCCACTATAACAAGTTTTGCCCGGCTTCGACGAGGGAGGGGCGATGATAGCGGTGCGCCCGTGACTCAATTGGTCTTAGTTAGTCTTCGGGACGGAGTGGAAGAAGGGCGGAGACTCTCGAACGAGGAAAAGGATCACTTCGAAAGAATTGACCGAGGAGCTGTATGAGGTGAAAATCTCATGTACGGTTCTGTAAAGGGACAGTAAGGGTGACTTATCTGTCGACTTTTCCACTATCAACCCCAAAAAAACCAACTCTGCCTTACGTAAAGTTGCTAGAGTACGATTAACCTCTGGATTTGAAATCACTGCTTATATACCTGGTATTGGCCATAATTTACAAGAACATTCTGTAGTATTAGTAAGAGGAGGAAGGGTTAAGGATTTACCCGACCTAATTGATTCCGTCGGCGGATCATCCACGTCATGAATTGAATGACAGGCACAATTCTTACTAGTTGTCCGCCCTACTTTTTTCAGTTGAAGACTATCAGGCCTGGAAATGGAAACTTTGGACCCGGGAGACGGTTTGATGTCTCGTACATAGCCAGCCCAGGGCGCTGCCCATAAGGGTCACTGTATGTAGGTTTTAAGCTCTAAGGTCCCCACTCATCACAATCGTTGGCCCTCATCCCGCATTGGAGCATAGCGTTCGACTCAATTTAGTACTTGTAGTTGTCCTTAGGTGGTTTACGATTCTGGATGTAATTTTTATTATTTCTGGAGTTTGTTGTACCATCATGATTGAAGATGAATAGATCGGAAGTTTTCGTGCAAAAAAAAAGCTTCATTCAACATGTTCTAGATTTTTTTATATTTAAATATGTTTACATTTTCATTGTGTTTAGGTATTCTGTCGAGAATCACATGAAAATATGAAGGAAAATTCTTATCTTTGCCAGACTGATTTTCAGAGGAATTAAGCCGTGTCTTGCGCGTGGCATGCGTCATAGTTGGGTCGGGCACCGCTTCCCTTTCTTACTTATCGCTCTGCGAGCGAAGCGAGCCCCAAATTTCTCACTCGTTGACTCTTATCTCTCTTCCTACTCGTGATGAATCTCGTCAGCATTGCTTCTCTCCGCAAAATCCGGCAAAAGGCCCTGGAGGCTCACTACAACCCTTCTCCATTTGGAGCCACCATGCCGCAGACACTCACAACGGGCCCCCATCTCCCGCTTCTAGAGCACTAGGCAAGAAGCGTCGTTCATGCTCGTAGAAGCGGGGCTCCGGTTTTCAGCCCCACATCATATTGTAATAGCGTTGCCGCAGTGGAGACCGGCGCCTCGCATCACCATGCAGCCGCATGTGCAGCGGACCACTTGCTACAAAGAAGCATCACTGCCGAGGCGTGGCACCAAGTTTTACCGGTGCTGCATGGCGTTGTTGCTTCCTATTGTGAAGTCATCCGGCCGCTCTGATGCTGTCGGTGAAGGCACCGTCAATGCTCGCCTATGCTGGTTGAGGGCTCTATAAGGTAGGGGCTCGACTGCTGCTACTGCATAAAGCTAGTCGACGCTGCAATCGAGAGGTCTCGTCGACGACGGATGTTGTAACACACTGAAATGAAGCATCAATGCTACAATGGAGCTTCGCTGGGCTCCGTTGTAGCTTTTGTCACATCGCCGGTGCTTCAATGGAATGTCATTGTTGCAATGGAGCTTCATCGAGCTGCGTTGGAGCATTTGCAGCACCGCCGACGCTGCAATGGAGCTTCGCCCAGGCTGTGAAAGCTTTGATGGTGATGCAATGGAGCTTCATCGGGCTGCAATGGAGCTTCGCCCGACGCCAAAGGTGTTGCGTCGAAGTTGTCACGCGCTCGGTGTTGCGTGGCGTTGCCGCGTTGGAGCATCGCCGGACCATCGGGTGTTGCTTTTGAGTCTTGTCTGTGGTACGATTGTGGGGCTGGTACGTGCACAATCGACACTCGGGCGAACGGTGGCTTGTTGGAAATATGCCCTAGAGGCAATAATATTGTATTATTATTTTTTCGTATTGATAATTAAGAGTTTATATTCTATGCTATAACTGCTATGATCCTGGAATACGCAATTCAGTGGAAAACTCATACGCACGTGTGGAATGAGAAACGATAAAATAAGGTTCCTAGTCTTGCCTCTAAGACTGGCTCAAGTGTTGTTGGTGATGACGTTTTCCGGATATGATGTTAGAAGAACGATCATATTGAATCGACCCAAACTTGTTTGTTATACTTTGAGATAATATCGTCTGAAATCAGTTGTTATAACACGGAGTGTTGACATGTGTTTTATATTCCTTAGACCATGAGAGCATCGTATTCACTTCTTAATGTACGATGAGCTTTGGAGTTGCTCAATCGTCAACTGTAACTAGGTGACCATAATGACAACTTACAAATTCATCGGAAAGTTTGACAAAGGACTAGATAGCTCGAGACTGGGATTTGCTCCTCCGACGATGGAGAGATATTCTTAGGTCCCTCGAGGTGTAATGGCATACATCATCGTCTGGCCAGACACAGGTGAGTCAGTCACGTGGATGCCGGAACACATCAATGAGAAAGAAGAAGAAAACCGGTAAGGAGAATAACGGTATAGTGAGCATGTGAATGACTCAAGAGAATACCGATGCTTCTCGGGTTTTGTAAAGTATCGTGAAGCAAAGGGAATGTCACATGGTAACCAATGGTTCACTCGAATATTATTCGTGTACTCATAGGGATCGATATGGACGTCCACGGTTCCGATATCTGTCATTGAACGAAGGAGTTTCGTTCATGTCTATGAGTTATCGAACCTACGGGGTCACAAGCTTAAGTTAATCACGATCTACTGAGTGTCAGTAGGATGGGAGTGATGAGAACATATTTTTTTAAATTGTTTCATTAATATAAGAAATAGTTTCGAGAGGATCTGGAAGCGTTTCAGGGTCACCAGAAGGGTTCCATGGAGTATTGGGTAATACCGGGTATTACCAATAAATAATATTTAGGTGGAATTTTTTTTGGAGGTGTTAAATTATATATAAAATGGTCTGGAAGTATTTAGAACAGTTTTATATTTAATTAAATATCAACAGGCCTTAAAAGGACAAGAGGTGGAAGGCAACTTGAGCCACAAGGGCCCAAGTGGGAGGCTCCTCCCTTCCCTAAAGAAGGAGGCCGGATTGGGGTGGGGCAGGAGTCCAAATCCTCCTCCCTTGGTTGGCCAAGGAGGGAGGGGAGCACTCTCCCTCCATGGGTGGCGCCCTCCCTCTCCCCTCTAACCTATATATACTTGAGATATCGGCCCTATTGAACACACAAGTTTTGGAGCCTCCTCTAGTTCTAGTTCTAGTTGGTCCTAGTGGACTAATTAGAGCTAGATCCAGTTCCTCTAATCCTCATAATTACAAGCCCAATGTGGTTCAAATCTCTTCCCTCTAATTCTCCGGCGACGATTAGCTCTGGACGACGAAGTGCGCCCGGATCGTGAAGACTACACGCTTGCAACCAAGTAGAGAGGCCATGCTTTCTGTCTTTAGTTCGAGGGATCGTTCATCTACGGCTCGAGGGACTCCAAGAACGATCTACATCGTCACGCTCTTCTCCCGCTGCAACTCGGTGACGGTAACGACCGTGATCCCAACCGTTATTGTATCTTCATAGTGTTTCTGGTTGATCGTAGGGCGGATTTTTTTTGTTTTCTACTATGTTTCCCAACACGGGGATGCACTGCCGGCCGAGGAGGGGTTGCTGCTCCGACGATTGGACACTGCTTCCTCGCCACAGGATGATGGGGAAGCGAGAGAAGGAAAAGGTGTGTCCTACGAGCCTGCGATCAACGACCACACACGCCTCAATCAGATGGCTACGCAAGCATGTGATCTTTCGTAAGATCTGTTGGCTTAAGCGTAGCAGCCGCTAAATATTAATGAGCATTGTTAGTGTGTATTGACTATTATGATTTTGCATTCAAAAATTACTTAAGAGTCTGCTCCATCTTAAGAAAATGGTCCACCGCCACTGAAATGAAGGACGGGTTTTGGTGCATCCCCTTGAAGATGCCCTTGGTTTTTGTTGTGTATGTTGCTCCTAAGCTTGATCAATCATGCCTTAACAACATGTTCTTGCGTCTACTATCCTAAACATGAGTGATTTTTTCAGTCAGCATCATATTTTATGTCGATCCAACGCAACTCGGGATTTTTTCTGATAAAGACCGCATTATTACTTAAAAATTTTAAGTATTAAATCCGACTTGTGCATAGCTAAGACGCTCACAGTCAAACCAAGTCCAATATCAGAAAGTAATAAAAAAATAAAATACAAATAGTTATGCAAGGACCGTATGACGCCTAAACCGTGGGAGGCCAATCCTAATATTATGCTGACATCCATATCGGGAAAAAGTATCCCTTGCCGTGTTCTCCAAGTGTGTACGCACCTCCGCAAACAGGTCTCGATTCTTCACATGTTGTAGAGACGACCATAAACGAAGCATACATGTGCATCTATAGATAATCTACATAAGAGAATTACTTTTATCATTAAAAACCTTATCATTTTTATATAGCCAAAGCGAGAAAATAACGGCAAGTGCTCCCACCCTGAGAAGAATTCTAAACATGTGATAAATCCTGCATAACCAGGTACCAAAAATATTAGCAGCACTACGTGGAGGATAAAATCCAGAAGCTATTTGGATGAATGACCATATAGAACGAGTATTTTTGAAAACAAGTGTTTTATTGTTTCGTCATGATGACAAAAATACATTGCGTACTTCCATGCCAATTCCTCTTACTAAGGTTATTCTTGGTAAAAATGATTCCTCGACGAAGGTACCACATAAAGATTTTATTCTTAAGCGGTATATTTATCTTTCATTTTATTATTATTATTAACTAGATCAGACCTCTATACACAGAGTTCACAGTGAATTTACCATTCATGTGTAGGTTCCAACAAAATTCATGGGCACCTTGTGACAGTTGTACCGTGGACAGTCTCTGTAACAAAGTGTTCCACGATTCAAGTCTGGGACCAATTAAATCTTTTATGAACATCACATTTGACGTAAAGGATTCCAAAACTGTGACGATAGTATCGCCCTTGTGACGCACAATATTGTATAGAGACGGATATTGTTCTCGGAGTGTAGTATTGACTAGCCACTTATCCTCCCAGAATCAAATTTTTGATCCATCTTTAATAGATCCATAGCGGGAGAAGTATTTCTTCGTAGCCATTAGACCAGCCTAAAAGTGTGAGTCTCCAGGCTTTCAGTATACTTGGAACACTACCATTGAGCCCACATATTTTCTCCTTAGGAGGGTTTACCATACACCATTTTTCGTAAGAAGCTTAAATAGCCATTTGCCGAGGAGGGCAGTATTTTTAACCTCAAGGTGATGAACACTCAACCCTCCTTGGTCTTTGGGACGACAAACCACACTTCAGTTAACCAGTCAATATTTCTTCTTCTCATTATCTTCTAGCCAAAAGAATCTCGATCGGAAATAAGCCAATATATGTAAGACTCCTTTAGACGGTTGGAAGAAGAAAATCATATATAGTACCATATTACTTAGCACTGAATTTATGAGGAGCAATCTCTCCCACGCCCTAGAGATAACAGTTTACCTTTCTAACTTCTTAACATTTATTTGTAGTCTCTCTCCTCGACGTGTTTCCATTCAGCATTTGTGAATCTACGGTAATATATCGGTATCCTCAAATAATTGATCGGAAACTGGCCTAGCCCGCAACCAAGCAATTCAACGTACATGTGGGCCTCATCTTGGGCTTCACCAAAACAATATAATTCATTTTTGTGGAAGTTTATCTTAAGACCTGAGAGGTGCCCGAAGGCCGATAAAATTAATTTCAGACTCCTCGCCTTTTCTAAGTCACAATCCATAAAGAGAATCGTATCATCGGCAAATTGAAGGATAGGTCCACCATCAACCAAATGATTAACTAGTCCGTCAATTTGACCATCAACCTTTGGACGGTAAATCATGACAGCTAACATGTCAGTCATTATATTAAATAGCATAGGCGATAATGAGTCACCTTGTCTCAATCCTCTCTTCGTTTGAAAGTAGCGGCCAACATCATCATTGACTTTAATGGCCACACTACCTCTAGAAATGAAGCTATGGATCAGAGCGCGCCACTTTGCAGAGAAGCCTTTCATTCCAAGAGCCTGTTGAACAAAAGACCACTTGACTGTATCATAAACTTTTTCAAAATCAATTTGAGGACTACCCCATTCAACTTTTTTGATGTAGTTCATGAACTGTTTCATGCAGGGTTACCACCCCATCTAGGATGTTTCTACCTTGCATGAAAACAGTCTCGGAAAGACGAACCACATGTCCAGCCACCGAGTTTAGCCTAATCATCGTAACTTTCGTGACGATTTTAAAACTAACATTAAGAAGGTAAATATGTCTATATTATTGTATCCTTACAACCTCATTAACCTTATGTAATAAAATTATCTAATCGAAATTTAGGAGAAACAGTTCTAGTTGTCCAATATGGAGGTGGCCAAACAAATCTGGAAGGTCTGGTTTGATAACTTCCTAGAACTTCTGATAGAACTCAGCTCGAAGACCGTCTGGACTCGGGGCCTTATTGTGTTCTATTAGAAAAACCGCCTTCCTAACCTCCTCCTCTGAGTAAGGAGCCGTTAGAAGGTTATTTTACTCAACAGAAACCTAAGGATATTGTCCGTTTGGGACTCGTCCATCAAGAAGTTACCTTATTCTGAAGCCCCAAATAGATTTTTATATTAATTAGTAATGTAAGGTCTAAGTTCCTCACGACCTTCAATCGTACCATCCTCTTGTATAAGAGAATGAATGAGTTTCTTCCCGTGTCTGTCATTGGCTATACCATTGAAGTATCTAGTATCCGAATCTATTTTGAGAATAAGTTAAGAGTTTGAATGCTGGTATCATTTGAGTTTTTCCTCTCTCAAAAATCGAGCTATTCATGTATTCAATTGACTCTTGATCTCAATTTCATGTTTACATAACGTCGAACCTTAGCCAAAGCTTCTAAATCCTCAATTATAGAAGAAGTTTAGCTTAAGATCAAGACGTAGCACCGGTGTTAAAGTCGCAACGGCGGCGACGTGAACGCCCCCCTCATCACAAAACCCCCGTGAAGCCCCCGTGAAGCCGTTAAAACCCCACCCTTCCAGATCCCGTAGGACCCCGAGCACCGCAATCCGGCCAACCAATGGGGCGTGGCCATGTCAGGAAAACGTCGCCACGTCCGCGCAGGATCATGGAAAAAGTGCCTCGCCTTTGCTGGCCCCGCGCCACCCTGCTCGCGACCGCGGGAGATCCCCTCGCTTTCCCTCCAAATAGCTTCTCCCGTGCTCATGTTCCCATGCTTCTCTCCCGTTTTGCAGGGAGCACCTTGAGGTAGTAGAGTATTTCCAAGGCCATGGCTAGCGGCGGCGGCGGCGGCCGGCGGCGGGGGTCGCGCCGGGCCAAGGTGAAGAAGAAGAAGAAGACCAAGTACCTCAGCCTCAGCCGCCACCTCGCCAAGGCGGTGGAGGTCCACAGGCCTGCTGAATCTCTGTCGGTGGAGGATTCCTTGCCGCCACCCTCGGCGTTGCCATCGCCGTCCACGGAGGAGGCGGTGGAGACGCCTGAGGATGGATGCGAGCCCGAGCAGCAGCAGCAGCAGCTCGAGCCGTTCGCGCTGCAATCTGAGGCGCCGTCGACTCTCTTCGCGGCGGCGCCGTCGCTCACTGACATCCTCGGTGTGTCCTCCTCCTCCTTTTCCGGCGGCGGAGAAGGGGGTTCGCCGTCGTGCACCCCCTCCCCGGACGCCTCCGCGGGGACTACTGGTGGGGAGGAGGACCTTGCGCGGCGCGCGCTCCGGGGGAGGGAGCGGTGGGTATACTGCAGGAGCAGCTCCTCTTCGCCGAGCGCGGCCACTGCGACGGCCACCACGTCATCCTCGTGCTCGTCGGCCGCGAGCACGGGCGCCGCCTCCGCGCGGTCGCCGCTGCTCAAGCTGGACTACGACGAGATCCTGGCCGCCTGGGCGGGCCGCGGGTCCCTCTACATCGGCGGCGCCGCGGACCATGTCTCGCCGAAGCTGGAGCTTGATTCTGTAAGCCTAAGAGCCCCTTTACCTTCTCATGCTCGGAGGGGCAATGCGCGCTCGTGAATCCTGACACGGAGTTTCGTTGCGTTGCAGGAGGTGTTTGTGGATGTGGCACTGCCGCGGCAGGCGGCGACGTGGAGCTCGCCGGAGGTGTCCGGTAGGACGGAGCGGGTGAGGCGGTATAAGGAGAAGCGACATGCCCGGCTGTTCTCGAAGCGGATCCGGTACGAGGTTCGCCGGCTCAATGCCGTCAGGCGGCCGCGCTTGAAGGTAATTTTTTACATCGCGTTCGTGCCGTATCTGAACTTATTGCGGTTTCCTTTAGTGTGGCTGTGATCTAGCAATGTGTCGGCACATACTGCATCAGTAATGATCTGAACTTCAAAATTGCGTTGATGGGAATGTGGGATGGAGTGTGATTGGATTCCATACCTCAGGGAATCTGGGAATCTGTATATAAATCGTGGATTAGAGATTCAGCCTCTGGTCCCAGCAACAATTGAATGAACTGATCAGGGCCGGTCCTGAATTTTCAGAGGCCCGGGGCGAACTTAAAAAGTGGGCCCTCTAGTGAAAAAAAAAACAATTATATATATTGATATAAAGCGCAATGTTTCTTTTGGATTGAAAGATCTAGGGAATTTCATTACCAAATAACGTCTCATAATACAGCATCTCTCTTTCTCTTTTGCAATTTCAAGCTGCACATCCTTATCAATAGTTTGATTGTTACGTAGTCTCACTCTTAGTTCATTCCACGTGTTCATATTAGTGAGGTGCTCGATACTATTCTCATGATGTTTAAGCCGCTCACTTAAATGTTTCCAGTCACATAGTCCCTCAGATGCTAACATACTTTTACTAGCTTGAGATTTAAACAACTTGCAACAAAAACAGTAAACTTTGTTCACATGTTTAGAGTACACTAACCATTTTCTATCACTTACCTCACCATTGCTTAACTTTCTTGAGTAGTACGCATACGAAAAATGTCTACAACTAGAAGTATTATCCGACTGAAACACAAGATTGTAGTCCCTTTTAGGCCCCTTCTCAACTAAAATGTCTCTAGACTTATTGTCAAGATTCTCCCAATTCCGAGGGTCGTAAATATCTAAAGGACTAGTTTCTTGTTCATTTGGAATTGGGTTTTCAGTATTGGCATCATTTTCATGCTCACTCGAATTTCTGCCCTGATTGTGATCATTTGTAGAATCTAAGGCGTCTACAGGCTGTTGATCTAATTCATTTGAACTCTCAGCAGTGACATTCCTAGGAAGAAATTTGTGCATAGCACCTTTTTGAGTATCAATGAACTCTTTTTCTGCCTTTTTCTTTCTTCTTTTCTCAGAACCAGACAAATGCTTTTTAGGCAACATTTTTACAGGAAAGGAGCGGGAACACCTGAATTTGTCAGAGTATTGAAGAAATCCAGCTATCCAGTCCCAAGCATCTCGGATCTTGCGATGGTCCTTCGATCCTCAAATGAGCAGCCTATACAGTAGAGAAGATCGGTCAGGGAATCACTAAAACACCAAAAAAACAGTACAAAGATGCAGCTGAAAACGACTCAGAAATTACAAGAACCTTGTGAACTGAGCTGTTAACCCAGGAAAATTGCAATTTGCAAAGAGACTGGGCCGATGAAGTGTGGTCTGATGTCCCTGGCTCGATGGAAATACTTATAGGGAAATCCATAGGGAAGTGAGATGGAGAAGAAATCGGCTACACGGAAATATCCATTAATTTGCTAGCCACGACGCGTGCTTTGGGAGTAGGAGCGCTGGAGCGGGATGAGGAACGAGAAGACGGAGGAATAAGTGAGTCTCGAGAGAAGAAACGGCGGCGGCGGCGGCTGGATCGAAGAGAATCCGGCTCTGGCTGCCTCCTCACATTCTCGTACGTAACCTAGTTAGGCTATGGGCAATTATGGGCTTTTTCTGTTGGGCTTACAAGTATATACCTAGTGTATATATGCACAGGTTTGGGGCCCCCCGTCGGGCTGGGCCCTAGGGCGTCGCCCTTCTTGCCCCTACCCAGGGCCGGCCCTGGAACTGATCATACAGAACTGAAGCTCTCCACATGACTATGTAACGATAACCTCAAAATCATGGTCCCGTGCTGACCTTCTTCATTTGACGATCACAAAGAATTCACACATCACTTGAAGGAAATGAGCACTGCGCCTTAAGTATCTTTCTGCTCTTTTCTTAGTTTCCGGCAAACAGGGGACAATACACCCCATGGTTCTTGCTTGCGCATTCGATATCTTTGGTGTGCAGACTAGTAATGCAGCACATGAACTAGTCAGTTACTCCATTTTATTTCTGCAATCTTATTCTGACAAGCTGCGTGCATCTTGTTTCACTGAACTGCAGGGTCGTTTCATCAAGGAAAACGAAGGTGTTGCAATGGCCAACTGAGACGAGCTGCAGCCTTCATCATAGGCCTTGCTTCATCCAGTTACAAGAATGGGTCATGAACCCATTCCATTCCATCTGTAAAATGTAAATGATCAGGTTAGTCTCCAGGCTGTCATACAAAAACCGGATTTGTTGAATCGATCTGCCGTTTCCCGGCCAACTGCAAGCTTAGGTTGCAAGCTTAGTGTGGTCGGTGCGGATCGTGTTGTTTGGCAGTTTTGTTGTAGGATGAAAATAATAAAACTTGATTTGGTCCCGACGCTGCACTTTTCGTTCAGTTTTGAGACGAATGTTCTGCAGTCCCTTGAACGTTCAGATCTTCAGATGGTCAGCTGCAATTTGTCAAATTGTTGATGTTTATGCTTACACGAGCTTACGAATAATTACCCTTCAGAATCTCACGGTCTGTGCCGTCTGATCGGCCTAAAGATGAAGTGTATTTGTCAACGCAGGGGAAGATCATGCACTGATTCGCTGGCCTAGATCGAGAGTTTTTTGGTACTGTTGGGTGAAAACAGATTTGGTTCGTTGTGCCGTTCTGTATTTGAGGGCTGGGCGTTCGGTTTATATGGTTAATACGGTTTGGTTTATTCGGTTTTTTATAATTTCGGTTTTGAAGAAATGGAAACCGAAATAATCACACAAAATTTAGAAACCGAACCATATTAACCATCATATATCGGTTTGGTTTGTTCGGTTAACCGGAAAACCAAAATACTTGCACTCTCAGTATAAGCGTAATGATTAATTAGTACTGATTTGCATTGTACGTAATGCATAAATTAATCACAGGAGCTAGCAAACTTATCATCAATCAATGCTTTACTTGGTGAAGCAAACTAGTGACATCATTAAGTGGAAATATCACATGAGACGTGACATGTATTATATATGGAAGAATATGTGTGATGCCCAACCCTAATTACACGGCTATCCTACATGTCGGTTTGTTCGGTCTATTCGGTTTATGGGCAGTGAAAACCGAAAAAAAACCAAACACCGAACAACCTTCAAAATTCCCACCGAATTGAAAATCCAACCACCGAATTATTCGACAAATCGGCTAATACGGTTCGGTTCGGTTTTTCGGTTTTCGGTTCAACAGTGCCCAAGTATTTTTGTTCTGTCAGTCAGTGTTAAGAGTCAGGTCACGTGATAGCTCGTCTGCTTTTGCTCTGGTCCACTTGTCAGTGACTTCTTTTACCTGCATAGCCGTTTCCTTGTTCCTTGTACGTGGCAAATATACTTGGGCCTATCTGTCAGTGGCGTCCGAGACCACCAGCTGCAGTTGCAGCGGTTTGGCCTCGATGTCAAACTTGTTCCCTTCCCAGCAATTGTCATTGATGTCCAAAAAAATTCTAAGCGCAAAAAAATGTTTGTTTTTACTTGACCGCACATCTCTAAATGGTTTGAAATTCAACGAAGTTAATGGACCAGCCCAAAAAACTGGTCTCCAGTCCCAATATTTCGGCTAAATCCGCTCCCCAAAATACTAACTGCCTCAGCCCCGGCGCCATCCCTAAATTGACCTGAGCTGCCTCCCCTAATCATTTTCTGCCTAGCTCCGCCTCATTGCCGTCGTAGCTACCGCCCCACGCCCACGTGTCCTCCCACACCTAGTTGAACGGTGTCGTGATCGACACCTAGTTGAACGGTGTCGTGATCGCCGTGCGCCACCACCTTTGTCATCCATCGTGGTACTGCTGTCCCGCGCCTCCTCACTGCTTACGATCGATGATACCACTAAGAACATCTACAATCGGACCCCTCACACATGTCTCAAACGTCCGGACAGACCGTCCAGTCAGTGACTGGTCACGAAATTTCGACCCAGCCGGGTCTCTCAAACCGGCCTCAAATGTCCGGGCTAACCGGCACCCCTCATATCCAGCCCAAATTTGACGGATATGGGGGCGTCCAAGCACGCCCGGGCGCGTCCGCCTGACAGGCCAGACCCACCACCAACCCCACTGTTGTCCCACAAAATCCCCACTCCGGGCGCCTCGCTCCGTCCCCTCCTCTCCTTCTCCGTTTCCGACTCCATCCGCTCCAATGTCGAGCTCCGCAGCCGCTTCGGCTCCGACGTCGACTCCGAGGAGGTAGCCCTTCGCATCGCCTTGGAACGGTCCAAGGTGGAGACCGGCGGCAGTTCCGGATCTGGAGCTAAGCCGCAGCTCCCGTGCCGGCGATGCGCGGACGTCGGAGCAGGACCCTCCCGGCTCGCGCGCAGCTCGCCATTGCAACACCTGAGGAGAACCATCAAAAATTAAATCCTCCAATGTTGTCGTCCTGACTTGTCAATGCAGCTTCTGAAAGTTATCAAACACTTAGTTAACTCCATCGCCTCCAAGGCCACCTCCGCCTTATTGATCCTTCGATCTCAGTCACCACAACTTTCTCCACTGCTGTCTACGCCATGAAAATCGAGATACCGACATGTTCCATGGTGTCAACAAATAACAGAGCTTCGCGTCGCGTCCTTATGGAGCCGTGTAGGCTAATATGAACGCGCACGACCGGATTCTATCCGATCCAGATATCCTTGGGCAAATTTTCTTGCAGGAGTTCCGAAACACGTCGTCGGCCGCCACCGCACCAATGTGACCCTCGCCATCGCGGTGTCCCGGCCCAGCCGTGCCGCCCCATGGTGGAGGCACTGCGCGAAAAGGCGAAACACTGACCTACTCCCTCCGTCCTTGAAAGAGTGTATTTCCAACTTTGTTAGATTTTTTTTTTTTTATGTTTGACCGAATTTATACAATAATACACCAACATTTATGCCATTAAATTAGTACCATTACATTCATGATAGAATGTATTTTCATCATATACCTATTTGGTTTCACTAGCATTGATATATTTTGACACAAACTCGATCAAATATTAAAATAGTTTGATCCTTTGACAAAATTAAAAGTACACTCTTTTAATAACGGAGGGAGTATTCTTCTTCCGCTTGGGATTGTCCCGTCAGCTCCTAGCTTTCCAACACTCGCGTCCCTTCACTAGGAGAGTTCGAACGGTAACTCTTTCTCTTGGCAGCATAAAGACAAAAGGAGGTCTCACCTCAATGGGTGCCTCACGTGGTTATTATTGGGCTTTGTTTTTCGCTTGTTCGTTAGTTCTTTCCTCTTTGCTTCTCGTTCGTTTTTTCGCTTATATTTTTAAAGTATTCCAAATACATGTATTTTAAAAACCTTAATTTTATTAAAAGAATTTAAAACGTTAACTGCAAATTATAAAAAATGTCAAGGCAGTGTAAAGCTTTTGGTCGCACACTTTTTAGAAAACATTCTCGTCAATGAAGAAAAATGTTTGTGATACTTAAAAAATGTTCCCTAACTTAAAAATATTTATACCGTGTACAAAAATGCCAACGAAATTTCGCAACAATGTTTCATACCATTAAAAAAATTGTTCAGACGTTCCAAATATATGTTCATCACATTTAAAAGTATATTATAAAATTTTCAAAAAAATATTTGCATAATATTAAAAATGTTGTACAATTTAAAAGAGTTAAACACGCATTTAAAAATGTTTAACATGCATTCAGAAAACATGTATTTGAAAAAAATGTTTTTCATGTACTTGAAATGTTCTCGATAGGTATCAAACAAAGGTTCCGCGCATATACAAAAAATGTGTATGTGTATTAAAAATAGACATTTATTTGAAAAAAATAAAAATAGAACAAATAAAAAAAGAAAAAAAATTAAAAACTAAAGAAAAATAGATGAAAATTGTAAAGTGAAACACAAGTAAAGAAACAAAACGAACCAATGTGGAACTTTCCCAAAACCGGGCGAAATCAGTGGAAAGTTCCATATTACTTGGCCAGCCCACATACCGCTCGCTTGAGGCGAGATGAAGCCCACATACCCAGGTGGAAAGTTCCATATTATTTGTAAAGTGAAGCCCACATACCACATAATTCTATATACCTAAATAGTTGATCTTGCTATCTCTTTTATCTTAACATGCACACATACCATCTCATCGAAGGCCTACCACAACATGCATGTGATTTTTTGTCTCTACTCCTAAAGGCTCAGTTGGTAGAATTGCATCCACGGTTTATTTTCGTTTTGTTTATTTTCGCCTCATGTCCCACCATCATCTTCTCACGTTGGTTTTTTCGAAATCCCATTAAAAACTTTCCTAACATTTTTAAACTTCCCTAACAAGACACGTTACAAACCGGACAGACAACAATAGCACATTACCAAATAATAAAATCAATTTCACGCATGTTTCCTAAAACCAACACTTTTCTAACATACAAAAGATCTCCCATCAATTCAATTTTTTTAGGAAACAAATTACATATTTTAAGCAAAAAAAATCCTCTCCACTCTTTCCTTGTAAACTAACACTTTCCTAACATACATATTGTAAGAGCACATTTATCCATGTGTGGTTTTGGTAATTGATGACAATCCCTATGGACTAATGGTTGCCTTGAGTTATATTCGAAGGATTTGTCCGTAGGTACTTCTTGAAGTCCATCTGTTGGTTTCAAAGAGTTTATATGGTGACCAAGGTGGTATTCAAGGTTTTATCCAAAGATTGGTCATGTGAGAGTTGAGCTTATTGCAAGCATGTCTTGAAGAAGAAGATTGTGTGAGCACTCATGTTTACCTTCAAGACATCATCTTTATGAAGAGAGAAGATAAGAAACAAGGTTGATCAAGACTAAGTCAAAGAGTGAACCAAGTTGATCAACACACAAAGCGTACAAGATATACCGAGAAGGATCAAGTGATCCCATGGTATGGTAAGCATTGTTCATTACGCTTTGTGTACTAACCCATGGTCTACGTGAGTGTTCTTTGTATGGTTAGGTATATTTCCATGGGATTGCATCAAGAGGAAGATCCTATACAACCCATGGAAGATGACATCAAGTGGTGATCGTCATCAAGGTTGCGGTGTGCAAGTTCAAGTGAATCATCACGGAGAGATCATGCTTGAAGCTTGCCGTCCATTATGGTGACAATGGACTTGTGAAGATGTGCCGAAGAGTGGCTCACCCATAGTGGAGTATGGGGGAGCAATCTACTAGTCTTCATCGAGCCGGCGCAATCAAGAAAGGTGGTCCATCTTGAGAAGGACAAGATCGTCATCATCTAGCTCACGTGGACTATGCGCAAGGCAAAGGTTTGACCTTGATAGGGTTTTCTATTTTACCGGTCTCATGATGATAGTTGGGAGACCGGGTTATAGGATCGATCGCCGTACTATCAAGGGGGGCTCTCAAGTGAGTAGCTTGATCGTATCGTTCGTTGAGAGCTCAAACCATTGCATTCTTGGCATCACCATCTTTCTTGGTTCTTGGTTGGCTTTTCTCTATGTGGGTTCTTGAGCTTATGGTCAGCTTCATGACAAGCTCAAGTTCATCGAAAACGGAGTCCATATGCTTTTTCTATGATGTTTTCGATGTTGGAGTTTTTGCCGGTTCTTCATTGATAGAGGTTTCACATCTCTATATCATTGGCATTTGTATACTGTCGCTGTTAGAAAGCTCTTGTCGTCCTGAATCCAACAAGCTTGAGTTTGCTCAATTCGGAGCTCATATGCGAAGGTTATGGCAGTTCTGGTTTTACTATTTCCATCTGGTTGCTTGGGTTCTTTGTTACTCTCCCGAGGGCGGTAGTACTGCTGGTCACAGCGGTAGTACCGGTGGGGGGTTCCTACTCCTTACGCGGTAGTACCGCTGGCCACAGCGGTACTACCGCTAGGGGGTTCCGCCTCCTTACGCGGGGCACCAGACACTGCCTTGTCTGGTGTCTGGTGACCCGCGCCACCTGAGCGGTAGTAGGGCGGTAGTAACAAGCGGTACTACCGCTACCCCCTACTACTGCTGAAATCTGCGTACGAGCGGTAGTATCGCTCCCAGGGGCGGTACTACTGCTTGTGTGCGGGCTGTGGGGGTAACGGTTGGATTTCCCCCCACCTATTTAAGGGGGTCTTCTTCCCCAATGGATCTCATCCTTAGAGCTTGAGTTTGCCCCGCATTGTTGACCTTCTTTGAGCTTGCTAACTCTCAATCCCTCCAATGATTCTTGCTAGTTCTTGAGGGAAAATAGAAAGGAGATCTAGATCCACATTTCCACCAATCACTTTCTCCTCTAAGTGAGGGGAACCCCTTGGATCTAGATCTTGGAGTTCTTCGTGTTCTTCTTCGTTCTTCCTCTCATTTCCTCCATAACATTTGTTGTTGTGGTGGGATTTGGGAGAGAAGGACTTGGGCACTCCGTGTGCCCTTGCCATTGCATTTGGTGCATAGGTTTGAGTTCTCCACGGTGATACGTGGAAGTGAGAAGTTGAGAAGCTTATTACTCTTGGGTGTTTGACCACCCTAGAGCTTGTCCTCTTGGGTGCTTTGGCGCCCTAGACGGTTGGTGGTGCCTCGGAGCTCAATCATTGTGGTGCAAAGCTTCGGGCAAGTGTCGGGGTCTCCAATTAGGTTGTGGAGATTGCCCCGAGCAATTTGTACGGGTACCGGTGACCGCCCCCAAGGGTTTTCAAAGTGTATGGGTACCGGTGACCGCCCCCAAGGGTTGCCATTTGTACGGGTTCGGTGACCGCCCTCGAGGGTCCCTTAGTGGAATCACGACATCTTGCATTGTGCGAGGGCGTGAGGAGATTACGGTGGCCTTAGTGGCATCTTGGGGAGCATTGTGCCTCCACACCGCTCCGAACGGAGATTAGCATCCGTAAGGGTGTGAACTTCGGGATACATCGTTGTCTCCGCGTGCCTCGGTTATCTCTTACCCGAGCCCTTTACTTATGCACTTTACTTTGTGATAGCCATATTGTTTCATGCTTTATATCTTGCTATCACTTAGTTATTTATCTTGCTTATCATAAGTTGTTGGTGCACATAGGTGAGCCTAGTTGTTTTAGGTTTTGTGCTTGACATATTAAACGTTAGTTTTATTCCGCATTTGTTCAAGCCTAAACCGTAATTATTTTAAAGCGCCTATTCACCCCCCTCTAGGCGACATCCACGTCCTTTCACAAATGATCTCTCATCAAGGCAATTTGTTTTAGGAAACAAATAACATAGTTTAATCAAAAATCTGATTGACTAAAGACAGACTAAATATATTAGGAAAGTGTTCATTTGGTTGGTTCGCACGTAGCCATTAATATAGAAATATTTGGAAACCGAGTGCCGAATCAATTTGTAAATCAAGCCATTAATGCAATTAATTACCAGATTGTTAATTATGTGCACAATTAATTAGGTCCATCTTTCTCCTAAAAGGGGAGTCCGTAGGTTGTTTGGTTGGTTCATACACAATCATTAATACGAAAACAGTTTGGAAACGAGTGCGGAATCAATTTGTAAATCAAGCTATTAATGCATTTTCCATAGAACAATGAATGTCCGTCTATGTTTGCGGTCACTAGCGACTATGTTTTGTTCAAGAGAAATCAACACGCAATCTTGTAAATCAAGCCACTATTTTTGCGTTTCCTACCAACTATGTTCTGTTCAAAAGAAATCAGCACGCAATCTTTCCCGTTAACTCTCTCCTGGAAAAAATCGGGGCACAATCCCCTCATTCCGATTAACTCTCCTCGTACGCAGATGGCCTTCCTTATTTGACTACCGCCTGCCCACCTCCCTCGGATTTAATGCCATCAACATAGCTCGGAACAAGATCGTAAGATCCTTTTGGTGAGCCCTCTCCCGTCCTCCTCGACACTCTTTTTTCTTTTCGACGGCAGCCTAGGATCATCCTTCTCATTTCCTTGATCTTGTTCTCCATGACGGTATAAAATTCTTCTGGTTGAGACCGCGCACACTATTGGTGGTGGTACAATGATTTGGTGTTGGGGTTGCCGCCATCCCCGCTATTGCCACGTTGATCCTATGGAGGAATCAACACATCCTCCTCCTCAAGCCTCGCCACCAACGGCGCCAATGTCTTACGCCTCATGCCTCGACCATCAGGTTGGTTCCTCTGTTCCTCGCTACAACGACACCCGCCGGCACAAGCCATAGCTTCGCGTCAGTCCTCCATCCAAGGTACAATGCCGTGTGAAGCAATGGCACCAATGCCGCATTTGGCAATCATTCTGGTCACTTTGGCGAGGTTTCCATCTAACGATTATCCTTTGTTGTTTTCTTCTAACAATTCCATTCAAACAAGAGCGTAATATGGTCTGTAAAATTGTAAATTATTGTGCTTCTGTTGTTTGGGGACATGCTTTAGGGGAAAAAAGGATATTGTATGGTTGTCAATATTTGGGTGAGGAGATAATTCTCTTGAGTAAATCTAAAGAGCATTCACTTAGAAGGACAAGAAAAGATCTGAATTTTCCTGAAGGTACTCTAACAATTCTCTTTTAAACTCGTACATTAGAGCTGCATGTATGGTTTTTTACATGCTAAATTTACTTTCTTGTTGTTATACAATCTGGGTGTGTAATTTAGTGACAGTGTACAGAGAAATTCATAAACAACGGGCTGTTGCAGCAGCCAACAAAAATCTGCTCAAAGGAAGTGATAAAAAAGACAATCTTTTGCTAAGATTTCTTTTTCGAAGTCATGCTAAATTATCTAGAAAAGATAGCTACCTACCAACATTACTTTTAGGTGGCTGAATGTAGTGTCGATCCTGGGAGAAGAAGAAAAATATAAGGTAGCCCAATAAGATTAGCTTATTTAGACTAGAATTTGGAATTTGGAGTTGATGGCAATTTCTCATATTTATGGCCGAGCGCCGCTTGTCAACATGGACAATGACCACCGTGCGCACGCGACATGGGCGACCAAGCATTCACCAAGATGCATGAGGAACATGCTCTCTAGGATGTCCACATGCTGACGGTTGCAGAAACGTTCACGGACGATGACAACATGACACTACATTGTGCAGATGGTTCATGCTATAGTAGAAAGGAACAATTTTCCATGAATAAGAAGGAAAAAGAACTAAAGGGGACAAATGGTCCATGGTGTTGGAGAACGAAAGAAAGTGTTCCAAAAATAAAGTGAAAAATAAAGAAAGAGTATTCTAGGAAATAAGTAGGAACAAGAACTAAAGATGGTGAGGAAGGAGGAGGAAGAAGATGAGGCGTCGCTGACGAACGCACTAATGTTGACGTGGTGTTGATTGGCGAAGAGGCTAGCAGTAAAAGATGTAGGAAAGAAGGAGGAAGAGAAGAACGAAAAGTATCCCTTCTAGCACTGAAGACTGTGTGAGATAGATGTGGAGCTTATTAGAAATAAGGAATATGTTCAGGTTGCCACTCGCCTTTCATGTAAGTGTGCATTTGCAAAGTTGAATGGACCTTTGAGAATGAACTATGTAGTTCTTTGTTGTTTTGTGTCAATAGTATGCCTTAGTTTAATCCAACTCTATTATATTGTAAATACGAAACATTTCATCCCTGTTGCAATGCACGATGTAGGTGAGGTGGGCGTCATCCAGTTTTAAAGGAGAGAGCTCCAGCGAAAAATGTCCCGATACGGCGGGAAACCGAGCGGATTTAACAAGAAAAGAAAAGAGTGTGTCGTGGGATGGGTTTTTGTGTTTTGCCCACGTGTTGAAGATAGCATGACGGATAGTCCGGACAACCAATTTTCTCCTCATACATGGTCTGGATTTAGGAGAGCCCGGATTGTGTGAACGGTTGAATTTTGGGGAGCCTATTGGACGCCAAACACGCAAGGACGTATGACGGAGAAATAAGCTTTGGCCTTGTAGACAACTTTAATATTTGTTTGATTGATTTATATATGCATTATAGCCCGTAACAACACACGGACGTTCTACTAGTATTATTAGTTGATCTCTACTGCTTCTATTTATCTCAAAATGCACACATCCCACCTTATCACACATGGCACCTCATTGAGGGACCACTTAACTTGCATGTTTCAATTATATTATGCCACTTATAATCAACAAATATTTTTTAACTATATAATAATCAAATACAATATATAATATGTATTTTAGTTTTAGTTTATATACTATTAATGCAATCATTTATGTTTCATATAATCAGATCACATTGAAATATATTACAATTGATTTCCACAGCAATGTGCGGGGTATCTTCTAGTTCATTATATTTTGTTGGATAGTGTTCCCGCACTTGCATCCTTATGTCCACCCCCAACAAACTGGCGAGCAGTTTAATTTTCTGTTTTTCTTCAAACTTGTCAATTTTGTTCATGTTTTTTCTTTATGTCTTTACACCATAGATTTTCATCTTTTTTTTCTTTTTTTTGTCCACTTGTTAGCTTTCTTTTTTTAATACATAATTTATTGTTCATATTTTTTAAAATCACGAATACTTTTTAAACTAAATCAATATTTTTTAATCCATGAACATTAAAAACATCAAAGAAATCAATAGACGACTTTTAAGAAATACATTTGTTAATCCGTTAAAGAGAAAATTGTAAAAAGGGATAGAATGCAACAACTGGTTTTTCTGTCCGTTGGAGCCAATATTTTCTATGAAAGGTGGGAGCAAGGAGTTTATGAACCGCTGTCTTGGGTTGGCCCACCAGCTGGTTCCATTCTTCGCTAGACCACCCGGTTTCTTTTTGCGTAAGGCACTTTCTTCGTCAACCCATAGAAAATCCACAAAGAGGCTCCACGTGATGGGAGTTCCACCAACATATGGGCAGAAAAATTGGTTTCCGCGTGATTTTAGTTTGAGGCCTATCCTTGTTTGACAATCGAACCCGCGTGGGAACGATTTGAAATTGAAATTCCACGGTACGAAAACCTGGAAGAGAGGCGTACTAGCAACAAATTTCTTCCGATGGGCATATATGTCATTAAGCAAATTGTATTGAGTCATCATATACGTGGTAACTTCTCGGCAAGGAACTATGAGAAGATCATTGTGTCCTCGGTCAGGTCGACCTATAAAGAGGAGGACATAAGTTCCGAAAGCGGCTACACGGGAGGGCAGCTGGAAGAAAAATAATTTGGAAACTGAAATTTCCATCGAAACTGCAATTCTTCGCACGGGGACTAGCAAGATTATTCCTATAGAGAAGCCATGGAATAACGCTACATAGCCACCTCGGCTTTCAAAACTATTTGCAACAAAGCCAAAGGACATAGAAGCCCGCCAAGAGGATAAAAAACACGTTTGGCGCTCGACCACCATGGAGCTCGATTGTTTTGAAAATAAAGTAATACTCAGAAATTGCATTTCAAAGTTTATAAAAAAACTGAAAAATACACAATGTCTAGATGTATATTATAAGTGTGTAGAATTTATTGATAAGATACATTGACACACGAGCTACACAAAAACAATAAAAAATGTTGGTTTTTTATGCGGTGAACACTACATGCACTGTGTACTACCCCCTCCGTTCCATAATATAAGAGCGTTTTTTATACTGGAGGGAGTATTTTCAAAATCACAACTTATTGTTTCTTTAGCTCGCATGTCAAATGTATTTTCTCATGAAAAGTTTCACACATGTAGTATACATTCATTTGTCAATGTGTAATTTTTTTCCCAGAAATTTGACACTTTGATATATGATTTTAGAAAATTTCAAAAATACTAGGCCCATTGAGCTCGAGCACCAAAAACCCGCACTCGCCATGGAGCTAGTTTCTTAAAGCTCTTACCGTTATTATACTATTTTTCTTAAAAAACGATTGCACAACATGCGCAGCTTGGTGCAACTGTACAAGGTCGAATTGCACCGTTGTCCCCACTCAAAAAAGAAAGAAAGAATTGAACTGTCGTCCGTGGAACTCCAACGAATTTCCGGCAAAACTTGATGCTGGGCACCAGACACTGCCTTGTTTGGTGTCTGGCGACCCGCGCCACCTGAGCGGTAGTAGGGCGGTAGTAACAAGCGGTACTACCGCTGCCCCCTACTACTGCTGAAATCTGCGTACGGGCGGTAGTACCGCTCCCAGGGGCGGTACTACCGCTTGTGTGCGGGCTGTGGGGGGTAACGGTTGGATTTTCCCCCACCTATTTAAGGGGGTCTTCTTTCCCAATGGATCTCATCCTTAGAGCTCGAGTTTGCCCCCCATTGTTGACCTTCTTTGAGCTTGCTAACTCTCAATCCCTCCAATTATTCTTGCTAGTTCTTGAGGGAAAAGAGAGAGGAGATCTAGATCCACATTTCCACCAATCACTTTCTCCTTTAAGTGAGGGGAACGCCTTGGATCTAGATCTTGGAGTTCTTCGTGTTCTTCTTCGTTCTTCCTCTCATTTCCTCCATAACATTTGTTGTTGTGGTGGGATTTGGGAGAGAAGGACTTGGGCACTCCGTGTGCCCTTGCCATTGCATTTGGTGCATAGGTTTGAGTTCTCCACGGTGATACGTGGAAGTGATAAGTTGAGAAGCTTATTACTCTTGGGTGTTTGAGCACCCTAGAGCTTGTCCTCTTGGGTGCTTTGGCGCCCTAGACGGTTGGTGGTGCCTCGGAGCTCAATCATTGTGGTGCAAAGCTCCGGGCAAGTGTCGGGGTCTCCAATTAGGTTGTGGAGATTGCCCCGAGCAATTTGTACGGGTACCGGTGACCGCCCCCAAGGGTTGCCAAAGTGTACGGGTACCGGTGACCGCCCCCAAGGGTTGCCATTTGTACGAGTTCGGTGACCGCCCTCGAGGGTCCCTTAGTGGAATCACGGCATCTTGCATTGTGCGAGGGCGTGAGGAGATTACGGTGGCCTTAGTGGCATCTTGGGGAGCATTGTGCCTCCACACTGCTCCGAACGGAGATTAGCATCCGTAAGGGTGTGAACTTCGGGATACATCGTCGTCTCCGCGTGCCTCGGTTATCTCTTACCCGAGCCCTTTACTTATGCACTTTACTTTGTGATAGCCATATTGTTTCATGCTTTATATCTTGCTATCACTTAGTTGTTTATCTTGCTTAGCATAAGTTGTTGGTGCACATAGGTGAGCCTAGTTGTTTTAGGTTTTGTGCTTGACATATTAAATGTTAGTTTTATTCCGCATTTGTTCAAGCCTAAACCGTAATTATTTTAAAGCGCCTACTCACCCCCCTCTAAGCGACATCCACGTCCTTTCACAAATGATCTCTCATCAAGGCAATTTGTTTTAGGAAACAAATAACATAGTTTAATCAAAAATCTGATTGACTAAAGACAGACTAAATATATTAAGAAAGTGTTCATTTGGTTGGTTCGCACGTAGCCATTAATATAGAAATATTTGGAAACCGAGTGCCGAATCAATTTGTAAATCAAGCCATTAATGCAATTAATTACCAGATTGTTAATTATGTGCGGAATTAATTAGGTCCATCTTACTCCTAAAAGGGGAGTCCGTAGGTTGTTTGGTTGGTTCATACACAATCATTAATACGAAAACAGTTTGGAAACGAGTGCGGAATCAATTTGTAAATCAAGCTATTAATGCATTTTCCATAGAACAATGAATGTCCGTCTATGTTTGCGGTCACTAGCGACTATGTTTTGTTCAAGAGAAATCAGCACGCAATCTTGTAAATCAGGCCACTATTTTTGCGTTTCCTACCAACTATGTTCTGTTCAAAAGAAATCAGCACGCAATCTTTCCTGTTAACTCTCTCCTGGAAAAAATCGAGGCACAATCCCCTCATTCCGATTAACTCTCCTCGTACGCAGATGGCCTTCCTTATTTGACTACCGCCTGCCCACCTTCCTCGGATTTAATGCCATCGACACTGCTTGGAACAAGATCGTAAGATCCTTTTGGTGAGCCCTCTCCCGTCCTCCTCGACACTCTTTTTTCTTTTCGACGGCAGCCTAGGATCATCCTTCTCATTTCCTTGATCTTGTTCTCCATGACGGTATAAAATGTTTCTGGTCGAGACCGTGCACACTATTGGTGGTGGCACAATGATTTGGTGTTGGGGTTGCCGCCATCCCCGCTGTTGCCACGTTGATCCTATGGAGGAATCAACACATCCTCCTCCTCAAGCCTCGCCACCAACGGTGCCAATGTCTTATGCCTCATGCCTCAACCATCAGGTTGGTTCCTCTGTGTTGGGGAACGTAGCAGAAAACAAAAATTTCCGACCAACGCACCAGCCCAGGACCACTATGGAGACTGCATACAAGGTTTGATCTTTTTCGTTACCGACTCGTAGCGCAGCGGAAGTAGAGTCGATGACGATCGGCGGTGCAGATCCCCGCAGCTAGGATTTACAACCTCCCAACCGCGAGGATGTATACCCTCATCTGCCCCTCGGACAGCCCTCCGGTAGGCGGTCGGACAGTCCCCCGGACGGTGTCGCGGACAGCCCTTCGGGAGGACCGACGGAACTCGGACGGTCACACGGACATCCCTTCGGGAGGACCTACGGAACTCGGACGGTCACACGGACAGCCCTTCGGGAGGACCTACGGAACTCGGACGGTCACACGGACAGCCCTTCGGGAGGCACTCCCGAACTAAGACCGAAACTACGATCTCTCTACAGAGTTGCACACATACGGTGTCATCTATCCGGCAGGGCTTCGCCGTCCAGAACTAGTTCCCACCGGAACCCAGACAGCCTTTCGGCTCTACGAAACTATTTCGCTGGGAGGGAGAGAGAAAGCCAGATCATGCATGGCACTTGTATGTGAGAAAGAGTGAGTTTGGGCAGCCCCCTCCACCTCTATTTATAGGAGAAGGAGGGGTGGAGGGGCTGAAATTTCAGCCACATCCATCCATGTCATCTCCAAGATATTTTGGAGCAAAAGCCCAAAAAGGTGGCTTTTCAAAAAGTAACCATAAAGCTGATTTCACTATTCACGACGACAATTTTCAGCGTCCGTTCGAACCGAAAATATTTATGTGGACCTAGAACATTTCCAGTACCCACTAAAATAATTTTCGACGCATTTCGAAACAATTCCGGATTAGTGATTTTCATCTGCGAAAAGCAAACAAAGCGGTTCCGGCAGCTCCGGAACATTTCCGTTTTTTCTTCCGAAAAATTCCCAGAAGTTTCCAAAATGATTCTGGCACCCTCCAAGAATTATCAGGCGTGTGCCGAAACCAATTTGACTTAATGGTGTACTCCGAAACAACTTTTCGGTTTAGTGATTTTCATCTGTGAAAATCGACTAAAGCGGTTCCGGCAGTCCGGAACATTTCCGGTTTTTGTCTCTGAAAAATCTCAGAAGTTACTGGAACAATTCTGGTACCCTCCAATAATTTCCAGGCATGTGCCGAAACCAATTTGACTTAATGGTACACTCCGAAACAACTTTTCGGTTTTACCGAAACTCTTCCGGTGTTCTCTCTTCGGAACTCTTCCGTTGTCTCCGAAACTTTTTCGGTGAATTTCTCTCAGACTCCCTGTCTAGTATTCAACAGATAGATGACCCTTAAGCGTGTGACCCTATAGGTTCGGTGAAGTATAGACATGACCCGGAACCCCTTCCGATTAATGATCAACATCGGAGCCGTGGACACCCATATCGACCCCTATACCCACACGAATGAATATTCGAGTGAACCTCCAGTTGCCGTGTGCTATTCCTGTTGCCTCGCGATATGTTACAAATACCCAAGGTGAGACATGTTGGCATCCCTGTGGATCAACACCTTGTCCACTATGCCAGTTACCTCGTTACCGGTATTGTTCTCTTTTCTCGTTCCGTGTTCCGGCATCCCCGTGATCAAATCACAAAGTGTCTGGCCAGACGATGATGGATACCGTAACAACGAAAGGGCCCAGAGATATCTCTCCATCGTCGGAGGAGCAAATCCCAATCTTGAGATATCAAGTTACTTGACATACTTTTCCATGAACCCGTAAGCCGCCGTAATAGCCACCCATTTACGGATGACGTTTAACAAACCCCAAAGTTCATGAAGCAAGCATGAAGAAACTCGATACTCTCATGGTCTAAGGAATCATGCAAACGTTAACCATCTCTGTGTTATTAACCATTAACTTGTGACGAATGAATCTCATAGCATAACATCAATTCGGGTCGATTCAACACAAATGTTCTGCTAACATTGTGTCCTCAAAGTTGCTGGCATAGACATGCCCATGATCAGGAAAACAGAACCATCATGCAACACTTGAGCTAGTCTTAGAGGCCAGACTAGGAATACATTTTACCATTTATTATTCCACACGTGCATATGAGCTTTCCTTCGAGCCTCGTGATTATTGTAGACTCGAGAACCATAGCAGTTATAGCATGGAATATAAACTTAATTAGGAACATGGGGATAAATAATAACATTTATTATTGCCTCTAGGGCATATCTCCTACACCCTGTTCCTCGCTACAACGACACCCGCCGGCACAAGCCAAAGCTTCGCGTCAGTCCTCCATCCAAGGTACAATGCCGTGTGAAACAATGGCACCAATGCCGCATTTGGCAATCATTCTGGTCACTTTGGCGAGGTTTCCATCTAACGATTATCTTTTGTTGTTTTCATCTAACAATTCCATTCAAACAAGAGCGTAATATGGTCTGTAACATTGTAAATTATTGTGCTTCTGTTGTTTGGGGACATGCTTTAGGGAAAAAAGGATATTGTATGGTTGTCAATATTTGGGTGAGGAGATAATTCTCTTGAGTAAATCTAAAGAGCATTCACTTAGAAGGACAAGAAAAGATCTGAATTTTCCTGAAGGTGCTCTAACAATTCTCTTTTAAACTCGTACATTAGAGCTGCATGTATGGTTTTTTACATGCTAACTTTACTTTCTTGTTGTTATACAATTTGGGTGTGCAATTTAGTGACAGTGTACAGAGAAATTCATAAACAACGGGCTGTTGCAGCAGCCAACAAAAATCTGCTCAAAGGAAGTGATAAAAAAGACAATCTTTTGCTAAGATTTCTTTTTCGAAGTCATGCTAAATGATCTAGAAAAGATAGCTACCTACCAACATTACTTTTAGGTGGCTGAATGTAGTGTCGATCCTGGGAGAAGAAGAAAAATATAAGGTAGCCCAATAAGATTAGCTTATTTAGACTAGAATTTGGAATTTGGAGTTGATGGCAATTTCTCATATTTATGGCCGAGCGCCGCTTGTCAACATGGACAATGACCACCGTGCGCACGCGACATGGGCGACCAAGCATTCACCAAGATGCATGAGGAACATGCTCTCTAGGATGTCCACATGCTGACGGTTGCAGAAACGTTCACGGACGATGACAACATGACACTACATTGTGCAGATGGTTCATGCTATAGTAGAAAGGAACAATTTTCCATGAATAAGAAGGAAAAAGAACTAAAGGGGACAAATGGTCCATGGTGTTGGAGAACGAAAGAAAGTGTTCCAAAAATAAAGTGAAAAATAAAGAAAGAGTATTCTAGGAAATAAGTAGGAACAAGAACTAAAGATGGTGAGGAAGGAGGAGGAAGAAGATGAGGCGTCGCTGACGAACGCACTAATGTTGACGTGGTGTTGATTGGCGAAGAGGCTAGCAGTAAAAGATGTAGGAAAGAAGGAGGAAGAGAAGAACGAAAAGTATCCCTTCTAGCACTGAAGACTGTGTGAGATAGATGTGGAGCTTATTAGAAATAAGGAATATGTTCAGGTTGCCACTCGCCTTTCATGTAAGTGTGCATTTGCAAAGTTGAATGGACCTTTGAGAATGAACTATGTAGTTCTTTGTTGTTTTGTGTCAATAGTATGCCTTAGTTTAATCCAACTCTATTATATTGTAAATACGAAACATTTCATCCCTGTTGCAATGCACGATGTAGGTGAGGTGGGCGTCATCCAGTTTTAAAGGAGAGAGCTCCAGCGAAAAATGTCCCGATACGACGGGAAACCGAGCGGATTTAACAAGAAAAGAAAAGAGTGTGTCGTGGGATGGGTTTTTGTGTTTTGCCCACGTGTTGAAGATAGCATGACGGATAGTCCGGACAACCAATTTTCTCCCCATACATGGTCTGGATTTAGGAGAGCCCGGATTGTGTGAACGGTTGAATTTTGGGGAGCCTATTGGACGCCAAACACGCAAGGACGTATGACGGAGAAATAAGCTTTGGCCTTGTAGACAACTTTAATATTTGTTTGATTGATTTATATATGCATTATAGCCCGTAACAACACACGGACGTTCTACTAGTATTATTAGTTGATCTCTACTGCTTCTATTTATCTCAAAATGCACACATCCCACCTTATCACACATGGCACCTCATTGAGGGACCACTTAACTTGCATGTTTCAATTATATTATGCCACTTATAATCAACAAATATTTTTTAACTAGATAATAATCAAATACAATATATAATATGTATTTTAGTTTTAGTTTATATACTATTAATGCAATCATTTATGTTTCATATAATCAGATCACATTGAAATATATTACAATTGATTTCCACAGCAATGTGCGGGGTATCTTCTAGTTCATTATATTTTGTTGGATAGTGTTCCCGCACTTGCATCCTTATGTCCACCCCCAACAAACTGGCGAGCAGTTTTATTTTTCTGTCTTTCTTCAAACCTGTCAATTTTGTTCATGTTTTTTATTTATGTCTTTACACCACAGATTTTCATCTTTTTTTTCTTTTTTTTGTCCACTTGTTAGCTTTCTTTTTTTAATACATAATTTATTGTTCATATTTTTTAAAATCACGAATACTTTTTAAACTAAATGAATATTTTTTAATCCATGAACATTAAAAAAATCAAAGAAATCAATAGACGACTTTTAAGAAATACATTTGTTAATCCGTTAAAGAGAAAATTGTAAAAAGGGATAGAATGCAACAACTGGTTTTTCTGTCCGTTGGAGCCAATATTTTCTATGAAAGGTGGGAGCAAGGAGTTTATGGACCGCTGTCTTGGGTTGGCCCACCAGCTGGTTCCATTCTTCGCTAGACCACCCGGTTTCTTTTTGCGTAAGGCACTTTCTTCGTCAACCCATAGAAAATCCACAAAGAGGCTCCACGTGACGGGAGTTCCACCAACATATGGGTAGAAAAATTGGTTTCCGCGTGATTTTAGTTTGAGGCCTATCCGTGTTTGACAATCGAACCCGCGCGGGAACGATTTGAAATTGAAATTCCACGGTACGAAAACCTGGAAGAGAGGCGTACTAGCAACAAATTTCTTCCGATGGGCATATATGTCATTAAGCAAATTGTATTGAGTCATCGTATACGTGGTAACTTCTCGGCAAGGAACTATGAGAAGATCATTGTGTCCTCGGTCAGGTCGACCTATAAAGAGGAGGACATAAGTTCCGAAAGCGGCTACACGGGAGGGCAGCTGGAAGAAAAATAATCTGGAAACTGAAATTTCCATCGAAACTGCGATTCTTCGCACAGGGACTAGCAAGATTATTCCTATAGAGAAGCCATGGAATAACGCAACATAGCCACCTCGGCTTTCAAAACTATTTGCAACAAAGCCAAAGGACATAGAAGCCCGCCAAGAGGACAAAAAACACGTTTGGCGCTCGACCTCCATGGAGCTCGATTGTTTTGAAAATAAAGTAATACTCATAAATTGCATTTCAAAGTTTATAAAAAAACTGAAAAATACACAATGTCTAGATGTATATTATAAGTGTGTAGAATTGATTGATAAGATACATTGACACACGAGCTACACAAAAACAATAAAAAATGTTGTTTTTTATGCGGTGAACACTACATGCACTGTGTACTACTCCCTCCGTCTCATAATATAAGAGCGTTTTTTATACTAGTGGAGGGAGTATTTTCAAAATCACAACTTATTGTTTCTTTAGCTCGCATGTCAAATGTATTTTCTCACGAATTTTTTCACACATGTAGTATACATTCACCTGTCAATGTGTAATTTTTTCCCAGAAATTTGAAACTTTGAAATATGATTTTAGAAATTTTCAAAAATACTAGGCCCATTGAGCTCGAGCACCAAAAAGCTGCACTCGCCATGGAGCTAGTTTCTTAAAGCTCTTACCGTTATTATACTATTTTTCTTAAAAAAAGATTGCACAACATGCGCAGCTTGGCGCAACTGTACAAGGTCGAATTGCACCGTCGTCCCCACTCAAAAAAGAAAGAAAGAATTGAACTGTCGTCCGTGGAACTCCAACGAATTTCCGGCAAAACTTGATGCTGGGCTCCGTGGAACCGCATGCGAGGCATCTCGTGACACATACCGTTCCTTTCCGTGCATGGCGTCGTGCTCAGCAAGAGTGACCACTGAGGCACTGACCACCTAATTTTGCTGCATGCATGCGCTCACTCACGTGGCCGGGGACAATTGTCTCATCCGCTGGGGTTGTCCATATTGCAATCGCCGGAACCCCTGCCTGCCTACGAGTATTTCATACACAAATTATGCTTTTTGATAATATTGTTCTTATACCCATACGTGATCTGATGACGAATTAGTAGGCCTTCTGCTTTATGTACGCTTTAATTTGCCATGGAACAAGGGCAGCACTGGGCGCCGGCGCACCGGCCCAAATTTGGGCCCGTCAACACGCGACCCTACGATGCAACAGCTGCTAGCCATCAGATCTGCTCGTCTCTTCGTCAATCTCTTGCATCGTCTTCCTCCAGAAAATTGCAGCGTCACGAGCGCCATTGACCCCGGCCGTAATCTCCCGTGAGGCGACTGAGCTCGAAGCAGCACAGCACACCCCGTGCTCGCCGGAGCCGCCGCTCGCCGGCGCGCTTGCCAGCACGCTCGTCGGAGCCGCTCGCCGGAGCTCCTCGTCGGTGCGCTCGTCAGAGCCGCTCGCCGGAGCCGCTCGTCGGCGCGCTCGTCGGAGCCGCTCGCCGGAGCTGCTCGCCGGTGCGTTCCTTGGTTCCAAATCTTGCTCGCCTTTCGTGGTAGCAAATTTCGTTGTTGGTCGTAGCAAACGAAGACAACGGTTGCAGCAAAATGAAACACCGGTTGTAGCAAAAATCGCGACGCCATTTGCGATGTAGCAAAATGCGACACCGGTGGTAACAAAATGCGGTGCCGGTTGTAGCAAATTTCGATGCCGGTTGAAGCATGTAGCAAATTACGCCTTCGGCCATGGATGCAACTTCGCCGGCCATGTCCGTTGCAGCTCCGCTCGCCATGGAGCAGTTGAGACAGAGAGAGGGGATGCAGCTCGCCATGTCGTCGGTTGTAGCAAAATGAAACACCGATTGTAGCAAAAATCGCGACGCCATGTGCGATGTAGCAAAATGCGACACCGGTGGTAGCAAAATGAGGCGCCGGTTGTAGCAAATTTAGATACCGGTTGAAGCACGTAGCAAAATACCATCCAGGCAGGTGCTCGCCGGAGCAGCGCGAGTAGGTGGCCGCTCGCCGGAGCAGCACGGGCAGATGGATGACGGACATCAACGAATCTCCCTGCCGGTTCCAGCAAACTTGGTTGCCGGTTGCAACATCCCGTTAGCCCTGTCGCAGCTCCAGTTTGTGGCTTGCTCAGGGGGCGCGTCGTTGATGCCGGCGAGCTCGTACTGCGGGAGACGGGATGGGATCGGACGGAGGCGGAAGGAAGAAGAAGCAGGGAAAAAAAAAGAAAAAAGAAAAGTGAAAAAGAGAAGGAAATCCACCGAGCGCGTGCGTGCCAAAGTCTCTCGCTCGAGACTGCGCGTGAAAAAAGGAAGCGACCGGCCGAGCGCTTCGGCCGGCGCTCCGGCCCCAAACATTTACCATGGAACAATGTCCTGGAAGACGCATTCCAATTGCACAGCAAGAGACATATTCCTGCCTCCTTGGGAGAATGCCAGAATGGGGTGGCGTCAATCTTTGATTCTCTTCTGCAATCTCTTCCCAGAGCGGACATGAAAGATAAAAGATGATGCTTTCCCCTGAAAATGGGTTGCAACTTGTAGCCGAATTAGCAGATCTTGCCCTACATAAAAGGAAAATGAAAAGGTAAAGAAAAAGATTCCCTTCGTTGCCGCAATCCCAGTACAGCTGATTCAATTGCATTACCTCGCTCCCTGACGCTGATAAAATGTAGATGAGGTTGGTTTAAGATACAGATGATTCTCAATGTCCTCTTTCTGATCGTGGATCTTCACTTCTCCCCTGACCTAACAGTGGTAATTAAGCACAGTAGTATATGGATATGTATGCATGCTAACCAGCAAGGTTCGAAACGTCTGTGTACCATCTCTACATTACAGCACCAACGTACAAGAAACAATACTGCTTATAGTACTGTCTTGTGCAAATGTGACCATCATTTTCTAACCCTGCACGGGCGCAATTATGTATGCTGCTCCATCGGTGTCTCTAGTCACGCGCACCACACCCAAATCGACCAAACGTTCTTCTCAGAAAGTTGGAAAGAGAAGAACTAAAAGAAGACGAGAAGAACAAAAGTGATCCAGAAAAGATGGGAAGCTGAAAACCTACTCACCGCTTTTTTCCATTATTTTTTCCTTTCATCTTCTTTTCTTCCGAAAAAATCTCATATCTTGTCTAGTAAATAATAATCCCTACTAGGTAAGCACAACTGCACAAGAACAATGGATGCATGCAATGCGTGCCCACCAAAGAATCAACTACCTACTCCTACAGACTACAGTAACAAATCGATCCAGAAAACACGGTGTACACAGACAATTTTCAGTTTCTTTGCAGGTTGGGTTGTGTGGTGGTTTGAGAATTGGGTTTGGATGCATGGTGCTGCTGCTAGGGTGACCTCTTCTTGCGGAGGACGACCTCGGTGTCGAGGCCGAAGGCGTCGACCTTGGAGACCCTGACCACCTCCGACCGCCGGAAGAGGGCGAGCAGGCCGTCGACGTCGAGCAGGTCGTTGGCCGAGTACTTGTCCCCGCGGCGGTGCACCGCGACGTGCAGCACGGCGACGCCGCCGGGGCGCAGCGTGCGCTCGATCTCGGCGACGAAGCGGTCCGGGTAGAGCGCGTGGTCGAACACGTTGGAGAACTCGAAGTCGAAGACGCCGTCGGCGAAGGGCTGCGCGTGGAAGTCGCCCTTGACGACGAGCGGCGGCGCCGGGGCGAGGTCGATGCCGACGGCGTCGGACACGCCGACGAGGCGGAGCGCGGCGACCTCCTGGCCGAGGCGCGCGCCGACGCAGAGCGCGCGGGAGGCGTTGGAAAGGAGGCCCTCGGCCTGGAGGGACCGGAAGGCGCGCGCGAAGGCGTCGACCTTGCGGCGCCAGTCGCGGGTGGCCCAGACGCGGCGGAGGCGCGGGTCGAGGGTCTTGTTGAGCTGGTGGCGGAGGTAGTCGTCGTAGGAGCGGAAGGCGGCGCCGCGGCGCATGCGGATGTGCGGGTTGGGCGGGGAGGCGCGGACGGCCACGGCGTAGGAGAGGGGAGGGGTCGAGGAGGAGTAGCCGTAGAGGAGGAGGAGGGAGAGGAAGGGGATCGAGAGGAGGAGGAGCGGACGGACGGGCGGGAGCGCGCGGGGCTTGGCATCGGCCGGCATGGCGGCGACGGGGAGGGAGGGAGGGGCGCGTGTTAATGTGGCAAGGCGGTGGGCGCGGGTGGAAGGCGGTGCTTTTGTTCTGTTGGATAGATGATTACGTGGGATTTTTTTTTTTGAGGGGAGATTACGTGTGGGTCGACCGACCGCGGGCCTCTTCTTCCGGCCGAATATCACATGATCCGCGGCTCAGAACTTGCGCTTCCCGTCAGAGGACGGCAGGTCGGTCAGCCCTGCGTCGTCTGCCCCAGCGCCGCAGCCATTCCCGTGGAGAGCGATAGAGGGAAATCCGCAGGTATTGCCGCTCTGATGCGATTTGACCCATGTTACTGAGCCATTTAAAGTAGCTTTAAAGTATGTAGGTGAGGCGGCTGACTCCTCTTTGCTTTCTCTGCCACAGATCCTCTCTGATCGAGGAACACTACTATGAAGAATTTCAGGCTGTGTATGGTCTTGCATTCTTGCTTGATTTTTTTGCCGGTAGAATCGGTGGTGTGATATGAATCAGTGTGATTGCTGGTTGGTTTGTACTTTTAATTTAATCTATCAGCCCCGTAGTAAACCATGGTGTGATGTGGATTAGTGTGAAAGGATGACTGTTTACAACTGCTATGAAGAATTTTAAGCATCCAATTTTCAGGCTGTGTATGGTCATGCATTGTTGTTTGTGTTTTTTTCTGCTAGTAATCCATGGTTTGATATGAATTGGTCCGAATCCCGACTACATTAAACTCTGAATTTAATGTATCAGTTTCATAGTTTCTATGCCGCAGAAGGGGCGGCTGGTGGTGAACTCGACGGGGAACCGCAAACATCTGAGCAATCAATTGTTCAGGGCTTCAGGCTGACCCAAAAATCTGCAGCATGGACGTGCAGGTATGAACCTGTTTGATTTGGGGCACGCTAATTTGGGTGTGTGGATTACCCGGTCTCTTGCTCAGCTAGAGGTGTGAATGAGCCATGTGATTCTTTGATTATGCTTAGGGAAAAACAATCTGTATAGTGGTGTAATTACAAACAGTGGAAATTGGGAGCTGCTGAGCATTCTAGATAGCATACTGCAATTTTTGGTGGACAGTACATGGCATAGATAGTCCTGATTAGTAGGTTGTATGCTGAAGTACACAAAACTAATCTGAATGCATTCTGTCTTGTATGAGAAATTCAATCTTGTAAATCACTGATGAAAACAGTATGGAAATTTAGTAGCAACAAACATAATGCATACTCCCTCCGTTCTTAAATATAAGACCTTTTTGAAATTTTACTATAGATTACATACGGAGCAAAATGAATGAATCTACGCTCTAAAATATGTCTATTACATCCGTATGTAGTCTATAGTGAAATCTCTAAAAGGTCTTATATTTAAGAACGGAAGGAGTACAAAAGTGGCATCGGTGAGTAGATGCAGTAGAAGTTCAGTAATCTGGTTTGGTCATGCGTTTGTATTTTGGTGCTGATTTGATATGTTGTAGAGGAATTTTTTTGTGATAACATGCAGTGTGAATGTTCAGCAGTATGGTCTGTATATGATTTCGTAATTCGTTATGCTTCAGTATTACGACCTTTGACACAAAAACAGTGAAGTGAGAATTGGAGTTGATGTGGATGTAAAGGAGAGTCAAAAAAATGTAGAAATAGTCTGAATGACATGGCTGCTGTAAGAGCATCTCCAACAGCCGCCCAACGCGCGGCGCGCTAAAAATGCGTTTGCAGCGCGCCGATCGCCTGTTTTGGCGCGGCGGGGAGCGCTGGCTCCAGCGGCCGCTGTAAACTTTAGCGCGCGCGTAGCTCCAGCAGGCTCGCACAAACAACATATGCGCTCCAAACACAAGCAAGAAGATCAAACACAAACAAAATAAATCAACAATAAATAGTTCAATTTCGTTATTACAACTCAAACAAATAGTTTATCTTTCAATACAACAAATAGTTCAACAATACAACATCAAACGCACAAATCATGATGCTCTTTGGCGGCCATTCCATGCCCACCACTCCTTAATGAGATCCTTCTGAAGATCATCATGCGTTTTGGGACGTCGAATGACATGATAGGAGGCAACAAAACGGGCCACCCTTTCAGCCCTCCGCCGCACTCGCACGGGGTGTCCCAACAGCTCATAGTGAGAGTAGTCTACATCTTGGCCACGCTCATTCTCGATGATCATATTGTGCATGATCACACAAGCGTGCATGATGTACCAAAGCATCTTTTGATTCCGAAATCTAGCCGGTCCTCTCACAATAGCAAATTGGGCTTGCAAAATCCCAAAAGCTCTCTCCACATCTTTTCTAGCCGCCGCCTGAGCATTGTGGAAATCAAGATTTTTCTTACCTTCCGGTTTTTTCAACGGCTTCACAAATGTTTGCCACTTTGGGTAGATGCCATCCGCAAGATAGTAGCCATAGTTGTATGTACGGCCATTTGCTACAAACTGCACCGGTGGCAGTTCACCATTTGCAATCTTATTCATCAGTGGTGACCGGTTGACAACGTTGATGTCATTCAAAGATCCAGGCATTCTAAAAAAAGCATGCCAAATCCAAGTCTCTTGATCGGCCACCGCTTCAAGGATTATAGTGGAACCCTTTTTTTGGCCGTGGAATTGCCCATGCCATGCCCTAGGACAATTCTTCCAACTCCAATGCATGCAATCTATTGAGCCAAGCATACCTGGGAAGCCGCGAGCTTTGTTCATCTCCAATAGCCTTGCGGCGTCTTCAGCATTGGGAGATCTCAAATACTCCTGGCCAAACACTTGCACAATTCCGACTGCGAAGCGCTTGACACACATGATGGCTTGACTCTCACCCATGGCCAAGTGATCATCAACTAGATCAGCGGGGATACCGTATGCCAACATACGCAAAGCGGCTGTCACCTTCTGAAAGGTGCTATGCCCGAGCTCTCCGGCGGCATTCCTCCTTTGCTGAAAAAACCGGTCATGGCTCGCTAGTTTCTCTGCAATGCGCCTGAACAACTCGGTGCTCATCCTAAACCGGCGACGAAAGTATGACTCGGGGTATGTGGGATTCTCCACAAAATAGTGCCTCATCAATCTGTTGTGGGCATCGATCCTATCCCTCCAAATTTTCTGCCGACCCATAACCGAACCACCGTGCTTCGGTTTTTTATTGATGTGCATAGCTAGGATCATTGCAAGATCCTCCTCCTCTTCCATATCAAACTCTTCTTCGGAAGAATCATATGACGAACTCATCTACAATGTTCAATTTAAACTAGGCTATTAAACTACAAACAGCATGCATCAAATTCATATAAAAAATGTGAAGTTGAAGCAATACATACCTTGCAGGCGTTTTGTCGAACACCTTGCGGGCGCCGAGCGGCAGTGGGCGGTCGGGCGCTGTTCGTCGGAGGACTGCCGCGCGCGAGGGGCGGCGGTGACTAGAGGGAGACAGAGGAAGCAGCGGCGGCGCGGGGATAGGCCGGGGAAGCGCCGGAACGGTCGCCGGAAGAAATGGGGTGGCGCGGGCGGCGGCGGCGCCAGCGGCTGGATGGGGTAGGTGGAGTTGCGAGCGGGCGCTCGAGTGTCCAGCGCGGCAGCGGGCGCAGCAAATAAACGGCGCGCGATGGCGTTTCCGCCCGCGTGTTGAACTAGTTATGCCGTGCGCGCGGTTTTTGCGCCTCCGCTGGAGCGGCCGGAGCGGTAGCGCGCGCGCAAAAAGCACTAATTTTTTAGCGCGGCGCTTATATAGCGCGTCTGTTGGAGATGCCATATGCATGTTGCTGAGTTTTGGTGAAGATGACACACAAGCTGCTGCTTGGTTTTAAATTTGATCCAGAAGATAATAATTGGGTGCAGTTGATTCCATATTTTGACAATATGTAAGAGCTGATATTTGTGTTCTTGGGTCCAGAGTGAGGATCAATGAGGATCGGTGCTGCCGCTCTAGGAAGGATGCCCTGTCCTAGTTGCACCAGTGCACTAGAGAAGGCAATCCATGGTTTTGCGGAAAATGTGGGTGACAATGTGATAGTGCCTGCGTTGGGGACAAGCTTTGATTCTTTAGGTGGGGCCTATGACTTCTACAAACTTTACTTGTGGGGGAAGGGATTTGACATTAGGTACAGAAAGAGACGGCTAAATGTGGAGAGGACAAAGTGGATGCAAGAAATCGTTTGTGGCTGCGCGGTAAGTATATCTGATAGGCCATGCTGCTTTGGCTTTCTATAGAGATCATAACTAATTGAAAATTGTTATGATTTTGTTTGATCTTGTTGTCCAGGGGAAAGTGGGGGTGGAGAACACCCGGTCCTGCCGCTGTGAGTGCTCTACTCTAATAAGGCTCTTGCACTCAAAAGACAATGGATGATACATAGCTGGACATCTCGAGCAACACAACCATTCATTGCGTCCTACGTACGACCATTCAATACATTGGCCATCACACAAGCATATAGATGTATACAACAGGATTTGGTGGAGCAACTGAGGCAAAACAATGTGAACCTTGCTAAGATGTACAGCAGTATCCACAACTTTTTTGGATCTACGGATAAGGTACCTTTTACAAAAAGTGCTTTGAAAATTATGTATGGTAAGATAAGTCGTGAGCAAGCAGAGGATGACGTTAGGAAAACAAGGGGAGTTTTTCAAGAGCTTGGGTCTAGGGATCCTCACTTCACATATCGTGTTCAGGCTGACAAGGAAGGTCAGATCACAACATTGATGTGGGCAAATGGGAGCAGTAGATTGCAGTATACTTCTTTGGAGGCGTTGTTACTTTCGATACAACATACATAACAAATCTGTATAACATGCCCGTCAGTCTTTTAGTTGGAGTGAGCAGTCATTTTCAGAGCATAATACTAACTGGGGCGCTGGTCTGTGATGAGATGTGGAGACCTTTGAGTGGTAGTGCGCCAAAAACCGTCCTCATAGGTTATAATTGAGCAGCATGATGTATTACATTTAGAACCAGCTGCTATTCCCCAGTAAATGACTAATTTCCTTGAGACTGTTTTGCAGACCAGAATCATGCGATGGAGGTTGTAGTAAAAACGTGATACATCAGACAACTCACCTTTGCTGCATGTGGCACGCGTTAAAGAAGGCAAAGGAGACACTTGGTTCACTATACACTAAGAAGAGAGTTCAGAGCAGAGTTCCATAAAGGTTTTGAATCACATGCTAACCATCGATGAATTTGAGGAAGCTTGGAAAATCCTGGTTGAAAGTATAACCTTAAAACACACACATACATGACATAGTTGTATGAGATAAGGCACAAATGGGAAAAGCCTTACTTTAAAGTTTTTTTTGAAAGTTCATCGGGGGAGGAGGGGGGCCCCTCAACCACCTCACTTTTTATTGCCTCTTTTCCATCCCCAGGGGCTAGAAACACACAAAACGGTGGGAGCAAGTTTGATTAGGGGGGGAGTATATAGCTCGCGCGAAGCGCTCTAAAGGGGTTTGCTGTGCTAAGATGTCATGCATACAACGAAGCGAAAGCGCGAACGACACGCTGGAGAACTATGTACCACTAGGCTGCCTGATGCAAATGTTTGTAAAGAAGTACATGCGACTTCAGTTCGACCGGGAAGCGGAAGAGAACTACGAGGATAAGAAGACCAGAATAGTAAGATCCTCCTTCCAACCTAAATTGTTTTTGTGCTATCATGAACTGAAAGTGTTGTTTCATGTTTGGCTTGCAGGGGAGACCGCTTCTAAGAGCCAACCTAGCCATTGAGAGGCATGCTGGGAAGATATATATACAAGTGCTATGTTCGAACAGAATGCGGTGCATACCAAGTTGAGGAAATCGAGAAGAGCAAGCTGTGTGTTGCAATACACACAGAGGCTGACCGGGGAGAGAAGTGGTGCCGAGTGTCGTATAAGGTCCACATGTTTATATGGCGGCGAGGATTTTTACTGCGAATGTGGTCAATTTGCTCACATGGGACTACCATGCAACCATGTTGTGAAGGTATGTTAACTTTACAATCCAATGATTGATGAGAGATAAACCATTGATCCTAGGCTCAGTAGTGCTGATCATCTTGTGATGCAATATTCAGGTGCTGGATTTCGTTTGCATTAAGGAAATCACACGCAAGCACATAGTTAAAAGATGGACCAGGGTGATATTCTTTCACCACACCTCAATCAATATCAGATGGGTAATGCACACTAGAGTCCATTCAGCTACATGCATTTCAACATTTACATGCATGGAATGGAGCTCATGTGCATGAGCGACATAGGTGTAGAACCTTACGAGTGTCTGGTGACTTTGCATAGTGGAAATGCAGCCATTTGCAGAAATCAAAGATCGACTTGGTTTGGGACTAGTCGGAAATGGTGATGATGTCAACTAGGCCCGAGCAAAAGGTGCAATGGTTGTTGCTGCAGGCACAAGGGATGTTGGAAACGAAAATGAAAACGGAGATGCAATATCAGCTAACGGTTTAGTCAACAGACTTGAAGGATTGCTGGCACCGAAGAAGAGAAAGGAGATGGGCCGGCCAACAACAAGCATGGAGAAGGCACCATATGAAGGTTTCAGCAATAGAAAAGATTCTGCACAATTTGTCGGCAGCAGGGGCACAAGAGGACGACATGCCCTGATCGTTTTGTTCAAGCAGGATGAGAGGTATCCACTTTATTAGGGAGAATGGCCTCCGCAGTGGGTTATCAACCTACTCTTAGTACATAAATGGGTTCTTTGCAAGAAAGAAGGGGATGTTCCAAAGCTGAGTCAGAGACCAGCTTGCTGCAAGAGCTGTGGTGTAGAAGGCCATAGGCGAAACAATTATCAGAAGGTTGGTGAGCTATGGCTAAACAACATGCGTGGGCAATTTGCTACTGCATTGTATCGGTGTAGCGTGGTCGTAAAGTTATCATTGAACTTATGCATTTGTGCTTTTTGTAGAAGTATCTTGTACTCATGTGTCAGGATTACCTTAGGGCATAATCTGTGGTGACAGTGTTGTACTAGACCTGGTGGAAATCACTTTGCTTCCGAATATTATCTGAACTAGGTTAATCATGTAGCATTTTCTGCTTTTGATCCAAATGTGAGATCCGCCTCTCCTTTCCAAAATCAATTCATGTGGCGGCCACATTACAGATTATTTGTTGCTGGCAAAACCTACCCGGAACTCCAGATCTCTGGATATTTGGTACCCTGTTCTTTGAAAACTATGATGATAAATTTTAAAAAAACTACGATGATACTACGCGTGTTTCCGTGGAATCGATTGCAATATATTCCAATGAGATATAATAACACATGAACCAAATTTTATGGTACATACTACGACTTATTATGTTTCATGGTGAGTAGAGCGTTGTGGAGCTTGATAGCTCACCTAACTGAATCTAGGAATGCAGAGCATGTTGTATGAACTGACATCTGTTTAATATTGCTTGCTGAATGGACAATAATATTATATGCTGGTAGATGTCTTGGAGGTAGAACAGCTGACAACTGTATCCAAGTAGCAGGTGGCGCGCAAGCTGTGTCCACTCGATTCGAAATTCAAATGACCAGAGCAGGAGAAACTTAAGGCTGTATGCATATATTGCCACACAGTCATTGCTGAGCTGTGTCTGTCCTCCATTGATCCACTGCTTAGTATAGAGATAGGGAAACTAAAGACTGGCCCGGAGGTGTTGCAAAGAGCAGCACAATGGCTCCTTCCGCGCTATCCGGCTCTACGCCGGCTACCACGCAATCGGATGCAAGTTCAAAGCAAGATCAATTGACAGTAGAGGCACTTCTTGTGACATGACAGTTCAAAAATAAGTGTGAACCAAGGGACGGGATCAGAACTTGAGTTCAATTCGTCCTCCTGTGTTTCTGTTGTGCCCTCGAGCATGTACGTAGATCGATCGTATAGGCATGCCTGGATTAATCTCGAGAGCTTACTTCAATCAGGTTGGCGATGAATATTTTCTTTTGCATGCCGCAGATCGCACGTCCGTAGATGTAATGATACGGGGCAAACCCGAGGGTGGCCTGATACGTCTCCAACATATCTATAATTTATGAAGTATTCATGCCATGTTTACAATAATTTTATATGATTTTGGTATGATTTTATTAGAACTAACCCGGACTGACGCTGTTTTCAGCAGAACTACCATGGTGTCGTTTTTTGTGCAGAAATAAAAGTTCTCGGAATGGGCTGAAAATTTACGGAGAATATTTTTGGAAAATATAAAAAATACTGGAGCAAAAATATACCAGAGAGGAGTCCCGAGGCAGCCACAAGCCTAGGGGGCACGCCCCCTGGCTTGTGGGCCCCTCGGGAGTCCCCCTGAATTGATTCCAACGCCAAGTATTCCTATAAATACCAAAACCCCCAGAAAGAAACCTAGATCGGGAGTTCTGCCACCGCAAGCCTCTGTAGCCACGAAAAACCAATCGAGAGCACGTTCCGGCACCCTGCCGGAGGGGGAAACCATCACCGGAGGCCATCTTCATCATCCCGGCGGTCTCCATGACGAGGAGGGAGTAGTTCACCCTCGGGGCTGAGGGTATGTACCAGTAGCTATGTGTTTGATCTCTCTCTCTCGTGTTCTTGAGATGGCACGATCTTGATGTACCGCGAGCTTTATTAATATAGATGAATCATATGGAGTTTTCCCCTCTCTATCTTCTTGTGATGAATTGAGTTTTCCCTTTGAAGTTTTCTTATCGGATTGAGTCTTTAAGGATTTGAGAACACTTGATGTATGTCTTGCGATGGGATATCCGTGGTGACAATGGGATGTTCTATTGATCCACTTGATGTATGTTTTGGTGATCAACTTGCGGGTTCTGTGACCTTGGGAATCTATGCATAGGGGTTGGCACATGTTTTCGTCTTGACTCTCCGGTAGAAACTTTGGGGCACTCTTTGAAGTTCTTTGTGTTGGATTGAACATGATGAATCTGAAATTGTGTGATGCATATCGTATAATCAAGCCCATGGGTACTCGTGGTGACATTGGAGTATCTAGGTGACATTAGGGTTTTGGTTGATGTGTATCTTAAGGTGTTATTTTAGTACGAACTCTAGGGCTGTTCGTGACACTTATAGGGATAGCTCATACGATTGATCGGAAAAGATAACTTTGAGGTGGTTTCGTATCCTACAATAATTTCTTCATTTGTTCTCCGCTATTTATGACTTTGGAGTGAACTCTTTGTCGCACGTGAGGTATTTACATATGATTCAACTATGTCAGTATTGTTGAGAGAACTTGCACTAGTGAAAGTATGAACCCTAGGCCTTGTTTCTAAGCATTGCAATACCGTTTGTGCTCACTTTTATCATTAGTTACCTTGCTGTTTTTATATTTTCAGATTACAAAAATCTATATCTACCATCCATATTACACTTGTATCACCATCTCTTCGCCGAACTAGTGCACCTATACAATTTACCATTGTATTGGGTGTGTTGGGGACACAAGAGAGTATTTGTTATTTGTTTGCAGGGTTGTTTGAGAGAGACCATCTTCATCTTACGCCTCCCATGGATTGATAAACCTTAGGTCATCCACTTGAGGGAAATTTGCTACTGTCCTACAAAACTCTGCGCTTGGAGGCCCAACACGAGTCTACAAGAAGAAGGTTGCGTAGTAGACATCAAGCTCTTTTCTGGCGCCGTTACCGGGGAGGTGAGTGCTTGAAGGTATATCTTTAGATCTTGCAATTAAATCTTTTAGTTTCTTATTTTTCACTAGTTTGGTTTTATAAAAGAAAACTACAAAAAATGGAGTTTAGGTTGCATCAATTGGTTCGTCTTTTTAATGTCTTTCGTGAAAATGATGGTTTGGAAAATTGTGCTCAATTAGTAGAGGAAGAATTTATGAAAATACTTATTGAGAATTCCTTGAATGATGAGCATGATTTCAATATTTCTAGTATGAATTCTCTGAATATCCATGATGCTAATGATATGCAAAGCCACAAGCTTGGGGATGCTATATTTGATGAAGATGATATTTTTAGCCCCCCAAGTTTTGATGAGCAAATTTGTTATGATAATGACATGCCTACTATCTATGATGATTATGATGATGACATGTATGCTATACAGAGTGATAGTAACCATGAAACTTGTCATCATGATTTTAATATTGAATGTGGTTATGTCAATCAAGTATCTCATGATAGTTGTTTTGTTGAGTTTACTCCCACTATTAGTCATGAGAAGAAATTTTCTTGTGTGGAGAGTAGTAAAATTTCTATGCTTGTAGATCATGAAAATAATGCTTTATGTGCTGGTTATATTGTGAAATTCCTTCATGATGCTACTGAAAATTATTATGAGGGAGGAACATATGCTTGTAGGAATTGCAATAATATCAAGTTTCCTCTCTACGTGTTGAAAGTTTTGAAGTTATGCTTGTTTTGGCTCCTATGCTAGTTGATTCTTGCTCCCATAAATTGTTTGCTCACAAAATCCCTATGCATAGGAAGTGGGTTAGACTTAAATGTGCTAGTCATATGCTTCATGATGCTCCTGTTAGGTTTCAATTATTATCTTTTATGTGAGCATCATTGAAATCATCATGCCTAGCTAAAAAGGCATTAAAGAAAAGCGCTTGTTGGGAGACAACCCAATATTTATACCTACTGTTTTTGTGTGTCCACATGATTAAGCTACTGGATAATCATGTTTTATAGCTTTTGTTTCAATAAAGTGCCAAGTAAAGCCTTTGGGATAGTGTGAATGATAGTTGACTTGATTCTGTGCAAAAACAAAAACTTTTGCTCTCAGTCCAGGAATTTTGTAAATTTACTGGAACGTGCTTTTGATATGAAATTTTTACACAGTCTTGATATACAAATTCTTCAGGTTTTCCTAATTTTTCAGAAATTTTCGAGACAGGGAAGTATGGATAGTACAGATCTTCACAGACTGTTCTGTTTTTGACAGATTCTGTTTTGCATGCATAGTTTGCTTGTTTTAGTGTTCCCATAGCTTATATTGAGTGATATAAATTATGGTAATGATATAATACAGTAGGTATCATGTGGGAACAATTATGAATCTTGTATTGACAGTACCTAAGTGAATGATCTATCTTTATTACACTAACCCTTCTCACGAAGTTCCGTTAAGTGTTGTGTGATTGAAGTTTTCAAGTTTTGGGTGAGACACCGATATGAGGAGAATAAGGAGTGACAAGAACCTAAGATTGGGGATGCCCAAGGCACCCCCAAGGTAATATCCAAGGAAGACTCAAGCGCCTAAGCTTGGGGATGCCCCGGAAGGCATCCCCTCTTTCGTCTTCAACACTATCGGTATATCTTACTTAGAGCTATATTTTTATTCATCACATAATATGAGTTTTGCTTGGAGCATCATATTATTTTGTTGTTCTCTGTTAGGAGTTATTTATAATCTTGTTTTTCAATAAAAAGTTCCAAGAATTGCCTTAGGATGCTTGCATTGCATGTTTTGATGAATGCTGTGTAAAAACAGAAACTTTTGCTGTAGTGTTTGAATTTTCATATTTTACCGGAACGTGGAAAGTTTCTGAAATTTTTACACAGTGATGTCATATAAATTATTTAGCATGTCCTAAATTTTCATAATTTTTTGAGTTACATAAGTACACTGTTTTCATAAATTGCTACAGACTGTTCTGTTTGGACAGATTGCTATCATAGTTTTGTTATCTACTTATCCTATAGTTTCCATAGCCTATATTGGTAGATATAAATTGTGGAAACGATAGTAAATAGTAGATGATGTTTGAAAATTATTGTGCAACTTATCTTGGCAGTACATGAAGAGTTGATTTATTATTATGTGTACTAACGTATCTCACGAGTTCTTTTCGAGTTTTGTGTGGATGAAGTTTTTGAGAATAGGTGAAACCGTGATATGAGAGGATTGAACGAGATACAAAAAGCTCAAGCTTGGGGATGCCCAAGGCACCCCAAGTAAATATTTCAAGAAGTATCAAGCATCTAAGCTTGGGGATGCTACGCATCCCACCTCTCTTCATCAACAATTATCGGTTAGCCTATGTTGAGCCTAAATTTTTATTCGTTCACATGATGCGTGCTATTCTTGGAGTGCTATTTTTATTTTGCTTGCTGTTTAATAAAATGCTTAAGATCTGAAATTCTTAGATGAGAGAGTCCTCACATAGTTATTTAATTCTTGGCTACTCATTGATCTTCACTTATATCTTTTTAGAGTAGTTTGTCATTCACTCTCGTGCTTCACTTATATCCTATGAGTAAATGGTTGAATGAATTGAATATCATAAATCTGAAATTAAATATGCTTCATATACTTATCCCATGGGGAGTAATGACTTCACACATAATAAGTATAGGTGGTAAAATTTATTGAAAGTTAGCAAACACCGCATTGGTCACTTGAACAATTCATGAAAGAATATTGAAGGAAGAGAGATTCCACATATAAATATACTATCTTGGACATCTTCTATGATTATGAGCTCATTAATTATTTTCAAACTAGAGCAAATTAGTTAAAATTGGACAAGGAAGACAACTTAATGAGTTATGTTTGGGTATATTTGTATAGAAGTTATATTGTTATGGATCCTCCAACATGTGGTGCTTGCTTCCACCTCACACTATCCAAAACTTCCGCACCAAGTAGAAATACTACTTGTGCATCCAAACACCCTTAAACCAGTTTTGCCATGAGAGTCCACTATACCTACCTATGGATTGAGTAAGATCCTTCATGTAAGTTGTCATCGGTGCAAAAAGCAATAAAAATTGCTCCTAAATATGTATGATCTTTTATTGTAAGGGAAAAAAGCGTTGTACGAACTTGTGATGGTAAAGAAATAAAAGCGACGGACTGCATAATAAAGGTTGCTATCACAAAGGGCAATACAACGTGACGTTCCTTTGCATTAAGGGTTTGCACATCCAAAAACAAAAAGCGCATGACAACCTCTGCTTCCCTCTGCGAAGGGCCTATCTTTTACTTTCTAATACTTACCTTTATGCAAGAGTCATGGTGATCGTCACCACTTCCTATATTTCGCCTTTTTCTCTTGGCAAGCGTCATGTGTTGGGGAATGATCTAGGCATATATATCCACACAAATATATTTGATCATGAATTATTATTGTTGACAATTATCTATATGATAAATAAGTTGGGAGGCGAAACATTAAGCCCCTATCTTTCTCTGTGTTCGATGGATGCTATTTGTTCTAAAAATATGCTTTGAGTGTCAATAATCATGGAAGACTATATGATAGTTGAGTATGTGGAATTTGCTAAATCAAAGCTCTTACATAGACCCTTCCTGAAAATAAGATGAATTGCAATTGTTCGATGACTAGGAATATGGTTTGTTAGTTTTCAAGAAACTTTCTGGTCTATACTTTAACATGTGAATAGCTTGTTACTTGATCATGAGAAGTTTTATGAGATGAGCTACTGTTTATGGTTTATATTGATGCTAGAAAAAGTGATTGGAATTATCATTGATCAAACTTGTGCACTTGCTAGCATTCACACTTCATAAATTATTTCTTTTATCATTTACCTACTCGAGGACGAGCAGGAATTAAGCTTGGGGATGCTGATACATCTCCAACGTATCTATAATTTATGAAGTATTCATGCCATGTTTACAATAATTTTATATGATTTTGGTATGATTTTATTAGAACTAACCCGGACTGACGCTGTTTTCAGCAGAACTACCATGGTGTTGTTTTTTGTGCAGAAATAAAAGTTCTCGGAATGGGCTGAAAATTTACGGAGAATATTTTTGGAAAATATAAAAAATACTGGAGCAAAAAGATACCGGAGAGGAGTCCCGAGGCAGCCACAAGCCTAGGGGGCGCGCCCCCCTGGCTTGTGGGCCCCTCGGGAGTCCCCCTGACTTGATTCCAACGCCAAGTATTCCTATAAATACCAAAACCCCCAGAAAGAAACCTAGATCGGGAGTTCCGCCGCCGCAAGCCTCTGTAGCCACGAAAAACCAATCGGGAGCCCGTTCTGGCACCCTGCCGGAGGGGGAAACAATCACCGGAGGCCATCTTCATCATCCCGACGGTCTCCATGACGAGGAGGGAGTAATTCACCCTCGGGGCTGAGGGTATGTACAAGTAGATATGTGTTTGATCTCTCTCTCTCTCGTGTTCTTGAGATGGCACGATCTTGATGTACCGCGAGCTTTATTAATATAGATGAATCATATGGAGTTTTCCCCTCTCTATCTTCTTGTGATGAATTGAGTTTTCCCTTTGAAGTTTTCTTATCGGATTGAGTCTTTAAGGATTTGAGAACACTTGATGTATGTCTTGCGATGGGATATCCATGGTGACAATGGGATGTTCTATTGATCCACTTGATGTATGTTTTGGTGATCAACTTGCGGGTTCCGTGACCTTGGGAATCTATGCATAGGGGTTGGCACATGTTTTCGTCTTGACTCTCCGGTAGAAACTTTGGGGCACTCTTTGAAGTTCTTTGTGTTGGAATGAACATGATGAATCTGAAATTGTGTGATGCATATCGTATATTCAAGCCCATGGGTACTCGTGGTGACATTGGAGTATCTAGGTGACATTAGGTTTTTGGTTGATGTGTATCTTAAGGTGTTATTTTAGTACGAACTCTAGGGCTGTTCGTGACACTTATAGGGATAGCTCATACGATTGATCAGAAAAGATAACTTTGAGGTGGTTTCGTACCCTACAATAATTTCTTCGTTTGTTCTCCGCTATTTGTGACTTTGGAGTGAACTCTTTGTCGCACGTGAGGGATTTACATATGATTCAACTATGTCAGTATTGTTGAGAGAACTTGCACTAGTGAAAGTATGAACCCTAGGCCTTGTTTCTAAGCATTGCAATACCGTTTGTGCTCACTTTTATCATTAGTTACCTTGCTGTTTTTATATTTTCAGATTACAAAAATCTATATCTACCATCCATATTACACTTGTATCACCATCTCTTCGCCGAACTAGTGCACCTATACAATTTACCATTGTATTGGGTGTGTTGGGGACACAAGAGACTCTTTGTTATTTGGTTGTAGGGTTGTTTGAGAGAGACCATCTTCATCCTACGCCTCCCACGGATTGATAAACCTTAGGTCATCCACTTGAGGGAAATTTGCTACTGTCCTACAAAACTCTGCGCTTGGAGGCCCAACACGAGTCTACAAGAAGAAGGTTGCGTAGTAGACATCATGGCCCGATCTTCACGAATTGGAGGTGGATTCGAGGAAGAACACGAAGAAGACGAAGAAAACGTGTAGAAAACAAAGGGGGAAACACTCTATTGGACAAGATCCACACCAAGTACTCCTCAAATCACAAGCAATACATGGGATGCATCAAGATCCAAGAACAACAACGGAAATAAAGATACATAGGTAGTTCATCCAAATCTCTAGGAGAGATAGGCCTTGAAATCCGTAGACGGATCTTCCCTCGAAAGGGGCCTTGACATCCTCTAGGGATCTTCTCCGGTAGAGGCCTCGGTCTCCATGTGAGAAGTAGAGGAAGGTGCAAAGCTCATCTATCTATGAATGAGCTATCACTTTGCTAACCCTAGAAATGGGGTGGGGGAGGAGTATATATAGTCTTAGTCACGAAGGGGTAAGTGGGAGAGAGATACAATGCCAAAGGCCATAGCTGCGGACAGGCTGTTCCGGACGTCCCGAGGGCGTCGGTCATCTGGTAGCTCGGGAGGGTCCGGACGTCCGGAGGAGTCCGGTTGTCCGACAATTTGGCTCGGGTGCCATGGCACTGGATTTCCGGACATGGTCGGTCGTTTGGTGGCTGGAGGTCGTCAGACGTCCGGCCGCTGTAGAGTGTCGAACGTCCGGAGGTTATCGGTCGTCCGGCCGCTGTAGACTTCGCAGCTCCGTCTTCTTCCGTCTTCTCTTCCAAGCTTCCCTCACGGATGGTGTGGTTGTTCCTTGGCGCTTGCACTCCTCCTCGTCATCCGTGAAGCTCTGACAATACTTATGCATGCACACGAGAGGAGTGTCAAGTAGTATACCATCCTCGAAGGGATCAAGTGAACACGTGTAAAGGAGATGATTCACCTTAATGTGTGTGAAGTAGATGTCGCACGTGTCACTTGCCAAACGGACTCTTGTCATGGTGATGTCCGTAGGATGCTCCGCATCACCCCCTCCCCCTTGGGAAAGATCTGTCCTCGAATCAAAATCCAAATCACCATGGGAAAGAGACGACGTCTCCATGTAAAAGTGGACGATCACCAAGCACTCATCATCATCAAACTCGAAAGGGGCACTCTCTAATGTCGCACCGTCTAGTAATTCCTTCAAAAGGAGCAAATACGACAAACACTTGGAAAAACAAATGTGGTTAGCGTTAGTGCAAAACCAAGCATTCAAGTGGTGAATCACCGAACAAGTGTTTTCATCATGCATATCATATGGTGTGACAAGGGATTGTGTCATGGCATGTAAGAATATAAATTGAGCACAAGCATTGTAAGCATGGTTACAATTATGCAAAGGTGAGATAGGGATGCAAATATGTGTGACAATAAAACGAGCATCTACCTCAAGGTCATAGCACGCATGCACAAAGCAATCAACAAAAGTTCTATGATAGGCATAGGAATCATTCACAACACCAAGTAAAATGAAGTGTCTAAACACATGGGGCAATCCAAAGTGCAAGGCAATCCAAGCATAATGTGCATATGGTGTAGTGAAGATAGTGTGGCACTCAACACAATATAAAGAGCAATTGGTCATCATCTGTGAGGCAATCAAGTTAAGCATGTAGCAAGCAATTGGGCATGGCGAATGTGAAGAAAACAAAATAACTATCATGAGACACTTGATTGACATAACCACATTGCAAATTAAAACCATGATGATAAGTTTCATGGTTATCATTACTCATTATAGCATATGTGTCATCACCATCATCATAGGTGCCATGGGCATCCCCAAGCTTGTGGCTTTGCATATCATTAGCATCATGGATATTTAGCGAATTCATACTAGCAACATTGCAATCAAGCTTTTCAATCAAGGAATTATCATGAATCACCTTATAAATTTCTTCTTTCAACACTTCATCAAAATTTTCAGATTCATGATTTTCAAGCAAAACTTCATAGAGATAATCAAGTGCACTCAACTCACTAGCAATTGGTTCATCATAATTTGGTCTTTTGAAAAGATTAGAAAGTGGATGAGGATCCATATCAATAGATTTTTAGCAAGCGAAGATGCAAGCAAATAGAAGGCACATGGCAACACAAGCAAAGATAGCAAACAAGCAAACAAAATAGATCCGGCAAGAAAAAGGCAAACGAAAAAGAGGGCGAATAAAACGGTAAATTTGGTGAAGTGGGGGAGAGGAAAACGAGAGGCAAATGGCAAGTAATGTAATTGCAAGGAGATGAGATTTGTGATTAGGAACCTGGTAGATGATGATGGTGTCTTCTCGGCGCCAGATATTGGCACGTAGAAGAGACCGCTTCCTCCCCGGCCACGGCCCTAGAAATTCCTTTGACGTGGCTTGAGACTGCGTCGGTATTTCCCCAAAGAGGAAGGGATGATGCAGCACATCGACGGTAAGTATTTCCCACAGTTATGAAACCAAGGTATCGAACCAGTAGGAGGATCACCACCACCCAATAAGCAGCACCTGCACACAAATAACAAATACTTGCAACCCGACGCGTAAGAGAGGTTGTCAATCTCTCTACGGTAAAAAGATAAATTAGGTAGTGATAGATAGGAGAGATAGATCTCTCAAGAACACAAAATAAAAAAGGCAAATAAAAAGTGCAGCAATATATTTTTGGTTTTTTGGAATTGTAGATCTGAAAACAAAGAGGCAAAAAGATAGATCTGAAAGCAATATGTTGGAAAAGTAGACCCGGGGGCCGTAGGATTCACTAGTGGCTTCTCTCATGAGTATAGCGCACGGTGGGTGAACAAATTACTGTTGGGCAATTGATACAAGATCAAATAATCATGACGATATCCAAGGCAATGATCATTATATAGACATCACGTCCAAGATAAGATGATCGACTCCTGCCTGCATCTACCATTATTACTCCACACATCGACCGCTATCCAGCATGCATCTAGTGTATTAAGTTCATGGAAAAACGGAGTAGTGCAATAAGAACGATGACATGATGTAGACAAGATCTATTCATGTAGGAATAGACCCCATCTTGTTATCCTTAATGGCAACGATACATGCGTGCCTTGCTGCCCCTTCTGTCACTGGGAAAGGACACCGCAAGATCGAACACATCACAAAGCACCTCTTCCCATGGTAAGAAAAATCGATCTAGTCGGCCTAACTAAACCAAAGATTCGAAGAAGAAATACGATGCTATAAGAAATCATGCATATAAGAGATCAAAGAAGACTCAAATAATATTCATGGATAAAAACTGATCATGAACTCAAAAACATCGGATCCCAACAAACACACCGCAAAATTTTACATCAAATAGATCTCCAAGAGACCATTGTATTGAGAATCAAAAGAGAGAGAGAGAGAGGAAGCCATCTAGCTACTGCCTACGGACCCGTAGGTCTATGGTGGACTACTCACGCATCATCGGAGAGGCACCTATGAAGAAGATGAACCCCTTCATGATGGTGTTAGATTGAATCTTGAGGCTCCGGAACTTGCGGCGGCTGGATGTGTTTTTCGTCGACTCCCCTAGGATTTTCTGAATATTTGGGTATTTATGGGCGTCAGAGGCGGTGGAGGGGTCCCCGTGGAGGGCACAACCCATCAGGGCGTGCCGGGGGCCCCCTGGTGCGCCCTGGTGGGTTGTGCCCTCCACGGCCCCCCCCCTCCACCGCCTCTGACGCCTATAAATACCCAAATATTCAGAAAACCCTAGGGTATGGGTTGTGGCATCCACAGCCCACCTCTCTGGCACTTCTTTGGCCCACTGGGTGTCTTCTGGTCCAAAAAAAATCTCCAAAAAGTTTCTTCGCGATTGGACTCCGTTTGGTATTGATATTCTGCGAAGTAAAAAACAAGCAAAGACAGCAACTGGCACTTTGGCACTATGTCAATAGGTTAGTCCCAAGAAATGATATAAAGTTGCTATAAAGTGATTGTAAAACATCCAAGAATGGTAATATAACATCATGGAACAAGAAAAAAATTATAGATACGTTGGAGACGTATCAGTCACCCGCGGGGTCAAGGTGGATGTCCTGCCATAAAGTCCACAGAGTGATATTTCGCGAATCTGAAGAGTGTTGGTAGTCACCTGAAGAGAGCGGATCCAACGGTTGTCCCGAAGCTCATTCATAATAGTCCCTCGCTTGCGCCTTGCAACCGGAAAAATTGATGGCGCGATGTCCTTTGGAGCCCTACCATCCAGCTATCTATCAAACCAGAAACTTGCCTTTGACCCATTTCCAATAGTGATAGTAGTAGCAGCCCTGAAGAGGGCCATGAATTTATCATTACAAGGGATCTCAGATCCCGCCCATGGCCTCTCTGGAGCCGTCCAATTGATCCAAGGCTAGCATAGGCGGAGTGCCCACCCATTTTTCCCCAAATCTAGCACGTACAAGCCACCAAACTCTTTTGGCCTACAAACCATGTCCCAGTTAACAAGAAAGTGCCCACCACATGCCTGCTCCCCGTCGTCGCCCTTACAAATGAAGGCCCTCCTCATTTTTTCAATTTTCATCCGAACCCATTTGGGAAGGTGAAGGACGGACATGTGAAAAATGCCCACCACAGCAAGGACGAACTTAGCAAGAACAACAAGTCTTGCACTGGCAAAGTTTCTGCGCATCCATGGTTGGAGCTTTGCACCAACCTTGTCAATCAGGGGTTGCAACTCAACTTTCCTAAGCTTCCTGAAGTGAAGAGGGAGGCCCATGTAGGTGTAGGAAAAAGTACCCAACTTAGCAGGAAGGTGGAGAAGGCACTCATGTAAATCTTCCAATCGACATCTAATTGGGAAAAATTCAGATTTTCCAAGTTGACGAGCAACCCACTGACATCACCGAAGGCCTTCAGAACCCTGGCAATAGTGCACATTTCATCACTGTTCGGGTTAGCAAAAATTGTCGCGTCATCCGCATACAGAGACATCCTATAGACACCGTTCTTGGCCTTGATAGGCTTGAGCAGACCTGCTTCAGCCGCCCACAAAAGGAGGTTCTGCAATGGATCAATAGCAAGAATGAAGAGCATGGGGGAGAGGGGTCCCCCTACCGGAGGCCACAATGTTGACCGAACGACTTGCCCGGCCTCCCATTGAGTAACACTTTTGAAATTGACGCGGCGAAAAGACAACAAAGCCAGTTTCTGAATCTCTGCCCAAAGCCCAGAGCAGTGAGTATCTGTTTGATTTTACGCGATTCTGTGTTCAGAACATTATTTGATCAGAAAGGAATGCCTGTCAACTATGTGGGATTCAACTTGCCCTGAGGGAGCTAAAAAATATGGGGTAAACATTGAGGGTGTAGCAATTAATATGGTTATATGAGTGCGAAGGAAGACATTTTCTTTTCGTGGTGCCATCATGCTAATTCTGACATTAGAAAAAGAGACCAGAGTGGCAAGCCTCCCTCGGCATATTTTTGTAGAAGGACGAGAGACACAACTTATTCTGACTTCACACGAGAGGATCTTGAAAGTAATTGGATACTGATAATATCATAACAGATTCAGATTTTTTCCTACTTACTCACTTGTACTCAATTTAGTTCCTTGTATGTGATACAGAATCTTGGCTTGCTCTTAGTTTTTTTTTCCAAAAAGGATCAGATCTATTATAAAAATTCATCGACAGTACAAAGCTTTTAGGTTTAACCTGTTTTTTCTCAAACTGTCTATCACTGGTTGGAAGCAACGATGTAATACGACAGTGCCGTGTTAAATCACTAACTTGGATTTAAGGTTGTAGGCATTAGAGCAACTCCAATAGCTCGCCCACCCTAAAAAATGTCCGACTTTTATGGGATGACCTCATAATTTAGGTGAAGTTATGTGACAACCACTTTTCCCAGTTCAGATAAAACATTTATTTTTCTATTTTTCACTAAAAAGCCTAGCTAGTAACCTAGGGTCCGCAAGTCAGTGATGGAGGCGAGCGTGTGGCGGTAGGGAAGCATGGTGGCGGTGGCCTGAAAGCAGGACGACACACATATCATGAAGTTTCAGACAGTATTTTGCACAAAAATATATGGAAATGTTATCATCTAGTAAACGTAAGGAGCAATTACACGGGATCCCATAAATCTTTCTGAGTTTACAAGGGCAGTCGGAGACCTTTTCATAAATGGTAGTTTTCTTTACAGAACAAACGCTATAACAGTTGCTCTTAAAAAGTAACTTTGAGATTGCAAGAAAAGCGTAATTATACTTTCTGCAGAGGCACGGTGAAAATTTCCATTTTCCTTTGACTTTGGTGCCCTTTTTTATCTTTTTTTTAGGAAAACTTTCAATCTATTCATATTCAATCATAATAGTATAACGAATATTAAAAATAATAAAAATTGCATTTTGATCCGTAAACCACCTAGGACCATTACAATCAGTGAAGTGAGCCGAAGACGCGTCCCCGTCATCTTCCCTACCCCGCGTGAAGTTGGGTAAAACTTGTTGTAGTAACAATCGGAAAGTTGTCATGTTAAATTCGCACAGGATTAGCGCACCAGAACAACAACTGTCGCCGATGAAAAAAAATGTAGATCAGAAGGATCCAACCTAAAGACACACGGACATGGATGAACGAAGAGCAGATCCGAGCAGATCCACTATAGACAGATCCGTCAGAAAGACACCTCCACACGCCCTCCAACGATGCTAGACGCACCACCAGAATGTGGGCTAGACGGGGAGAACTTATTCCGTTTTCAGGGGCGGCACGGGCAGCCGGCGAGCGGGGGCGGCCAAGGGGGGCAAGCATGGTGTTGCGGTAGAGGGCGACATTGCTTCTGGAGGAGGGGGGGGGGGGGGGGGGGGGGGAGTGGGGAGGGGATTTTTTACTTGACCTGTTCAGTCGAGACGAAGAAGAGGCAATCGAACGATGCCGGTTGCTTTGATCCAACGCACGCACGCGCGGGGACCGGCCATTGAGAATTGCGTAATAGAGTTGATCAAATTCAAATTAATCAACAATATACTTAGATCGGTTTTGACTCCGAGTCGGAGCAGGGGTTCGAGTCCAGGTATCACCCGCAGTCCGTACCGTAGACAAATCAACGTTTTCCCAACGTGTATGCACATATATATACTTCAACTTGTTCTATCTCCACCTCCCTGCCTAAACTCGTTGATTGGCTTCCTGGCGATCGAACCTGCGTGCACCGGCACGGACGCCATGGCGGCTTCCGCCGGAAAGAAAGAGGCAGCCTGGCCTGCCACCATGGCGCGGTACGAGCGGCTGGAGAAGCTGGGCGCGGGCATCAACGGGGAAGTTTTCAAGGCGTGGGACACCCAAGACAAATTGATCGTCGCTGTCAAGCGGCTCAGCGGGAGCAGCGACGACGGCTTCATTATTTCCGGCCTACCGGAGGTCATGCGGGAGGCCATGTGCCTGGGAGCGTGCCGCGGCATCCCCTCGGTCGTGCAGCACCGCGCAACCTGTGTTGCCGCATGCCAACGCGAGGCCAACGATTCCTTCATCGTGATGGACTACGTCGGGCGCCTCAACCTACGCGGCTACATGCAGCGTGGGTCCGTCGTCATCGGCCGTTCTCCGAGGCCGAGGTGTGCCGGATCATGAAGCAACTCATGGAGGGGGTGAAGGCCGTGCACGGCGTGGGCGTCCTGCACCTCGACATCAAGCCGGAGAACGTGCTCCTCGACGACGGCACCGAGGATAGGAAGCAGAGGCCCAAGAAGGGGCCCGTCGAAGCCGATGTTGGCGGCGAGGTCAAGGACGACCGCATAGTCTACAAGATCGGCGGTTTTGGGATGTCCATGAAAGGGCGGGGCAAGAGGCAGCCGGAGGTGATTATTCTGACGCCGTACAGCGCGCCGGAGCTCCTCCTGCACTCTTGCGAGTACGACGATCGCGTGGACACGTGGGGACTCGGATGCATAATGGTCGACCTCCTCTCGGGCACCGGCGCCTCCACGTTCGACGGCGAGTCGGACATAGAGATCATGGCTAAAGTGTTTGGCATCGTCGGCACGGAGGGGATCATGGACTGGTCTGGATACTCGGGTCTAGCGGCAGATCAGAAGTCGAAGATGCCGCGTAACAGGAGCATCAGCCGCCTTCGACACAAGTTTCCCAGTGGCAAGTTGTCGTCGGCCGGCTTCGAGGTGCTCAGCGGGCTGCTGGAGAGCAACCCGGAGAAGTGGCTTACCGCAGCGGACGCGCTCCAAAAGCCTTGGTCGACAACCGACCACGTGGCTTTGGCGGTTTCTTCAAGTCGTGCGTGGTTGGAGTCCTACCGGAGACATAGGATTTACATTTACATGCTTTGTCTTTTAGCTCGTTCTCCTAAATAATTGTATATTTACCCTAGTGTACCATTGCGTAAGTTTTGCATTAAAGAGATGTTTCATTTAATTGGTTTAGGAAATATACCCATATCAGCATTGCAGTTGTGGGCCTTGTGACATGTATGATGTATCACATACACATATGATTAACATTTGAATTAGTGATTATCATCAAAATGTACCAAACAATACCAAGGCATTATCATAAACAATAATGCCGAAATATATTTTGGGCTACATGAATCAATCATGAACATATACGTTACTTCAGTCCAAACTTTACACAAACGTGTGCAACCAAGTGATCCCGGTTATTAGAATCTTTTTACAGTATGTCAGCAAACGCGACTTGCCACTACGAGTGAATACTGGTAGTAGAACAGTTGATGTGCATGTGGTCTCATTCAAACTGAGAATATGATGGCCCTTGACCTCAACATCCCTTTTAGTAAATAATTCGAAAGGAGACAAAACAAACCCGACTTCAATATCGATTGATGCATGCAGCCTTCTATCCAAAAAAATTATGCATTGCCACTTTAGACTGATCACCGTGATCGATGTACTCCAACGCATCTCCACTAAGGTGTGCGTAACGTCATCCCGGTGGTGGAAAGGCTCAAGTACCGTGTACGATCCGAAGTATGTCAGGGGGGGGGGTGGGGTGATTAGACTACTTGACCAAATTAAAAATCTAGCATTTTGCCAATTTTAGATGTTAGCAAGTTTGTGCAATTATAGCAAGTCAAGCACACCCTACACATGCAAGTCTAAGAGTATAGCAGCGGAAAGTAAAGACATGCACATGAAAGTAAAGGTAGGGATAGGAGGATCAAACGCAATTGATGACACGAAGATTTTTCCCGTGGTTCCGATAGGTGGTGCTATCGTATGTCCACGCTGATGGAGACTTCAACCCACGGAGGGTAGCGGTCGCGAGCGTCCACGGAGGGCTCCACCCGTTAGGGTCCACAAAGTAGCAACCTACTCTATTCCATCACGGCTTTCGTCCACGAAGGACTAGCCTCACTATGGGTAGATCTTTGATACGTCTCCAACGTATCTATAATTTTTGCTTGTTCTATGCTCTTATATTATCATTCTTGGATGTTTTACAATCATTTTATTATAACTTTATATCATTTTTTGGGACTAACCTATTGACATAGTGCCAAAGTGCCAGTTGCTGTTTTTGCTTGTTTTTTACTTCGCAGGAAATCAGTACCAAACAGAGATGAAACGCTGCGGGGATTTTTTGTGGATTTTTTACGGACCAGAAGAAACCAGATGGGCCAAATAACACCAGAAGAGGGGGCCCAGGGTGGCCAGCACCCACCAGGGCGCGCTAGAGCCCCCCTGGCGCGGCCTGATGGGTGCTGGGCACCTCGGGCACCCCCTCAACCGACTATCATGCCTATAAATTCCCTGGAAATCCAAAAAACCTAGGGGAGTCGACGGAACACAATTCCAGCCGCCGCAAGTTCCAGAACCGCGAGATCCAATCTAAACACCATCACGGAGGGGTTCATCTTCCTCATAGGTGCCACTCCGATGATGCGTGAGTAGTCCACCATAGACCTACGGGTCCGTAGGCAGTAGCTAGATGTCTTCTTCTCTCTCTCTCTTATGATTCTAAATACAATGGTCTCTTGGAGATCTATTTGATGTAAACTTTTGCAGTGTGTTTGTTGGGATCCGATGAATTTTGAGTTCATGATCAGTTTCTATCCATGAATATTATTTGAGTCTTCATAGATCTCTTATATGCATGATTACTTATAGCCTCGTATTTCTTCTTCGAATCTTTGGTTTAGTTAGGCCAACTAGATTGATTTTTCTTGCCATGGGAAGAGGTGATTTGTGATGGGTTCGATCTTGCGGTGTTCTTTCCCAGTGACAGAAGGGCAGCAAGACACGCATGTATCGTTGGTATTAAGGATAACAAGATGGGGTCTATTCCTACATGAATAGATCTTGTCTACATCATGTCAACATTCTTATTGCATTACTTCGTTTTTCCATGAACTTAATACACTAGATGCATGCTGGATAGCGGTCGATGTGTGGAGTAATAGAGGTAGATGCAGGCAGGAGTCGGTCTATCTATCTTGGACGTGATGCCTATATAATGATCATCGCCTTGGATATCGTCATGACTATTCGATTTTCTATCAATTGCCCAATAGTAATTTTCTTTAACAAGTTAGGCTTAGCAACAAATAGGTTGGCTAGATATGCAACTAGGTGAGCAACTTATATGATGCTAACAACAACAACCACACAAGCAAGGATAAAAACAATACAAATAGCTTGCACAAAGTAAGGATAAGAAGTAACCACAAGTGGAACCTATGGAGACGACGATGTGTTACGAAGTTCCTTCCCGGTAAAGGGAAGTACGTCTCCGTTGGAGCAGTGTGGAGGCACAATGCTCCCTAAGAAGCCACTAGGGCCACTGTATTCTCCTCACCCCCTCACACAATGCGAGATGCCGTGATTCCACTAGTGGTTCCCTTGAAGGCGGCAACCGGACCCTTACAAAGAAGGTTGGGGCAATCTCCACAACTGAATTGGAGGCTCCCAACGACACCACGAAGCTTCACCACAATGGACTATGGCTTCGAGGTGACCTCTTCCGTCTAGGGTGCTCAAACACCCAAGAGTAACAAGATCCGCAAGGAATTAGTGGGGGGAATAAAATATCTCTTGGTGGAAGTGTAGATCGAGGCACTCTCCTCCAAACCCTAGAGCACCAACAAGATTTGATGGCTAGGGAAGGAGAAGGAGCAAGAATAAGCTTAGGAGCAACAATGGAGCTTTTTGTGGGAAGAGGTGAGTCTCAATGGGGAAGAAGACTCACTTATATAGGTGGGGGGAAAAGTGGCCGTTTTTCTGCCCGGATACGAGCATAAGCGGTAGTACCGTCCTAGTGGACGGTACTTCCGCTTATACGCGTACTAGAACAACTGAGCGGTAGTACCGCTTATGAGGGAGCGGTACTTCCGCTCAGAAATCCCTGAAGTCCGGAAGAAAAAGGATGCGAAAGAGGTTCCAAAGTTCCTCAGGGCGGTAGTACCACACGGAACTTCCGCTTAAAAAAGTAAGCGGTAGTTCAGGGCGGTAGTACCGCTCGGAACTTCCGCTTAAATAAGTAAGCGGTAGTTCAGGGCGGTAGTACCGCTCGGAACTTCCGCTTAAAAAAAATAAGCGGTAGTTCGAGTGACTCTTCAGGGCAGTAGTACCGCTGAAGCGGTACTACCGCTCGGAAGAGCGGTACTTCCACTTAAGTGAAACTTTGGAGCCTTAGGGGCAGAAAAAGCTCCGTCGTGCCGGGAAACGGACGGGGGGTGCAAAGTGTACGTGATGATTCCTCCCAACCTTTCCGGATGCGGATCCCCTCTTAATAGTACGGATTTTCCTACGACTCAGGTCCACCAATCTAACCTCGAAAGGAAGAGTCTTGCTACTTCTCGAGCATGCGTTGGTTTCCGTGAAGAGGAACGGGTGATGCAGCAAAGTAGATAAGTATTTCCCTCAGTTGTTGAGAACCAAGGTATCAATCCAGTAGGAGATACAAGCAAGTTCCCAATAGATGTACCTGCACAAATAATCAAACATTTGCACCCAACGCTATAAAGGGGTTGTCAATCCCTTCACGGTTACTTGCAAGGATGAGATCTGATAGAGATAGATAGAATAGATTGCTTGAACGGAAAGTAAAACAAAAGTAAAAATATTGCAGCAAGGTATTTTTGGTGTTTTTGGTTTTAGATCTGAAAGTATAATATGGAAAATAGACCCGGGGGCCATAGGTTTCACTAGAGGCTTCTCTCATGATAGCAAGTATTACGGTGGGTGAACAAATTACTGTCGAGCAATTGATAGAAAAGCGAATAATTATGAAGACATCCAAGGCAATGATTATGCATATAGGCATCACATCCGTGTCAAGTAGACCGAAACGATTCTGCATCTACTACTATTACTCCACACATCGACCGACTCCTGCCTGCATCTAGAGTATTAAGTTCATGAAGAACAGAGTAACGCATTAAGTAAGATGACATGATGTAGAGGGATAAACTCAAGCAATATGATGAAAACCCCATCTTTTTATCCTCGATGGCAACAATACAATACGTGCCTCGCTACCCCTACTATGTCACTGGGTGAGGAGACCGCAAGATTGAACCCAAAACCAAGCACTTCTCCCATTGCAAGAATTACCAATCTAGTTGGCCAAACCAAACCAATAACTCGAAGAGACTTGCAAAGATATGAAATCATGCATATAAGAATTCAGAAAAGACTCAAATAATATTCATAGATAATCTGAACATAAACCCACAATTCATCGGATCTCGACAAACACACCGCAAAAAAGTATTACATCGGATAGATCTACATGAAGATCATGAAGAACATGGTATTGAAGAGCAAAGAGAGAGAAGAAGCCATCTAGCTACTAGCTATGGACCCGAAGGTCTATGGTGAACTACTCACGCATCATTGGAGGGGCAATGGAGTTGATGTAGATGCCCTCCGTGATCGAATCCCCCTCCGGCAGATCACCGGAAAAGGCTCCAAGATTGGATCTCACGGGAACCGAGGCTCCTGGCGGCGGAAAAGTGTTTTCGTGGCTCTCTCTGGTATACATGGAATATTTTGGAATTTATAGGCTTAAAATTAGGGTTGGGAGAGCTGCCGTGGGCCCACAAGCCAGGGGGGGCACGCCCTACCCCCCTGGGCGCGCCCCTGTGGCTTGTGGCCACACGACGGCTCTCCTGCCTTGATCTCCAAGCTTGGTAGATGTCTTCTGGTACAAGAAAAATTATTCCGAAGATTTTATTCCGTTTGGACTCCATTTAATATTCCTTATCTGCAATACTCAAAAACAAGGAAAAAACAGGAACTGGCACTAGGCTCTAGATTAATAGGTTAGTCCCAAAAATAATATAAAATAGCATATTAATGCATATAAAACATCCAAAACAGATAATATAATAGCATGGAACAATCAAAAATTATAGATACGTTGGAGACGTATCAAGCATCCCCAAGCTTAATTCCTGCTCGTCCTCGAGTAGGTAAATGATAAAAACAGAATTTTTGATGTGGAATGCTACCTAACATATTTATCCATGTAATATTCTTTATTGTGGCATGAATATTCAGATCCGTAAGATTCAAAACAATAGTCTAATATTGACATAAAAACAGTAATACTTCGAGCACACCAACAAGGCAATCGTGTCCTTTTGAAACAACATGGCCTTAGAAAGTTATCCCTACAAAATCATATGGTCTGGCTATGCTCCATCTTCCCCACACAAAGTATCTAAATCATGCACAACCCCGATGAACAAGTCAAGCAATTGTTTCACACTTTTGGTGTTCTCAAACCTTTTCAACTCTCACGCAATACATGAGCGTGAGCCATGGATATAGCACTATAGGTGGAATAGAATATGGTGGAGGTTGCAAGAAAAAAAGAGGAGAAGATAGTCTCACATCGACTAGGCGTATCAACGGGCTATGGAGATGCCCATCAATAGATATCAATGTGAGTGAGTAGGGATTGCCATGCAACGGGTGCACTAGAGCTATAAGTGTATGAAAGCTCAAAAAGAAAACTAAGTGGTCGTGCAAGATGAAACTCCACTAGTTATATGAAAGTGACAAAATAGGAGACTCTCTATCATGAAGATCATGGTGCTACTTTGAAGCACAAGTGTGGAAAAAGATAGTAGCAATTGTCCCTTCTCTCTTTCTCTCTTTTTTTTGGTGGGCATCTTTGGCCTCTTTTATTTTATTTGGGCTTCGCTGGACTCTTTTATTATTTTTTTGTAAAGTCCGGATACTCATCCCAACTTGTGAGGGAGTCATGGCTTCCATCATCCTTTTCTCACATGGGACAATGCTCTAATAATGAAAATCATCACATTTTTATTTACTTACAACTCAAAAGAAAAATTACAACTCGATACCTATGACAAAATATGACTCTATATGCAATATGAAAGTGGTGGTGCATGTCATGAGAAGCGGAACGGTGGAAGTTGCATGGCAATATATCTCGGAATGGCTATGGAAATGCCATAATAGGTAGATATGGTGGCTGTTTTGAGGAAAATATATGGTGGCTGTTTTGAGGAAAATATATGGTGGCTGTTTTGAGGAAAATATATGGTGGCTGTTTTGAGGAAAATATATGGTGGCTGTTTTGAGGAAGGTGGTTTTGATGTACCAGCGAAAGTTGCGCGGTACTAGAGAGGCTAGCAAAGGTGGAAGGGTGAGAGTGCGTATAATCCATGGACTCAACATTAGTCATAAAGAACTCACATACTTATTGCAAAAGTCTATTAGTTATCAAACAAAGCATTAGACGCATGCTCCTAGGGGAGAGGTTGGTAGGAGTTAACCATCGCGCGCTCCCGACCCTCACACAAAGGTCGACAATCATTAAACAAATCATGCTCCGACTTCGTTACATAACGGTTCACCATACGTGCATGCTACGGGAATCCCAAACTTCAACACAAGTATCTCTCCAATTCACAACTACTCACTAGCATGACTCTCATATTACCATCTCTATTATCTCAAAACTATATGCAAGGAATCAAACTTCTCATAGTATTTAATGCACTTAATATGAAAGTTTTTATTATATCCCTCTTGGATGCCCATTATATTAGGACTAAATTCATAACCTAAACAAATTACCATGCTGTTTTAAGAAACTCTCAAAATAATATAAGTGAGGTACGAGAGTTCAATAATTTCTATAAAATAAAACACCACCATGCTCTAAAAAGATATAAGTGAAGCACTAGAGCAACATTGCCTAGCTCAAAAGATATAAGTGAAGCACATAGAGTATTCTAATAAATTCACGAATCAGCGTGTCTCTCTCAAAAAGATGTGTGCAGCAAGGATGATTGTGGCAAAATAAAAAGCAAAGACTCATATCATACAAGACGCTCCAAGCAAAACACATATCATGTGGTGAATACAAATATAGCCTCAAGTAAATTTACCGATGGATTGAAGACGAAAGAGGGGATGCCTTCCGGGGCATCCCCAAGCTTAGGCTTTTTGGTATCCTTGAATATGGCTTGGGGTGCCTTGGGCATCCCCAAGCTTAGGCTCTTGCCACTCCTTATTCCACAGTCCATCAAATCTTTACCCAAAACTTGAAAACTTCACAACACAAAACTCAACAGAAAACTCATGAGATCCGTTAGTATAAGAAAAATAAATCACCACTTTAGGTACTGTTGTGAACTCATTCTTTATTTATATTTGTGTAATACCTACTGTATTCTAACTTCTCCATGGTTCATACCCCCCGATACAACCCATAGATTCATCAGAATAAGCAAACAACACAAAGAAAACAGAATCTGTCAAAAACAGAACAGCCTGTAGCAATCTGTAGACTTCGAATACTTATGTAACTCTAAAAATTCTGAAAAATTAGTACAACCAGGGAAATTTGTATATAAATCTTGTGTAAAAAATTCAGATCAAAAGCATGTTCCAGTAAATTTATAAAAATTCTGGACTGAGCGCAAAAGTTTCTGTTTTTTAACAGAATCAAACCACAAATACCGTAGACCATCCCAAAGGTCTTACTTGGCTCAAACACTAATTTAAACAAGAAAACACAATTATTACAGAAGTAATAATGTGCAAAACACACCAAAACAGAAACAAAAAACAGAAAACGAAAATAAGATTGGGTTGCCTCCCAACAAGCGCTATTGTTTAACGCCCCTAGCTAGGCAGAACGCAATAGATCTAGGTCTTTTCATAATAGTATGGGAGATCGTCCATGCTCATCTCATACTCCCTTCTTTCAGCAGAAAGCTTTCTTTGTGGAAAACAAAAATAGTCAAAAGGGCTAAATTTAATAGGATATGGATCCTTGAGATCTAGTGCGGGAGGGATAGGTTCCTCCCTTGGCCCCATATATTGTATAATCAATTCATCGTTGTAAGCTTTCCGTTGGTGGAAAGTCATAAGCCTATCTCTTAATATGAACTCTAATCCATTATTTTGTATAGCAAAATTATCATTGAGTTCAGAAATCTTATCAATCAAAACCTCGATAGGGACCCTCTTCCTCAATTTTTCATTATAAGCAACGTAATCCGGGGATTGCAATCTCATTATTTCTTCTTGATTAAAAAGGATCTCCTCTATAGGGGGACATCCACCATTAATTTTATAATGAGCGAAGATTTCACCAGCCTCTTTCATGATGAATCTAAACTCGTGGGCTAGAAATATAGTGGCGACACGTTTAACGGAAGCAATCTTAATATTAGAGAACTCAAGAAAAATCCTTTGTATGCAAGGATGCATATGAACAACTTGCCTTTCAAGTTCAATTATTAAAAGTGTTATGGCATCCGCAAGACTATTAGTTTTATTGAGAATAGACCCTCCTAAAGTGGGTAGCGTACCGGCACAAGTAAAGAAATCTTGAATAACACCTTTTCCAATAATATTACCGCTAACTATGCGAATTTTTTTTGTATGCATGATAGTAGGTGCTTTATGAGAGTCATTTTTAGCATGATTGTCAAGGTTTCCCCCAAGACTATTACTATCCTTTTCAATGAAAGCCTCCCCAGATTCAGACATAGTGGCAACGAAACGATCTATCACGCAAGCAAACAAAAAGCAAACGAAAAGGCGAACGGAAGAAGGGCGAATAAAAAGGCAAATCTTTTTGGAAAATCATTTTAGAAGTGGGGGAGAGGAAAACGAGAGGCAAATGGCAAATAAAGTAAATGCAAGAGATGAGTTTGTGATGGGTACTTGGATGGCTTGATGTAGATCTCCCCGGCAATGGCGCCAGAAATCCTTCTTGCTACTTCTCGAGCATGCGTTGGTTTCCGTGAAGAGGAACGGGTGATGCAGCAAAGTAGATAAGTATTTCCCTCAGTTGTTGAGAACCAAGGTATCAATCCAATAGGAGATACAAGCAAGTCCCCAATAGATGTACCTACACAAATAATCAAACACTTGCACCCAACGCTATAAAGGGGTTGTCAATCCCTTCACGGTTACTTTCAAGGATGAGATCTGATAGAGATAGATAGAATAGATTGCTTGAACGGAAAGTAAAACAAAAGTAAAAATATTGCAGCAAGGTATTTTTGGTGTTTTTGGTTTTAGATCTGAAAGTATAATATGGAAAATAGACCCGGGGGCCATAGGTTTCACTAGAGGCTTCTCTCATGATAGCAAGTATTACGATGGGTGAACAAATTACTGTCGAGCAATTGATAGAAAAGCGAATAATTATGAAGACATCCAAGGCAATGATTATGCATATAGGCATCATGTCCGTGTCAAGTAGACCGAAACGATTCTGCATCTACTACTATTACTCCACACATCGACCGACTCCTGCCTGCATCTAGAGTATTAAGTTCATGAAGAACAGAGTAACGCATTAAGTAAGATGACATGATGTAGAGGGATAAACTCAAGCAATATGATGAAAACCCCATCTTTTTATCCTCGATGGCAACAATACAATACGTGCCTCGCTACCCCTACTATGTCACTGGGTGAGGACACCGCAAGATTGAACCCAAAACCAAGCACTTCTCCCATTGCAAGAATTACCAATCTAGTTGACCAAACCAAACCAATAACTCAAAGAGACTTGCAAAGATATGAAATCATGCATATAAGAATTCAGAAAAGACTCAAATAATATTCATAGATAATCTGAACATAAACCCACAATTCATCGGATCTTGACAAACACACCGCAAAAGAGTATTACATCGGATAGATCTACATGAAGATCATGAAGAACATGGTATTGAAGAGCAAAGAGAGAGAAGAAGCCATCTAGCTACTAGCTATGGACCCGAAGGTCTGTGGTGAACTACTCACGCATCATCGGAGGGGCAATGGAGTTGATGTAGATGCCCTCCGTGATCGAATCCCCCTCCGGCAGATCACCGGAAAAGGCTCCAAGATTGGATCTCACGGGAACCGAGGCTCCTGGCTGCGGAAAAGTGTTTTCGTAGCTCTCTCTAGTATACAGGGAATATTTTGGAATTTATAGGCTGAAAATTAAGGTTGGGAGAGCTGCCGTGGGCCCACAAGCCAGGGGGGCGCGCCCTACCCCCTGGGCGCGCCTCTGTGGCTTGTGGCCACACGGCGGCTCTCCTGCCTTGATTTCCAAGCTTGGTAGATGTCTTCTGGTCCAAGAAAAAATATTCCGAAGATTTTATTCCGTTTGGACTCCGTTTAATATTCCTTATCTGCAATACTCAAAAACAAGGAAAAACAGGAACTGGCACTAGGCTCTAGATTAATAGGTTAGTCCCAAAAATAATATAAAATAGCATATTAATGCATATAAAACATCCAAAACAGATAATATAATAGCATGGAACAATCAAAAATTATAGATACGTTGGAGACGTATCAAGTCTCCGTCTTCTGATTTACTACTTGAGGGGAAGATAACCGTCTCGTGCTACCTGATAATCTCTGAAAGCTTAATGCACACAGTTAGTCCGCAAACGCACTGTCATCAACCACAAAAACTACTTAGGGAAAATTCTGCTCTTACAATCTCCCCCTTTTTGGTGGGTGGTTGACAACGCGGGATTTGCCAATAAGATATACAGTAAGACTATGGCAAACCCAACATCTACAAAATATAGACAGGCTCCCCCTAGATGTGTGCCCTATTTGAATATGCTTTTGGAATGCAAAGAGCACACACTAGGAACAACACTCCCCCTATATTTTATAGACGTGTCCAAATACTTGCATACAAACGGAATGAGTGATAAGCAGGTAAGCAAGTAAAGGAAATATAAACTCACAATAATGTAGACATAACAGATATAAGAGGTAGCATATGTCTTACACCATACATAGTACTCATGAGTCTGACACCATAAAGCAAAGCAAACAACCAAAGCAAATAAACGAGTGCACGAGAGAAGAGAAGCGCAGATAAAAGGAGAAATACTCGTGACTCAGCAGCAAATCCCTAAACACTCTCTCCCCCTTTGACATCGAGACACCAAAAGGGGCACAGAGGACTAAAGTAAGACCAAGTGATGATAGGCACAGAATAATCACTCGTCAGGCTCATCATCGTCCTCCTCATCAGTAGCATCAGGCACATCATCCTCTGACTCAGCATAGGGGCAATTCTTCTTGATCCATTCCTCCTCATCAGTAATCCTCTCCTCAGACTCGCTATCAATCTGCAGACCAAGCTTCCTCATGATCCTCTTGTCACGGCTGCGAGCCTTCTTGGCCTCCACATGGGTATTGTACTGTCCCTTGATCTGAAAGCAGAGAAGATTCTTCACCTTGGTTTTGAGCTTGGCAGCCCAAGAGGGGACAGTCTCAGAGCGAGGAGCATAGGTGGCATCAGTATAGTCAGGCTCGGACTCTTCATCAGAGTCGGTGGGGGCAATCTCTGGCACAGAAGGCGCAACGCCCCAATCCTCCTTCACACGTAGCTTAAGAATACCATGAGTCACCATGTGATCAGTGACCAGAAGCTCACCCGGGAACTGCTCAGACCAAGTATCCTCAATGAGCTTGAAGATATAGGGACCGTAGATAGGCACCTTCCTGTCAAGAATTACTGAGCGAAGCTCCCTCCACATGATGTGGGAAACATCCAAAGTAGAATCTTTCCCTTTTTCCTTGATGCACAGAAGAAGCAGATTCACGAGATAAGAGTGAACCTGATCCAAGTTCCCCACACGAGGAAATAGAGAGTTGCGGAAGATACGGTGCATAATGTCCAAAAATGGGATGAGTTCAGTGCGAGTACCCTTGTGAGTCTTTACAATCCTCTGGTAGCGCACGAGATTGGACTTGTGAATAGCTTGTACTTCAGTGTGCGGTCGGAGACCAACGGGCTCATTTCCCCCTGAGTCTGCATAACCCAAAGAGTTCATAAAGGTCTTCCAGTTGGAACGCATGACCCTGCTACCTGTCATCCATATCAAGCTCCGCGCCTCATCATCGTTAAAGTGAACAGTGGCAAAGAACTGAGCCACAAGCTCTGAGTCAAAATCCTTGTTGAACGCAATAATGGGATCCAGACCCCATTGCTGGCAAAGAGCACGAGCTTCAGCAAAGTAGGCAGAGTGAGGGTTGCTGACCATATGCTCCGTGTTGATGGATTTGACATGAGGCACATAGAGGTTCATCTTGCCCTTCAGGATTCCAACATAGATGAGAGACTGAGCCTTGTTCTAGAAGGGACGACCAACAAACGCGGGGTCCTGAGGGCGGCGGTAAGGATTGAGTTGACGAAACTCATAGAACTCGGTGCCAGACATATCCTGAGGTTCCTTGACAGCTTGCTTCTTGTTGGCAACTTTCTTCGTGGACTGCCGCTGGGGTTGAGCACTTGAGCCAACTTCTGCCTCGTCAGACGTGCGGTACCGCTTGGACCACCACAGCTTGGATTCACACGACGAGCACCCATAGCAGAGCCATCATCACCTGAACTCACAAAGAAGGAATGGCAAGGGAAAAACCAAAGTAAACACAAAGCATAAGCCAAAAAGGAATAGAAAGGATAAAACACCCAGAAACGGGGCCCTGTAGCACAAGCGGTAGTACCGTGGTGCATGGGCGGTACTTCTGCTTGAAGCGGTAGTACCGGCCAGGCATCAGCGGTAGTACCGCCCTGGCGGCAAAAAATCTTCCACGGCAAGGAAGCGCAGTAGAACCCAAAAACTAGATGTACATCTACTCTACACCCATCTATCAGTCATCACATGGCCAACTCATCTCAATTTTGAGAGAGAAAACAGGAAAAACACGTGCATTGCCCTAGATACAAGATCCAAAGAAAACTAGGTCAAACGAGGAAGAGCGAGGGCAATACCGAGGTCCATGGCACGAGGGTGTAGGGTAACGCAGCAAAAAACAAAAAATTCCGACCTACGCACTAGCCCAGGACCACTATGGAGACTGCATACAAGGTTTGATCTTTTTCGTTACCGACTCGTAGCGCAGCGGAAGTAGAGTCGATGACGATCGGCGGTGCAGATCCCCGCAGCTAGGATTTACAACCTCCCAACCGCGAGGATGTATACCCTCATCCGCCCCTCGGACAGCCCTCCGGGAGGCGGTCGGACAGTCCCCAGGACGGTGTCGCGGACAGCCCTTCGGGAAGACCAACGAAACTCAGACAATCACTCGGACAGCCCTTCGGGAGGACCCACGAAACTCGGACAGTCACTCGGACAGCCCTTCGGGAGGCACTCTCGAACTAAGACCGAAACTACGATCTCTCTACAGAGTTGCACACATACGGTGTCATCTATCCGGCAGGGCTTCGCCGTCCAGAACTAGTTCCCACCGGAACCCAGACAGCCTTTCGGCTCTACGAAACTATTTCGCTGGGAGGGAGAGAGAAGCCAGATAACATCAGATGGCATGTGTATGTGAGAAAGAGTGAGTGTGGAGAGTGCATCTCCACCTCAATTTATAGGAAAACCGAAGGGGTAGGGTGACACTTGAAATACCCAAAATGCCCTTCACAAGGGCACAAAGGTAAAAGCAAGTGGGCAGCCCTTATCCTTCCATGTCATCCCTAAAGATATTTGTGAGTAAAGCCCCAAAAGGTGGCTTTCCATAAAGTAATCCAAAAAGCACTTTCACTATTCACGACGACATATTTCAGCGTCCGTTCGAACTGAAAATATTCATGTGGGCTTAGAACATTTCCAGTACCCACTAAAATAATTTTCAACGCGATCCGAAACAATTCCGGTTTAGTGATTTTCATCTGCGAAAAGCATCTGAAGCGGTTTCGGCAGCTCCGAAACATTTCCGGTTTTCATCCCGGAAAATTCCAGAAAGTTTCCAGAACGATTCTGGCACCCTCCAAGAATTATCAGGCATGTGCGGAAACCAATTTGACTTTATGGTGTACTCCGAAACAACTTTTCGGTTTAGTGATTTTCATCTGTGAAAAGCAACTAAAGCGGTTCCGGCAGTCCGGAACATTTCCGGTTTTTGTCTCTGAAAAATCTCAGAAGTTACCGGAACAATTCTGGTACCTTCCAATAATTTCTAGGCATGTGCCGAAACCAATTTGACTTTATGGTACACTCCGAAACAACTTTTTGGTTTTACCGAAAATCTTCCGGTGTTCTCTCTCCGGAACTCTTCCGTTTTCTCCGAAACTTTTTCGGTGAATTTCTCTCAGACTCCCTGTCTAGTATTCAACAGATAGATGACCCTTAAGCGTGTGACCCTATAGGTTCGGTGAAGTATAGACATGACCCGGAACCCCTTCCGATCAATGATCAACATCGGAGCCGTGGACACCCATATTGACCCCTATACCCACACGAATGAATATTCGAGTGAACCTCCAGTTGCCGTGTGCTATTCCTGTTGCTTCGCGATATGTTACAAATACCCGAGGTGAGACATGTTGGCATCCCCGTGGATCAACAACTTGTCCACTATGCCAATTACCTCGTTACCGGTATTGTTCTCTTTTCTCGTTCCCGTGTTCCGGCATCCCCGTGATCAAATCACAAAGTGTCTGGCCAGACGATGATGGATACCGTAACACCGAGAGGGTCCAGAGATATCTCTCCATCGTCGGAGGAGCAAATCCCAATCTTGAGCTATCAAGTTACTTGACATACTTTTCCATGAACCCGTAAGCCGCCGTAATAGCCACCCATTTACGGATGACGTTTAACAAACCCCAAAGTTCATGAAGCAAGCATGAAGAAACTCGATACTCTCATGGTCTAAGGAATCATGCAAACGTTAACCATCTCTGTGTTATTAACCATTAACTTATGACGAATGTATCTCATAGCATAACATCAATACGGGTCGATTCAACACAAATGTTCTTCCAACATTGTGCCCTCAAAGTTGCTGGCATAGACATGCCCATGATCAGGAAAACAGAACCATCATGCAACACTTGAGCTAGTCTTAGAGGCCAGACTAGGAATACATTTTACCGTTTATTATTCCACACGTGCATATGAGTCTTCCTCCGAGCCTCGTGGTTATTGTAGACTCGAGAACCATAGCAGTTATAGCATGGAACATAAACCTAATTATGAACAGGGAGATAATCAATAACATTTATTATTGCCTCTAGGGCATATCTCCTACAGACTCCCACTTGCACTAGAGTCAATAATCTAGTCAATGCTAATGCACTTTACGCCTATGGCATACTGGTGTAAAATATGCTTCGCATGTGGTATAGCCTTATGTCCAACGGATCTGATGACTTCAGCTCCGTGTGTAACTTTGCATATCCTCGCGTTTTCACGCTTTCACAAAATTCATATTTTGTGTGGACTTGGCTTTGCATATGTGTGAATCATTGGTCGAAACCTGATTCCTCAGACTGAGCTATGGAGCAACTATCTGCAATAGTGTCCCATAAACCAAAGCCATCTTGGAACCATACTAAGTTCATGAATGAACTATATGATTCAACAACTTCTTTGTCGCTTCTTAAGCGTCAACATACTTAGCCTTTGTTATAGAATTCGCCATAGTATCTTGTTTGGAACAATTTCCAATCACCGTGCCACCATATTGTGTATTACACAAAACCCTTAACTTTAAATCGAAAATCGCATGGAGCATTGATGAAGACTGTATTGATGTAATTACTTACAACGAGCACTTCATAATCTCTGCTTGCGAGAAAACATGTCATCACTACTACTCTAGTACTCAATGACATCTTTCACTGTTGTCCTATGATCAGTGCTTTGATCACTTTGGTATCCATACTCGCAACAACTTTTGGAGTATCGGACATATCTGGTTGTTTTACATACCATGGAATACATGATTAATCGAAACACAAGAGTGTGTGGAATCTCCATCATGTATTTTACTCATCAGTGTTTTGAGACACCGAGTCTTGCAAAACTCTTTCCATGTGACTTCGGCAAGAATCACTCCTTGGCGTTTTAAATGCTAAAAGGTTTTAGCACCTTGTCAATATGTATTCATAGCTTAGCCCCAGTAGGTAAATCTATCTCCATAGATCATCATGCCTAATATTGAGGCTATTTAGCCAAGTACTTCATCGAAAAACTATTTTCAAATGAAGTAATAATCCGTGTCAAGAAATTTTATTTCCAATTAACAATGTGTCAAGCACACAAGGTTTTTAGAAATATTATTATGCTCCCACTTATTTTCTTGAATCACAAGCATCTTCGATACCCATTTGATGAAGTCAAACTCTTTTGACCATTTCATCAAAAACGAAGATTCCAACTCCATTTTGCTCTCTTCTGTCCATTGCTTGAACTCTGAAGTTTTCATACTTACTAGCATCCTCTGGATCGACAAATTACTTTGGACTGTATCACATACAAGTCCTAGGTTTCATTTCCATCAGATGGAAATCCTTTTGTCATCCATGTTTCATATCTCATGATTGAAATATGTATTAATTGCTAGTTCAACCCGAACCGACTTTAAGCATCGCTACGGTGAGACAATCTCATCGTAGTCAACTCCTTGAACTTGTTATTGCAACAAGTCGAGCTTTATGGATAAAACATTTTATCCGTATCAGTTTTTAGTTCCATAAATATTCGTTAGACTCTAAGTCTTCTGAAAGGTGTATCAAGATTTTAATCTTGAATCACTTATATGGAAACTATCTCGGATTGTATTGGCATTTAGCCAATTCTGGAGTCAGGGCCCATCAACGCTTCCTTGTGTATTGTAGGTATACTGTTGTCTAACAACAATATCTCGTTTGCGCACCTGATTGGTTTGCACGAGCTTTGCCTACGTGGTTCAGCTGCAAGTTCGACCGAAGTCCATACATTTTATTGTAGAGACTTCCGTATCAGTCGTAGTAGGAAACTACGGAATCACTTCCAAGGTTCCTTTCCTTTGATCTGATGACGAAGATACTGTTTATCTCGTCGAGTTGCACTGTCCTCCCACTCACCTTTTGTAAGAACTATTCTCTTTAAAAGCATACCGTTTTTCGGCAAAATCCTTTGCCTCGATATAGTGGTGGGGGAATACCCAATGACTTGGGATAACCTTACAAAGTAGCACTTGTCTGATTTGGAATAGGTTTGTAACCTTTTACACAAGCCCCATATTCCAAATGTTAAGAAAAGATATAACATGGTTGGGCATACCATACCATGGCGTCATTTCAACAGACCCGATGGAGCTCTTTTCAGTGTAAAAGCCGCAGTCTCTAAAGCATCACTTTAAAAGGGATAATGGCAAATCTATTTATGTCATCTTTGATCTTACCATGTCATAAATGGTTCGATTACATCTTCACGGACTTTCCACTTGCAGTGGTGTTCCGGGAGATGCAAGTTATGAAACCCCTTTCACAACTCATCAGACATTCGCTAAACTTGTAACTCAAATATTCCTTTCTGCAATCGAATTGTAGAAACATAATTTTCTTGTTACAATATTTTATTTTTCATTTTGAAAACCTTTCGAATGAATTCAAAAGATCCAGACTCACGTCTCATCAAGTAAATATCCATATATCTACTTGAGTCATTTCTGAAGATAGATAAATCCACTACTTGCAACAACATTTATTGGACTACACACATCATAATGTATGATCACCAATATGTTCTATGCTCGTTCCTTATGGCCTGTGAATGGTATTTCAGTCACTTCACTTTTCAGAGGAAAGTTGCAAGTGTCAGATGATTCAAAATCAAACGACTTCAAAATCCATCATAATGGAATTTTCCATGCGGGTTTCTCCAATGTGACCAAATGCAGTGCCACACTTGTGTGGTATTCTTTTAGTCTTGCGACATTTAGCGTCAGTGTTATGGATGTATCATATTTCCATCAATATTCATAACATACATCCCATCTAGGATGGAAGCATGTCCCTTCATGTTATTCATAATACTGAATAACAATTGTTGTTTTTATGAACAACTCTTTTGCAACAAACATTGTGCAATGGGCTAGAGTGTATGAAACTCTAAAATGAATTATGAAAGTAAACACAGAGGTAATATATTAATATCATTATTCATAACATACATCTCATTCGTAATGAAAGTATGGCCCTTATGTTATTCATAACACCGAACATCAAAAGTTCTCTTATGAACAACCTTCTTGCAAGATACCTTATGCAAAGGGCTGGAGCGTGAAACTCCAAAAGAATTATGAAAATAAATACATAGGTAATACACCGATGGAAGGTATAGTAACATTTACTATGTTCCCTGTGTGTATCTTAACCTCATTCCTGGCTAGTCTTTCAGGCCATAGTAGTTCTTACATCGAGTTGCAACAGAATGCAATCAAGCGGGTATCTTTGTGATCAACTCACAATACCCAAGAATTAGTGATCAACATGTTTAACCATAATTCCCAAGAACAATATCTCTGACCATCCTTCTATACATCAAAAACTTGTATGACATTCATACATGAGCTGGATATTCCAGTCTTCTTTCTTTCTGCCTTCAAACTTCTAACAGTTTAACTTTCAGTATTTCTCCTACTCTCAGAAGAAGCACCCAACTTAAGAGTGGCGTTAGCCCCGGACTTCCTAGGCGTGAAAGTCTTACTAACACCCTTCGAACACTTCCTTTCTCTTTAAGTTGTTGTTTTATTCACCTTTCATCATATGACAGGCGTTCTCCTGGATCCCTCTCTTATCAGTCTAATGCATAGTAAACTCCTTTACTAATAGTTTGCAAACAAACATTGCTTTGGATATCTCATATCTTTTAGCCTTTGTCTTTCTCTGAAAATGATTTTCAGATTCCATGAATATCACATAACTATCCAAACTTTCGAAGTTCGGGTCTCATGGAAGCAAACATATTGCACTTTGACTGAAAAGGAATTCTAGCTTTTGGATCGAAGGACGAGAGTCACATGAACCATAGCATTAGCGGGATAATACCGAAAGCATGCGATAGGACAAAGTCCTTCTCGGCACTCTTGAGGACAATCCTCACATTACGTTACCAACCGTAAAGTTTTAACCAGATATTTAATAGCTTATTCAATTTTAATTGGGAAGGTGGAAAAGCGAGCCATTATTCTACAACTATTATGCAAATAACACTTAGACAGTGTTCATAATTAATTGCACTAAGAATTTAAACAAGTTAATTCTACAGTGCGCTCCCACTCAAATCAATATCTCTCATAATTGATTGTGAGTGATACAAGACCCGCATTTAAATTCAATGCCACGGTTCGAGATGAACTCAAATGGCGCGAACTTCAATCGGTAGGCGAACTTGCCGATCACATCTCTATGTGATTCTTGTTCATCTTTCGATGCGTGTGTTCCGAGCTCAGGACTGTCCTGCCTGAACGTCAAGACAACCAAGTGATCTCGCTGCGAGGTCTCAACTCACCCGCCTCACACTTCTCTAATCGTTCGCACCCATGGAGATCATGTGATGCCCCGAAGAGATAGGTGCCGTGACGGTGCTACACTTGGGAGAACACTAACTACTTGATATTTTTGTGAGAGATCACCCTAATAAAAAGCGACTACCGCGCAATCAAGAAGGGTGCATCATAAGGGATAAACATCTCAGGCAATTCATAATAGCATGATATGGTATAGCCCTTTCTGACGGAGAAGTCTTGTATTTCTTCGTCTTCGGCATTCGCGTCGGTGTTCACCTTCGCGAAGATTGCCACCACCTTGTCGATGCACCAGATAATATTGCTATCTCTATAGCTAATAAAATAAGTGCATTACATAAGGTTGACACGCAGGTCATTAAAGTGCAATCATATGGCTCCAGCCATCATGCCAAATCATGACACGCAGGTCATGTTAATCAAATTACATCATATAGTCATCTCATACATAATCAAATTAATATGAGCACTGCTATACCACATCATATGCACATGCAAACCATCCTGCAAAACCAAGTTAGACGCCTCTAATCGGTTCATGCAAAAACTTTATTTTTCGTGGCTTCTAAGGTTTCGAAACAAACCGAAGCTACCAACGTCCATCATCAAGTATGATAATTCAAGTTGCTAGATTAACTTTCCAGGGTGTATGAAACACGAGATAATAAAATCTCGAGCCCCATACTAAACTTCGTCATACGCGTGACCCCCGTGCAGATCACATCTGCATTGCCCTTTCGTCTGCGAAACATCCATCTTTCTCAACTATGGTGAAACCCAAAGAACTGTTAGCACTTTGTTGATCTGTCAATCAGCATACTCAGGAGCAGCATGAAAGGATCGTGGATTGCCAGAACTTTGTGAGATTCCACCATGCCGTCAAGATCAGGACTACGCAAATTCAGGGGAAGCAACAGGAACATCGGGTAACAGATTTCATCTGCTACCCGCACAAATAATTTTCAATAATAGAACTCATCTACTACCTAATTATATTGTGCAACACCCATACATCTCTATGTATTCTCGATCGCAACCTGCATCTACGCATAACCTGGCTCTGATACCACTATAGGGTAACGCAGCAGAAAACAAAATTTCCGACCTACGCACCAGCCCAGGACCACTAGGGAGACTGCATACAAGGTTTGATCTTTTTCGTTACCAACTCGTAGCGTAGCGGAAGTAGAGTCGATGACGATCGGCAGTGCAGATCCCCGCAGCTAGGATTTACAACCTCCCAACCGCGAGGATGTATACCCTCATCCGCCCCTCGGACAGCCCTCCGGGAGGCGGTCGGACAGTCCCCCGGATGGTGTCGCGGACAGCCCTTCGGGAGGACCAACGAAACTCAGACAGTCACTCGGACAGCCCTTCGGGAGGACCCACGAAACTCGGACAGTCACTCGGACAGCCCTTCGGGAGGCACTCTCGAACTAAGACCAAAACTACGATCTCTCTACAGAGTTGCACACATACGGTGTCATCTATCCGGCAGGGCTTCGCCATCCAGAACTAGTTCCCACCGGAACCCAGACAGCCTTTCGGCTCTACGAAACTATTTCGCTGGGAGGGAGAAAGAAGCCAGATAACATCAGATGGCATGTGTATGTGAGAAAGAGTGAGTGTGGAGAGTGCATCTCCACCTCTATTTATAGGAAAACCCAAGGGGTAGGGTGACACTTGAAATACCCAAAATGCCCTTCACAAGGGCACAAAGGTAAAAGCAAGTGGGCAGCCCTTATCCTTCCATGTCATCCCTAAAGATATTTGTGAGTAAAGCCCCAAAAGGTGGCTTTCCATAAAGTAATCCAAAAGGCACTTTCACTATTCACGACGACATATTTCAGCGTCCGTTCGAACTGAAAATATTCATGTGGGCTTAGAACATTTCCAGTACCCACTAAAATAATTTTCAACGCGATCTGAAACAATTCCAATTTAGTGATTTTCATCTGCGAAAAGCATCTGAAGCGGTTCCGGCAGCTCTGGAACATTTCCGGTTTTCATCCCGGAAAATTCCAGAAAGTTTCCAGAACGATTTTGGCACCCTCCAAGAATTAGCAGGCATGTGCTGAAACCAATTTGACTTTATGGTGTACTCCGAAAAAACTTTTCGGTTTAGTGATTTTCATCTGTGAAAAGCAACTAAAGCGGTTCCGGCAGTCCGGAACATTTCCGGTTTTTGTCTCTGAAAAATCTCAGAAGTTACCGGAACAATTCTGGTACCTTCCAATAATTTCCAGGCATGTGCCGAAACAAATTTGACTTTATGGTACACTTCGAAACAACTTTTCGGTTTTACCGAAACTCTTCCGGTGTTCTCTCTCCGGAACTCTTCCGTTGTCTCCGAAACTTTTTCGGTGAATTTCTCTCAGACTCCCTATCTAGTATTCAACAGATAGATGACCCTTAAGCGTGTGACCCTATAGGTTTGGTGAAGTATAGACATGACCCGGAACCCCTTCCGATCAATGATCAACATCGGAGCCGTGGACACCCATATTGACCCCTATACCCACACGAATGAATATTCGAGTGAACCTCCAGTTGCCGTGTGCTATTCCTGTTGCTTCGCGATATGTTACAAATACCCGAGGTGAGACATGTTGGCATCCCCGTGGATCAACAACTTGTCCACTATGCCAGTTACCTCGTTACCGGTATTGTTCTCTTTTCTCGTTCCCGTGTTCCGGCATCCCCGTGATCAAATCACAAAGTGTCTGGCCAGACGATGATGGATACCGTAACACCGAGAGGGCCCAGAGATATCTCTCCATCGTCGGAGGAGCAAATCCCAATCTTGAGCTATCAAGTTACTTGACATACTTTTCCATGAACCCGTAAGCCGCCGTAATAGCCACCCATTTACGGATGACGTTTAACAAACCCCAAAGTTCATGAAGCAAGCATGAAGAAACTCGATACTCTCATGGTCTAAGGAATCATGCAAACGTTAACCATCTCTGTGTTATTAACCATTAACTTATGACGAATGCATATCATAGCATAACATCAATACGGGTCGATTCAACACAAATGTTCTTCCAACATTGTGCCCTCAAAGTTGCTGGCATAGACATGCCCATGATCAGGAAAACAGAACCATCATGCAACACTTGAGCTAGTCTTAGAGGCCAGACTAGGAATACATTTTACCGTTTATTATTCCACACGTGCATATGAGTCTTCCTCCGAGCCTCGTGGTTATTGTAGACTCGAGAACCATAGCAGTTATAGCATGGAACATAAACCTAATTATGAATAGGGAGATAATCAATAACATTTATTATTGCCTCTAGGGCATATCTCCTATAGAGGGAGAGATGGGGATCAATCCCACCGGACGGAAAAGCGAAGAACGACACGGAATGGGAGATCCGGAGCTGGCCTCCGGGAGAGTTTGGGTCGCCACGGCCGGAGAAGAGACAGTGAATGTTTATGGGGAGGAGTTAGAACTCCCCCTGCCCACTACTTGACTCGTCAGTGGGCCCCCGAAGCGGTAGTACTGCTGGCATGGGCGGTACTTCTGCTTGAGCGGTAGTACCGTCCCTCCGAGCAGTAGTACCGCTTATGACCAAAAACAGTTCCCAGCACATAAAACAAATACCACAAATCTGAGGCAATGAAGAGCCGCAAAGCCATACTACTAAGATACATAAAAGGAGTTACTCCAAGTCTTTACGAGAAACACAACACGAAGAGACAAAGACTTGAAACAACACATTCAAACCAATATGCTCTAGAAAAGCAAATGCCTCACTAGGAGGAGGGGGCGGTGACCGAAGCCACCTATGTTTGAGTTAATTGGTATGGCACCGCGAAGATTTTATCCTTGGGCCCATGACCAAAACTCATCTTTGAAGCACAAGTGTCATCAAAAATGACTAATGTGAAAGACTTTATCAATTTATGCATAATAGGAGGAGATATAGTTCATTGAGAGAACTAGACTCCCCCTATGTCCATGCCTACACCTAAACAAGACATGATGATGAGTGTGGTGGGGTGTGCACTAAGTCAAGCCACATTGCTCGAATCGATGATATTTAGCTCATGCCTTAACTCGCGAAATCTTGCTTCATCCAACGGCTTCGTGAATATATCTGCAAGCTGTTCCTTAGTATAGAGATGAATAAGATCAATGTCTCCACACTTGATGTGATCCCGGATGAAGTGATGACGAATCTCAATATGCTTTGTCTTGCTGTGTTGAACCGGGTTGTTGGAGATCTTGATCGTGCTTTCATTGTCGCAGTAAAGAGGCACTTTGTCACAGTTGACCCCATAATCCTTTAAGGTTTGCCTCATCCAAAGAATCTGAGCACAACAGCTTGCGGCGGCTACATACTCGACCTCGATGGACGAGAGAGAAACACAATTTTGTTTCTTGGAAGACCAACTTACCAGAGAGCGGCCAAGAAATTGGCAACCTCCGGAAGTGGACTTCCTTTCCACACGGTCTCCCGCCCAATCCGAGTCAGTATATCCAATGAGATCAAATGAAGCACCTTTAGGGTACCATAAGCCAAAGTTTGGGGTATGAACCAAATATCGAAAGATTCGCTTGACAGCCACATAGTGACTCTCCTTAGGTGCGGATTGAAATCGTGCACAAATTCCCACACTCAACATGATATCCGGCCTAGATGCACAAAGGTAAAGCAGAGATCCAATCATGGAGCGATATACCTTCTGATCCATAGCTTTACCATTGGGATCACTGTCAAGTTGGCATTTGAGTGGAATCGGAGTGTTGGCCTTCGGAGGATTTAGCTCATCCATCTTGAACCTCTTGAGCATGTCTTGAGTGTATTTGGCTTGGTTGATGAAGGTTCCTTGGCTTCGTTTCTTGACTTCGAATCCAAGGAAGAACTTCAACTCTCCCATCATAGACATCTCAAACTCTTTGGTCATTAGTGCGGCGAACTCATCATTAAAAGCTTTGTTAGAAGAACCAAATATAATATCATCTACATATAGTTGGCATACGAACAAGTTCCCGTTAATCCTCTTAGTAAAAAGAGTGGGGTCGATTTTCCCAATTTCAAACCCACGATCTTGCAACATCTCGGTAAGGTGCTCATACCACGCACGTGGGGCTTGTTTAAGGCCATAGAGTGCCTTATCGAGAACGTATACATGATTGGGGAACTTGGAATCCTCAATCCCCGGGGGTTGCTTGACATACACCAACTCCTTAAGAGGACCATTAAGAAAAGCACTCTTTACATCCATTTGATATAATAAGAAGTCATGATGAGAAGCATAAACAAGCAACATGCGAATAGATTCAAGGCGAGGAACAGGGGCAAAGGTTTCACCGTAGTCGATACCCTCGACTTGGGAGTAGCCTTGAGCCACCAGTCTTGCCTTGTTGCGAATAATGATACCATGTGCATCTTGCTTGTTCTTAAAGATCCATTTGGTTCCAATGACATTGTGATTCTCTTTTGGTCTTGGCACCAATCGCCACACTTTGTTGCATTCGAAGTTGTTGATTTCATCATGCATGGCTTCAAGCCAATCCTCGTCTTCAAGCGCATCTTGTACCTTGAGGGGTTCAAAGCAAGAAACACACGCATGATGTGCACAAAAGTTTGTTAATTGACGACGAGTAGTTACCCCTCTTTTCAAGCTTCCGTAGACGTTCTCTAGGAGATGTTGCTTGGTCTTAAGCTTGGAAGCAATCTTGGCAGCTCGTCTTTCAAGAATTTCCTCCGTGGAAAGTTGAGGCCTGGTAACTTGACGATCTTCGGTACTAGCACCGGCTTGCTCATGATCTTGAGCACGATCTTGATCTTTAGCTTGACCTTGATCTTGAAGTTGATCTTGGTCCTGAGCTTCATCTTGATCTTGAATTTGCACGGGGGTGTGACCAAGATCTTGAGCATCATGTGAAGTAGAAACATCACTAGCAAGTTGATCTTGCCCTTGATCTTGATCACGGGGTTGAGGGCCTTCACTTTGTTCTTCGGAAGCGTGTGGGTCGTGCGTCGGTGATGGTTCCACTTGAGTGGAACATTGTCCTTCTCCTTCAGCCACAAGGGGTTCCTCAACGGGTCGGAAGTATCCCACACCCATTCTTCTTATGGCTTGGGGAGTAATTTCATCACCTACATCACAAAGACCACTTTGCTCCACTTGGGAGCCATTATTTTCATCAAACTCTATGTTACTCGTCTCCTCAATGAGTCCGGTAGACTTGTTGAGGACACGGTAAGCATGAGAGTTTGCAGCATAACCAACAAATATGCCCTCATGGGCTCTAGATTCAAATTTAGACATACGAACACCTTTCTTGAGAATGAAACACTTACAACTGAACACCCGGAAGTATTTGAGGTTGGGCTTGTTCCCGGTAAGAATCTCATAAGGAGTCTTGTTCAAGCCTTTGCGGAGATAGAGCCGATTTGATGTATGACACGCTGTGTTGATGGCTTCGGCCCAAAAGTTGTACAGAGATTTAAACTCTGCCATCATGGTTCTTGCCGCATCCATCAACGTCTGGTTCTTCCTCTCCGCAACACCATTTTGTTGAGGGGTGTAAGGTGTGGAATATTGGTGTTTTATCCCCTCATCAGTGAGAAACTCATCTAGGGTGTAGTTCTTGAACTCAGTGCCGTTGTCACTTCTAATCATCAAAATCTTTGCTTCATGTTGACGTTGGACTTCATTTGCAAAGTTGATGACGGTCTGTTGTGTCTCACTCTTCCTCTTGAAGAAATATACCCATGTGTATCTCGAGTAATCATCCACAATCACCAAGCAATACCTTCTTCCTCCAAGGCTGTCAAAAGATGGAGGCCCGAAGAGATCCATGTGAAGGAGCTCTAAGGTCCTCTTTGAGTAGATTGTAGTAGTTGGACGATGAGCTTTTTCATGTAGTTTTCCTTCGATACAAGCACTGCAAGCACGATCTTTGGCAAAACTCACATTTGTTAGTCCAAGAATGTGATCCCCTTTGAGGAGACTTTGCAAAGATCTCATATTGATATGGGCTAGTCGGCGATGCCAAAGCCATCCCACATCAACTTTAGCCGTTAGACATGTCGCGGTCTTAGTGGGTCGCTCCGAGAAGTTAATCACATAGAGTCCGTTTTCGACATGCCCAACAAAAGCTACTTTAAGAGTCTTGCTCCACAAAAGGGTCACGGTATCAATGCCAAAGAAGGTACTAAAACCCATGAGTGCAAGTTGACGAACGGAAAGTAAATTGTATGCAAGGGTCTCAACAAGCATGACTCTCTCAATGGTTAAGGTCGGAGAGATAACCACCTTGCCAAGACCCAATACCTTTGAGATTGCATCATCGCCAAATGAGACTTGGGTGGCCACGGATGCATCGGGTCGAACATCCACCACCAAGTCCTTGCTTCCGGTCATATGATTTGTTGCTCCACTATCGAGCAACCATGAGACTCCCCCAGAAGCAAAGTCCTACAATAGATCAATGCTTGGATTTAGGTACCCATTCTTGAATGGTCCTTTCATGTTAGTGACAAGGGTCTTAGGAACCCAAATAGACCACTCAATATACTCATAAGAAGAACCAACATATTTGGCATAAACATGCCCATCACTAGCATGGCACAAAACATAGGAGGGGTTAAAATCGTCGGCCCTGTTGGAGGGAGTGATCTTGCCCTTCTTGGCACTATCACTCACAACCTTGTCCTTCTTCTTCTTCTCATGAGTAATGTTCCCCGCTTTGATAAATGTTTCCTTGAGCGGAGGAACCTGCGTGGTCTTCATCTTCTTCTTCTTTTTGGACTTGGGTGCAAACCCAACTCCTTCCTTTGCAATCACTTCCTTTTGATTGCTCAAAAGGTCATTGAGATTCTTCTCACCTTGGATACATGTCACAAGGCCTTTCTCAAGCTGCTCTTTCAGCTTAGCATTTTCCTCCACAAGATGTGCATGCTCATGACACGGGTTAGTAGCAGATGCATTATCAATTAAAACAAAGGGAGGACACATGGCAATTTCCTTAGCGAGTTTTACTTGGAGTTGATCATGCAACTCTTTAAGAGAAGCATGAACGCTCTTCAATGCCTTGTGAGCATTGTCAAGTGAGACAAACTCATCCTTGAGTCGAGCATGGTCAACCCCAAGTGCAACCTTTTCAGATTTAAGAACACGGTTAAGAACAATAGCATGATCATAATCTTTACGTAATTTAGCAAGGTCGTCATTTTGTGACTCCTTAAGAGTCAAATGAAGACCTCGCTCTTCCTCTAGAGCAATCAAAAGATCTGCTATCTCGTCGGCATAATCACGACTATGGCCTCTCATCTCCTCAAAAAATTCTTCTTGAGACTCAATCATGTCATTGGCCTCACTAAGTTGTTCCAAGAGAGCAACGAAGTGCTTCTTGGATTCTCCCTTGAGTTTACATAAGAACTTGTCAAACTCATTCTCACCCTCTTTCGCCTCCTCATGTTCATCCACACAATCTAACAAAGACGGAGCGGAGGAAACAGAAGTCTTAATGTTTGAGGTTTTGGCGTTGGAGGTTACCTTGGTGATACCTTTTGCCATGAGGCACCTAGCGATGGGGTTCTCATTGGGGGCGTCGAAGAGTGACACCTTTGTTGGGGTAGAGGATGCAATTGCCACAGATGCCATTGCCATTCCTTCACCACTTGTGTCTTCATCATCAACATCATCATCCGAGGCATACTCTTCTTGAGCCACCAACACTTTGTGAGGAGTCTTCTTGGTGAAGTTGGTCTTGTTGGGGAAAGACTTTGCCTTATCTTTGCGGATGAGCTTGCCACCATTGTCTTCCCTCTTCTCATATGGACAGTCCACCACAAAGTGACTCACATTACCACAGTTGTAGCAGGTCCTCACACGTTGCTTGCCCTTTGACCCGCTTGAGTTGTTTTTGGAGAAGTTAGGCCTTGTGTTTCTCTTGTTGCCCCAAAATTGCCTGGACGCTAGAGCCATATGCTCATGGTAAGCATATTTGGTGTCCTCGGGGCAACCCTCTTCTTCTTCTTCTTCTTCTTCTTCTTCTTCTTCTTCTTCTTCTTCCTCTTGACTGACCTTGGCTTTCAAAGCAAGGTTGGGAGTTGATTTCTTTGACCGTTGCACGCGAGCAAGGGCGTTGTCTGCAGTCGTGTTCAAGATGTTCATTGCAATAAATTCATCCAACACATCCCTAGAGGACAAAGTGTGAAAGTCCGGTCTTTGATAGCTGACGGCGGACATGGCCTTGTTGTAGGGCATGATGGCCTTCAGAAACTTACGCTTGACCCAGGCGTCATCCACATCCTTGCTGCCATGATCTTTGAGGGCAACGGCAAGAGTAGTCACCCTCCTATAGAGCTCACGCGGTTCCTCATCTTCTACCATTACAAACTCATCTGACTGATCAAGGACAACTTCATAGTTTGACCGTTGAATGCTTGAGCTGCCCTTGTACATGGAGACAATGTGTTCCCAACACTCTTTAGCAACAGTGAAGGGACGCAGGTGAGGTAGGTCTTCGATAGGAACATCAGCTTGGAGTATGAACAAGGCGGAGGAATTTAGCTATTTATCCGCTTCTTCTCTTGGAGAGAGGTTGCGTGGATCACGAGGGTAGTATCCTTCTTCAATGACTCGCAAGAGTTGAATTGAGCTGTGATACAAATGAGACTTGATACGAAAAATCCAATTAGCAAAATCATTCTTAACAAGTTTAGGAGGAGGACCGAGATTAACTATATGAGGTGGGTGCATCGGTCCTCCATAGACCAAGGGAGGGGGAATCAAGGCAAAGGTCCCCGACCCATTAATTCCTTGAGAACGATTATCCTTATCAGCACTAGCCCCCTCCTTACTAGAGTTGACATCCGATGTCGAGTTAGTGGGATTAACCACTTGCACCGCATCGGTGGAAAGTTTAAGAGTATCAAGGAATTCTTTAAACATGAATTTGACCTCGATCGTCATGGAGGATTTAAGCGAGGACATGGCCTCATTTAAATCCTCACGAGAGACCGTGCTCACACCCATGGCCTCGGGGAGTTCAACCGGCCGGTCCCCGTCGTTAACCATACTCTTCGGGTGGTGAAACCCTTAATAAGAGATGTAGCTCTGATACCAATTGAAAGGATCGATATGGTTGACTAGAGGGGGGGGGGGTGAATAGGCAACTACCACTTTTTAATTTTTCTTTAACAAGTTAGGCTTAGCAACAAATAGGTTGGCTAGATATGCAACTAGGTGAGCAACCTATATGATGCTAACAACAACAACCACACAAGCAAGGATATAAACAATACAAATAGCTTGCACAAAGTAAGGATAAGAAGTAACCACAAGTGGAACCGATGGAGACGAGGATGTGTTACCGAAGTTCCTTCCCGGTAAAGGGAAGTACGTCTCCGTTGGAGAGGTGTGGAGGCACAATGCTCCCCAAGAAGCCACTAGGGCCACCGTATTCTCCTCACGCCCTCACACAATGCGAGATGCCGTGATTCCACTACTGGTGCCCTTGAAGGCAGCAACCGGACCTTTACAAACAAGGTTGGGGCAATCTCCACAACTGAATTGGAGGCTCCCAACGACACCACGAAGCTTCACCACAATGGACTATGGCTTCGAGGTGACCTCTTCCGTCTAGGGTGCTCAAACACCCAAGAGTAACAAGATCCGCAAGGGATTAGTGGGGGGAATCAAATATCTCGTGGTGGAAGTGTAGATCGAGGCACTCTCCTCCAAACCCTAGAGCACCAACAAGATTTGATGGCTAGGGAAGGAGAAGGAGCAAGAATAAGCTTAGGAGCAACAATGGAGCTTTTTGTGGGAAGAGGTGAGTCTCAATGGGGAAGAAGACTCACTTATATAGGTGGGGGGAAAAGTGGCAGTTTTTCTGCCCGGATACAAGCATAAGTGGTAGTACCGTCCTAGTGGGCGGTACTTCCGCTTATACGCGTACTGGAACAACTGAGCAGTAGTACCGCTTAGGAGGGAGCGGTACTTCCGCTTGGGTCGGTAGTACCGCTCTGGGGAGCGGTCCTTCCACTCAGAAATCCCAGAAGTCCAGAAGAAAAAGGATGCGAAAGAGGTTCCAAAGTTCCTCAGGGCGGTAGTACCACACGGAACTTCCGCTTAAAAAAGTAAGCGGTAGTTCAGGGTGGTAGTACCGCTCGGAACTTCCGCTTAAAAAAGTAAGCGGTAGTTCAGGGCGGTAGTACCGCTCGGAACTTCCGCTTAAAAAAATAAGCGGTAGTTTGAGCGACTCTTCAAGGCAGTAGTACCACTGGAGCGGTACTACCGCTCGAAAGAGCGGTACTTCCGCTTAAGTAAAACTTTGGAGCCTTAGGGGCAGAAAAAGCTCCGTTGTGTCGGGAAACGGACGGGGGTGCAAAGTGTACGTGATGATTCCTCCCAACCTTTCCGGATGCGGATCCCCTCTTAATAGTATGGATTTTCCTACGACTCAGGTCCACCAACCTAACCTCGAAAGGAAGAGACCCCGTCTTCTGATTTACTACTTGAGGTGAAGATAACCATCTCGTGCCACCTGATAATCTCTGAAAGCTTAATGCACACAGTTAGTCCGCAAACGCACTGTCATCAACCACCAAAACTACTTAGGGAAAATTATGCTCTTACAGATGCTTTTATCACTAAATATTTTCCTCCCGTGAAAATTATTTCCCTTAGGACGCAAATCATGAATTTTAAGCAACCTGAGCATGAACATGTTGCCCAATCTTGGGAAAGAATGAAGTTGTTGATAAGAAATTGTCCTACACATGGTTTGAATCTTTAGATGATCATACAATTTTTTTATGCGGGATTGAATTTTGTCTCTAGAAATCTTTTAGATTCCGCCACAGGTGGTACTTTTATGGAGATTACTTTGGGTGAAGCTACTAAATTGCTAGATAATATCATGGCTAATTATTCTCAATGGCATACCGAAAGAGCACCTACTAGTAAAAAAGTTAATTCGGTAGAGGAAATTAGTACTTTGAGTGATAAAGTTGATGCTTTGATGAAATTGGTTGCTAGTAAAAATGCTCCTATTGATCTTAATGATGTTCCTTTGTCTACTTTGATTGAGAAAAATAGTGAATCCGTAGATGTGAATTTTTGTCTCGCGCAACAATTTCAATAACAATGCTTATAGAGGTAATTTTAATCCTAGGCCTTTTCCTGGAAATTTCTCTAATAATTATGGTAATTCCTATGGTAATTCTTCCTACAATAATAATAGGAACACCTCTGATCTTGAGAGTAATATTAAATAATTTATCAATGCGCAAAAGGCTTTCAATACTACGATAGAAGAAAAGTTGAATAAGATTGATGATATGTCTAGAAGCATTGATATAATTTCTCATGATGTTGAAAATCTCAAGTTGAAAGCTTTTGTGCCTAATATTTATGAATCTATTAAAGCTTTATATGTCTCTATGGATGAAAGTAAGAAAAGAACCGCTATGCTTAGAGCTAAAAGAGAAATCTTAGAAAAATCGTCTTCTAGTGATTGCCGCTATAAAAATGATGTAGATCTCAAAGTGATTGGTGTTTCTTCTACTGATTCCTTGTTTAGTAATATTAAAATTGATAATGAAGGGACTAAAGTAGAGTCAACTTTATCTAGAAGGCGTCCCAATAATTTGGAGGGTGAAAATCTTGATGAAAATTTTGATGAAAGTGGGTTTGAAGAGGTCAAAACTTTAACTACTGATGTGCCCACTACCTTGGATTGCAAAGATTTTAACTATGATAGTTGCTCCTTGATTGTATGTATTTCTTTGTTGCAATCTATGTTGAATTCACCCCATGCTTATGAGCAAAATAAAGCTTTTACTAAACATATCGTTGATGCCATGATGAAATCTTTTGAAGAAAAGTTGGAGTTGGAAATTTCTATTCCTAGAAAATTACATGATGAGTGGGAACCTCCCATTAAGGTCAAGATTAAAAATTATGAATGCTTTGCTTTGTGTGATTTGGGTGCTAGTGTTTCCACGATTCCAAAATCTCTATGTGATGTACTTGGTCTTACCAACATGGAAGAATGTTCTCTTAATTTGCACTTGGCGGATTCTACTATTAAAAAGTCTTTGGGATGAATTAATGATGTTCTTATTCTTGCAAATAGGAATTATGTGCCCATTGATTTTATTGTGCTTGATATTGATTGCAATCCGTCTTGTCCCATTATACTTGGTAGACCGTTTTTACGCACTACAGGTGTCGTGATTGATATGAAAGAAGGCAATATTTGTTTTCAATTTCCCTTAAGAAAGGGTATGGAACACTTACCTAGAACAAGGATTAAGATACCATATGAATCAATCACGAGGGCATCCTATGGATCCAAAACCAAAGATAACAATACTTGAATCTATCCAATATGCCTAGCTAGGGGCGTAAAACGATAGCGCTTGTTGGGAGGCAACCCAATGAATAAATAAATTTTGCTTTTTCCTTTCTGTTTTTGAGTGTTGAAAAAATTGTGCCTCTGTTATGATTGTGTTTTTATGGTTTATTTAGTGTTTGTGCCAAGTAGAACCGTTAGGATGATTCATAGGATGAGTAGAATTGATGCTGAATCTGAAACAGAAACTTTGCGTCCAGTATATGAATTTTCATTTTTTTCTGGAACGTGATCTTGAGCTAAAATTGTAACACAGTGTTTCTATACAAATTCCTTACGTTTTCCTAATTTTTCAGAATTTTTAGAGTTACAAAACTATGGGTATGGTATAGATTACTACAGACTGTTCTGTTTAAGACAGATTCTATTTTCCTTGCATTGTGTGCTTGTTTTGATGAATCTATTGTTTGTATTGGAGGGTATAAGCCATGGCAAAGTTAAAATACAGTTGGTATAATGCAATTATAAAATTTGAATGGGTTTACAACAGTACCTAAAGTAGTGATTTGCTTTCTTATACTAACGGATCTCACGAAGATTTTGTTGAGTTTTGTGTGATTGAACTTTTGGGTGAGATCACGATGGATGAAGGAATAAGGAGTGGCAAAAGCCTAAGCTTGGGGATGCTACCATACCCCCAAGATATATCCAAATATTAACAAGCAACTAAGCTGGGGGATGCCCCCGAGTGGCATCCCCTCTTTCTTCTAACGATCATCGGTATTTTACTTGGAGCTATATTTTTATTCGTCACATATCATGTGTTTTGCTTGGAGCGTCTTGTATCTTTGCTTGCTTTGTTTTTTAGTTTTTCCTTTGTATCCTTGCTGTACACACCTATTTGAGAGAGCCACAATCATTCTATGATTTGTTGGAATTGCTCTATGTGCTTCACTTAAACTTTTGAGCTATAGGAATTGCTCTAGTGCTTCACTTATATCTTTTTGAGCACGGTGTGCTTGGAAACTTTTGTAGAAATACTCTCATGCTTAACTTAGATTAATTTGAGAGTTAGTATTTTTTTGAAGAAATCCTCTCATGCTTCACTTATACCTTTTTGAGAGATGAAATCTTTATGCTCATGTGCTTCACTTAAATTTGTTTGAGCTTGTCAAAAAAGCAATGGCAATATATGAAACTAGTCCAAAGCGATAGATATCCAAGGAGGATATAATAAAAACTTTCATGAAGACCATTGGACAAATTAAACCTGATTCCTTGTAATAGTTTTGAAACATGATGATAGTAATATGTGAGTCATGTTAATGAGTAATTATGCTTAGTAGGAATATTGGTGTTAAGGTTTGTGATTCCCTATGCATGCACGAAAGTCAATAGTTATGCAATGAAGTTACATCCTACTTGTGTCTGCATGATTCGGTGTTAGTTATGTTCAATGCTCACTTATGTGATTTTTCGTTTCTTGGTTTGGTTGCTTCCCAATCTATTTGCTAGCCTTCACTTGTACTAAGTAGAAATACTACTTGTGCATCAAAAATCCTTAAACCAAGTTTTGCCTTATGAGTCCACCATACCTACCTATATGCGGTATTTCCATGCCGCTCCAAGCAAATTTGTATGTGCCATCTCTAAATTTTGAAAATAAATTTTCTCTTTTGTGTGCCCGTACTGCTCATGAAACGGTGGGGAGTATCCAATATTTTTCCATGCTAGATGTGCTATTCTCAAGATGAGTGTTTATTCACTTGTCATTGCATGAGAGTGCGGCGGTAATAGGGATGCCCATTCCCAAAATGAAAAAGAAAAAATATATATTTACTTTATGTTGTCAAATAATAAATTCCTTGGAAAGTGTTGGTATGGAAGGCAACCGTGGATACGGCCCGCCATGGAAAGTGAAAGTTTGGTGGAAAAAGGAATAAACTTTATTTTCTGTTTGGGAACCGCCTATGATATATCTAGCATGGAAAGTATTGTGAACTACTTTGTCCTTTTCGTTGACAGGAAAAGCATGCCACCCAAAATATTTTTTCTCTCTCAATTTAAACCTTGAGCTCTGGCACCTCTACAAATCCCTACTTCCCTCTGTGAAGGGCCTATCTATTTACTTTATGCAATTTTTATTTTTTGCTTTGAGTCCCCATCTTCTCTTATAAGCACCAACTAGGGGGCACTATGATCGTACTTGAGCATTGGGCATAGCTAATATTTGAGTGTGTTTCATGAATGGATCAATGATTGAGCATGATGGGCTTGGGATAACTTTCTTTAGTGTTGATATTTTGAAAGACATGGTTGCTTGTTGACATGCTTGAGTATTGAAGTCATTATGTTAAAACTAGACTATTGCTTTGAATCATTTACAAGTCCAAATGTCCATGCTATACAAAGAAGAAAAGAATATGATGAACATGTTAGGCAGCATTCCACATCAAAAATTCTTTTTTGATCATTTACCTACTCGAGGACGAGTAGGAATTAAGCTTGGGGATGCTGATACGTCTCCAACGTATCTATATTTTTTGCTTGTTCCATGCTGTTATATTATCATTCTTGGATGTTTTACAATCATTTTATTATAACTTTATATCATTTTTTGGGACTAACCTATTGACATAGTGCCAAAGTGCCAGTTCCTGTTTTTGCTTGTTTTTTTACTTCGCAGGAAATCAGTACCAAACAGAGATGAAACGCTGCGGGGATTTTTGTGGATTTTTTACGGACCAGAAGAAACCAGATGGGCCAAAGAACACCAGAAGAGGGGGCCTAGGGTGGCCAGCACCCACCAGGGAGCGCCAGAGGCCCCCTGGCGTGACCTGATGGGTGCTGGGCACCTCGGGCACCCCCTCAACCGACTATCATGCCTATAAATTCCCTGGAAATCCAAAAACCCTAGGGGAGTCGACGAAACACAATTCCAGTCGCCGCAAGTTCCAAAAACGCGAGATCCAATCTAAACACCATCACAGAGGGGTTCATCTTCCTCATGGGTGCCTCTCCGATGATGCGTGAGTAGTCCACCATAGACCTATGGGTCCGTATGCAGTAGTTAGATGGCTTCTTCTCTCTCTCTCTCTCTTATGATTCTAAATACAATGGTCTCTTGGAGATCTATTTGATGTAAACTTTTGCGGTGTGTTTGTTGGGATCCGATGAATTTTGAGTTCATGATCAGTTTCTATCCATGAATATTACTTGAGTCTTCTTTGATCTCTTATATGCATGATTACTTATAGCCTCGTATTTCTTCTTCGAATCTTTGGTTTAGTTAGGCCAACTAGATCAATTTTTCTTGCCATGGGAAGAGGTGCTTTGTGATGGGTTCGATCTTGCGGTGTTCTTTCCCAGTGACAGAAGGGGCAGCACGACACGCATGTATCATTGCTATTAAGGATAACAAGATGGGGTCTATTCCTACATGAATAGATCTTGTCTACATCATGTCATCATTCTTATTGCATTACTCTGTTTTTCCATGAACTTAATACACTAGATGCATGCTGGATAGTGGTCGATGTGTGGAGTAATAGAGGTAGATGCAGGCAGGAGTCGGTCTATCTATCTTGGACGTGATACCTATATAATGATCATCTCCTTGGATATCGTCATGACTATTCGATTTTCTATCAATTGCCCAACAGTAATTTGTTCACCCACCGTGCGCTATAGTCATGAGAGAAGCCACGATTGAACCCTACGGCCCCCGGGCCTACTTTTCCTATCATATTGCTTTCCGATCTACGTTTTTGCACTCTTTGTTTTCAGATCTACAAAACCAAAAACCCAAAAACATATTGCTGCATATTTACTCTTTTTATTTGTGTTCTTGAGAGATCTATCTCTCCTATCTATCACTACCTAATCTATCTTATTACCGTAGAGAGATTGACAACCTCTATTTCGCGTCGGGTTGCAAGTATTTGTTGTTTGTGTGCAGGTGCTGCTTATTGGGTGGTGGTGATCCTCCTACTGGTTCGATAACCCTGGTTTCATAACTGAGGGAAATACTTACCGTCCCTGTGCTATATCATCCCTTCCTCTTTGGGGAAATATTGACACATTCCAAGCCACGTCAATCTTCACGAAGTAGGCGATCTCCTTGCCCGAACAAACTTCTTGGTTCAACTCCACAACACAAAGAATGAGGCTCCCAAGCGACACCTAACCAATCTAGGAGACACCACTCTCCAAAAGGTAATAGATGTAGTAACAATGATGAACTCCTTGCTCTTGTGCTTCAAAAGATAGTCTCCTCAACACACAATCATTCTCTCACAGATTTGGCTTGGTAGAAGAGGTTGATTGAGTGGAAAGCAACTTGGGGAGGCTAGATATCAAGATTCATATGGTTGGAGTGGAAGATCTTGATCTCAACACATGAGTAGGTGGCTCTCTCTCAAAAAAATGGATGGTGCAAGTGTAGGTATGTTTTGAGTGCTTCCTCTACGAGTGACAGGAGGTGGAGGGGTATATATAGGCATCTCCAAAAATCCAACCGTTACAACATTATTGTCCAACTCAGTGAAACCGATCCAAAAACTCTGTTGCACCGACTAGTGCAAAAATGTGGCAACTTTCGGCTTCTCGGTGAGACCGATATATAAATCTCGGTGGTACCGATATGAGTGACCTAGGCAGTTTCCAAATCTCGATGAGACCGATTCTCAAAACTCGGAGATTCCGATTCTTGAAAATGGCTAACCAGAAAATTGGTCACTGCTTTCGGTTGCACCAAATGGAAAGTTGGTGGCACCGAGACCTTAGGGTTTTGGCTTAAGATCTGTCTAGTGTAAAACTAGGTAGGACGATTTTGGAAACTTGATGGCACCAGTTTTAGTGGTAGGGTTTAGACAGAGAATTTGTGGGAGAATTTCATGTGTATATTTGGTGGCTAATCTCTAAGCACTTGAGCAACCAGATCATCATAGAAACCTCATCCCCTTTTAATAGTATTGGCTTTCCTATGGACTCAAAAGTGATTTCTCACAAAATGTAAAATGTAGAGTCTTCAAGCTTGTTGCCAATAGATATTCCTTGCATCTAGGGGATCTCCTCACAATATTTTTGCCATTTCATTCATTGAACTTTCTTGAAATATACTAGGTGGAAACATTAGTCCAATGAAATATACGTTGTTATTAATTACCAAAACCACCTAAGGAGAAGTTGTGCTTTTAATATCCCCCTTTTTGGTAATTGATGACAACATATAGATCAAAGCTTCGATAGGGATAAAACAATGAATAGCATCGTCGCTTTGAGAGGTATGTGATAAGCAAGAGATCCCCCAAAATTTGTGCATTATTTAAAATTTACGTTTTAATGCAAATGCACAATCGATTAGGAGCATGGGTAACTCTTCCATGTCATGTAAGACTTGGTGGTGCGCATAAATGACTTGAATGGATTACAATGCACATAACACCAAACAAGTGAATGATCATAATATTAACATCACATGGATAGGAGATAGTAGCATCATCAAGCAAAGCATATGATCAAAACACGACAGAGTTTAAGAACAACCAAGCGATAAACCAAATGTTTTGAAACAGAGAGAGCAACCAAAAGACAAAACACTCTCTCTCTCGAAGCCCTATGATCTATACACTCCCCCTCCTTTGGCAACAAGTTACCAAAAAGTTCAAAGGTATAGAGCTAAGTGTCGCTCGGAGCTCTATCTCCTCCGGTAGCCGTTGAAGGATTAGAAAGAAGGGCGTCGGCGAATGCTTCAGCTGAAGTCCTCTGAGGTGGTGGAGTAGATGCTGAAGGTGCAGAAGGAGCCGATGGAGCAGTTGTTGGTGCTGATGAGGAAGGTTTCAACTCTGGAGCAGGCACGATAGACGATCTGGCCTGAGTCTTGAACTGAGTGCTAGGCCTGAGAGGAGAACCATCATCATCATTGGACTGGGGACTGGGCACTGCATCCACTTCTTGTTTCAACTCAGTGACAGTCTTTGTTAGCTCATCCACCTTGTTGTCTAGAGCATGAAACTTCGTTTTCACAATCCTCTCAAGACTCTTCTAGTTCTTGAGGATTTCAGCCACATTATTTTCAATCCCTTGGATAGAGCTAACGAGATAGGAAATTTGGTCGCTCTTCATCCTTGGAATTTGAGCACTAGTGGCTCTAGCTGCCTCTGCCTCTGCCTGTGTAGTAGCTGAAGTGGGATGAGTAGGATCCATGACCACAACTTTGTCCTCGAAGTCTGGCAAGAGTGGCAGGTGTGAACGATCAAGTGCATATTGGCTATTTCCAACTTTGGAGTTGATGAGCATCTGGATATATGGAGCATATCCACAAGATCGTTTCTGATCGGCAGCAGTCCTCTTGATTGTCTCTACAATCAAATCCATCACCCTGAATCTGGTGTGGGCGTCTACATGATGCAACATGTTTATGGAGTACCCCCTGATCATCTTGTCATCTCCAGACTTTGGCATCAAGGTATGCCTCATGATAATATTGGTGGTGGGTAGTCCAGCTTGCAGAAAGTAGACAGAGCCAAGCTTGTGAGTCTTCACATAAGGAGTGGGGATTGTATTATACATATTGGCCATGAAGTTGTGATTCATCTTGGCCTCAGCATACACATCAAGATCTCCTTCTTGAATCTTCGGGGCTCCTAAGATGGTAGCCCACTCATCAACTTAAGACTGGTATCTGGTTCCCTCAGTCATCCATACTATCCTTCCATCTGGATAGAAATGAGTTGTGGAGTAGAACTGCATAATCATCTCATCATTCCATGCAGTGAACTCTCTATCGACAAATGCATCAATATCAATGGCCTTGAAGTTCTCTAGCACATGAGGGAAGTAGTCTTCATTTTCCTTAATGAACTTCCAATCAACATATCCGATGTCGCTAACTGCAGGCTCTTGTCTAGCAAGACAGTCTCATAGAAATCTTTTTGCTCCTTGGTGTGGAAGCGAGCATCTACAACAGTCCTTGTCCTGATGGAATATGGGTCATCTTCTCTCCATCTCCCGAGCCCTATGTCCTTTCTCTTCTTCATGTCCTCTGCCACTGGGTGATCATCATTATGTTCTGGCAGATGGGTCTCAGTTTCCTCAACACAGCAACATCTTCCTCTTCTTCCATGATGGAAGATCTCTTGTTCTTCTCATCAAGAGGAATGTCTCTGGTGGTCCTCTTGGGTTTGGGGGCAGCTGGCTTCTTGGGAGCAGTTGGCTTGGCCTTGGATGGGGGCTTGCTAGGCATAGCATCAACCAACAACTTCTTCTTGGAAGGAGGAGGATTTGCAACTAGTTCTTCCTCTTCCTCTTCCTCTTCCTCATGCTTAGCTGGGTCCTCATACATGGGAGTTGGTCTGGCAACCACACGAACAATTCACTTTCTAGCTCTCTTCTTCTCAGCTGTCTTCTTAGCCAAAGACTTTGTCTGCCCTGAGGAGGTAGGATTCTCAGTGATAGACAGTCCTCTCTTGGAAGTCTGAGGAGCCCTTGTGTCAACTGTGCTGGCATATTCCTGCCTTATGGGCCTCCTGGAAGATGCGACCTCTTCAGAATTTTTCTTTGCAGCCTTTTCTTTCTTTTCTAGCTGCTTTTGGGCTTGGATCTCTTCAGGCACAAAATCTGAATCTTCCTCATCAGAATTGAGTTTTCTCCTGACCCTAGTGGCTGCCTTGGGCAAACCATGAGAGCTGGGGGTGCCAGGGTCCTCTGATGAAGAACTAGCCTCTGGGCTAGTGCCTGCTTCCAAATCCACACTCTGCTCTCTGAAATCATTGTCACTGTCCTCTGAGCCTGACATGCTGACAAACTGACCCTTCGAATAGATATAGGGGAGTAGAAAGGATGAGCATCACAAAATAAAGATGTTTTTCAAAATTTGAACTCAAAATCATAGTCTTAGAATTATGTAAAGTGGGTTTCTGTTCCATCGAGATTTAATTTTTGGAGCTACTGAGACTAACTTTCTCTTTAACAGAGACTTGGTCACCTTTTCAGTTTCATCGAGAAAGGAGACTCGGTCTCACTGAGATAGTTCTCAGATCCCAAAAACCTAAATCGGTAGGTCCGATTTGTTTGCACTCGGTGACACTGATACGCATTTGGCGGAACCCTAACCTAGATTTCTTCATTCGACTAATCTATTCGGAATATCTTTTGGATAGAGTCGTTTCAAATCGTGGCTAAAAGACAAACATGACCTAATGCGCATGAATCGGATAGGGGCGCGCAATAGGGACCGAGTTCTTACCCTAATTCGGCGAAGAACTCACTACAGCGGCGACGACGGGGAGGATTGTTGTCGACGTCGGCAGACCCCGGCGGTGAGGGCGCACGGGAGATGAAGGGCGACGTCCTTAGACACGAGCGGCGACAACAACGTGTTGCGGGAGGCCGAGAGATTGAAGTAATTTTCAATTTTGGGTCCGCGGATATATATATATACCCTACTGCTGTCGGTGACACCGTTTCCAGAATTTCGGTGCCACCGAGTTTCTTAACTGCCAGAAGAGAGAGAAACTCGGCGAAGCCAAGATTTTGAATTCAGTGGTACCGAGGTTCAAAAACCATATCAATCCTTATGCTTAGATGAAACCGAGTTTGTGGAGTTGGTTCCACCAAGTGGCACATGGGAGGTTTTGGAAGTAAGCTCTTGTCGAAACGGAACTCCGAGTGCTCCTCACACAGAGGGTCCGAGAAGTGCTTGCTCAAATTTTGTGATGAAGCATGAATAGAATTTGAGACGAGAATGCATAGATAGCTAGAGGAAGGTACTTAGGCATTCTTGTATATCCAAAAATGAAAGCCAAATAACAACAGTTGGATATCCTCAAACGAGCAAAAATATGCATACCAACATGCTCACACAATAAGATGTCAAATGAAATATTGCAAACATGCAAAATCACTCTAGTATCTACCAAGCACTTTGGCGATGACGGAGTCATCTATCTATGAGTATATTGACTTAGGAGCCAAGTAAGAATACTTGATCATAGGTCATACTCATCGTTTAAGCACAAGTGGGGTTACCACTTTTACATAAAGCATTTAATGTGTTCACATCTTAAGAGATGCTTTGACTCAAGTCTTAGAGTAAAGCTCCCCCTTGATGTGACATCACCCCTAAGAGGGATTAACTAACCTTGGGTTTTGTCGTAGAAGACTTCATGTTGGTGTTTTAGTAGTGGACGCTCATAGTAGGTGAAGATCATCTTGAGTTGGGAGAAATCCTTTTTGTTTCGTACTCTTCTCACCTACATGGGTTAGTCCTACACAAGGAACAAATACAAGGATATCTATGGACATGGAGTGAAGCACATTTAGATGATGTCCATTATTATTTAATTACCTTGTCCCTTGCTTATCTATGGGATTTGTGACTCCTTGATCTGTTGAATACGGTTGGATTTGATTGCATTAGTTCTTGCCAATGATGAATGTGAGTGAATTTTGTTGGCCGAGTCGGCGGTCAAGAACTTCTCTATTTCTTCTTCTTTGGGACTCACATCAACTTGATGGGGATCCTTGGAGTTGAAGTAGCACTTGTTGAAGTAGGGCTTGTAGTAGCCTTGGGAACCTACTTGACCATAGCTTGGGATTCGTCTTCAAATGTGTCAATCTCTTCTTGAAGCTTGTCCTTGCCCTTGAGCTTGTGGTCTTGTGGTGGAAGGTCATCTTGATCTTTTGTTCCCTTGGGAAGAGTATGATCATACTTCTCCCTTTGAGGAACAAACTTAGGCTTGGGGTATTGACCTTCTTCCCATTCAACTCCATTGGCATTGAAGTATCCAATGCCATGGTTCTTCCGGTGTCCTCCATGCTTACGTACAATCTTCTCAAATTGCTTACTTCCGGCAAGACTTTTGTAGACACCTTTCTCTATAATTCCTTTCAATAAATCGTTTTCTTGCTCAAGTGTAACTTGTCTAAGAGAATCATTAGTGGAATTAATAGAACTACTAGAAGCAACATCATTGGATTTAGCATTAGTGTTGTTACCACTAGATGAAGAACCTTTCTTGCCTTTGTTACTAGTTTGCTTAGATTTAACTTGTGGAACAAATATAGACAAGAGTAGTCGTTTGGCAAGATAAAAATAACTCTTATTTCGAAGATCTTCATTGATAGCTTTAAGAAACTCATGCTCTTTCTCTAAATTTAGCTTCTCGAAGTGTGGCTTCTCATGAGTTCTTAGAAGCTCTCTACGATCTTCTTGAGTAGATTCATGAGCAAACTTAAGAGTGTTTAGTTCTTTAGTTAGACGCTCAATCTCCTTCTTATCATCATCACACGACTTATCTTGACTAGCATGATTATTATCAAGTTCATTTTGACTAACATAACTAGTTTTATCAAAGAGCAAGTCATCATCTCCTAGTAAATTATCCTCATCACTATTGAAGTCAATGTATTCGAGGTGTGATACCTTGGGGCCTTTAGCCATGAAGCAACTTTCACTTCCTTCATTTGGTGAATCAAATATGTCATAGGAGTTGGAGGTTACGAGTGCTAATCCGGCAACAGCTTCATCTTGACTATAGTCGGAGTTGGAGTGGTAGCTTCTCTCGGATTGCTTGTCGGAATCGGAGCCGGAAACCCATTCACCAAATTGAGCTTGATGTCTTGTTTTTGTGTAGCTCTTGGTGTACCTGTCCTTCTTCTCCGAGTCCTTGCTTCTCCGGGAGGGTCTTTGTTCATAGCGATCTTCTCTACTCCTTCTCTCTCTACGAGGTGATTCATCTCTTGAGCTTCGTCTTCTAGGTGTCTCTTCTCTTCTTTTGTGTGTGTGTGTAGGGGGGGGGGGCGTGCACTCATTGGAGCAGTGTACGGGCCTTCCACAATTGTAACAATTCTGGTCACGACTAGAGGAACGCTTCTCTTCATATCTTGAGTTGGAGCTTCTCTCTTTGCCTCTACTCTAGTAGAGTTTGTTGAATTTCTTGACCATGAGGCTTATCTCTTCATTGGTAACAAGGTTGTCACTTGAAGTAGCGGGAGTGTCACTTGTAGCTTTGTATCCACCAGTTGACTTGGTGTGAAGTTCTTCTTTGTCCTTGAGTGCCATTTAATGAGCAACAATCCTTCCAATGACTTCCGTAGGCTTGAGATCTTTGTAGTTTGGCATCATTTGGATCAACGTGCACACGGTGTCGTACTTTCCATCCAAGGCTATAAGGATCTTCTTGATGATGAATTTGTCGGTCATCTCTTCACTTCTTAAGCCGGCGATCTCATTTGTGATGAGAGCAAGCCTAGAGTACATTTCCGCGACTCCTTCACCATCCTTCATATTGAACTTTTCAAGTTGACTTTGTAGCACATCCAACTTAGATTCCTTGACGGATTCGGTACCTTCGTGCATATCAACCAAAGTATCCCAAATTTCCTTTGCATTATCAAGACGGCTTATCTTGTTGAAATCTTCGGGACATAAGTAGTTGAATAGAATGTCGCATGCTTGGGCGTTATATTGCAACATCTTCAATTCTTCCTTGGTCGCTTCACGATCCGGTTCCTTTCCATCACCAAAGAATTCACCTTGCAATCCAACACGAACAACAGCCCATACGGCGGGGTTATGGACAAGAATATGCATTTTCATTTTATGCTACCAACTAGCAAAGTTTGTACCATCAAAATATGGACCTCTATGATGATAACTTCCCTCACTAGACGCCATACTCTCCCAGGTTGTGAAACCAATGCAATGGACACCAAAGCACTGATACCACTTGTAGGATCCGAAGTATGTCTAGAGGGGGGGGGAGGTGATTAGACTACTTGACCAAATTAAAAATCTTGGCTTTTTCCAATTTTAGTTCTTGGCAAGTTTTAGCAATTGTAGCAAGTCAAGCACACCCTACACATGCAAGTCTAAGAGGATAGCAACGGAAAGTAAAGACATGCACATGAAAGTAAAGGTAGGGATAGGAGGATCAAACGCAATTGATGACACGAAGATTTTGCCCGTGGTTTCGATAGGTGGTGCTATCATACGTCCACGTTGATGGAGACTTCAACCCACGGAGGGTAGCGGTCGCGAGAGTCCATGGAGGGCTCCATCCGTAAGGGTCCACAAAGTAGCAACCTCGTCTATTCCATCACGGCTTCCGTCCACGAAAGACTAGCCTCACTATGTGTAGATCTTCACGAAGTAGGCGATATCCTTGCCCGTACAAACTTCTTGGTTCAACTCCACAACACGAAGAAGGAGGATCCCAAGCGACACCAAACCAATCTAGGAGACACCACTTTCCAAAATGTAATAGATGTGGTAACAATGATGAACTCCTTGCTCTTGTGCTTCAAAAGATAGTCTCCTCAACACACAATCACTCTCTCACAGATTTGGCTTGGTAGAAGAGGTTGATTGAGTGGAAAGCAACTTGGGGGGCGGGCTAGAAATCAAGATTCATATGGTTGGAGTGGAAGATCTTGATCTCAACACATGAGTAGGTGGCTCTCTCTCAGAAAAATGGATGGGGAAAGTGTAGGTATGTTATGAGTGCTTCCTCTATGAGTGAGAGGAGGTGGAGGGGTATATATAGGCATCACCAAAAATCCAACCGTTACAACATTGTTGCCCAACTCGGTGAAACCGATCCAAAAACTCGGTTGCACCGACTAGTGCAAAATGTGGCAACTTTCGGCTTATTGGTGAGACCCGTATTAAATTTCGGAGGTACCGATATGGGTGACCTAGGCAGTTTCCAAATCTCGGTGAGACCGATTCCCAAAACTCAGAGATTCATATTCTTGAAAATGGCTAACCAGAAAGTTGGTCCCTGGTTTAGGTTGCACCGAATGGAAAGTTGGTGGCACCGAGACCTTAGGGTTATTGCTTAGGATCTGTCTAGTGTAAAACTCGGTAGGGCCGATTTTGGAAACTTGGTGGCACTGATTTTAGTGGTAGGGTTTAGACAGAGAATTTGTGGGAGAATTTCGTGTGTATATTCAGTGGCTAATCTCTAAGAACTTGAGCAACCAGATCATCATAGAAACCTCATCCCTCTTAATAGTATTGGCTTTCCTATGGACTCAAAAGTGATTTCTCACAAAATGTAAAATGCAGAGTCTTCAAGCTTGTTGCCAATAGATATTCCTTTCATCAATGGGATCTCCTCACAATCCTTTTGCCAATCCATTCATTGAACTTTCCTGAAATATATTTGGTGGAAACATTAGTCCAATGAAATATATGTTGTTATTAATTACCAAAACCACCTAGGGAGAAGTTGTGCTTTCACACCCCTACCAATTTGCTTCATTGAAGGGAAGTTTATTCGTGATGGGATTATGGTGCTTCTTGAGATTTTTCATGAGGTTAAGGTCAAACACCAACGGGGCAGTTTCCTTAAGCTAGATTTTTAGAGGCCTACGACCACATGGTTTTTTCCTTTCTCCAAATGATGCTTGATCAAAAGGGGTTCAATGACCGTTGGTGCTCCTCGATCATGATGATAATCGGGAGGGGTCGCACCACTATTTTTGGTCCCTATTTTACATCTTCGTGAGGGGGTGAGGGGTGAGGCAGGGTTTTTTTCTCTCACCTCCTGTTTAACCTTGTGGTTGACACCTTGTCAGCTATCTTGGAGAAGGCTAAGATGGCCAGCGACATCTTTGGCCACCTATAGTATGCGGAGAACACCATGAGCATGGTAGAGGGGCTAGAACTGAACATCAACGATCTTAACCTCCTTCTTGTCTTATTTTGGAGATGTCGGTCCTCAAGATCAACTTTGATATGAGTGAGATTGTGGTCTTGGGGTATATGCATGAGGAGCAAAAGTGGATTGCGGGTAACTTCAAGAGCATGCTGTCCGATTTTCATATCACCTACCTGAGGATGTCTCTTTCTGACTGTGGGGCCTTGATCCGGGATTTTGACCAACTTATAGGGGGTGGCGGGTCAGTGTGAAGGCTCAGCCGTGGTGTGGTAAGTTCACCTCAAAGGGGAGCAACAGACTATGCTTATCGTCTCATGCATGTCTAGTCTCCCCATGCTTATGATGGTGTTATATATTCTACCGGAGGGGATGCATGGCTCCATTGACCAGGATCTATCACGCTTCTTCTGGCAGACAACCAGTGGGCGACATAAATACCGTAGGTGAGGTGGGGTGATATATGTTTTCGGTAGGACAAGTCGCATGACATCACCCATATGTTGATGTGGGTGTGGCATATCATGCATGGCGAGGAAGGCCTCTAGCTACACCTTATAAAAACAAAAGATCTGCAAGGCCTCCCGCTTATAGTCTATGGTTGTAGGGAGGGATCCTAATTATGGAAGTCCCTCCATTCGTTTAAGCACGAGATTCACATTGGCACTAGATTCTTCATAAGGAATGGAGCAGGTACCCTTTTCTGGATTGACCTATGGCTTGGTTGGTTCATTATGCGTCCCGAGTTTCTGGCACTAATAACGATATGGTAGGATCCAATGCTCTTAGTTGCCTTGGAGGCTAACGATGGAAATTGGAACAACTTGTTTGGACGTACTTTTGCCCTGAGAAAACCGTAACATGGATCAAGTTGTGGGCCTCCGTTCCCCCGAACCTGTCAGGGTCCCCGAACGCGGTGTCCTGTCACCTATCCCCCTCGGGGGTTTTCTCAGTCGATTGGCATATCGTGCACTATGTCATGCCCTGACCCTAGCGTGGACCACCAGCTTGCGGAAAACACCGCTCCCTTCGAAGATTGGGATCTTCATATGGTAGCTCCTCCGTGAACGCCTTCGCAAGGGGACCGAGGTCCCAAAGCAGCATGCACCCGATGATGCCGTATGCCTCCTTTGTGATGTTTCACAGTCTAGTCCATGCCCACTTCCTGTGGACCTTTGCCTGTGAGGCCTTGGGTCTGAGTGGCAGGCTCTAGACCTGGGCGAGTCCCTGGAAGCGCAAGCAAACCTTACTAGGGTGGCTCTTCTTGTTTATGTTTGCAACGATGGCCTGAACCTTGTGGACTACGTGTAACAAGATGGTGATTAAGCGGATCTTACTACAACGTGCAACTGACTTGGTGTATAAATTCCTGACCTTCTTGCAACACTGACAACCGTCTATAGACAGCGGGACTCGGACCAGCTTGGTGGCATGATTGACGAACTTCTGTCGACGGCCCGCCATATAGCTTCGCCACCTAGCCGTTGGTTGTTGGCTCTATAGAGTTTTGTCTTTTTTGGAAGATCGGGGCTCTATAGAGTTTGTACCCCCTCTCTTTTATTTGTTCCATTTGGGCATGTTTGTGCTATTGCTCAAACAACCATATATATCCCTTGAGTGAAGTCCAACGCAACATGTTGTTAATGACACTCTGGAGAGTGTGGCATAATAGGAATGAGGTGGTACATGACAAGGCACTACCGCCAATGGAGGTTTCGAAAAGATTCCTATGCAGTTACCTAGAGTCGCTGCTTGCCTTAAATCAAAACTCTATATGCGATCCGACGAAAGGAAAATCAGTGATTTCTTATGAGCCGATGTCAAAGGATCCACATGTGGAAATGGTTGAGCGAGTCCCCAACAAGTGGGCTCCACCTCCTATGGGCTGGACAAAATTGAGTACTGATGGATCATGGACAGTAGATGGTCGCGCTGGTGCAGGTATGATCTTGAGGGACCATCTAGGCAACATATTATATTCGTCTTGCAGGGTTCTGTTCTCTTGTCGTGACGCTCTAGAAGCGGAACTTTGTGCTTGTATGGAGGGTCTCTCACTGGCCATTCAACGTACTGATTTACCAATTCAGATTGAGATGGACTCACTCTCGGCAGTGAACATGATAAATTATGAAGGTACTGATAGATCGGTTTTTGCTTCTGTGATTGAGGAAATTAAGTACATGAGGTCTTTGCGGATGACGACCATCTCTCATGTTTACGACCATCTCTCATGTTTCTCGTGACCTAAATGTGGTCAGTGATTTTCTAGCAAAATTTGCTAGTACTAAGGGGAGAACAGTAGTCTGGCTGGGGTCTAGTATCCCTGAGGTAGTTGAACTTTGTAAGAAAGATTGTATGCTGGACGTTCCTTATTTAAGTAATAAAGTTTTATTAGCCGCAAAAAAAAAACCCTCTACATGAATGCGGTGTTTACTGTATTTCAGGATTTAGAATTGTTCTGGCGGTGCTAATAATACAGTACGGGTACGTGTGTTAATGGTTGGGCTGCGACCTTCGCTATAAAAAATTTCTGCAGGCATCGACCGATGTATTTCTGTAGGCTTGGTTTTGTAAGTATATATATATATATATATTTTGTGCATATTTGTAAGTATATTTTGACAACGCATTTGAAAAAAAGTTTATTTAACAAAGTACAGACGCAAGCGCTCCTATATGCGTGTATGCACTCACCCCTATGAACGCACACACACCATATCCTTATGAGCACCTCCGAGAGGCCGAGTCGGCATATAGTTTTGAGATTTACGAAGTCAACATAGGCGCCTCGTAGTCGACGAGAACGTCTCCTCCACTAAACGAGCATCGTCGAAAACCCTAAAATAAATCCAAAAAATACGAACACCAAGACTTGAACCGTGGGGATACCACTATTTTCCTAACTATCCAATCAAAAATTGGTTTGTAGATTTTTTTTAAATGTATTTGAAAAAAGTTATTGCGTCATCCTTTTTTTTCGGGAACTGTACCATCCGAGTTAAGAAAAAGAGTTACCGAACCATCTAATGCTCAAACGATCAGTTTAACAAAGTTATGCAGCATCTAACCAGTTAATTAGCCTCACCCGTCACGATCACTGAAGCCGATTAATCGAGGTCTTAGTTTTTTTTTTTTTGAATCGAGGTCTTAGTTTGTCTAGTGCTGAGTACTGTACCCTGATTTTAGCTGGGGTGGGGCCCTCCTTCCCTTGACTCCCATCACTAATTGCCATGTGGCTAATCACGTAAGATTACGTTAATTTGTCCGTAAGTGTAGCATTACTCTAAAGTACCACGTGTATCGTGTGTCCCTACACAACCAGCGTTACACATTTTCGTCCGAATCAAGCACATTGAGAGGGACGTGCAACTGACCGACCTCCCGAATGTCTCTCCGCTGCAACCTAATTTCGGATTCGATCGACAGAGAGATCCTCTATAGTGGGGTGCGTCAAGAGATTTTTTTTCAAAACTATAAGTATATTTATAGCAAATTCGGACAATATATGGCTGAATGCAAAAATGGCAAAAATATTACCCTGTCGGCCTGCGGTGGGCCGACGGGGGGCCTGTCGGCCAGCAGTGGGCCGATAGGTGCCTGTCGGCCTCCGGGCGACCAACAGCTGGCCCGTCGGCCTGCGGGCGGCCGATAGGTACCCGTCGGCCTGCGGGCGGCCGATAGGTGCCTGTCGGCCTCCGGGCGACCGACAGCCCCTGGATAGGCTCATACAGCGACCCTCCTAGTACTCAGCCCGACCGAGCCACTCCTTTCTTCCTCCCCTGTTCGCTAGCTCCTCTTCTCTCTCCCGTTGCTCTCTGGTGCTTCCACCCCCGCGCCGATCTCTTCCCTCGTCCACCCATTTTCTTATCCAACCCGCAGAAACAATAGATCGTAGCATTCTCCGCCGGCCTACGGTATTTTTTTGCTACGGGGTAGTTTTCTGTGCGTGCGGAGGAGGAGTTCCGGTGGTGCAAGGAGTCCGCGAGGTTGTAATGGCTTGCCCCTTTTGCCGAGCTCCAGTTGGCCCTTGTTCTTCGTTTGATTCTTCTGCGTCTGTCTTCACCGTGGTGCTGGATCGTCGCTGTTCAAGGCGTGTTGTAAGATTCTATATCTTGTTTATCTGATTGTGGCATATGGTTGATGTTGTTTTCCTTGGAATGTATTGTAATGCCTTTGTTTATATGATTATGATGTTTGCTTCCATTCTTTTTGTAGTATGTCCCGTGCAGTGTTAGATCACATCTTGCTCGGTACATTGAGGAGTGCAGAGCTTTAGCTATTCGGAGGGGTGACACAGATATTGATCTTGCTCTTCACAACAGTGAGGGTAACTTATATGGTGTTCTGTTTACACATGGTCGGGTGAGCAGTAAATTCCATGATCCTTCCTGGGAGGAACTTGTGAATGATTATGGTCTCCATCATCATGACATGATGACTGTTAGGCTTGAGCACTATGGAACTTTGATTGTTGTTGATTTTCATCGGGATGGTGTTACGTTGTTCCCTTTACCCTGTGTTGGTAAGTAATTTTTTTGAGTGATTTTAAGTTTTGTTTTGGCTCATACGTTATGCTGTTCTGCTCAATTTGTGAAATTATTTTTTTGTAGCTCTTGAGGATCTGAGTGAAACTCAGAGGGAACTTGTTGACAGTTGTTTCTATAGTCGTGGTGTCAGTCTGAATTATCACCAAACGTGGGTCATGTCGCGACAGCTCTTTGATGACAACTACATATTGTGTACTCCTTTTGTTCATAGGATTGATTCGATGAATGTTAATGGTCAACATATGGTGAGCTTTGTTTTTGGCTACTTCTTATTTATTTGTTCTTTGCTCTAGTATATTGTTCAAAATTTCTAAGCTGAACATCATATAACTTGATGTTTTTTGTCAGGTTATTCCGAGCATGGTTGTGAGGAGTTTGAAGGATTTTTGCGCAATTCCTAGGACTGGTTCTGTAACTCTTGAAATTACTTTGGATTCTGAAGATGATGATATATCTGTGAGCATTCCTTGTTCCTACTTTATTGGCTTGGGTAACAGAATGGTGTTAAACAAGGAAGGTTTCGGTAATTTTCTTCGGGCATCGTCTATTGAAGTAAACAATTTGGTGCTCATAACTTTCAAAGAGCGTGATCATGAGCTTGCTGTTGTTTTCAACCCTCTGCCGTAGTGATCTGTCGTAGTGATGGTACTTATAGACTGTGAAGTACATCATGTGCATGGTCACAGTGTTAATTAGGTATCCTGTTGATTGGCCAGCATTGTGACATGTAACCGGGTATTGGTGCTATGTTTTGTACTGAAGTTTTTTTCCACTTAAATGCATTATAATTCCTGCACAGTGCAAATAGACCACATACCATACGGAGACTGTAGTGATTGGCAGCTGATTTGCACGGCGGGGCCTGCCGCCACCGACGGCTGCTCCTTCGGCCGGACGCAGAGCAAAATGCGCTCGCTTTTTCCCATGCGCAGACGTTGATTCTGATGTCCACAATGCAGCAAAATGCGCTGCTTTCCACGTCAGACTGTAGTGATTGGCAGCTGATTTGCACGACAGACTGTAGTGATTGGCAGAATCGCACGTGCGTGTTTTATTTTCTTGCACCGACAACACAGTGCTCCTCATCTTTATATACGAGATGCCGTTGCCTCACAGCACTTCTCCTCACTGCCTCTTCTCCTCACTGCTTGTTGTGGTAGCATTAACAATTCCGCAGTGATGGGTGATCCTCGTCCATTTTCACGAGAGGACTCTTGTGATGTCTTGATAGGTGCGGTTAGAATGAAGTCCGGGCTTCATGGAACTCCAGGTGTATCTTTCGATGAATTAGTTAGCAGTGAGAGTAACTTGCAGAGGTTGAGACAAACAGCTTGTCATAGTAGAAACACAGCGGACATTCGACTAGAACTTTTTCGGTTGCGTGCAAGGTGGGAAAGACTTTGTGAACTAATATATGAATCAGCGCGATTCATACGATCATCTGATGATTTAGATAATCATGTGATAGATTTGCCAGTTGATGAATATATTGCGTTTCATAAGGTAATTTAAATTTCATATTTTATTTACATATTTAATATGTTTGTCGTTTTAATTCATTTTTGTTCATTTTGTGAATTGTAGAGATACAATGTGGACGTTAAAGAAATGAACCACGATGTCAGTATGTTGGCATGGTTCAAGCTTTTATTTGGATCTGTTCCGACTGTTAACGGAAGACCGCCGCCGAAATATGTAGCAACTCATGATGGCTCAAGCTCGAAGAAGAACAAATGCAGCGATGCATCACGAAAGCCTGGTGATGATGGTTACTCTTCCAGCGATGAGTTTATGACAGCCAATAAAAAATCAAAGCCGAAGAAACATGTTAGTGAGAATAGTGATGATGACTTTATGTAGTTTGTATGCAGTATTATTTAAGGTCAGTCGTACCGTTTAATTCAGATGTACTTGTATCTTAATTATCTGCGATACAAAATAGCTTTTCCGATGCCCACTGGAGCAAAATATTCCAATTCAGATGCAGTATTTATTTATTTATTCTACGATACAAATTAGCTTTTCCCATGCGCAGACGCTAATTCCGATGCCCACACTGTAGCAAAATGCGCTGCTTTCCATGGCAGACTGTAGTGATTGGCAGAATCGCACGCGCGTGTTTTATTTTCTTGCACCGACAACACAGTGCTCCTCATCTTTATATACGAGATGCCGTTGCCTACTCTGTCACGCTCTTCTCTTTGCTTCTGCCCACACTGCTTGCTCTTTCTCACTCTCTTCTCCATCGTCCAGCCGCAGTTAACACCAACGTGCTAGTCAGTATGAGTTTGCCTTGCTCGGATCAAAGCATTAGGCCTACGAAAATGAAGAGTGCGACTTTGCCTCGGGGGGTGGGAGTACTTCGTTGTTGGTGTGGCGATCTCTGCAAGGTGAAGGAGGTGACGGATTTTTCAGATTGGTTGGGCATGAAGTTTTTCATGTGCGCCAATTATGAGGAAGATCCACCCGTTGCTACTTCACCGTACATCAGTCCTCCGGTATGTTTCAGTCACGAAGAATAAACACGTTGTTGATATTATTGTTGATTTGATATTTCTATTTCTATTTTTGTTGTAGTCTCCTCCGCCTCTGTGCATGTACTATCGTTGGATTGACACGAAAAAACCGGACTGGGCGGTGACCGAGATTCGTGAAAGAGGTCGTCGTGCATGGGCAAGTTTGGACGCGGAAGAGCGCCGCGCGAAGGCGGCAGCAGAGGAGAAAGCAGAGTAGGAGAGAGAGTGGCAAGAGTACTGTGTGAAGCAGAGGGCTTTTCTTGATGAGATGAAGAAGAAAAACCGAGAAGAGGGACTTCGACTGGCGGAGGTTTACCGACAGCGACAGGAGGCCCGTGAGGCTGAGAGGCAGATAAAGAAAGAAAGGGCTCGTGCAGCCAAGGCAGCAGAAGAAGCTAGTGATGGAAAAGGAAAATATCCACGTTGGACTCAGTAGATTTATGTTATTGTATTGTAACGTTCGCATTGCAGCAAGTTGTATCTTAAAATTCGCAGCAAGATGTATCTTGTACCGTTTAATTTAGATGTACTTCTATCTTAATTTTCTGTTGTAGTCTGTTTGGAAATGTATCTTGTACCGTTTAGTTGAGTCGTACCGTTTAATTCAGATGTACTACTAATATGAAGTAGACAAGTGTCTTGAAAACAAATCAGTCTCTTACATAGATAATGACTCATACATAGATAGTAACACATACATGAAGGATGTCTGATGCATAGATAAAAGTCTGAAACAAACATAGATAGAAATATGTCTCATGCATAGATAATAGTATCACCGGGCTGGAAAGGAGGTGGTGCCCTGGGAGGAATCTGATAACCATATCACTGCTGGGGACGGCGACGAATCTTGGTCTTCCTCGGACGAGGACCGGAAGGCGATAAGCGCTCAGGCGGTGGACGAGTCTCACGATGACCACGACCATAGACCACATCGTCTGTCAGTGTCTGTGTCTCCTGCATCCATGGTGGTGGTGGAGTGTGAAGAACTGTCTGCGAGAACTCATAGGTGTTTGCAGCTCGGTCATCGTCGTCGCCGTCGCCGGCAAAGAACGAACCACCACCACTAAGCATCGGTGACTGGACATTAGACTGCATGAACGGTTGCGACTGGCTGCCGACTGCGGTAAAGTAAAACATGTAAAATTGATTTGCGAACCTAGAATGTTTAAAAGAATGCACAAAGTAGTGTTACCTAGGTCCATTTGATTATGCCAAGAAGAGCTCCCTGGTTGTGAAGGAGGTGTATGCTGCCAGGAAGAGCTCCCTGGTTGTGAAGGAGGTGTATGCTGCCAGGAAGAGGTCCCTCGTTGTGAAGGTCGTGGTTCGGAACGGTGCACAGAGGTTCGAGGTTCTGAACGCTGCAGAGAGGGGCGTGGCGGACGATGTGCTGGACGAGGAATAGCAACATCCGAAGATCGTCTACATGTAACAGCTGCGTAAATCCCGCGAACCTTCTCATGAAGACCCCTCAACCATGAGACGTGCTCTCGCGGTGGGATATTATCTCCTCTCTCAAAGCGTTCCATTAAAGAGGAAACCTCCTCTAGCACCTCGCATGCCAAGTCACTCTATACACGGAGAGTTAACCAATTAGATCATCGTTGTATGGCAGACAACACGAATAGTTAACCAATTGTATATGTTTAGGTTAAGAAAAAACTTAACATGTGAGAAACATAGCACGTACCGCGTGGCGTCTGGTCCCGACAACAGAGGCAGTTGGGAACAGATCGCTGGTGAGAAAGGCTTCGATCTGATCAGGAGCTGCTGATGGAACCAAGTAGATCCTCGTGCTATGCTGGTAAAGCTGCAGACACAACCCGAACTTGTCCCAGTGAAAGGGCCGAACTTCATCCCAGATATCTGTCGGCGCAGTAGTCCATTCGTCCACGTAAGGGCTAATGTCACGAAGCCAAGAATCCTGAGACTTGTTTCCTCCTGAGCGAGTGTACCTGAGATTGAAATGTTATATTCTGAATGCAGACATGAGAAGTAAAATAGTATGTCTTACTTGTGCACGTGATCTGGTACGTGTGGAATAACTGGAATGTCAGGCTCTTGGCATAGACCGAACTGTCTCATCACCCTATGAAGAGCCATCTCCTCAACCGTCACGTCGAACACCAACTTGGCCTTGGTCATCCAATAGTGCCGATCTCTAGTGCACAATCCAGAAATCCCAGCTGGACACCTGGATAATATAGCGTGATGGGAGTATGGCTCCCAGATAACTTGATCCTCGTGCAAACTATCAAACTGCGCCGTGAAGGAGGGGTAGCAGCCCCTCACCTGGCTATGCGCGAACTGTCTCTGTGCATGACAACAAATAAGCATTAGTAATTCTATTGAATGGCAAGAAATAAACATTAGTAATTCATATTGTTACTTAATATGAAAATACCTCTCTCCGTGTCCACACAGATCCCATAGTAGGCAAGTCGCCGATAGAAGGCACATAAGTCCCAGCCATGTCCTCCAAACCAAAAGGTTTATCAACGCAGACATAGGGTCGACCAATAGGGAATCTCTCGTATGACCAGAGCTGCAACAATAGTGGACATCCAACAAGAGCTGATTTTCTAGACTTCAACACGCAAGCTTTGCACAGTCCTCTGTACGTAGCCGCTAACACAGCAGAACCAAAACTCCTCTGCTGAATGTCCCCCGGGCAACGTGCGTCAGCTATCTCTCGTGCAATACCGATGAGTCGTGCGTCGACAGTGGTCACGTGGTTCTCCGTGAACATCGTCTTGCCGAACAACCACATAATGTATGCCTCTAGGGATCGATCAATCTGTGCCTCTGACAACACAACTCCGGGGTACCCTAACCGGACAATCTGTATAGAAATCATGCAATTGTGTAAACTATCTAGTAAGGGCAACTAGGAAAATAAAATATGTTCAGCTCACTGAGAAGGTTACCTGAAACTGGCTCAACCACTTAAAATGAGGCCCGTGAGGATCTTTGTCTAAGGGCACAGCAGTTGGCACCGCAGCTAGAAAACGTGTCTGCATCAGTGCGAGCCAGGCAGGTTCTTTCTCTAAAGGACGTATGGCAGCACCGGCCAAAGGTTCTTTCTCTAAAGGACCTATGGCAGCACCGGCCAAAGGTAATCCCAACAAGAAAGACACATCCTGTAGAGTAGGAGCCATCTCTCCCCAGGGAAAGTGAAACGTATGTGTCTCTGGTCTCCATCTATCTACTAAGCAGGTAAGCAGTGACCTGTCGTAAGAGAAACGTGCCACTTGCCTCTTGTGTAACTGCATTGGTTCACCTTCCTCATCTAAGTCCGGATGTTCAACCCACTCATCCAATGTACCCTCAACCAGCCGTGCCAAGGGTAGAAGTCCTGCCCAACTTAACCTACAAAATAAAGAGAATGTAGCATACAGTTAGCGGCTATCAAAAGGATTTCAAACATAGTAAGTCACTATACCGACACATACCTATCAACCCATAAAGGGTGTATCATCCAGTTACGATTTGGGGTGCGAGTGATCAACACGTCTAAGTTCTTGCCCGCTTCCATAAGTGCGGCCCGGTGCCCTCTATCGATATTCCCATTAAGCAATGGATACAAAGCCATATCTGCAATTAAAACATAGCCCAGACATATTACAGATTAAAACATAGTCCAGACATATTACAAATTATAACATCGTCCAGACATATTACAGAATAAAACATAGTCCGTCATATTACACATTAAAACATAGACCACACATATTACAGAATAAAACATAGTCCGTCATATTACACATTAAAACATAGACCGCACATATTACAGAATAAAACATAGTCCGTCATATTACACATTAAAACATAGTCCAGACATATTACACATTATATAGCTTCTGAGTTATTTCTTCCTTGCCTGCCCCTTCGGCCTCGACTTCCACGACCACCACGACTGCCACGACCACGTCCGCCTCTTGCTACTGTGGTCGCAGTTGTCGATGTGGAAGCACTCGTCGAAGTGGAAGCACCGTCTTTGTTCAGGTCGGGACAATATTTCATCCTATGCCCGTAAGCCGCGCATAGCAAACATTGTCTGGTTGCTCCACCAGCTTCAGATTGGTCCATATCGTTACGGATGCGCTTTACCTTACGTCTGCCCCTGCTTGTTCGCCGAAGTTCTGGATCCGGGATGTATACTCTCTCCCCATCTTTTACCTTGTTGAAATTGCCGACGACTCTAAACCCTGTCATCTCACCTGTCCAGACATTGACTACTGCATCTTTTAAATAGTATGGGGACACGAAGGAGATAGCGTCCAACTCAATCTGGCCACAGGCAGCCAACACATGTGAGCAAGGCAGGTGCAACAACTTCGGTTTGTTGCATGTACACTCACAAGTTGGATAAAATTCCGTTCCAATTTTTACCTCGTGCGTCTTCACCTCATTTGCAGAACCAAAACCATCAGTAGGTAGCTGAACCTCATACCTCCTTTCCTGATTACCTATGAGTCTGACAGTGTGCTTCTTTGCTTTCTCTATCTTCTTTGCCATGTACTCCATGACACGGCTACAATAAGGTGTGTTCTGATTGTCTGCAATATGCTTCTTTGCTAACTCGTTCCTTTCTCTAAAATATCTCAAAGTGCCATGGAATACAGCCTCCACAATAGCTGTGAGTGGCAATGCTCTATTCCCTCTGAGTACAAAGTTATACACCTCTGCAAGATTGGTTGTCATGTGGCCATACCTAGCTCCATGGGTGTCATGCAGCAAAGACCAATTCACTGGAGGCTCTTTCTCTATCCACTCAGAAAAATCCTTTATTGCCCTGCCCTTCTTTCTCTTGGTATTAGGAGGGTCAATTGCTGGCAAGTCACAAAGACCTACTGGCTCCTCTAGCTCCGCCATGAGTGTTGCTAATTTAACCTGATCTGCTTCCATTTTCTTCCTCGCGCGGACCTGCTTCTTAGTGAACTCATCAAGTTTTGACCAAATAAAATGGTATTTACGCTGCTGGTTCTGCTTGCATAATTTTTTAAACAAGTTCATCAACCGCTTGTTCTTGAACTGTGAGAAAAAATTAGCCCCAAGATGGCGCATGCACCACCGGCTCTGCAAGTCCTTCCAAGGTGTTGGTTCGTCAGCAGTTGGATTCCTTAGTGTCTTCACGGCCTTCAATATACCAGGATGTCTGTCATGAATGACACACACGTTTGGTCGGTCCTTCACGATCGCAATTTTAACTTGCCGGAAGAACCATACCCAGCACGGAAAGTTCTCACCCTCCACAAATGCCATGGCTAGTGGGATGATTTGATTGTTCCCGTCCACACCAATAGCAGTCAGGATTTGCCCTTTGTACTGACCAGTCAGGAATGTACCATCCACAAACATCACAGGAGGACAATGCCGGAAAGCTTCGATGCACATAGCGAAAGAGAAGAATGCTCGTTTCAACACCTTGTGATCTGGTATAATGTCCAACCTCGTGTGTTGTATGTTAACATAAGTGCCGGGATTTCTCTCCTTCAGTATGTCAAGGAGACGGACAACATTATCATATGAGTCGAAGAACGTCCCAAACCTTTCCTCCATAGCCTTCTGCTTAGCCCTCCAAGCCTTCCCATATGGAATGTCATAATTCCATCTGACCTTCACTGCTCTCTGGATGTGTTTTGCTTCCATATCTTTCTTCTCCACTATCTCAGTATACATGAGTTGCGCAATGAGAGTTGAAGTCAGGTTTGGATGACTAACCAACATGTTTTTCCTCACACAATTATGTGGGACCACATTGCTGACAACCCAGTGGATGTTATACTTCGGCACGTGCCCGTGCACCTTCGCAGGACAACCTGTTTCAACACACTTCACGGTATAGTTTGTTGGACTCGATATGTGTGTCCGGAAAACCCTCTGCGTAGACATAGCCCACTTTATCACCGCATACTTCAATTTTTTCTTTGTATCAAACATAGCCCCTATCTGGACTTGGTTCAGATTATATTGCCATGGAGTCTCATGGCCATCGTTGACAGTAAGGCCGGTGGATATGTCCTGATCCCATGCAGAAGGAATCGGTACCTCCACTTCATCCTCAGAATTTTCAGAATCCAAATCCTCCGCAAATCCATCCTCGTCCTCTTCCTCCATCACCCTCTGCATTTCATCGCCTTCCTCATCCCCATCAGCAACACCAGAACCAACCAATATTTTTGACTTAATACTCTGCCCAGTATCATGACCACAAACATTGTGTGGCATGTAGTCTGACTCTTTCTCGGCTTGGCTAGCATCCACATCCGGTGGCTGTGACCCGGATAAATAATTCTCGTTAGCCACTTCACTACCCTGGCCTGGTTCATACCCCACGTGAAGTTGTACCGTATTCTCCTCCTTCGCCACTGGTTGCACTAGGGCATATGGGTGGATTCTTCGGTCTCGGCAACGACTTAACAGGGTCACCCAATGCTGGCTCCTATCTATCGGCATCAACTCCCACTTGACATTTTTACAGGATTTTGTCCACAATGCATGAATACTGACGGAACATACTTCAGGATCTAGCCCAAAACTAGTTGTCAACCAGTGCTTCAACTGTCTAATGTCCAGTATGTCCGGGTGTGAAAGTGTCATGACGCCATTCTTAAACTCGCTAAGATCAACCCCCAACTCATTATATCGAACATTACCAGGGCCGTAGTAAACAGTAAAATTTACTGATTCAGACATTTTCACCTGTCAGACATTGCCATCTTTCATTAATCGCAACGAACAAATTTATACTAAAATAAACCTACACTAAAATAAACCTACGTACACTAAATAAACCTACACTAAAAAGAACCTACACTAAAATAAACCTACACTAAATAAACCTATACTAAAATAAACCTACACTAAAATAAACCTACGTACACTAAATAAACGTATACTAAAAATGACTACACTAAGTAAACTAAATAAACTTACACTACCAACACGTACACTAAAATGACTACTAACCTAAACAAAAATGTACACGTACACGTACACTACATAAACTAATTTTACGTACAATAAAAAAACTAACCTAAACTAAAAAAAATCGGTATACCTTCGACGCGTGTGTCCCCTTCTTCTTCCTCTCAACCACACCACCTCCTCACCATCTACACCTCCACCACCCCACCATGGCTCCTCCAAACGAAAAAAAACTACCCAAATGAGACCGTAGACCGGTGGAGATGGGTATGATCTATTGTTTCAGCGGATTCAATACGAAAATGGGTGGAGGATGGAGGAGATCGGAAGGGGAGGAAATTCGGTAGAGAAAACGAGAGAGAGAGAGAGGATGAGCGAGCCAGAGGAGGAAGAAACCGGGCGGTCGGCCTTATCCAGGGGCTGTCGGTCGCCCGGAGGCCGACAGGCACCTATCGGCCGCCCGCAGGCCGACGGGTACCTATCGGCCGCCCGCAGGCCGACGGGCCAGCTGTTGGTCGCCCGGAGGCCGACAGGTACCTATCGGCCCACTGCTGGCCGACAGGCCCCCCGTCGGCCCACCGCAGGCCGACAGGGTAATATTTTTGCCATTTTTGCATTCAGCCATATATTGTCCGAATTTGCTATAAATATACTCATAGTTTTGAAAAAAAATCGCGTCAAGACACCCGGTAAGGAATGACGTGCAGGTCGATGTGGCATGCGTCGTCTTATTACCAGGAACTGCATGCATGCGCCGGCCGCTAGCTGTTGCAACCATTAACCTCCATGTTTCTCAAGCTGTCATCGTTCTCATATAGCTTCTGCAACCTTATCGTCGCCCAAAAATGCAGCGCCTACACGCGTGCGTGGTGAGAATATGAGATGCGTCTGAATCACTACACATGCATTAGTAAAGCTAGCTTGCCGAAATAAGGCGGTGCCTGCGCCGTGTTCACCAAAGTAACTAATCTCGATCGATCCATCTGCAGTGCACTTGGTACTGGCGGTTGCGTCGCCCATCGAGCGTGTGTGTATTTATACCATGCCTTGACATCTAGCTTCAGAGCAGAGGCAGTGGTGCAGTCGCGCTAGCTAGCTCCTTGTGTCGAGAATGTTTCCTCCTGCTGCTGGTGGTGGTGGTGGTGCTGGAGCAGGCGCGTGGCAGCTGCAGCAAGGGATGTGCGTGCGCGCGGTGGCGGCGGCGCAGGTCGTCCTCGGCCTGGCCACGGCCGCCTTCGCGCTCTACGCCGTCGCCCTCAACCCGGCAGATCTCCAGCCGCAGGTACGTACGAATTACGTGCGATCAATCAAAATCGTCTTATTTGTGTTTCTTCTCGGCCGGGCGGGATAATCTCGAGCACTGATGGACTGGCTGGTCCGTGTATGTATAGACTGATGCCGCGCTGAGGACGGGGAACTGCGGCGTCACGCCGCAGCAGGAGCTGGGCATACGTTTCAACGCGCTGGTCATGGTCCTCACCGCGGCGGCGCAGGTGGCCACGGCCGGGGCGGCCTGGGTGCTCGTGCCGGTGTTCGGCCGCGGGATGCCCCAGCTCCTCGCTCTCTTCGCGCACGCTCTCGGTGGCTTCAACGCCTACGCCCTCTACTACGTCTTCCGCGGGGTGGCCGCCGTCACCGTGGGCTTCTGCATGAGCAACGACGAACGCCTCACGCTCGTCCTCTACCACGCCCTCTTCCTCGTGACCCAGGCCGTGCTGCTCGTCGTCGGCTTCGTCGCCGTCCTCTGCGGAGTGTGAGCTTCATCAGCAAGCTGGCTGCTGCGTGATCTCTTCGACTGCACTTCTCGTTAGTCGTTACCACGCTCACGCATGCATGCATCCTCTCCAGTTCTCGACATCCCCATCGTGGTTTAATAATAAATAAGCAATATTTAGTGTGCTGTCAGTGATGGACTCAACATATCTGTATACGTACGTAGTTAAGATCCCGCTGGATAAGATGTGGAGATTAACTGTTCTAGCATTGCGTTGTTATATATGGTGGGTGTGTCTGTGTGCAATCCTATGATCTACTTGTAGTACTACTGATTTTCACCTGCAGTTCATTGCACCGGCTCTGTCTGCTCAACCGAACCGATCATTTCCATTGCCGATAAAGCTCATTAAAAGGTACGGGCATGACTGGAACCACGGGATCTTCCCATCGTGCCATGCATCAGCGTCAACGCCTTGTTCATTTGTTCAGTTGCACCATTGTTCAGAATTATCTTGTCATCTTTCATTTTGTAGACCTGCCCAAGATAAGAGGAAAGAGCAACATGACACATACAACCTCCAGGATCTCATCACATGCTTAGCAGAAGTTACTTTGTTCCTAGTAAATCACAAAATACATCGGAGAGCAGCTAAGCCACCATATGGAACCTATCACCGGGGGGGGGGGGGGGGGGGCAAGGCATGAAACCAGGCAGGCAGGCACAAGCTTGCCACGGGGAATTTAGACAGTACAAGAAGTTCCAAAACATACCCTAGGACTCCCCAAGTTGAAAAATAAGTGTTAAGGGCATCACCAACGTCGACTAGCAAACCGCCCGCATTCATCCAAACCGCGTGGTCCGGACATCTTGTGTCATCCAAGGCGAGCCTGTATAGATCCATGGTCCGCAGGACGGTCCGGACGTATTTTCTCACGCAAACCGGAGACAAACGTTGCAGGCTTTGTGGGCGTCCAGACAACACCCAAGCCAACGTATGGCCTTCCTGACCCACATTCATGCCGCTGTAGAGCGGCCGCTCCACATTGAAGACGGCTCAGGGCGGACGTGACCTCTCACTGGCTCCGCCATTGAAGCGGTGCGCCAGCCGAGGGCGTCACCCGTTGCACGCCCGGCGAAACACGCCTCCTCGCCGCAGACAAACGCCTTCATTAAACCAGCATGGAAGCCGAGAAACCTACTTCGACCACACGTCCGTTCACGAGCGGGCGGCATTGAACACAACGCCGAGGAAGCTCCTCCCGTCCTCCCGCTATTTAAAGGAGGCCAGACGCCGGGCAAGAATTGCACCACTTCGTCGCTCCCCATCTCCCTCTTCCACCATTTTCTCCACCATTTCGATGGCATCCGTCGAGCAGGAAGAGTAATTCTCCGACATAAAAGTCGACTGGATGGCCCGCCTAGCCCGCCGGGTACGAGCGAGGCAGCTCGCTGCTCCACCTCCCTCGCCTAGCCTGTAACACCCCTGTAATCAAGTTACAGTGATCACCATGATTAAGCTAATCATTTTGCTAAACAAGGCTTGATCATCTTTGAAATCATATCTCATTTCAAATCCCATTTAAATTCAAATTCAAATAGTAAGTGCGTTGGGTTTTCCGCGAAAAGGAGCGAGTGATGCAACACAATATAGATAAGTATTTCCCTCAGTGAGAACCAAGGTCATCAAACCAATAGGAGTAGCATGCAAGCCCCGTCTTCAGTGACTGCACACAAAGAAGCAAACACTTGCACCCAACGCGGGCAAGAGTGTTTTCAATCCCCTTGGACTCGTTATTTGCAAGCAAATGAAGTGTGTAGATGATAGTTGATAATTGTAAATTGAAAAATAAATAAAATATAAATAAATGGCAGCAAGGTAATGAAAGCTTTTGTAAATATATAAGTGGATAGACCCGGGGGGCATAGTTTTCCCTAGTGGCCGCTCTCATGTAGTAGGCATACAGTGGGTAAGCAAATTACTGTTGGGCAATTGATAGAAAAACGCATAGTTATGCAATATTTATTCACGACAATGATCATGTATATATAGGCATCATGTCCATAAGTAAATAGGCCGACTTCTGCCTACACCTATTATTATTACTCCACGTCAAGAGCGCTTCTATGCTTGCCTCTCTAAGTATTAAGTTCATGACAAACAGAGTAATGCTTGGAGAACAATGACATGATGTAGACAAACAGAATTCAATCAATATGAATTAACCCCATCATTTTATCCTGAATGGAAACAATACAAAGACATGTCTTGTCCCTTTCTGTCACTGGGATATAGAGCACTGCCAGATTGAACCCACTACAATGCACCCCTCTCACTGAAGAAATATCAATCTAATTGGCCAAACTATTTCAATAGATTGGATAGATTTACGAAGCTATAATAATCATGCAAACAAAATCATAATTTTTCATGAATAATTTTAACATAAACCTACAATTTATCGGATCCCAACAAACGCACCGCACAAAGTGACTACATCGAATAGATCACCACAAAGATGCGGTGAACTTTGTATTGAAGATCAAGAGAGAGAGATAGCCATCTAGGTACTAAATACGGACCCGTAGGTTTGTAGGGAACTACTCACACATCACCATGGGAGCAGCAAGGTTGATGTAGAGGCCCTTCGTGATTGATCCCCCCTCCGGGAGGGCACCGGAACATGCCTCTAGATGGGCACACGGCGGAACATAGACTTGCGGCGGCGGGAAAAGTATTTCGGGAGGCTCTCTAGGGTTTTTGGAAATTTTAGAATTTATAGTCCAGAGAGGGACGTCAGGAGGCGCCAGGAGGGGCCACCGCACAATAGGGCGCGACCACCCCCCTGATCGCACTCTGATGTGTGGTGCCTCTCTTGTGCGGCCTCCGGTCTCCTCCCGAAGCTTCTAGGTCTTCTTTTGGTCCACAAAAAATCATAAAAAAGTTTCATGGCAATTGGACTTCGTTTGGTACTGTAAACCTGAAAAGCCAAAAACATGCAGAAAACAACAACTGGCACTAGGCACTTGGTTAATAGGTTAGTGCTAAAAAATAATATGAATTGGTAAATAAATACCCAAAAAGTATCCTAGAATGATAATATTATAGCATGGAACAATCAAAAATTATAGATACGTTACAGACGTATCAAGGTGGTGTCTTTATCTAAGTAGACCTCTTTATTCACCACTAGTATAGGTGTAGCAAGTTCTTTAATTATATTAATATAGGGTGGAGTCCCACATTGTTCTACCTTGACATTCTTCTTCCCCCTTTCCGAGGGTATTCCTTCTGGCTTTTTACCATTTGGCTTGCAATGAGCTTCTTTTCGTCTTTCAGGTGGAGTAGTATTTTTCTTTATAGCCTCCACCATTCGAATAGCTTTAGACTCCCTACTGAATTTCAAGTACTTTTTCTATGGCAAATTCAACAACTTAGAAAATTCTTTCAAAACATGCAACATGGGGTCAGTTCCAATATTTAGCTCACGACATAAATCTTTTACTTTTGAAGTTCTAAGGAAAGATTTGATACCAATTTTCCTTCAAACAGAGGTACCAATTTTCAGCATTGTACCTCATCCTATCAAGTAAACTCCAAGCATCTGATATCTGGTTCCCATAAAAGAACCTTTAGAAGCAAGATCTAAAGCTGTTTGCTTTATGAGTTAAGCCCACCATAAAAAAATTGACTATTAAATAATCATGATAGTGATGTTTAGGGCATGCAAGATGTATTTCATGATACCTTATATATGCATCTATTAATTTCTCACCTTCTCGCTGTCCAAAGATGCTAATCTTCCTTTTGACTGTATATAACTTCCCTTGAGGATAATAATAAGCAGAGAATGCAGCTAATAATTTTTGCCTGTTACTTAGTGTATTTATGTCTTGGCTTCTTAACCACCTTGTAGCCCCTCCTCGGAGTGAATAAGGGAATAATTTTGCTTTGATCTCATCATTGGTTAACTCCTGCAGCTGAAGAGTTCCACATGCAAGGTCAAAATTGTCAATATGATCATAAGGACATGAAGTTGCATCACCCCAGAATATATTATCTTTTATCATAGAGATTAACCAAGGGTTTATCTCATATACTTTACCACGTAAGTGAGGACCAATAGTTATAAAGTTCTCTCCACGAGCCGGTCCTGATAATAACTCAGCACCTACCCGATAAATTTGTTCTTGAAGCACCATGGCTGCTTTCAATATACAAAAACCGTTAGATCACAAAATTATTCAAAACTTAAGGCAAGGCACAAAAGCGCTCAGCTCCCCCGCAACGGTGCCAGAAAAAGTTTGATAGCCTGCAAGTGCACAGGGTTTAGTTGTACCCTTTTCAAAGTAAGAGTATCGATCCCATAGGGAGCACATGAACCAGACTTTTGCCTCTTATAGAGAATTATGTGACTTTGTGCCTGCAGATGATTGTAGACTCAAAGCAGAGTGAGGGCGGATTTAAATAAGGATTGAGTAATGTAGTGACTTCTAACTAAATAACATAAAAGTAAATAAAGGACATGAATTGTAATGACTATGAAACAACAGAATGAAAAGCGTTCTCAGGGAGTCTCGAATCCTCATTGGTATGTTTCTAGTACTACTATGCATAAGCACAGTATGGAACGGATACTTGAGCCACTGTTGACAATTATGCTGGGCGGAGCCGGGTACAGTACACATTCTATTCATGGTACACTTCGTGTCATGCATGCCACCATAATAGTCTCCCCCTGAAGGTTACATCTCATGATAATTAAGGGTTTCCCTGTGAACGCGGCCTCTCTAAGGGTTCTCCGTAAATCCCCGGTCAATTGTAAAGGTTGGGAGCACTAGGATTTTACTCTCACCTCGAAGTACCTCCACAACCTGGACCTATCACCGGTACAACGACATGCTATACAAACGGTTTTTAACCCCTTTCCGCCGTAGTCATGTGTGGGCGATAGGGGGGGTCCATCCCACATGACACGGAAAAATTGTCTGCGATGTGGAACAAGAACCCAAACGTTTGGTCTAACAAGTGTATGTGATGTCCGCATCTATCATAAACGAGAGTCATCGGCCAACCGTTTAAGATATGTAATATTTCCCAAACAGTCCATCCTTGAGACTCATGTGGTATCGCATTACCATCACACACGCTATTTTTGTGGCGCACCGTTTACGATGCGCGCCACATTGCAAACACTTGACAATTGTAAATCGTATACGATAAGGGGAATATCAAACACATTTACATTGGCCATAGTGTTTGCGATATGTTATTAAGATGATAATTTAATCATCGTACAAGTGTCGGACAAGCTTACGAAACGTGTGACTATCGTACTCGTGACAGACAGGATAACTATCGCACGCGCTATTCTGTGGTGCAACGTTTATGATGCGTACGTTGTCACAAATAGTGGATGATTGTGAAGCGTGTGCGATAGAGACACTACATTGACATTTAATTCGGCTGCATCGTTTGCGATATTGGCTGACATCACACACTGTTTGGAAACGGCAATTGTGTGCATGGTCACACACGTTTTCTATCTATGAATCGTGTTGGATCATCAAGTATATCACAAACGTTGAGATTTACAAACCATGTGTGGCGTAATGACCCCCTGAGCATATTTTTCCCTAATTTAGTTGCTGCAATTTAAAATTGTACATAATTTGATTTTGAAATTAGGGAATATCTTTTTTCATATCCATCATATACAGATATAGGTTCAACAACCAATGCATATTCGATTCACTGGTACATATGCTCATGAATTACATCAAAAAAACACATAAGCACCAAATAAAGAATGATGAACAACGGTTGAATTCTTGTATTAAAGACGGTACAGAAAGAGGCAAAAGATATTCTAGTTGTTGTAAAAGGTGAAGTGGAATGCTCATATTGTGCCCTCTCCATGCCGAATGCACGCACAACTCTAGTCCAACCCCTTGTGATGGCCGACCGCCTATCCTTCACTGTCTTCATAAGGACTTCTATATAGTCATTGTAGTGTGGTAGAAATACCTATACCTTTGCATGTCCAACAATTATGTTGTTTGAGAGGTGATCTTTATTGAACTGCGTTGGGAACAACTGCAAACGAAAAAGATTCATACATTGTCATCTAACAACTCATTATGGGCAGTAAAAAAGGCTACAGAGTTCATAGTTACCATCCTGCAGATCACTGTTGTCTTGGACAAAGTGTAAACAAATAGTTTAATTGCCATCTTTTAACTCATTGTACTAACAATCTTTATTCGTTTCCTCACTTGATGCTGGTTCATGAATATCTCATTGCCCCATACGCAAAAAGGGTCGAAGCACGGATCTTTAGTGATGACATATGAACCTACAAGCAACAAGTTAATATTAGAAGCTAAACTACAACTGCACAATGATGTAGTACAATACTGTCCCCATCACACTATATAAGATCTTATTACATCCAATATACTAACATATTGGATGTATTAACATCTTATATTATGGGGTGTAGGGAGTGTATATAAGACATGGGAAACAAATAAAGCCATGGGAACCAAAACCATAAAAAGAGACATATGCTCACAACAACAGGCTTAACATCAACCAAATATAGTCATTCACAGTGGTATTGTTGAAATTGCATAGAACATAGCACGTGCTTAAACATCAAATTGTATAAATGAACATCACAGGGTGAAAAAACAGGGGGCGTATTACCTACACCAGGCTTAACAGGAAATAAATATGGCCATTTAACTGGTAGTGATCAAAGTGTAATGTACATTGTGAATAACTGAATAAACAAGGCATACTAGAAACAAACAAATAGAGCAATTGAAACTAGAGAAATGCTAACCACAAACAACCGAACAACCAAAAACCGTTAAAGGAGGCATATGCTCACTACAACATACTTAATAGCACCCAAATATAGTCATTCATAGCGGTATTGTTGAAATTGCATAAAATGTAGCTTGTGCTTAAACATCAAATTGTATGATTGAACATCACATTGTGAGAAAACTAAAATAAACAGGGGCGTGTTAACTACACAAGCTTTAACATAAACCAATTTTGATGTTGAAACTGGTATAGATGAAAGTGAACTGCACAGTAGATTGTTGCACGTATAGAACATCAAATTATGAATAAATTAAATAAACATGTCATACTACAAAAAACAAATATATCAATTGAAACTAGACATATGTTCAATGCAAACAACCAAAAACAGTTAAACAAGGCATATGGTAACCACAGACCCCCATACATAGGCATTTGTGAAATTGAACTGAACAATTCATACTCCAGCATATCACATTCCACTTTTGAACATTACATTTTGCATGACTGAAATAATGAAACACGATATAGTTAAAACCTAGCATGGCAAAAGCTACTAGCACGATCATATGCAGTTTTGCCCCTTTGAAGTGGCACCACAAAAAAATCATGGTTTCCTCACTTGTCACAGATGGGCTCCTTCCCCTAGGAAGAGAACGACTGCAGGGTGCCCTCCTTGATGTTGCAGATTGGCTCTTTCCCCTTGGAAGAGATGGTGCCCTTGTCGTCGTCATCATCGATGAGGTCTGACTTGGCACCTGGCGATGCCGAGCCACCACCATGGTACGTTGATACTTATGATCTGCGTTGGGTTTTCCGTGAAGAGGAACGGGTAATTGCAGCCCAAAGCGGATACGTATTTCCCTCAGTTATGAAACCAAGGTTTATCGAACCAATAGGAATATCAATCCTCAACCGTCTTCAGCGGCTGCACACAAATGAAAAAACAACTTGCACCCAACGCGGGCAAGAGGGTTGTCAATCCCCTTGATCTCATTATTTGCAAGCAATTGAGTTGTGTAGATAATTGTTGATAAATATAAATTGCAAAATAAATAAAAAGTAAATAAAGACAGCAAGGTAATTGTAGCGTTTGTAAATATATAAGTGAATAGACCCGGGGGCCATAGTTTTCCCTAGCGGCATCTCTCATGTAGGTAGCATACGGTGGATAACAAATTACTGTTGGGCAATTGATAGAAAAACGGATAGTTATGCGATGTTCACGGCAATGATCATGTATATATATGCATCATGTCCATAAGAAAATAGGCCGACTTCTGCCTGCACCTATTACTATTACTCCACTCATCGACCACTATCCAACATGCATCTAGAGTATTGAGTAAAACAGAGTAATGCTTGGAGAACGATGACATGATGTAGACAAAGTAAACTCAAACAATATGAATGAACCCCTTTGTTTTATCCTTAGTAGCAAGAACACAAAGACGCATCTCGTCCCCTACTTTGTCACTGGGATATAGAAACTCGCCAGGTTGAACATACCACAACGCACCACTCCCACCGATGAAATATCAATCTACTTGGCCAAAGCATATCAATAGATCGGAGAGCATTACGAAGCTATAATGATCATGCACTTAAGAGATAATATAATTCAGAGGCATCTCAAATACTTTTCATGAATAATCTGAACATAAACCCACAATTCATCGAATCCCAACAAACACACCACACAATAGGATTACATCAGATAGATCAAAGCAAAGATGTGATGATCATTGTATTGAAGATCATGAGAGAGAGATTGCCATCTAGGTACTAGCTATGGACCCGTAGGTCTGTGGTGAACTACTCACACATCATCATGAGGGCAGCAAGGTTGATGAAGAGGCCCTTCGTGATCGATGCCCCCCTTCGGCAGGGTGCCGGAACGGAGCTCTAGATGACCTCCCGATGGAACGGAGACTTGTGGCAGCAGAAAAAGGGTTTCGGGACTGCCTCTAGGGTTTTTAGGATATTCGAGAATTTATAGGCCGAAGAGGGATGTCGGGAGGCGCCCGAGGGGGCTACCACATATCAGGGCGCCCCCTGATGTGTGATGGGGCCCTCATGCACCTCCTGGCTTCGTTCCGAAGCTTCTAGGTCTTCATATAGTCTAGAAAAAATCATCAAAAAGTTTTGTGGCAATTGGACTTCGTTTGGTACAGTAAACCTGAAAAGGCAAAAACACGTAGAAAACAGCAACTAGTACTGGGCACTGGGTCAATAGGTTAGTGCTCAAAAATATTACAAATTGGAAAATAAAGACCCAAAAATTATCCTAGAATGATAATATATCAGCATGAAACAATCAAAAATTATAGATACGTTGGATACGTATCATACGTGTCCTTCAGAAATGACAGAAGGGGATTGATGGCGATGAAGGAAGGCAAATGACTGACAATAAAGCAGAGGAGATCCATGGCGGGGCCATGGAGGAGATCCACGACGGCTGAACCTAATGGGGTGGGGGTGTGCCACTTAACCTGTGACATAGCCCGTGTCAAGTCGTCGCTGTCTATGAGCTCGATGTCGTAGCCGGCTATCGCGACATGCAGAAATGCACGAGCCGGCTAATTTAAAGCCGTCGTCTAGTCATCGTAGTCAGCTTCCCCGGGGGCCTCGGCGGCCATCTCAACGTCTTCCAGCAGACAAGCCTCGATATACCTCTTTTTGGCCATTCGCCCCTCGAGCTCCCCAAGAAGCGTCGCCGGGCTTAGGCTGCAACGCTCTAGAGTGAGGGTGAGGATGGGGATCTATGGGAAAGGGGTTGTATCTAAGAAACTCAAGGCAGAGAGGGTATGGAGATCGGTGAGAAACATGCACGGGCAGACATGCAGAGGTTGACGCTGGAGGCGGGGGCGACGGCGACGAGCTAGCTAGGGTACGAGCGAGGGAGGAGTTGTGTGTGTGGGTGGCGGGTGTGGAGAGGGGCCAAGGTGCTGTTTGAGGAAATGACGCGGCTACTGAAAATTTTACTAGGCGGGAGTGAAATGTCGGGGCTACGGAAAATTTAGATGAAAGGGATAGAAGCAACGCGGGAACAACAAACATAGCACACAACCCAAACATAATAATTGTGTGCTATCAAATGGAAAAACCCGCAGAACCGTCGTTTTTCAAATCGCTCAAGGCGGGTAGATATTTTTGAGCTTGCATGGGAATCCTCATGGAGCCCATTCGTATCCCCCGACAACCAGTACACTGTGCTGATGTGACATGGCACGAGCGTGGCTCACGGGTAGTCTGAGCGATCTGTGTCTGTTGAGTATACAGTCGCATACGGTTGTTTCGTTCAAATGGTCTACTATTTACTCCTATAATGATAATATATATGAGCATTTGCAAATTTTTTTGGGAAAAGGGTCAGAACACAAACACACCTGCATGTGGAACAAAAATATGTATGCAAAGGGTGGCTTGATGTTCAAATACCCAATGCTCAACTTTGATATGGCACATGTCTCGCCACCCCCCCACTTCGTTTCGGCGGGAGGGAATCCAAGCTACGGATGCATGCCCCCATGTAGGTATGGCATCTCACCCTGCCGTAACACGAAAATTAAACCCATACGAATCCATCATGGTCAAACCACCCCATCGCGCTTTCGGGCAAAGGTGGACTCTACGGGCCCATAGATATGTGTGTGTGCCACGAGTGGGTGAGACGATGATCACCTGCGGGTAGCCCAAACTAGGGCGGTGTGATATTTAAATATACCCAATTCACAACTTTGATGTGGCACATGCGCGTCGCAACCCGGACATCCCCGACCCCATGGAGTTTCGGGACGTACGCAGTATAGTGCCCCCCTCCCCCCACAGATAGATACATGCACTTTCAGTCGGTGGGAGCTAGGGCATCTCACGAAGACCTTCTGTAACACGGACCAAGAACAATAAACCTTGGTCAAACCTCTCTCATTGTCGGTCGAAGTGATGGTCGTCCTCCCGGGCCCATGGATGGGCGTGCCACCGATAACCACGCGATGGAGTGTCCGAACATAGCCACCACCTTCATGTTGCCCACACATATGTACAGAAGTGTTGTGTTGTGTTTGATTATATATACCAGGTGCACAATTTTGATGTGGCACCTGCTTCGCAACCAGAAAGCCCACACACATATCGAGGGGTTCATGACGCGCACAACTAGCTAGTCCCCCCCCCCACACACACACTTTGAGTGCTGGTGGGAACGATTCGTGCGTACATAAGCGCTCACTCAAACTTTTGGCCAGGAAACTCACCACGACCTATAATATATACCATAACACAACGAGAAGAATCGACCTTGGTAACCTCTCTTGTTGTCAGCCAAGGTGATGGTGAAAGCACAATATGCTCCCTTGGTGGTTTTGATAATTCATGACAACATACATTGTCTCTTGGACTAATATTTCTACCTAGTGTATTTTAGGTGAAAGTCCATAGAGAGAGATGGGTTGGCAAAAAGGATTGTGAGGAGATACCCCTGGATGCAAGGAAATGGATTGGCAAAGCTTCAAGCAAGTGGACTCTACATTTTACTTTGTGAGAAATCACTTTGAGTCCATAGGGAAGCCAATACTATTAAAAGGGGGTAAGGTACTGTTGGTGAACAAGATGCTCCACGTGTACAAGTGATAGTCACCAAAAACACCCACAAGCTCTCCCACAAATACTCTGTCTAGAACCCTACCACTAAAATCGGTAAGATCAACAATTCCTATTTGGTCTCACCGAGATTCAAACCCTAGACAGATCATAAGCCAAACCCTAGCCCATCTCGGTACTACCAACATTCCACTTCGGTGCCACCGAGTTCCGTTGCCAACTTTCTGGTTAGCTATTTTCAAGCATCGGTACCACCGAGTTTGGCCAATCGGTCTCACCGAGATTTGGACCAACTTCCTGGTTAGCCATTCTCAAGAATCGGTACCACCGAGTTTTGTGAATCGGTCTCACCGAGTTTTTGGACCAACTCTCTGGTTAGCCGTTGTCAAGAATTGGTACCACCGAAATTTGAGAATCGGTCTCACCGAGTTGTGCATTTTGACCGTTGGTCATCGAATCGGTACCACCGAGATTTATGTATCGGTTTCACCGAGATTCAAAAGTTGCTACCTTTGGAGCAACTCGGTACCACCGAGTTTTACACTTCGGTGTCACCGAGTTGGTCACTTTAGGTGTAACGGTTGGATTTTTGGGGATGCCTATATATACCCCTTCACCACCACCCACTCGAAAGAGAAGCACTCAGAACTATTCCATACTTGCCCCATCCAATTTTCTGAGAGAGAGCCACCTACTCATGTGTTGAGATCAAGCTATTCCATTCCTACCTTATGAATCTTGATCTCTAGCCTCCCCAAGTTGCTTTCCACCAAATCATTCTCTTCCACCATAGCCAAATCTGTGAGAGAGTGATTGGGTGTTGAGGAGTCTATCATATTGAAGCACAAGAGCAAGGAGTTCATCGACATTGCCGAGCCTATTACCTTTTGGAGGGTGGTGCCTCCTAGATTGGTTAGGTGTCGCTTGGGAGCCTCCTACTTCGTGTTGTGGAGTTGAACCAAGAAGTTTGTACGGGCAAGGAGATTGCCTACTTCGTGAAGATCTACCCATAGTGAGGCTAGTCCTTCGTGGATGGAAGCCGTTATGGAATAGTCAAGGTTGCTACTTCGTGGACCCTTATGGGTGGAGCCCTCCGTGGACTCTCGCCACCGTTACCCTTTGTGGGTTGAAGGCTCCATAAACATGGACGTACGATAGCACCACCTATCGGAACCACGGAAAAATCTTCGTGTCCCTCATGCGTTTGATCTCCCTATCTCAACTCCTTACTTCCATGTGCAATGTCTTTATTTTCCGCTGCCATACTTGTTAACTTAAATGTGTAGGGTGTGCTAGACTTGCTATAATTGCTAAAATCTGCCAACCAATTAACTTGGTAAAAGGTTAGGTTTTTAATTCCTGCAAGTAGTCTATTCACCCCCCCTCTAGACACTCTTCTAGTGATCTTACAAGTGGTATCAGTGCGTTGGTCTCCATTGCATTGGTTTCATCACCGTGGAGGAAGATGGATGTGTCTAGTGTGGGAAGTTTGAGTTGTAGAGTGCCTATTCTTGATGGGGAGTACTATAGTCAATGGAAATATAAGATGCTTGAGCTATCCAATGAATTTCATTTGAGCAAGTATGTTAAGAACCCCTATGTGGCTCCCATTGATCCTTTACATCCCACACACGAACAGGAAATTGATATGCTATGCAATCTTAGAACTGTTAATCTTATCATTAGAGGATTGCCTAGAATTGTGCTTAATCAAATGAAGAATTTTGAATGTGCTTATACTTTGTGGAATGACTTGGAGAAACGATATCCAAGTTATTCATTGAGTAATCTTGATGAAATTCTTCATAAAACTATTGTCTTTCACAAAATGATGCCTAGTGATCACGAGTTTGATGACTATCTATTTGAGCTTAGAGATCTCATGCGTGCTAAAGGAGATGTCATAACTATCAACAACATCATTGTAGAAGCCATTCGCATTCATAATCTTGAACATTGTCATGATCACAACTCTAGCCAAGGCCTTGTTTCTTGTGACGAGGATTTCCCACTTGATGATGACAATGTAGAACATGGCTACTATGATAAAGATGAGTTGTTTGACATCGAGCATGAGAAGATCATGAAGAATCTAAGTCTCACGGCAAACTTCCAGGATTACATGTCCGGAGGAAAAGAGTGTATTCTCGATAGTGGATGCACCGATCATATGACCGGAGATAGAGATATGTTTGAAGAGATCACACCAAACCATGGACCGCGAAGGTATGTAACTTTTGGAGATAACTCCAAGGGTAAGGTACTTGGTCTTGGTAAGGTGTCCATATCCCATGATAGCTCTATTCAAAACGTCATGCTTGTTGAATCCCTTGGCTACAATCTTCTTTCCGTATCTAGACTTGCCGACTTCTGTTTTAATGTGCTATTCATGAAAGTAGATTGCCAAGTGTTTCGTCAAGATAATCATAACATGGTCTTTACCGGTTTTCGTAGAGGTGATCTATATATTGTCGATTTCACTAAGAGATCCAAACCTCGTACTTGTCTTATTGCAAAATCTTCTAAAGGTTGGCTTTGGCATAGAAGACTAGGACATGTTGGCATGCGTAATCTAGACAAGCTTATCAAAGGTGATCATATACTTGGTGTTAAAGATGTTATCTTTGACAAGGATAGACTTTGTAGTGCTTGTCAAGCCGGAAAGCAAGTAGGTGGAAGTCATCCCGTAAAAAATATCATGACTACTAGGAGACCACTCGAGTTACTTCACATGGATCTTTTTGGTCCCAATGCTTACAAGAGCCTCGGTGGAAATTCCTATGGTCTAGTTATAGTTGATGATTTTTCCAGATTTACGTGGGTATTCTTTCTTGATGATAAGTCGCAGGTACAAAAGATCTTCAAGAACTTCGCTCGCAAAGCGCAAAAATCAGTTTGAAGTGAAGATCAAGAAGGTTCGGAGCGATAACGGATTGGAGTTCAAGAACACCCATGTAGATACCTTTCTTGATGAAGAAGGTATTTCACATGAGTTCTCGGCTACGTACATGCCTCAACAAAATGGAGTTGTTGAGAGGAAGATCTGAACTATTATTGAGATGGCAAGAACGATGCTTAACGAATACAAGACGCCAAGACACTTTTGGGCAGAAGCCGTGGAAACAGCATGTCATGCCACAAACCGACTCTACTTGCACAAGCTTCTCGGTATAACGGCATACGAGCTACTCACTGGTAACAAACCCCAAGTTGGATACTTTTGGGTATTCGGCTCGAAGTGCTACATTCTTGATAAGCAACATCGTACTAAATTTGCTCCTAAATCTCATGAAGATTTCCTACTCGGTTACGGATTGAACTCTCACACTTACCATGTCTACAACTACTTCACTCGAAAAGTTGAAGAGACGGTAGATGTGAAGTTTGATGAATCTAATGGTTCGCAAGTCGAACAATTGCCAAATGATGTAGGAGATAAGGATCCTTCGGAAGCTATCCAAGACTTGTCCATCGGCAAGATTCGTCCCATGGAGGTGAAGGAAAGTACTTCGTCAACTCAAGTGGAAGCCCCTACTTCACATCAAGGTGAACCTCAACACGACATGGAGGCATCCACAAGCGGTACATGACAAGATGAAGAGGAGGAAGTACATCATGAAGATCCACCACAACCTCCTTCACCACCACCTCAAGGAAAACAACGAAGATGAAGGGGATGATGATGATGAAGAAGCTCCATCATCCAACAAGCCGAAGCTACCCCGAGTTCGAGCAAGAGTGACCAAGAACCATCCTCTAAACCAAATCTTTGGTGACATACAAACCGGGAGAATCACTCGCTCTAAAACTCGCTTAGCTAATTTTTGTGAGCATTATTCTTTCATCTCTACAATTGAACCCTTGAAGGTAGAACAAGCACTTGAAGACCCGGATTGGGTGAATGCAATGCATGAAGAGCTTCACAACTTCGAGAGGAACCAAGTGTGGACACTCATGGAAAATCCCAAGGACGAGCACAACATCATCGGAACCAAATGGGTGTTTCGGAACAAGCAAGATGAAGACGGTCAAGTTGTACGCAACAAGGCGCGTCTCATAGCCCAAGGATATACGCAAGTCGAAGGTATGGACTACGGTGAGACCTATGCACCCATTGCTAGACTTGAAGTTATTCGCATTCTTCTTGCCTATGCTAATTCCATGATATCACGCTTTATCAAATGGACATTAAAAGTGCCTTTTTAAATGGTGAGATTGAAGAAGAGGTATATGTCAAACAACACCCTGGTTTTGTGAATCCTAAGAAACCTAATCATGTTTACAAGCTTCGTAAAGCTCTTTATGGTCTTAAGCAAGCCCCACATGCTTGGTATAAATGCTTAACGAAGTTTCTCATTGAAAAGGGTTTTGAAATTGGTAAAATTGACGCAACCTTATTCACTAAAAGAGTTAATGGTGAACTATTTGTGTGCCAAATCTATGTGGATGATATTATCTTTGGATCTACTAACCCACAATTTAGTGAAAGATTTGGAAGGTTGATGTTCGAGAAGTATGAGATGTCCATGATGTGTGAGCTGAAATTCTTTCTTGGTTTGCAAATCAAGCAAACGAGAGAAGGAACTTTCATCTCTCAAACCAAGTATACCAAGGACTTGATCAAGAAGTTCAACATGCAAGAGTGTAAAGGTATGAAAACTCCTATGCCTACTAGTGGACATGTTGATCTTACCAAGGAGGACGAACCGGTTGATCAAAAGGTTTATCGATCTATGATTGGTTCATTGTTATATCTATGTGCCTCCCGTCCCGATATTATGCTTAGTGTTTGCATGTGTGCTAGATATCAAGCCGCACCTAAAGAGTGTCATCTTTTGGCCGTGAAACGTATTGTGAGATACTTGATACAAACACCAAACTTTGGCATTTGGTATCCCAAGGGATCTTCTTTTAACCTTGTTGGCTACTCCGATTCAGACTATGCCGGTGACAAGGTTGATAGAAAATCCACCTCGGGTACATGTCAATTTCTTGGTAGATCTCTTGTGTCTTGGTTCTCCAAGAAACAAAACTCGGTATCTCTATCCACTGCCGAAGCTAAGTATATTGCTGCCGGATCATGTTGTGCACAATTACTATGGATGACACAAACGCTTAAGGATTATGGAATCCATGTGAAAAATGTTCCATTACTTTGTGACAATGAAAGTGCCATTAAGATTGGTCATAATCCCGTGCAACATTCTCGAACTAAGCATATTCAAGTTCGACATCATTTCATTCGTGATCATGTTGCCAAAGGAGATATCAATCTTAAGCATGTTTGCACCAACAAGCAATTGGCCGATATCTTTACTAAACCACTTGATGAGAAAGTGTTTTGTCACTTGAGGAGTGAGTTGAACATCCTTGATGCTTCAAACTTTAGCTAGACTCACTCGATTGCATGCAAGGGCATGAGCTTACATGATACTTCCATGATACACTTGACATGTTATCTTATACCATGGAATTCTATGCTCCCTTGTATTGTATCTAACATGTTGTAGGTACTTGGAAGAACAATACTCCACAAGATTGCCATCAACTCCAATCATAAGCAATCTTGTCATTACCAAGTATCCACAACCCCTCTTGATGATGGAAGGAAGAAGACAACTCAACCATATCCTTGATATATATTTGATGTGATCACATTTACTAATTCTCAATTGATATCATGTCAAATGGATATATCTTATTCTTCCTTGCATGATTAACCCATGTAGGTGAAAAAGAGAACCAAAACAAACAAGGATTGCTCCCAACTCAAGATGAACTTCATCAACATCGAACATCCACAACAAGTTCACCTACAAGCCACGTCATCAACATCACTCAAAGGTATGTACTCATATCCTTGAAAAAGCTTTACTCCAAGTCATGAGGTAAAGCAACTCAAGTGATATGAAAACATTAAAATGATTAATCGAAAAATGGTAACCCCATTTTGAGCTTAACGATGAGTATGACCTATGATCAAGTATTCTAGTTTGGCTCCTAAGTCAATATACTCTAATATAGGTGACCTAGTCACCGCCCATCATCTAGATTAAGTATCTTGTTTGGTTCATTCTCTATTTGCAAGATTTCTTGGAACCACTCAAATCTTCTCTAGTTGATATCTCTTTGTAAAGTCTTTTGCATTTCCTTTGAAAATCCTTTTGACATTTTGTTACAAGTCTTCCTAACTCATTTGCAAGTTTCTAAAACATTGCCAAGTCTCTGTTATGACCTCGGAGCCTCCGATCCAAATAACTCGGTTCTACCGATTATGCAGATAGGCTGCAAGTACACATCTCGGTTCCACCGACTTATTTGCCTCGGAGCCACCGACTTTGCTATCTTTTCTATCCTTTGTTAACTTAGCAATTATCCATTTCGTCGATGATCCCTTATTATTTAAAAAAAAGGGGGGAGAAACTCTATTCTAGGATCCCTAACTCAAAGGAGGAGAAGTCTCACAAGCGCTCAGATGAGTCAAAGAGGGAGAAATTATTTTCAATAATTCCCTCAGTTTTTAATGCTCTCTATGATTCTAAAGTTTTTCATGATCCCTACATTCCAAGACCCTTGTTCTCAAGGATCCCTTCTAACTCCATGATCCCTGTGTCTAACCCTATGTATGGACCTTTTTGGAAATTAATGCCAAAGGGGGAGAAATACCAAAGCTTCAAAAGCTAAAGGGGGAGATACATGCTTCAATGCAAAGGGGGAGAATATCAGAGTTTATACTTATATAGACAAGGGGAGAATACCAAAGTAGGGGGAGAAGTTCTGTTATGGAAAAGTTTATTCTCTTGCCTAATCTTATTCTAATTTGATACTCTTATTTGATTTCTCATGTTAGACTTGTCTCCCCCTATCCAATCCCAATATCTACATGCTAAGATTCAGAGGGAAAGGATGACCTACTATTTTCATATCTAAGGGGAGAAAGTTCTAAATGATCTTGGAGACATATCAATCTTAAGGAATACTATCTTCTATATGTTCTCCACGTCTTGGTACTATTGAGCTCTATTGCTTTTTGATTGATAGAATACTCTTGTGTTTCCTAACATTGTTTTCTCAAGTGTATCTCTACTACAAGAATGCTCAAGAACTCAAGGTAAGTATATGCATCATATCATTGATCAAGATGATCTCTTGCTTCTTGCACATATTGTTTGCAAGAGTGAAGCCTTGAACAAGGATACATCTCACTCATATATAATTGATGCATATAGCCAAGATACACATGACTCATTATATCCCTTCTACTATATGTGTGTCCATGCATTCCAAAGCAACTATCCTTTAAAGGGATTGCACACATTTAGGGGAGCAAGACTAAGTCATGTGTCTCTCAAAGTCTTCATTATATCCATGCATATCTTTATGTGAAGCTTTGATTGTATGTTGTCATCAATTACCAAAAAGGGGGAGATTGAAAGCATAATATGCTCCCTTGGTGGTTTTGATAATTCATGACAACATACATTGTCTCTTGGACTAATATTTCTACCTAGTGTATTTCAGGTGAAAGTCCATAGAGAGAGATGGGTTGGCAAAAAGGATTGTGAGGAGATACCCCTGGATAAAAGGAAATGGATTGGAAAAGCTTCAAGCAAGAGGACTCTACATTTTACTTTGTGAGAAATCACTTTGAGTCCATAGGAAAGCCAATACTATTAAAAGGGGGTAAGGTACTGTTGGTGAACAAGATGCTCCACGTGCACAAGTGATAGTCACCAAAAACACCCACAAGATCTCCCACAAATACTCTGTCTAGAACCCTACCACTAAAATCGGTAAGACCAACAATTCCTATTTGGTCTCACCGAGATTCAAACCCTAGACAGATCATAAGCCAAACCCTAGCCCATCTCGGTACTACCAACATTCCACTTCGGTGCCACCGAGTTCAGTTGCCAACTTTTTGGTAAGCTACTTTCACGCATCGGTACCACCGAGTTTTGCCAATCGGTCTCACCGAGATTTGGACCAACTTCCTGGTTAGCCATTCTCAAGAATCGATTCCACCGGGTTTTGTGAATCGGTCTCACCGAGTTTTTGGACCAACTCTCTGGTTAGCTGTTGTCAAGAATTGGTACCACTAAAATTTGAGAATCGGTCTCACCGAGTTGTACATTCTAACCGTTGGTCATCTAATCGGTACCACCGAGATTTATGTATCGGTTTCACTGAGATTCAAAAGTTGCTACCTTTGGAGCAACTTGGTACCACCGAGTTTTACACTTCGGTGTCACCGAGTTGGTCACTTTAGGTGTAACGGTTGGATTTTTGGGGATGACTATATATACCCCTTCACCACCACCCACTCGAAAGAGAAGCACTCAGAACTATTCCATACTTGCCCCATCCAATTTTCTGAGAGAGAGCCACCTACTCATGTGTTGAGATCAAGCTATTCCATTCCTACCATATGAATCTTGATCTCTAGCCTCCCCAAGTTGCTTTCCACCAAATCAATCTCTTTCACCATAGCCAAATCTGTGAGAGAGTGATTGGGTGTTGAGGAGTCTATCATCTTGAAGCACAAGAGCAAGGAGTTCATCGACATTGCCGAGCCTATTACCTTTTGGAGGGTGGTGCCTCCTAGATTGGTTAGGTGTCGCTTGGGAGCCTCCTACTTCGTGTTGTGGAGTTGAACCAAGAAGTTTATACGGGCAAGGAGATCGCCTACTTCGTGAAGATCTACCCATAGTGAGGCTAGTCCTTCGTGGACGGAAGCCGTTATCACTACAGGAATTAGCTGCTTTGCCGTCTGCCATAGCAGACGGCAAAGGCCTGCCTGGCGGACGGCAAAGCCATTGTCGTCCGCCAGCAGACGGCCAACAGTCCGGCCGAACAGTAGCCGGCAAAGGCCACTTTGCCGTCTGCCAGCAGACGGCAAAGTCCTTTTCTTCTTTGCCGTCTGCCAGCAGACGGCAAAGAGCTGCAGCTGACGTCAGCTGACGTCAGGCGTAAGTTGGGCCAACGCAGGCTCTTTGCCGTCTGCCAGCAGACGGCAAAGAAGCAAAGGTCTTCGCCGTCTGCCAGCAGATGGCAAAGAGGCCAAATAGGCCAGCCCAGGTTGCACAGGCTGCTGCCACGTGGCCTCTTTGCCGTCTGCTAGCAGACGGCAAAGTGGCTATATTGCCACTGTTTTTTTTTTCTCTTAAATTCAATCAATTTCACAGATATATATATATATATATATATATATATATATATATTCATTTCAAAATATTTCAACATGTACATATAGCCAACATATCCCTGCCATATGGATATGATCATCCAACACATATATACACCAAATGAAAAGTCCAACATATCCAACAATTAAGCAAAAGGTCCATATAGTTTCATCCATACATACATATATAGGTAGCAAGTTTCACATTGTTCATCCTACAAAATCACAACAAAAAGGAAGGACAAGGAGAAGAGTAGACTCCAACGCAAGCTTCCGTGATCTGAAGCCAATCTGCAAAATGGGAAAGAAGAAAGTTAGAAGAAGAAGAAGACTAGAAGAAGAAGAAGGAAAAGAAGAAGAAGACGACTAGAAGAAGAAGAAGAAAAAGAAGAAGAAGAAGAAGAAGAAGAAGAAGAAGAAGAAAAAGAAGAAGAATCTTCTTCTTTTTCTTCTTCTTATTGCTTACTTGTGTCATTTTAGAGCTAACCTAGCTAAATAGGCCATTTTTGACCTAAATATGCTAAGTATGTCATAAATGAACTAAATAAGCTAAGTATAGGTCATTTCAGAGCTAACCTAGGTAATTATGCCATTTTTGAGCTAATTAAGCATATTAAGTCATTTTGGAGCTAAATAGGTCATTTCTTAAGCATATTATGTCATTTTTGAGCTAGCTAAGCATATTGAGTCATTTCGGAGGAATAAATGCTAAGTATAGGTCACTTTAGAGCTATCCTAGGTTAAATAGGTCATTTGTGAGCTAATTAAGGTTATTATGTCATTTTTGAGCTAGCTAACCATATAAATTCATTTTTGGAGGAATAAATGCTAAGTATATGTCATTTTAGAGCTTTCCTAGGTTAAATAGGTCATTTTGGAGCTAAATAGGTGATTTCTTAAGCTAAGCTAAGTATAGGTCATTTGAGAGCTATTCGTGGTAAAATTGGTCATTTTGGAGTTAATTAAGGTTATTATGTCATTTTGGAGGAAATAATGCTAAGTACAGGTCATTTTAGAGCTAAATATGTCATTTCTTAAGCTAAGCTAAGTATAGGTCATTTGAGAGCTATCGATGGTAAAATTGGTCATTTTGGAGCTAAGTAAGGTTATAATGTCATTTTCGAGGAAACTAAGCTAAGTATACGGCATTTTGGTGATAAATAGGTCATTTCTTAAGCTAAGTACACATTTGTTATGCTAAACACTTGCGAAAACTTACCGTCATCACGGAGGTGTAGTTGTAGGTGTAGTTGTAGGACCGGTCGCGCCAGTGGCTGACGGAGGAGGATCGGTCGATGCTTGTCGGGAGTTATGCTGCACCAAAGATCATTTCCAATGTATCATTAGCATGATGCAACTCAAATGTGAAGACTAGTAACTAATGACCATTCAAATCAAACTCACCGTGCCCGCCGGAGCAATGACTGGCATCGGCGGAGGGGTCGTGCCGGTCTTCTCGCACAGGGTCTGCACATTTGGTTTTGACGAGTCAGTCATATTAGATACTACTGTAAGGAACATTACGTGCATGATTTGGCTAATATGCAGAAGAAACTTACCGCGAACATCTCGTATAGGGCCCGGTTAGCCATCATGTTCCGGTTCCTCTCCTCCTCCAACGCATTAGCCGTCCTGTCCTCAAGCTCCCTCTCCCTCTCCGCTGCCTGCCGGTCCCTCTCCTCTAGAAGCGCCTGGGTGTTCGCTCTCTCTGCCTCAATAGCAGCCTGCAACACCACTCGTTAGCATTGTAATCATCGACGGCCGCACACACAATGTAATGAAGGAAAGGTATCTGAGTCCGTATAACTAACCTTGAATTCGAGCTCCACTGGCCGTGCACGAGGCAATATCTCAGGATCGGAGCTGGTCTGGCGCTTCTTGATCTGCGGGAGAGTGCTACTACAACGTATCAGTCCATTCCCAATGGCTAACGAGCCATGCTGCCTCCCGCCACCAGATATCATCACCAGCTCTGGATCAAGAGGTTGCTGGCTCGGGTTAAAGTCCGGCCCTTTCCTCGCCTTCCCCTCGTCTCTGTACCTCACAAGCTTGTGGTGGGAGGCGCGGTTGCTGAATTTCTCTGGATCATCAAGGTCAGACTCAGAGAATGCCTTGGCCTTCTTGTACGAGGCAGTATTGGACATGGCATAGAGGTCGAACAGCTGTGGCACTGGAGCCTTGTTCTCTCGCGCCTAAAAGAGAGGAACAGAGTATTAGTTGAGGGCTCAAGCTAGCATGAAGAATAAATTTGCATGAATCATGAAGCAAACCACATACCCAGTTTTCCCCGTACTGATGTAGGTTGACGCTGCCCAGATGGTGTGGGACACCTTTCATTTTGCCACGCTTGTCCTTTGCAGTGTCGTGGGTGGAGCGCCATTGGGGAGAGCACGACTCATCCGCCAATGCCTCCCAACAGTCCATCCTATCCGCACACCATCTCGGGGGCACCTAAGTTAAGCAAGAGAAATTTGAGCGCTACGCCTACGAATCAAATCAAGGAAACTAAGTACAAGGCCTTAAGAATAGGTAATTACCTTCATGTACTTCTCCTTACTCAGAAACTTGACGCGGCACTTCTCTCTTTTCCTCCTAATACCAGTCGAGGCGAAGTAGTCTCGAACAGCCTGCGTCCGAGCCTCGTGCCGAAAGTTTTGAAGTAGGCGCCTGCACTCGTTGTCGATAACCCGAGCCGCGGCCTCCTCCTGTCCCTCAGCACACTTGTAGAAGGTCTGCAATAAAACAAGAAAACACGGATTAGTACAATCACTAGGGTTGCCAATCAAAGAAGGAAACACAACGTAGACGGCAAAGGAGAAATTACCCAAAACGTCTGGATCACAATGTCGGCCACCTTGTGGCACTCGACATCGCCGATCCTATGCCCCGGCGGGGCCAGGGCAGCCAAGTAGTGCTCCCAGGTCATTCCTAGCTCTGGAACCCGGCCCTCACCGGGCAACGTGACCCACCCCGGGAAGCTCTGGCGACAAATCACACCAAGGACATTGTTGGGCCTGCGGACACGAGGGTCGTGTGTCCAAGACCGGCAGTATGACAAGGCCAACACATTAGATATTCGAAGAAACGTGAAGGAAAAAGGTTAAAAAAGAGTAAATGCACTTACTTGTCCCCGTTAGGCGCAATCAATCACCTCTGGTCGGGGGTCGCCGGGGTGGGCGGGAGCTTTGTACCACCACGCTGGTCGACTTTGCGCCCCTCAACCCACTCACCCTCGCTATAGCTATCAGAACTATAGCCACCCTCAGCACGGCCACTCGACTCCGCCCATGGGTTCCGCTGCGACTCAGCATGATCCCTGCCGACCTCCGGAGTCTCGTGGGACGGAGTCTCGTGGGACGAAGGCTCGTCGGCCCGAGGCTCGTCGGCCGTAGGCGTGTCTGCCATAGGCTCGTCGGCCCGAGGCTCGTGGACCGGAGTCCGAGACGGGTCCACCTCAGGCGGCTCCATCTCAGACGGAGCACTCCTGTGGTCGGGTGAATCAGCTGGTGGTGGCGGCGAGGAAGGCGTAGTAGCAGCCTTCCTACCTCTCCCGCCGCCACGTCCAGCTCTACCAGCCTTCTTCCCCCCCGACCTCTCCCGGCCGAAGAAGAAGCGACCGCCGGTGGTGTCTGCATACTGAGATCCAGCGCTCTCCGGATGCTATGGGGTGGAATGGAACTATCCCTCCCAGCACGCGCCGAGGTAGGAGCCTCGGAGCGCTCTCGACCCGCGCCCACCATCTGTCAACACCTGCAATGACAAAGAGTAAACGAAATTAGTACAACATAAAAAGAATGAATACCTGACATGAATAATATGTATATAATTTAAGTGTATCATCATCATGAACATAATAAAAAATTGAATACCTAAAAAATTGAATACTTAATTTAAGTGTCGGGGTGTCGGGGTCGTGGTGTCGGGGTGTCGTGTCGGGGTCGGGGTGTCGGGGTGTCGTGTCGGGGTCGGGGTGTCGGGTCGGGGTGTCGGGTCGGGGTGTCGGGTCGGGGTGTCGTGGTGTCGGGGTGCCGTGTCGGGGTCGGGGTGTCGGGTCGGGGTCGGGGTGTCGGGTCGGGGTGTCGTGGTGTCGGGGTGTCGTGGTGTCGGGGTGTCGTGTCAGGGTCGGGGTGTCGGGGTGTCGTGTCGGGGTCGGGGTGTCGGGGTGTCGGGGTGTCGGGGGTGTCGTGTCTGGGTGTCGTGGTGTCGGGGTGTCAGGGGTGTCGGGGTGTCGGGGTCGGGGTGCCGTGTCGGGGTCGGGGTGCCGTGTCGGGGTCGGGGTGTTGGGGTGTCGGGGTCGGGGTGCCGTGTCGGGGTCGGGGTGTCGGGTCGGGGTCGGGGTGTCGGGTCGGGGTGTCGTGGTGTCGGGGTATCGTGTCGGGGTCGGGGTGTCGTGTCGGGGTCGGGGTGTCGGGTCGGGGTGTCGGGTCGGGGTGTCGTGGTGTCGGGGTGCCGTGTCGGGGTCGGGGTGTCGGGTCGGGGTCGGGGTGTCGGGTCGGGGTGTCGTGGTGTCGGGGTGTCGTGGTGTCGGGGTGTCGTGTCGGGGTCGTGGTGTCGGGGTGTCGTGTCGGGGTCGAGGTGTCGGGGTGTCGGGGGTGTCGTGTCTGGGTGTCGTGGTGTCGTGGTGTCAGGGGTGTCGGGGTGTCGGGGTCGGGGTGCCGTGTCGGGGTCGGGGTGTCGGGGTGTCTGGGTCGGGGTGCCGTGTTGGGGTCGGGGTGTCGGGTCGGGGTCGGAGTGTCGGGTCGGGGTGTCGCGGTGTCGTGGTGTCGTGGTGTCGGGGTGTCGTGTCGGGGTCGGGGTGTCGTGTTGGGGTCGAGGGTCGGGGGTCTTCTTCTTCTTCTTCTTCTTCTTCTTCTTCTTCTTCTTCTTCTTCTTCTAGCCTCGACCCCTCAGCGACCCTCGACCCCTCGACCCTCGAACCTCGATCCTCGACCCTCGACCCCTCGATCCTCGACCCCTCGGCGACCCTCGACCCCTCGGCGACCCTCGACCCTTGACCCCTCAATCCTCGACCCTCGACCCCTCGATCCTCGACCCTCAACCCCTCGACCCTCGACCCCTTGGCGACCCTCGACCCTCGACCCCTCGGCGACCCTCGACCCCTCGGAGATCCTCGACCATCGACCCGTTGACCCCTCGGAGATCCTTGACCATCGACCCCTCGATCCTCGACCTTCTTTTCCTTCTTTTCTTTCTTTTTCTACTTCTTTTTTCATCATCATCTTCTTCTTCTTCTTCCTCTTCTTCCTCTTCTTCTTCTTCTTCTTCTTCTTCTTCTTCTTCTTCCTCTTCTTCTTCTTCTTCTTCCTCTTCTTCTTCTTCTTCTTCTTCTTCTTCTTCTTCTTCTTCTTCTTCTTCTTTTCTTCTTCTCCTCCTCCTCCACTTCTTCTTCTTCTTCTATTCTTCTCCGCCCCTTCTCCTATTTTTCTTTTTCTTTTTCTTCTTCTTTTCTTCTCCTCCCCCTTTTCTTCTTCTCCTCCTCCTCCTCCTCTTCTTCTTCTTCTTCTTCTTCTTCTTCTTCTTCTTCTTCTTCTTCTTCTTCTTCTCCTTCTTCTTTTCTTCTCCTCCCCCTTTTCTTCTTCTCCTCCTCCTCCTCTTCTTCATCTTATTCTTCTTCTTTTCTTCTCCTAATAATTTTTTTTCAAGAACTAACCTAACTAACGTAGAAACTAACCTACCTAACCTAGAACTAACCTAACTAACCTAGAACTAATCTAACTAACCTAACTAACAGTAGTAACTAACCTAAGTAACAGCAAAAAAGGAAAAAATAGGGGGGAGAGCTCACCGGAGAGGGGCGGCGGGGCACCGGGGCGGCGGGGCGGCGAGGGCGTCGGGGCGGCGGGGCACCGGGGCGGCGGGGCGCCTGGTTGTTGGGGCAGCGGGGCGCCGGGCAGGCCGGGCCGTGGGGCGGCGGGGCGCTGGGCCGCAGGGGCCGCGGGGCGGCTGGGCGTCGGGGGGGCGTCGGTGGCGGCGCGCGGCGGGAGGCGGGCCGGGGCGGCGTGGGGTCAGGCGGCGGCGGGTGCGGCGGGGGGGGGGAGCGGTGGGGCGGCGGTGGCGGCGGGCGGCGGGCTGGGGCGGCGTGGGGTCGGGGCGGCGGCGGGGTGCGGTCGGGGGCGGCGGCGGGGTGCGGCAGGATGCGGTCGGGGAGAGAGAGAGAGACAGAGAGAGAGAGAGAAGAGAGAGAGGAGGGGGTGGGCCGTTAGGTAGTTGCTTCTTTGCCGTCTGCTAGCGGACGGCAAAGAATCTTTGCCGTCAGCTAGCAGACGGCAAAGAGGTGGGGTTCTCCGTTGCAATAATCTGGCGTCCACTGGACCCCACCCCACCTCTTTGCCGTCTGCTGACGGACGGCAAAGAAGTGGCTGATGGCAAAGAGCTTCTTTGCCGTCAGCTAGTTCTTTGCCGTCTGTTTTCTGGAAACGGATGGCAAAGAGCTTCTTTGCCGTCCGCCAGCTGACGGCAAAGAACTGGCAGACGGCAAATTTGCTGATTCCAGTAGTGTATGGAATAGTCAAGGTTGCTACTTCGTGGACCCTTATGGGTGGAGCCCTCCATGGACTCTCGCGACCGTTACCCTTCGTGGGTTGAAGACTCCATAAACGTGGACATACGATAGCACCACCTATCGGAACCACGGGAAAAATCTTCGTGTCCCTCATGCGTTTGATCTCCCTATCTCAACTCCTTACTTCCATGTGCAATGTCTTTATTTTCCGCTGCCATACTTGTTGACTTGCATGTGTAGGGTGTGCTAGACTTGCTATAATTGCTAAAATCTGCCAACCAATTAACTTGGGAAAAGGTTAGGTTTTTAATTCCTGCAAGTAGTCTATTCACCCCCCTCTAGACACTCTTCTAGTGATCCTACAGATGGACGTCCATGCGGGCCCAGGAATGGGCTTGCCACCGATAACAACACGAGTGTTCGAAGACAACCACTGTTTAATTACGCAATGCAACTTTGATGTGGCACCTTTCTCAGAAACCATAAAGTCCTCACGTTGGGTTCACGCAACGTGTGTGCATTATATATGCCCCCTCCCCAATTCGAGACGGTGGGAGGGATTCATGTGTGCACATGCGCTCAAATTATAAAATGTAATATCACCATGACCTACCGTAACACAAAAAAAGGAATCCACATTAATCAGCTTATCACGTTGTGGTCAAAGTGATGGACAATGGGGGGCCACAGATGGGCGTGACACAAATAATAGCACGAGGGGGTCTCCTCGGACAACGACCGCCTCCGTGTGTCCCAAACATATGTATGGATGTGTTGAGTGATTTTTTTATACACAATGCACACCTTTGATGTGGCACCTTCGCAAACTAGAAAGTCCCCCACGGAGGTTCACAACGCGTATGCCACTTACTTTGAGTCGGTGAGAGCATGCATACACACGCATTCAAACTTCCGTCTGGTATATCACCGTGATCTACACCGTAACACAACCAAAGATGAATCCACCTTTATCAAACCCATCTCGCTGCCATTCAAAGTGATAGTCTGGCGCGTGGGCAATGAGCGAGTGCGTCACTGATAACTGCACGAGGGAGTGTCCAAGGTACACCATCGCATGCATGTGACCCAAACATATGCATGAAAAAGGGCATGTGTTGTTTTAAATACCCAACACATGACTTTTGATGTGGCACATGCCTCACAAACTGGACAATCCCACACGGAGGCACACAGTGCATAGTGTGCCGAACCACCGGCCTTCCCTCACCCATTCCACCACCTCCTCTAATTCGAGGCACATGTCAAACTTTTTCTACCGTGAACATGTGACAATAGGAGTGTCGTGTTAAAATTTATTTTTTTAGAGAACATTAAGACACCTTTTCATACATTAATTGATTTCCTAGGGATTTCTTTTGTAAATTTTAAAGTTGAACTACAAGCACACATCGTAGTGCACCGAAATGGATTTGAAAATCAAAATTGTGTCGTTGGGTGCATGTTTAGTCCCCATGCAAGAAGAGGCAATAAATTTCAAACATCTTGGCATCGTGGCTCCACTGCAAACATTGATAATCTTGATTTTCAAATTCCAGTAAATCCCCAGTTAAGCTAGAATTCATGAAACATTGACATGCTGTCATGATATGGAACCGATAGGTTGTGGTAAAAAAATTGTCCTATTTGAGACAAGTTTTCATCTAAGCTTCTTGCAAACCGGCGCTTGTTAATGGATGCAACACACAACTGTCACGTTAGTAGCACAAACGGTTTGTTAATCCAAACCGCGGGCGTTAGAACAACAATGTACGGGCTGAAGCTTCGGTTAAGTAACAATAAAGCAGAGAATTAATCCTCAAAAAAGAAAAACAATACACGTCCCGCGCATGCTGTGCGAGGAGGTTTGATTTGACGGGAGCATGCTAGCAGGCTGCCCCGCGGGCTGACCGAGAGGCGTGTGAGCAGGTGTTTGAATTGATGGGAGGCGTGTTCCATGCGCATTATCATTGAGAGACGTGCCGGTAGGCGTGTGAATTGACGGTAGGCATACGAGCAGTCCGCTGTGCAGGCCGTTCTGGGGGGCGAGCCGGCCCTTTGAACGTCGCCCGCCTCCCTCCAAACTGCTCCATATTAACGACGCCCAGGGCGGTTGGGCTTTATAGGCGGCCGCACTCCCCATTCTCACTACACACACAATCCTTTCTCTGCCCCTGCATCCTCATAGCCGTTCTCAATCGTCACCGCTTTTCTCAGTCGTCACTATCGTCTCAGGTGCATTAGATGGAGCCGAAGCGCACCATGGGAGGGAGTGGCTACGCTGGGGCCGACGCAGCACCTGAGCCCACCGTGAAGCTGGGCAAAGAGTTTGTCGTCGCTGCCTATGAGGTTTCGCGCGGACAGTAGTGCAGCCTTGACATCGCCGCTGCCGTCGTGCTTCCCCAGCTGGAGCCGCTGGTCCACAGCGACTCCGACGACCACTCACGCGACGACAACGACTCCGACGAAGAAACGGTTAGTCATCTATACCCTTTTTTGGTAAATATATCCCGGGTTTGTATTGTTAATGATTAATTGGTTGGTCTGTACAAATGATTTTGCTAAAAATTCGTCTAGGGATAGTGATTGTGCTAATAATTCGTCGTCGGATCTTACAATCCATTTGAATGTCCTACATAGATGATTATGCAAAAAAATCCAGACTGCTATGTAGAAAGATGATTGTGCTAAAAGAATTGAACCAAAATCTTTGAGTTTGTGTAGAAAATTTTCCATTAAATCCTAATCCTACTTTTTGACATCTAGTATTCACTTGAATGTTCCTATTTTTTTGACAATTATCAGTTCATGCATTTAAGGAATGCATGATTTAATTTTGGTTGCACTAAGTTGCGTGCTCTCAATTTATCCATTTATTTCATCAAGATCACTTGAGGATTTAGGGTTCATGCTGTCATAGGATATATTATGTTTAATAAACCCTCACTTGCTGAATTCACATTATAAAATATATTGACGCCATAGTTTTTACTACATGTATAGGTGCTATCTAAAGATGTCGACATTGAGGATGAAGAAGTCCAGGAGAGGTTCAAGAGGCAAAAGCTCAGGGAGCTTTATGCTAGAAAGGATAACAGGCGTGTCCGGAAGAATGGGGGCTATGGATGCTTGTTCTGCGACCAAAGGCTCAACAACGCATATGCAAGTGTTTTGGCGCATGCAAGAGGACGAGTCGTTGGCTCCTACAAGCAGAAGTATTCTCGCAGGGTCGCACACTTCGCGTATGCTGAGTACCTAGAGAATCTTATAATGTTCAAGAGTGAAGATGAGATGTTGGATTGAAGATATCTAGTTTGTGCGTATTATATCTATGCTTGAATATATATGTTTATCGGTTGAACTATATCCTTGTGAGACTATGTGTAATGAACTAATTGTGCAATGTAATTGCAGTCTTGAGCTGCAATCAGTTTGGTTGATTTGATTTTATGCTTCTCTTAGACCAACCTATGATTGCCCACAACACACACATCTTATTATCGTGAATAGTGTGTGTTACTTTCTGTCTTCTCACCCAGTTTTATACTAGCAATCGTTTGCTCACAACACACACAGCTTCGTGTCGGAGTTGGCAAAAAAATGAACACATACGATGCATATTAGGGTGAATGTTTAGCATGGGTAATATTTTTTCCCAGATTGGAACTATGTGCAATGACTTTCATTGTTCCACGTCACTTGTGTTCGGACTGGTCAGAACGCATCCCCACGGACCGCGCATCTGCACCGTAGGATGTACACAGATCGAACGACTGTCTATATCAACCTCAAAACGTCTGATATTTACGATTTTCACACACGGTTGGGTCTACCAAACCATTGCCTCCAGGTTCAGAAAAAAGAAAATTGACTCCGAAGCGCATTTTTCTGGAGTGATATTTACGATTTATCACACAAGGTTAGGTCTACCAAACCGTTGCCTCGGAAGCACATTATTCTGAGACAGGAAACCCTCACCACTACCACTTCACAAAACCCTCACCCCCGCCCGCCCGCCTCCTCCCCTCCCCATCCCCACTAGCACCTACACTACAGTACTCCTCCACGACTCTGCATGTCACCGCCTACCGCCACAGCAACCACTTAGCTCGCCACCTACCGCCGGCTCCGGCTGCCGCCAAACCTCACCGCATTTTGCCACTGCCGCTTGCCGCGGCCTATCGGCACTCACTGTTTTTTGACGCTACTCGCCGTTGACCCAGCTTTGCCAGATTGGGGAACCTTCGGTACTGGAGTTTTTTTGCTCATGGAGAACCAGGTAACTAATTTATTGAAATATCCGCTCATCTCATATCCCAGTCCGTCTGCCCCTTCTAATCACCCGGCCAAAATTGCAGTGGATTCATTTTTCTTCTAGCTGATTCGAGGGTTTTCATTCATAGAGCGTACAGTGCAAAGACACATCAGGGGTACACGGGCTCTGCCAGACAGCCGAGGAGTTCCATCTCACTTTACCAGATGGCTTCATGAAGCGCACGGTATGTTCAATCTCACCCTACCTCGGTTGGCATGGCCTACTTTTCATTAACCTATACTATATATTGACACATTTGGAGGAAAGGTGCCACATGCAGCATATACGTGAAAGGGATTTTTTTTCTTCTTCTATATTAGGCAAACTAATGATGTATTGTTCTTTCGATTAATCTCATATTTGCATGACATCATGGTTACATTATCTGTTTATTTATAATTTTTTTCATTTGATTAAAAGAACAGTACATCAGTACATCCCTTTAATAATCTTACCATGTTCTTTTCCTATATTAGCATGTTACCCTGTTCTTTAATAATCTTACCATTTCCTGCAGTACATCCCTTGCTTTGCAACAACAACTATAGTACAAAATCTTGCCCTTTACATAACTGAAGACTCCAGGGATGTCATGGAACAAACCATGGATTTACAATCATTGTTTCTGTAAAACTTGATGAAGATTGTCACTCCTATTTTGATGAGGGCCTTCGGACAGAAGTTTCTAAGTTTTATGTACTGAAAGCTGGCACTAAAATTACCCTGCACCTAAACGAGCCTCGTCATATGATAAATGCTAACTTCCCCGACGACATCATCCATACAGACTTTGTTCGAAGTAATTGTTCTTGCAAGTATCTTCATGTTGATTTACGTAGAAATATCAAAGTAATTGTGTAGTATTTAAGCAACCAATTGGGGTTTCATTTTCTGAATCTGTTAAGTCTATTCTTACCTAGTAAGTTCTAATTACCAATACACTATTCTTGTGTGCTGTTCTAAATACATAATAACCATCCTCCCACTTCTCTACTCATGTCAGAAAATGGCACCGCCGACGAGAATCTGGAGGTGGCAGACGAGTCTGCCATCAAGCGGAGACGGGTCGAGCCAGAACCGGAAGCGCCTCCGACAGGCCTATGATACGTCTCCAACGTATCTATAATTTTTGCTTGTTCCATGCTATTATATTATAATTCTTCGATGTTTTACAATCATTTTATAACAACTTTATATAATTTTTTGGGACTAACCTATTGACATAGTGCCAAAGTGCCACTTGTTGTTTTTTGCTTGTTTTTTTTACTTCGCCGTATATCAGTACCAAATGGAGTCCAATCATGAAGAAACTTTTTGAAGATTTTTTATGGACCAGAAGACACCCAGTGGGCCAAAGAAGTAACAGAGAGGTGGGCTATGGAGGCCACAACCCACATGGGCATGCCAGGGGGCCCCCGGCGCGCCCTGGTGGGTTGTGCCGTCCACGGCCCCCCCCTCCACTGCCTCTGACGCCTATAAATTCCCAAATATTCAGAAAACCCTAAGGGAGTCGACAAAACACAATTCCAGCCGCCGCAGGTTCCAGAACCTCGAGATCCAATCTAAACACCATCACGGAGGGGTTCATCTTCTTCATAGGTGCCTCTCCGATGATGCGTGAGTAGTCCACCATAGACCTACGGGTCCGAAGGCAGTAGCTAGATGGCTACTTCTCTCTCTTTTGATTCTCCATACAATGGTCTCTTGGAGATCTATTTGATGTAAACTTTTGTGGTGTGTTTGTTGGGATCTGATGAATTTTGAGTTCATGATGATTTTCTATCCATGAATATTATTTCAGTCTTTTTTGATCTCTTATATGCATGCTTACTTATAGCCTCGTATTTATTATTCGAATCTTTCGTTTAGTTAGGCCAACTAGATCGATTTTTCTTGCCATGGGAAGAGGTGCTTTGTGATGGGTTTGATCTTGCGGTATCCTTTCCCAGTGACAGAAGGGGCAGCAAGGCACGCATGTATAGTTGCCATTTAGGATAACAAGATGGGGTCTATTCCTACATGAATAGATCTTGTCTACATCATGTCATCGTTCTTATCGCATTACTCCATTTTTCTCTGAACTTAATACACTAGATGCATGCTGGATAGCGGTCGATGTGTGGAGTAATAGTGGTAGATGCTGGCAGGAGTCGGTCTACTTATCTTGGACGTGATGCCTATATAATGATCATCGCCTTGGATATCGTCATGATTATTTGATCTTCTATCAATTGCCCAACAGTAATTTGTTCACCCACCATGTGCTATACTCATGAGAGAAGCCACTAGTGAAACCTACGGCCCCCGGGTCTACTTTTCCAACATATTGCTGTCCGATCTATCTTTTTGCCTCTTTGTTTTCAGATCTACTAAACCAAAAACCCAAAATATATTGCTGCACATTTTATTTGCTCTTTTTTTGTGTTCTTGAGAGATCTATCTCTCCTATCTATCACTACCTAATCTATATTTTTACCGTAGAGAGATTGACAACCTCTCTTTCGCGTTGGGTTGCAAGTATTTGTTATTTGTGTGCAGGTGCTGCTTATTGGGTGGTGGTGATCCTCCTACTGGTTCGATAACCTTGGTTTCATAACTGAGGGAAATACTTACCGTCGCTGTGCTGCATCATCCCTTCCTCTTTGGGGAAATACCGACGCAGTTTCAAGCCACGTCAGCCTAGACTTCATTAGCAGCCTCCTCAATGATATGTTGACAGTCATTATCTCCCTCGTCGCACTCGTTGATGGCGTGCGGACAACCGTCCTCTCCCGACGGTGGCGCGCCCTATGGCGTTGCGGCCCTCTCGGCCTCATCGACGAGCACATGCTCTGCAATGGCTATCGCAAACGCTTGGATGCATTGTCCCAGATCCTCGGCACGCACTGTGGCCCAATCAGAGGCCTTACCATGGGAAAGTTCCGTTCCAACGGCAAGGACCAAGCCAAGCTTGACGAGTGGTTCTTATCGACCGCCCTAAATCAGCTTGAGGAGCTCACTTTTAATGATGGGCATATGCGCTCGCTCCCATCCTCCGCGCTGCGCCTCGCGCGAGCGCTGTGCATTGCCAGGTTCATGAACTGCCATTTCCCCCATATTAACACCGATCCTTCTCTTTTGCTCCCTCAACTGAAGCACCTTGAGCTCGTCGCTGTCTGCATCCCAAAGGACGACATGGAGCGCCTGCTCCGCGGCTGTACTGCACTCGAGTACCTTCACCTTGAGGCGATCAATGGGTCGAGTAGGCTCCACATCACCTCCATGAGTCTCCGGACAATTGTGTGTATTGCTAGTGTTCTAACAGATCACAGGAGGTGAATCACCAAATGTTCATTGAGGACATGCCTTTACTACAGAGATTACTTGTAGTTGATCGAGAAGGTCCAAGAAGAATCAGGGTCATTTATGCGCCGAAGTTGACAGTGTTTGGCTACTCGCTTGTAAAATTCTCAGAAGTTGTTATTGGATCCATAACCGTCCAGGTAAAATAGTCGCCTTCTTCTCCTTCTTGAAATTAATATTTTTCTATTTTCAAGATGTATGTTCGTCTGTCATCCAAAAAATTATTCCGACAAGCTCGACCCTGTATCTGCACATAGTGAAGGTCTTGGCACTAGAATCTGTCGGCCCCGACCTGGACCAAGTTGCCAGATTCCTGAGATGCTTTCCATGCGTGGAGAAGCGATATATTGAGGTGATGCGCCTTTCTTGTTAAATGTTGACCACCAGGGAGTTCAATTTTTGGCCCCTTTCTTCAAGCTTACAATGACGAATGTACTAGAATTTCTGAAGGAATTTTCAGCATTTCAATACATAGATGTTTTTTTCCTATAGTGGTTGCTTGATTCATGTGGTTAATATCCATAAGTATTTCTTCTTTGCATTCATCTATACTACGTAGTTTTCAAAGGAAAATTTCGATCCACTCCGACCTCCTGTGAAGAATCCTATATTTTCCTAGGATGTAATCAAACGTCCATGTTAATCATGCAGGATGGAAGATGGCATGTCACTCTATTCGTGTATTTTAGAAACCCTACAAATGAAAGAGGTGCTTGTGTGTTCAAGCGCTAATACATTCTCTTCTTTTGCAGATACGAATAGGCCCGGAAGTGGATAATGTGATGCAATATGACAATCCCATGGAATGCATTGATCTCCATCTCTCAGAAGTTACTTTGAACTCCTACTGAGGGACCTTACCGAAGATTATATTCGCCAGGTTCTTTGTTCTGAGATCAAGTGTGCTAAAGGTAATGAGATTCTCCCTACATGTATCACGTAAAAAAGAATGGTTTGCTGATCAACGCCGACAACTACGACAGAATGGAATAAGCTCTATAGAACCTCAATTTCTATTTAGAACTTCAGTTGACAGACTAATCGGAAGTCCTTATGTCAAGCCGATACATGATATGTCAGTGGTGGATACCTTTGCAGAAATATTGAAGTCGCGAAACTAGTTGTAATATCAGCTTGAGCCTCTCATATGTTCATGTTTCGCTAATCAGCGCGGGCATCTAGAGCTGCATGACAAAGTTTCTGCATAAGCTGAATATCATTTCTAATATTAGTTTGAACCTTGTAATTTTTGAATTTTAGACTTGTAATGCTGGAATTTGAACCTTTGTACGTAATTTTTTTGTCATTTGTGATACAATCATTCAAATGGCATCGTATGAGACTCGTATGTTGGTAGTACTATTTCCTCCTTAATATGCAATGGACGATTAATATCTGGACCTTAAGAAGCACAACCATGATAAAAAATACAGAGCATGTATCCTTCCTGGCTCCAATGGTGCTCCTAGTGGCATGCCGAGAACGAGCGCCAATTCACCATGCATGCCGTAGTGGACACGCACAGAAGGTTCACAGAGCTCTCGTCGGTGAATACCAACCATACGATCTAGGTGGAGAACCTCATCCATGTTATGGAGTTGTTGCTTGACGCAGACAAGTACAAAGTAGTCGGGTTCGACCTCGAGTCCCTTCGGGCACTCTGGTCTTGCGTCCCTACGCGTGCTCTGCTCTTGCACCCCTCCGCGCATGCTCTGCCAGCGGTTGGGCTGGCCCACGATCACATTTGGGTAGCCATATGCATGCGGTTGTGCCGCGCGCACCGCGACGATCTAGTTACGTGCGCCACGATGGAATCATGCGCTACAAAAACTATCATCTGGGCAGGCCAGTTTTCCAAGACCTCCAGCCCCCATTTATACACGAGGGCTAGGTCCAAGAAGAACAAGCTTCAATGGAGCAGGGGCTGGGTTAGCAGACTGGATGAAGATCACCTCCAGTCCACGGTCAAGCACGCGTACACATGGTACGAGATGTTCAGCCGGATCTTTGACATGAGGAAGTGCCTCCTACTTGAAGATGACGTGGGCTCGAGCCACAAGTAGAGTGCTGGCAACAAGCGTCACAAGAAGTAGATGAGGACATGATCGTTGCTCATAGTTTATTATGCATGTAATAGTTTATTGAGGTGTGCCAATGTTATATGTGTAGTCACTTGTGTATTTGTATGCTTAATTAGGTTATGAAATCATGTTGTTATGTATGTAATAGTTTATTTGAGGTGTGCTGATGTTATGTGTGTAGTCACTTATGTATTTGGATGTTTAATTTTGTTATGCATGCATGTGGTTCTGTACACAAAGCATAGATGTGTGTGCAGACTGAGAAAATCACATCGTATACGGATTAAACTACCGAACCCGTCGGAGATGATTTCATCAATCGCCGACAATTCTTACTAGGAACCGTTTTCCCGCAACACACACACCCTAATAGAAGGAATTGTCTGTGTTATTATCGGTTAAAACAATATTCTTATTACTCACATATTTACCGGGTATCACACACATGTTGTTAATACGAATCATTTGTGTTCTTTTTCTCTCATGGCACACAGTTCATCCGGGCGACCTGCATGCCATGTATCGCACACAGCTTGATCTGACTAAACGTTGCTGTTGTGAGGGATGATCACAAACAATTCATCTGATTGACATGTATGTCGTCTATGGCACACACCTTGATCTGGCTAACCATTTATGTTGTTTGGGCTGATCGCAAACGGTTCATCCGAGTGACCTGTATGCCGTCAATCGCACCCACCTTGATCTACCGAATCGTTTCTGTTGTTTTAGCTGATCGCAAACAGTTCACCTGAGTGGCCTATATGTTGTACATCACACACATCTATATTTAGTTAACCGTTTGCTTTATGTTGGTTCATCGGAAACAGTTAGTTTCGACGGTTGGTCACGTATCGCACACGCACCTCTTTTCTATATCGTATTTGATGGACCCGTCCTCGCTCACAGTTCGCGTTATTGACGATGGAGCTAGAACTATACCGTTTGCGATTCATGCATTGCACACAGTTTGGTCGAAGGGTCTCAGATTGATGAGTCGTCTTTGGACCTTCCTGCAGTAGTGTATGCAAAGATAGTGCTATACTTTGTGGCCAAAAAGGCACAAATGCTGAATGGGGCCCCTTCACAACATTCACGAAGTTATTAAACTAAGCATTGAATAGAGGATCTCGTATTCACAATAAACATTTCAGGTCCTACACATACCAAGGTTCATCCATATCACCAAGAACTAGGGGTCTACTCACACATGGGAACAACAAACAGCGTAGCAACTAGTGTTCTTGACGTTGCAGATGATAAGGATGCGGATGATGATGATGATGATGATGATGATGAAGGTGATGGTGATGAGGTTGTCCCTCTCCCCGGTGAGAAGAATCCCCTTCTTCTACTGGTTGATCATCCCTCTGGATGGGCTCCGGAGTCTACAGTTTAGCCTTCTAGACGAGTTTCTAGTGTCTCCGAGCGTCTGATCTCCGATCTGCTTCGACGGGGTGAAAAAAGTTGATCTGCCATAGGCGGGGCACCCCATATGACCGCTCATACGAGTGCTCGTGGTCATATGATAAGCCGTCTTTTGCACTGGAAGCTCGATGATGCCCATTCCTTTGGCATTCTTGCATGATCTTTTTATGGAAAGTGATTATCACCTTAAATACATGATTTCACTGCCATTCCTGAGGATTTTCTCCATTAAATGAATATTGCTCCAAAAGACGTCACCTGAGGGATTATCAACAAAAAGAAGTGCGTGAACACGGTAAAATTCCACAAAGCCTCCCTTGTAGGCACAAAATACATAGTAAAACCATCACATAAATTAGACTCATCATGTATCCGTGTCATGGGAATGGATCTCCGCGTGACCGTAAGTGCACATAGTTTTACCTTTTAATTCAAATATGTGCAAAATCTAAATGTTTTTGTCCGGTCTATATGAAATCCGTCGTGCTTGCATGAATTTCTTCTGGTTGGTTTATAAAGTGTTTGAAATATATGCGGGCGGCATTGGATGGCGGCCTCCTGCATTCGTGTCCGTGGTCCGGTCCCACTCTACACGCGGATGGATGCGGGAGGAAATTTGCTGGCCACCGTTGGAGATTCCCTAAGAGTATATCTAGCACATCCCGTAAAACCTCGCCAGGCTGCATTTTTCCGGTGGATTTACGGGACGGTGCTACTTGTGAGCTGCTTTGGGATTTTCCCCAAAGAGGAGAGGAGATGCAGCACAATAGAGAAAAGTATTTCCCTCAGTGAGAACCAAGGTTATCGAACCAATAGGATAACCAAGCAAACTCGCTTTGACAGAACCTACACACACAAAACCAAACACTTGCACCCAGCGCGGGCAAGACAGTTGTCAAGCCCCTTGAGCTCGTTACTTGCAAGGATTAAATCTTGATAGAGATAGATAATGTAAAGGAAAAATAAAGTAAATGTAAATAAATTGCAGAAAACTATTTTTAGGTTTTTTGTATTTATGTTTAAGTAGACCCGGGGGCCATAATTTTCGCTAGTTGCTTCTCTCCTAAAAATAGCATACGGTGGGTAGACAAATTACTGTTGGGCAATTGACAGAATTGCGCTTAGTTATGACATGTTATTCACAGAAATGATCATGTATATAGGCATCACATCCATAAACAAGTAGACCGAAACAATTCTGCATCTACTACTATTACTCCACCAATCGACCGACTCCTACCTGCATCTATGGTATTAAGTTCATAACAAACAGAGTAATGCTTGGAGCATTGTGACATGTATACGTCTCCAACGTCTCGATAATTTATGAAGTATTCATGCCCTGTTTACAACAATTTTGTATTGTTTTCATGCACTTCTATATGATTTAAATGGAACTAACCCGGACTGACGTTGTTTTAGCAGAATTACAGTGGTGGTGTTTTTGTGTAGAAAATAGAAGTTCTCGAAATCGCCCGAAACTTTTTGGTGTTTTTTATGTGTAAGAGACCCTCGAAGCTTCGAGGGAGGACCAAAAGACACACGAGGAGGTACCAAGGCAACCCAGCACGCCCAGGGGGTGGGCGCGCCGGGATACCTTGTGGGCCCCTCGTATCTCCAATTCACGTGATTCCAACACTGAAAAATCTTATAAATCCCAAAACACCCAGAAATAAACCTAGAACTTCGGCTCCTCCGCCACAAGCCTCTATACCAAAGAAAACTCATCCTTGGACCTTTTCCAGTGTCCCGTCGGAGGGGGAAATCATCACTAGAGGCCATCTTCATCATCCCGACGATCTCCATGTCGAGGAGGGAGTAGTTCACTCGGGGTTGAGGGTATGTACTAGTAGCTATGTGTTTAATCTCTCTCTCTCTCATGTTCTTGAGATGGCATGATCTTGATGTATCACGAGCTTTGTTAATATAGTTCGATCATATGGTGTTCTTCCCTTGCTATCTTGATGTGATGAATTGAGTCTTTTCCCTTTGAGATTTCATTATGTTGGATTGAATGCTTTGGATTTGAAAGCACTTGATGTATGTCTTGCTTGTGGATACCCATGGTGAGAATGTGGTGTTCTATCGATTCACTTGATATATGTTTTGGCTATCAACTTGCGGATCCCCGTGGTGATATGGGGGTGATCTAGGCACATAGGTTGATGCACGTTTTCGTCCTACTTTCTCCGTTAGAAATCTTGGGGTACTCTTTGATGTTCTTTGTGTTGGATTGAATATGATGAATCTGAAATTGTTTGATGCATGTCGAATAATTAACTCATGGATACTTGTGGTGACATTGGAATATCTAGGTGACATTAGAGCTGATTGATGCGTATCATAGGTGTTATTCTAGTACGAACTCTAGGCATGTTTGTGAAACTTATAGGGATGGCTAAATAGATTGATCGGAAAGGATAACTTTGAGGTGGTTTTGCTACCTACAACAATTTCATGTTATGTTCTCCACTAGATAGGAACTTTGGAGTGATTCTGTGTCACACGTTGAGGGGTGGTTATATGATTCAATTATGTTAGCACCGTTGAGAGATTGCACTAGTGAAAGTATGAACCCTAGGCCTTGTTTTCAACCATTGCATCACCGTTTTTACACACTTTGGTTACTTGTTACCTTGCTTTTTTATTATTTCAGATTACAAAAATCTATTTCTACAATCCATACTACACGTGTATTACCATCTCTTCGCCGAACTAGTGCACCTATAAAATTTACCATTGTATTGGGTGTGTTGGGGAAACAAGAGATTGCTTGTATTTGATTGCAGGGTTGTTTAAGAGTGACCATCTATTGGGGAACGTTGCATGGGAAACAAAAAATTTCCTATGCTCACCAAGATCGATCTAGGAGATAAACATCTACGAGAGGAGAGATTGCATCTACATACCCTTGTAGATTGCTAAGCGGAAGCGTTAAGAAACACGGTTGATGTAGTCAAATGTGTTCACGATCCAATTACGATCCGTCCCGCGAACTCCCGATCAAGTGCCGAACGGACGGCACACACGTACGGCTTGATGACGCCTTCACCTCCTCGATCCAGCGAGCGATGGTGAAGTAGTAGCTCGAGTCCTCCGGAAGCACAAAGGCGTGGTGGAGGTGGTGGTGAGGAATTTCAGCAGGGCTTCGCCATGCGTCTACGAAGAGGAGAAGAGCTACGAGGGAGAGGAGGGGCAGCGCCGTAGCACGTCGGGGTCTGGCTGCCCTCTCTCTCCCTCTCTATATATAGGGGGAAGGGAGGAGGGGGGCGCCCTAGGGTTTCCCCTAGGGGCCGGCGGCCACAAGGGGTGCGGCTAGGGTTGGGGTGCCCCCCCATGGCTCCTTACCTCCCATCCCAAGTAAAGGGGGCGGCGGCCCTAGGGGGTGCGCCCCACCTCCTGGCCGAATTGGGCTATGGTTTGGGCGCCGCCTGGCCCCTTAGTGGACTGGTGCCCTGATACTTCTCCAACGTATCTATAATTTATGAAGTATTCATGCCATGTTTATAATAATTCTATATGATTTTGGTATGATTTTATTAGAACTAACCCGGACTGACGTTGTTTTCAGCAGAACTACCATGGTGTCGTTTTTTGTGCAGCAATACAAGTTCTCAGAATGGGCTGAAAATTTACGGAGAATATTTTTGGAAAATATAAAAAATACTGGAGCAAAAAGATACCGGAGAGGAGTCCCGAGGCAGCCACAAGCCTAGGGGGCGCTCCCCTAGGGCGCGCCCCCTGGCTTCTGGGCCCCTCGGGAGTCCCCTTGACGTGAGACTGACGCCAAAACTTCCTATAAATACCAAAACCCCCAGAAAGAAACCTAGATCGGGAGTTCCGCCACCGCAGGCCTCTGTAGCCACGAAAAACAAACTGGGAGCCCGTTCCGGCAGCCTGCCGGAGGGGCAAACCATCACCGGAGGCCATCTTCATCATCTCGACAGTCTCCATGACGAGGAGGGTGTTGTTCACCCTCGGGGCTGAGGGTATGTACCAGTAGCTATGTGTTTGATCTCTCTCTCTCTCGTGTTCTTGAGATGACACGATCTTGATGTACCGCGAGCTTTATTAATATAGATGAATCATATGGAGTTTTCCCCTCTCTATCTTCTTGTGATGAATTGAGTTTTCCCTTTGAAGTTTTCTTATCCGATTGAGTCTTTAAAGGATTTGAGAATACTTGATGTATGTCTTGCGATGGGATATCCGTGGTGACAATGGGATGTTCTATTGATCCACTTGATGTATGTTTTGGTGATCAACTTGCGGGTTCCGTGACCTTGGGAATCTATGCATAGGGGTTGGCACACGTTTTCGTCTTGACTCTCTGGTAGAAACTTTGGGGCACTCTTTGAAGTTCTTTGTGTTGGATTGAACATGATGAATCTGAAATTGTGTGATGCATATCGTATAATCAAGCCCATGGGTACTCGTGGTGACATTGGAGTATCTAGGTGACATTAGGGTTTTGGTTGATGTATATCTTAAGGTGTTATTTTAGTATGAACTCTAGGGCTGTTCGTGACACTTATAGGGATAGCTCATACGATTGATCGGAAATGTCGGTGTACTAAAGTTTGGGTCTTTTAGTACCCCGTACTTGTGCACGGATGGTTGTAGCCACACCATCGGCAAGGCCTGCCGGGGGATAGCTGAATGCAAGTGCAAGGATGTCAAGAAAGCATTCAAGTCAATAATCAGAAGACAGAAGACCGAAGGCTGGGATCCCGGCAAGATCTTGCCGGGATGGCTTGCAGAGCCCCGGCAAGATTCGCACCCGGCAAGACCTTGCCACCCTGTCACCCTGCCACCGCTCCAGCGCAGCGACCAGCCTGTCAAACGGGGTTTGTCATCCTGGACGCGTGTCATGGCATTAGCGATGGATGGGTTAAGAGGTGCTGATGGGACGAGCTCTTTTTCCGTCCCCAAGAAGCTAAGGGGCACCTAAATAGAGCATTTAATGCGTTTGTCCTAAGTCGTCAGTATTAGGTATGATAACACTGTAGCAACTTTACACCTCTTGTACTTCGCCACTGTTGGTGACCCCTTCGACGTATAAAAGGAGGCCCAAGGCATAGCTACAGGGAGGAGGACCTTCTGGCCCATTCTGCATGCGTAGCTGCTGCTCGAACGTACTGTTCATCGCAAGCGTTCCTAGAACTTGGGCTTAAACACATCCAATACAACCAAAGCAGGAGTAGGGTTTTACGCTTCTCAGCGGCCCGAACCTGGGTAAAAATCCCTTGTGTTGATCATTGGATCTGCTCTTTGTGCAAGCCTTTCTCCCCGCCGAACCGTAAAAGGGATCCACGCGATCCCATAGGTGTCCTTCCCCAACATCTTTGGCGCGCCAGGTAGGGGGAAAGGTTGCGCGAACCTGATCTAGCGATCAGTGCGCCAGTTTCTTCATCATCTTCATCGCCATGGCTCCCAAGAAGAAGGGTTTTATGGCGGTTGGTCCATCCGCGTCCGGTATCCCTGAAGCTACACGGACGGGCCACGGTGTGGACGCAGGCGGAGGAGGCGGAGGTCTTGAGCCTCCACGACGTTCTGGTGATCAAAGCCAAGCGAGCAGCGTCGTTCGCAGCGGCGACGGCAATCCATGCGCCGCTAGATCTAAGGACGGAGCTGTGCTGCCTACGGGCGGCGTAGTGAACTCCAGGGACGGAAGGGCGCCTTCTAAGACACCCACGCCGGCACATGCGCCGCGGCCTTCTCAGGTCGCACGCGATGAACAGCGCCGCGACGTTGGTGGTTCTAAGCATCCCCATGGAAAGACTCCTGAGCATCACTCTCGAGATGCACGGGACCAGCATGCACGCCAAAAGGCTGGTGGAAGCGGCGCGCGGTCACGGGACCGTGATGGAGCTCCTTCTAACACGGTTGGGAGTCAGAGCACCTCATGTTCCTCACACCTTTCGCCGCCGCCTACACCAGCAAAAGCATTGGCGCGAGCACAGCTGCTCCTGAATTTTCCTCCTGCTATGGAGAAGCTCGAAGAATGGCGAGCTGCTTTTCAGAGCCTCGTCGGCTTCGCTAATGAAGATGGGCCGCAGCGGGCGGAGCCTTCGCGGCGGCAGTCCATCGAGCCGGCGCGCGCCGATGGCGAAAATACTGGAGGCGGTACGACCACGGTGCACTCTCCTCCACGGCGGCAATAGCGGTCGCTGACTTGACGGATCGACGCGTGTGATGATGATTCAACGGCGTCGTCTGATCCACGAACTCGCCACGATCAACGTCAAGTTCTTCGGGAGCGAAGCAAATAAGACGCTCGGACTACCATCGAGCGGTGGCGGGAAGCATGCCATCAATCTGATAAGCGCGCAGGACCCACTGTAGACAAGCCTGCGCTAGGGTATTATGATGACTTACCTTATGAGGTGGCTTGTCCAGCTTTTACCCGTGAGCTGCGGCGAGTCCAGTCACCTAATTCCCGCATGTTCAAATACGACGGCAAGACTCACCTGTCGGAGTTCTTGAGCATCTACACCATTGCGGTGCAGGCTGCCGGGGCTCGCGACGACAAGATACTCGCCAACTACTTCCTGTTGGTACTTAATCCCAATGTCAGGTCGTGGTTGATGCATCTGCCGGAAAATTCCATTTCTTCCTGGGCAGATCTGTGTCATGAGTTTGTTGGCGCCTTTACCGGAGGTCACCAAGCTCCTGGCCAGGAAAGCGATTTGCATCTCATCCCCCAGAAAGAGGGCGAAACTTTGCGCAAGTACATACAGAGATTCAGCCGTGTACATCACAACATCCCAGACGTTCATCCTGCCGTTGTTGTCAGCGCGTTCCAGCAGAACGTGCGCAACCGCAAGATGCGCGAAGAGCTAGCGATGAACAAAGTCAGGGATGTTGCCGAGCTCTATGCTCTGGCCGATAAATGTGCTCGAGCTGAAGAAGGGAGAAGATTCCCCGGCGAGGATGCTAGCACTGGAATCAACTCTGAAGACGAAGACGCCGCCGCCCCGGCAAAGAAAGGCCGACGGCGTAACAGGAAACGCAAGGGCAAGGCCGTGCTTGCCGTCGAGGGATCCGGCAACCTCGACACCGCCAAGAAGATCAAGGTTGACAGCCCCGGCAAGGAGGTTGCCGGGTGCGCCTCCTGTCAGGCCTTGGCGGCTGCCGACAAGCCAGAGGGCTCCGACAAGCAATACTGCAAGATCCATCGCACCAAGGGCCATGATCTCCAAAACTGCCGGCAAGTTGAGCAGCTTGTCGAGAAGCAGAAATCTGAGTATGAAAGGCGAGATAAGGAGAAGGCCCAGGATGGTGCAGAGGGGTCCGGCAAGAAACGCGGTGGCCGAGGAGGTCGCCGCGGCAAGTCCAAGCAACAGAAGGAGAGGCCCGCTCGAGGCCGCGACAAGGATGAGGGGGGTGACGATGACAACGAGGAGGACGACGAGTCCAGCGAGCAAGAATTTCAAAGAGCTACATAAGTCATGTGCATTGACGGGGGCGCCTCGTTGCATTCCTCCCACCGCCGACTTAAACAGTGGGCGCGTGAGATTAATGCGACAGAGCCATCTATCGATGCCCAGAAACCATTGAGATGGTCCAACACGCCTATCATTTTTGATGCTGAGGATCACCCTGATCGCACAACTGCGGTCGGGTGTCTGCCATTGTTGGTTTCACCAACGATTCACAACCTCAAGGTGACGAAAATGTTAGTTGACGGTGGGGCCGGTTTGAACCTGATCTCACCCGACGTGATCAAAAGGTTGCAGATTCCTGATGAAGATCTCGAGGAAACAGGCACGTTTCAAGGGATCAATCCAGGAAGGAGCCAGCCGAAGGGTAAGAGCACACTACCAGTAACATTTGGTAGTGACCTGAACTTCAGAACAGAAAAGATTGTTTTCCACGTCGCCAAGATTCCATTGCCATATAATGGGATCCTTGGCCGCCAGCACTGGCCAAGTTCATGGCGGCATCGCACTACGCTTATAATATATTGAAGATGCCCGGGCCGATGAGCGTCATCACTGTCAACTCCGACAAGAAGGATGCGCTTATCTGCACCGACCAACTTTACCGGGAGGCAGTTGCAGCACCTGCCTCCAAGGCACTTGCTCCTGCTGCTGAAGCTCCCGGGGGGAAGAAGACCGGCAAGACCTCTAGCACACACTCCGGCAAACGCACCTCCTCGGAGTGCTGCGTTCCTGTTGAGGATGTGCCAGAGAGCTCCACCGGCAAGAGCAAGAAATCCAAGGCAGATCCACCAGAAACTAAGAAGGTGCCCATCAAGGAGGATGGTACGGGAGGAACTTTCACCATAAGTTCCACCCTCGATGACAAATAGGAAAGCGCGCTCATTGCCTTCCTGCGGGCGAATGTCGATGTGTTTGCATGCCAACCATCTGATATCCCCGGTGTTCCCAGGGAGGTGATTGAGCACCATCTTGCTATCTGTCCTCATGCACGGCCCATCAAGCCGAAGGTTAGGAAGCAGGCTTTGGAGCGGCAACAATTTATTGCCGAGGAAATCAAGAAATTGGAAGCGGCAGGTTTGGTTAGAGGAGTGCTCCATCCAACATGGTTGGCCAATCCAGTTGTAGTGCGCAAGGCGAATGGAAAATGGAGGCTGTGTATTGATTATACAGATATCAATAAAGCTTGTCCAAAAGATCCTTTTCCCTTGCCGCGCATCGACCAGATTGTGGACTCCACTGCCGGCTGTGATTTGTTGTCATTTCTTGATGCTTATTCAGGGTATCATCAGATTTTCATGGCTAAGAAGACAAAGAGAAGACCACATTTATCACCCCATGTGGTACGTATTGCTTCTTACGTATGCCTTTCGGGTTGAAAAGTGATGGTTCAACATTTGCAAGAGAGGTTCAGATTGGTTTTGAGCCCCAGCTACATAGAAATATGGAAGCTTATATGTACGACATAGTGGTCAAAACGAAGGACAAAGCGACGCTCATACAAGATCTAGAAGAGACGTTTGCGAATCTGCGCAAGATCAATTTGAAGCTCAATCCTGAGAAGTGTGTGTTTGGCGTTCCGTCCGGCAAGCTTCTTGGGTTCTTTGTGTCTCAGCGTGGAATCGAGGCGAATCCCGACAAGATCAAGGCAATTGAGCAGATTGAAGCGCCAAGACGCGTCAGAGATGTGCGTCGACTTGCCGGTTGCGTTGCTGCTCTGAGTAGGTTCATTTCCAAATCTGCTGAGCGCGCCCTGCCCTTTTTCAAAATCTTGAAAAAGGTAGGTCCAATGAAGTGGACTCCGGAAGCGGAGGCAGCGCTGCAGGATTTGAAAAGGTACCTCTCCTCTCCGCCAGTACTAGTCGCCCCAAAACCACAAGAGCCGTTGCTGCTATATCTAGCGGCAACGAATCAAGTGGTGAGTGCTGCGTTAGTGGCAGAGAGAGAAGTCGATGAAGAAGCAGCGGCAGCGGCAAGACCGCCAAGTGACGAGTTGGGATCTTCCCCGGCAGAGTCTGGTGCTAATAAAGTAGGATCTGCGCAGTCAAATGAAGCAACACAGAAGAAGAAGATGGTGCAGCGCCTAGTTTATTTTGTTAGCTCCCTTTTGCAGGGGTCTAGGTCAAGATATTCTGGCGTGCAAAAGTTGCTCTTCGGCCTCCTTATGGCCTCGAGGAAGCTGCGCCATTATTTTCAGGCACATGAGATCACCGTCGTCACACGCTTTCCGTTGCAGCGGATTTTGCAAAATCCAGATGCAACCGGCAGGATTGTGGAGTGGGCGTTAGAACTGTCAAGTTTTGTTATCAAGTTTGAAAGTACTTCAACCATTCAGAGCAGAGCTTGGGCGGAGTTCATTGCAGAATGGACCCCAACGCCACACGAAGAGTTTCCGGAGACTACTCTCCCCGGCAAGGAAACAAATCAAGAGTGGATTATGTATTTTGATGGGGCTTTCTCGCTGCAAGGCGCCGGTGCTGGCGCGCTACTTGTCGCACCCACTGGAGAGCACCTCAAATACGTGATTCAGATGCACTTTCCTCGGGAGAGATCGACAAACAACACTGCAGAGTATGAAGGGCTGCTTGCCGGTCTCAGGATCGTGGCGGACCTTGGAATTATGAGGCTCATCATCAGAGGTGATTCGCAGCTTGTCGTCAAGCAGGTGAATAAAGATTATCAGAGTCCATTAATGGAAGCTTATGTCGATGAGGTGAGGAAATTGGAAGAGCGTTTTGACGGTTTGCAAATGGAACACATTCCTCGTGCGGAAAACAGCATTGCTGATGACTTGTCAAAGCACGCTGCCCTTAAGTTACCTGTGGAACCAGGAACTTTTGTGCTCCGATTGACTCAACCATCCGTAGCACCATCGATGGGACAAGAAAAAAGGAGGAAGTTGAGTTCCGGCAAGTATTTTCCGGCAGAGCTCCCAGACGCCGCCGGCAAAGAAGTTGCCGGGAACGACACCAAGCATGCCGGTGAGCAACGGGCTCCGGTAGGGCCTCAAGCTCTTGCCGTAGAGACAAACGCTCCCGCAAAGCTTGCCGGTGAGCGACAGGCTCCGGCAGGGCCTCAAGCTCTTGCTGTAGAGACAAATGCTCCCACGGCAGAAGACATGCCTTTAGTCCTTGCTGTCGAGCCTCAGGCTCCAGCATGGGCACAACAAATTGTTCAGTTCCTTCAAACAGGATAACTCCCCGAAGAACAGGAAGAAGCGGAGAAAGTAGCCCGTCAGTCTAATATGTACTAGTTTGTGAACAATGTCCTGTACAGAAAGAGACCGAACGGTGTGAAATTGAAGTGTATTCCTCGGGAGGATGGACTAGAGCTGTTGGCAGAGATACATGGAGGCGTATGTGGTTCCCACATAGGATCAAGAGCTCTTGTTGGTAAGGCATTCCGGCAAGGTTTCTTTTGGCCCACTGCTCTTCAGGATGCAACTGCACTAGTAACCAAGTGTGAAGCGTGCCAGTTCCATTCAAAGAAATTGCATCAACCAGCTCAAGCTCTTCAGACAATCCCTCTTTCCTGGCCATTTTCGGTCTGGGGGCTCGACATTTTGGGCCCTTTCCCCCATGCTACCGGGGGCTTTGAGTACTTGTACGTTGCAATCGACAAGTTCACAAAGTGGCTGGAACGGGAAGCAGTGAGGAAGGTGACAGCATAATCAGCCGTCAAGTTCTTCAAAGGACTAGTTTGCCGTTTTGGCGTACCAAACAGGATCATCACTGACAACGGCACACAGTTCACAAGCCGCACCTTCATGCAGTACGTCCAAGACCTTGGCGGCAAGATCTGTTTTGCTTCTGTTGCTCATCCAAGGAGCAACGACCAGGCAGAAAGGGAAAATGCTGAAGTGTTGTGAGGCCTTAAGACAAGAACTTCGACAAGCTGCGCAAGTGCGGAAGACACTGGATTGATGAGTTGCCGACAGTTCTTTGGTCAATCAGAACGACACCAAATCGAGCCACTGGCCAGACACCCTTCTCCCTAGTATACGGGGCGGAAGCAGTTCTCCCCACGAAACTCACATACGGGTCACCTCGAGTGCTCGCCTATGATGAGCTTGAGCAAGAGCAGTTGCGGCAAGATGACGTTACGCTCCTGAGGAGGATCGTCTTCAGGCTGCTGTGCGAGCTGCACGCTACCAGCAAGCCTTGCGCCGCTACCATAGCCGCAAGGTTCATGCCCGAAGTCTTGAGGAAGGCGACCTTGTTCTTCGGCGCGTTTAGTCGGCCAAGAATTCCAACAAGTTGACGCCGAAGTGGGAAGGCCCTTATCGGGTAGTACGAGTCAACAGGCCTGGTGCAGTCCGCCTGGAGACCGAAGATGGCGTTCCAGTGAGCAATTCCAGGAATATCAAACATCTTCGTAAGTTCTATCCATAAGGCGCGGTTGCCGGGTCTCCCGGCAACCATCTTTTGTACGAGTCTTGCTGCCAAGGCATGTGATCCTTTGTACAAAGCTAGGCGCAGACCCTGTGCATAGTTGAATAAGATTAAGTGTTTTACAGTTCTTGTCGATTTTCATCTTAATCTATATGCATGCTTATCTGAGATATTGTATTACACCTGCTTCCGGTAAGCATTAACGAACCACCAAGGTTCCATATCTCTATTTTCTCTTCTTTCTTTTTCTCAAAGGACAGAAGGTTCCCTCGCATGCAAGTTTGCCGGGAGGGAATGATGGTATGGATACCGACAGGCGACGTTCAAGGTTGACATTTTGCCGGAAGGAGTACAGCAACGAAAAGCTAAGTTGCAGAAACTTTAAACAAATTTTTGTTTTGTAAGGTTATTCTCCTTGAACGATTTCGGCCTATGTATGGGAAACCTGCACGTGAAGGAACCTTGTCATGATCGGTTGCACCCTTATTTTGTTTCGAGTCCGCTCAACAGCTTAAGTGGCTGCACTGAAAATGCCAAGGTTTCTTGCCGGTAGCGACACCTCCAGCAGGCTGCTAAAGTCCCGCACCTAGCGCTCGCGGCAAGGGTGCGCGCGCCGGCAAGTTTCCAATAAGCGTAGGGTTTTTTCCATACAAAAAGAAATCAGACAAGGGAAATAGCATACATTCATCCAGAGCATAGCAAGTTATATTACATTAATAGCTACCGCGATTCTAACATAAGACAAAATTGTCTTTCACATGGAATGGTGGCAACAACGAGAAGTGAAGCAGCTAGTCTCTGCGCTCGCCTTCAACCCTCTTGACTTGACCCACCTTGTCGACGATGGGCGCGACAAGCTCCTCGAGTGCCTTGAGGTCCACATCCTTCGGCAAGCGGTCGAGGACATTGGTGAGGTTGATGCCAGGGTTCTTGTGCACCACTTTAATGAGCACCTTGCGGAAGACGGCCCGGCAGAGTTTGCGGGATTCGTTGGCTAGATGTGTTGCTCGATCAGAGTGGAGTAGCTTGAGCGCATCGATCATGCCCTCGAAGAACAAGGTCACCTTGGCGCTCGGAGACACTCTTTCATCAGAAGAATACCCGAAGTTCTGCAGGCCCATGGAGGATAGTTCTGCTGCAAGCCTTTCTGCAACGTCGACAAGGCGCTCAGTCCATATCTTGACGCCTTTCTCGAAGTCATTATAAGTGGCAGCGACGCTCTTGAGCAGGTCCTTCTCATTCCGGAGATCTTTGATCAGGGTCTTCTCGCGAGCCTTGACGGTCTCAAGAGTCTCCTCCAGCGTGGCCATCTTCAGCTTCAGATTGGTGATAGAGTCATTGGCAGAGGAGAGCTACTTGGTCTTGTCGGACATGGCAATTTGTATCTCCGCCAAGCTGTAGAGAGTCTTCTCTCTTTCGGTTTTGAGTGTCGAGAGCTCCTTGCCGTGATCCTCAAGATCTGCTTCCAGCCTCTTCACCTTCTGCTCCAGTTCATTCTTGGCGGCCTCTGCAGCTCCGGCAGCATCGATGGCTTCCTTTAGCTTGCTAGCATGGTCTGTGGCCAGAGCTTCGAGTGCTTCCTTGTGCTTCTGCTCCAGCTCTTGGGTCCGCTGCACGACAAGCCTTTCAATCTCTTCGTCCTTGCCACGAAGCTTGTCGGCAAGTGCCTTCTCGCGAGCGACGAGGTCCTCCTCATGAGCGTCGAGCCCGACGCGGCGCTCTGTTATGCGAGCTTCTTCAGCAGCGGCCTGTTGCGCAGCCTCCTCTTGTGCTTTCTCAACATCAGACTGCTTCATGAGGAGCTCGTTCCAGTTTTGATTCAGCTGCTCTTGACTCGCCTTCAACTCCTGGAAGGCCTCAGCGTACCAGATTTATGTTTCCTCGACGCGCTTCTGGAAATCTACCTCCGCTGCTTCGACAACTGCTGCCTTGGAATCCAGCTTCTCTTTCCGGGTGCGGTGAGGCGCTTGGAGCTTCTGAAAGTTATTGCTCATGGCCTGGAGGAGCTTTTCTTCTTCGGATTTGCTGCTGCTGGCACATGGCTTGTCGAAAATCTTGAGCCCAGTAGCGGCGATGACGTCTTCGTCAAAGATTTCCCCTTCAGCTGGCACCCCAATGCTTGCCGTTCCTGGTATGCTGACGAACAGGTTGTCGCCAACCTTGAGGTATCTGCTTGAAGAGGGGGCTTCGGATGTTGACGGCTGCTCCTCAACATCCGCGTCGCCGGCAGCTGGGGGCTCCGTGGCCGGCGTAGTGCCTGGCGCTCCTGCGGCAGGAATGCCGTCAGTATGGTCACTGGACTCCTTGCCGGCCCTCTCAGCAGACTCCTTAGTGGCCTCTTCCTGTGCGGCCTTGGCGGCCTCGGCGGCAGCATCCTTGGTGGCCTCGTCAACGGCAACTCTGTCGGCCTCGGCGGCAGCATCCCTGGCGGTCTCCTCGATAACGGCATCAACATCCATGTGTTCCGTCGAGGGAAGATCTGAAGGCCAAGAAAACAAACAAAATAAGGCTGAGGTGGAAGTTCAAGAAGACAAAAAGAAAGACAGAATGACAAGTATTCTGAGGCAAACGGTTTACCTGTGTCGAGCTGTTGAGAAGTGGCTTCTCCTTTTCCGGCAACACGAGTTGCCGAAGTAGGACCACCAGAGCCCGCGCCTGCCGCACCCGCGCTTGCCGGATCCCCTTCAACGTGAATGAGCTCGCTAGTGAGAACCCTTGCCGGAGATTCATCTCTGGGCGGTATGGATGACGGAGGCTGCACGTTAGGGACGGCTCCTGATGGTGCTCCTTGTTGCCGCTCCTCTCCTACAAGCCCGGTGATGTCAATAGTGAAGATACACACCCCGACACTTGCCAGCGGAAAGTGAGTAGTGAACTCACGCTGGGGGCTGCGTCGGGGACTGCGTCGTGGGCTGAGCTCCGGGCTGGTGGTGATCGGCTCTGGCGCACCTGTGGTGCTTACTGGCGGCTCATCGCCCGTTGAAGTCTTCGCCTTCTTCGCCATCCTTTGCGCCAGTGTTTCCGTATCTCTGTGGGGACAGGCCAAAGCAAGGCAAACAAGTTAAGCAAAACCAGAAATTCTGAAATTGAAAGATGTGACAGGACCCTTACTCTTCTCTTTCCGAGCTAAAGGCGGAGAGGTCGAAGTTAACTTCCGCCACGGTGCCCGTGCGGAGAGGTGAAGGAGTGGTCCTGGGTCGTTTGGCTGCAGCAGAAGAGGAAGGTTGGTGGACTGAGACACCAGAGGTGGCTTTCCGAAGAACACGCTTCTTCTTCTTCTCGAGAGCTGGGGGCTCCTCGTGCAGCTGATCCTCGGCTGTATCTTCGGTAGAAGGGCCCGCGGTAGCTGTGCCACTGTGCTCTCCGGCAACCTCGCCCTGCCCGGCAAGTTTTTCCTCTGACATCACTTCTTCTTCACTGGCTTCCCCTTCCGTGAAGCCAGCGCTGCCGGCCTCCACGGCAAGATTCGCTTCTTCCACCGTGCTGGCGATATACGCCACTTCTTCCTCAGTAGTGAGGCGGATGAGGTTCGTTTCTTCCCGGGTGGCCCTCTCCGACAAGTTGTCAAAGAATTCTTGTGCCTGCTCTGCGGATGGCTCGACCCAAGTTCCGTCAAGGCCGTGAGCATCACACGCCGGCATCATGGCGATGATTGAGGCCAAGGCGGAGTTGTTGCACAAAGGAATTACGCCAGCCGGCAACCTGTATCTCGCGTCAAGCCTGAACAGTTTGTGGCAGAGAGCTGTGTGCTGCATGACCGTCAAGTTGTTATTCAGACCAGGGCGTAGCCTCATGCTATCTGCCGCATTCCGGAACTCCCAGGCTGGTCTCCCTTTGTTCTGCAGAGGGGCGATGCGCCGGCGGAGGAAATCAGCGCCAATCATTTCTATTGTGAGCCCGGCAACTTTGAGGCGGTGGATCCTGGTAACTGCAATTGTGAGCTTCTCATCTTGAGGATCGAGGGCGCTCCAATCATTACCGCACGCCATCTTTGTTTGTCGAGGCAAACAGAAGGGCTGGGGGTCTTTCTCCTGAATCCAGCACCACTTGGCCCGCCATTCTTCCCACTTCCCGCGGTAGACCCCGTCTGGGTATATCTCTTTATTCCATGCCCTTGGAATCCAAGTGATAGAACCAGAAAGGGCCTCACCCTTTTGAATACGGGGAACGAAATAATGGCGGAAGAGGGCTGTGTTGGGGATTACTCCGGCAAAATTTTCACAAAGATAGGCAAAGACTGACATGCATGTCACGGCATTCGGCGTAAAATCCAAGAGATGGAAGCCGTATGTGTACATGATGTCGATGAAGAAATCGGAAAACGGGGGACAGAGCCCGCAGTAAAAGTAATTGGCAAAGAAGGGGAATTTATCTGGGCCACCCTTGGAGGAACCTGGCCTCACGCGAGTAGCAGGATGAGCCTTCGTCTCCCTCTCCCATATGCACTGGTATCGCTCCTTCAGAGCGCTCGCGTCGAGCGCCGAAGTGAAGACGATGTGCTTCTTCCGCATCTTCGCCAGTTCGCTCTCCGGGACGGCGGCTTTCACATCCTTGCCCTTGCTCGCCTTGGGCGGCATGGCGACAATGGGTGCAGAGGCCAAGGACGGTGAGGGCGTGGAGGCGGCGGATGAATGGGAGAGGCTCTGTTTTGAGCTCGAGGAAGGAGACGGCGGCGGTTTCCAAATTGGAAAGAACAGGAGGTAAATGAGCAGCGCCTCTGCAGATTCCTTTTTATGGGGAAGGCGCGAGGCTGCCTCTTTACTAGTCAATATGAAAACGCTTTTGTGAGCGCGCTGCAGTTACGGCCGCTCCGTGCACGTATCCCACGTCGCGCATTCAATGTGCGTCATGGGGGGGCGCAGTAAGCGGAATGATTACAACAGCTAACTCCTGCCACGCGTGCCCATGCACTGTTTGGGCCTATCCCAACAACGCCTCGCACCCGTGTGTGTCCTAGGCCCGGGGCTCCTGTCGGTGTACTAAAGTTTGGGTCTTTTAGTACCCCGTACTTGTGCAAGGACGGTTGTAGCCACACCAGCGGCAAGGCCTGCCGGGGGACAGCTGAATGCAAGTGTAAGGATGTCAAGAAAGCACTCAAGTCAATAATCAGAAGACAGAAGACCGAAGGCTGGGATCCCGGCAAGATCTTGCCGGGATGGCTTGCAGAGCCCCGGCAAGAATCGCACCCGGCAAGACCTCGCCACCCTGTCACCCTGCCAGCGCTCTAGCGCAGCGACCAGCCTGTCAAACGGTGCTGATGGGACGGGCTCTTTTTCCGTCCCCAAGAAGCTAAGGGACACCTAAACGGAGCATTTAATGCGTTTGTCCTAAGTCGTCAGTATTAGGTATGATAACACTGTAGCAACTTTACACCTCTTGTACTTCGCCACTGTTGGTGACCCCTTCGACGTATAAAAGGAGGCCCAAGGCGTAGCTACAGGGAGGAGGACCTTCTGGCCCATTCTGCATGCGTAGCTGCTGCTCGAACGTACTGTTCATCGCAAGCGCTCCTAGAACTTGGGCTTAAACACATCCAATACAACCAAAGCAGGAGTAGGGTTTTAAGCTTCTCAGCGGCCCGAACCTGGGTACAAATTCCTTGTGTTGATCGTTGGATCTGCTCTTTGTGCAAGCCTTTCTCCCTGCCGAACCGTAAAAGGGATCCACGCGATCCCATAGATGTCCTTCGTCGACAGGAAAAGATAACTTTGAGGTGGTTTCGTACCCTACAATAATTTATTTGTTTGTTCTCCGCGATTTGTGACTTTGGAGTGAACTCTTTGTCGCACGTGAGGGATTTACATATGATTCAACTATGTCAGTATTGTTGAGAGAACTTGCACTAGTGAAAGTATGAACCCTAGGCCTTGTTTTCAAGCATTGCAATACCGTTTTTGCTCACTTTTGTTACTTGCTACCTTGCTGTTTTTATATTTTCAGATTACAAAAACCTATATCTACCATCCATATTACACTTGTATCACCATCTCTTCACCGAACTAGTGCACCTATACAATTTACCATTGTATTGGGTGTGTTGGAGACACAAGAGACTCTTTGTTATTTGGTTGCAGAGTTGTTTGAGAGAGACCATCTTCATCCTACGCCTCCCACGGATTGATAAACCTTAGGTCATCCACTTGAGGGAAATTTGCTACTCTCCTACAAAACTCTGCGCTTGGAAGCCCAACACGAGTCTACAAGAAGAAGGTTGCGTAGTAGACATCAAGCGTGAAGGAATATTGTTATGTTTGGGTATATTTGTATAGAAGTTATATTGTTATGGATCCTCCAACATGTGGTGCTTGCTTCCACCTCATACTAGCCAAAACTTCCGCACCAAGTAGAAATACTACTTGTGCGTCCAAATACCCTTAAACCAGATTTGGCATGAGAGTCCACTATACCTACCTATGGATTGAGTAAGATCCTTCAAGTAAGTTGTCATCGGTGCAAAAAGCAATAAAAATTGCTCCTAAATATGTATGATCTTTTATTGTAAGGGAAAATAAGCGTTGTACGAACTTGTGATGGTAAAGAAATAAAAGCGACAGACTGCATAATAAAGGTTGCTATCACAAAGGGCAATACAACGTGACGTTCCTTTGCATTAAGGGTTTGCACATCCAAAAACAAAAAGTGCATGACAACCTCTGCTTCCCTCTGCGAAGGGCCTATCTTTTACTTTCTAGTACTTACCTTTATGCAAGAGTCATGGTGATCTTCACCACTTCCTATATTTTGCCTTTTTCTCTTGGCAAGCGTCATGTGTTGGGGAATGATCTAGACATATATATCCACACAAATATATTTGATCATGAATTATTATTGTTGACAATTATCTATATGATAAATAAGTTGGGAGGCGAAACATTAAGCCCCTATCTTTCTCTGTGTTCGATGGATGCTATTTGCTCTAAAAATATGCTTTGAGTGTCAATAATCATTTAATACTATATGATAGTTGAGTATGTGGAATTTGCTAAATCAAAGCTCTTACATAGACCCTTCCTGAAAATAAGATGAATTGCAATTGTTCGATGACTAGGAATATGGTTTGTTAGTTTTCAAGAAACTTTCTGGTCTATACTTTAACATGGGAATAGCTTGTTACTTGATCATGAGAAGTTTTATGAGATGAGCTACTGTTTATGGTTTATATTGATGCGAGAAAAAGTGATTGGAATTATCATTTATCAAACTTGTGCACTTGCTAGCATTCACACTTCATAAATTATTTCTTTTATCATTTACCTACTCGAGGACGAGCAGGAATTAAGCTTGGGGATGCTGATACGTCTCCAACATATCTATAATTTATGAAGTAATCATGCCATGTTTACAATAATTCTATATGATTTTGGTATGATTTTATTAGAACTAACCCGGACTGATGCTGTTTTCAGTAGAACTACCATGGTGTCGTTTTTTGTGCAGAAATAAAAGTTCTCGGAATGGGCTGAAAATTTACGGAGAATATTTTTGGAAAATATAAAAAATACTGGAGCAAAAAGATACCGGAGAGGAGTCCCGAGGCATCCACAAGCCTAGGGGGCGCCCCCTGGCCTGTGGGCCCCTCGGGAGTCCCCTTGACATGAGACCGACGCCAAAAATTCCTATAAGTACCAAAACCCCCAGAAAGAAACCTAGATCGGGAGTTCCGCCGCCGCAAGCCTCTGTAGCCACAAAAAACCAATCGGGAGCCCGTTCCGGCACCCTGCTGGAGTGGGAAACCATCACCGGAGGCCATCTTCATCATCCCGGTGGTCTCCATGACGAGGAGGGAGTAGTTCACCCTCGGGGCTGAGGGTATGTACCAGTAACTATGTTTTTGATCTCTCTCTCACTCGTGTTCTTGAGATGACACGATCTTGATGTACTGCGAGCTTTATTAATATAGATGAATCATATGGAGTTTTCCCCTCTCTATCTTCTTGTGATGAATTGATTTTTCCCTTTGAAGTTTTCTTATCAGATTGAGTCTTTAAAGGATTTGAGAATACTTGATGTATGTCTTGCGATGGGATATCCGTGGTGACAATGGGATGTTCTATTGATCCACTTGATGTATGTTTTGGTGATCAACTTGCGGGTTTCGTGACCTTGGGAATCTATGCATAGGGGTTGGCACACGTTTTCGTCTTGACTCTCTGGTAGAAACTTTGGGGCACTCTTTGAAGTTCTTTGTGTTGGATTGAACATGATGAATCTGAAATTGTGTGATGCATATCGTATAATCAAGCCCATGGGTACTCGTGGTGACATTGGACTATCTAGGTGACATTAGGGTTTTGGTTGATGTGTATCTTAAGGTGTTATTTTAGTACGAACTCTAGGGCTGTTCGTGACACTTATAGGGATAGCTCATACGATTGATTGGAAAAGATAATTTTGAGGTGGTTTCGTACCCTACAATAATTTCTTCATTTGTTCTCCGCTATTTGTGACTTTGGAGTGAACTCTTTGTCGCACGTGAGGGATTTACATATGATTCAACTATGTCAGTATTGTCGAGAGAACTTGCACTAGTGAAAGTATGAACCCTAGGCCTTGTTTTCAAGCATTGGAATACCGTTTTTGCTCACTTTTGTTACTTGCTACCTTGCTGTTTTTATATTTTCAGATTACAAAAACCTATATCTACCATCCATATTACACTTGTATCACCATCTCTTCGCCGAACTAGTGCACCTATACAATTTACCATTGTATTGGGTGTGTTGGGGACACAAGAGACTCTTTGTTAGTTGGTTGCAGTGTTGTTTGAGAGAGACCATCTTCATCCTACGCCTCCCATGGATTGATAAACCTTAGGTCATCCACTTGAGGGAAATTTGCTATTGTCCTACAAAACTCTGCACTTGGAGGCCCAACACGAGTCTACAAGAAGAAGGTTGCATAGTAGACATCATGCCCCCTCTCCTTGGCCTATGAGGCCCCCAACTCTTGCCGGGGCCCCCCGAAACCCATTTCGATACTCCGTCGATTCCGCGGTACACCTCGGAACACTTCCGGACTTCGATACCCTTCGTCCTACATATCAATCTTCACCTTCGGACTATTCCGGAATTCCTCATCACGTCTGGGATCTCATCCGGGACTCCGAACAACCTTCGGTCACCAACATAATAACTCGACTATACTTATATCGTCACCAAATGTTAAGTGTGTAGACCCTGCGGGCCCGAGAACTATGTAGACATGACCGAGACACTTCCACGACCAATAACCAATAGCGGGACCTGGATGTCCATATTGGTTCCTACCTATTCTACGAAGATCTTTATTGGTTGAATCTCGATGTCAAGGATTCAGTCAATCCCGTACGCAGTTCCCTTTGTTCATCGGTATGTTACTTGCCCGAGATTCGATCATCGGTATCTCCATACCTAGTTCAATATCGTTACCAGCAAGTCTCTTTACTCGTTCCGTAATACAAGATCCTGCAGCTAACTCTTTAGTCACATTGCTTTCAAGCTCATTATGATGTTGTATTACTGAGTAGGCCCTGAGATACCTCTCCGTCATACGGAGTAACAAATCCCAGTCTTGATCCATGCCAACTCAACAGACACCCTCGGAGATACCTGTAGAGCATCTTTATAGTTACCCAGTTACGTTGCGACGTTAGATACACACAAGGTACTCTTCCGGTGTCAGTGAGTTGCATGATCTCATGGTCATAGGAATAGATACTTGACATGCAGAAAACAATAGCAATAAGCTTGACACGATCATATGCTACGTTCATAGTTTCGGTCTTGTCCATCACATCATTCTCCTAATGATGTGATCCCGTTATCAAATGACAACTCATGTCTATGACCAGGAAACCATGGCCATCTTTGATCAACAAGCTAGTCCGGTAGAGGATCACTAGGGACATGTTGTTGTCTATGTACCCACACATGTATTTGAGTTTCCAATAAATACAATTATAGCATGGATAATAAACGATTACCATGAACAAGGAAATATAATTATAACCACTTTATTATTGCCTTTAGGGCATATTTCCAATAGTCTCCCACTTGCACTAGAGTCAATAATCTAGTATTACATGGTAATGAATCTAACACCCATAGAGTTCTGGTGTTGATCATGTTTTGCCCGTGGAAGAGGTTTAGTCAATGGATCTGCAATATTCAGATCCGTATGCACTTTGCAAATGTTTATGTCCTCCTCCTTGATCGCATCGCAGATGGAATTGAAGCGTCACTTTATGTGTGTGGTCCTCTTGTGAAACCTTGGTTCCTTGGCCAGAGCAATGGCACCAGTGTTGTCACAAAACAGAGTCATCGTGTCCAGTGCACTGGGCACAACTCCAAATTCTGTCATGAACTGCTTCATCCAAACACCTTCCTTTGCCGCCTCCGAGGCAGCTATGTACTCCGCTTCACATGTAGAATCAGCTACCACGCTTTGCTTGGAACTGCACCAGCTTACCACTCCCCCATTGAGAATATATACGTATCCGGTTTGAGACTTAGAGTCATCCGGATCAGTGTCAAGGATTGCATCGACGTAACCCTTTACGACGAGCTATTGATCACCACCATAAACGAGAAACATTTCCTTAGTCCTTTTCAGGTACTTAAGGATATTCTTGACCGACGTCCAGTGTTCCACTCCTGGATCACTTCGAAACCTTCCGACCATACTTATGGCAAGGCTGACATCTGGTCTTGTGCACAACATCTTATACATGATAGAGCCTATGGCAGAAGCGTAGGGGATGACACTCATCTTTTCTCTATCCTCTGCGGTCACTGGGCATTGAGTCTTACTCAACTTCACACCTTGTAATACAGGCAAGAACCCTTTCTTGGACTGCTCCATTTTGAACTTCTTCAAAACTTTATCAAGGTATCTGCTCTGTGAAAGTCCTATTAAGCGTCTTCATCTATCTCTATAGATCTTGATGCCTAATATGAAAGTAGGTTCTCCTAGGTCCTTCATTGAAAAACTCTTGTTCAAATATTCCTTCACGCTTTCCAAAAGTTCTATATTGTTTCCAATCAGCAATATATCATCCACATATAATATTAGAAACGCTATAGAGCTCCCACTCACTTTCTTGTAAATACAAGCTTCTCCGTAAACTTGTATAAACCCAAACGCTTTGATCACCTCATCAAAGCGAAGATTCCAACCCCATAACGCTTGCACCAGCCCATAAATGGACCGTTAGAGTTTGCAAACTTTGTTAGCATTCTCTGGATCGACAAAACCTTCTGGTTGCATCATATACAATTCTTCCTTAATGAAACCGTTAAGGAACACTGTTTTGACATCCATCTGCCAAATTTCATAATACAAAAATGTAGCTATTGCTAACATGATTCTGACAGACTTAAGCATCGCTACGGGTGAGGAAGTCTCATCATAGTCAACTCCTTGAACTTGTGAAGAACCCTTTGCCACAAGTCGAGCTTTATAGACAGTGATATTACCGTCTGCGTCCGTCTTCTTCTTAAAGATCCATTTATTCTGAATAGCCTTTCGCCCTTCAGGTAATACGTTAAAAGTCCATACTTTGTTTTCATACATGGATCCTATCTCGGATTTCATGGACTCTAACCATTTGTCACAATCCGGGCCCACCATCGCTTCTCCATAGCTCGTAGGTTCATCGTTGTCCAACAACATGACCTCTAAGACAGGGTTACCGTACCATTCAGGAGCAGTACGTGTCATTGTCGACCTACGAGGTTCGATGGTAACTTGATCCGAAGCTTCATGATCACCATCATCAGCTTCCTCTTCAACTGATGTAGGCTCCACAGAAACATCTTTCAATGCTGCGCTACTCTCTGGTTGAAGTAAAGGTTAAACAACCTCATCAAGTTCTATCTTCCTCCCACTCAATTCTTTCGAGAGAAACTCTTTCTCGAGAAATGACCCGTTCTTAGCGATAAACACTTTGCTTTCGGATCTGAGATAGAAGGTATACCCGACCATCTCTTTTGGGTATCCTATGAAGACGCATTTGTCCGCTTTGGGTTTGAGATTTTCTGCGTGAAGCCTTTTGACATAAGCATCACATCCCCAAACTTTAAGAAACGACAACTTTGGTTTCTTGCCAAACCACAGTTCATACGGTGTGGTCTCAACAGATTTAGATGGTGCCCTATTTAAAGAGAATGTAGCTGTCTCTAACGCATAACCCCAAAAAGATAGTGGCAGATCGGCAAGAGACATCATGGAATGCACCATATCCAATAAGGTTCGATTACGACGTTCGGACACACCATTACGTTGTGGTGTTCCAGGTGGCGTCAACTGTGAAAAATGTCTTAAGTGATTGCCAAACTCATAACTCAGATATTCTCCCCCTCGACCAGATCGTATGAATTTAATCTTCTTGTTGCGATGATTCTCAACTTCACTCTGAAGCTGCTTGAACTTTTCAAACATTTCAGACTTGTGTTTCATTAAGTAAATATACCCATATCTACTCAAATCGTCGGTGAAGGTGAGAAAGTAACGATATCCACCGTGCGCCTCAATGCTCATCAGACCGCACACATCAGTATGTATGATTTCCAACAAGTCACTTGCCTGTTCCATTGTTCCGTAGAACGGGGTCTTAGTCATCTTGCCCATGAGGCATGGTTCACATGTGTCAAGTGATTCAAAATCAAGTGACTCCAAAAGTCCATCCGCATGGAGTTTCTTCATGCGTTTTACACCAATATGACCTAAGCGTCAGTGCCACAAGAAAGTTGTACTATCATTATCAACTCTACATCTTTTGGCATCAATGTTTTGAACATGTGTATCATCACTATCGAGATTCAATAAGAATAAACCCCTCACAATGGGTGCATGACCATAAAAGATATTACCCATATAAATAGAACAATCAATATTCTCTGATTTAAATGAGTAACTGTCTCGCATTAAACAAGATCCAGATATGATGTTCATGCTCAACGCAGGCAGTAAATAACAATTATTCAGGTTCATCACTAATCCCGATGGTAATCGAAGAGCGAGCGTTCCGACGGCGATCACATCAACCTTGATACCATTTCCCACGCGCATCGTCACTTCGTCCTTTGCCAGTCTCTGTCTATTCCGTAGTTCCTGCTTTGATTTGCAAATGTGAGCAACGGAACCGGTATCAAATACCCAGGCACTAGAACGAGAGTTGTTAAGGTACACATCAATAACATGTATATCATATATACCTTGTTTGGCGTTGGCTGCCTTCTTGTCGGCCAGATACTTGGGGCAATTCTGCTTCCAGTGTCTAGTTCCCTTGCAATAGAAGCACTCAATTTCTGGCTTGGGTCCAGCCTTGGGTTTCTTCACGGGAGGTGCAACTGATTTGCCACTCTTCTTGGAGTTACCCTTCTTGCCCTTGTCATTCTTATTGAAACTAGTGGTTTTATTGACCATCAACACTTGATGCTCCTTCTGGATGTCTGACTCAGCGACTTTGAGCATTGCAAATAGCTCGGCGTCTGATTTGTTCATCCCTTGCATGTTATAGTTCAACACAAAGCTTTTGTAGCTAGGTGGTTGCGATTGAGGAACTCTGTCAGTGATCGCCTCTGGCGGGAGCACAACTCGCACTCAGCCAGACGGTTGTAATACCTAGACATTCTGAGTATGTGCTGACTGACAGACCCGTTCTCCTCCATCTTTCAAGCATAGAACTTATTGGAGGTCTCATACCTCTCGATCCGAGCATTCTTCTCAAAAATAAACTTCAACTCCTAGAACATCTCATATGCTCCATGAAGTTCAAAACGTCTTTGAAGTCCCAGTTCTAAGCCATACAACATAGCACACTGAACTATTGAGTAGTCATCAACACGCGTCTGCCAGGCGTTCATAACGTCCACAGACGATGGAGCGGGTTGGTCACCGATCGGTGCATCAAGGACATAAGACTTTTGGGCAGCCGTGAGGATAATCCTCAGATTACGGGTCCAGTCTACAAAGTTACTTCCATCATCTTTCAACTTGGCTTTCTCTAGGAACGCATAGAAATTCAAGGGAGCTACTGCGCGAGCCATTGATCTACAACATAGATTTGCAAAGATAACTTAGACTATTGTTCAAGATAATGAGTTTAGTTAATCATATTACTTAAAACTCCCACTCAAATTGACATCTCTCCGGTCATCCGAGTGCTACATGATCCAAATTCACCAACCCAAGTCCGATCATCACGTCAGATGAGGTGGTTTCAATGGTGAACATCTCCATGTTGATCATATCTACTATATGACTCATGTTCGACCTTTTGGTCTCTTGTGTTCTGAGGCCATGTCTGTACATGCTAGGCTCATCAAGTTTAACCCCAGTGTTCCGCATGTGCAAAACTGGCTTGCACCCGTTGTATGTGAACGTAGAGTCTATCACACCGATCATCATGTGGTGCTTCGAAACGACGAACTTTCACAATGGTGCACACTCGGGGAGAATACAATTTTATCTTGAAATTTTAGTGAGGGATCACCTTATAATGCTACCGTCGTCCTAAGCAAAATAAGATGCATAAAAGGATTAACATCACATGCAAATCTTAAGTGACATGATATGGCCATGAACTTGTGCTTTTGATCTCCATCTTCAAAGCACCGGCATGATCTCCATCGTCACCGGCATGACACCATGATCTCCATAGTCATGATCTCCATCATCATGTTGCCATCAGGGTTGTCACGCCAACCATGCTTCTACTACTATTGCTATCGTTTAGCGATAAAGTAAAGCATTGCATAGCGCTTAATGATTGACACGCAGGTCATAAAATAATTAAAGACAACCCTATGGCTCCTGCCGGTTGCCGTATGCATCGACATGCAAGTCGATATAAACTATTACAAAACATGATCATGTCATACATCAAATATATTTCATCATGTCTTTGGCCATATCATATCACAACATACCCTGCAAAAACAAGTTAGACGTCCTCTAATTTATTGTTGCATGTTTTACGTGGCTGCTATGGGTATCTGGCAAGAACGATTCTTACCTACGCAAAACCACAACGGTGATATGCAAGTTGCTATTTAACCTTCTACAAGGATTGCCTTCGTCGAATCCGATTCAACTAAGGTGGGAGAAACAGAGACCCGCCAGCCATCTTATGCAACAAAGTCACATGTCAGTCGATGGAACCGGTCTCATGGACGTGGACATGTAAAGTTGGTCCGGGCCGCTTCATCCCACAATACCGCTGAATCAAGAAAAGACCATGGAAGGAAGCAATCTGAATATCAATGCCCACAAACTCCTTTGTGTACTACTCCTGATGTCATCTACGCAAAGACCTAGTTCATGATGCCACTGTTGGATAACATTGCATGGGAAACAAAAAATTTCCTATGCTCACCAAGAACGATCTAGGAGATGAACATCTACGACAGGAGAGATTGCATCTACATACCCTTGTAGATCACTAAGCGGAAGCATTAAGAAACGCGGTTGATGTAGTCGAACGTCTTCGCGATCCAATCATGATCCGTCCAGCCAACTCCCGATCAAGTGCCGAACGGACGGCACCTCCACGTTCAACACACGTACGGCTTGATGATGCCTTCACCTCCTCGATCCAGCGAGCGATGGTGAAGTAGTACCTCGAGTCCTCCGGCAGCATGACGGCGTGGTGGAGGTGGTGGTGAGGAATCTCAGCAGGGCTTCGCCGTGCGTCTACGGAGAGGAGAAGAGCTACGAGGGAGAGGAGGGGCAACGCCGTAGCAAGTTGGGGTCCGGCTGCCCTCTCTCTCCCTCTCTATATATAGGGGGAAGGGAGGAGGGGGCGCCCTAGGGTTTCCCCTAGGGACCGGCGGCCACAAGGGGTGCGGCTAGGGTTGGGGTGCCCCCCCCCAAGGCGCCTTGCCTCCCAAGTAAAGGGGGCGGCGGCCCTAGGGGGTGCGCCCCACCTCCTGGCCGAATTGGGCTAGGGTTTGGGTGGCGCCAGCCCCTTAGTGGGCTGGTGAGCCCCCTCTCCTTGGTCCATGAGGCCACCCCCCCCAAATCTTGCCGGGCCCCCCGAAACCCCTTTCGGCACTCCGTCGATTCCCCGATACACCCCGGAACACTTCTGGACTTTGATACCCTTCGTCCTACATATCAATCTTCACCTCCGGACTATTCCGGAATTCCTTGTCACGTCCGGGATCTCATCCGTGACTCCAAACAACCTTTGGTCACCAACATAATAACTCGACTATACTTATATCGTCATCAAACATTAAGTGTGTAGACCCTGCGGGTTCGAGAACTATGCAGACTTGACCGAGACACTTCCACGACCAATAACCAATAGCGGGACCTGGATGTCCATATTGGTTCGTACATATTCTATGAAGATCTTTATCGGTTAAACCTCGATGTCAAGGATTCAGTCAATCCCGTACGCAGTTCCCTTTATTCATCGGTATGTTACTTGCCTGAGATTCGATCGTCTGTATCTCCATACATAGTTCAATCTCGTTACTGGCAAGTCTCTTTACTCGTTCCGTAATACAAGATCCTGCAGCTAACTCTTTAGTCACGTTCCTTGCAAGCTCATTATGAAGTTGTATTACCGAGTGGGCCCTGAGATACCTCTCCGTCATACAGAGTAACAAATCCCGGTCTTGATCCATGCCAACTCAACAGACACCCTCGGAGATACCTGTAGAGCATCTTTATAGTCATCCAGTTACTTTGCGACGTTTGATACACACAAGGTACTCTTCCGGTGTCAGTGAGTTGCATGATCTCATGGTCATAGGAACAGATACTTGACATGCAGAAAACGATAGCAATAAACTTGACACGATCATATGCTACGTTCATAGTTTGGGTCTTGTCCATCACATCATTCTCCTAATGATGTGATCCAGTTATCAAATGACAACTCATGTCTATGACCAAGAAACCATGGCCATCTTTGATCAACAAGCTAGTCCGGTAGAGGATCACTAGGGACATGTTGTTGTCTATGTACCCACACATGTATTTGAGTTTCCAATAAATACAATTATAGCATGGATAATAAACGATTGTCATGAACGAGGAAATATAATAATAACCACTTTATTATTGCCTCTAGGACATATTTCCAACACCATCTTCATCCAACACCTCTCACGGATTGATAAACCTTAGGTCATCCACTTGAGGGGAAATTCCTACTGTCCTACAAAACTCTGCACTTGGAGGCCCAACACGAGTCTACAAGAATAAAGTTGTGTAGGAGACATCAACATGATGTAGACAAAATAAGACAAGCAATATGTTTAGATCTCATCATTTTATCCTTAATGGTAACAATACAAATATGTGTCTTGTCCCCGTCTGTCATGAGTATATAGAGCACCGCAAGATTGAACCCATTACAATGCACCACTCCCGCTAAAGATAAATCAATCTAGTTGGCCAAACCAAACCAATAGATAGGAGAGAAATACGAAGCTATAACAATCATGCATAATAGAATTTAGTGAAGACTCAACTACTTTCAATCAATAATCCGATCATAAACCCACAATTCATCGGATCCCAACAAACACACCACAAATGAAGATTACATCGGATAGATCACTGCGAGAATCGCAGTGAACATGGTATTGAACATCAAATAGAGAGAAGAAGCCATCTAGGTACTAGCTATGGACCCGTAGGTCTGTGCTGGATTACTCATGCATCATTATGGAGGAAGCAAGGTTGATGTAGATGGCCTCCCTGGTCGATTCCCCCTCCGACAAATTACCGAAAAAGGTCTCTAGATGGCCTCCCGTCGGAACAGAGGCTTGTGGCGGCGGAAAAAGTGTTTCGGCTGGCTCTCTGTTGGTTTCCCTATTTTAGAGAATTTATGAAGGTGGAATTAGGTCAGACGGAGCCACGAGGGGCCCACAAGGCATCAGGTCGCGCCTACCCCCCTAGGCGCGCCCTGTTGCCTTGTCGTTTCCTCTTCTCGCTTACTGACTCCTCCCGAAGCTTCTTGGGTCTCTTTTGTAAAGAAAAAATCATCAAAAAGTTTCATAGCGTTTGGACTTGGTTTCGTACTGATTTGCTGGAAAAGCAAAAACGGGCAAAAAACAGCAACTCACACTAGCCACTGGGTTAATAGGTTAGTTCCCAAAAATGATATAAAATAGTATATTACTGCATATAAAGTATCCTAGATTGATAATATAATACCATGGAACAATCAAAAATTATAGATACGTTGGAGACATATCAGCATCCCCAAGCTTAATTCCTGCTCGTCCTCGAGTAGGTAAATGATAAAATAGAATTTTCGATGCGACATGCTACCCAACATGTAATATCTTTTAAGTATGATCATTGAGAAACAATGAACTAATTGATATGAAATAATAATATCCATAAAAATAAATAGCATAATCATTACTTTTCAAAATATATGATCCTTAAAGAGTGTTATTCCCTACTCATTTTATCATATCAAGCATGGCATGACTCCATCTTCACCGGATAAGTATAAATCATGAGCACCCCAGTGTCAAACCAGGCAATTGGATCGTACTTCTAATGCGCTTCAACATTTTCAACTTCACACAATACATGAGCGTGAACCATGGATATAACATATGGGTGGAATAGAATATGGTGGTAGATATCAAAAGTAGTCAAAGTGGAAACAAAGTCTCGCATCAACTAGGCGGATCAACGGGCTGTAGAGATGCCCATCAATCTATATCAAAGCGAGGAGTAGAGATTGCCATGCAATGGATGCACTAGAGCTATAAGTGTATGAAAGCTCAACGGAAGCTAAATGGGTGTGCATCCAACTTGCTTGCTCATGAAGACCTCGGGCATTCGAGGAAGCCCGCCATTGGAATATACAAGCCAAGTTGTATAATGAAAAGTTCCCACTAGCATATGAAAATGACAAACTCAGGAGATTCTCTATATGAAGAACATGGTGCCACTCTGAGGCACAAGTGTGGTAAATGGATAGTAACACTACCCATTCTCTCTTTTCTATCACATTTATTTCATGGTGGGCTTCTCTTTTTTGTCTTTGCCTCCCACATTTTTTTCCGTCCGGACTCTGATCGCGAATTGTGGGGTATTCATAGTCTCCATCATCCTTTCCTCACTGCGACAGTGCTCTAATAATGATGATCATCACACTTTTATTTACTTACAACTCAATTGTACAACTCAACATAAAACAATATGACTCTATATGAATGCCACTGGCAGTGTAACAGGATGTACAATGATACAACAAATCATGTAGACAATGATGAACGGTGACTTTTCCACAAATACCATGTCAGTTATATGATCATGTAAAGCAATATGATGATGAACACGCAAGTCATGTGACGAAACGGTGGAAGTTGCATGACAATATATCTCAGAATGGCTATGGAAATGCCATGATAGGTAGGTATGGTGCCTGTTTTCATGAAGACATAAGTGATAACCCACAAGTATAGGGGATCACAACAGTTTTCGAGGGTAGAGTATTCAACCCAAATTTATAGATTCGACACAAGGGGAGCCAAAGAATACTTGAGAGTATTAGCAGCCGAGTTGTCAATTCAACCACACCGGGAGATTAAATATCCGCGGCAAAGTAATCAGTAGCATAGTAGTATGATAGTTTGATAGCAGTAGTGATAGTAACAATAGTGGCAACAGTAGTAGCAGTAGTTTTGTAGGAGTGGGAACAGCAACAACAGTAATAGTAACTTAGCAAGAGCAATAAGGGAAAAGGAAGTAGGCACTGGATCGGTAACTCGTTGGATGATATTCATCATGTAACAGTCATAACCTAGGGCGATACAGAACTAGCTCACTTCATCAATGTAATGTAGGCATGTATTCCGTAAATAGTCATACGTGCTTATGGAAAAGAACTTGCATGGTATCTTTTGTCCTACCCTCCCGTGGCAGCGGGGTCCATAAGGAAACTAAGGGATATTAAGGTCCCCTTTTAATAGAGAACCGGAACAAAGCATTAACACATGGTGAATATATGAACTTCTCAAACTACGGTCATCACCGCGAAGTATCCCAAATATTGTCACTATGGGGTTGACGGATCATAACACGTAATAGGTGCATATGACTAGGCAAGATTGGATCAAGAACATAGATATAGAGATGATAACATAAACGGTTCAGATCTGAAATCATGGCACTCGGGCCCTAGTGACAAGCATTAGGCATAGCAAAGTCATAGCAGCATCAATCTCAAAACATAATGGGTACTAGTGATCAAGCCCTAACAAAACTCACTCGATTACATGATGAATCTCATCCAACTCCTCACCGACTAGCAAGCCTACGAAGGAATTACTCACTCTCGGTGGGGAGCATCATGGAATTGGCGATGGAGAAAGGTTGGTGATGACGAAGACCGAAGATTCCCCTCTCCAGAGCCCCAAACGGGCTCCAGATCTGGCCTCCCGATGAAGAACAAGAGGTGGCGGCGGCCCCGTATCATGAAACGCAATAATTCTTTCTTCTTTATTTTTTTCTCCGAATTTAGAAATTTATAGTGGCGGAGTTCGGGCAAGTGGGGCCACGAGGTGGGCACAACCCACCAGGGCTGGTGGGTGATGCTCACCCTGGCCCCCCTCTGCGGTGTATTTTGGCTCCAATAATTCTTATTTATTCTGAAATAAATCTCCAAAAAGTTTCGTTCCATTCTGAGAACTTTTATTTCAGCACAAAAACAACACCATGGTAGTTCTGCTGAAAACAGCGTCAATCCGGGTTAGTTCCATTCAAATCATGCAAATTAGAGTCAAAAACAAGGGCAAAAGAGTGAGGAAAAGTAGATATGTTGGAGACGTATCAACTCCCCCAAGCTTAAACCTTTGCTTGTCCTCAAGCAATTCTGTTGACAAACTGAAAGTGATAAAGAAAAACTTTTATGAACTCTTTTTGTTCTTGTTTACATATATATGCTTAAGTAGCACCCAGGTTTTCAGCAAAGATTATGACTAACCATGTCAACAATAACTCTTAGAAATTATATTTACTCATAACAATAACATAAGCAACTAGCGAGCAATAATAAGATATCTCAAGCGCCAACATTTTGTCAAAACAATCATGATACAAAATGACAATAGTGGTATCTCGCTAGCCCTTTCTGAGACCGCAAAACATAAATGCAGAGCACCTCCAAAGTTCAAGCAGCGACTAAACATTGTAATTCATGGTAGAAAAGATCCAGTCATGCTGCACCCAACATCAACTATACACAATGCATGTGGATGACAATAATGCTCTCAGGTCTGGTGCTTATTTGAGAAGGTGATGACTCAACATAAAAGTAAATAGATAGTCCATTCACAGAGGGAAGCATGGATTTGCAGCGGTGCTAGAGCTCAAAGTTTAAAATAGAGATAGATATAATTTTGAGAGGTACACCCTTCCTGTCAACGTCACGACCAACAGTTATCAATATCTTCCATGCTAAACAAATTAGCGGCGGTTCCCAAGCGATAAAAGTAAAGGTTTACTCCCCCTCCACCAACAATCACACTCCACGGCGAGCCGCATCCACGGGTACCATCCAAACCAACAACATTCCTGGGGGAGTTTTGTTTAATTATTTTTGATTTTTGATTTCAGGACTGGGAATCCCTATTACCGCCCCTCTCGTGTAAGGACAAGTGAATAAACACTCGTCATGAGAATAACCCGCTTAGCATGGAAGATACTGACCGCCCCCTGTCGCTTCATGAGCGGTCCAGGCACACAAAACAGATGTTCATTTGAATTTTTAGAGGTGGCACATGCAAATTTACTTTGGAACGGCAGGGTAATACCGCATATAGGTAGATATGGTGGACTCATCTAGCATAACTTGGTTTAAGGGTTTTGATGCACAAGCAGTATTTCCGCTTAGTACATGCGAATGCTAGCAAATAGATTGAGAAGCGGTCAGCTAGAGAGCGAAGACGGTCATGAACATGCATTACATATAATCAACATTGAATACTAGCATGAGTAGGATATGGACACCATGAACATAAATATCATGAAGGCTATGTTGGTTTTGATTCAACTACATGCGTGAACATGTACCAAGTCAAGCCACTTGAAACATTCAGAGGAGGATACCATATCATCATACCACATCACAACCATTTTAATGCATGTTGACACCCAAGATAAATCATTATCCACTCCTAACTACTTAAGCATGGCATGAACAACTATAATCTCTAATGGTCATTGCAAACATGTTTGATCATAATGAGCTGAATCAAGGGATACTAGGTTAAACATATTTACAAAAACAAAAACAAGTTGAGTTCATACCCGCTTTTCTCTGCCACAGTCAATTCATCAAATATCATCATTATTGCCTTTCACTTGCACGATCGAACGATAAGAAGATAATAATAGTGCAAGAGTGCCGTGGACTAAGCTAGAATCTACAAACATTTTATTCAAAAGGAGAAGACAAAGTAACATGGGCTCTTTGTTAGATAAACGATAATGCAGATGAGAACCACTCAACAATTTGATTGTGGTGTTCCCCTCGGAACGACTCAAGTAAACAGACAAGAATTTCAGAGAAACACATTGAAATATTTTTGAGTTTTTTGTTTTTTCATGAAGAAAGCAAAAAGAAGAAAAACAAAAATGAGAAAAACTATTTACACTGGAAAGCTCCCAACAAGTAAAAGAAGCGAGAAATATTTTTGGGTTTTCTTTTGATGCTACAATCAAACTAAGCTAGAAAGAAAAGCTAAAAAGAAGTAGGAAATATTTTTGGGTTTTCTCAAAGTTTTTCAAACACACATGAAGAAAGTGAAAAAACAAATCAAGCATGGATATTAGAATGAAAGAGTGTGAACACCGACAACTGGAATGAAATGTGTGAACATGAATGTAATGTCGGTGGAAATACGTACTCCCCCAAGCTTAGGCTTTTGGCCTAGGTTGGTAATCACCATCCGTATGAATAATAATCTGGGCGATGGCTCATTGAAAACCTTAGAGCAGACTCTGCGTCCCTCCTGGCAGCTTCAACCTCCGCATTGTACGCATAGGCTTCGCTCTCAACAACATAATATCTTCCCCTAGTGTGAAAATCAAAGAGAGCAGGAGCAGGCAAAGCAACAGGCGCAACGGGTTTCTTATAAAATCTCAAGTTATAGGTATAGTTGGTGGCCGTGCCCGTAAGGAACTTATGACGCTTCATGGCATCAAAGTCTAAATACTGAGTGGGTAGGATGGGGCCATTAGGCCATGGTGAAACATTTAGTCTCTCAGCTACACAGGAGGCATAGATTCCTCCATAAAAATTACCACTTGCAGCATTAAGCTGCAACCTCCGTGCAACAATTGCACCAAGATTATAATCCTTATTCCCAGTTATGGCAGTGTGTAGAATACTCAAATCATGAGCACACAGTGTGCTACAATCTTGTTTGCCTACAACACATTTACCGTTAAAGAGCGCAAAATATTGTAGTGATGGAAAATGGATACTTTTAATTCTCCCTTGTGTAACCCCCTATCTTCGCCAAAGCAAAGATTAACTAAAAATGACTCATACTCAGATTTTGTTGGTTCATCGAGGGAACCCTCGAATGGAAGTTTGCATGCATCGCTAAACATTTCTAACGGCATGGTAAAGGAATGATCGTACAGGTTAAACGAAACTCTAGACTCACGAGGAAAATATTTAAATTTCTTTGTGAAGGTTTTCGTGAGCTCGAGGTGTTGGGGGCACTTATCTGCGATGAAGGAGGCAAGCTCTGTGTTGTGAAGAAATTGATCAAATTGCTCCTTAATACCTGCACCTTCCATGAAATCGTCGCAAGGCCACAAGCATGATTTGGTGGCGGCATCTCGCATCGAGCTTTTGCTTGGTTCAACATAAGACTGTCGAGCTGAGCTTCCACTTGATGAGGCTCCCGAGGATCTCCTCCTCGAAGAACTCCTAAAGAATTGCATTTTTATTCCTATAAAAATTCTGAAAAAATTTATTCCACAAAAATTTTGTCAACAAAACTTTGTAAGATTGTTAGCAACTACTCCTAAGAATGCGTAGAGGCCATATTGAGCATTCAAACTACTTAGAACTCTAAGAATTCAACATGCAAGCTCATCTACAATAGCACCAAGAGTAGCTAATTACTCTAAAAACAACCCACTAAAACAAAAACTAATTGGAGCAATGGAGGAGTCACATACCAAGCATCACTCCCTCCAAACAGTTTCGAAAACGGAACTTCGAGCAAAGAGATCGAAATCCGCGGGTTTGAGAGCAAGAACACGAAAATGGTGGCTGTGGTGATTTTTTGCTAGAGGTAGGTGGTGATGTGGGCTAAAGAGATAAGTGAGGGGGCCCACGTGGGGGCCACAACCCACCAGGGCACGCCTTGGTGTCTTGTGGGCACTAGGTGCACCCCCCTCTGGTGTTATTTGCACCAAAAATTCATAAATAATCAGAAAAAAATCGTGTTAAATTTTCAGGGCATTCTGAGAATTTTTATTTTTGGGTCATTTTTTATTTCACGGAGAAAACAGAAAACAGGATAATCATGGCATTTTATTTTATTTAACTAACTAAAACAGAAAATGAAAGGTGGGAGCAGAGAGTTGTGCTTACTAAATTCCTCAACTTCATACCTCTCAAAACTGATCCATTAATAAGGTTGATCAAGTCTTATTAACAACCACTTCCGATTAGCATGAAACCGAAAAACTTTCGTAAAACACTAAGTTACCTCAATGGGTATGTGCATATACCCAACAATAAGTATATCATATTTCTTTTTGGTAGTAGGTAGAGGTAATTGAAAACTTCCAATAGTGATGGTCGGAGATTCTTCAATAACATTTATACCATTCACTTGGAATTTTTCTTCGGAAAGTGCACCGTGTGCTCATTACCATTAATATGAAAAGTGACTTTGCTTTTATTGCAATCAATAACAACCCCTGCAGTATTCAAAAAGGGTCTACCAAGGATAATCGACATGTTGTCGTCCTCGGGCATCTCAAGAATAACAAAGTCCGTTAAGATAGTAACATTTGCAACAACAACGGGTACCTCACAAATACCGATAGGTATGGCCATTGATTTGTCAGCCATTTGCAATGATATCTCAGTAGGTGTGAGTTTATTCAAATCAAGTCTTTTGTATAAGGAGAAGGGCATAACACTAACACCGGCTCCCAAACCACACAAAGCAGTTTTGACAAAGTTTGTTTTAATGGAGCAAGGTATAGTTGGTATTCCAGGATCCCCAAGTTTTTTAGGTACTCCATCCTTAAAAGAATAATTAGCAAGCATGGTGGAGATTTCAGCTTCCCGTATCTTTCTTTTATTCGTGATGATGTCTTTCATATACTTCGCATAGGTGGCCATCTTTAGGATATCAGTTAAACGGGTACGCAAAAAGAGTGGCCTAATCATTTCAGCAAAGCGCTCAAATTCTTCATCATCCTTTTTCATAGATGGCTTAGGTGGAAATGGCATGGGTTTTTGAACCCATGGCTCTCTTTCTTTACCATGTTTCCTAGCAACAAAGTCTCTTTTATCATACCGTTTATTTTTAGGTTGTGGGTTATCAAGATCAGGAGCAGGCTCTATTTCAACATCATTATCTGGTTCTACATCATTACTAGGTTGAGCATCATCATTATCATTTTCATTATCACTAGGTGAATGTTCATTACCAGACTGAGTTTCAGCATCAGAAATAGAGACATCATTATTATCAGGAGATTTTTGTGTCTCAGGTTTACTAGAGGTACGCAAAGTCCTATTATTTTTCCTTTTCTTTTTCTTCTTAGAAGGACTAGGTGCATCATGATTAATTTTCTGAGAATCTTGTTCAATTCTTTTAGGATGACCCTAAGGATAAAGTGGTTCTTGGGTCGTTCTACCTCCTCTAGTTACTACTCTAGCAGCAAAATCATGCATATTATTATTCATTTCATCAAGCAATTCTTTTTGAGACTTAGCAACTTGTTCTAACTGAGTTTGAACCATAGAGGCATGCTTTCCTACACCTCTAACAACATTACTGATTCTAAATAGCAAGTCACTCAAGCGAGCAATCATATCAGAATTATATTTCAATTGTTTCAGAACATGGACATTGAAATGATCTTGCTTCATAATATAGTTTTCAAACTCATATAAGCATTGACTAGGGTGTTTATTGTGAGGGATGTCACTTTCATTGAACTTTAATAAAGAATTTACCTCTACCACCTGTGGAGGTGGTGGTGTGTCAAGGCCATGTATTTCTTCAATAGGGGGCAAATTCTTAACATCCTCAGCTTTAATACCTTTTTCCTTCATAGATTTCTTTGCCTCTTGCATATCTTCAGGACTGATAAATAAGATACCCCTCTTCTTCGGAGTGGGTTTAGGTGGTGGTTCGGGAAGAGTCCAATCATCATAATTCTTCAATATGTTATTCAATAATTCCTCAGCTTGTTCAACAGTTCGTTCCCTGAAAACACAACCAGCACAACTATCTAGGAAGTCCCTAGAAGCATCAGTTAGTCCATTATAAAAGATATCAAGTATTTCATTTTTCTTGAGAGGATGATCAGGCAAAGCATTAAGCAATTGGAGAAGCCTCCCCCTATCTTGTGGGAGACTCTCTTCTTCAATTCGCACAAAGTTAAATATCTCCTGTAAGGCAGCTTGTTTCTTGTGAGCAGGAAAATATTTTTCAGAAAAGTAGTAGATCATATCCTGGGGACTACGCACACAACCAGGAGCAAGAGTATTGTACCATGTCTTAGCATCACCCTTTAATGAGAACGGAAATAACTTAAGGATATAATAGTAGAAAATCTTCTCATCATGAGCAAAGAGGGTGGCTATATCATTCAGCTTAGTAAGGTGTGCCACTACAGTTTCAGTTTCATAGCCATGGAAAGGATCAGATTCAACCAAAGTAATTAACTCTGGGTCGACAGAGAATTCATAATTCTTATCGGTAACAAAGATAGGTGAAGTAGCAAACTTAGGTTCACATTTCGTTCTAGCATTTGAAGTCTTTTCTTTATACTTGCATAGTAATTTCTTAAGATCGTCTCTATCCTTGCAAGATAGAATTTCTCTAGTTATCTCCTTGTCCATAACATAACCTTCAGGTATTTTAGGCATTTCAAACTTAGGATTGCTAGGACTAATAGGAGTTTCATAGTCATCATCAGTTTCATAAGCTTTATCAGTTTCAGCAATCTCATCAGTTTCAGCAGTTTCATTTTCTTTAGCTCTAGCAATTTGTTCATCAAGAAATTCTCCTAGCGGCACATTATCATCAAGAATGGTACAAGAATCATAAATAGCATAATTCATAGCAAAGGTAGCATCATCAATAACTTGCGACATATCAGGATTACTAGCATGTGGTGGTGTTGCAAGCTTACTCATAACAGAAGGTGAAAGTGCAGAGTGTGATGGCAGTTCCTTACCTCCCCTCGTAGTAGAGGAAAAAATCTTAGTCTTAGTATCCTTCAGATTCATCATAGTGATAGATTGATATAAATCCCAAGTGACTCAAAAAATATTGCTATGCTCCCCGGCAACGACGCCAGAAAAAGGTCTTGATAACCCACAAGTATAGGGGATCGCAACAGTTTTCGAGGGTAGAGTATTCAACCCAAATTTATAGATTCGACATAAGGGGAGCCAAAGAATACTTGAGAGGATTAGCAGTTGAGTTTTCAATTCAACTACACCTGGAGATTAAATATCTGTGGCAAAGTAATCAGTAGCACAGTAGTATGATAGTTTGATAGCAGTAGTGACAGTAACAATAGCGGTAATAGTAGTAGCAGTAGTTTTGTAGCAGTGGGAACAGCAGCAGCAGTAATAGTAACTTAGCAAGAGCAATAATGGAAAAGGTCGTAGGCACTGGATCGGTAACTCGTTGGATGATATTCGTCATGTAACAGTCATAACCTAGGGCGATACAGAACTAGCTCAGTTCATCAATGTAATGTAGGCATGTATTCCGTAAATAGTCATACGTGCTTATGGAAAAGAACTTGCATGACATCTTTTGTCCTACCCTCCCGTGGCAGCGGGGTCCATAAGGAAACTAAGGGATATTAAGGCCTCCTTTTAATAGAGAACCGGAACAAAGCATTAAAACATGGTGAATACATGAACTCCTCAAACTACGGTCATCATTGCGAAGTATCCCAAATATTGTCACTATGGGGTTGACGGATCATAACACGTAATAGGTGCATATGGCTAGGCAAGATAGGATCAAGAACATAGATATAGAGATGATAACATAAACGGCTCAGATCTGAAATCATGGCACTCAGGCCCTAGTGACAAGCATTAGGCATAGCAAAGTCATAGCAACATCAATCTCAGAACATAATGGGTACTAATGATCAAGCCCTATCAAAACTAACTCGATTACATGATGAATCTCATCCAACTCCTCACCGACCAGCAAGCCTATGAAGGAATTACTCACTCCCGGTGGGGAGCATCATGGAATTGGCAATGGAGAAAGGTTGGTGATGACGAAGACCGAAGATTCCCCTCTCCGGAGCCCCAAACGGGCTCCAGATCTGGCCTCCCGATGAAGAACAGGATGTGGCGGCGGCTCTGTGTCGTGAAATGCGATAATTCTTTCTTCTTTATTTTTTTCTCCGAATTTAGGAATTTAGAGTGGCGGAGTTAGGGCAAGTGGGGCCACGAGGTGGGAACAACCCACCGGGGCGCGCCCAGCGGGCCTGGCGCGCCATCGTGGGTGATGCTCACCCTGCCCCCCTCTGCGATGTATTTTGGCTCCAATAATTCTTATTTATTCTGAAATAAATCTCCAAAAAGTTTCGTTCCATTCTGAGAACTTTGATTTCTGCACAAAAACAACACCATGGTAGTTCTACTGAAAACAACGTCAGTCCGAGTTAGTTCCATTCAAATCATGCAAATTAGAGTCCAAAACAAGGGAAAAAGAGTGAGGAAAAGTAGATACGTTGGAGACGTATCAATAAGGAGGCTTATGTGTGATAGAGTGTATCATATCACGGGGTTTGGATGCACCGGCGAAAGTTGCAAAGACTCTCGAGGTGAGAATGGGCAATGCACGGTACCGAAGAGGCTAGCAAATTATGGAAAGGTGAGAGTGCGTTTATCTGTGAATTCACATTAGTCATAAAGAACTCATATACTTATTGTAAATCCTTATTATCTCTCTCAAAGCAAAGTACTAACGCATACCCCTAGGGAGGAGGTTGGTAGGAGTTAACCATCGCGCGCCCCCAATTCGAACAACACGATAGGATTTCATTCAGACATAAAAATTCCCACACATCATCACCATGCCGTAGTTAATACTTAGATGAATAAAAAATATCAAGCTTTAAATACTGATATTTCAACTAACAAATGATCATGTACTCATACCCTTCCATATTACCACATCAATATAATCAACTCATGTTTCTTCTTTAGTGAGCTACATGAAAGTTTTCATTATATCCCCCTTGAATACCCATCCTTTTTGGACTAGCATTATAACTTGTGCCCATTACCATTCCTATTTCTTATATACTCTCAAATTATTTAAATGAAGCATGAGAGTTCAATTATTTCTACAACATCTGAACGCCGCCGTGCTCTAAAAACATATAATGAAGCACTAGAGCAACTGCCTAGCTCAAAAGATATAAGTGAAGCATATAGAGTATTCTAACAAATTATGATAACCACGTGTCTCTCTCAAATATGTGTATCCAGCAAACAATGATTGTGTCAAATCAAAAGAAAAGTAAAATATAACACACGACGCTCCAAGAAAAACACATATCACGAATAAAAATATAGCTCTAAGTGACATACCGATAGATTGGAGACTAAAGAGGGATGCCTTCCGGAGCATCCCCAAGCTTAGACGCTTGGGTATTCCCTGAATATTACCTTGTTGTGCCTTGGGCATCCCCAAGCTTAGGGTCTTGCCGCTCCTTATTCCTTCATCCATCATTGTCTCACCCAAAACTTGAAAACTTCAGCACACAAAACTCAACAAAACCTCATGAGATCCGTTACTATAATAGACATATCAAATAGTTTAGGTACTGTTTTAAATTGATTAATATTTCATTATTGCATAATAGGTTTTGTATTCTAACTTTTCCATGGATTATACCCCCCCCCCCGATACAGTCCATAACATCATCAAAACAAGCAAACTATGCAAGCAAAAACAGAATATGTCTAAAACAGAACAGTGTGTAATGATCTATACTAAAACCATACTTATGTAATTCCGAAAATCCAGGGAAATTTTTATACCAATAATTTTTTTTAAATTCATATCAAAAATACGTTCCAGTAAAATCAAAGAAATTCTGCACTGAACGTAAAAGTTTCTGTTTTTGCACCGTATCAATTGTACTATCTTCCAAATCATCCCAAAGCCTTCACTTGCCACAAACACTAATTTAAACATAAAAACACAATCATTACAGTAGCAGTAATCATGTCAACACACCAAAATAGAAAGTAAAATAAAAATTTAAAGATAATTATTGGGTTGACTCCCAACAAGCGCTATTGTTTTATGCCCCTAGCTAGGCATAATGCATAGTATCAAGTATTGTCATCCTTCAAATTGGTTCCATAGGTGGCCCTCATAATAGATTCATAAGGAGGTTTAATTATCTATCTAGGGAAGTGTTCCATACCTTTCTTTAATGGTAATTGGAATCTTATATTACCTACTTTCATGTCAATAATAGAACCTATAGTTCATAGGAAAGGACTACTAAGTATAATAGGACAGGACGGATTGCATTCAATATCAAGCACAATAAAATTCACGGGTACATAATTTCTATTACCAAAAATAAGTACATCATTTATTCTACCCAATAGTTTCTTAATAGTGGAATCCGCTAAATGCAAGTTAAGGGAACATTCATTTATATCGATGAGACCTAGCACATCACATAAAGATTTTGGTATTGTGGAAACGCTAGCACCAAGTTCACACAAAGCATTGAATTCATAATATTTAACCTTATTTTTAAGGGTTTTTTACGTCAGTGCCCCTGGTTCCTTAGTTGTACTCATCCATCCCCACGCTTTAGCGATTGCTCACTTTTCCCCATTCTCTTGTCCGAAACCCTCACGAATGGTCACAACGGAGGATGCCGTCAGGTCAATTGCTTGACCGTCAACTCTGATGAGTGGGGCCGCACTGGACTGCGTCGCCCGTTGGACCTGACGAGTGAGTTCGTCCTGCCCCATTTTCGGCCACACGGACGCCGAACGGATGTGCATGCACTTTCTCCTCGTCCGCCTCGAGGACGCGTGGCGGCCTTGCAACTACACCCACATCCAAAAGTAAATGTGCACGCGAGGCGGGCCCCGGTCGAAAGCCACCCATTTTCTGGTCATCATCCTTCTTTAAATGGAAACCTATGGACCGGCCAGTCCATAGGAGCTTTCACCCTTCCAGAGCCAAGCCTGCCCCCTCCACCGCCGGCAGGATCTACAAAGCCTAGCCCGCCGCCGACAAAACCCTAGCCAGTAGCCACCATGGGCATATTCTCAGGGGCCTGCTCGAGCTCCGGCAAGAAGAAGTGCAAGGCCCCCTCCATGCCTTGGCGCGCGCTATCCCCGCCATCGTCTTCCCGTCCGCCTCGGCAGCGGATTAGCGTCCCAGTGCACCAGGCGAGGTGGCACTAGGAGCACCGCATCCCTCTCCCCTACCCCGACGTGATCCTGCCACAAGACTAGCACTTGGATCCGGACAGGATCCCAGTGCCGGCGGTGCCACGGTCGGCGCGAGTGCATGCAGAGGAGGTGAGGCACCGGCGGCAGCAGCTCACGCCTCAATAGCGGCTCAACCCGGCCTACGCTGTAGACTCTCCCAATTGGGAGGTCTGGTTTGCGTTTGAGCACGAGGAGCAGCGCCGGCGTGGCAGCCGCGACGTGCGAGCTGGCACCGCGCCGCCCCTCATCGTGCGCGCTGAGGACCAGGAGGTGGAGGCCGCATACCAGGAGGCGCTGGCAGCTGCCCTCCGTGAAAGAGAGGCGCAAGGAGGAGGAGGAGGCGGTGATACGTCTCCAACGTATCTATAATTGTTGATTGTTCCATGCTATTATATTATCTGTTTTGGATGTTTTATATGCATTAATATGCTATTTTATATTATTTTTGGGACTAACCTATTAACCTAGTGCCTAGTGCCAGTTTCTGTTTTTTCCTTGTTTTTGAGTATTGCAGATAAGGAATATTAAACGGAGTCCAAACGGAATAAAACGTTCGGGATGATTTTTCATGGACCAGAAGAAACCTACCAAACTTGGAGATGAAGGCAGGAGACCTGCCGGGAGATCACAAGCCTGCAGGGCGCGCCCTAGGGGGGGGCGCCCCCTGGCTTGTGACCCCACAGCAGGTCCTCCAACCCTAATCTTCGGCCTATAAATTCCCAAATATTCCCCCAATACCAAAAAGAGCCACGAAAAAACTTTTCCGCCGCTGGAAGCCTTGTTCCCGTGAGATCCCATCTTGGAGCCTTTTCCGGTAATCTGCCGGAGGGGGATTCGATCACGGAGGGCATCTACATCAACTCCATTGCCCCTCCGATGATGCGTGAGTAGTTCATCTCAGACCTTCGGGTCCATAGCTAGTAGCTAGATGGCTTCTTCTCTCTCTATGTTCTTCAATACCATGTTCTTCATGATCTTCATGGAGATCTATCCGATATAATAGTCTTTTGCGGTGTGTTTGTCGAGATCCGATGAATTGTGGGTTTATGATCAGATTATCTATGAATATTATTTGAATCTCCTCTGAATTTTCATATGCATGATTTCATATGTTTTCAAGTCTCTTCAAGTTATTGGTTTGGTTTGGCCAACTAGATTGGTAATTCTTGCAATGGGAGAAGTGCTTAGTTTTGGGTTCAATCTTGCGGTGTCCTCACCCAGTGACAAAGTAGGGGTAGCGAGGCACGTATTTGTATTGTTGCCATCAAGGGTAAAAAGATGGGGTTTTCATCATATTGCTTGAGTTTATCCCTCTACATCATGTCATCTTACTTAATGCGTTACTCTGTTCTTCATGAACTTAATACTCTAGATGCTGGCAGGAGTCGGTCGATGTTTGGAGTAATAGTAGTAGATGCAGAATCGTTTCGGTCTACTTGACACGGACGTGATGCCTATATGCATAATCATTGTCTTGGATATCGTCATAACTATGCGCTTTTCTATCAATTGCTCGACAGTAATTTGTTCACCCACCGTATTATTTTCCTTCAAGAGAGAAGCCTCTAGTGAAACCTATGGCCCCCGGGTCTATTTTCCATATTATATTTGCAGATCTATAAACCAAAAATACCAAAAATACTTTGCTGCAATCTTTTTACTTTTGTTTTACTTTTCGTTTTAGTAATCTTTTATATCTATCTCTATCAGATCTCATCCTTGCAAGTAACCGTGAAGGGATTGACAACCCCTTTATAGCATTGGGTGCAAGTGTTTGATTGTTTGTGTAGGGTCGAAGATTGGGGACTTGCTTGTATCTCCTACTGGATTGATACCTTGGTTCTCAACAACTGAGGGAAATACTTATCTACTTTGCTGCAACACCCTTTCCTCTTCAAGGGAAAACCAACGCAAGCTCAAGAAATAGCAAGAAGGATTTCTGGCGCCGTTGCCGGGGAGATCTACATCAAGCCTACCAAGTACCCATCACAAACTCATCTGTTGCATTTACATTATTTGCCATTTGCCTCTCGTTTTCCTCTCCCCCACTTCTAAAACGATTTTCAGAATAACCCAAAAAGATTTGCCTTTTTATTCGCCTTTTTTCCGTTCGTCTTTTCGTTTGCTTTTTGTTTGCTTGTGTGCTAGATTGCTTGCTTTGTCACTATGACTCAAGAGAATACCAAGTTGTGTGACTTCTCCAATACTAATATTAATGATTTTATTAGTACTCCGATTGATCCCGCCACTAGTGCGGAATCTTATGAAATTAATGCCGCTTTACTTAATCTTGTTATGAAAGAGCAATTTTCCGGCCTTCCTAGTGAAGATGCCGCATTACATCTAAATACTTTCGTTGAGTTGTGTGATATGCAAAAGAAGAAAGATGTGGATACTGATATTGTTAAATTGAATCTATTTCCGTTCTCACTACGAGATCGTGCTAAAACTTGGTTTTCATCTTTGCCTAAAAATAGTATTGATTCATGGAATAAGTGTAAAGATGCTTTTATTTCCAAGTACTTTCCGCCCGCTAAGATCATCTCCCTTAGGAACGATATAATGAATTTTAAGCAACTTGATCATGAGCATGTTGCACAATCTTGGGAGAGGATGAAATTAATGATTAGAAATTGCCCCGCACATGGTTTGAGTTTATGGATGATTATACAATTTTTTTATGCGGGATTGAATTTTGCTTCTAGAAATCTTTTAGATTCCGCCGCGGGTGGTACTTTTATGGAAATTACATTAGGAGAAGCTACTAAACTCCTAGATAATATTATGGCAAATTACTCTCAATGGCATACCGAAAGATGTCCTACTAGCAAAAAAGTGCATGCTATTGAAGAAATAAACACTTTGAGTGAAAAGATGGATGAATTAATGAAATTGTTTGCTAGTAAGAGTGCTCCTATTGATCCTAATGATATGCCTTTGTCTTCCTTGATTGGAAATAATAATGAATATATGGATGTGAATTTTGTTGGTAGGAACAATTTTGGTAATAACGCGTATAGAGGTAATTTCAACCCTAGGCCGTTTCCTAGTAGTTCCTCTAATAATTATGGTAATTCCTACAACAATTTTTATGGAAATTATAATAAGATGCCCTCTGATCTTGAGAATAATATTAAAGAATTTATTAGTTTGCAAAAGGTTTTCAATGCTACGATTGAAGAAAAACTGCTAAAGATTGATGATATGGCTAGGAACGTTGATAGAATTTCACTTGAGATTGATTCTTTGATAATTATATCTACTCCACCCAAGAGTGATATTAATGAGTCTTTAAAAGCTATGAGAACTTCGATTGATGAGTGTAAGGAAAGAATCGCTAGAATGCGTGCTAAGCGTGAATGGCTTGAAAAGGTGTGTTCTCGTGATAATAATGATGAAGATCTTAAAGTGATTGATGTATATCCTATTGAATCTTTGTTTTATAATACAAATCTTGATAAAGATGGGACTGGAGATAAGTCAACTTTAGTTAATAGTCGTCCTAATGATTCGGAGTTTATAGATCTTAATGCTAAGATTGATAAAAGTGGGATTGAAGAGGTCAAAACTTTAAATAGCAATGAACCCACTCTTTTGGATTTCAAGGACTTTAATTATGATAGTTGTTCTTTGATTGATTGTATTTCCTTGTTGCAATCCATGTTGAATTCTCCGCATGCTTATAATCAAAATAAAGCTTTTACTAAACATATTGTTGATGCTATGATGAAATCTTTTGAAGAAAAACTTGAGTTGGAAGTTTCTATACCTAGAAAGCTTTATGATGAGTGGGAACCTACTATTAAGATTAAAATTAAATATTATGAGTGCCATGCTTTGTGTGATTTGGGTGCTAGCGTTTCCACGATTCCGAAAACTCTATGTGATGTGCTAGGTTTCCATGATCTTGATGATTGCTCTTTAAATTTGCATCTAGCGGATTCCACTATTAAGAAACCTATGGGATGGATTAATGATGTTCTTTTTGTTGCAAATAGGAATTATGTGCCCGTAGATTTCATTGTTCTTGATATAGATTGCAATCCTACATGTCCTATTATTCTTGGTAGACCTTTCCTTAGAACGATTGGTGCAATTATTGATATGAAAGAAGGAAACATTAGATTCCAATTTCCGTTAAGGAAAGGCATGTAACACTTTCCTAGAAAGAAAATTAAATTACCTTATGAATCTATTATGAGATCTACTTATGGATTGCATACCAAATATGACAATACCTAGATCTATTGCGTTATGCCTAGCTAGGGGCGTTAACAATAGCGCTTGTTGGGAGGCAACCCAATTTTATGTTTTTTTAGTTTGTTTTTGTTTCTGTTTTTGAGTGATTTACACATTATTACCTCTGTAGTAATTGTGTTTTATTGTTTTAATTAGTGTTTGAGCCAAGTAAGACCTTTGGGATGGTCTACGGTGATTGTTGATTTGATTCTAATGAAAAGCAGAAACTTTTGCGCTCAGTCCAGGAATTTTATAAATTCACTAGGGCGTCGAATGAGTCTGAATTTCTTACACAAGATTTATATACAAATTTCCCATATTGTCCTAATTTTTTCAGAATTTTGGGAGTTACAGAAGTATTAGAAGTATATAAATTGCTACAGACTGTTCTGTTTTTCACAGATTCTGTTTTCTTTGTGTTGTTTGCTTATTTTGATGTATCTATGGGTTGTATCGGGGGGTATGAACCATGGAGAAGTTAGAATACAGTACATATTACACCAATATAAATAAAGAATGAGTTCACAACAGTACCTAAAGTGGTGATTTATTTTTCTTATACTAACGGATCTCACGAATTTTCTGTTGAGTTTTGTGTTGTGAAGTTTTCAAGTTTTGGGTAAAGATTTGATGGACTATGGAATAAGGAGTGGCACGAGCCTAAGCTTGGGGATGCCCAAGGAACCCCAAGCCATATTCAAGGATACCAAAGAGCCTAAGCTTGGGGATGCCCCGGAAGGCATCCCTTCTTTCGTCTTAAATCCATCGGTAAATTTACTTGAGGCTATATTTTTATTCACCACATGATAGGTGTTTTGCTTGGAGCGTCTTGTATGATATGAGTCTTTGCTTTTTAGTTTTCCACAATCATCCTTGCTGCACACATCTTTTGAGAGGGACACGCATTAATCGTGAATTTATTAGAATACTCTATGTGCTTCACTTGTATCTTTTGAGCTAGGCAATGTTGCTCTAGTGCTTCACTTATATCTTTTTAGAGCACGGTGGTGTTTTATTTTATAGAAATAATTGAACTCTCGTACCTCACTTATATTATTTTGAGTGTCTTTAAAAAGCATGGTAATTGGTTTAGGTTATGAATTTAGTACTAATATAATGGGCATCCAAGAGGGATATAATAAAAACTTTCATATAAATTGCATTGAATACTATGAGAAGTTTGATTCCTTGCATATAGTTTTGAGATATAAAGATGGTGATATTAGAGTCATACTAGTGAGTAATTGTGGATTGGTAGAAATACTTGTGTTAAAGTTTGTGATTCCCGTAGCATGCACGTATGGTGAACCGTTATGTAACGAAGTTGGAGCATGATTTGTTTAATGATTGTCATCCTTTGTGTGAGGGTCGGGAGTGCGCGATGGTTAACTCCTACCAACCTATGCCCTAGGAGCATGCGTGTAATACTTTGCTTCGATAACTAATAGACTTTTTCAATAAGTATGTGAGTTCTTTAGGACTAATGTTGAGTCTATGGATTATACGCACTCTCACCCTTCCACCATTGCTAGCCTCTCTAGTACCGCGCAACTTTCGCCGGTGCATTAAACCCTCCATATACCCTTCCTCAAAACAGCCACCATACCTACCTATTATGGCATTTCCATAGCCATTCCGAGATATATTGCCATGCAACTTCCACCGTTCTGTTTATTATGACATGCACCATCATTTTCATATTGCTTTGCATGATCGTAAGATAGCTAGCATGATGTTTTCATGGCTTGTCCGTTTTTTGATGTCATTTGCTACGCTAGATCGTTGCACATCCCGCAACACCACCGGAGGCATTCATATAGAGTCATATTTTGTTCTAGGTATCGAGTTGTAATTCTAGAGTTGTAAGTAAATAAAAGTGTGATGATCATCATTATTAGAGCATTGTCCCATGAGAGAAAAGGATGATGGAAGCTATGATTCCCTCACAAGTTGGGATGAGTCTCCGGACTTTACAAATAATAAAAGAGGCCAATGAAGCCGAAATAAAAAAAAGAGGCCAAAGATGCCCACCAAAATAAAAAAAATGATAGAAAGAGAGAAGGGACAATGCTACTATCTTTTTTTTTCCACACTTGTGCTTCAAAGTAGCACCATGATCTTCATGATAGAGAGTCTCCTATTTTGTCACTTTCATATAGCTAGTGGAAAATTTTCATTATAATGCACACCCACTTAGTTTCTTTTTGAGCTTTCATACACTTATAGCTCTAGTGCATTCGTTGCATGGCAATCTCTACTCACTCACATTGATATCTATTAATGGGCATCTCCATAGCCCGTTTATACGCCTAGTTGATGTGAGACTATCCTCTACTTTTCCTCACAACCTCCACCATATTCTATTCCACCTATAGTGCTATATCCATGGCTCACGCTCATGTATTGCGTGAAAGTTGAAAAGGTTTGAGAACATAAAAGGTGTAAAACAATTGCTTGACTTGTCATCAGGGTTGTGCATGATTTAAATATTTGTGTGGGGAAGATGGAGCATAGCCAGACCATATGATTTTGTAGGGATAACTTTCTTTGGCCATGTTATTTTGAAAGGACACAATTGCCTTGTTAGTATGCTTGAAGTATTACTGTTTTTATGTCAATATTAAGCTTTTGTTTTGAATCTTATGGATCTGAACATTCATGCCACAATAAATAATATTACATGGATAAATATGTTAGGTAGCATTCCACATCAAAAATTCTGTTTTTATCATTAACCTACTCGAGGACGAGCAGGAATTAAGCTTGGGGATGCTTGATACGTCTCCAACGTATCTATAATTTTTGATTGTTCCATGCTATTATATTATCTATTTTCGATATTTTATATGCATTAATATGCTATTTTATATTATTTTTGGGACTAACCTATTAACCTAGTGCCTAGTGCCAGTTTCTGTTTTTTCCTTGTTTTTGAGTATTGCAGATAAGGAATAATAAACGGAGTCCAAACGGAATAAAACCTTCGGGATGATTTTTCTTGGACCAGAAGAAACCTACCAGACTTGGAGATGAAGGCAGGAGACCTGCCGGGAGATCACAAGCCTGCAGGGCGTGCCCTAGGAGGGGGGCGCCCCCTGGCTTGTGCCCCCCCCCGCAGGTCCTCCAACCCTAATCTTCGGCCTATAAATTCCCAAATATTCCCCCAATACCAAAAAGAGCCACGAAAATACTTTTCCGCCGCCGGAAGCCTCTGTTCCCGTGAGATCCCATCTTGGAGCCTTTTCCGGTAATCTGCCGGAGGGGGATTCGATCACGGAGGGCATCTACATCAACTCCATTGCCCCTCCGATGATGCGTGAGTAGTTCACCTCAGACCTTCGGGTCCATAGCTAGTAGCTAGATGGCTTCTTCTCTCTCTATGTTCTTCAATACTATGTTCTTCATGATCTTCATGGAGATCTATCCGATGTAATAGTCTTTTGCGGTGTGTTTGTCGAGATCCGATGAATTGTGGGTTTATGATCAGATTATCTATGAATATTATTTGAATCTCCTCTGAATTCTTATATGCATGATTTCATATCTTTGCAAGTCTCTTCGAGTTATTGGTTTGGTTTGGCCAACTAGATTGGTAATTCTTGCAATGGGAGAAGTGCTTAGTTTTGGGTTCAATCTTGCGGTGTCCTCACCCAGTGACAAAGTAGGGGTAGTGAGGCACGTATTTGTATTGTTGCCATCAAGGGTAAAAAGATGGGGTTTTCATCATATTGCTTGAGTTTATCCCTCTACATCATGTCATCTTACTTAATGCGTTACTCTGTTCTTCATGAACTTAATACTCTAGATGCAGGCAGGAGTCGGTCGATGTGTGGAGTAATAGTAGTAGATGCAGAATCGTTTCGGTCTACTTGACACGGACGTGATGCCTATATGCATAATCATTGTCTTGGATATCGTCATAACTATGCGCTTTTCTATCAATTGCTCGACAGTAATTTGTTCACCCACCGTATTATTTTCCTTCAAGAGAGAAGCCTCTAGTGAAACCTATGGCCCCCGGGTCTATTTTCCATATTATATTTTCAGATCTATAAACCAAAAATACCAAAAATACTTTGCTGCAATCTTTTTACTTTTGTTTTACTTTTCGTTTTAGTAATCTTTTATATCTATCTCTATCAGATCTCATCCTTGCAAGTAACCGTGAAGGGATTGGCAACCCCTTTATGGCGTTGGGTGCAAGTGTTTGATTGTTTGTGTATGTGCGAAGATTGGGGACTTGCTTGTATCTCCTACTGGATTGATACCTTGGTTCTCAACAACTGAGGGAAATACTTATCTACTTTGCTGCATCACCCTTTCCTCTTCAAGGGAAAACCAACGCAAGCTCAAGAAGTAGCAGGCGGCGGCTTACCAGGCGTGGATGGCGGAGGCCATTGCGCTCTCAGCTGCCGGCGACTGCGTCGTGCCACCGCTGGCCCCGCCGTCCCCCACCAAGATCGAGTCGGCGCCGGCCACCCTCAAGCCCGAGAAGTACATCTGGGAGGCGGTGGTGCGCGAGTGGGTGAGCACGCCACCTATCTGGATGAGGGCGACGCCGGAGCAGGAGCAGATCTACTTGGAGCACAGGCGACAGCAGCACCTGCGGGAGGAGCGTCGCGAGGGTTGGCGGCTCGAGGAGTTGGACAAGGACGCCGAGGCAGAGGAGGAGCAGCGTCGTGCCAAAGCCTGGGCAGCGGCAGTGCAGCCACCGACGGACGACGTCGTCACCGCCTGGGAGACGGCGTTCCCCTGGGCTGGCCCGGCACCGACCCTCGTCGACCTCACCGGCCCCGACGACGACTAGGACGCCTAGGGCAGCGCGCCTCCTCGTTTTCATTTTAGTTTTAATGTTTTTAGTAAATGGTTGACAGACTTGTGAAGTATCACCGGCCTTTGTGGCCGGCATTAATGTATAATTAAAGTTAATGCATGATGATATGATGTGTGAACGTGACGTGATGTGATGTGATGTGATGTGATGTGATGTTTAATTAAGGCAGGATTTGAATTTGGGCTAACCCTTTATCATGTGAACAAAAATATCGTGTGAATTTGGGCTAACCCTTTATCATTTGAGCAAATAAAGCAAAAATACACTCCAAGAATAAAACATATCATGTGAACTAACCCTTTATCGCAAATGATCATGTTAGCCTATGTTTGCTGTTGATCCTAATTTGTATTTGAACTAACCCTTTGAATTATTACACATGTTAGATGATCAATCCGATGTATCTATGTAGTCGTGAGAAATATGGCATGGTGATTAGCTCCGAAGTTAGGGAAAACATACCATTTCTAATATAAATCATTATAAAAAGGGCTTTCTATTCCTGTGCCCCTCGTTCCTTAGCTCTACTCATTCATCCCCATGCTCTTAACATTTGCTCACTTTTCCCCACTCCTTAGTCTGAAACCCTCATAAATGGTCACACGTGGGGATGCCGTTGGGTGAATGGTTTGACTGTTAACTACTGACGAGTGGGTCCCTGGTTTCGGTGGACTGTTGGGCCGAAGCGCGCCACTCCCTCCATCCCGTTTTGCAGGCGTCTTTTCATAGGCGCCCGCCACGTCGGGCTGACAGCATGGCCCCATGCGGACTCGTCGGGAAACCCGATGGTCCGACGGGCGCCTCGACCGTTGGCGCGGTGTGAACGCCGCATGGCGCCGCTTCGAATCGCCGCCCGAGGCCACTAGCCGGCTATTTAAGCCGGCCGTCGTCCCCCAGCCCTTGCACATCCTCCTCCTCCCTCCACCCCGCCGCCGCCCGAGCCCATACGCCTCTTCTCGTACTTCCGTCGCCGTCAGGATGGTCCGGCGCCTCATCACCACGTACGCGCAGCTCACTCCGGAGCATCGCCTGCAAATCGAGGAGGAAATGCAGGCTCACCGCACCGCCCGCATCCCTGCGGGTCTCCCTCCGAATTCGCCGGAGACGGAGGAGGAGGAGGAGCAGGAGGAGGAGCATCAGTCGGTGCCCATGGAGGAGGACGGCCCGGAGGCGGAGGCGGAGGTCGTCGTCGACCAGCTGGAGGAGATGGCGGAGCAGCAGGCCATCCTGGATTCCATCCGGGATGAGGCCGAGGTGGAGGCCAATCGCCGGATCATCCAGTAGAGGCAGGCGGAGGCCGACGCCCTGTTCGACGAGCTGGAGGTGGAGATAGAGGCAGAGGAGGCGGCAGCGGAGGAGCCGCAGGCGCCGGAGGGGGCGGAGACACAACAGGCGGCCATTTATCCACCGGAGGGCACGGAGATCATCGACATCTCCGACGAAGAGTAGATAGGTTTTATTATGTAGTAGTATGTAGGTTTTACATCCTGCATGCTTTTGTATGAATTTTTTTCCTTTCTAAATATGAGATATCTGGTTGTGTAATGACGTTTTCAATCTAATATGAACCATGGTGATGTTGAAAAAGAAGAAGGAAAAGAAACTATTTTTTGCAGGATGAAACTAATTTGGTGCAATCAAATAAAAAAAAAGAAACAAACGGTGCAATCAAATCAATAAAGAAAGGGCCCATAAAAAAATGTTGACGGTGCAATCAAATCAATAAAAAAATAGAACTAACGCATGCACCATTTTATAGGCCTCTTTTATCCTTGTGGGCCTTCGACAGGTCAACGCCTTGCGAAGGCCCAACAAGGACTTGTTTGCATTTTGGGACAGACGAGTGGGCGAGCAGAACCAACCTCTCGCGGATCGCCCAACGATCCAACGGTGCGGAGCCATCCATGTGATCCAACGGCGCGCAGCCTGCACGCGGCCCGCCCTGTGAATTCCTTCTAGAAGACCAGATCTGAGGGTTGTCGCTTGGCGCTAGGGTATGATTGGACGGCTGCAGTTCAACACTAGGGTTTGGAGAGATGCTGCGGGGTTTTGCGCCGGCAGCGGGGTTATCTTAGGTTTGACCAACTTTCAAATGATGTTAACTAATTCAAAAAAATCAAAAAAATAGCAAACCTTCGTGATTCGTTGTTTCATAAGACATAGTTACCATAAAAAATATAAACTTGATTTAGGGATATTTTTATGGAAAATATTCTTTTGAGGTAAGCTACCATCTCCAAGTTCAAATGAGAAGAACAAATTCAAAAAAAAATGGAAGACTTGTGCACAATGCTGCTGTATGTGACATGATTATGACAAAAAATAATAATCTTGGTTTATGGACATTTCCATGAAAACTCCTTCACACAAATGAGCTATCACGTACGAGATTGTATAGAGTCCAAGAAGAGAGTGATAGTGGGTTTGGGTCTATGAAAAATTAAAAAAATTAAACAAAATCACCTTAGATTCATTTTAGTGTGAATAAGAAGGATATGAACTTATATTTTTATTATTGAAATTTCAAACTGTTTTTATAATGATTTATATTGGAAATGGCCTATTTACCCTAACTTTTCGGAGCTCACCAACATAGGCTAACATGATCATTTGTTTGTATTTTTATTTTATTTGTTGTTAGATCGTTGCAACCTAGGCTAACATGATCATCGCAACATCACAGAGCAATAGATTTCAAATGTTGCTTATAATTCAAATGTCAGTCAAAATTAAAATTCAAACATCACATCACAGTCAAAACATCATATCAAATCACATCAACCTGCGTTAACTTTAATTATACATTAATGCCGGCCACAAAGGCCGGCGAGAGTTCACAAGCCTGCCAGGCATTAACTAAAAACATTAAAACTAAAAATAAAAACGAGGAGGTGCGCTGCCTCCTAGGCTTCCTCATCGTCATCATCGTCGGGGCTGGTGAGGTCGACGAGGGTCGGCGCCGGGCCAGCCCAGGGGAACGACGTATCCCAGGCGGTGGCGACGTCGTCCGTCGGTGGCAGCACCGCCGCTGCCTGCGCTTCGGCACGGCGCTCCTCCTCCTCTGCCTCGGCGTCCTTCTCCAACTCCTCGATCCGCTGACCCTCGCGACGCTCCGCCCGCAGGTGCTGGTGTCGCCAGAACTCCAGGTAGTCCCGTTCCTGCTTCGGCGTCGCCAGCATCCATATGGGTGGCGCGCTCACCCACTCCCGCACCACCCCCTCCTAGATGTACTCGTGGGGCGTGAGGGCGGTAGGCGCTTGCTCGAGCCTGGCAGGGAACGGCGGGGCCAGCGGCGGTAGGACGCAATCGCCAGCAGCGGAGAGCGCGATGGCCTCCGCCATCCGCGCCTGGTAAGCCGCCTCCTCCTCCTCCTTCTTGCGCCGCTCTTCCTCCTCGCTTTCACGGAGGACAGCTGCTAGCGCCAGCGCCTCCTGGTATGCGGCCTCTGCCTCCTGGTCCTCATCGCGCACGATGAGGGGCGGCGCGGTGCCAGCCCGCACGTCGCGGATGCCACGCCGGCACTGCTCCTCCTGCATAAACGCGAACCAGACCTCTCAATTGGGAGAGTCTGCAGCATAGGCCGGATTGAGCCGTTGCTCGGGCGTGAGCTGCTGCCGCGGGAGCCTCACCTCCTCCGCATGCGCCCGCGCCGACTATGGAACCGTCGGCACTGGGATCCTCTCTGGATCCAAGTGCCAGTAGTGTGGCAGGATAACATTGGGGTAGGGGAGAGGGATGGTGTGCTCCCAGTGCCACCTCGCCTGGTGCACTGGGACGCTAATCCGCTGCCGAGGAGGACGGGAAGAGGACGGCGGGGGTAGTGCGCGCCAAGGGACGGCGGGGGCCTTGCCCTTCTTCTTGCCGGAGGTCGAGCCGGCCCTTGAGAAGATGCCCATGGTGGCTACTGGCTAGGGTTTGGTTTTGTCACCGGCGGACTAGGGTTTGTATCCTGCCAAGGGTGGAGGGGGCAGGCACGGCTCGAGAAGGATGGAAGGTACTGTGGACTAGCCGGTTTCCATTTAAAGAAGGACGACGACCCGAACATGGGTGGCTGACGACCGGGGCCCGCCGCGCGTGCGCATTTACTTTTGGCTGTGGAGGTAGTTCGAAGGCCGCCACGCATCCCCGAGGCGGACGAGGAGAAAGCACGTGCACGTCCGCTCGGCGTCCGTGTGGCTGGAAATTGGGCGGGACGGACTCACTCGTCAGGTCCAACGGGCGACGTAGTCCAGCGCGTCCCCACTCGTCAGAGTTAACGGTCAAACCATTGACCCGACAGCATCCTCCGTTGTGACCTTTGGTGAGGGTTTCGGGCTAGGGAGTGGGGAAAAGTGAGCAAAATTTAAGGACGTGGGGATGAATGAGCACAGCTAAGGAACGAGGGGCACAGATGTAAAAAACCCTTATAAAAAAGTTTAAAATTTCAATAATGAAAAAATAAGTTCGGATCCTTCTTATTCACACTAAAATGAAGCTTTGGTGATTTTTTTAGTTTTTTTAAAAATTTCGTAAACTTAAACCCACTATCGCTCTCTTCTCGAACTCTATACAATCTCGTACGTGATGGCTCATTTGTGTGAAGGAATTTTCATGAAAATGTCCATAAACCAAGATTTTTTTGTCATAACCATGTCACATACAACTGCATTGTGCTCATGTCTTCTATTTTTGATTGTTTTTGAATTTGTTCTGCTCATTTGAACTTGAAAATGGTAGCTCACCTCAAAAAAAGATTTTTCATAAAAATGCCCCTAAACCATGGTTATATTTTTTATGGTAACTATGTATTATAAAACGACGAACCGCGAAGATTTACTATTTTTTTTGAATTAGTTAAGGTCATTTGAAAGTTGGTGAAACCTAAGATAACCCCGCTGACCGGCTCAAAACCCCGCAACATCTCTTCAAACCCTAGCGATGAACTGCAACCGTTCGATCATACCCTAGTGCCAAGCGACAGCCCTCAGATATGGTCTTCTAGAAGGAATTCCGAGGGCAGGCTGCGTGCAGGCTCTGTGCTGTTGGATCACATGAACGGCTCCGCATCGTTGGATCGTTGGGCGATCTACGAGAGGTTGGTTCTGCTCGCCCACTGGTCTGCCCAAAATGAAACCAAGTCCTGGTTGGGCCTTCACAAGGTGTTGACTGTCAAAGGCCCACAAAGATAAAAGAGGCCTATAAAATAGTGCACGCGTTGGTTCTGTTTTTTTTCTTTATTGATTTGATTCCACCGTTTTTTTTCTTTATTGATTTGATTGCACCATTTTTTGTTTTTCTTTATTGATTTGATTGCATCGTTTTGTTTCATGCAATATGGCCACCAACAAGTAAAAAATGGGCTCCAACAAGTAAAAAACGGCTTATATTAGATTCAAAAACATCATTCCACAACCGTACATCTCATATTAGAAAGGGTAAATCCATAGAAAAGCATGCACCTACGTACTACATAGAACCTATCTACTCTCCGTCCGAGATGTTGACGATCTCCGTGCCCTCCGGCGGATAAATGGCTGCCTATCGCAGCTGCGACCCCTCAGGCGCCTGCGGCTGCTCCGCTGCTGCCTCCTCCGCCTCGAGCTTGTCGAAGAGGGCGTCGGCCTACGCCTACCTATGGTTTATGAGCCGGTGGTTGGCCTCCACCTCGGCCCCATCCCGGATGGAATCCAGGATGGCCTGCTGCTCCGCCATGTCCTCCGGCTAGGCGATGGCGCACTCCGCCTCCGGGTCGTCCTCCTCCATGGCCGCCGGCTGCACCTCCTCCTGCTGCTACTGCTCCTCCTCCTCCTCTGTCTCCGGCGAATCCGGAGGAGGACCCACAGCGATGTGGGCGGCGCGGCGAGCATGTATCCCCGCCTCGATTTGCAGGCGCCGCTCCGGGTGAGCTACGCGTAGGTGGTGATGAGGCGCCGGACCATCCTGATAATGAGGGAAGTGCGAGAGGAGGCAGATGGGCTCGGGCGATGGTGGGGTGGAGGGAGAAGGAGAATGTGCTAGAGCTGGGGGACACCGACCGCTTAATTAGCCAGCTATGGCTTCAAACGGTGATCCAAAGCGGCGCCATGCGGCGTTCATACCGCGCCGACGGTCGAGGCGCCCGTCGGACCATCGGGTTTCCCGGTGAGTCCGCGTGGGGCCACGTCGTCAGCCCGACGTGGGCGTGCCTGTAAAAAGACACCTGTAAAAATGAATGGACGCCTGTAAAGTTGTGCATTGTGGCGGCGCGCATCGGTGCATGTAGGCTAGATCATGTGGCATGCATAGCAGGTTTGTGTATCATGGCGGCGTGCATCGGCCCAACAATCCAGCGAAACCAGGGCCCCGCTCGTCAGCAGTTAATGGTCAAACCATTGACCCGACGACATCCTCCGCTGTTACCATTTGTGATGGTTTCGGACAAGAGAGTGGGGAAAAGTGAGCAACCATTAAGAGCGTGGGGATGAATGAGTACAACTAAGGAACCAGGGGCACACGAATAGAAAGCCCTAATTTTAATAGTAGATTCCCATTCATCATGCACCTTTCTAGGTATTGAAACCTCAAACTCAAGTTTCTCCTCATGAGCTTTTATCATAGCTTCCACAGTATGTTTAGTAAAATCTTTATTTTATTCATAGACATTAGGTGAGCTAATCATAGATTGCAACAACGATATACATTCAACTAAATAACAACTTTCATAATCAAAGTCCTTGTAATCCAAAGTAGTGGGTGAATCACTATTTAAAGTTTTGACCTCGCCAAACCCACTTTTTTCATTTTTTATCAATAAGATCATCACCGTCTGAACAAACTGGACGCCTTGTAGCTAAACTTGACTCATCTCCAGTCCCTTTACCATCAATTTTCAGATTAGTAAACAAATATTCAATAGGAGAAACACCAATCATTTTAACATATTCATCATGATTACGATTAAAACCGGGAGGAATCACTTTTTCTAGGAATTCTCGCTTAGCTCTCAACCTAGCGGTTCTCTCCTTAATTACATTAATAGATATTTCAATGGATTTAATAGACTCATTAATATCATGCTTGGTTGGCAAAGTTTTACTTTTAAGAGTTTCCACATCATGAGCGATATTATCCATGTTTCTAGCCATATCGTCAACTTTATGTAGTTTTTCTTCTACCATAGTATTGAAAACCTTTTCCAAAGTAATAAATGATTTAATGGTGTTCTGATGATCAGAGGGTATCCAATTATTATTATGGGAAGAATTACCATAGGAATTACAATAAAAATTACCATAATTATTAGAGGAATTACCAGGATACGGTCTAGGATTGAAATTACCTCTAAGCATTGTTATTGAAATTATTTATAGAGACAAATTTCACATCAATATCATTATTAGTTTTATCGATCAAAGTAGATAGTGGCACTGTCGGCATTCTGGGAATGGGGGTACCCAGACCTGCCTGCCTGCGGCCGAGCACGTGGCCCACCTCGACAGCCCGGTACAGCCTGGCAGCAGACCCCCCGAGACAAGACCCTCACGAGGGCCCCAGCCTTGCAAGGAGAACGACGCCAAGACCTCCAGGGGAGCGGCGTCCTCAGGCTTCTTCCCGAGGAGCGGAGATTCCTATGTAGTGCCCGGCCTCATGAGGTTAGGATGACGTGAGCCATGACGACCAAGGCTTGGTGGGCGCCAGCGGGCGTAGAAGGGACAACTTCCTCTTTTGTGCTAGGGAGGCAAGGACGGACGCAGGTTCCCAAGGAATCCCCAAAGGTTTCCATTCCAGTGCAACAAGACCAAGACCACGAGCTCGGCAGGGCGGATGTCATCGTCGAGCCCACCTCTGCGTCACGGCCAGAAGCTTTGCAGGCGAAGGCCACCTTTAGTCAGGATAAGATGTACTTCTTGTCCCCTTTCAAATTTGGCCATTCTAGGAGCCCTTCCCGCCTGTGCGATGAGGGAAGAGGACCGAGGCCGCTATAAATAGGTACTAGCCACCACCGTAGAAGGGGAGAGATCGAATCCACCCTCACCCAAGAGCCCCCACGAGGTCGCTCAACCACTGTACTAGTTCCTCCCCAAACCTCCTCGTGAGGCCAATCCAGCAAAAGCAGGAGTAGGGTTTTACACCGCAAGGTGGCCCGAACCTGGGTAAATCTCCGTGTCCATCTTCTTGCTCGCTGCACGCATTCGACGAGGCTTGGCTGTGGGGTGGCGAGCTTGTGACTTGAGCTGGGAAGGATCTTCGCACACGTCCCAGAGTTTGAACCTTCTTGGGTTTGCGGAGCCCGATTCCCGACATTTGGCGCGCCAGGTAGGGGCGTGTCGGAGCTCCTTTATCAGCCGCACTTCGCTCTCACCTCATCATCCCCATGGCATGTGCCACTCCCAAGGCTTGGCAGTCCATGGCATATGGGAACGCCGCGGGTTGCCCGGCCATGCCCGCCGTCGCCTGCATCCTCGGCGGATCGTAGGCGCCCGCGTCCAGTCGCCACGTCAAGCAGCTTCTCCACCAGGCGGGCGCAGCTCAGCCACGGCCCGAGGCCCTGCGGAGCGGGGCAAGGCCGGAGACTAACGTCACCTTCGACTCCAGGGACTATTCCAGGATGGCGGTCGCTGCTGGTGCGCTCCCCATGCTGTGCACGCCCGCCATCAGTAACGTTGCGGTCACCAAGACCCTCATCGACGGCAGCGCCGACCTCAACGTCCTTTCTGTGGAGGCCTTCGACATGCTCCAGGTGCCCTACAACCAGTTCGCGCCCTCCAGGGCCTTCTCCGGGGTGGTCAGAGGCTCCACCACTCCCCTGGGGCAGGTGCGCCTCCCAGTCACCTTCGGCAAGCGTGATAACTACCGCACCGAGCTGATAGACTTCGACGTCACCCGCATCGACCTCCCATACAACGCCATCCTGGGATATCCGGCACTCGCCAAGTTCATGGCGGCAACGCACCCAGGCTACAACATCATCAGGATGCCTGGTAGCAGCGACATTATCACTGTGGCCGGAGACACCAAGGACGCAGTTCGAGCCCTCAAGCTCGTCTACAAGGCCGCAGCGGCCTCACGCCCCGACGCCGAGAGCGTCGCGCAGGCTCCAAAGGCCGCGCCTGTAAAGAAGAAGTAGTTGTTCTCTCAGGACCGGGCTGAGACGAAACAGGTGCTTATTGACGACGGGAGCCCGGGCCACACCTTCACTATTGGCGCCGGCCTTCCTCCTGAGTAGGAGAAGGTGCTGGTCGACTTCCTCTGCGCGAACAAGGACGTGTTTGCGTGGGAGGCGTGTGACCTAGTAGGCGTCCCGAGAGAGGTGATCGAGCACCACTTAATGGTGCGCCCCAATGCGCTCCCGGTGAAGCAAAAGGCAAGACGTCAAGCACAAGAGAAGCAAGCGTTCATCGTCCAAGAGGTCAGCAAACTGCAGGGGGCTGGTGTTATTCAGGAAGTGCGGCACCAGGATGGGCTGGCCAACCCAGTGATCGTCCCCAAGAAGGGTGGGAAGGAGCGCATGTGCGTTGACTTCATGAGTCTCAACAAGGCTTGTCCTTAGGACCCCTTCCCGCTCCCGTGCATCGACCAGATCATGGACTCCACCGCCGAGTGCGATCTATTATGCTTTCTGGATGCTTTCTCAGGTTACCACCAAATCAAGTTGGCGGTGGAGGACGTCAAGAAGACGTCCTTCCTCTCCCCGTGTGGCATGTACTGCTGCGTTTGCATGCCCTTCGGGCTGCGGAATGCCGGCGCGACCTTCCAGCGGTTGATGCGCATCACCTTGGGGGAGCATCTTGGGAGAAATGTGGAGGCGTATGTCGATGACATCGTGGTCAAGTCGCGAGAGGCGAGGACCCTGATCGGGGACTTGGAGGAGACGTTCGCCAGCCTACGTCGAGTGAACCTAAAGCTGAACCCCGAAACGTGCATTTTTGGCGTCCCGTCCGGCAAGCTACTCGGTTTCTTGGTGTCGCACTGGGGGATTGAGGCAAACCCAGAGAAGATCAAGGCAATCAGAAAAATGCGCCCCCTCAGACTCTCAAGGAAATGCAGAAACTGGCGGTCTGCGTGACCTCCTTGGGACGCTTCATCTCCAAGCTAGGCGAGCGCGCCCTCCTCTTCTTCAAGCTCAAGAAGAGGAAGGGCCCCTTCGAGTGGACCCCTGAAGCGGAGGCAGCTTTTGACGACCTCAAGCGGTACCTCGTGAGCCCACCTGTTATGGTGGCGCCTCGTCCTCATGAGCACCTTGTGCTCTACTTGGCGGCCACCCCCCACTCGGCCAGCGCTGCGCTCGTGGCAGTTCGAGAGGAGCGCGCTGGCGCAGGCGCGAAGCAAGGCGGCCCGTGCGGGGCCGCACAACGCTTACCGCCTTAGGATGGCGCTCCTGAGGCCCTCGTCACTTCATCAACCCACGGGGCACCAGAGCCACTCGCGCTCCATGCGGAGCAGGGCGACGCCACACACCTCGTCCCTCGTCGAGCACCCGGTGTACTACGTCAGCACCGTGCCGCGAGACGCGTGCGTGCTACCCTATGCAGAAGAAGCTCATGTTTGCACTCCTCGTCGCCTCAAGGAAGCTGTGCCACTACTTACAAGGCCACCCCATCGAGGTCGTCTCCGCATACCCCTTGGAGAAAGTGCTGCGCAGCCCCAACGCTGCTGGAAGGGTTGCAGAGTGGAACATCGAGCTGCAGGCTTTCCACCAGGAGTTCAGCATAACCAGGGTCATCAAGGGCGCAGCCCTCGCTGACTTCGTGGCGGAGTGGACGGACGCTCCCGACCAGGGGCCGGATGAGGGCTAGTCCCTCGCGCCTGGCGATGAGGCACCCGCCGGCTGGGTCATGCACTTCGACGGAGCCTTCTCACGGCGAGGCGCGGGGGCTGGAGTAGTGCTCATCTCCCCGACCCAGGACAAGCTCTACTTCGCCGTGCAGCTCTGCTTCCAACATGGTGAGAAGGTCTCCAAGAACATCACGGAATACGAGGGCTTGATCGCTGGTCTCAGGGCCGCCTCCGCCCTGGGGGTCAAGCGCCTCACAATCAATGGCGACTCTGAGCTCCTCGTCAACTTTTCCAACAAGGAGTACAAGCCGAAGGACGAGCACATGGAGGCGTACTTGGAAGAGGTACGTGACATGGCTTGAGACTGCGTCGGTATTTCCCCAAAGAGGAAGGGATGATGCAGCACAACGACGGTAAGTATTTCCCTCAGTTATGAAACCAAGGTTATCGAACCAGTAGGAGGATCACCACCAACCAATAAGCAGCACCTGCACACAAATAATAAATACTTGCAACCCGACGCGAAAGAGAGGTTGCCAATCTCTCTACGGTAAAAAGATAGATTAGGTAGTGATAGATAGGAGAGATAGATCTCTCAAGAACACAAAATAAAAAGGGCAAATAAAATATGCAGCAATATGTTTTTGGGTTTTTGGTTTTGTAGATCTGAAAACAAAGAGGAAAAAAGATAGATCGGAAAGCAATATGTTGGAAAAGTAGACCCGGGGGCCGTAGGGTTCACTAGTGGCTTCTCTCATGAGTATAGCGCACGGTAGGTGAACAAATTACTGTTGGGCAATTGATAGAAAATCGAATAGTCATGACGTTATCCAAGGCGATGATCATTATATAGGCATCACATCCAAGATAGGTAGACCGACTCCTGCCTACATCTACCTCTATTACTCCACACATCGAACGCTATCCAGCATGCATCTGGTGTATTAAATTCATGGAAAAATGGAGTAATGCAATAAGAATGATGACATGACGTAGACAAGATCTATTCATGTAGGAATAGACCCCATCTTGTTATCCTTAATGGCAACGATACATGCGTGTCTTGCTGCCCCTTCTGTCGCTGGGAAAGAACACCGCAAGATCGAACCCATCACAGAGCACCTCTTCCCATGGCAAGAAAATTCGATCTAGTCAGCCTAACTAAACCAAAGATTCGAAGAAGAAATACGAGGCTATAAGTAATCATGTATATAAGAGATCAAAGAAGACTCAAATAATATTCAAGGATAGAAACTGATCATGAATTCAAAATTCATCGGATCCCAACAAACACACTGCAAAAGTTTACATCAAATAGATCTCCAAGAGACCATTGTATTGAGAATCATAAGAGAGAGAGAGGAAGCCATCTAGCTACTGCCTACGGACCCGTAGGTCTATGGTGGACTACTCACGCATCATCGGAGAGCCACCTATGAAGAAGATGAACCCCTCCGTGATGGTGTTTAGATTGGATCTCGAGGTTCTGGAACTTCGGCGGCTGGAATTGTGTTTCGTCGACTCCCTTAGGGTTTTTGGAATATTTGGGAATTTATAGGCATCGGAGGCGGTGGAGAGGGCCCTCGAGGAGGGCACAACCCATCACGGCGCGCTGGGGCCCCCCTGGCGCGCCCTGGTGGGTTATGGTCTCCACGGCCCACCTCTCCGGCACTTCTTTGGCCCACTGGGTGTCTTCTGGTCCAGAAAAAATATCCAAAAAGTTTCGTCGCGATTGGACTCTGTTTAGTATTGATATTCTGCGAAGTAAAAAACAGGCAAAAACAGCAACTGGCACTTTGGCACTATGTCAATAGGTTAGTCCCAAAAAATGATATAAAGTTGATATAAAATGATTGTAAAACATCCAAGAAAGATAATATGACAGCATGGAACAAGCAAAAATTATAGATACGTTGGAGACGTATCAGCATCCCCAAGCTTAATTCCTACTCGTCCTCGAGTAGGTAAATGATGAAAACAGAATTTTTGATGTGGAATGCTGCCTAACATGTTCATCTCATATTCTTTTCTTTTGTATAACATCGACATTTGGACTTGTAAATGATTCAAAGCAATAGTCTAGTTTTGACATAATGACTTCAATACTCAAGCATGTCAACAAGCAACCATGTCTTTCAAAATATAAACACTAAAGAAAGTTATCCCTAGCCCATCATGCTCAATCATTGATCCATTCATGAAACACACTCAAATATTAGCTATGCCCAATGCTCAAGTACGATCATAGTGCCACCTAGTTGGTGCTTTATAAGAGAATATGGAGACTCAAAGTAAAAATAGAAATTGCATAAAGTAAATTGATAGACCCTTCGCAGAGGGAAGTAGGGATTTGTAGAGGTGCCAGAGCTCACGGTTTAAATTGAGAGAGAAAAATATTTTGGGTGACATGCTTTTCCTGTCAACGAAAATGACAAAGTAGCTCACAATACTTTCCATGCTAGATATATCATAGGCAGTTCCTAAACAGAAAATAAAGTATATTCCTTTTTCCACCAAACTTTCACTTTCCATGGCAGGCCGTATCCACGGTTGCCCTCCATACCAACACTTTCCAAGGAATTTATTGTTTGACAACATAAAGTAAATATTTTTTTTCTTTTTCATTTCGGGAATGGGTATCCCTATTACCGCCGCACTCTCATGCAATGACAAGTGAATAAACACTCATCTTGAGAATAGCACATCTAGCATGGAAAAATATTGGACACTCCCCACCGTTTCATGAGCGGTACGAGCACACAAAATAGAAAATTTATTTTGAAAATTTAGAGATGGCACATACAAATTTGCTTGGAATAGCATGGAAATACCGCATGTAGGTAGGTATGGTGGACTCATAAGGCAAAACGTGGTTTGAGGATTTTGGATGCACAAGTAGTATTTCTACTTAGTACAAATGGAGTCTAGCAAATAGATTGGGAAGCAACCAAACCAAGAAACGAAAATTCACATAAGCAAGCATTGAGCATAACTAACACCGAATAATGCACCATCAGTAGGATGTAACTTCATTGCATAACTATTGACTTTCGTGCATGCATAGGGAATCACAACCCTTAACACCAATATTCCTACTAAAGCATAATTACTCACTAACATGACTCACATATTACTATCATCATGTTTCAAAACTATTACAAAGAATCAAGATTAATTTGTCCAATGATCTTCATGAAAGTTTTTATTATTTCCTCCTTGGATATCTATCACTTTGGGACTAGTTTCATATATTGCCATTGCTTGTTGGCAAGCTCAAACAAAATTAAGTGAAGCATATGAGCATAGAGATTTCATCTCTCAAAAAGGTATAGTGAAGCATGAGAGTATTTCTACAAAAGTTTCCAAGCACACCGTGCTCAAAAAGATATAAGTGAAGCACTAGAGCAATTCTATAGCTCAAAAAGTTTAAGTGAAGCACATAGAGCAAATCTTACAAATCATAGCATAATTTTGGTCTCTCAAATAGGTGTGTCCAGCAAGGATACAAGTGACAAACTAACAAACAAAGCAAGCAAAGATACAAGACGCTCCAAGCAAAACTCATGATATGTGACGAATAAAAATATAGCTCCAAGTAAAATACCGATGGTCGTTAGAAGAAAGAGGGGATGCCACTCGGGGGCATCCCCAAGCTTAGTTGCTTGTTTATCTTTGGATATATCTTGGGGGTGCGGTAGCATCCCCAATCTTAGGCTCTTTTCACTCCTTATTCCTTCATCCATCGTGATCTCACCCAAAACTTGACAACTTCAATCACACAAATCTCAACAAAATCTTCGTGAGATCCGTTAGTATAATAAAGCAAATCACTACTTCAGGTGCTGTTGCAAACCCATTCATATTTTATTATTGCATTATACCTACTGTATTTTAACTTTACCATGGCTCATACCCTTCAATATAATTCATAGATTCATCAAAACAAGCACACAATGCAACGAAAACAGAATCTGTCTTAAACAGAACAGTCTGTAGTAATCTGTACTCTAAACATACTTCTGTAACTCTAAATATTCTAAACAATTAGGAAAACGTAAGGAATTTGTTTAGCAACACCGTGTTAAAATTTCAGCTCAAGATCAAATTCCATAAAAAAATGAAAATTCATATACTGGACCCAAAGTTTCTGTTTCAGATTCTGCATCACTTCTACTCATCCTATGAATCATCCTAAAGGCTTTACTTGGCACAAACACTAAATAAACCATTAAAACACAATCATAACAGAGACATAATTGTGTCAACACTCAAAAACAGAAAGTAAAAATCAAAAAATTATTTATTCATTGAGTTGGCTCCCAACAAGCACTATCGTTTTACACCCCTAGCTAGGCATAACGCATAGATTCCAGTATTGTCATCCTTGGTTTTAGATCCATAGGATGCCATCATGATTGATTCATATGGTGGCTTAATTCTTGTTCTAGGGAAGTGTTCCATGCCCTTTCTCAAGAAAACGAATATTGCCTTATTTCATATCAATTACGGCACCTATAGTGCGTAAAAACAGTCTACCAAGTATAATGGGACAAGACGGATTGCAATCAATATCAAGCACAATAAAATCTATGGGCACATAGTTCCTATTTGCAAGAATAAGAACATCATTAATTCTTCCTAAAGGCTTTTTAATAGTAGAATCTGGAAAGTGCAAATTAAGAGAACATTCTTCAATATTGGTGAGACCAAGCACATCACATAGAGATTTCGGAATCGTGGAAACACTAGCACCCAAATCACATTAAGCAAAGCACTAATAATTTTTAATCTTGACCTTAATGGTAGGTTCCCACTCATCATGCAATTTTCTAGGAATAGAAATCTCCAACTCCAACTTTTCTTCAAAAGATTTCATCATGGCATCAACGATATGTTTAGTAAAAGCTTTATTTTGCTCATAAGCATGGGGTGAATTCAACATGGATTGCAGCAAAGAAATACACTCAATCAAAGAGCAACTATCATAATTAAAGTCTTTGCAATCCAAAATAGTGGGCACATCACTAATTAAAATTTTGACCTCTTCAAACCCACTTTTATCAAAAATTTCATCAAGATTTTCACCGTCCAAATTATTGGGACGCCTTCTAACTAAAGTTGACTCTACTTCAGTCCCTTTATCATCAATATTAATATTAATAAACAAGGAATCAATATAAGAAACACCAATCACTTTATGGTCTTCATCTTTTTTATGAAGGCAATCACTAGAAAACGATTTTTCTAAGATTTCTCTCTTTGCTCTAAGCATAGCGGTTCTTTTCTTACTTTTATCCATGGAGACATATAAAGCCTTAATTGATTCATGAATCTTAGGCACAAAAGCTTTCAACTTGAGATATTCAACATCATGAGAAATTCTATCAATGCTTCTAGACATATCATCAATCTTATTCAACTTTTCTACTATCGTAGTATTGAAAGCCTTTTGCGCATTGATAAATTCTTTAATATTACTGTCAAGATCAGAGGTGTTCCTATTATTATTGTAAGAAGAATTACCATAGGAATTACCATAATTATTAGAGGGATTTCCAGGAAAAGGCATAGGATTAAAATTACCTCTATAAGCATTGCTATTGAAATTGTTTTGCGAGACAAAATTCACATCTACGGAATCACTATTTTCCTCAATCAAGGTAAAACAAAGGCACATCATTAAGATGAATAGGAGCATTTTTACTTGCAACCAATTTCATCAAAGCATCAACCTTATCACTCAAAGTATTAATTTTCTCAACCGAATTAACCTTTTTACTAGTAGGTGCTCTTTCGGTATGCCATTGAGAATAATTAGCCATGATATTATCTAGCAATTTAGTAGCTTCACCAAAAGTAATCTCCATAAAAGTACCACCCGCGGCGGAATCTAAAAGATTTCTAGAGACAAAATTCAATCCCGCATAAAAATTTTGTATGATCATCCAAAGATATAAACCATGAGTAGGACAATTTCTTAGAATCAACTACATTCTTTCCCAAGATTGTGCAACATCTTCATGCTCAAGTTGCTTAAAATTCATGATTTGTGTCCTAAGGGAAATAATTTTCGCGGGCAGAAAATACTTAGTGATAAAAGCATCCTTGCACTTATTCAAAGAATCGATACTATTGCGAGGCAAAGGGGAAAACCAAATTTTGGCATGATCCCGCAAGGAAAAAGAAAATAATTTCAACTTCACAATATCATTGTCCACATCTTTTTTCTTTTGCATATCACACAATTCTACGAACGTGTTTAGATGGGACGCGACATCCTCATTAGGATTACCGGTAAATTGATCTTTCATGAGTCATCGTGACTATGAAAACAAGATTGCAAGCAAGGAAGAGATCCGGCGAGAAAAAGGCAAACGAAAAAGAGGGTGAATAAAACGGCAAATTGGTGAAGTGGGGGAGAGGAAAACGAGAGGTAAATGGTAAATAATGTAATTGCAAGGAGATGAGATTTGTGATTAGGAACCTGGTAGATGATGATGGAGTCCCCTCGGCGCCTACGATAGGCACGTAGAAGAGACCACTTCCTCCCCGGCAACGGCGCCAGAAATTCCTTTGACGTGGCTTGAGACTGCGTCGGTATTTCCCCAAAGAGGAAGGGATGATGCAGCACAGCGACGGTAAGTATTTCCCTCAGTTATGAAACCAACGTTATCGAACCAGTAGGAGGATCACCACCACCCAATAAGCAGCACCTGCACGCAAATAACAAATACTTGCAACCCGACGCGAAAGAGAGGTTGTCAATCTCTCTACGGTAAAAAGATAGATTAGGTAGTGATAGATAGGAGATATAGATCTCTCAAGAACACAAAATAAAAAGGGCAATTAAAATATATGCAGCAATATGTTTTTGGGTTTTTGGTTTTGTAGATCTAAAAACAAAGAGGCAAAAAGATAGATCGAAAAGCAATATGTTGGAAAAGTAGACCCGGGGGGCCTAGGGTTCACTAGTGGGTTCTCACATGAGTATAGCGCACGGTGGGTGAACAAATTGCTGTTGGGCAATTGATAGAAAATCGAATAGTCATGACGATATCCAAGGCGATGATGATTATATAGGCATCACGTCCAAGATAGGTAAACCGACTCCTACCTGCATCTACCTCTATTACTCCACACATCGACCGCTATCCAGCAAGCATCTAGTCTATTAAGTTCATGGAAAAACGGAGTAATGTAATAAGAACGATGACATGATGTAGACAAGATCTATTCATGTAGGAATAGACCCCATCTTGTTATCGTTAATGGCAACGATACATGCGTGTCTTGATGCCCCTTCTGTCACTGGGAAAGAACACCGCAAGATCGAACCCATCACAAAGCACCTCTTCCCATGGCAAGAAAAATCGATCTAGTCGGCCTAACTAAACCAAAGCTTCAAAGAAGAAATACGAGGCTATAAGTAATCTTGCATATAAGAGATCAAAGAAGACTCAAATAATATTCATGGATAGACACTGATCGTGAACTCAAAATTCATCGGATCCCAACAAACAAACTGCAAAAGTTTACATCAAATAGATCTCCAAGAGACCATTGTATTGAGAATCATAAGAGGGAGAGAGAGAGAGAGAGAGAGGGAGAGAGACAGAGAGAGGAAGCCATCTAGCTACTGCCTACGGACCCGTAGGTCTATGGTGGACTACTCACGCGTCATCGGAGAGGCACCTATGAAGAAGATGAACCCCTCCGTGATGGTGTTTAGATTGGATCTCGAGGTTCTAGAACTTGCGGCGACTGGAATTGTGTTTCGTCGACTCCCTTAGGGTTTTTGGAATATTTGGGAATTTATAGGCATCGGAGGTGGTGGAGAGGGGCCCCAAGGAGGGCACAACCCATCAGGGCGCGTCGGGCCCCCCCTGGCGCGCCCTGGTGGGTTGTTGTCTCCACGGCCCACCTCTCCGGCACTTCTTTGGCCCACTGGGTGTCTTCTGGTCCAGAAAAAATCTCCAAAATGGTGCGTCGCGATTGGACTCCGTTTGGTATTGATATTCTGCAAAGTAAAAAACAAGCAAAAATAGCAACTGGCACTTTGGCACTATGTCAATAGGTTAGTCCCAAAAATGATATAAAGTTGTTATAAAATGATTGTATAACATGCAAGAATGATAATATAACAACATGGAACAAGCAAAAATTATAGATACGTTGGAGACGTATCAGTACGTAAAATTGAAAAGCGTTTCCAGGGCTTGGAATTGTAGCACGTCCCGCATGGCGCGAACGAGGAAGCAGACGACATCGCCAAGAGGGCGTCGTGCCGCGAGCCTCAGGAGCCTGGCGTCTTTGAGGAGAGGCTCTTCAAGCCATCGGCGGCACCCCCGGTCGTAGGCCCGGCGTCGCTTCAGGAGGAGCTGCCACCGGCCCCACCGTTAGGCGCCCCGGCCTGTGGTCCGGCCTCTGGAGCCCGACTGCTCCTGGCGCTGGAACCTTAGGTCGGCAACTGGACCGAGGAGTTCAAGGCGTACCTGTTGCGCGGCGCCTTGCCGGAGAAGCAGGAGGACGCGGAGCGCATGGTCCGCGAGGCCACTGCTTAATGTTTGTAGGATGGCGAGCTGTACCGAAGGCGCCCCAACAACGTCTCGGTGTGGTGCATATCCGAGGAGCAGGGGGTGAGCTGTTGGCCGACATCCACGGCGGCGATTGCAGGCACCACTCCTCGTCCCGCACCCTCGTGGGGAAGGTGTTCCGCAGCGGCTTCTACTGGCTCACGGCACTCCATGACGCCACCGAACTGGTCCGATCCTGCGAGGCCTGCTAATTCCATGCCAAGCAGATTCATCGGCCCACGCAGGGCCTCCAAACTATCCCGCTCTCCTGGCCCTTCGCGGTATGGGGGCTGGATATTCTGGGGCCTTTTCCTCGGGCAGCCGGCGGCTACCGCTACCTCTATGTCACCATCGACAAGTTCACCAAGTGGGCGGAGGTGGAGCCCATGCGCACCATCCCCGTCGGCTCGGCCATCAAGTTCATCAAGGGCCTCATGAGCCGCTTCAGTGTCCCCAACCGTATCATTACCGACAATGGCTCACAGTTTACAAGCAGCCTCTTTAGAACATATTGTGCTAACCTTGGAACGCACATATGCTACACTTCAGTGGTGCACCCACGGAGCAACGGCTAGGCTGAGCGCGCCAACGCAAAGGTCCTGAGGGGCCTCAAGACGAGGAGCTTCAAGAAGAAGCTTGAGGCCTACTGCAGGGGTTGGCTCGGTGAGCTTCAGTCCGTGTTGTGGTCCTTCCACACCACCGCGACTAAGCCCACCGGCGAGACCCCGTTCTTCCTCGTCTATAGGGCTGAGGCGGTCCTCCCACACGAGGTCAAGCATCGCTCCCCGCGGGTCTTGGCATTCGACGAGGAGCGTCAGGATGCCTCGCGGGGAACGGATCTCGTGCTCGGGGAGGTGGCAGCAGGCACTGCGGTGCTGCCACTATCGTAGCATCCGCTCTAGGACCCTCGAAGTTGGAGACCTCGTCCTGAGGCGGGTACTCTCCAGGGAGGGCTTGCACAGGCTCTTGCCCGTGTGGGAGGGCCCGTTCAGGGTTGCTCGTGTCGCAAGGCCTGGCGCCGTACGCCAGGAGACGCAGGACGGGGTCCCCATCCAGAATGCCTGGAACATCCAGCACCTCCGGAAGTTCTACCTGTGACACTTTCACGTAATAATGAGTGGGTTGTATACGCCCGGGGTCCCCCGAGGACGCGGAGGGGGCCCCACCCACGCCCAAGTGGAAGCCCCATGCTCCGCGCTGGTGGACGACACGGTCCTCCAATGACTATGCGCACGCCTAGTGGAAGCCCCATGTTCCGCGCTAGTGGGAAGACTAGCTTAGGTGCTGGACGCGGCTGTTCTTTGCTCTCTTTTGTAACCCAATTTGCCACTTTTTGGAATGAAACTTGAAGTTTTCGCGTCTTTGTTCCAAAAAGGGGTGGGATTTTTTCTCCTTGCAGCGTTTCCCATTTTGATGTCTCATTTTTTAAGAGGTTAGGCACCTGCCGGTTTCCTCTCTCGCGCGCCCCGCGAGCGGGGGCTGGGCACGGTGTGCACCTTGCCAAAGCTTTGTCGTCCTAATCCTCGCGCGACGCTCTCGAGTGAGCCAGCAGGCGCATGTTGCCTCAGGCCGCCGGCCTCAGGAGCGCTCATCTCCTGGCCTTGCCGAGCATCGTGACCCGGCATACCAGCGACGATCGACCCTCGCTCGGGGGCTCCAACCAAAAATGGTCGCTGGGAGGAGGACCACCAAGGAAAGGGAAATCACGATTTGGCTCATTATCAAGGAACCCTAATCCTATGGAAAGCGCGTTTTCAGCACCGCCGCAGGACGCGGTGCCTTGAGGAGGCACCTCCGGAGGACCTGATTCCTCGCAAACCCACCAGGAGCTTCGCGAGCAGCGGGCACCTCTCGAGGCCCTGAAGCCGTCTGATCCACAAGGAAGAAGCTGCCCCGGTGCCCCAGCTGCACCTCACGACGCAGGAATCCGCCACGAGTACACCAAGCTAAGTTATCCTAAATCGCGACAAGTAGGAACTTTCAGTTGGTAGCAATACAAATACTAGAGTAATAGACAGAATCCGCTAACATAAAGGCGCAAGTGCCATAGTTCATTACACGCCCCCATGGGCCCCTCCTTGGTTCTTAATGCAGGAAGTAAAAAAACAACAAAGGCGGCCTCCCGAGGACCGCCACCCCAGAGGCCTGGCTCCGGCGCCGCCAGCACTCAGTCGGAATCCTCCTCCTCCTTGACGGGGGCACATTGGCATGGCGGCTCGACGGCCTCCGGGGCAGGGGCACGACGCCGCGGCGGCTCGCTGCCCTGCTTGGTCTGGGCGCGCCAACGTGGCGGCTCGTCGTAGTCGTCGTCGCTCGAGCTCCCCCCGGAGGAGGCGTCGCTGCTGCTGGAGGTGCTGCGGCCGTCGCCAAGGGCAAGTTTACCGCCGAGGGCGCCACCGCCGCGATGGCTGTCGTCGGCAGAGAGGTCGTCGCTGTAGCCACCGTCACCCTCCGGGCAGCACCCCAAGCACCTGCCGTCTTCCCCGAAGATCTTGACAAAGAGTGTCGCCACCCCATCATGCTTGAAGTGGAGGGTACACCTCCCGCGCAGGCCGCGAGTGCGGGCAAACGTCTGCCTCCCGCGGTTCAAGAAGACATAGCCCGCGGGAGTGACCTCGACCTCCACCCACGAGGCCTCGCTGCAGCAGCCATCGGCATGGAGCCAAAGGCCGGCAGGCCCTCTGGCCAGAAGCACCTCCGCGAAGAAGCGCGGGAGCTGGAGCCACGTGATCGCTAGCCTCTCCACCCATGCCACGAACTCCTGGGCGGGCGGGGTGGCCGGGCGCCCGTCGCAAGCTTCCCCCCTCGGCCACGGGCGGCACGACTACTACAGCCGCCTGCGCGGGAGGGAGCCTTCCCACGGCTGCCGGAGGTAGCGCCGGCCCTCACGGGGGTGCGACCGCGCCCTCGGGGGACCACCGCCGGTGTCACGGTGTACTTATGGGGACGGTCGCGGCCCCTCTTGGGTGGCGGCGAGTCCGGTCCCTCCAGGCGGGCCTTCCCTTTCTCGGCGGCGGAAAATCTCCTCACTGGCATCATGGTTGTGGAAGCGGCGACTTGGAGTAAGGAGGCAAGAGGATGAAGATTGGCTAGGGGGCTCTGTCTCCCTCGCCCACTTATAGCTGATCGGAGGCCAACTGGCGTACCTTCGCATTCTGGGCAATGATGGCCCTGCGGCACACGCCAGCCCTTGTCTGTCGGGGCGGTTGCCGAGGCGACGTGGGGAAGTGGAGGCGTCTGTGCCCCGTCATACGCCACACGTCGAGCCTGGCCCGCGGGAGATTGGGGCCCGTGACGCTTCGGCCTTCCTTCCTTGGCTTTGCCCCGAAGGCAACCCGAGCGCGCCTTGGGCCCTGGGGTTACTGTCGGCGTTCTGGGAACGACGGTACCCAGACCTGCCTGCCTGCGGGCCAACACGTGGCCCACCTCTATGGCCCGGTATGGCCTGGCAGCAGACCCCCCGAGACAAGACCCTCACGATTGCCCCAACCTCGCGGGGAGAATGATGCCAAGACCTCCAGTGGAGCGGCGTCCTCAGGCCGCCTCCCGAGGAGCGGAGATTCCTATGCAGTGCCCGGCCTCATGAGGCTGGGATGACGTGATCCATGACGACCAAGGCTTCGTGGGCGCCAGCGGGCGCAGAAGGGACAGCTTCCTCTTTTGTGCTAGGGAGGCAACGACGGACGCGGGTTCCTAAGGAATCCCCCAAAGGTTTCCATTCCAGTGCAACAAGACCAAGACCACGAGCTCGGCAGGGCGGATGTCATCGTCGAGCCCACCTCTGCGTCCTGGCCAGAAGCTTTGCAGGCGAAGACCACCTTTAGTCAGGATAAGATGTACTTCCTGTCCCCTTTCAAATTTGGCCGTTGTGGGAGCCCTTCCCGCATGTGCGATGAGGGAAGAGGACCGAGGCCACTATAAATAGGTACTAGCCACCACCGTAGAAGGGGAGAGATCAAATCCACCCTCACCCAAGAGCCCTCGCGAGGTCGCTCAACCACTGTACTAGTCCATCCCCAAACCTCCTCGTGAGGCCAATCCACCAAAAGCAGGAGTAGTGTTTTACACCGCAAGTTGGCCCGAACCTGGGTAAATCTCTGTGTCCATCTTCTTGCTTGCTGCACGCATTCGACGAGGCTTAGCTGTGGGGTGGCGAGCTTGTGACTTGAGCTGGGAAGGATCTTCGCACACGCCCTAGAGTTCGAACCTTCTTGGTTCTGCAGGGCCCGATTTCCGACAAGCACATCATTGGGATCACCATGAGCATTCTTATTTGCAACCATATTCATAAGAGAATCCAATTTATCACTCAAAGTAGCGATTTCTTCAACAGAATTTACCATCTTGCGAATTGGAGCTCATTCGGTATGCCATTGAGAATAATTTTTCATGATATTGTCCAGTAATTTTGTAGCTTCTCCCATGTGATTTCCATAAAGGTACCACATGCAACATAGTTTAGAAGATTTCTCGACACGAAGTTTAGTCTCGCATAGAAATTTTGTATTATCATCCATAAACTTACGCAATGAGTGGGACAATTTCTAATCATCAATTTCATTATCTCTCGTGTTGTGCAACATGTTCTTTCTCCTGTTGTTTAAAATTCATAATTTGGTGTCGGATACTATCTTAGCAGGAGGAAAACACTTAGAAATAAAAGCATCCTTACACTTATCCCATGTTCCAATACTATTGCGAGGCAAGGATGAAAACCAAGTTTTAGCTTTATCTCTTAGTGAGATAGGAAATAATTTCAGTTTAACCACATCATTATCCACATCTTTTTTTCTTTTGAATATCACATAATTCAACGAAGGTATTAAGATGTGAAGCAGCATCCTCATTAGGACTTCCAGCAAATTTTTCTTTCATAACAAGATTCAGCAAAGCGGCATTTATAACAAAAGCTTACATAGTAGTTGCGGGTGGTATTGGAACACTAATAAATCATTATTATTAGCATTTGAAAAGTCACACAATTTGGTATTTTCTTGAGACATAGTGACAAAGCAAGTAAACTAGCAAGCAAACGAGTAAATTAGATAACTAAGCAAACAAGACAATAGAAATATATTTGTATTTTTAACTTGTATATAAAGCAAAATATAGTGGCAAATAAAAAGTACAAGAAGTGAAAGATAATTTGTGTGTAGGGACCTGACAAGAGTTTGATGATGTCTCCCCGGCAACGGCGCCCTGCTACTTGTGAGCTGCGCTGAGATTTTCACCAAAGAGGAGAGGAGATGACGCATAGTAGAGAGAAGTATTTCCCTCAGTGAGAACCAAGGTTACCTAACCAATAGGAGAACCAAGCAAACTCCCTTCGACAGCACCTACACACACAAAACTAAACACTTGCACCCAACGCAAGCAAGAGGTTTGTCAAGCCCCTTGAACTCGTTACTTGCAAGGATTAAATCTTGATAGAGATAGATAATGTAAAGGCAAAATAAAATAAAAGTTAATAAATTGCAGAAAAGTATTTTTAGGGTTTTTGTATTTATGTTTAAGTAGACCCGTGGGCCATAGTTTTCGCTAGAGGCTTCTCGCTTGAAAATAGCATACGGTGGGTAGACAAATTACTGTTGGGCAATTAATAGAATTACGCGTAGTTATGACATATTATTCATGACAATGATCATGTATATAGGCATCACGTCCATAAACAAGTAGACCAAAACGATTCTGCATCTACTACTATTACTACACCAATCGACCGACTCCTGCCTGCATCTATGGTATTAAATTCATAACAAACAGAGTAACGCTTGGAGCAAGGTGACATGATGTAGACAAAATAAGACAAACAATATGTTTAGATCTCGTTGTTTTATCCTTAATGGCAACAATACAAATACTTGTATTGTCCCCTTCTATCACAAGGATATAGAGCACCACAAGATTGAACCTGTGACAACCCACCACTCCCGCGGAAGATAAATCAATGTAGTTTGCCCAACCAAACCGATAGATTGTAGAGCATTATGAAGCTATAACAATCGTCCATATAAATAACCAACAAGGATTCAATATATTTTCATGAATAATCTGAATATTAACTCACAATTCATCGAATCCCAACAAACACATTTCAAAAGAAGATTACGTCGGATAGATCACCACGAGAATCGTGGTGAACATGGTATTGATGATCAAAGAGAGAGAAGAAGCCATCTAGGTACTAGATATGGACCCGTAGGTCTATGGTGGACTACTCACGCATCATCATGGAGGTAGCAAGGTTGATGTAGATGGCCTCCGTGGTCGATTCCCTCTTCGATAGAGTAACAGAAAAGGTCTCCAGATGGCCTCCCGTCAGAATAGAGGCTTCCAACGGCGGAAAAAGTGTTTCAGATGGCCCTCTGTTGGTTTCCCGATTTTAGATAATTTATGGAGGTGGAATTAGATTAGATGGAGCCATGAGGGGCCCACAAGGAATCAGGGCGTCCCTACACCCCTGGGCGCACCCTGTTGCATTGTCGTCTCCTCGTCTCGCTTCCTGACTCCTCCCGAAGCTTCCTGGGTCTCTTTGTTTGGTACTGATTTCCTGGAAAACTAAAAATAGGCAAAGAAAATAGTAACTGGCATTATGCACTGCGTTAATAGGTTATTTCCCAAAAATGATATAAAATAGCACATTATTGCATACAAAGTACCCTAGATTGGTAACATAATAGCATGGAATAATCAAAAATTATAGACACGTTGGAGACGTATCAGACGGTAAAAATAGGCCTGACCATGTCCGGTAAAAATGACCCAACCCGTAAAAAAATTGTGGGAGGCCCGTAAAGCGCCCTCCATTCCACTATATATGCCAGCTCTAGGTCGTTATAGGGTATCCGTCCTCCTTTCCCCATCCTTCGCCGCCACAATTCTTCTCCTCCGGCGAGAAATCGAGCGAAGTCCAGCCATGTTTTGCGACGCAGTTTTCCACTAGAAGTTGTCGGAGATGTCGTCGGCGGGTGGCGGTCGGGGTGGCCGAGGCGGCTCGGCAGCCACGACGATCTTGGTGGTGAATCGCTTCGCAAGCGCCGCAATGATGCGAAGGTCGGAAGCTCCTCCCTCCGCCTGCTGGTGGAGCAGTGGTGGATCGAGCAGGCACACACGCGCGACGCCTACTCCCGTAGCGCTGGAGCACGGCCATGGGAAAACTTTCGCGGCCTCTACCGCATCTTCTCCCCCGCGATCCAGTGCCTCCGGGCGGTGGAGAATGCGTGGTTCGAGGCCAAGGAGGCCTCCACCATTGAAGATGAAGTTGCAGTGGCACGGGTCTTGGGACTGTTCGAGGAGTAGCAACTCGCGCAGGTCCTCTCGAGAACCCTGATGGAGTACCACCTCCATGGCAACCCGCCCCGCGACGACGGTGACGATAGCGACGACGGCAATGAGTAGATGTAGTATGCTAGTATGCACCCTGTCGTGGTTTTATCACGGCAGATGCCCTTGTAAAAGGACTTAGGTGTGGAGCCATCACGGCTAGGTGGCGACTTGAAGGGGTTGATCGGGAAGGAGAGACGAGTTTACCCAGGTTCGACCCCTCCGATGGAGGTAAAAGCCTACATCCTGCTTTGTGTATATTGATGGTGATCTCGATTACAAGGGTGCGGAATCGCTAACCTAGCTCTCGAGGGTTTCTTTCTTACTTAATCTTTCTCCTCCGGGGTTCCCCTTTATATATAGGTGGAGACCCAGAGGTTACAATAGAGTCCAGGTCACACAAAGACCCATGGTCTAATTTGACTCCTCATCCTTATCTTACAAACAGCAACACATCATCCTGCCCCTAAGCCAACCCACTTCATCTGGCCCATGAGCCGACCTAGAAGATGCCAGCCATTGGGTGTCGAGTCGCCTTCTTCATTAGATCGCCTCACCGCGAGGTGACGTCCCTTAACTTCACCAGCCCGCCACTGCGTACCTCAGGTTATACATGTATGGCGGGTTACCCGTGGGGTATATCCCCAACATTAGCCCTTAGTTTGACATGAATTTATTCTTCCCAAACTCAACTTCTGAAACAAAGAAACAAACATATCGAAAATTATTAAAAACATGTTCCTGAGCCGGCATTTCAATCTCCGGGTCATCTGCTTCTTGTAACACTTGACATGTTTTGCACTTCCGTCTGTTGTGACGTCATCTTCATATTTGCTGACAACTTCATGTCATCATAGCAAATCGTTTTAAACGGACGTTAAATCCGGCCAGGCGTGGGAATCAAGGCGCATCCATAGCCATTTTTTACGGCAACAGTTCAGTGCGCCTCTTTGGGCTCTCCCCATATAAATAGGCCACGAGCCCTTCCCTCTTTGCTTCTACTTCTTCTTCCTCCCGACGCCAAAACTACCGCCTGAATCATCGGATCTCCAAGAACCGCATCGGAGTACTATGTTGCGCCACCGTCTTCACCAAGTCCATATGCGGCCGCCTCAGAGGACACGTCCACCACCGCATTTCTTCTTTCGACTACGGTAAATCCCTCATCTCTGTTATGGTTTAGTCCATTCTTCTCAATTCATCACTGCCCGTGGAGTTCATCTCTTAATAAGTTGCAGTAGATATGTTAGTTCTAGGTCTTCTTAACAAACCTTGCTTTAATTAGATCTCCGCTGCCTTACAGTAGAAACACTGCCCCTGCAGGGCAGAATCCTTTGCCTGGTTTCTGATTGGAACGGCTTGGTGGGAATGTTGAATTCCCGAGTTGGCCAACTGACGAAGAGGGACCTGTTGGCGCCTGTTCGTGCAAAATTAAGAGCTCTGACCGCTCATGGCTTGATTGGGATTGACCCGATTTGGTGTTGGATAACATGGCGAATCCAACCCGTTAGTGTTAGAGGTGACTTGATATGCAATTACACGGGTGAGTCAAATGGCGCTCAACGCTTCACCAAGAAAGATTTTACTGATGAAGCCATCAACAAAGCTACAAAGAGATTCTTTTCCGACTCGAAGGATAAATGTAGCATTACCGGACTGGGTCCATTTTATCTGAAGAATCCAGTTCCCCGGTATTACTTTTTTGGCGAGTTTATTCCATTCCTTTGTCAATCTTACTTTGACCCGCCATACTTACTATTTGATTTATGTTGCTTCAGGAAAATTCTAACTTCTGGAAAGTCACGCCTCAAATTCCTGCACCTTCATCAGGTCAAATAGATGACCCGGCTCATGAATCATCATCAGGAGAGGAATCTGAGGTAGAACTTGACTCGCTTGGCCGTTTATTCATTGCACTTGTTGACGTGCCCTCTTCCCAGGACAACACCGAAACCAGTCAAGCCGACGATGTCGAGGTAATTCCAATTTCCTCCAACTCATCAGAAACATATATCCCAAGGAAGCCAAGACGAGCCGTCAGGAAATTTAAGTTTTCTCATCCAGATGCTCACTTAGACCCTAACTTTCTTTTGAAGAAATCTCAACAAGCCGACCAATCGAAGCGCAAAACTTGAAGCAGCTCGGCCAAACTGGCGCTCGGCTTATCTCTTAAGCCGACCGCCCGTAGGCAATGTGCTGAGGTGCCGCATAGCCCAACTGCCTCTCGTCCAAAAGCCGGCCTTTTTAAGCATCCTCTCAGTCCTTCTAATTCCCTTTATCAGGAATCGCCGGCTTCGTCTGACGACTCCATGATACGTCTCCAACATATCTATAATTTTTTGCTTGTTCCATGCTATTATATTATCATTCTTGGATGTTTTACAATCACTTTATAGCAACTTTATATCATTTTTTGGGACTAACCTATTGACATAGTGCCAAAGAGCCAGTTGTTGTTTTTGCTTGTTTTTTACTTCGCAGAATATCAGTACCAAACGGAGTCCAATCGCGACAAAACTTTTTGGAGATTTTTTTTGGACCAGAAGACACCCAGTGAGCCAAAGAAGGGCCAGAGAGGTGGCCTGTGGAGAGCACAACCCACCAGTGCGCGCCAGGGGGCCCCCGGCACGCCCTGATGGGTTGTGCCCTCCATGGGGCCCCTCTCCACCACCTCTGACGCCTATAAATACCCAAATATTCATAAAAGCCTAGGCGAGTCAACGAAAAACACATCCAGACACCGCAAGTTCCAGAACCTCGAGATCCAATCTAACACCATCATGGAGGGGTTCATCTTCTTCATAGGTGCCTCTCCGATGATGCGTGAGTAGTCCAACATAGACCTACAGGTCCGTAGGCAGTAGCTAGATGCCTTCCTCTCTCTCTTTTGATTCTCAATACAATGGTCTCTTGGAGATCTATTTGATGTAAACTTTTGCGGTGTGTTTGTTGGGATCCGATGCATTTTGAGTTCATGATCAGTTTCTATCCATGAATATTATTTGAGTCTTATTTGATCTCTTATACGCATGATTACTTATAGCCTCGTATTTCTTCTTCGAATCTTTGGTTTAGTTAGGCCAACTAGATCGATTTTTCTTGCCATGGGAAGAGGTGCTTTGTGATGGGTTCGATCTTGCGGTGTCCTTTCCAAGTGACGGAAGGGGCAGCAAGGCACGCATGTATCGTTGCCATTAAGGATACCAAGATGCGGTCTATTCCTACATGAACAGATCTTGTCTACATCATGTCATCGTTCGTATTGCATTACTCCATTTTTTCATGAACTTAATACACCAGATGCATGCTAGATAGCGGTCGATGTGTGCAGTAATAGTGGTAGATGCAGGCAGGAGTCGGTCTACTTATCTTGGACGTGATGCCTGTATAATGATCATCGCCTTGGATATCGTCATGATTATTTGATCTTCTATCAATTGCCCAACAGTAATTTGTTCACCCACCGTGTGATATACTCATGAGAAAAGCCACTAGTGAAACCTATGCCCCCCGGGTCTACTTTTCCAACACATTGCTTTCCGATCTATCTTTTTGGCACTTTTGTTTTCAGATCTATTATTTCAAAAACCCAAAAATATATTGCTGCACTATTTATTTGCTCTTTTTAATTTGTGTTCTTGAGAGATCTATCTCTCCAATCTATCATTACCTAATCTATCTTTTTACCGTAGAGAGATTGACAACCTCTCTTTCGCGTCGGGTTGCAAGTATTTGTTATTTGTGTGCAGGTGCTGCTTATTAGGTGGTGGTGATCCTCCTACTGGTTCGATACCTTGGTTTCATAACTGAGGGAAATACTTACCGTCGCTGTGCTGCATCATCCCTTCCTCTTTGGGGAAATACTGACGCAGTCTGAAGCCACGTCAAAGGAATTTCTGGCACCATTGCCTGGGAGGAAGCGGTCTCTTCTACGTGCCAATCTCTGGCACCGAGGAGACACCATCATCATCTACCGGGTTCCTAACCACATATCATATCTCCTTGCAATTACATTATTTGCCATTTGCCTCTCGTTTCCCTCTCCCCCACTTCACAAAATTTGCCGTTTTATTGGCCTTCTTTCTCGTTCACCTATTTCTCGCCGGATCTCTTTTTGGTTGCTTTTTTCCTATCTTTGCTTGTGTTTCCATGTGCCTTCTATTTGCTTGCATCTCGCTTGCTAAAAATTTATTGATATGGATCCTCATCCACTTGCTAATCTTTTCAAAAGACCAAATTATGATGAACCAATCGCTAGTGACTTGAGTGCACTTGATTATCTCGATGAAGTTTTGTTTGAAAATCATGAATCTGAAATTTTTGATGAAGTGTTGAAAGAAGAAATTTATAAGGTGATTCATAATAGTCCCTTGAATGATGAGCATGATTGCAATGTTGCTAGTATGAATTCTCTAAAATCCATGATGCTAATGATATGCAAAGCCACAAGCTTGAGGATGCTATGTTTGATGAAGATGATATTTTTAGTCCCCCAAGTTTTGATGAGCAAATTCATTATGATGATTGCATGTCTCCTATTTATGAGGATGGTGATGACACGTATGCTATAATGAGTAATGATAACCATTAAACTTATCATCATGGTTTTAATTTTCAATGTGATTATGTCAATCAAGTATCTCATGATAGTTATTTTGTTGAGTTTGCTCCCACTACCATGGATGATAAGCAATTTGCTAATGAGGAGAGTAATGAAAATTTTATGCTTGTGCATCATGAAAACAATGATTTATGTGATAGTTATATTGTTGAATTCATTCTTGATTCTACTGAAATTTATTATGAGGGAGGAACATATGCTTGTAGGAATTGCAATAATATCAAGTTTCCTCTCTATGTGTTCAAAGTTTTGAAGTTATGCTTGTTTTGCCTTCCTATGCTAGTTGATTCTTGTTCCCATAAATTGTTTGCTCACAAAATACCTATGCATAGGAAGTGGGTTAGACTTAAATGAGTTTGTCATGAGATTCATGATGCTCTTTTGCATATTTCAATTACTACTTTTTATGTGAGCATCGTTGAAATCATCATGCCTAGCTAGGGGCGTAAAACGATAGCGCTTGTTGGGAGGCAACCCAATGAATAAATTTATTTTCATATTTTTATTTCTGTTTTTGAGTGTTGACACAATTATGCCTATGATATGATTGTGTTTTTATGTTTTATTTAGTGTTTGTGCCAAGATGAGTAGAAGCGATTCTGAATCTGAAACTAAAACTTTGCATCTAGTGTTCGAATTTTCATTTTTTAGTGGAACGTGATATTGATCTGAAATTTTAACACGGTGTTGCTATAAAAATTATTTATGTTGTACTGACGTTTCAGAATTTTTAGAGTTACATAAGTATGGTTAGAGTACAGATTGCTGCAGACTGTTCTGTTTAAGACAGATTCTGTTTTCGTTGCATTGTGTGCTTGTTTTGATGAATCTATGGGTTGTATTGAAGGGTATGTGCCATGGTAAAGTTAAAATACAGTAGGTATAATGCAATAATAAAATATGAATGGGTTTGCAACAGCACCTAAAGTAGTGATTTGCTTTATTATACTAACGGATCTCACAAAGATTTTGTTGAGTTTTGTGTGATTGAAGTTTTCAAGTTTTGGGTGAGATCATGATGGATGAAGGAATAAGAAGTGAAAAGAGCCTAAGCTTGGGGATGCTAAACCACCCCCAAGATATATCCAAAGATAAACAAGCAACTAAGCTTGGGGATGCCCCCGAGTGGAATCCCCTCTTTCTTCTAACGACCATCGGTATTTTACTTGGAGCTATATTTTTATTCGTCACATATCATGAGTTTTGCTTGGAGCGTCTTGTATCATTTGAGTCTTTGTTTGCTTTGCTTTTTAGTTTGTCACTTGTATCCTTTCTGGACACACCTATGTGAGAGAGCCAAAATTATGCTATGATTTGTTAGAATTGCTCTATATGCTTCACTTAAACTTTTTGAGCTATAGAATTGCTCTAGTGCTTCACTTATATCTTTTTGAGCACGGTGTGCTAGGAAACTTTTGAAGAAATACTCTCATGCTTCACTTAGATTATTTTGAGAGTTAGTAATTTTTGAAGAAATCCTCTCATGCTTCACTTATACTATTTTGAGAGATGAAATCTTTATGCTCATGTGCTTCACTTAAATTTGTTTGAGCTTGTCAAAAAGCAATGGCAATATATGAAACTAGTCCCACAGTGATAGATATCCAAGGAGGATATATTAAAAACTCTCATGAAGATAATTGGACAAATTAAACTTGATTCCTTGTAATAGTTTTGAGACATGATGGTAGTAATATGTGAGGCATGTTAGTAAGTAATTATGCTTTACTAGGAATATTGGTGTTAAGGTTTGTGATTCCCTATGCATGCATGAAAGTCAATAGTTATGCAATGAAGTTACATCCTACTTATGGTGCATTATTCGGTGTTATTTATGCAAAATGCTCGCTTATGTGAATTTTCGTTTCTTGGTTGGTTGCTTCTCAATCTATTTGCTAGCCTCCATTTGTACTATGTAGAAATACTACTTGTGCATCCAAAAACCTTAAACCAAGTTTTGCCTTATGAGTCCACCATACCTACCTATATGTGGTATTTCCATGCCGTTCCATGCAAATTTTTATGCGCCATATCTAAATTTCAAAATAAATTTTCTCTTTTGTGTGCTCATACCGCTCATGAAACGGTAGGGAGTGTCCAATATTTTTTCATGCTAGATGTGTTATTCTCAAGATGAGCGTTTATTCACTTGTCATTGCATGAGAGTATGGCGGTAATAGGGATGCCCATTCCCGAAATGAAAAAAGAAAGAAAAAATATTTACTTTATGTTGTCAAATAATAAATTCCTTGGAAAGTGTTGGTATGGAAGGCAACCGTGGATACGGCCAGCCATGGAAAGTGAAAGAATGGTGGAAAAAGGAATAAACTTTATTTTCTGTTTGGGAACCGCCTATGCTGTATCTAGCATGGAAAGTATTGTGAACTACTTTGTCATTTTTTGTTGACAGGAAAGCCATGCTACTAAAAATATATTTCTCTCTCAATTTAAAATTTGAGCTCTGGCACCTCTAAAAATCCCTACTTCCCTCTGCGAAGGGCCTATCTATTTACTTTATGCAATTTTTATTTTTACTTTGAGTCTCCATCTTCTCTTATAAAGCACCAACTAGGGGGCACTATGATCATACTTGAGCATTGTATGTAGCTAATATTTGAGTGTGCTTCATGAATGGATCAATGATTGAGCATGATGGGCTAGGGATAACTTTCTTTAGTGTTGATATTTTGAAAGACATGGTTGCTTGTTGGCATGCTTGAGTATTGAAGTCATTACGTTAAAACTAGACTATTGCTTTGAATCATCTAAAAGTCCAAATGTCCATGCTACAAAAGAAAAGAATATGAGATGAACATGTTAGGCAGCATTCCACATCAAAAATTCTGTTTTTATCATTTACCTACTCGAGGACGAGTAGGAATTAAGCTTGGGGATGCTGCTACATCTCCAATGTTGATACGTCTCCAACGTATCTATAATTTTTGCTTGTTCCAAGCTGTTATATTATCATTCTTGGATGTTTTACAATCATTTTATAACAACTTTATACCATTTTTTGGGACTAACCTATTGACATAGTGCCAAAATGCCAGTTGCTATTTTTGCTTGTTTTTTACTTTGCAGAATATCAGTACCAAACGGAGACCAATCGCGACGAAACGTTTTGGAGATTTTTCTGGACCAGAAGACACCCAGTCGGCCAAAGAAGTGCCAGAGAGGTGGGCTGTGGAGGCAACAACCCACATGGGCGCGCCAGGGGCCCCCCGGCGCGCCCTGGTGGGTTGTGCCCTCCACGGGGCCCCCCTCCACCGCCTCTGACACCTATAAATTCCCAAATATTCATAAAACCCTAGGGGAGTCGACGAAACACAATTCCAGCCGCCGCAAGTTCCAGAACCTCGAGATCCAATCTAAACACCATCGCGGAGGGGTTCATCTTCTTCATAGGTGCGTCTCTGATGATGCGTGAGTAGTCCACCATAGACCTACGGGTCCATAGACAGTAGCTAGATGGCTTCCTCTCTCTGTTTTGATTCTCAATGCAATGGTCTCTTGGAGATCTATTTGATGTAAACTTTTGCGGTGTGTTTGTTGGGATCCGATGAATTTTGAGTTCATGATCAGTTTCTATCCATGATTATTATTTGAGTCTTCTTTGATCTCTTATATGCATGATTACTTATAGCCTCGTATTTCTTCTTCGAATCTTTGTTTTAGTTAGGCCAACTAGATTGATTTTTCTTGCCATGGGAAGAGGTGCTTTGTGATGGGTTCGATCTTGCAGTGTCCTTTCCCAGTGACAGAAGGGGCAGCAAGGCACGCATGTATCGTTGCCATTAAGGATAACAAGATGGGGTCTATTCCTACATGAATAGATCTTGTCTACATCATGTCATCGTTGTTATTGCATTACTCCATTTTTCAATGAACTTAATACACTAGATGCATGCTAGATAGCGGTCGATGTGTGGAGTAATAGTGGTAGATGCAGGCAGGAGTCGGTCTACTTATCTTGGACGTCATCACTATATAATGATCATTGCGTTGGATATCATCATGATTATTTGATCTTCTATCAATTGCACAACAATAATTTGTTCACCCACCGTGTGCTATACTCATGAGAGAAGCCACTAGTGAAACCTACGGCCCCCGGGTCTACTTTTCCAACATATTGCTTTCCGATCTATCTTTTTGCCTCTTTGTTTTCATATCTACTAAACAATAAACCCAAAAATATATTGCTGCACTTTTTATTTTCTCTTTTTATTTTGTGTTCTTGAGAGATCTATCTCTCCTATCTATCACTACCTAATCTATCTTTTTACCGTAGAGAAATTGACAACCTCTCTTTCGCGTCGGGTTGCAAGTATTTGTTATTCGTGTGCAGGTGCTGCTTATTGGGTGGTGGTGATCCTCCTACTGGTTCAATAACGTTGGTTTCATAACTGAGGGAAATACTTACCGTCGCTGTGCTGCATCATCCCTTCCTCTTTGGGGAAATACTGACGTACTCTCAAGCCACGTCAAAGGAATTTCTGGCGCTGTTGCCGGGGAGGAAGCGGTCTCTTCTACGTGCCAATCTCAGGCACCGAGGAGACTCCATCATCATCTACCAGGTTCCTAATCAGAAATCTCATCTCAATGCAATTACATTATTTGCCATTTGCCTCTCGTTGTCCTCTCCCCCACTTCACAAAAATTTGCATCTTTATTCACCCTCTTTTTCCTTTGCCTTTTTCTCGTACAATATCTTGCTTGCTTGCAATCATGTTTGCGTAGTCACGATGACTCAAGAAAACACCAAGTTGTGTGATTTTTCCAATACTAATAACAATGATTTTATTAGTACTCCTATTGCTCCTCCCGCCACTAGTGCGGAGTCTTGTGATATTAGTGTCGCTTTGTTGAATCTTGTCATGAAAGATCAATTTGCCGGTACTCCTAATGAGGATGACGCGTCCCATCTAAACACATTCGTAGAATTGTGTGATATGCAAAAGAAAAAAAATATTTGGACAATGATATAGTGAAGTTGAAATTATTTCCTTTTTCCTTGCGGGATCGTGCAAAAATTTGGTTTTGTTCTTTGCCTCGCAATAGTATCGATTCTTGGAATAAGTGCAAGGATGCTTTTATTAATAAGTATTTTCCCCCCGCGAAAATTATTTCCCTTAGGACACAAATCATGAATTTTAAGCAACTTGAGAATGAACATGTTACACAATCTTGGGAAAGAATGAAGTTGATGCTAAGAAATTGTCCTACTCATGGTTTGAATCTTTGGATGATCATACAAAAAATTTATGCGGGGTTGAATTTTGTCTCTAGAAATCTTTTAGATTCTGCCACGGTTGGTAATTTTATGGAAATTACTTTGGGTGAAGCTACTAAATTTCTAGATAATATCATGGCAAATTATTCACAATGGCATACCGAAAGAGCACCTACTAGTAAAAAAGTTAATTCGGTAGAAGAAATTAGTACTTTGAGTGATAAGGTTGATGCTTTGATGAAATTGGTTGCTAGTAAAAATTCTCCTATTGATCTTAATGATGTGCCTTTGTCTACCTTGATTGAGCAAAATAGTGATTTCGTAGATGTGAACTTTGTCTCGCGAAACAATTTCAATAACAATGCTTATATAGGTAATTTTAATCCTAGGCCTTTTCCTGGAAATTCCTCTAATAATTATGGTAATTCCTATGGTAATTCTTCTTACAATAATAATAGGAACACCTCTGATCTTGAGAGTAATATTAAAGAATTTATCAATGCGCAAAAGGCTTTTAATACTATGATAGAAGAAAAGTTGAATAAGATTGATGATATGTGCAGAAGCATTGATAGAATTTCTCATGATGTTGAAAATCTCAAGTTGAAAGCTTTTCTGCCTAAGATTGATGAATCAATTAAAGCTTTATATGTCTCTATGGATGAAAGTAAGAAAAGAACCGCTATGCTTAGAGCTAAAAGAGAAATCTTAGAAAAATCGTTTTCTAGCGATTGTCTTCATAAAAATGATGAAGATCTTAAAGTGATTGGTGTTTCTAGTATTGATTCCTTGTTTAGTAATATTAATATTAATGATAAAGGGACTGAAGTAGAGTCAACTTTAGCTAGAAGGCGTCCCAATAATTTGGAGGGTGAAAATCTTGATGAAAAATTTGATAAAAGTGGGTTTGAAGAGGTCAAAACTTTAACTAGTGATGTGCCCACTATTTTGGATTGCAAGGACTTTAATTATGATAGTTGTTCATTGATTGAATGTATTTCTTTGCTGCAATCCATGTTGAATTCACCCCATGCTTATGACCAAAATAAAGCTTTTACTAAACATATCGTTGATACCATGATGAAATCTTTTGAAGAAAAGTTGGAGTTGGAGATTTCTATTCCTAGAAAATTACATGATGAGTGGGAACCTAGTATTAAAGTCAAGATTAAAAATTATGAGTGCTTTTCTTTATGTGATTTGGGTGCTAGTGTTTCCACGATTCCGAAATCTTTATGTGATGTGCTTGGTCTCACCAATATTGAAGAATGTTCTCTTAATTTGCACTTGGAGGATTCCACTATTTAAAACCCTTTGGGAAGAATTAATGATGTTCTTATTCTTGCAAATAGGAACTATGTTCCCATAGATTTTATTGTGCTAGATATTTATTGCAGTCCGTCTTGTCCCATTATACTTGGTAGACCGTTTTTATACACTAGGTGCCGTGATTGATATGAAAGAAGGCAATATTCGTTTTCAATTTCCATGAAAGGGTATTGAAAACTTCCCTAGAAAAATAATTAAGCCACCATATGAATCAATCATGAGGGCATCCTATGGATCCAAAACCAAAGATGACAATACTTGAATCTATGTGTTATGCCTAGCTTGGGGCGTAAAACGATAGCGCTTGTTGGGAGGCAACCCGATGAATAAATAAATTTTTGCTTTTTCCTTTCTGTTTTTGAGTGTTGACACAATTATGCCTCTATTATGATTGTGTTTTTATGGTTTATTTAGTGTTTGTGCCAAGTAGAGCATTTAGGATGATTCATAAGATGAGGAGAAGCGATGCTGAATCTGAAACAGAAACTTTGTGTCCAGTATTTGAATTTTCATTTTTTACTAGAACGTGATCTTGAGATAAAATTTTAACACAGTGTTGCTATACAAATTAGTTAAGTTGTACAAATTTTTAAGAATTTTTAGAGTTACAGAAGAATGGTTAGAGTACAGATTACTACAGGCAGTTCTGTTTAAGACAGATTCTGTTTTCGTTGCATTGTGTGCTTGTTTTGATGAATCTATGGGTTATATTGAAGGGTATGAGCCACGGTAAAGTTACAATATAGTAGGTATAAGGCAATAATAAAATATGAATGGTTTTGCAACAGCACCTAAAGTAGTGATTTGCTTTATTATACTAACGGATCTCACGAAGATTTTGTTGAGTTTTGTGTGATTGAAGTTTTCAAGTTTTGGGTGAGATCACGATGGATGAAGGAATAAGAAGTGAAAAGAGCCTAAGCTTGGGGATGCTAAAGCACCCCCAAGATATATCCAAAGATAAACAAGCAACTAAGCTTGGGAATGCCCCCGAGTGGCATCCCCTCTTTCTTCTAACGACCATAGGTATTTTACTTGGAGCTATATTTTTATTCGTCACATATCATGAGTTTTGCTTGGAGCGTCTTGTATCATTTGAGTATTTGTTTGCTTTGCTTGTTAGTTTGTCACTTGTATCCTTTCTGGACACACCTATGTGAGAGAGCCAAAATTATGCTATGATTTGTTAGAATTGCTCTATATGCTTCACTTAAACTTTTTGAGCTATAGAATTGCACTAGTGCTTCACTTATATCTTTTTGAGCACAGTGTGCTTGGAAACTTTTGTAGAAATACTCTCATGCTTCACTTAGATTATTTTGAGAGTTAGTAAATTTTGAAGAAATCCTCTCATGCTTCACTTATACTATTTTGAGAGATGAAATCTTTATGCTCATGTGCTTCACTTAAATTTGTTTGAGCTTGTCAAAAAGCAATGGCAATATATGAAACTAGTCCCAAAGTGATAGATATCCAAGGAGGATATAATAAAAACTTTCATGAAGATAATTGGACAAATTAAACTTGATTCCTTGTAATAGTTTTGAGACATGATGGTAGTAGTATATGAGTCATGTTAGTAAGTAATTATGCTTTACTAGGAATATTGGTGTTAAGGTTTGTGATTCCCTATGCATGCATGAAAGTCAATAGTTATGCAATGAAGTTACATCCTACTTATGGTGCATTATTCGGTGTTAGTTATGCTCAATGCTCGCTTATGTGAATTTTCGTTTCTTGGTTGGTTGCTTCTCAATCTATTTGCTAGCCTCCATTTGTACTATGTAGAAATACTACTTGTGCATCCAAAAACCTTAAACCAAGTTTTGCCTTATGAGTCCACCATACCTACCTATATGCGGTATTTCCATGCCGTTCCATGCAAATTTGTATGTGCCATCTCTAAATTTCAAAATAAATTTTCTCTTTTGTGTGCTCGTACCGCTCATGAAACGGTAGGGAGTGTCCAATATTTTTTCATGCTAGATGTGTTATTCTCAAGATGAGCGTTTATTCACTTGTGATTGCATGAGAGTATGGCGGTAATAGGGATGCCCATTCCCAAAATGAAAAAAGAAAGAAAAAATATTTACTTTATGTTGTCAAATAATAAATTCCTTGGAAAGTGTTGGTATGGAAGGCAACCGTGGATACGGCCAGCCATGGAAAGTGAAAGAATGGTGGAAAAAGAAATAAACTTTATTTTCTGTTTGGGAACCGCCTATGCTGTATCTAGCATGGAAAGTATTGCGAACTACTTTGTCGTTTTTGTTGACAGGAAAGCCATGCCACTAAAAATATATTTCTCTCTCAATTTAAAATTTGAGCTCTGGCACCTCTACAAATCCCTACTTCCCTCTGCGAAGGGCCTATCTATTTACTTTATGCAATTTTTATTTTTACTTTGAGTCTCCATCTTCTCGTATAAAGCACCAACTAGGGGCACTATGATCATACTTGAGCATTGTATGTAGCTAATAGTTGAGTGTGCTTCATGAATGGATCAATGATTGAGCATGATGGGCTAGGGATAACTTTCTTTATTGTTGATATTTTGAAAGGCATGGTTGCTTGTTGGCATGCTTGAGTATTGAAGTCATTACGTTAAAACTAGACTATTGCTTTGAATCATCTAAAAGTCCAAATGTCCATGCCACAAAAAGAAAAGAATGTGAGATGAACATGTTAGGCAGCATTCCACATCCAAAATTCTGTTTTTATCATTTATCTACTCGAGGACGAGTGGGAATTAAGCTTGGGGATGCTGATACGTATCCAATGTTGATACGTCTCCAACGTATCTATAATTTTTGCTTGTTCCAAGCTGTTATATTATCATTCTTGGATGTTTTACAATCATTTTATAACAACTTTATATCATTTTTTGGGACTAACCTATTGACATAGTGCCAAAGTGCCAGTTGCTATTTTTGCTTGTTTTTTACTTCGCAGAATATCAGTACCAAACGGAGACCAATCGCAACGAAACTTTTTGGAGATTTTTCTGGACCAGAAGACACCCAGTCGGCCAAAGAAGTGCCAGAGAGGTGGGCTGTGGAGGCAACAACCCACATGGGCGCGCCAGGGGGCCCCCGGCGCGCCCTGGTGGGTTGTGCCCTCCACGGGGCCCCCCTCCACTGCATCTGACGCCTATAAATTCCCAAATATTCAGAAAACCCTAGGGGAGTCGACGAAACACAATTCCAGCTGCCGCAAGTTCCAGAACCTCGAGATCCAATCTAAACACCATCACGGAGGGGTTCATCTTCTTCGTAGGTGCCTCTCTGATGATGCGTGAGTAGTCCACCATAGACCTACGGGACCGTAGACAGTAGCTAGATGGCTTCCTCTCTCTCTTTTGACTCTCAATACAATGGTCTCTTGGAGATCTATTTGATGTAAACTTTTGCGGTGTGTTTGTTGGGATCCGATGAATTTTGAGTTCATGATCAGTTTCTATCCATGATTATTATTTGAGTCTTCTTTGATCTCTTATATGCATGATTACTTATAGCCTCGTATTTCTTCTTCGAATCTTTGTTTTAGTTAGGCCAACTAGATTGATTTTTCTTGCCATGGGAGGAGGTGCTTTGTGATGGGTTCGATCTTGCAGTGTCCTTTCCCAGTGACAGAAGGGGCAGCAAGGCACGCATGTATCGTTGTCATTAAGGATAACAAGATGGGGTCTATTCCTACATGAATAGATCTTGTCTACATCATGTCATCGTTCTTATTGCATTACTCTGTTTTTCCATCAACTTAATACACTAGATGCATGCTGGATAGCGGTCGATGTGTGGAGTAATAGTGGTAGATGCACGCAGGAGTCGGTCTACTTATCTTGGACGTCATCACTATATAATGATCATCGCCTTGGATATCATCATGATTATTTGATCTTCTATCAATTGCCCAACAGTAATTTGTTCACCCACCGTGTGATATACTCATGAGAGAAGCCACTAGTGAAACCTACGGCCCCCGGGTGTACTTTTCCAACATATTGCTTTCCGATCTATCTTTTTGCCTCTTTGTTTTCATATCTACTAAACCAAAAACCCAAAAATATATTGCTGCACTTTTTATTTGCTCTTTTTATTTTTTGTTCTTGAGAGATCTATCTCTCCTATCTATCACTACCTAATCTATCTTTTTACCGTAGAGAAATTGACAACCTCTCTTTCGCGTCGGGTTGCAAGTATTTGTTATTCGTGTGCAGGTGCTGCTTATTGGGTGGTGGTGATCCTCCTACTGGTTCGATAACCTTGGTTTCATAACTGAGGGAAATACTTACCGTCGCTGTGCTGCATCATCCCTTCCTCTTTGGGGAAATACCGACGCAGTCTCAAGCCACGTCACTCCACAGCAACACAACTTCTGCCTTTCACCATCAACCATGGGTAAGTGTCTATTTGTTTCTTGTCATGGCTTAGTTCTTCTTTTAACTCACATTTATGTTTGATGACTATAGAGCCAAGGCTATCTTGAGGAAACAGACAGCCGGGTCATCTTCCACCACCACAGATCATCAAGTTCCAAACCCTCCACCAATTGAGGCGGCTACTCATGTTGAGCCATCAGGTGGAAATAACCCGGACATGAATGTGCAGCCGACCCATGATGTGGAGAAGACAAATGCTAATGAACCGGCTTTGACGGCAGAAATGGCTGGAGATCAAGGTGTTTCGACTGAAGCAGGCTTTCAACCACCAAGTCCTCCTCCTCCTCCTGCAAGTCTTGTGTCCCATGCTGACGATGACCCCTCATTAGCCACCAAGGATAACATAGAAGTAGTTGTTGCAAAAGAGAGCTTACATTTTCCTGAATCTTCATCTGCTCTGGCTAAGATCGTGGCTAAGCATGAGCCGGATTTTTTGGAGAAGGGGAAGGCCAAGCTAGAACTTCCAGAATTTTCTTTCTTGAAGACTGATGATATTTACAAGCAATATCTAACCCGGCTTTCTAAGAGTCGAGAGAGTGAGATGCACCTGGTCAGCATCATGAAGCAGAAGTGTGAGGTAAAAATTTACCTTAATATTATTCATCATATATATTCTTATAGCCCCAAAGGACCATCTTAATATGGAATAATGAGCCAGTTCTTCAATGTAGTTGTTGATGTCAACCGTAGCCCCCAAGGGCCAGGTCATTATGAAAATAATGAGCCGGGTCTTTTGTATACTTGAGAGAACATAGGTTTCCATCTGTAGTCCCCAAGGGCCGGGTCATTATGAAAATAATGAGCTGGGACTTCATGCAATATCCATAATGAAGAACTTTGTCGCCTGTAGCCCCCAAGGACTGACTCATTATGAAAATAATGAGTCGGGACTTCATGTAATATCCATAATGAAGAACTTTGTCGCCTGTAGCCCCCAAGGGCCGACTCATTATGAAAATAATGAGCCGGGACTTCATGTAATATCCATAATGAAGAACGTGTCGCATGTAGCCCCCAAGGGCCGGCTCATCTTGTTGAGATTATCCGGGTCTTTGATTGTTAGAAGAAATGAAGAAGCGAGGTACATTAGCCCCCAAGTGATATGCAGATTGCTTGCAACTGCCTAGGACTTGTGAAAAATTGATTTGTAAATGTTGTAGCCCCCAAGGACCAGGTCATCTGCTTGCACCGGCTCGGGACTTGAATAACTGTTCTCATTCCTTGTTTTGTCCAGGATACTTTAATCGAGACAGAGTCTATTGTGATCGATCTGCACAGGCGGCTAAAAGAAGAGAAAAATGGTGAGAGTTGATGCAACTTGTTTGGCGGCTCAACACCAGGTTCTGCCCAACAAGCAGGTAACCTCTTGAATGAAGCCAAGGCCGAGTTTGAAAAGGAGAAAGACGCCCTTCTCAAGCGTGCTGAAGATGCAGAGGCAAAACTTGGTTCTGTAACAGAAAAGTTATGGACGCTCAGGAAACAACTGAATGACATCGTTACTGCCATCTTTGGTACATTTTATTGAATCATTATTCCTGGCTCAACTCATAATTAACCCTGGTGCCAGCTTTAAATGATATTCATCCTTCATGTAGGGTGAAAAAATACCAATCTTGTGAAGAAACCAATAGTGAAGCTCAAAGCAATCTTCAGATATGTGGAGCAGTTGTTCACCGGATCTGTATATGCCATTATAGTGGAGAAGAAACTCCGAAACCCGCCGTCAAATATTAAAGATATGCCGAAGCAGCTATCAACAATCCCTCAGTGGGTTGACGAGATCAAGAGATCGGTGGCTTGAATGGGTGCCAATATGGCCCAAGCTCATTCCAAAGCTTATCTACCTGAGTTAGATCTTGTAGCACTAGCAGGCTGGTTTCCGGAATACAAGATTGACGGTGCGTAGTTTTCTGAAGAAGATTTTGCCGCCTGCATGAAAGAGACCCGCCCTTTGGCCAAACTTCTTGCAGATGAGCTACACTTATCGAGTTTTTTTCAAAACTATGAGTATATTTATAGCAAATTCGGACAATATATGGCTGAATGCAAAAACGGCAAAAATATTACCCTGTCGGCCTGCGGTGGGCCGACGGGGGGCCTGTCGGCCAGCAGTGGGCCGATAGGTACCTGTCGGCCTCCGGGCGACCAACAGCTGGCCCGTCGGCCTGCGGGCGGCCGATAGGTACCCGTCGGCCTGCGGGCGGCTGATAGGTGCCTGTCGGCCTCCGGGCGACCGACGGCCCCTGGATAAGGCCGACCGCCCGGTTTCTTCCTCCTCTGGCTCGCTCATCCTCTCTCTCTCTCGTTTTCTCTACCGAATTTCCTCCCCTTCCGATCTCCTCCATCCTCCACCCATTTTCGTATTGAATCCGCTGAAACAATAGATCATACCCATCTCCACCGGTCTACGGTCTCATTTGGGTAGTTTTTTTTTCGTTTGGAGGAGCCATGGTGGGGTGGTGGAGGTGTAGATGGTGAGGAGGTGGTGTGGTTGAGAGGAAGAAGAAGGGGACACACGCGTCGAAGGTATACCGATTTTTTTTAGTTTAGGTTAGTTTTTTTATTGTACGTAAAATTAGTTTATGTAGTGTACGTGTACGTGTACATTTTTGTTTAGGTTAGTAGTCATTTTAGTGTACGTGTTGGTAGTGTAAGTTTATTTAGTTTACTTAGTGTAGTCATTTTTAGTATACGTTTATTTAGTGTACGTAGGTTTATTTTAGTGTAGGTTTATTTTAGTATAGGTTTATTTAGTGTAGGTTTATTTTAGTGTAGGTTCTTTTTAGTGTAGGTTTATTTAGTGTACGTAGGTTTATTTTAGTGTAGGTTTATTTTAGTATAAATTTGTTCGTTGCGATTAATGAAAGATGGCAATGTCTGACAGGTGAAAATGTCTGAATCAATAAATTTTACTGTTTACTACGGCCCTGGTAATGTTCGATATAATGAGTTGGGGGTTGATCTTAGCGAGTTTAAGAATGGCGTCATGACACTTTCACACCCGGACATACTGGACATTAGACAGTTGAAGCACTGGTTGACAACTAGTTTTGGGCTAGATCCTGAAGTATGTTCCGTCAGTATTCATGCATTGTGGACAAAATCCTGTAAAAATGTCAAGTGGGAGTTGATGCCGATAGATAGGAGCCAGCATTGGGTGACCCTGTTAAGTCGTTGCCGAGACCGAAGAATCCACCCATATGCCCTAGTGCAACCAGTGGCGAAGGAGGAGAATACGGTACAACTTCACGTGGGGTATGAACCAGGCCAGGGTAGTGAAGTGGCTAACGAGAATTATTTATCCGGGTCACAGCCACCGGATGTGGATGCTAGCCAAGCCGAGAAAGAGTCAGACTACATGCCACACATTGTTTGTGGTCATGATACTGGGCAGAGTATTAAGTCAAAAATATTGGTTGGTTCTGGTGTTGCTGATGGGGATGAGGAAGGCGATGAAATGCAGAGGGTGATGGAGGAAGAGGACGAGGATGGATTTGCGGAGGATTTGGATTCTGAAAATTCTGAGGATGAAGTGGAGGTACCGATTCCTTCTGCATGGGATCAGGACATATCCACCGGCCTTACTGTCAACGATGGCCATGAGACTCCATGGCAATATAATCTGAACCAAGTCCAGATAGGGGCTATGTTTGATACAAAGAAAAAATTGAAGTATGCGGTGATAAAGTGGGCTATGTCTACGTAGAGGGTTTTCCGGACACACATATCGAGTCCAACAAACTATACCGTGAAGTGTGTTGAAACAGGTTGTCCTGCGAAGGTGCACGGGCACGTGCCGAAGTATAACATCCACTGGGTTGTCAGCAATGTGGTCCCACATAATTGTGTGAGGAAAAACCCTGTTGGTTAGTCATCCAAACCTGACTTCAACTCTCATTGCGCAACTCATGTATACTGAGATAGTGGAGAAGAAAGATATGGAAGCAAAACACATCCAGAGAGCAGTGAAGGTCAGATGGAATTATGACATTCCATATGGGAAGGCTTGGAGGGCTAAGCAGAAGGCTATGGAGGAAAGGTTTGGGACGTTCTTCGACTCATATGATAATGTTGTCCATCTCCTTGACATACTGAAGGAGAGAAATCCCGGCACTTATGTTAACATACAACACACGAGGTTGGACATTATACCAGATCACAAGGTGTTGAAACGAGCATTCTTCTCTTTTGCTATGTGCATCGAAGCTTTCCGGCATTGTCCTCCTGTGATGTTTGTGGATGGTACATTCCTGACTGGTCAGTACAAAGGGCAAATCCTGACTGCTATTGGTGTGGACGGGAACAATCAAATCATCCCACTAGCCATGGCATTTGTGGAGGGTGAGAACTTTCCGAGCTGGGTATGGTTCTTCCGGCAAGTTAAAATTGCGATCGTGAAGGACCGACCAAACGTGTGTGTCATTCATGACAGACATCCTGGTATATTGAAGGCCATGAAGACACTAAGGAATCCAACTGCTGACGAACCAACACCTTGGAAGGACTTGCAGAGCCGGTGGTGCATGCGCCATCTTGGGGCTAATTTTTTCTCACAGTTCAAGAACAAGCGGCTGATGAACTTGTTTAAAAAATTATGCAAGAAGAACCAGCAGCGTAAATACCATTTTATTTGGTCAAAACTTGATGAGTTCACTAAGAAGCAGGTCCGCGCGAGGAAGAAAATGGAAGCAGATCAGGTTAAATTAGCAACACTCATGGCGGAGCTAGAGGAGCCAGTAGGTCTTTGTGACTTGCCAGCAATTGACCCTCCTAATACCAAGAGAAAGAAGGGCAGGGCAATAAAGGATTTTTCTGAGTGGATAGAGAAAGAGCCTCCAGTGAATTGGTCTTTGCTGCATGACACCCATGGAGCTAGGTATGGCCACATGACAACCAATCTTGCAGAGGTGTATAACTTTGTACTCAGAGGGAATAGAGCATTGCCACTCACAGCTATTGTGGAGGCTGTATTCCATGGCACTTTGAGATATTTTAGAGAAAGGAACGAGTTAGCAAAGAAGCATATTGCAGACAATCAGAACACACCTTATTGTAGCCGTGTCATGGAGTACATGGCAAAGAAGATAGAGAAAGCAAAGAAGCACACTGTCAGACTCATAGGTAATCAGGAAAGGAGGTATGAGGTTCAGCTACCTACTGATGGTTTTGGTTCTGCAAATGAGGTGAAGACGCACGAGGTAAAAATTGGAACGGAATTTTATCCAACTTGTGAGTGTACATGCAACAAACCGAAGTTGTTGCACCTGCCTTGCTCACATGTGTTGGCTGCCTGTGGCCAGATTGAGTTGGACGCTATCTCCTTCGTGTCCCCATACTATTTAAAAGATGCAGTAGTCAATGTCTGGACAGGTGAGATGACAGGGTTTAGAGTCGTCGGCAATTTCAACAAGGTAAAAGATGGGGAGAGAGTATACATCCCGGATCCAGAACTTCGGCGAACAAGCAGGGGCAGACGTAAGGTAAAGCGCATCCGTAACGATATGGACCAATCTGAAGCTGGTGGAGCAACCAGACAATGTTTGCTATGCGCGGCTTACGGGCATAGGATGAAATATTGTCCCGACCTGAACAAAGACGGTACTTCCACTTCGACGAGTGCTTCCACATCGACAACTGCGACCACAGTAGCAAGAGGCGGACGTGGTCGTGGCAGTCGTGGTGGTCGTGGAAGTCGAGGCCGAAGGGGCAGGCAAGGAAGAAATAACTCAGAAGCTATATAATGTGTAATATGTCTGGACTATGTTTTAATGTGTAATATGACGGACTATGTTTTATTCTGTAATATGTGCGGTCTATGTTTTAATGTGTAATATGACGGACTATGTTTTATTCTGTAATATGTGTGGTCTATGTTTTAATGTGTAATATGACGGACTATGTTTTATTCTGTAATATGTCTGGACGATGTTATAATTTGTAATATGTCTGGACTATGTTTTAATTTGTAATATGTCTGGGCTATGTTTTAATTGCAGATATGGCTTCGTATCCATTGCTTAATGGGAATATCGATAGAGGGCACCGGGCCGCACTTATGGAAGCGGGCAAGAACTTAGACGTGTTGATCACTCGCACCCCAAATCGTAACTGGATGATACACCCTTTATGGGTTGATAGGTATGTGTCGGTACAGTGACTTACTATGTTTGAAATCCTTTTGATAGCCGCTAACTGTATGCTACATTCTCTTTATTTTGTAGGTTAAGTTGGGCAGGACTTCTACCCTTGGCACGGCTGGTTGAGGGTACATTGGATGAGTGGGTTGAACATCCGGACTTGGATGAGGAAGGTGAACCAATGCAGTTACACAAGAGGCAAGTGGCACGTTTCTCTTACGACAGGTCACTGCTTACCTGCTTAGTAGATAGATGGAGACCAGAGACACATACGTTTCACTTTCCCTGGGGAGAGATGGCTCCTACTCTACAGGATGTGTCTTTCTTGTTGGGATTACCTTTGGCCGGTGCTGCCATAGGTCCTTTAGAGTAAGAACCTTTGGCCGGTGCTGCCATAGGTCCTTTAGAGAAAGAACCTGCCTGGCTAGCACTGATGCAGACACATTTTCTAGCTGCGGTGCCAACTGCTGTGCCCTTAGACAAAGATCCTCACGGGCCTCATTTTTAAGTGGTTGAGCCAGTTTCAGGTAACCTTCTCAGTGAGCTGAACATATTTTATTTTCCTAGTTGCCTTACTAGATAGTTTACACAATTGCATGATTTCTATACAGATTGTCCGGTTAGGGTACCCCGGAGTTGTGTTGTCAGAGGCACAGATTGATCGATCCCTAGAGGCATACATTATGTGGTTGTTCGGCAAGACGATGTTCACGGAGAACCACGTGACCACTGTCGATGCACGACTCATCGGTATTGCACGAGAGATAGCTGACGCACGTTGCCCGGGGGACATTCAGCAGAGGAGTTTTGGTTCTGCTGTGTTAGCGGCTACGTACAGAGGACTGTGCAAAGCTTGCGTGTTGAAGTCTAGAAAATCAGCTCTTGTTGGATGTCCACTATTGTTGCAGCTCTGGTCATACAAGAGATTCCCTATTGGTCGACCCTATGTCTCCGTTGATAAACCTTTTGGTTTGTAGGACATGGCTGGGACTTATGTGCCTTCTATCGGCGACTTGCCTACTATGGGATCTTTGTGGACACGGAGAGAGGTATTTTCATATTAAGTAACAATATGAATTACTAATGTTTATTTCTTGCCATTCAATAGAATTACTAATGCTTATTTGTTGTCATGCACAGAGACAGTTCGCGCATAGCCAGGTGAGGGGCTGCTACCCCTCCTTCACGGCGCAGTTTGATAGTTTGCACGAGGATCAAGTTATCTGGGAGCCATACTCCCATCACGCTATATTATCCAGGTGTCCAGCTGGGATTTCTGGATTGTGCACTAGAGATCAGCACTATTGGATGACCAAGGCCAAGTTGGTGTTCGACGTGACGGTTGAGGAGATGGCTCTTCATAGGGTGGTGAGACAGTTCGGTCTATGCCAAGAGCCTGACATTCCAGTTATTCCACACGTACCAGATCACGTGCACAAGTAAGACATACTATTTTACTTCTCATGTCTGCATTCAGAATATAACATTTCAATCTCAGGTACACTCGCTCTGTATATTGGCTTCGTGACATTAGCCCTTACGTGGACGAATGGACTACTGCGCCGACAGATATCTGGGATGAAGTTCGGCCCTTTCACTGGGACAAGTTCGGGTTGTATCTGCAGCGTTACCGGCATAGCACGAGGATCTACTTGGTTCCATCAGCAGCTCCTGATCAGATCGAAGCCCCTCTCACCAGCGATCTGTTCCCAACTGCCTCTGTTGTCGGGACCAGACGCCACGCGGTACGTGCTATGTTTCTCACATGTTTAGTTTTTTCTTAACCTGAACATATACAATTGGTTAACTATTCGTGTTGTCTGCCATACAACGATGATCTAATTGGTTAACTCTCCGTGTATAGAGTGACTTGGCATGCGAGGTGCTAGAGGAGGTTTCCTCTTTAATGGAACGCTTTGAGAGAGGAGATAATATCCCACCGCGAGAGCACGTCTCGTGGTTGAGGGGTCTTCATGAGAAGGTTCGCGGGATTTACGCCGCTGTTACATGTAGACGATCTTCGGATGTTGCTATTCCTCGTCCAGCACATCGTCCGCCACGCCCCTCTCTGCAGCGTTCAGAACCTCGAACCTCTGTGCACCGTTCCGAACCACGACCTTCACAACGAGGGACCTCTTCCTGGCAGCATACACCTCCTTCACAACCAGGGAGCTCTTCCTGGCAGCATACACCTCCTTCACAACCAGGGAGCTCTTCTTGGCATAATCAGATGGACCTAGGTAACACTACTTTGTGCATTCTTTTAAAAATTCTAGGTTCGCAAATCAATTTTACATGTTTTACTTTACCGCAGTCGGCAGCCAGTTGCAACCGTTCATGCAGTCTAATGTCCAGTCACCGATGCTTAGTGGTGGTGGTTCGTTCTTTGCCGGCGACGGCGACGACGATGACCGAGCTGCAAACACCTATGAGTTCTCGCAGACAGTTCTTCACACTCCACCACCACCATGGACGCAGGAGACACAGACACTGACAGACGATGTGGTCTATGGTCGTGGTCATCGTGAGACTCGTCCACCGCCTGAGCGCTTATCGCCTTCCGGTCCTCGTCCGAGGAAGACCAAGATTCGTCGCCGTCCCCAGCAGTGATATGGTTATCAGATTTCTCCCAGGGCACCACCTCCTTTCCAGCCCGGTGATACTATTATCTATGCATGAGACATATTTCTATCTATGTTTGTTTCAGACTTTTATCTATGCATCAGACATCCTTCATGTATGTGTTACTATCTATGTATGAGTCATTATCTATGTAAGAGACTGATTTGTTTTCAAGACACTTGTCTACTTCATATTAGTAGTACATCTGAATTAAACGGTACGACTCAACTAAACGGTACAAGATACATTTCCAAACAGACTACAACAGAAAATTAAGATAGAAGTACATCTAAATTAAACGGTACAAGATACATCTTGCTGCGAATTTTAAGATACAACTTGCTGCAATGCGAACGTTACGATACAATAACATAAATCTACTGAGTCCAACGTGGATATTTTCCTTTTCCATCACCAGCTTCTTCTGCTGCCTTGGCTGCACGAGCCCTTTCTTTCTTTATCTGCCTCTCAGCCTCACGGGCCTCCTGTCGCTGTCGGTAAACCTCCGCCAGTCGAAGTCCCTCTTCTCGGTAGTTCTTCTTCATCTCATCAAGAAAAGCCCTCTGCTTCACACAGTACTCTTGCCACTCTCTCTCCTACTCTGCTTTCTCCTCTGCTGCCGCCTTCGCGCGGCGCTCTTCCGCGTCCAAACTTGCCCATGCACGACGACCTCTTTCACGAATCTCGGTCACCGCCCAGTCCGGTTTTTTCGTGTCAATCCAATGATAGTACATGCACAGAGGCGGAGGAGACTACAAAAAAAATAGAAATAGAAATATCAAATCAACAATAATATCAACAACGTGTTTATTCTTCGTGACTGAAACATACTGGAGGACTGATGTACGGTGAAGTAGCAACGGGTGGATCTTCCTCATAATTGGCGCACATGAAAAACTTCATGCCCAACCAATCTGAAAAATCCGTCACCTCCTTCACCTTGCAGAGATCGCCACACCAACAACGAAGTACTCCCACCCCCCGAGGCAAAGTCGCACTCTTCATTTTCGTAGGCCTAATGCTTTGATCCGAGGAAGGCAAACTCATACTGACTAGCGCGTTGGTGTTAACTGCGGCTGGACGATGGAGAAGAGAGTGAGAAAGAGCAAGCAGTGTGGGCAGAAGCAAAGAGAAGAGCGTGACAGAGTAGGCAACGGCATCTCGTATATAAAGATGAGGAGCACTGTGTTGTCGGTGCAAGAAAATAAAACACGCGCGTGCGATTCTGCCAATCACTACAGTCTGCCATGGAAAGCAGCGCATTTTGCTGCAGTGTGGGCATCGGAATTAGCGTCTGCGCATGGGAAAAGCTAATTTGTATCGTAGAATAAATAAATAAATACTGCATCTGAATTGGAATATTTTGCTCCAGTGGGCATCGGAAAAGCTATTTTGTATCGCAGATAATTAAGATACAAGTACATCTGAATTAAACGGTACGACTGACCTTAAATAATACTGCATACAAACTACATAAAGTCATCATCACTATTCTCACTAACATGTTTCTTCGGCTTTGATTTTTTATTGGCTGTCATAAACTCATCGCTGGAAGAGTAACCATCATCACCAGGCTTTCGTGATGCATCGCTGCATTTCTTCTTCTTCGAGCTTGAGCCATCATGAGTTGCTACATATTTCGGCGGCGGTCTTCCGTTAACAGTCGGAACAGACCCAAATAAAAGCTTGAACCATGCCAACATACTGACATCCTGGTTCATTTCTTTAACGTCCACATTGTATCTCTACAATTCACAAAATGAACAAAAATGAATTAAAACGACAAACATATTAAATATGTAAATAAAATATGAAATTTAAATTACCTTATGAAACGCAATATATTCATCAACTGGCAAATCTATCACATGATTATCTAAATCATCAGATGATCGTATGAATCGCGCTGATTCATATATTAGTTCACAAAGTCTTTCCCACCTTGCACGCAACCGAAAAAGTTCTAGTCGAATGTCCGCTGTGTTTCTACTATGACAAGTTGTTTGTCTCAACCTCTGCAAGTTACTCTCAGTGCTAACTAATTCATCGAAAGATACACCTGGAGTTCCATGAAGCCCGGACTTCATTCTAACCGCACCTATCAAGACATCACAAGAGTCCTCTCGTGAAAATGGACGAGGATTGTTAATGCTACCACAACAAGCAGTGAGGAGAAGAGGCAGTGAGGAGAAGTGCTGTGAGGCAACGGCATCTCGTATATAAAGATGAGGAGCACTGTGTTGTCGGTGCAAGAAAATAAAACACGCGTGTGCGATTCTGCCAATCACTACAGTCTGCCGTGCAAATCAGCTGCCAATCACTACAGTCTGACGTGGAAAGCAGCGCATTTTGCTGCACCGTGGGCATCGGAATCAACGTCTGCGCATGGGAAAAAGCGAGCGCATTTTGCTCTGCGTCCGGCCGAAGGAGCAGCCGTCGGTGGCGGCAGGCCCCGCCGTGCAAATCAGCTGCCAATCACTACAGTCTCCGTATGGTATGTGGTCTATTTGCAGTGTGCAGGAATTATAATGCATTTAAGTGGAAAAAAACTTCAGTACAAAACATAGCACCAATACCCGGTTACATGTCACAATGCTGGCCAATCAACAGGATACCTAATTAACACTGTGACCATGCACATGATGTACTTCACAGTCTATAAGTACCATCACTACGACAGATCACTACGGTAGAGGGTTGAAAACAACAGCAAGCTCATGATCACGCTCTTTGAAAGTTATGAGCACCAAATTGTTTACTTCAATAGACGATGCTCGAAGAAAATTACCGAAACCTTCCTTGTTTAACACCATTCTGTTACCCAAGCCAATAAAGTAGGAACAAGGAATGCTCACAGATATATCATCATCTTCAGAATCCAAAGTAATTTCAAGAGTTAAAGAACCAGTCCTAGGAATTGCGCAAAAATCCTTCAAACTCCTCACAACCATGCTCGGAATAACCTGACAAAAAACATCAAGTTATATGATGTTCAGCTTAGAAATTTTGAACAATATACTAGAGCAAAGAACAAATAAATAAACAGTAGCCAAAAACAAAGCTCACCATATGTTGACCATTAACATTCATCGAATCAATCCTATGAACAAAAGGAGTACACAATATGTAGTTGTCATCAAAGAGCTGTCGCGACATGACCCACGTTTGGTGATAATTCAGACTGACACCACGACTATAGAAACAACTGTCAACAAGTTCCCTCTGAGTTTCACTCAGATCCTCAAGAGCTACAAAAAAATAATTTCACAAATTGAGCAGAACAGCATAACGTATGAGCCGAAACAAAACTTAAAATCACTCAAAAAAATTACTTACCAACACAGGGTAAAGGGAACAACGTAACACCATCCCGATGAAAATCAACAGCAATCAAAGTTCCATAGTGCTCAAGCCTAACAGTCATCATGTCACGATGACGGAGACCATAATCATTCACAAGTTCCTCCCAGGAAGGACCATGGAATTTACTGCTCACCCGACCATGTGTAAACAGAACACCATATAAGTTACCCTCACTGTTGTGAAGAGCAAGATCAATATCTGTGTCACCCCTCCGAATAGCTAAAGCTCTGCACTCCTCAATGTACCGAGCAAGATGTGATCTAACACTGCACGGGACATACTACAAAAAGAATGGAAGCAAACATCATAATCATATAAACAAAGGCATTACAATACATTCCAAGGAAAACAACATCAACCATATGCCACAATCAGATAAACAAGATATAGAATCTTACAACACGCCTTGAACAGCGACGATCCAGCACCACGGTGAAGACAGACGCAGAAGAATCAAACAAAGAACAAGGGCCAACTGGAGCTCGGCAAAAGGGGCAAGCCATTACAACCTCGCGGACTCCTTGCACCACCGGAACTCCTCCTCCGCACGCACAGAAAACTACCCCGTAGCAAAAAAAAAATACCGTAGGCCGGCGGAGAATGCTACGATCTATTGTTTCTGCGGGTTGGATAAGAAAATGGGTGGACGAGGGAAGAGATCGGCGCGGGGGTGGAAGCACCAGAGAGCAACGGGAGAGAGAAGAGGAGCTAGCGAACAGGGGAGGAAGAAAGGAGTGGCTTGGTCGGGCTGAGTACTAGGAGGGTCGCTGTATGGGCCTATCCAGGGGCCGACAGGCACCTATCGGCCGCCCGCAGGCCGACGGGTACCTATCGGCCGCCCGCAGGCCGACGGGCCAGCTGTTGGTCGCCCGGAGGCCGACAGGCACCTATCGGCCCACTACTGGCCGACAGGCCCCCCGTCGGCCCACCGCAGGCCGACAGGGTAATATTTTTGCCATTTTTGCATTCAGCCATATATTGTCCGAATTTGCTATAAATATACTCATAGTTTTGAAAAAAAATCAGACTTATCAAGGTATCAAAATGCATACTCCATGGAGAACAAGCGCATTGATCCACCTAAGGACCATTTTTCTGAGCTCGTACCGCCTCGCCGTAAATGTTCTTTTACCCCTGATGTTGACTCGTCCACTATCATAGTTGGCGACTCAAATTTCAAGGTTCTAATGACAATTGACTGGGTGCAAAAGGGCCACTAGATCCAAGATGATGAGCCGGCACAGGTAGAGCCGGCCCGCACAGGTGTAGCTGTGGAAGGAGAAGCCGCAAAGCAAGAGGCATAAGCAAGTCTTTTCACACAGCAATTTCCATGAAAACTTCTATATTTTGTAGCTCCTGCTGTGAGCTTGTAATAGAGTAGAAAACTTTTTAACTGTCTTGCGTGCCATCGTGCACATAACTCTTGAATATTTGGTAATATGCAACCTTGTTGCCTGACGTCATGAATTTGCAATGAGTCGCCAATTTGACGAATTTCTTCCATCTTAAGATGGAAAAGAGATCAACTTGTTGGCCCAATGAGCCACCGCGTAGGCGGTATCAACTAGAGACGTAAGCCGGTGAAATAACCTCATCCATAACCTCTTTTGGGATAACTGCAGATGATGTAGACAACTGTTCATAACATGACCGCAGTGCCTTAATCTGGATCTCATATTTTGAGCCGGTAAAATAAATGGTGATATTGTAAATGAAAAAACATAGATAGGATATGTACTTAAGCTTAAATATTACATAGCATGGTTGTAAGAATGGCTTAGCATGGCTATAAGAATGGCTTGTAAAGCTCAAGTCCTTGCTTTCATGAAGCTGGCTTAATAGCCCTTGGTTTATCCTAGCTTTATGTAAGCCAGATCTCACATGACACAAGCTTGTGTTTTAACCTATATAAGTTCAGGGTCCCTAAGGATTGACTTATCTAGAGTACACGGGGTCACTTTGTTCGGAGAAGCATCTTGCAAACAGGCAGGTTTAACCAATTTTTTGTTTTTTGTCGGCTTTTAGCCTAGTCAAGAGGGAAATTATGAATGGCTAACTCATTGAGTTGGGAGCCCCCAAGTGACTTGTGGTCAAAGAATAAAGACTCATGCAATTTTGTAGCTGAAACGATAGAGACCCCGAGCATCGGGGGTGCCGACTTTATTATATTGAACACAAAAGGTATATACATGCATATGTACAATGGTATGGAACCAGTCGCTATAAGTGTAGTAGGGCCAAAGATGAGCAATGTTCCATGCCCGAGTAGTTTCTTCTTCGGAAATATATGATTCTTCACAGATGTCAACCAAGTAGTATGACCCATTGTTGAGATTTTTACTGATGACAAAAGGTCCTTCCCAAGGTGGGGAGAGCTTATGCATCCCTGTTTGGTCTTGAATCAAACGGAGCACTAAGTCGCCTTCTTGAAAAGTCCGGTTGTGAATCCTATGACTGTAGTAGCGACGCAAGTCTTGTTGATATATAGTTGATCGGGCCGCCACGAGGTCACGCTCTTCTTCCAAGGCATCCAAGGAATCCTGACGCGCCTGCTCATTGTCTTCAATATATGCAGTAACTCTGGGGGAATCGTGCTGAATATCACTTGGTAACACTGCCTCTGCTCCATAAACCAAAAAGAACGGTGTGTATCCGGTGGATCTGTTCGGAGTGGTCCGTATGCTCCAAAGTACTGCGGGGAGTTCCTCAACCCAATAAGGGAACCATGATTCGGAGTTTTATTCCTCTTAAGATCTCCTGGTTAGCTTGCTCAGCTTGTCCATTAAACTATGGACGGGCAATAGCAGATAAGTCAAGCCGGATGAGTTCGCGCTGACAAAACTATTCCATAGCTCCCTTGGAGAGGTTGGTGCCATTGTCCATAATGATGCTGTGTGGATGACCAAAACGGAAGATCAACTTCTTAAAAAACTTGACTGTTGTCTCAGCGTCACAATTACTGACTGGTTCTGCTTCAACCCACTTGGTAAACTTATCAACCGCCACCAAGAGATGAGTTTTCTTGTCAGAAGACGGTTTGAATGGGCCGACCATGTCAAGCCCCCAAACTGCAAAGGGCCAAGTGATTGGAATCATACGCAACTCCTAAGCCGGCACATAAGCTTGTCGAGCGAATTTCTGGCACCCGTCACACTTGCGCACAATATCCTCTGCATCTGCATGAGTTGTCAGCCAGTAAAATCCGTGGCAAAAAGCTTTGGCCATGAAGGATCTTGAGCCGCCATGGTGACCACAATAACCCACGTGGATCTCATTGAGAATTTCTTTGCCTTCTGTAGGAGAAACACATCGTTGAAACACGCCAGTGCTGCTTCGACGGTGTAACTCGCCATTAACTATAGTCATGGACTTTGAACGCAGGGTGATCTGTCGGGCGATGATTTCCTCATCTGGGAGCTCGCCTCGAGTCAGATAAGCTAAATACGACACAGTCCAATTAGGGATAGCGTGAAGAGCCGCCACCAGTTGTGCCTCTGGGTCTGGAATAGCTAGATCTTCTTCTGATGGTAACTTGACCGAAGGTTGATGAAGCACATATAGAAATACATTGGGGGGAACCGGCTTACGCTGAGAGCCAGGTCTTCACAAGGCATCAGCCGCCTCATTGAGCCGGCGATCAGTATGATCACCTTGATAACCATGAAAATGACCGGCAATGTCTATGACTGCTCGCCGGTAAGCCGCCATAAGAGGGTCTTTGCAATCCCAAGTCCCAGAAACTTGTTGGGCGACTAGATCTGAGTCGCCCGGACACCTGGCCCAGCTTAAATTCATCTCCTTAGCCATGCAGAGACCATGTAGGAGAGCCTCATTATCCGCTGCATTGTTAGTACAAGGGAACATAAGCCGTAAAACATAAAAAAAAATTCACCTCGTGGGGAAGATAAGACAGCTCCAGCCCCCGAGTCTTCCAATTGTCGGGATCCGTCGAAGTGTATAGTCCAGTACGTGTTATCTGGCCAATCCTCCAGGATTTGCAATTCCGTCCAGTCATTGATGAAATCGACCAATGCCTGAGACTTGATAGTTGTACGAGGCATATACTTCACGTGGTGAGGACCAAGCTCAATTTCCCACTTAGCGATCCGTCCAGTAGCCTCCCGATTTTGTATGATATCTCCAAGAGGGGCTGAGCTGACCACAGTAATTGGATGCTCTTGGAAATAGTGTTTTAATTTTTTGCTCGCCATGAAAACACCAAATACCAACTTTTGCCAATGCGAATACCGCTGTTTGGACATAGTTAAAACCTCACTAACAAAATAGTCGGGTCGCTGTACTGGGCATTCCTTTCCTACCTCTTTGCGCTCAACAACAACTGCAACACTTACTGCTTTAGAGTTGGCAGCAATGTACAGGAGCATAGGCTCTTTGTCAGTCGGGGCGGCTAGGACGGGCGGCTCAGCCAACTGTCTTTTAAGCGCCTCAAAAGCCTCGTTTGCTGCATCGGTCCAGACGAAATTATCTGTCTTTTTCAACAATTGATAGAGTGGAATCGCCTTTTCTTCAAGGCGACTTATAAACCGGCTTAATGTTGTGATGCGACCAGCCATGCGCTGAACTTGATTGATGTTGGCTAGCTCAGCGAGCGATCTCACTACTTTGATTTTATCTGGGTTAGCGTCAATCCCACGCTCAGAAACAAGAAATCCCAGTAATTTACCTGCAGGAACACCAAAACACATTTGGCCAGGTTGAGCTTCATCTGGTAAACTCGAATATTATCAAATGTCTCCTTGAGGTCATCCAAAAGCCTCTGCTTTTTCTGAGATTTTACCACGATATCATCAACATAGGCGTGAACATTGCGTCTAATCTGTGGATGGAGACAGTTCTGTACGTAGCATTGATAAGTAGCCCCCGCGCTTTTAAACCCAAAGTGCATAGAGACATAGTAGAAAGCTCCAAATGGAGTGACGAAGGCTCTCTTTTCTTGGTCCTCAATAGCCATCTTAATCTGATGATAGCCGGAGTAAGCATCCAAGAAGCACAAACGCTCACAACCGGCTGTAGAACCAATTATCTGATCTATGCGCAGAAGAGAAAACGGGTCTTTAGGACAAGCCTTGTTGAGATATGTGTAGTCAACACACATACGCCAAGTACCATTTTTCTTCAAAACGAGAACTGGATTTGCCAGCCACTCAGGATGGAAAACTTCAAGTATGAAGCCGGCAGCTAGGAGCCATGCCACTTCTTCCCCAATAGCCTTTAGTCTCTCCTCATTAAAATGACGGAGGTATTGCCGTACAGGTTTCATCTTTGGATCCACGTTAAGGTGGTGCTCAGCGAGTTCCCTCGGTACTCCAGGCATGTCAGAAGGTTTCCATGCGAAGATGTCCCAATTCTCACGGATGAACTCGATGAGCGCGCTTTCCTATTTGGGATCCAGGCCAGTCCCAATAGTGAACTGTTGAGATGAATCACCAGGGGTGAAATCAATCTGCTTAGTATCCTCAGCCAGCTTAAACTTCAATTGAGGATCAGATTCAGTGGTGGGTTTCTTGAGGGAGGTCATATCTTCTGGATCAATGTTGTCAGTATAAAACTGCAACTCCTCCACAGCACAAGCAGACTAAGCATAAGGAGCACCCCTTCCTCACACTCTTGGGCTATCTTCCGGCTTCCATCCACAGTAATGGTGCCATTTGGTCCGGGCATCTTGAGTTTGAGATAAACATAGCAAGGCCGAGCCATAAAACGAGCATAAGCCGGCCGTCCGAACAGGGCGTCATAAGGGCTCCTGATTTTGACAACTTTAAAAGTCAAAGACTCGCATCTGTAATTGTGCTCTGACTCGAAGGCAACATCGAGCTTTATTCGCCCAATTGGATAAGCTGGCTTTCCAGGGACAATTCCATGAAAAACTGTGGTTGAAGGTTGCAACTTATTCTCAGCCAGATTCATCCGCCGGAAAGTATCATAATATAGAATGTTAATGCTGCTACCCCCATCCATGAGAACCTTCGTTAGGGTATAACCGCCAACTTGAGGTGCCACCACCAGAGCGAGACCACCCGGGTTGTCAACCTGTGGAGGATGATCTTCTCGGCTCCAAGTAATTGGTTGCTCAGACCAGTTTAAATATCTTGGAACCGCCAACTCAACTAAGTTAACGGCCCTTTGCTTCCGTTTGCAATCCTTCCTACAAGTGTTGGTGGTGAACACATGATATTGCCCATTGTTCAGTTGTTTGGGATTACTCTGAAACCCTACTTGATTGTTGTGCTGCTGATTACAATGTCCAGAACGTTGTTGTCCATTGTTATAACCGTCATGATGCTAATAAACAGCCCCCAAGCCACCAGATCCATTGGAGACTGGACCCGCGAAGCCCCCGAATGAACCAGCGCCGGACCCGCCATGGTGACTCGGATTTCCTCCAATTTTAAAAAGCTTGATTGCGGAACTCCTGCATAAAGTGGCAATTCTCCCATGAATGAGCAGCCGGCTTATCAGGAAAACTGTGCTTGGGACAAGAGCCTTTAATTTCCTCCTCATAGTTGTGTGGGTTATTCCCACTATAAGTCCTGTCGGAGTTGTTATTTTGCCGCTGACCCTTGAAACCAGAATTAGTGTTGGCAACGAAATCTGATCCGCCTTTAGGCTGCTTCCTCTTACCATTATTGCCTTGACCGCTGTGATTCCCATTATGACCATGGCTTTGCTGATGACCTTTGCCGCCATCATTTTTCTTGTGCTTACCAACCTTCTCCTCGTCAGAACAAGGATCCTTCGTGCTGTCCGACTCAGCATACCTAGTTAGAACATCCATAAGATCTCCCATGTCCTGGACTTTGCGCTTGAGGCGCCCCAGCTTCTGGACGAGCGGTTGAAAGTGGCAATTTTTCTCCAAAATTAAAACAGCCTGGGCAGCGGTGATGCCATCAAAAGAGTGGATAATCTCCGCGACCCGACGAGTCCAATGATGAGCATATTCGTCTGTGCACTAAATGCAGTGTTGCAGATCTACAATCATCACTGGACGCTTACAGGTACCTTGAAAATGTTTGATGAAACACTCCTTCAACTCTGCCCAGGAGTTGATAGAGTCAGGTGGAAGAGTTTTCAACCACGTGCGAGCTGGCCCTTCTAGCATCACGGTCAGATATTTTGCACACACGGCGCCGGTGACATCAAGAATATCCATGGCTAACTCATAGCTTGTGACCCATGCCGCCGGCTCGAGGTCTGCCGTATAATTAGGGACTTTGCGAGGCCCTTTGAAATCCTGAGTCATACGCTCGCTGCGAAGAGCCGGGCTTAGACAGCAAACTCCGATCGTCCTACTACTAACTCCAACTACCAATGCCGCTTACTGGGGATCCGCAGTAGGCTGTTGAGTTGCCCTTGCTATTGCCGCTTCTGTCTCCGCTTGCCGTGCTACTCTAGCTGCATCGACAACTGCCTAGGCATTTGATAACACAGGCCAGGTTGGGGAAATCTGAGGCTGTTGCCTGCGCCCGCTGCTGGAAACCGTCGGGGACTCCACATGGCGACTCTTACTGCGACTGGCGTAAGGCTTGGAATGCATCCGATCACGGCTATAAGAGTACTGCGTTTGCTGCGTCACCGCTGTTTTCAACATCTCTATGGCGTTCCTGGCCTCAATCTCAACTGGAGTGTTCCCGTGGATAGGAACTGCTTCTATATTACGAGTCACTGCTAACATGTTGTCAACACGGTTGGAGAAGTGACCTTGCGGCGTATGGAAATGTCGAGGCAACGATTGAGCCGATGGTGGTTGAGCCGGCTCAATCAGCCAGGCTGTTTGACGAGGCGGATCCTCGCGCGGCTGTCCAGCTCCTGGCTTTCTGCTGCGCGGTGGGGAATAATCATGATGGCTTGAGGTTTAATGGTAGCCGGCTCTGGTGTCTCCTCTAGTAAACCGCCTCAGAGGCATCTTGACGAAGCCCTAACTGCCAAGCCTCGGCCTTCAAGCGCTCTGACTCATTGTGGATGTGAGCCTGTAATTCCGCCATCCGAGCGTTTTCGACGTCAATTTCTTCCTGTACCTTGGCCATCTGCTCACGGAGTTTTATCAATTCCGCATTACGCTCTTCCTGACTTTCCACAGTAACAGCCGTCCCCACGAGCTTTGCCATCTCAGCCATCAGGTCCATCATGGCTTGAGCCGGCGTCTTGCCTGACCCTCCCGTGTTGTTTGCTGCTCCTGTCGTCAATGGATCTTGAGCCACCGCGGTTCCTTCCATGTAGACAGTGACCTGACGAGGCGGCTCATGGGACTCCTTAAGAGCCTCAACCTCCGAAGAGCCCCCAAGTCTACCGTCATAGAGGGGACAAATCGACTCGGTATCTCCCATGGAAGACTCGCCAACAGAGTTGACGAGGGTGTACCTGCTGCCTGCCGGCTCATCCGAGAGGCTGACTCCTTGGGTGAAGCCGACGAAGACGTGACACTGGACGGCTTGACGCTGGCCAGGTCAGGCGCGCCGAGCCAACTCGATTATGTTGCTGCAGATGTCTGGCTCGGGTACTGACGTGTCGACTTTGCGGATGAAGACGTGGATCTTGCCAAAGGGGTCCTGGTACCCATACTCAATTGACTCGGCCTCGAGGCCCCAGCCTGAATTGTTGATGTAGAGCTTGCCGCGGCGACTCTTGGTCATGTGACCAACCGCGTAACTCCCGAACCCTGGAAGAGCTCCCTCCGAGAACTCAACTCCACCGCGTGATAGCCCCACGGTGGGCGCCAACTGTCGTGGTTTTATCACGACAGATGCCCTTGTGAAAGAACTTAGGTGTGGAGCCATCACGGCTAGGTGGCGACTTGAAGGGGTTGATCGGGAATGAGAGACGAGTTTACCCAGGTTCGGCACCTCCGATGGATGTAAAAGCCTATGTCCTGCTTTGTGTATATTGATGGTGATCTTGATTACAAGGAAGCGGAATCCCTAACCTAGCTCTCGAGGGTTTCTTTCTTACTTAATATTTCTCCTCCATGGTTCCCCTTTATATATAGGTGGAGACCCGGAGGTTACAATAGAGTCCGGGTCGCACAAAGACCCGTGGTCTAATTTGACTCCTCATCTTATCTTGCAAACAGCAACACATCATCCTGCCCCTAAGCCGGCCCACTTCATCTGGCCCACGAGCCGGCCTAGAAGATGCTAGCCATTGGGAGCCAAGCCGCCTTCTTCATTAGATCGGTTCACCGCGAGGTGACGGCCCTTATCTTCCTTAGCCCGCCACTGTGTACGCCGGGTTACCTGTATGGCGGGTTACCCATGGGGTATATCCCCAACACACTCCTAAGTATGACTATGTTTAATTTCTATTTTATATGTAGTATGAAGTATGTTTAATGTATGAACTCCGGTGATCATTTAAGTGGCACGAACTATGTTTTGAATATGTGGTATACATTTAGCAGATCTATTCTGTTTCAGCGTCCACCATCCTGCAAAAAACTTTTAGAAAGTCTGTGAATGACTTTTGCGGGATGAGTGTTTGGCGGATCTGGTAGAGTTGCTCTTCTATTTCATCAGAAAAGGAACACAAGGAAAAACAATTGCAATTTCTTTTACTCGTGTTAAATCAATTTAGAACACAATTTTCAAGTAGTCGCTAGAGAAAAGTTTAGATTTTGAAAGAAAAAATTAGATCTCCAGATCCCTTGGTTGTGATCCCCGGCAACATCCTCTTCCAAGCAACAGTGTCCATATTAGGAGACATCTAGAGATATTATTGACACGAACATATTACCATGCACAACAATCCTGCATCTCAGTTATGCCAAAGGGTACATGTGTTGTGGGGAATAGTAAAATCTATGTTGGGAGTAGTAAAACTCCAACCATCCGGGGTCCCACCCAACCCTACATGGCATCCACATGATCAAAAGTTAAGCAAGGACAAATCATAGCCATGGTGAACAATCAAATATGAATGGGACCCTCTTGGATTCATTCGCACTCGCATGGGCTTCGGCAAGGTGATCCACTCTCCTTGATTTTGTTCCTTTTTGTGGATGATGGACTCTCTACTTTGTTGAAGAATGGAGAGGAAAAAGGTGACTACACACCGCTAAAAGTGTGTTGTAGAGCTTCGGGTATTTCACTTTTGCTCTTTACAAATGACACCTTACTATTTTTAAAGCAGAACATGAACAAGCAAATAAGGTATAAGAGGTGCCTACCGTGTCGGATTCAGGGCTCCGCAGACCCAAGAAGGTTCAAACTCTGGGGCGTGTGTGAAGATCCCAACCAGCTCAAGTCTCAAGCCTGCAGCTCCACATCCAGACCCTGCCGAATATGCGTGAGAGCGCAAGAAGATGGACACGAGAGATTTACCAAGGTTTGGGCCACCTTGCGGTGTAAATCCCTACTCCTGCTTTCGGTGGATTGGCCTCACGAGGAGGTTTGGGGATAACCTAGTACAGTGGTTGAGCGACCTCGCGAGGGCCCTTTTGTGTGGGAGGATCCGATGCTTTCTACAATGGTGGCTAGTCCCTATTTATAGCGGGGCTTGGTCCTCTTCCCTTATCACACTGGCGGGAAGGGATCCCACAACGGCCAAATTTGAAAGGGGACAAGAGGTACAACTTATCCTGACTAAAAGTGGTCTTCACCTGCAAAGCTCCTGGCGTGTTGCAGAGGTGGGCTCGGCGATGACATCCTCCCTGCCAAGCTCGTGGTCTTGGTCTTGTTGCACCGGAATGGAAACCTTTGGGGGGTTCCTTGGGAACCTGCGTTCGTCCTTGCCTCCTTAGCACGAAAGGGGGAATTGTCCCTGCTGCGCCCGCTGGCGCCCCCCTGCCATGGACGTCATGGCTCACGTCATTGCTACCTCCCGAGGCTGGGTACCTGCATAGGGATCTCCGCTCCTCGGGATGCAACCTGGGGAGGCCGCTCCCTTGGAGGTCTTGGCGTCGTCCTCTTCACGAGGCGGGGGCCCTCACGAGGGTCTTGCTTTGAGGGGTTTGTCGCCAGGCCGCACAGTGCCATCGTGGTGGGCCACGCATTGGGCCGCACGCAGGCAGGTCTGGGCACCCCCGATCCCAGAACGCCGACAGTAGCCCCCGGGCCCAAGGCGCGCTCGGGCTGTCTCTGGGGCGCAGCCAGGGTAAAGAGGCCGGAACGCTGCGGGTCCCAACCGCCTGCGGGCCAATCTGCATGGCGCGCGGCAGGACACGGGCGCTTTCGCCCCCATGTTGCCTCGGCAACTGCCCAGACCGACAAAAGCCTGACGCCCGCTGCCGAGCCATTATTGTTCTCCTTCCTTGCGCCCTTGCTTCCTTGCTCAGACCCCCTTTCCCTTGCGAGAACCTCCTCCAGATCTCAACGCTGCGCCGCCCTTCCTCTTGCTCCTTTCCCTTAGGGACCTTGCAGATGGCGCCTGCCGGGAAGTCAAAGCCCGAATCTCAAGCCTCATCCTCTTCTTCCCCTTCGACGGCACTCTCGGCCTCCACCATTGCCAAGGAAGGGGACCTTGACCCCGTGCTCCCATTTACGGTGGGTGACACCAACGAGTGGGGGGAGACCCTGGTCTGGTGCGGCTCCGCGGAGCCGTACACCTTGGCGAAGATAGTCTACCCCTTCTTCCTTCACAGCATCTTCTCCGGGCATGTCCCGCCCTTCTTAGGGTTCTTCACCGCCATCCTCGAGCATTATGGGATCCAGGCACTCCACCTTCAGCCCAACTCCATCCTTCTCATGTCCGGCTTTGCCTTCTACTGCGAGGCCTTCGTGGGCGTGAGGCCCTCGGTGGCCCTCTTCCGCAACTACTTCAACCTGTGGCTTCATGATTGCGTGTAGCGATCGGCATGCGCCTCCTTCGTCGCGGTCCAGAGGGGAACTCGCTCCTGAAGGCTGGGAAGAAGGTGGAGGTCTTTAGGCACCGCTGGGTCTTCATGGATACTCGGGGCCTTAATTCGCGCCTGGAACTCCCGACAGAGCTTCCCAAGAAAGCCCTCGCATGGGGTTCCGCGAAGCTCACCGATCCCCGGGCGAAGCCCTTCTTGGAGCGGATCTCCCGGGACATGGAGGCCAAGCAATTGACCGGGGCGATGATAGTGAAGGAGTTCCCGACGAAGCGCTTGGCGCCGCTCCAGGCGCAGTCGAAGCCCATGTGGGAGTTCGACGGTGCGCGGGACACCATCAGGCTTAGGTCCGCCAGCCTGACCGGTGAGGATTTGGGTAGGGCCATGGTTACTCTGCTCCACGGCGACCCCGGGGACCTCCCCGAGGCCTACGCCCCGCTGTACCACTACGACGACAGGGGGAACTAGTTGCCGCCATGCTCGCCTTTGACGAGCGCGGGGTCACGCCTCCCGAGCGCCCCAACTCTTCGGTGCCAGTATCCTCCGACAGCGCCAGTGGCGAGGAAGACTCGGAGGGGACTGCGGATGACGGCTTGGAAGAGGCGTCTCCTCAGTCGCAGAGTGTGCTCCTCCGTAATCTCGAAGATGACGACGATGCCGACGAGCCCCCGGCCGCGGGCTCTCTGCGCTTCGCCAGGGTCCTCGGGAAGCCAAGGCATGCCTCCCAGGCAATGCCTACACTCAGCCGGGCGACCCCGAAGAAACGCGTGGCCGCGGCTCCTCCGGCGGACTCCTAGCGCTCCGACACGGCGCTCAAAATGCCGGCCTCGTCCCCAACCGAGCCGCAGCCGAAAGACAAGGTGGCCACCGCCGGGGCCGACGTGGCCCTTCCGGCCGCGTCCCCTCGGGGCGATGCCGCAACCCTTCCAAATGACCGCGCCACGCCAAAGAAAGGCGGGAGCATCCCGGCCCTCGACGATGCGGAAAGGAAGAGGAAGTGGGTCGTGGTCGATGAGTAACTAACTTGCCTTGCCTTGGTTGACTATAAATTGCGCGCATGCTCACGGCCTCTTCTCCTTGGTGGCCAGGGTCATCGTAGAGCCGAAGAAGGAGAAGGCGGGCACCGAGCCGAAGGAGCCCCCTGCCCGGAGGGCGCCTTCGGCCTCTAGCCCCACCGCGCCCGAGCTTGCGGGCGTAAAGCCTCCTCCTGGCGTTGTGGCGATGCCGACCGGGGGGCCAGCCTCCGGCAGCGTGGAAGTTCACGAAGCGGCGCCCCTCGCCGCGGCCTTGGCGTCTCCAACGTAGATGGAGGGGGCGACCTCCTGACGAAGTCCGCTCCTGAGGACGCCGCGGCGCGGCCTCTGGAGGAGCCAGCCCCCGTGCGCTATCAGGCCGAGAAGTCATCCACTCTTGTCATGCTCGAGGGGAGACCGGAGCTTGAAGCGTCCCAAGCCAACCGCGCCGCAGCTCCCTTGGATACAACGCATGTCGCATAGCCAGCGCCTCCTCCTGGTCAGGCTCTCGTGCTCGCGGGCAGCGGCCCTCCGGTTGGGCCCGGCACCCTGGATGAGGCTTACACCGCACTTGACCGGATTCGGGTCGACCTCCAAGGCACCGACAGGCGCTCCTTCACGGGGGAACGCCTGGAGCTTATCTTCGGGTGGCTCCACGCCGACTAAGCCATCAAGACGGCCTGGGGCCGGGCTGAGGCTGCCGCCGCGGAGAGCAAGAAGGAGGCCGCCAAGGCTGTGGCAGCCCGCGACGCGGCGCCGGCCAAGGCTGCGGCTGTCGCGGAGCATTGCAGTGAGGCGGAAGCCAAACTGAAGGCCCTTCAGGAGGAGCAAGCCGCACACACGCAACAGCTTCACCAGCGGGAGGAAGACCTTAATGCTCGCGAGGCAAAGCTCGCCGATCGCGCCTCCGTGCTGTCCCAGGCGGCCGACGACCAAGCTGCGGAGCGCGAGCATCTGGCCAAGCTGAAGCATGAGGTAGCAGAGGCCTAGACGTCTCACGCCCGGCACATCTCCGCCACGATGGCCCAGCTGGATGCTAGGGAGAAGACCCTTGCCGCTGCTAAGGAAATGGCTGCCGCGGAGCGCGGTGCCTTCCCCTCCATTGAGCTCAGGCTTCGCCAGGCTCTACACTTCATCTGCAGGGGAGGATTCGGGGAGCCGCTGGCGTCTCCCGAGGGCGCTTACGTCGGGCTCTCCTCCAAACTCGCCGAGGCGCTCGAAGGTGCGGTCGCCAAGGTGGACGCCATCCTGGAGAACGAGTGTCGTGGCGTTTTCTCCGCGGCCGCGACGCGTATCTTCAGCCACCTCTACCTCTGTGAACCAGGTTTTGATTTCAATGCGGTGATGGCCTCGATTGCCCCTGAGTTCCGCGTCTCCGCTGAGGCAGCTCTGATGAAGAAGTTCGGCTGCATCCCCGACACCGAGCCCCCTGTGGTGGAGGCGAGCAACGGCGATGAAGGCATCGACGGCGATGTTGATGACGAACTCGAAGTGACTGAGGCGATCGGCGGCGGCGGCCTTGGCGATGACGGCCCCTCCTCTTAGACTCCAACCTGCGACATTTACCATGCCTCGTGGAGGCGTAAGACTTGGTTGAATTGTAAAACATCATGTGTTTGTAATAACTTGTTTGAATTCTGTGATTTCCTTTTGCGCCTTGTTTCCTTCCTGCTTGCTTTTGTGCTCTGCGTCGGCAGGGCCCAATCCCGCACATACCTTGACCGCCGTTGGGGCGTCCGGATCACCAGGACGAGACCAAGGGGTGAGGGGCTACGTGACTAGTGAGGCCCCTGGGTCGCGATGCCCAGGGGTCCCCCTTGACGTACGAGCGGCTCCCGTACCTTTCCTCACCAGCTTTCATTTGGGAGGGGCGCGAGAAGACCAGGTACCAGGGACCTGGTGAGGCGGCATGCATCAGGTATGGCCTGAGCGTAGCCCCCATCCAGCCCCCTCGCGCGTGCATCCCAGGGAAACGCTGCGTGATGGGGCCGAAGGGCCATCCTGAGGTTGGTGCAGCCGCTAGGGCGCCCTCAGTTGTTTATCCACCAGCGTGGAGCATGGGGCTTCCACCTTGCATGGGCATAGTCATTGGAGGACCGTGTCGTCCGCCAGCGCGGAGCATGGGGCTTCCACTTGGGCCTGGGTGGGGGCCCCTCCGCGTCCTCGGGGGACCCCGGGCGTATACAGCCCACTCGTTATTACGTGAGAGTGTCACAGGAGAACTAGAGGAGGTGTATCTTGGCACCCGTGAGCCAACACGGGCCTCACGAGGCCCTACCTCAAGGTGGCTTGCGCCTGGGCCATCTGGCGTGGGGCGCGCTTACAAAACCTGTGTGATGGGGACAACCTGCGCCGAATGAATCTCCAGAGGTCACCGCATGAGAAGGCCAAACACCAACGACCCCAGGAGGTGACGTGAACGGGGCCGGGCCGTCAGACAGAGCTCAGCCATTGGGTTTATCGACGCTGCAGGGACGGACCCGAGCATAGACGCCATGCCCAGTCTTCTCATGCGACAGGCCTAAGGAATATCACCCGGCGCGCAGCTCCCGCGACGACGAAACGCTAGATTGCGATTATATGAACTGGGCCGCGCGCCCTGACTCAGCCACTCCCGATTAGCTCACGCGAGGACGAAGCACCAAGGACCATGGCAGGTGACGTGCACGGGACCGGTCCAGGAGACAGAGCTCAGTCGCTTGGATTTAACAACGCTGCAGGGACGGACCCGAGCACAGACGCCATGCCAGCCCTTAATCATGAGGCGGTCGAGGGCGGGGTTGTTAGGGTGCGGCGACATTCATGGCGACGAAGCACCGAGCAGGCAATTTTAAATACTTGGAAAACTCATCAAATGTAAAACCAGTTTGATACATGCGCAAAACGATACGGCTGCCGGGGCGGGTCCTAACAGCCTGAGGGTGATGCAGCCCAGGGGGCGCCCTCAAATGAATAAACTAAAAGGTCACCTGGTAAAGATGTTGCTGAAGCGTCGAGGTAGTCATTGAAGCTTGATCCTCATGAGCCTGAAGACTCAGGAGGCCAGAGGGGCCCGCGAGGCCCAGGTGGCTTGTGAGGGTCCGGGACCTCTTGAAGGACCGCGCGGCGTCGGGCCTCGTGCGACGCATACGCAGCCTGCGCGAGGCGCTGGTATGTGGCCCCCACGTTCACGAGGCCGAAAGGCATGTAGACGTAGTTGCAGGGGTAGACCCCTCCAAGGCCGACGTGCGACGGCCAGAAGAGGTCCTGGGATGTGGCCCTGTTGAGGCCCGGGACGTTGATGTAGACGCACAACCTGCCGCCCACGCCGGGGGTGGCAGCCGAGCCGGGTGGTGCAGGGCGGCGCTCACCGCGCATAGCCAGCGCCTCCTGAAGCTCCTCGATCGCTTGGCTGATGAACTCTCATGAGCCTCGCGCCTCGCGCCATGCTTCTTGCTTGTGGGGGCGCGCGTCAGTGCATGCCTCCAAGTGGTGCCCAAGCACCTACCCCGTCGCACCGGCCGGGTCAGAGACTCTCCAAGTGGAAGCCTCCGAGCCCGTCCTGAGGGAGGCATCGGGCGCGCCTTCCTATACGGGAGGGCGAGGCGCCCCAACGACGGGCGCAGAGCCTGGGGTGCCGCTCTTGAGGGCCTCCGTCCCCAGACGGCCCTTAGGAAGGAGCTGCTTCTTCTTCTTGGGTGTGTCCTCGGGAGGCAGGATGCCGCCCTCGTCGTCAGGGTTCTCAGCCGCCGCAGTCTGGTAGGCACGCTCGAGGGAGCAGACTGCATCCTTCTCGTCACAAGCGACGGTGATGACACCGCCACTCCCTGGCATCTTGAGGACGTTGTAGCCGTGGTGGGTTGCCGCCATGAACTTGGCAAGGGCAGGGTACCCAAGGATGGCGTTGTACGGGAGGTGGATGTGAGCGACGTCGAAGTCGATGAGCTCAGTGTGATGGTTATCACGCTTGCCGAAGGTGACCGGGAGGCGCACCTGCCCCAGAGGAGTGGTGGAGCCGTCGGTCACTCCTGAGAAGGGCTTGGTCGGCATGAGCTGGTCGTAGGGCACCTGAAGCGTCTCAAACATCTCGACGGAGAGGACGTTGAGCCCAGCACCGCCATCAATGAGGGTCTTGGTGACGAGGACGTTGCTGATGGTAGGTGTGCAGAGCATGGGGAGCATGCCCGCGGTGGTCGCGCACTTGAGGTGGTCCATGGAGTCGAAGGTGATGGCGACCTATGATCACTTGAGGGGACGCGCAGCTTCGAGCTTCGGGAGGGCTGCGTTCAACTCACGAGAGAACTTCTTGAAGATGCAGTTGGAGGCAGGGGCCTGAGCACCGCCAGGATGCAGGCGATCGCACGGGGTTCCTGGAAGCCCCCAGCCCCGTCATCTCGCTGGTCACCGTCGTTCATCCTTGGTGGCGGCGGCAGCGGAGGGAGGCCAGCACCGGGGTCCGTCGTGAGGCTCGTCGCGCCAACGGTCCTCGCGAGGCTGACCGCGCCAGTCCTGGCGTGGGTCGCGGTTGTCCCAGCAGCCTCCGCTGTGGCCGCCTCCACGGCCGTAGCTACGGTCGCCGCGCTCGGGGCGGCGGCCGAAGCATTCGTTGTGGAGCGTCCTGAGCTCCTGGCAATCTTCAGTGTTGTGGCTGCGTGTGTAGTGGAAGATGCAGAACGGGCGGCCGCCCTTGGGGGGCTCATCTCCGCCGCAACCGCGCTTCGTCTCGGGCTCGGCCGCCAGCACTGTGGGACCCTTGCGCTTTGACTGCTTAACCTTGGCCTTCTTCTCCTCAGCATCTGCCTTCGGAAGCTCGAGGAGGGAGAGACGACCCTCCTCAGCCCTTGCGCACTTGTTCGCCAAGTTGAACATCTCCAGGGTCGTGCACAGTTCATCATGGATGGCGAGCTCCTCCTTCATCTTGACGTCCCTAACGCCATCGGTAAACGCCGAGACGATGGCCTCGTCCGATGCCTTCGGGATCTTGAGGCGAACATTCGTGAAACGATGTATGTACTTGTGTAGGGTCTCGCCCGGCTACTGCTTCACGCGCCGCAGGTCGTTCACCCCCAGGGCGTGGTCGCGCGTGCCCTGGAAGTTGGTGATGAAGCGCTCGCGGAGCTCATCCCAGGAAGAGATCGATCCCTCCGGGAGGTTCAGGAGCCAGGAGAGAGCGCCACCCTTAAGGGCCATGGGAAACCAATTCGCCATGACTTTGTCATCGCCGCTCGCCGCCTCGATGCTCAGGCCATAGAGCTGAAGGAACTCCGTGGGGTCGGGGGTGCCATCGTAGCGTGGAGGCAGGTCCGGCTTGAACTTGCCGGGCCAGTTCACATGGCGCAGCTCCGGGGAGAAAGCGTGGCAGGCCTCTCTGCTCATAGGTGCGGCGTGTATGAGGGGAGCTGGGTCTTGACGCCCGTGCGCCGCGGCTTCTGGCGGTGCACGGTCCTAATGATGGCATGGGGGTGCGGGGATCACACGCGCGTCGCCCCGTGGCCTTGGCACCACCTGGAAACTTGCTTCATCCCTTGCCTGCACTGGCGCCTCGCGCGGCTAGTTGCGCGGACGTGCTTCGCGCCTGGGCTTGGGGTCGACGCCGTGCAAAGAAGGAGGGGGAGGTGCGCCATGAGCCATGTCGCCCACCTGGGAGAGCGGAGGACGGAGCAAGTGGGTGGGCACCGGGACCTCGCTAGCGACGCTGACAAGCTCGATGATGCGACCAAGCCAGTCATCATAGCGATCATGGGCGGGGCGGTAGTGCAGCAGCTCGCGCTCCATGAACAGTGCAGCCTACGCGTTCGCTGGCCCGTAGCGAGCGTGAGAGGACGACGCCAAGGCAGGGACAAGGGATGGGGTAGCAGTGCAGCCATCGCGCCGCGCGGTGGGTGGCGGCGACGAGTCTTGCTGCTCTTGAATGGCTGGACCAGTGGCAGCGTTGGCTGCAGTAGAAGCGGAGCGGCGCGGGGCGTCGCGGCCCTCGGCCATGGGAGCGACGAAGTGGAACCGGAAGGGAGATCTCGACACGCCCCTACCTGGCGCGCCAAATGTCGGATTCAAGGCTCCGCAGACCCAAGAAGGTTCGAACTCTGGGGCGTGTGGAAAGATCCCAACCACCTCAAGTCTCAAGCCTGCAGCTCCACAGCCAGACCATGCCGAAGATGCGTGAGAGTGCAAGAAGAAGGACACGAGAGATTTACCCAGGTTCGGGCCACCTTGCGGTGTAAAACCCTAATCCTGCTTTCGGTGGATTGGCCCCACGAGGAGGATTGGGGATAAACTAGTACAGTGGTTGAGCGACCTCGCGAGGGCTCTTTTGTGTGGGAGGATCCGATGCTTTCTACAGTGGTGGCTAGTCCCTATTTATAGCGGGCCTTGGTCCTCTTCCCTTATTGCACTGGCGGGAAGGGATCCCACAACAACCAAATTTGAAAGGGGACAGGAGGTACAGCTTATCCTGACTAAAGGTGGTCTTCGCCTGCAAAGCTCCTGGTGTGTTGCAGAGGTGGGCTCGGCGATGACATCCTCCCTGCCGAGCTCGTGGTCTTGGTCTTGTTGCACCTGAATGGAAACCTTTGGGGGGTTCCTTGTGAACCTGCGTTCGTCCTTGCCTCCTTAGCACGAAAGGGGGAACTGTCCCTGTTGCGCCCGCTAGCGCCCGCCTGCCATGGACGTCATGGCTCACGTCATTGCTGCCTCCCGAGGCTGGGTACCTGCATAGGGATCTCCGCTCCTCGGGAGGCAGCCTGGGGAGGCCGCTCCGTTGGAGGTCTTGGCGTCGTCCTCCTCGCGAGGCGGGGGCCCTCACGAGGGTCTTGCTTTGAGGGGTTTATCACCAAGGCACACAGGGCCATCGTGGTGGGCACGCGTTGGGCCGCAGGCAGGCAGGTCTGGGCACCCCCGATCCCAGAACGCCGACATACCGCGTATGAGAAAGCAACAGGCCAATGTATCGATCCAGTGAAGTGATGTTTACTGTGTGGGAAAGCATGTGAAGCGGACAACCAGATGAGGATTCAAAATGTTTTTGATGTTGATTTGATCACTTTTGATTAAAAGTACCTGGGACTACCCACTCCGGACGAACGCATGAGCAGAGGTAAATTTTAGAACTTGCATTCAAGGCTTCTAAAAAGAACTACTGCATGGGGAGACACTCTCTCACTTGCAGGCAAGGAGACTATGATCAAAGCCGTGGTGGAGGCGATCCCCACTTATATTACGGGTGTCTTTATGTCACTATGTGATGATCTGAAGAGGATGGTACAAATTTTTCGTGGGGTTCTGTTGAGGGCAAATGGACGACTCACTGGATGGCATGGAATAATATTCAGGCACATAAAATGAAAGGATGAATGGCATTTAGGTACTATTGTCTCTTCAATCAAGCCCTCCTTGTGAGGCGAGCGAGGCGACTTTTAATAAATACTAACAGTCTATGTGCACAGGTGTTGAAAGCTTGGTATTATCCGGACAGGCGTCTCGAGGACACGGTATTCTCCCGGAACACCTCCACCACGTGGCAGGCCATACAATATGGTCTTGAGCTCCTGAAAAAGGGGCCTAGTGTGGCTTGTGGGCAATGGGCAAAGCATCCATCTCTGGCGGGATCGTTGGCTGCCCACAGAGTCAACGGGCCAGCCCATCACGCAGCAGGGGACTTGCAGGCTCCAACAAGTGTCGGTTCACCGCTAAAGATGAAAGGGCATCGGCGGAGGTCCCGGGGCTGTTCGAGGAGTACAAACTCGAGCAGGTCCTCTTGAGAACCCTCATGGAGTACCACCTCCACGGCAACCCTTCCTACGATGATGGTGACGACGACTATGAGTATATGTAGTATGCTAGTATGCACCCCTAAGTATGACTGTGTTTAATTTTTGCTTTATAAGTAGTATGAACTATGTTTAATGTATGAACTCCGGTGATCTTTTAAGTGGTGCGAACTATGTTTTGAATATGTTGTATACGTTTAGCGTATCTATTCTTTTTTAGCGTCCGTCGTCCTACAAAAAAGTTTTAGAGGAGCCTACAAGTGACTTTTGTGGGATGAGTGTTTGGCGGATCTGGTAGAGTTGCTCTTCTATTTCATCACAAAAGGAACACAATAAGAACAATGCCAATTTCTTTTACTCATGTTAAATCTTGTTAGAACGCCATCTTAAAGTAGTCGCTACAGAAAAGTTTAGATTTTTCAAAGAAAAAGAAGCAGGTCTCTAGATCTCTTGGTCATGAGCCCCGACAACATCCTTTTGCAAGAAATAGTGTCCATATAAGGAGACATCTGGAGAGATTAATGACACGAACATATTACCATGCATAACAAGATCAGATTGAAGCCATCGTCAAAAGGACTGCCTGCCAACAACATATTTGATATTACAATCTTGCATCTCACATATGCCAAAGGGTACATGTGTTTTGGGGAATAGTAAAATGTATGTTGGGAATAGTAAAACTCCGACAGTCCGGGGTCCCACCCAACCCTACATGGCATCCACATGATCAAAAGTTAAGCAAGGACAAATCATAGCCATGGTAAACAATCAAATATGAATGGGACCCTCTTGGATTCATTCATACCATCGCGTGGGCTTCAGCAAGGTGATCCAGTCTCCCTGTTATTGTTCCTTTTGTGCCTGATGGACTCTCGACTTTGTTGACGAATCGAGGAAAAGGTGACTACACACCACTAAAAGTGTGTCATAGAGCTCCGGTTATTTCTCATTTTCTCTTTACATACGACATCTATTTTTTAAAGCAGAACAAGAACGAGCCAATAAGATACCGGAGGTGCTTGCCATGTATGGGAGAGTAACAGTCCAATGTATCAATCCAGTGACATGCAGTGTACTATTTGGGAAAGCATGTCCAATGGACAACCAAGAGAGGATCCAACGGACAACAAGAACGAGCCAATAAGATACCGGAGGTGCTTGCCATGTATGGCAGTAGTAGCAAAGCCCACCAAGCAAGCACTCAAGGCCCAGACTCCGGCAGCAGCAACCTACAAAAGGCCAAGCAACACCGGCAAGACCAAAGCGACAGCCCAAGACGGGCCCGGAGCGCGCCAAGCCCATCCCCGGTGCCTGCCGGGGACTGAGGCGCAATAACCTTCAGGAAGACCCGGCAAGCCATCCCCCGGCAAGCGCTAGCCGATCGGCCACCGCTCCACCGTATCACAACGCCAGGCACTTGTCGATGCGGTGCCGAGCCCCCAAGTGGCTAAGTGGCTCTCGCTAAGCACGTGGCGGCACGCCGGAAGACAGATTATGCCACGTTGACACCCATCCATAGGCGTGTCAAGCTGTGGTGCGATAGTTAGCTAGAGCAGTGGTAGAAGCTTGCCAGGGATGCACCCCCGCACGCCACCTAGACTGCATTTATGGCATTTTGTCCTAAGTGCCAGAGTTAGGTATGATAGCTCTGTTAGCTGTCTAATCATCAGAGAATGTCTGTTTTGCCATTGTGGTTGCCCCTTGAGCTATAAAAGGAGGCCCAAGGCAACCTAGCTAAAGATTCGGACCTTTGGACACTCGTACTCACGTAGCAGCTCTCCCCGACGGCAACCCTTGCTGGGATTGACCGTTGCGTGTTCTTCGTGTTCCTCTGATCAATCCACCAAAAGCAGGAGTAGGGTTTTACGCTTCACAGGGGCCCGGACCTGGGTAAAAACACCAGTGTCCCGATCGTCGTGCTGCCTCATGGTCTCCGCTCTTTGTGCAATGTGACCCCCCTTGCCGAACTACAAAGGGGCCTCTGGTCCCATAGGTGATCGTGTGCATCCGTGACCCGACATCTTTGGCGCGCCAGTTAGGGGGCGTGTCGTTTGTGCGAACCCGAGTTCATGAGCAGCGAGTCGATCTTCATCATCGTCTTCTTCGTCCATGGCTCCAAAGAAGAAGTCCGGCGCGACCGTACATCCCTCCACTTCAAAGCCTCCCTCGCATGCAGCTGCGGGCGCCATTGGCACTACGGCGGCTGCGAGTGAGGCAGGCGTCATGGGCGACGCGGCTGGCGCAAATGGCGCCACCATCATCTCCCCCACGGCCGAGGTTGGAGCAGGGAACGCCGGAGAGGAGCAGCAGCAACAACATTCTGGCGAGCATGTCCCCGGTACCGCGGGTGGAGGAAATGACTAGTCTCCACCTCCCCGCCGTGCGGATGGCTGTGGCCGCCACGGCGGTCCTCAATCCGAAGCAAGCCGTGATCCCCCGTCCGCGCCCGACAATAGCGCGGCTACTGGGCGCACGCCTCGTCCAGAACAAGACGGAGCGCCGAGCGGGGCCGCGAACCCGCGGGCTCGGCCTCCCCCACGTCAGACCGCCCCGGCGAGCGGCGCACGGCGATAGGGACCCGGCGACGCCCCTCTTGGTTCCACCAGGAGCCGGGCGACGTCGCAGTCCACCTCTTTCGCCATGCCGGACATGACATCAGAAGCAATGGCGCAAGCCCAACTGCTGCTAAACTTCCTGCCAGCGGCTAATAAGATGGATGAATGGAGAGCTACCATCCAGAGTTTGATATCCTTCGTCGAAGCCAACAAATCTCAGCATGCAGAGCCATCGCAACACACGCATACGGCAATGGCGGTCCGTGCCGGCGATCGTGTCGAGGGGGCCACACCAACGGTGCAGTCCCCTCTGCGGCAACAGACCCAGGGGAACCTCAGCAAGCTAACGAAGGCATTTCCAAGGAAGTGACGAAGAAGAAAGTGGTGCAGCGGCCAGTGTACTTTGTCAGCTCCTTGTTGCAGGGGTCTAGGTCAAGGTACTCTGGAGTGCAAAAGCTAATCTTCGGCCTCATCATGGCCTCGAGGAAGCTGCGCCACGACTTCCAAGCCCATGAGATCACAGTTGTCACTCGCTTTCCGCTGCAGCGCATATTGAGGAACCCCAAAGCCACTGGCAGGATAGTTGAGTGGGCGCTTGAGCTGTCAAGTTTCGGATTGAAGTATGAGAGCACTTCCATAGTTCAGAGCAGGGCATTGGCGGAGTTCATTGCAGAATGGACACCCACACCAGACGAAGAGGTTCCAAAGACAATTCTCCCCGGCAAAGAAGTGCCCAAGGATTGGGTTATGTAATTTGACGGTGCTTTCCCACTCCAGGGTGCCGGAGCAGGCATGCTCCTTGTCGCCCCCACGGGAGAGCACCTCAAGCATGTGGTTAAGATGCACTTTCCCCGGGAGGAAGCACCAACAACACCGCTGAATATGAGGGACTCCTTGCCGGACTCAGAATCGCGGTGGAGTAGGGAATCAAGAAACTGATCATCCGAGGAGATTCTCAGTTCGTGGTGAAACAAGTTAACAAAGATTATCAGAGCCCGTTGATGGAAGCATATGTGGAAGAAGTGAGGAAACTGGAGGAGCGCTTTGATGGGTTGCAAGCAGAGCATGTGCCCCGTGTAGAAAACATCATCGCTGATCACCTATCAAAGTGTGCCGCACAGAAGCTTCCTGTGGAACTAGGGACTTTTGTCCTCCACCTCACTCAACCATTAGTATCCCCGTCCACGATGGCCAGGAAAAGAACAAAGCTGAACTCCGACAAGCATTTCCCGGCAGAGCTTCCCGAAGCCGCTGGTAGAGAGGCTACCAGGAGAAGTCCCGTTTCGGTTGCTGAGCAGCTCCCTCCCGCAGAACCTCAGGCTCTTGCGGTCGAGGTAAGTGCTCCCACGTACGAGGAGATGCCTTTAGTCCTCATTGTCGAGCCGCAGGCTCCAACCTGGGCACAGCATATAGTCCACTTCCTCCAAGCAGGAGAACTCCCCGAAGAGCAAGAAGAAGCCGAAAAAGTAGCCCGTCAGCCAAGTATGTACCAGTTTGTCGATGACACCTTGTAGAGAAGACGACCGAACGGTGTGAAATTGCGGTGCATCTACCGGGAGGATGGACTGAAGCCGTTGGCGGAGATTCATGGAGGCGTATGTGGCTCTCACATTGGATCTAGGGCTCTTGCCAGAAAAGCTTTCCGGTAGGGTTTCTATTGGCCCACTGCCCTCCAAGATGCAACTGAGTTGGTCACCAAGTGTGAAGCCTGCCAGTTCCATTCCAAGAACATCCATCAGTCAGCGCAAGCTCTACAGACGATCCCTTTATCCTGGCCATTCTCGGTCTGGGGGCTCGATATTTTGGGCCCCTTTCCCCACGCTGTCGGGGGCTTTGAGTTCTTGTTCATAGCAATCGACAAGTTCACAAAGTGGCCTGAGGTAGAGCCAGTGAGGAAGGTGACCGCACAGTCAGCTATCAAGTTCATGAAAGGACTGGTGTGTCGTTTTGGAGTGCCCAACAGGGTGATCACTGACAACGGCACCCAGTTCACGAGCCGCGCCTTCATGCAAAACATCCAAAACCTTGGAAGCAAGGTCGCCTTCACCTCTGTTGCCCATCCAAGAAGCAACAGGCAAGTCGAGAGGATGAATGCTGAAGTGCTACGAGGGCTCAAGACAAGGACTTTCGATAGACTGCGGAGAAGCGGCAGGTGATGGATAGATGAGCTGCCGGTGGTTCTTTGGTCCCTCAGAACAACACCGAATCGAGCCACCGGCCTGACTCCCTTCTCCCTAGTGTACGGGGCAGAAGCAGTGCTCCCCACAGAACTCATATACGGGTCACCTCGAGTACTTGCCTACGACGAAGTAGAGCAAGAGCAGCTACGGCATGACGATGCCATGCTCCTCGAGGAGGATCGTCTCCGGGCTGCTGTGCATGCTGCACGCTACCAGCAAGCCGTGCGCCGCTATCATAGCCGCAGGGTCCATGCCCGGAGCCTTGAGGAAAGCGACCTTGTCCTTAGGCGCGTTCAGTCCGCCAAGGGTACCAACAAGTTGACGCCGAAGTGGGAAGGCCCTTACCGGGTAGCACGAGTCACCAGACCTGGCACAGTCCATCTGGATACCGAAGATGGCACCAAGGTGCTTAACTCATGGAATATTGAGCATCTTCGTAAGTTCTACCTGTGAGGTGCGGCTGCGGGGCTCAGTCCCCGGCAGCCACCTTTTTGTACAAGCTTTGCCGAAGTTGCATGTAACCCTTTGTACAAAGCCAGGCACAGACCCTGTGCAACAATAATAAAGCTAGGCATTGCATTGCATGTTCATTATGCATTTTTTATGATTGCAATATCATCGCCTTTTTTAAGTTCTAGAGATTTGCTAGAGTAGTTGTTGAGCCTATAATCCTTGTTGCCGCATTCTCTCTTCCAGAGATAGAGGCCTCTCGCCCTACGTGTTTGACCACTAGGAAAACATAGAAGGAGGGCAAAGGAACAAGGACGGTGGCCAAGCGTAGTCCAGACAGGGATACTGGCTAAAAACATAAGTCTAATCACATATCCCATGTTTTATGATTGTTTTCTCCCTTAAAGGAAACCCTTGCTCTCTTTCGGATGTGTTTGGTGGAATCCCCCACGTGGTGAAAACCCTTGTCAAGACGAGTCGTTCCCCAGCTCCTGATATTTATCAGCTCTGGGGGGCCGCGCCGATACCGACAAGGAGCCCTGCCAGGGAACAACGCCAGCCTGCTGCCGGGGGCTCGCTCCTCTTTTGGCGCTCGTGGTTAGTAGTGACCCGGCAAGCGGTTCTGTGCGGCACGGACAAACATACTGGCACAGCAGAAACAAAGGGGGAAAATGATAGTACTTAGGGAGGATAAATAACATTCATTCATTCATTTGTTGATACAAAATGATCAAGATACATTGAAGATCCCCTTCCTAATAAATCTTTATTTGGCTTTCTCCCCTAGGAGCAAGCTACAAAAAGAAAAAGGAGCGGAAGGGATACCTAAGCAGAAGCCCATCCTGACCCCGTCGAGGCTATAGGGGAACGGCTCGACAGGACCACCGGCAAGGAAGACGAAACCGAAGTCCACGAGCCTGCCAAGGTCCAGCTGAGGAGGAGAGGCGGCACCCAAGCCAAGAACCCCTGGGAAATCGCTCTGCCGAGAAAAGGAGGGGGAAGCTCGCTAACGGTGATGGTGCAGCCGGTGGTCAACTTGAGCCCAGGACGTCGTACTCCAACTTGACGGCCTAGAGCTTGCTGTCGCCGTCTTCACCGACGTTGTCCTCCTCGTCGCTATCGCTCGAGGAGGAGCTTTCGTCATCACTCGAGCTCTCTTTGCAACAGCCGAGACGAGCGCCCGAACGCCCATAGATCTTGACGAAGAGCATGTCGGCCTCCACCAGCTTGAAGCGGAGGATGTACCCGCCCGTGAAGTTATGAGCACGTGCGAAGGTCTTCCACATGCGCCTAAGGAACATGACGCGGGGCGCCGGATACTCAACGTCGGCCCGCACGGCGCCATTACAACATCCATGCACGCGCAACCACATCGCGTGCGGCTTGTCGACCTCCATCACCCTGGCGAAAGGACGAGGGAGTCACCACCGGCCGCGGGGAGGGCCACGCAGCTCGATGACAAACTCCAGCGCCGTGCTTTCAGTATGTTCCACTGTTGGGGGAGACACCGCCACCGGAGGAGGGTCATAGGCGGCGCTCCGCCTCCCCCGGCCACGAGCCCCATGCTGGCTCCGGCCTCTTCCAGCTCTCCCACCGCGTGCACCGGAAGCACCTCCCGTCGCCGTGGCTGAAGCAGTGGCATGATTCCAAAGGGAAGCTCTCATCGCCCCGGCGGAAGCTGAGAGTCGCCCTCTCCCCCTAGCCATGGTGAGAACTAGCGCACCCAAAGACGAACCAGAAGAGGAGGACAAGCAACATGGACTTGGGAATAAGGAGGAGATGGAGATGGATGAGCATCGCCGCCTTGACCCCCTAATTTATAGGGGAGGGCACGGGGGCTGGCTCTCCTCCGCTCCAGAGCGGCCACCCATCTCCACCTATCCCACTACCCATGACTCACGGGCGAACAGGTAACTGCCCCATTGCTCCAATCCATGGCGCTGCAGTTTATGCCACGCCCAGGCCTTTAAATCATGCGCACCCACCACAAGCTCCCCGCAATGCATGCGGCGCGTGTGGCGGAAACGGCCTAAGGAAGTGGGTCAGTGCTGACTCGTAAATTGGTGGTTACTCCCCCACATTGCGCGCCTGTGCATAAATTTGGGCCTCACCCAACGGCACCAGGCAAGCGCATGTGGGCCAGACCCGGGGGCTCCTGTCGGTGCACTAGGCAGGGGTATCCAGTGCCCTTGACTTATGCACAGGCAGTAGTAGCAAAACCCACCAAGCAAGCACTCAAGACCCAGACTCCGGCAGCAGCAACCTACAAAAGACAAAGCAACGCCGGCAAGACCAACGCGAGAGCCCAAGACGGGCCCGGAGCGCGCCAAGCCCATCCCCGGTGCCTGCCGGGGACCGAGGCGCAAGCACCTTCAGGAAGACCCGGCAAGCCATCCCACGGCAAGCGCGAGCCGATCGGCCACCGCTCCACCGCATCACAACGCTATTCACTTGTCGATGTGGTGTGGAGCCCCCAGGTGGCTAAGTCTCTCTCGCTAAGCACGTGGCGGCACGCCGGAAGATAGATTATGCCCCCTTGACACCCGTCCATAGGCGTGTCAAGCTATAGTGCGATAGTTAGCTAGAGCGGTGGTAGAAGCTTGCCGGGGATGCACCCCCGCACGCCACCTAGACTGCATTTATGGCATTTTGTCCTAAGTGCCAGAGTTAGGTATGATAGCTCTGTTAGCTGTCTAATCATCAGACAATGTCTGTTTTGCCATTGTGGTTGCCCCTTGAGCTATAAAAGGAGGCCCAAGGCAACCTAGCTAAAGATTCGGACCTTTGAACACTCATACTCACGTAGCAGCTCTCCCTGACGGCAACTCTTGCTGGTATTGAGCGCTGCGTGTTCTTCGTGTTCCTCTGATCAATCCACCAAAAGCAGGAGTAGGGTTTTACGCTTCACAGCGGCCCAAACCTGGGTAAAAACATCAGTGTCCCGATCGTCGTGCTGCCTCATGGTCTCCGCTCTTTGTGTAACGTGGCCCCCCTTGCAGAACCACAAAGGGGCCTCTGGTCCCACAGGTGATCGTGTGCATCCGTGCCCCGACACCGCGCATTACCGACGACATCATTGCATGGGCTCCGGAGATGAACAGTATATTCACCCTTCGCTCCGCCTACCGCCTTGTCATGAACGAGCCCGATCGTCCATTGGCAACCACCACGATAAGGGCATCAGATGGTCATCGCGCCATTTGGAAGACCATATGGGGGTGCCCTGCTACCCCAAAGGTACGTGTCTTTGCATGGAGACTGGTGTCCAACTCGCTCGCAACTTGGTCCAATAAATGTTGTCGCCATCTCGAGCTTACCAATGTGTGTCCCCTTTGTGGTGTTTAATGGGAAGACTACTTCCACGCGATGTGCAGATTCCCCCTTGCAATGGTTCTGTGGAGAGTCATGGCGCTAGACTGGCCTATCTCGAAGGTGGAGGACATTCAGAACACAGGACCAGAATGGCTTTTCTCGCTGCTGAACCCACTCCCGGAAACTACATGTGGTAGTCATCATGATCATGTGGCGTGCATGGTATGTACGTAATGAAATTACCCATGGAAAACTTCCTCCACCATCCAAAGCGTCCCGCAGGTCTCTCCATGCATACATCAGCTCAATGTTGTGTATTCACTAATGGCCCAAAGGTGATATTGAAAAAGGTAAAATGGTTGTTCAGCTTGGTGCCCCAGAAGCTACCATGATAGAAGAAGTATGAGCAGTGTTGGGTTTTACCACCGTCCCGTTGGACTAAACTTAACATCGATGGAAGCCATGTATCCGCCACTAGAGCTGCGGGTGGAGCGATGGTGCTACGTAGAGAATGAGGGGAAATTATGTTCACCGCATGCAATTAGATGCACACATGTGATAATAGCCTAGAAGCTGAAGTAGTGGCCTACGAGGAGGGACTTGAGCTCGCACTACACCGTACTGAGTTACACATTGTGATTGAGCGCTAAAGCTGTCATGATGTTGAACGCCAAGTCAGTGGACCTCTCGAGGGTCCTTGTGATGGTGGAAGAGATCCAGAGGATGGTTTTTGATTGTTGGAAATATGCCCTAGAGGCAATAATAAAGATGTTATTATCATATTTCCTTGTTTATGATAAATGTTTATTATCCATGCTAGAATTGTATTAGACGGAAACTAAATACATGTGTGGATACATAAATGAATATGGTGTCCCTAGTAAGCCTCTACTAGACTAGCTCATTAATCAAAGATGGTTAAGGTTTCCTAACCATAGACATGAGTTGTCATTTGATAATAGAATCACATCATTAGGAGAATGATGTGATGGACAGACCCAACCGTAAACTTAGCATATGATCATGTCACTTAGTTTAATTGCTACAACTTTTTCATGTCAAGTATTTGTTCCTTATACCATGAGATCGTGCTACTCCTTCACACCGGAATAATAATTTGTGTGTATCCGAACATCACTTTGTAACTGGGTGATCATAAAGGTGCTTGACAGGTATCGTGGAAAGTATTTTTTGGGTTGAAAGTATCAAGACTGGGATTTGTCACTCCGTATGACAGAGAGATATCTCTGGGCCCTCTTGGTAACATGATATCCAAAGTAGATTGCAAGGCATGTGACAAATGAGTTTAGTCATAGGGATATTGTATTACGAAACGAGTAAAGAGACTTGAAGGTAACAAGATTGAACTAGGTATGGCAATACCGACGATCGAATCTTAGGCAAGTAACATACCGCTGGACAAAGGAATTGTATATGGGATTGTCTGAATCCTTGACATAGTGGTTCAAATCGATAAAGATCTTCATTGAATATGTGGGAGTCAATATGGACATTCAGGTCCTGCTATTGGTTATTGATTGGAGAGGAGTCTCGGTCATGTCTACATGTTCTCGAACCCGTAGGGTCACACACTTAACATTCGGTAATGTTAGGGTAGTATTGAGATATTGATAATGACAAGAACTGAATATTGTTCGGAGTCTCCGATGAGATCCAAGACTTCATGAGGAGCTCCAGAATGGTCCGGAGGTAAAGATTTATATATGGGAATTGGGGCAAGTCCCCACACCCCTAGTCTAGGTGCACCAAGGTCCCCCCTCCGTAACAGGAATAGGATCATATCCCGAAGGGATAAAATCAGGATCCCTAAAAGGGGGGATAACGATTGGTGGGGAAGGAAAGTAGATTTTCTTCCTCCGCCTTGCCCAAGGACCCTAGGGGCTTGGAGGGAAAGCCACCAACCCCTCCCACGCCTATATAAAGGTGGGGAGGCGCAGGGGGCAGCACCCCTCCGACCACTGCGGCTAGCCTCTCCCTCTCACTCCACTTCGCATCCGGTACAGTCATCGTTTTCTCGCGGGGGGTGCCGCGGGACGGCAGATGCCATGGGATGGCTTAAGAGGTGAGAGCAAGGCTACAGTGGAGATCCGGGACGGGATAGGGCAACAGCACGCGGTGGTTTACCCAGGTTCGGGGCTCTCCGGGGAGATAAAACCCCTACTCCTGCATGTCTGTATATGAGGTGTATTGCAGTACAGAGTTGCTCCTGGAGCTGTATGGGAGAGGAGAGCCATGAGGCTTCCTGCCTCATATGTGTGTATGTGTGAGCGTGAGAGAGTGGGGGTGTGAGGAGGCTAGGCCCTCACGTGTGTGTGCTCATGCCTTTGGAGGCTCCCCCTGGTGCCTCTTATATAGGGAGGCCCAGGGGACAAGGGGTGGCCCACTGGCCAACTATCTACTATTGGAGGAGACATGTGAGGTGACGCATGATACAGGCTACAGTGCGCCACTATTGGAGCGCAGTGAAGTGACGCATGACGCAGGCTACGGTGTCCACACGTCATGTCCGACGGGACGTTGTGGTTGACTTCTCGTAGCCGGCCAGCTGGAGGAGCCGGATGGGGAGCCGGACGGGGAGCCAGCTGGAGCAGCCAGCCAACCGGGGAGCCAACCAACCATGGAGCCGGCCAAGTGGAGGAGCCGGACGGGGAGCCAGATGGGGAGCCGACCGGGGAGCCGGCCAACCGGGGAGCCGGCCAACTTTGGAGACGGCCAACTTTGGAGCCAGCCGGGCCGGGTAGCCAGCCGGACCGGGTAGCCAGCAAGATGGGGAGCCAGCCGGACCGGGTAGCCAGCCCGAGGGGAGTCGGGCGGAGGGTTTTTGCCATTGTCGTTGATGTTGTAGCAGTTGTTGATGATGGTTGATTGCGGGCTGGGGACGGCGCGGCTTGCTTCCAGCGGGGGCGCGCCAGCGCACCCGCTGGGTGTGGCCTCCGAGCCTCCGGGCGACTCGAAGAGTCGGGCGGAGTGTGTTCGCTATTGCTGGTGCGGACGGTGGCGTTGAGGACGTCGGGCGAGGATGCGGGGTCCGCCAACTGATGGGCGCGGGGCCCTGCCTGGCGCGGACGCGGGGTCCGCCGACTGATGGGCGCGGGGGCCCTGCCGGGCGTGGATGTGGTGTCCACCGGCTGGCTGTTTCCAGCGGGGGCGCGCCAGCGCACCCGTTGGGAGTAGCCTCCGAGCCTCCGGGCGACTTGAAGAGTCGGGCAGAGGGTCTTTGCTGTTGCTGAAGCAGACGGTGGCGTCAGGGATGTCGGGCGCGGACGCGGGGTCCGCTGGCTGATGGGCACGGAGCCCAGCCGGGGGTGGACGCAGGGTCCGCCGGCTGATGGGCGCGGAGCCCAGCCGGTGGCGAACGCGGGGTCCGCCGGCTGTCGAGCGCGGCGCTGCCAGGCGCGGACGCGGGGTCAGCCGGCAGATGGGCGAGGAGCCCTGCCAAAGGCGGGCGCGGGGTCCGCCGGCTGTCGAGCGCGAGGCGCTGCCGGGCGCGGACACCGGGTCCGCCGGCTGTCGAGCGCGAGGCACTGCCGGGCGCGGACGCGGGGTCCGCCGCCAGATGGGCGCGAGGCGCTGCCGGGCGTGGACGCGGGGTCCGCCGGCAGATGGGCGTGGAGCCCTGCCGAAGGCGGACGCGGGGTCCGCCGGCTGTTGAGCGCGGACGTGTGGGGATTTTTGCCTCGAGGAAGTTTGTAACGAGGGAGCAGAGAATGAGCTCCAGCCGCCGCGGCCGCGGCAGCCTGCCGGCGTGAGCGCGACGGCTGGGAGTAGCGTCGGCATGAGGAGGACGTGACGGCCGCTTGTCATGGCCGCGAACGGCCGGCGGCGGCGCGCGCGGGGTTGACAAAGACGGAGTCGACGGTGGAGACGGGTGTTGCCGAGGCCGGCGATGAGGACGCCGCGGCGCCGCCGCGAGTGCCCGGGGGCGTGCTGTTGTCGGACCCCCGAGCCCCGTCGGAGAGACGGCGGCGGCGTCGCGGTGATGACGAAGAGGATCCCGCCCGGACCGCGGTTCCAGCAGCAGCTTGCCCCACGGTGGGTGCCAACTGTCGTCGTTTTCTCGCGGGGGGTGCCGCGGGACGGCAGATGCCATGGGATGGCTTAAGAGGTGAGAGCAAGGCTACAGTGGAGATCCGGGATGGAATAGGGCAACAGCACGCGGTGGTTTACCCAGGTTCGGGGCTCTCCGGGGAGATAATACCCCTACTCCTGCATGTCTATATATGAGGTGTATTGCAGTACAGAGTTGCTCCTGGAGCTGTATGGGAGAGGAGAGCCATGAGGCTTCCTGCCTCATATGTGTGTATGTGTGAGCGTGAGAGAGTGGGGGTGTGAGGAGGCTAGGCCCTCACGTGTGTGTGCTCATGCCTTTGGAGGCTCCCTCTGGTGCCTCTTATATAGGGAGGCCCAGGGGACAAGGGATGGCCCACTGGCCAACTATCTACTATTGGAGGAGACATGCGAGGTGACGCATGATGCAGGCTACAGTGCGCCACTATTGGAGCACAGTGAAGTGATGCATGATGCATGCTACAGTGTCCACACGTCGTGTCCGACGGGACGTTGTGGTTGACTTCTCATAGCCGGCCAGCTGGAGGAGCTGGACGGGGAGCCAGCCGGGGAGGCGGACGGGGAGCCAGCTGGAGCAGCCGGCCAACTGGGGAGCCGACCAACCATGGAGCTGGCCAACTGGAGGAGCCGGACGGGGAGCCAGCCGGGGGAGCCGGACGGGGAGCCGACCGGGGAGCCGGCCAACCGGGGAGCCGGCCAACTTTGGAGCCGGCCAACTTTGGAGCCAGCCGGGCCGGGTAGCCAGCCAGATGGGGAGCCAGCCGGACCGGGTAGCCAGCCCGGGGGGCGTGGGCCACCCCGATGTTTTAAAATGTTGAGTCGCCTCCCTGAGCCTACCCGGGGGTAATCCCCCCGACAGGTAGGCACTTGGGGAAGCCCTGACAGAGTTCTGCTACCACCACCACCACCACCACCATGCCGGTGTGCTGGATCAGATCTTATCTACCTCTTCTCCCTGGCTTGCTGTATCAAGAAGGAGGTGTCGGATTTCGGGCTCCGCAAAACCCTTAAGGTTCGAACACAGGGGCATGTGCGAAGATCCCCTGCAGCTTCGCCCAACCTAGCTCGCTACACGATGGCCTAGACGATGAACTTGCACGATGACGAGGAAGAAGATGAACACGGTAGTTACCCAGGTTCGGGCCGCTGCGAAGCGTAATACCCTACTCCTGCTTTGGTGGATTGCCTCTCGTGGAGGTTTGGTGGATGAACTAGTACAACGATGAGGAGACTCGTGAGGGCGCTCCTGAGGTGTTCTTGGCCCTCTGTTGGCTTTGTGGTGGATGGGTGAATCGCCCGATTCCGGATCCTTCTCTATGGTGCAGACTAACCTCTCTTGGAAATATGCCCTAGAGGCAATAATAAAATTGTTATTATTATATTTCCTTGTTCATGATAATCGTTTATTATCCATGCTATAATTGTATTGATTGGAAACTCAAATACATGTGTGGGTACATAGACAAACAATGTGTCCTTACTAAGCCTCTAGTTAACTAGCTCATTGATCAAAGATGGTGAAGGTTTCCTGGCCATGGACATGAGATGTCATTTAATAACGGGATCACATCATTAGGAGAATGATGTGATGGACAAGACCCAAACTATAAACGTAGCATTTGATCGTGTCAGTTTATTGCTATACTTTTCTGCATGTCAAGTATCTGTTCCTATGACCATGAGATCATGCAACTCACTAACACCAGAGGAATGCCTTGTGTGTATCAAACGTCACAACGTAACTGGGTGACTATAAAGATGCTCTACAGGTATCTCCGAGGGTATCTGTTGAGTGGGCAAGGATCAAGACTGGGATTTGTTACTCCGTGTGACGGAGAGGTATCTCAGGGCCCACTCGGTAATACAACATCACTATAAGCCTTGCAAGCAATGTGACTAAGGTGTTAGCCACGGGATCTTGTATTACGGAACGAGTAAAGAGACTTGACGGTAACGAGATTGAACTAGGTATAGGGATACCGACGATCGAATCTCGGGCAAGTAACATACCGAAGAACAAAGGGAACAGCATACGGGATTAACAGAATCCTTGACATAGAGGTTCGACCGATATAGATCTTCATAAAATATGTAGGAACCAATATGGGCATCCAGGTCCCGCTATTGGTTATTGACCGTAGAGGTGTCTCGGTCATGTCTACATAGTTCTCGAACCCGCAGGGTCTACACACTTAACGTTTGGTGACGATTAGTATAGTTGAGTTATTGTGTTGGTGACCGAAGGTTGTTCGGAGTCTCGGATAAGATCCCGGACATGACGAGGATCTCCGGAAGAGTCCGGAGGTAAAGATTGACATATGTGATAATAGTGTTTTGATCTCCGGAAGGGTTCCGGAATTCACCGGAAGGGGTTCCGGATGTTTACCGAAGTGTTCGGGTGCAGCAACACTTTATATGGGCCAAAGGGGTAAAACCCACGAGGTATTGGAAAGTGCAAAAGGAAGTTTTGCTGCTGCCTTAAGCGGTACTACCGCTGGTAAGGCAGTACTACCGCGTAGGCGGTACTACCGCTTGTGTGAAGCGGTACTACCGCTCAAGCGGTACTACCGCTCACGAGCGGTACTACCGCTTGTACGCGGTACTGCTGGAATCCGAGTGGGACTCTTTCCGTGCGGGCCAAACCGACCTTGTGCGGGCAAAACCGACCTTGTGGAGGCTTTCTCTCCAAGTATAGACCCCAGGGCTCAACATATAAATAGAGGGACAGGGCTAGCACACGGGACACATCAGGATTTCCCAAGCCGTGTGCCGGCAACCCTAACCCTCTAGTTCCTCCCGTCATAATCTCCGTAGTGCTTGGCGAAGCCCTGCAGAGATTGTTCCTCACCACCATCACCACGTCGTCGTGCTGCCGGAACTCATCTACTACATCACCATCGCTCGCTGGATCGAGGAGGTGAAGGCGTCATCAAGCCGTACGTGTGTTGAACGGCACTAGTTCGTGATCGGATCGAGGGACGACTTGCGATTTGGATCGCGGAGACGTTCGACTACATCAACCGCGTTTCTTAACGCTTCCGCTTAGCGATCTACAAGGGTATGTAGATTCACTCTCCCTCTCGTAGATGCTCATCACCATGGATAGATCTTGCGTGTGCGTAGGAAATTTTTTGTTTCCCATGCAACGTTCCCCAACAGTGGCATCAGAGCTAGGTCTATGCGTAGATGAGATCTCGAGTAGAACACAAAAGGGTTTTGTGGGCGTTGATATTCAGATTGCTTCCTCCCTTGGTCTTTTCTTGTTTCGGCGGTATTTTGGGATGAAGCGGCTCGGACCAACATTACTCGTACGCTTACGAGAGATAGGTTCCATCAACTGACATGTAACTTCGTTGCATAAAGATGGCTGGTGGGTGTCTGTTTCTCCAACTTTAGTCGGATCGGATTTGACAAAGGCGGTCCTTGAGAAGGTTGAATAGCAATTTTTATATCACCGTTGTGGTTTTTGCGTAGGCAAGAATCGTTCTTGCTAGATACCCGTAGCAGCCACGTAAAACTTGCAACAACAATTAGAGGACGTCTAACTTGTTTTTGCAGGGTATGTTGTGATATGATATGGCCAATTACATGATGAGATATATGTGATGTATGAGATGATCATGTGTTGTATAGAATATCACGACTTGCATGTCGATGAGTACGGCAACTGGCAGGAGCCATAGAGTTGTCTTTAATTATTTTCGCCGTTTTGCTTTACTTTATCGCTATGAGTTAGCAATAGTCGTGGAAGCAACAGTCGACGCGACAACCTCATGGCGACACGTTGATGGAGATCAAGATGATGGAGATCATGGTGTCATGCCGGTGACGATGGAGATCATGCCGGTGCTTTGGAGATGGAGATCAAAAGCACAAGTTCATGGCCATATCATGTCACTTATGATTTGCATGTGATGTTAATCCTTTTATGCATCTTATTTTGCTTAGGACGACGGTAGCATTATAAGGTGATCCCTCACTTAAATTTCAAGATAAAACTGTGTTCTCCCCGAGTGTGCACCGTTGCGAAAGTTCGTCGTTTCGAGACACCACGTGATGATCGGGTGTGATAGACTCTACGTTCGCATACAACGGGTGCAAGCCAGTGTTGCACGTGCGGAACACTCGGGTTAAACTTGACGAGCCTAGCATGTACAAACATGGCCTCGGAACACAAGAGACTGAAAGGTCGAACATGAGTCATATAGTAGATATGATCAACAGGAAGATGTTCACCATTGAAACCACCTCAACTCACGTGATAATCGGACTTGAGTTGGTTGATTTGGATCATGTGACACTCGAATGACCGGAGGGATGTCAATTTGAGTGGGAGTTTTTAAGTAATATGATTAACTAAACTCATTATCTTGAACAATAGTCTAAGTTGTCTTTGCAATATTTATGTTGTAGATCATGGCTCGCGCAATAGCACCCCTGAATTTTAATGCGTTCCTAGAGAAAGCTAAGTTGAAAGATGATGGAAGTAACTTTGTGGACTGGGCCCGTAATCTAAGAATTGTCCTTACGGCTTCCCAGAAGGCTTAGGTCCTTGATGCTCCGCTTGGTGATCCACCCGCTCCAGTTGAGTCTCCAGACGTTGTGAACGCCTGGCAGGCTCGTTCTGATGATTACTCAATAGTTCAATGTGCAATGTTGTATGGCTTAGAACCGGGACTTCAAAGACGTTTTGAACGTCATGGAGCATATGATATGTTCCAGGAGTTGAAGTTTATCTTTCAGAAGAATGCCCGGATCGAGAGGTATGAGACCTCCGATAAGTTCTATGCTTGCAAGATGGAGGAGAACGGGTCTGTCAGTGATCACATACTCAGAATGTCTGGGTACTCCACCCGTCTGGCTGAATTGGGGATGCCCCTTCCGCCAGAGGCTATCACTGACAGAGTTCTTCAATCTTTGCCACCTAGCTACAAGAGCTTCGTGTTGAACTATAACATGCACGGGATGAACAAGTCAGTCGCCGAGCTGTTTGCGATGTTGAAAGTCGCCGAGTCTGAGATTCAGAAGGAGCATCAAGTGTTGATGGTCAATAAAACCACTAGTTTCAAGAAGAATGGCAAGGGTAAGAAGGGTAACACCAAGAAGAGTGGCAAAGCAGTTGCCCCTCCCATGAAGAAACCCAAGGCTGGACCCAAGCCTGAAACTGAGTGCTTTCATTGCAAGGGAACTGGTCACTGGAAGCAGAACTGCCCCAAGTATTTGGCTGACAAGAAGGCGGCCAACAACAAACAAGGTATATATGATATACATGTTATTGATGTGTACCTTACCAACTCTCATTGTAGTGCCTGGGTATTTGATACCGGTGCGGTTGCTCACATTTGCAACTCAAAATAGGAACTGCGGAATAGACGGAGGCTGGCAAAGGACGAAGTGACGATGCACGTGGGAAATGGTTCCAAGGTTGATGTGATCGCCGTCGGCACGCTCGCTCTTCGATTACCATCAGGATTAGTGATGAACCTGAATAATTGTTATTTAGTGCCTGCGTTAAGCATGAACATTATATCTGGATCTTGTTTATTGCGAGACGGTTACTCATTTAAATCTGAGAATAATGGTTGTTCTATTTATATGAGTGATATCTTTTATGGTCATGCACCCAATGTGAGGGGTTTATTCTTATTGAATCTCGATAGTGATGATACACATGTTCATAACATTGATGCCAAAAGATGTAGAATTGATAATGATAATACCACTTTCTTGTGGCACTGCCGTTTAGGTCATATTGGCGTAAAACGCATGAAGAAGCTCCATGCTGATGGACTTTTGGAGTCACTTGATTTTGAATCACTTGACACATGTGAGCCATGCCTCTTGGGCAAGATGACTAAGACGCCGTTCTCTGGTACAATGGAACGGGCAAGTGACTTGTTGGAAATCATACATACTGATGTGTGCGGTCCGATGAGCATTGAGGCGCGCGGTGGTTATCGTTACTTTCTCACCTTCACTGATGACTTAAGTAGATATGGGTATATTTACTTAATGAAACACAAGTCTGAAACGTTTGAAAAGTTCAAGCAATTTCAGAGTGAAGTTGAGAATCATCGTAACAAGAAGATTAAATTCCTACGATCTGATCGAGGAGGAGAATATCTGAGTTATGAGTTTGGCAGTCACTTAAGACAGTGTGGAATTGTTTCACAATTGACACCGCCTGGAACACCACAGCGTAATGGTGTGTCCGAACGTCGTAATCGAACCTTATTGGATATAGTGCGATCTATGATGTCTCTTACCGATTTGCCACTATCGTTTTGGGGTTATGCATTAGAGACAGCTGCATTTACTTTAAATAGGGCACCATCGAAATCCGTTGAGACAACGCCATATGAACTATGGTTTGGCAAGAAGCCAAAGATGTAGTTTCTTAAAGTTTGGGGATGTGATGCTTATGTCAAAAAGCTTCAGCCTGAAAAGCTGGAACCCAAAGCGGAGAAATGCGTCTTCATAGGATACCCAAAAGAGACAGTTGGGTATACCTTCTATCTCAGATCCGAAGGCAAAGTGTTTGTCGCTAAAAACGGAACATTTCTTGAGAAAGAGTTTCTCTCGAAAGAATTGAGTGGGAGGAAGATAGAACTTGATGAGGCTATTGAACCTTTACTTCAACCAGAGAGTAGCGCAGCGCAGAAAGATGTTTCTGTAGAGCCTACATCAGTTGAAGAGGAAGTTAATGATGATGATCATGAAGCTTCGGATCAAGTTGCTATCGAACCTCGTAGGTCGACAAGGACGCGTACTGCTCCTGAGTGGTACGGCAACCCTTTCTTAGAGGTCATGTTGTTGGACAACGATGAACCTACGAGCTATGGAGAAGCGATGGTGGGCCCGGATTCCGAGAAATGGTTAGAGGCCATGAAATCCGAGATGGGATCCATGTATGAAAACAAAGTATGGGCTTTGGAAGTATTACCTGAAGGGCGTAAGGCCATTCAGAACAAATGGATCTTTAAGAGGAAGACGGACGCGGACGGTAATGTCACCGTCTATAAAGCTCGACTTGTGGCAAAGGGTTTTTCACAAGTTCAAGGAGTTGACTACGATGAGACCTTCTCACCCATAGCGATGCTTAAGTCTGTCAGAATCATGTTAGCAATAGCTGCCTTTTTCGATTATGAAATTTGGCAGATGCATGTCAAAACAGCGTTCCTTAACGGTTTCCTTAAGGAAGAGTTGTATATGATGCAACCAGAAGGTTTTGTCGATCTAGAGAATGCTGACAAAGTTTGCAAACTCCAGCGATCCATTTATGGGCTGGTGCAAGCATCTCCGAGTTGGAATCTTCGCTTTGATGAGGTGATCAAAGCGTTCGGGTTTATACAAGCTTATGGAGAAGCTTGTATTTACAAGAAAGTGAGTGGGAGCTCTATAGCGTTTCTAATATTATATGTGGATGACATATTGATGATTGGAAACAATATAGAAATGTTGGAAAGCATGAAGGAATACTTGAACAAGAGTTTTTCAATGAAGGACCTAGGAGAAGCTGCTTTCATATTGGGCATCAAGATCTATAGAGATAGATCAAGACGCTTAATAGGACTTTCACAGAGCACATACCTTGACAAAGTTTTGAAGAAGTTCAAAATGGATTAGTCCAAGAAGGGGTTCTTGCCTGTATTGCAAGGTGTGAAGTTGAGTAAGACTCAATGCCCAGTGACTGCAGAAGATAGAGAAAAGATGTGTCGTCCCCTATGCTTTAGCCATAGGCTCTATCATGTATGCAATGTTGTGCACAAGACCCGATGTCAGCCTTGCCATAAGTATGGCCGGAAGGTTTCAAAGTGATCCAGGAATGGAACACTGGACGGCGGTCAAGAATATCCTGAAGTACCTGAAAAGGACAAAGGACATGTTTCTCGTTTATGGAGGTGATCAAGAGCTCGTCGTAAAGGGTTACGTCGATGCAAGCTTTGACACTGATCCGGATGACTCTAAGTCGCAAACCGGATACATATTTATTCTCAATGGGGGTGCGGTTAGCTGGTGCAGTTCCAAGCAAAGCATAGTAGCTGATTCTACATGCGAAGCAGAGTACATCGCTGCCTCGGAGGCGGCGAAGGAAGGTGTCTGGATGAAGGAGTTCATGAAAGATCTTGGAGTAGTGCCTAGTGCACTAAACCCAATGACTCTGTTCTGTGACAACACTGGTGCCATTGCTCTAGCCAAGGAACCCAGGTTTCACAATAGGACCAGACACATAAAGCGATGTTTCAATTCCATCCGCGATTACATCAAGGAGGACGACATAAATATTTGCAAAGTGCACACGGATCTGAATGTTGCTGATCCGATGACTAAACCTCTTCCAAGGGCTAAACATGATCAACACCAGAACTGTATGGGTGTTAGATTCATTACAATGTAAATCACATAGTGATGTGAGCTAGATTATTGACTCTGGTGCAAGTGGGAGACTGTTGGAAATATGCCCTAGAGGCAATAATAAAATGGTTATTATTATATTTCCTTGTTCATGATAATCGTTTATTATCCATGCTATAATTGTATTGATTGGAAACTCAAATACATGTGTGGGTACATAGACAAACAATGTGTCCTTAGTAAGCCTCTAGTTAACTAGCTCGTTGATCAGAGATGGTGAAGGTTTCCTGGCCATGGACATGAGATGTCATTTAATAACGGGATCACATCATTAGGAGAATGCTGTGATGGACAAGACCCAAACTATAAACGTAGCATATGATTGTGTCAGTTTATTGCTATAGTTTTCTGCATGTCAAGTATCTGTTCCTATGACCATGAGATCATGCAACTCACTAACACCGGAGGAATGCCTTGTGTGTATCAAACGTCACAACGTAACTGGGTGACTATAAAGATGCTCTACAGGTATCTCCGAGGGTGTCTGTTGAGTGGGCATGGAACAAGAATGGGATTTGTTACTCCGTGTGACGGAGAGGTATCTCAGGGCCCACTCGGTAATACAACATCACTATAAACCTTGCAAGCAATGTGACTAAGGTGTTAGCCACGGGATCTTGTATTACGGAACGAGTAAAGAGACTTGCCGGTAACGAGATTGAACTAGGTATAGGGATACCGACGATCGAATCTCGGGCAAGTAACATACCGAAGAACAAAGGGAACAACATACGGGATTAACTTAATCCTTGACATAGAGGTTCGACCGATATAGATCTTCGTAGAATATGTAGGAACCAATATGGGCATCCAGGTCCCGCTATTGGTTATTGACTGTAGAGGTGTCTCGGTCATGTCTACATAGTTCTCGAACCCGCAGGGTCTACACACTTAATGTTTGGTGACGATTAGTATAGTTGAGTTATTGTGTTGGTGACCGAAGGTTGTTCGGAGTCTCGGATAAGATCCCGGACATGACGAGGATCTCCGGAAGAGTCCGGAGGTAAAGATTGATATATGTGATAATAGTGTTTTGATCTCCGTAAGGGTTCCGGAATTCACCGGAAGGGGTTCCGGATGTTTACCGAAGTGTTCGGGTGCAGCAACACTTTATATGGGCCAAAGGGGTAAAACCCACGAGGTATTGGAAAGTGCTAAAGGAAGTTTTGCTGCTGCCTTAAGCGGTACTACCGCTGGTAAGGCAGTACTACCGCGTAGGCGGTACTACCGCTTGTGTGAAGCGGTACTACCGCTCAAGCGGTACTACCGCTCACGAGCGGTTCTACCGCTTGTACGCGGTACTGCTGGAATCCGAGTGGGACTCTTTCCGTGCGGGCCAAACCGACCTTGTGCGGGCAAAACCGACCTTGTGGAGGCTTTCTCTCCAAGTTTAGACCCCAGGGCTCAACATATAAATAGAGGGACAGGGCTAGCACACGGGACACATCAGGATTTCCCAAGCCGTGTGCCGGCAACCCTAACCCTCTAGTTCCTCCCGTCATAATCTCCGTAGTGCTTGGCGAAGCCCTGCAGAGATTGTTCCTCACCACCATCACCACGCCGTCGTGCTGCCGGAACTCATCTACTACTTCACCATCGCTCGCTGGTTCAAGGAAGTGAAGGCGTCATCAAGCCGTACGTGTGTTGAACGCGGAGGTGCCGTCTGTTCGGCACTAGTTCGTGATCGGATCGAGGGACGACTTGCGATTTGGATCGCGGAGACGTTCGACTACATCAACCGCGTTTCTTAACGCTTCCGCTTAGCGATCTACAAGGGTATGTAGATTCACTCTCCCTCTCGTAGATGCTCATCACCATGGATAGATCTTGCGTGTGCGTAGGAAAATTTTTGTTTCCCATGCAACATTCCCCAACAACCTCTATATATATCGGTGCACCGGGTCCTCTTCCCTTATCGCAATGGCGGGAAGGGATCCCAGAACGACCAAATTTGAAGGGGGACCAGAGTACATCCCCGCCCTGTCCAAACTCGGTCTTCGCCTGCAAAGTAGCTGTCGACGGCGCAGAGGTGGGCTCGGCGATGACATCCACCCTGCGGGGCTCGTGGTCGTGGTCTCGTTGCACCGGAATGGAAACCTTTGGGGGCGCTTTGGGAACCCGCGTACGTCCTTTCTCCCTTTGCACCAAAGGGGAAACTGCACCGCCTGGCACGCTGGCACCCGCCTGTCCTTCCTTGCATCATCTTTGACTCCTGAGGCCTGGGCCCTGCATAGAGATCTCCGCCGCTCCGGAGGGGGCCTGGAGAGGTCCATCCCTTGCCGGTCTTGACGCTGCTCCTCCTCGCGAGCCTAGGGGCCTCACGAGGGCCTTGTCTCGAGTGGGGCTGTGCACGGTTGTGCTTGGCTGATGAAGTGGGCCATGCCCTGGGCCGCAGGCAGGCAGGTCTGGGTACCCTCGTCCCCAAAACGCCGACAGTAGCCCCCGGGCCCAAGGCGCGCTCGAGCTGGCTTCCAGTTAAAGCCTCGAGGGCGGCCCGAAGCGCTGCGGGGCCCAAACGCCTGCGAGCCAGATCTGGCGCGCGTCGTACGGTTGATGTCGGTCATCCCTCGTTCCTTCGACCTCCGCCCGTGTCGACAAGAGCCTGACTTCTAGCGCCGAGCCATTATTGCTTTCCCCTCTTGCGCACCCACTCTCGCTTCCCAGATCTCCAGCTCTAGCAGAGGCCTCTCCAGATCCGGCGCCGCTCCGTCCTCCTCCCTGCCGCTTTGGCCCCGCAAGCTTCCCGATGGCTCCCGCCGGCAAGCAGAAGCCAGAGGTCCAGAGCTCAGCCTCCTCTCCTATCTCTCCGGCACTCTCAGGGTCCACCATCGCCAAGGACGAGGACCTCGTCCCGGTGCTCCCGTCGACGGCGGATGAGACCAACGAGTGGGGGCGGACCTTGATATGGGGCGGCTCCTCGGAGAAGCGGCCCTCGTCCAAGGCGGTCTACCCCTTCTTTCTCCATAGCGTCTTCGCCGGGCTCGTTCCGCCATTCTCCGCGTTCTTCACCGCCATCCTCGACCACTATGGGATCCAGGCCCTTCATCTCCAACCCAACTCCATCCTGCTCTTGTCCGTCTTTGCCTTCTACTACGAGGCTTTCGTGGGCGTGAGGCATTCGGTGGCCCTCTTCCGTCATTTCTTCAGCTTGCGCGTGCATGACGGCGCTCAACGGTCGGCGTGCGTCTCCTTCATCGCGGTCCAGAGTGGCAACATGCTCTTGAAGGCCGGGAAGAAGGTGAAGAACTTCAGGCACCGCTGGGTCCTCATGGATCTCAAAGACACCAACCTCCGGTTGGATCTGCCGAGGGGGCTGCCGGAGAAGACCTCCGCGTGGAGCTCCGCGAAGCTTTCCGACTCCCGGGCCAAGCCCGTCCTGGAGCGGATTTCTCGCGATATCAGTGCCAGGAAGCTGACTGGGGAGATGATAGTGAAGGAGTTCCTGACGCAGCGCCTGGCGCCTCTCTAGTCCCATGCCAGGCCCTTGTGGGACTATCAAGGCAGCGGCGACAACCTCCGTCTTCGGTCCGCTCGCATAACCTCCGAGGAATTGAACAGGGCTGTGACGACCCTGCTCAATGGCGACCCCGGTGATCTCCCCGACGCCCATGCCCCGCTGTACTGCCGCGATGACTAGGCCGATCTCGTTGCCGCGATGCCCGTCTTCAACGAACTGGGGCTCTCCCCAGCTAAGGACCTTGGTTCCCCGGTGATGGTGTCCTCCGGCGACACCACGGGCGGGGAGGATTCGGAGAGGACAGCCGACGACGATCCGGCAAGGGCGTCTCCCCCGTCGCAGAACGCGCTCCTGCGCGACCTTGAGGACGACGATGATGCCGGTGAAGTTTCTGCTGCGGGCTCCCCCGGTCCCGCCAAGGCCCCCAGGGGGCTAGGACCGGCCCCTCGTGCCACGCGATCCGCCTGTGTGTCGACCCCCAAGAAGCGCGGGGCGGAGTCCCCTCCGGTGCGCCCTGCCCCTGCCGGCATGGCGGTTGAAACGCCGGCCTCGCCCCCGCCCGAACCGCAGCTCGTAGACAAGGTGAGCGAGGCCGGGGCCATGGCGATCCCTCCGGTGGCCGCCCTTGCGGACAGCGCCTTTGCTCCCCCGCGGGGTGGTGCCCTCACCGAGGAAGGCTTGGGCGCCCCCGTCGTTGCCGGAGCGGAGAGGAAGAGGAAGTGGGTCGACGTTGAGGAGTAAGTGACCCGGCTCGGCCTTGCTCGCCCGCCGATAGCTTGTGTACTGATAACCTTCCTTTGCTTGGTGACCAGAAACGCCGCCGTGCTGAAGATGAGGAAGAAGAAGGCGGGCGTCAAGCCGAAGGCGCCCTCCGACACGCCGCCCGCTCCTGTCGTCCTGCCGTCGCCTGCTGTCGAGGGGGTGGGGGCTCGTGAGGCAACCCCCCTGGTCATCGTCACGGAGCCCCCTATGCACCCAATGCCTGTTGGCGTGATCGCTTCCGCCCGCAAGGTGGCAGAGGTGCCACTGTCCGGAGGGCCAGCCCCCGAGGGCCAGCCGCCCGTGCCTGTGGTCGCTGCGCGGCCTCCGGAGGAGGGCTTGATGCCCTAGTCGCGCGGTCTTGACGTCCTGGACGCGGCCTTCACCGCTCTGGGTCAGGTTCGGGATGCCCTCGGGAGTACCGACGATGGCCTCGCTAGTGGGCGCCTTGGGCTCCTCTCCGGGTGGCTACAGGCCGACGCCTCTATCGTGGCGGTTTGGGGTCGGGCCGAGGCTGCCGCGGCGAAGGTCGAGAAGGAAGCCGCGTCTGCCACGGCAGCCCGCGAGGAGGCACTGGCTGAAGCGGCGTCTGCTGCCAGGCGCTGCGAAGAGGTGGAGGCCCGTCTGAAGGCCCTCCGTGAGGAGAAGTCTGAGCTTGCGGAGCAGCTGCGTCAACGGGAGGAAGATCTCAAGTCCCGCGAGGCAAAGCTTGCCGCTCGGGACTCCGAGCTGTCCCAGGTGGCGACCCGCCAGGCCGCGGAGTGGGTGCGCCTGGATGCACAGGAGAAGGAAGTTGCTTCGAAGAAGGCCCTGGTTGACACCAGGGAGGAAACTCTTGCCGCGGCTGAGGAGAAAAAGGTCGCGGAGCTGAGCGCCTTTCCAACCGTCGAGCTCAAACTTCGCCAAGCGCTCCACTCCATCTACCGGGATGAGTTCGCGGAGCACCTGGCGACTCCAGAGAGCGGCTTCGCGGGGCTCGCCTCGAAGCTCGTCGAGGCGCTGGAGGGCGCCGTCGTCAAGGTGGAGGGGGTTTTGGAGAGCGAATGCCGCGACCTCTTTTCTGAGGCCGCGACGCGTGTCTTTAGCCATCTCCAACTCCGCGAGCCAGGATTTGACTTCGACTCCGAGGTTTGCCCGATCGCCCCCGAAGTCCGCGTCAGTGCTGCGGCGGCGGTGAAGGGCGTTGTGGAGGCGCTGGTGAAGAGGTTCACCCCCGTCACCATCCCTCCGCCTTCTGACGCTGTAGGAGCTAGTGGCGAAGAAGACGACGCCAGTGACGTCGACGACGAGATCCCCGAGGACGGGATGAGTGGTGGCGGCGGCTCCTCCTGATTCCTCTCCTCTGCTCCTTTCCTGCGATGTTCACCGTGCCTCGTGGAGGCGTTAAACTCGTTTGTGTTCGCGAAAACTTTTAATGCTTGTAATAATTGTTGAACTGTGTGTATGCTCTCTTTGCCTTGTTTCCTTCTTGCTTGCTGTGATGCTCTGTGTCCGCAGGGCCCGGCCCGTGCATACCTCATCCGCCGTTGGGCCGACCGGATCACCAAAGACTATTCCAAGGGGTGAGGGGCTACGGGACCAGTGAGGCTCCTGAGTCGCGATGCTCAGGATCCCCCCTTGACGTACGAGCAGCCCTCATGAAGGGAACATGGTGAAGATTAGGTCAACTTGGAAATTTTGAACACTTTGTGCTCTGCGTCGGCAGGGCCCGGCCCCGCGCATACCTCAGCCGCCGTTGGGGCCGACCGGATCACCAAGGATGACTCCAAGGGGTGAGGGGCTACGGGACCAGTGAGGCTCTTGAGTCGCGATGCTCAGGAGTCCCCCTTGACGTACAAGCTCCGGCGTCCTCCTCAGGGGTTTTTTGAGCACTTCGAGCTCTGCGTCGTCAGGGCCTGGCCCCGCGCATACCTCAACCGCCGTTGGGCCGACCGGATCACCAAGGACGGTTCCAAGGAGTGAGGGGCTACGGGACCATTGAGGCTCCTGAGTCGCGATGCTCAGGAGTCCCCCTTGACGTACGAGCGGCTCCCATACCTTTCCTCGCCAGCTTTTCCTGAGATGAGTGTGTGAAGACCAGGTTTGGCAGACCTGGGAAGGCGGCGTGTACCAGGCTTGGCCCGTTAGTAGCCCCGTGTAGCCCCCTCACGCGTACATCCCTGGGGAATACAGCGAGAAGGGGGGCCACTAGGGACCTTCCTGAGGTTGGATGCAGCCGCTGGGGCGCCCTCAGTTGTTTATCCCCCGCACGGGGCGTGGGGCTTCCACATTGCGTGGGCATAGTCATTGGTGGACTGTGATGACCGCCAGCATGGAGCTGTGGCTTCCACATTGCGTGGGCATAGTTATTGGTGGACCGTGTTGACCGCCAGCACGGAGCTGTAGCTTCCACATTGCGTGGGAAGGAACCCGTCCGCGTCCTCGGGGGGCTTCGGGCGTGTACAACCCATAGAGTTTGTATGCGTGGCTGGCACGGCAGAACTGGGAGGTGTATCTGGGAGCTCGCGAGGGCGCTTTGGCCTCGCGAGGTCCCTACCTCAAAGGCGGTTTGCGCCTGAGTCTTCTTGTAGCTGGCGCCGTCTGAGGCCCTGCAGGCTTCTTCTACACGAGTGAGGCAGGTTGGGAGTCCTTTCGGCACTCTGCTTCTGCAGGCCCCGGTCCCGCACATTTCCCGACCACCATAGTGTACGACCGGATCACCAAGGACGCAACTATGAGGTCAGGCCCCGACACCCTTGACGCCGACCGGATCACCAAGCACGACGCCAAGGGGCGAGTGGCCTTATGACCGGTAAGGCCCCTGAGATGCATTGCTCAGGAGCCCCCTTTGACGCCCAAGCAGCTCTACGTCGGCAGGTCCCAGTCCCGCACATTTCCCTACCACCGTAGTGTACGACCGGATCACCAAGGACGCAACTACGAGGCGACGCCCCGACACCCTTGATGCTGACCAGATCACCAAGGACGACACCAAGGGGCGAGTGGCTATATGACCGGTAAGGCTCCTGAGGCGCGATGCTCAGGAGCCCCCTTTGACGCTCGAGCGACCCCCATTCCATCCTGCCAGCTGCTGCCTCAGGAGGCCGCGGGGCCTCCTGAGACTCCATGCTGAGGTGCTGCGCTGCGGTCGGAGCCCCCGAGCGGGGGTCGACTACCTGAAGACGCAAGTCCCTGAGGCGACAGGGCCTTGCTATCCAGCTCCGAGGTGCCTTGGGGAGGGCCGTAGCGCGCGGCCCCTTGCGAAACACCAACTCAGAAAGGGTGGTGCGGCGGCATTCACGCCGGCAAGGAGCCATGCAGGCAAGGCAAAACGTTAGGAAGCAGATCATATGCATGAGAAACTATTGAAATTTGCATAAACGAGGCGGCTTCAGGGGTGTGCCCTGATCGCCTGAGGATAATGCGGCCCGGCGGGCGCCCTCAAACGGAGTGAACCAAAAAGTTACCTGGCAACAACCAACAAAAAGTCACCTGGCGGCCATGCCGCTGAAGAGTCGAAGCTACCGTCAGAGCCTGATCTTACACCTCCACGAACGCGACCCTCACGGGCCCGCCGTCTCCCGGGGCTCGGGACATTCGCTCGGTCCGAGCATCTCCTCCAACTCTTCGCCGCGCCCCGCCAGACAAGGTACGAGCATGGCCCGGTAAAGGCGCTGGAACGTGACACCTGCATTCGCCAGGCCGAAGGGCATGCGGACGTAGTTGTGCGGGTAGACCCATCCATGATCAGCATGCGTTGGCCAAAAGGGGCCCCGGGACGCGGCCCTGTTGATCGCGAGCGCGTTGACGCAGATGCGCGGCTGGTCGACCGTGCCGATGACGGCGGCTGGGATTGGTGGCGCTGGGCAGTCCCCGCCTCGCATGGCCTGCGCTTCTCGAAGCTTCTCGATCCCTCTGATGATGGACTCTTGCGAGCTCGACGCCGCGCGCCGTGCTCCCGACTCGAGCAGACGAGCGTCCGGGCGCGCCTCCAGGTTGTGCCTGAGCGCCTCCCTTGTCTCACTGACCAAGCCGGAAGCTCCCCGGTCGGGAGCCCCCAGGCTTGACCCAAGAGGGGCGCCGAGCGCGCTTTCCTATGCGATGGGAGGTGGGGCACCGCCCCTGGGTGCAGAGCCCGATGCCCCGGGGCGCCCCACGGGAAGGAGTTGTTTCTTCTTCTTGCGCGTGTCCTCACGAGGCAGGGTATCCTCCTCCTCGTCCGAACGCTCGGCCGCCGCGGCGCGGTAGGCACGCTCGAGGGAGCAGACGGCATCATTCTCATCGCAGGCGACGGTGATGACGTCGCCGCTCCCTGGCATCTTGAGGACATTGTAGCCGTGGTGAGTCACCGCCATGAACTTGGCGAGGGCCGGGTACCCGAGGATCGCGTTGTACGGGAGGTGGATGTGCACGACGTCGAAGACGATGATCTCAGTGTGGTAGTTCTCGCGTCCGCCGAAGGTGACGGGTAGGCGCACTTGCCCGATGGGGACAGTGGACCCATTTGTGACTCCCGAGAAGGGCTTGGTCGGCATGAGTTGTTCGTACGGAACTTGGAGCGTCTCGAAGGTCTCAATGGAGAGGACATTGAGCCCCGCCCCATTGTCGATGAGGGTCTTGGTGACGAGGACGTTGCTGATGGTTGGAATGCACAGCATGGGGAGCTTGCCCGCCATGGCCGAGCACCGGAGCTGGTCCCTCGAGTCGAAGGTAATGGCGACTTGGGACCACTTGAGGGGGTGCATTGCTTCGGGCTTCGGGAGAGCCGCGTTCACCTCTCGCGTGAACTGCTTGAAGATGCGGTTCGACGCTGGGGCCTGGGTGCCGCCCAGGATACAGGCTACCGCTCTGACCTCCTGGAAGCCCCCAGCCCCATCGTCCTGCCTGTCCTCTTCCTTCCTTCTGGGTGGCGGAGGTAGTGGTGGTAGGCCGGCCTCGTGCAGACATGCCTCACGAGGCTAGCCGCGGCGTGACCCCTCCGGAGGGTCATCGCGCCAGCGATCCTCCCAAGGCTGATCGCGCCAGTGGTCGTCCCGAACCTGATCGCGCCAGCGGTCCTCCTGAGGCTGATCGCGCCACCCCTGACGTGGTTCGCGGCTGTCCCAACGGCCTCCACCGCGGCCTCCGCCACGTCCGAAGCCACGGTCAGCGCGTCCAGGGCGCCTGCCGAAGTGGTCGGCCTGGACCAGCCTGAGTTCCTGGTAGTCGGTGGTGTCGTGCTTGTTGGTGCCATGGAAGATGCAGGTCGGCCTTCCCCCTGCGGGGTGTTCCTCACCCCGGCTGCGCTTCACCTCGGGCTTGGCCGCAAGCACTGTCGGGGCCTTGCGCTTTGCCTCCTTGGCCTTGGTCTTCTTTTCCTCTGGCTCTGGCGCCGGAGGCCCGCGGAGCGACAGGCAGCCCTCTTCAGCCTTGGTGCATCTGTTCGCCAGATTGAACATCTCCAAGGCCGAGCACAGTTCGTCATTCATGGCGAGCTCGTCCTTCATCTTGAGGTCCGTGACGCCATCGGTGAAAGCGGAGATGATAACCTCGTCTCACGCCTTCGGGATCTTGAGGCGCGTAGTCGTGAAGCGCTGTATGAACTTGTGCATGGTCTCTCCATCCAGCTGCTAGATACGCCGTAGGTCATTCACGATGAGCGCGCGGTCGCGGGTACCTTGGAAGTTGGCGATGAAGCATTTGCGCAGGTCATCCCAGGAGGTGATGGACGCCTCCGGCAGGTTGAGGAGCCAGGAGAGCGCGCCGCCCTTGAGCGCCATGGGGAACCAGCACGCCATGACCTTGTCGTCTCCTCCGGCCGCCTGGATGCTCAGGGAGTAGAGCTGTAGGAACTTGGTGGGATCCGGGGTGCCGTCGTAGCGCGGGGGCAGGTCAGGCTTGAACTTGCAAGGCCACGTCGTTGGGTGGAGCTCCGGGGCGATGGCGAGGCACCCCACTGGTTCGACGGGTGCTGCGTATGCGGGAGGGACCCGATCTTGACGCTCCTGAGGGGCCGCCTCGAGTGGCGCCCGGTCGCGATGCTGGACCGGCAGCGCGGGGAGCGCACGCGCGTCAATGCGTGGCCGGGGAACCACCTGGCAGCTTACTTCATCTCTTGCCCTTGCCCGCGGTTCGCGGGGCTGGTCGCGCGGGCACGACTCTCGCCTGGGCTCGGGGTCGACGTCGCGTTGCGGAGGAGGCGGCGGTGCGTCGCGTGCCACGTCGTCTGCCTAGGACGGTCGGGGTCGGAGCAAGTAGGAGAGCGCCAAAGCGTCGCCGGCGGCGCTGACGAGCTCCGCGATGCGCCGAAGCTAGTCGTCGTAGCGGTCGAGGGCGGGGCGGTAGAGGAGCAGCTCATTCGCCATGGCGAGCACACCCGAACCACGCGTCGGTCCGGGTCGAATGTGGGAGGACGACCCGGAAGCTGGAACGATGGACGGAGTGGCGGTGTGGCCATCGCGCCACGCGGTGACCGGCTGGGAGGGGTCTTGTTGCTCGTGGGCGTTCGAGCCTGTGGCGGCGTTAGCCACAGGCGAGGGCGACCGGTGCGGCCCACAGGTGCCGTCTGGGCGACGTGGGCAGCTCAGCGCTCAATGCGGGCTCAGCGTGCGTTAGACATCGGAACGGCGAGGTGGGAGAAGATCTTGGCTAGAGGAAAACTCCGACACGCCCCCTACCTGGTGCGCCAAATGTCGGATTTCGGGTTCCGCAAAACCCTTAAGGTTCGAACACAGGGGCGTGTGCGAAGATCCCCTGCAGCTTCGCCCAACCTAGCTCGCTACACGATGGCCTAGACGATGAACTCGCACGATGACGAGGAAGAAGATGAACATGGTAGTTTACCCAGGTTTGGGCCGCTGCGAAGCGTAATACCCTACTCCTGCTTTGGTGGATTGCCTCTCGTGGAGGTTTGGTGGATGAACTAGTACAACGATGAGGAGCCTCGTGAGGGTGCTCCTGAGGTGTTCTTGGCCCTCTGTTGGCTTTGTGGTGGATGGGTGAATCGACCGATTCCAGATCCTTCTCTACAGTGCAGCCTAACCTCTATATATATCGGTGCCCCGGGTCCTCTTCCCTTATCGCAATGGCGGGAAGGGATCCCACAACGACCAAATTTGAAGGGGGACAGGAGTACATCCCTGCCCTGTCCAAAGGCGGTCTTCGCCTGCAAAGTAGCTGTCGACGGCGCAGAGGTGGGCTCGGCGATCACATCCGCCCTGCGGGGCTCGTGGTCGTGGTCTCGTTGCACCGGAATGGAAACCTTTGGGGGCCCTTTGGGAACCCGCGTACGTCCTTGCTCCCTTTGCACCAAAGGGGAAACTGCACCGCCTGGCGCGCTGGCACCCGCCTGTCCTTCCTTGCATCATCTTTGACTCCTGAGGCCTGGGCCCTGCATAGAGATCTCCGCCGCTCCGGAGGGGGCCTGGAGAGGTCCATCCCTTGCCGGTCTTGACGCTGCTCCTCCTCGCGAGCCTAGGGGCCTAACGAGGGCCTTGTCTCGAGTGGGGCTGTGCACGGTTGTGCTTGGCTGATGAAGTGGGCCATGCCCTGGGCCGCAGGCAGGCAGGTCTGGGTACCCCCGTCCCCAAAACGCCGACAGTAGCCCCCAGGCCCAAGGCGCGCTCGAGCTGGCTTCCAGTTAAAGCCTCGAGGGCGGCCCGAAGCGCTGCGGGACCCAAACGCCTGCGAGCCAGGACTGGCGCGCGTCGTACGGTTGATGTCGGTCATCCCTCGTTCCTTCGACCTCCGCCCGTGTCGACAAGAGCCTGACTTCTAGCGCCGAGCCATTATTGCTTTCCCCTCTTTCGCACCCACTCTCGCTTCCCACATCTCCAGCTCTAGCAGAGGCCTCTCCAGATCCGGCGCCGCTCCGTCCTCCTCCCTGCCGCTTTGGCCCCGCGAGCTTCCCGATGGCTCCCGCCGGCAAGCAGAAGCCAGAGGTCCAGAGCTCAGCCTCCTCTCCTATCTCTCCGGCACTCTCAGGGTCCACCATCGCCAAGGACGAGGACCTCGTCCCGGTGCTCCCGTCGATGGCGGATGAGACCAACGAGTGGGGGCGGACCTTGATATGGGGCGGCTCCTCGGAGAAGCGGCCCTCGTCCAAGGCGGTCTACCCCTTCTTTCTCCATAGCGTCTTCGCCGGGCTCGTTCCGCCCTTCTCCGCGTTCTTCACCGCCATCCTCGACCACTATGGGATCCAGGCCCTTCATCTCCAACCCAACTCCATCCTGCTCTTGTCCGTCTTTGCCTTCTACTACGAGGCTTTCGTGGGCGTGAGGCATTCGGTGGCCCTCTTCCGTCATTTCTTCAGCTTGCGCGTGCATGACGGCGCTCAACGGTCGGCGTGCGTCTCCTTCATCGCGGTCCAGAGCGGCAACATGCTCTTGAAGGCCGGGAAGAAGGTGAAGAACTTTAGGCACCGCTGGGTCCTCATGGATCTCAAAGACACCAACGTCCGGTTGGATCTGCCGAGGGGGCTGCCGGAGAAGACCTCCACGTGGAGCACCGTGAAGCTTTCCGACTCCCGGGCCAAGCCCGTCCTGGAGCGGATTTCTCGCGATATCAGTGCCAGGAAGCTGACAGGGGAGATGATAGTGAAGGAGTTCCTGACGCAGCGCCTGGCGCCTCTCTAGTCCCATGCCAGGCCCTTGTGGGACTATCAAGGCAGCGGCGACAACCTCCGGCTTCGGTCCGCTCGCATAACCTCCGAGGAATTGAACAGGGCTGTGACGACCCTGCTCAATGGCGACCCCGGTGATCTCCCCGACACCCATGCCCCGCTGTACTGGGTCCTCTTCCCTTATCGCAACATTGCCCAACAACCTCTATATATATCGGTGCACCGGGTCCTCTTCCCTTATCGCAATGGCGGGAAGGGATCCCACAACGACCAAATTTGAAGGGGGACCAGAGTACATCCCCGCCCTGTCCAAACTCGGTCTTCGCCTGCAAAGTAGCTGTCGACGGCGCAGAGGTGGGCTCGGCGATGACATCCACCCTGCGGGGCTCGTGGTCGTGGTCTCGTTGCACCGGAATGGAAACCTTTGGGGGCGCTTTGGGAACCCGCGTACGTCCTTTCTCCCTTTGCACCAAAGGGGAAACTGCACCGCCTGGTGCGCTGGCGCCCACCTGTCCTTCCTTGCATCATATTTGACTCCTGAGGCCGGGGCCCTGGATAGAGATCTCCGCCACTCCGGAGGGGGCCTGGAGAGGCCCATCCCTTGCCGGTCTTGACGCTGCTCCTCCTCGCGAGCCTAGGGGCCTCACAAGGGCCTTGTCTCGAGTGGGCTTGTGCACGGTTGTCCTTGGCTGATGAAGTGGGCCATGCACTGGGCCGCAGGCAGGCAGGTCTGGGTACCCCCGTCCCCAGAACGCCGATAGGAGGATACAACACTGAGCCGTACGTGTGCATATCTCGGAGGTGTTGCTCGTGCGGTGCTTGGACCGGATTGGGTCGCGACGCGAGTATGACTACGCCAACCACGGTCTCTAGATTTTTAATGCTTTCGGTCTACAAGGGTATGTATACACTCTCCCCTCTCTTTGCTAGCATTTCCATAGAATATATCTTGGGTGCTTCATATGATTTTTTTTATTTCCATGCAATGTTCTCCTAGAGTGGCATCATGAGCTAGGTCTATGCGTAGATGTTATTTGGACGAGTAGAACATAAATTTGTTGTGGGCGTTGATGTTGAGATTGCCTTCAAGTTTGTGTCCTCGTGTCAAATGGTCAAGCACGTCAATATAAGTATATGCATGTCACTCATGTGTATGATGATCTCTTGCTTCTTGAACATATTGTTTGCAAGAGAGACTCATGAACATGACATATTTTATATTCAACGAAACATAAATATATTTCATTCACATTACTCTGATGCATATGGCCAATATACATATGACTTGTCAAGTTTTCAACCCATTTGTGCATTTGCATTCCAAAAGTAACTATTCTTTAAGGACTATACACTTGTAGGGGAAGCATGCCCTAGTCATATGTCTATCAAAGCTTTCATATATTCTCTTGTAAATTCCTATATGAAGCTTTGATGTATGTTGACATCAATTACCAAAAAGGGGGAGATTGAAAGAACACTTGCTCCCTTGGTGGTTTTGGTAATTCATGTTGACATACATATTGTTGGACTAATGGTTTCCTCACATATATTTCAGGAATAGTTCAACCTAGGCAAGTTAATGTATGGAGATGTGGATCCCTCAGGCTGTGAAGGACAAGGATTGGCAAAAATTCAAAGACTCTACTTTTGGTTTTGTGATCCATGATCACATTGAGTCCATAGGAAAGACAATAATTTTAAAAGGGGATGAGATTTTGATCATGGTTCAATTGCTCAAGTGCTTCAAGATATTGCTCCAATACCCTCAACCACACTCTCACATTCAAACCTGTCCAAAATCTCCAAGTCAATCTTAGTCCCACCGATACATATCCATCCGAACCAACCGAGACACTGAAGACGCAAGCCACTGCCTAAACCCTAGAACCTCGGTGCAACCGATACGACATTCGGTTTCACCGAAGTGCATGTGTAAAGCTTCTTTTATCCATTGTTTTCACTTTGGAACCTCCGAGTGAAACCAATCGGAATTACCGAATTGAGGAACTTCTTAGTGTGGCACCCCGGCTCAGAGGAACCAAAACACCCTGTATTCCAGCCTAGAGATCAAGTCTTCTGGAATACGGTACTACTTGGCATAGAAAAAACAAGCTCTTTATTACAAATAATACGGGTACAAGGATTTGATGCTACAAAGGATTACATCGGCATGGCGACACTATGCCTGCTAAGGTAGCTCTATGCTTGCAGCGGAACAACTCGTAGCAGCGGAACAACGATGACGGTGACAGACTCCACTCCACAGGGACTCTGGCTGGGACACGGCCTAGCTCGCCGACTCGGGATCCTCAATAGGCAATCAATCACGGCATCACCTGCAATCTGGCATGACACGCGAGGTAAGTACTTTGAATGTACTCACAATCTCACAACAACCAAAAGCATCAAGGCAAGAAAACAACATAGCATTAGCAGGTTAACTTATTAACAACTACTATGATGTGGAAGTAACTCTTAATCAGAATAATATTGTAATGTTATAATTACTGATAAACCATCATCTTGGGTCACATGAACCATCTCACTCTTGGCTATCCGGCCAAGCAATATATCATCTCGATCACCTTGTGATCAACATATCCTCGTGATCACCACATGATCACATCACGAACTGAATGATCATCCACCAGATCATCCCAATATCATCATCGGCATCATGCCAAACTGTTACTTGCTCACACCTACATATAAGTCATCTCATAAGTCATTTCGTCATCGTGAGTGTTCATCAAACGGTGTGACCTAGTACGAACTGTGTCCATGACCGAGGACGCGGCTATCGCTAGTTTATACACTCTGCAGAGGTTAGTACACTGCACCCACACCATGGAAATCATGGCCTCGTGCTCCCATTCAGGTGGACCAACAACATTCCGACAAAACCAATCTATTGCATGACACTCTCCCGGCCACTCCGACGAACTCCCCTTTTGGCTATGTCATGGGTAGCCCTGATGCCAACTCTTCACATCCGCCACCTTCACGGCCGGCCACCATCATGGCAAAACAAAAACAAACTCGTCCCAAACAGGGACACCTGGGTACAACACAACTTGGGCACACAAGGCTTATGGTCGCCTACCTAATCAGGGTAGCGCGCGCACTTAACCTTCCCGAGTTGGAGGCACCGGCGAGAGGCATAACAATAGACTGAATTTGGGCCTCCCCATTCAGGCAAGTGTGGCTGCACTGGTGAGCTCAATTCGGTGGCACTTGACCAACGAAATGACGGAATTTGTCCCCATGTTATATCTGCGATAGAACTGTTACTCATACATCCACCTATGATCCAAGTTATAACAATATCCATCCAACAAATGATATGACTGTAGTATAATAAACTCCCGAGGTAGCATATAATTATTATCATGATGAATCCAAAGACAATTATGCTACTATCCAAGTGACAATATCAAGATGTACAAACTAATAATCATATTCAATCAATAAGATAGCATCAAATCCAATGATACTCTGATAGGCATGATATCCAATATAATCATAATGAAAACATAACTATTGCTCCTAGTAATCCAATGGCAACATGTCATCCTCAATCTGCAAAGCATTAGTCCTAGAAATCCAAGCATCATCTGTGCAGTAGCAAGATCAAATATTACTCCAAGAAATGCCATGAATAAATCATATTTAGCTAATGCAATTTTTAGGCAAGTTCATTAAACAAAACCATGGCATTGCATTGCAATCATGCAAATGGAGGGTGTGGCTTGCTTTGCTCCAAGGGAGTGTTGCATCTACTCCTGGTCTTCATCAAGCAACCAAAACACTCTAGAAAATAATTTTAAAGGCATTTGTAAATAACACATAAAGCATATTCTTTTGTCTAGAAATTCTAGACAGAAGAGAAAAAATACCAAACTCTACCAGAAAATAAAGGATCTCAAAAGAAAAATAATGCAAAATGAATCAGCTCATTTGGACTTGTGATTTGGGGGATATTGATGGTCAAAGTTTGGTCAAATCTGAGATTTAAAATGGATTTAAATGAATTTCTGGAAATACCCAGGGGGCTGACATCGAAGGCATAAAACGGGAATACACCTTCACTTAGATACCGCTTCCGGAGGGACTGGGGGGCTGCAGGTGGGGCCCCTCAGTCAATTTTAAGGAGAGGGAGAGAGACAGAATCACGGCTCACCGGCAAAGAAACAGCAGTGCCAGCAGATGGCGGGGATGGGTCGGGCACACCGCGGCGGATCTGCCCGTACCCATGGCTCCCCGAATGGTGGCCGGATGGCGTCCCGCCCTTCATCTCCGGTGGCAGCGGACTTCGAGCGCCGGCGAGGTCGATGATTCCGGAGACCATTGGCTTGGGATGGAGGCTGGGGAGGGTCGGAGAGCTTCCAGGAGCTCGATGGTGGTGCCTGCTTGGGCGGAGGGGCACCGGAGGTGGGTGGCCAAGGCAGGGCCGAGCGGCGGGATCCTAGCCGGAGCCGAGGAATAAAGTCCCCCGGGTCTAGTTTAGTGGGCTAGGGGTCGAATAAGGAGGGGTAGAGGTGAGTGGTGAGGAGAGACGGATCGGAGGTGCGGCTTAAATAGCCGGGGCAAGATATCATCGGCCGCAAGCCACCAAGGACGCATGGGCAAGGTCCGGTGAGGTGTGGTGCGCTGCGTGACCCTTGAGGCGACGAGAGAGAACAGAGGAGATGCGCACGCGGTGCCAGGGATGAACGGGCGCGGACGAGGCGAGCACAGAGGCAGCCGGCCACGCGGCGCTCGGGGCACTCGCGAGCATGATGACTGGCGCCTGCGAGAGCGCTTCTAGAGGGAGGGAGGGGTCCAGTGAGCTACGTGGGAGGAGGAGAGGGATGGATGGCACGAGGGACGCGAGGGAACGGGCAGAGTGTAGGGATCGAAAGTATGTCTAGAGGGGGGGTGATTAGACTACTTGACCGAATAAAAACCTAACATTTTCCCAAGTTAATTGGTTCGCAGGTTTTAGCAATTCTAGCATATCAAGTTCACCCTACACATGCATGTCTACAAGTATTGCAGCGGAAAGTAAAGACAAGCAAATGTAAGAGGTTAAGGATTGGAAGATCAAACGCAATTTGGAGACACGTAGATTTTTCCCGTGGTTCCGATAGGTGGTGCTATCGTACGTCCACGTTTATGGAGTCTTCAACCCACAGAGGGTAACGGTCGCGAGAGTCCATGGAGGGCTCCACCCACGAAGGGTCCACTAAGTAGCAACCTTGACTATTCCATAACGGCTTCCATCCACGAAGGACTAGCCTTACTATGGGTAGATCTTCACGAAGTAGGCGATCTCCTTGCCCGTAGAAACTTCTTGGTTCAACTCCACAACACGAAGTAGGAGGCTCCCAAGCGACACCTAACCAATCTAGGAGGCACCACCCTCCAAAAGGTAATAGATGCGATAGTAACGATGAACTCCTTGCTCTTGTGTTTCAAATGATAGTCTCCTCAACACTCAATCACTCTCTCATAGATTTGGCTTGGGTAGAAGAGATTGATTGGATGGAAAGCAACTTGGGGAGGCTAGAAATCAAGATCCATATGGTTGGAGTGGATAATCTTGACCTCAACACAAGAGTAGGTGGTTCTCTCTTAGAAATTTGGATATGGGAAGTGTGGGTCTTTTCTGAGTGCTTCTCTTGCGAGTGGGATGTGGTGGAGAGGTATATATAGGCATCTCCAAAAATCCAACCGTTACAACATTATTGCCCAACTCGGTGAAACCGAAGTGAAAACTTGGTTGCACCGACTAGTACAAAATGTGGGAACTTTGGCGTTTTCGGTGAGACCGATATAGAATTCTTGGTGGTACCGATATGAGTGGCCGAGGGCAGTTACACAACTCAGGGAGACCGATTCACAATTCTCGGAAATTCCGATTCTTGTTAATGATGCACCAAAAAGTTGGTCACTGAAACTCGGTTGCACCGATATGAAACTTGGTCGTACCGAGAGGTAGGTTTTGGCTAGGGTTTCTGTCTAGGGTTTTGACTCGATGTAGCCGATAGGATATTATTGGTGGCACCGATTTTGAGTGATAGGGACTAAGACAGAAGATTTGTGGGAGAGCTTGTGAGTGTTTTTGGTGGCTAACACTTGATCATTTTGAGCATTTCATTCACCATTATTACCTCACCCCCTTTTGATAGTATTGGCTTTCCTATGGACTCAAAGTGATTTTTCACAAAGTAAAATGTAGAGCCTTCATGCTTGTATCTTGGCCAATCCTATTCCTTGCATTTGGGGTCTCATCACAATCCTTTGCCAATCCAACATTGAACTTTTTCCTGAAATACACTTAGTGGAAACGTTAGTCCAATCAAATATATGTTGTTATTAATTACCAAAACCACCTGGGGAGAAGTTGTGCTTTCAATCTCCCCCTTTTTGGTAATTGATGACAACATATAGATCAAAGCTTCGATAGAGATATAATCAATGAATAGCATTGTCGCTTTGAGAAGTATGTGATAAGCAAGAGCTCCCCCAAAATCCGTGCATTATTTTAAATTTGCGTTTGAATGCAAATGCACAATCGATTAGGATCATGTGTCACTCTTCCATGTCACATACAACTTGGTGGTGTGCAGAAATTAATATGAGTGAATTACATAAAGCACATCACACCAAACAAGTGAATGATCATCATATGGACATATCTCAAAGATAGGCAATAGTAGCATCACACAAGAGTGTATGACCAAACACCGACAAAGTTTGAAACACCAAACTATAAACCAAATGTTTTTGAAAAGCAGAGAGATCAAAATGCAACACTCTTTCTCGAAGCCCTATGATCTATAACATCTCCCCCGTTGGCAACAAGTTACCAAAAAGTTCAAAGTTATAGAGCTAATCGTCGCTCTGGGCATGATCTCCTCCATGAGACGATGAAGCTACTCCGGTGGCTGTCGATGGAGTCGAGAGAAGTGCATCAATGAAGGCTTCATCTGAAGTCCTCTGAGGTGGTGGAGTAGACACTAGAGCTGATGGAGCTGCGGCAGGTGCTGAAGAAGAAGGCCTCAACTCTGGAGCAGGCACTGTAGGAGTTCTGGCTTGAGTCTTGAACTGAGTGCTGGTCCTGAGAGGTGGACTATCATCATCATCATCATCAGAATCAGAAGAGTGGGGAATGGGAGCTTCATCCACTTCCTTCTTAAGTTCATCCATAGTTTTAGTCAGCCCATCCACTTTGTTGATCAGTGTGGAAAACTTATCCTCCATGATCCTCACAAGACTGTGCTGATTCGGTAATATATCCTTGATATCTTTCTGCATGCCCTGAACTGTGCTAAGCAGAAGATCCATTTGCTCACTCCTGGATCTAGGCACCTGAGCACTAGTGGCTCTGGCTACCTTAGCCTTTGCCTGTGTAGTAGATGAAGTGGGATGACTGGGATCCATCACCTCGACATTATCCTCGAAATCTGGCTGGAGTGGCAAATGTGGGCGGTCAAGTGCATATACATTCTTCTCTAACTTAGAGGCGATGAGCATCTGAATGTATGGTGCATATCCACAAGATCTCTTCTGGTCTGCAGCTATCCTCTTCACTGTCTCAACTATCGGTTCCATCACCCTAAACCTGGTGTGGTTGTCAATGTGGTGTAGCATGTTGATGGAGTAGCCTCGGATCATCTTGTCATCTCCTGACTTGGGCATCAAGGTGTACCTCATGATAGTGTTGGTAGTAGGCAATCCTGCTTGCAGATAGTAAATTGAACCAAACTTATGTGAATGCACATAATCAGCAGGGATCTCCTTGTACATATTTGCCATGGAGTTGTGACTCATCTTGGCCTCAATGTATACATCCAAGTCACCTTCTTGTACCTGTGGGGCTCCTAAGATGGTAGCCCACTCATCAACAGTGGATTGGTACCTAATACCTTCAGTCATCCATATGATCCTCCCATCAGGATAGAAGTGAGCAGTAGAGTAGAACTGCATGATCATCTCATCGTTCCAGGCTGTGAACTCTCTTCCAACAAAATTTGCAATATCAATACACTGGAAGTTGTCTTGCACACTTGGAAAATAATCTTCATTCTCCTTGATATATGCCCAGTACACATATCTCATGTCACTCACAGCTGGGATCTTGTCCAATAGGACAGTCTCATAAAAGTCATGTTGTTCCTTGGTGTGAAATCTGGCATCCACAGCAGTCCTTCTCCTGGAGGCATAGGGGTCATTTTCTCTCCACAACCTCAGTCCTGAGTCCTTCCTCTTCTTCATATCCTCGGCCATAGGATGAGCATCATCATGAGCTGGTAGATGGGGCTTGAGTTTCCTCAACACAGTCAAATCTTCCTCAGAATCTCTGGAAGTTGAAGTTTTGTTCTTGGCAGCAAGAGGGATGTCCCTAGTAGTCTTCTTGGACTTTGGAGCAACTGGCTTCTTTGGTGCAGATTTCTTGCTTGTAGAAGCTTGCTTTGGCATAGCATCAGCAAGGAGCTTCTTCTTCTTGGCAGGAGGAGCTTGGGCAGCTGGCTCTTCCTCCTCCTCTTCTTCAGCAATAGTTGGATCCTCATACATGGAAGTGGGCCTTCCAGTGACTTTGACTATCCTCTTTCTTGCCCTTTTCTTATCACCTGCCTTCTTAGGCATGGAACTCTTTGCTGGCTCAACAGAAACAGATGTGTTGGCCTTGGCACTCTCAGGTGCCCTCATAGCATCAGCACTGGAATAGACCTTCTGGACTGGCTTCCTGGAAGTAGTAGCCTCTGTAGTTGTGCTCTTGGCAGCCTTCTCTTTCTGCCTCTTGGATATCTCTTCCTCTGGCACAAAATCAGAATCCCCTTCATCAGAATCCAGCTTCTTCCTTGCCCTGGTGGCAGCCTTGGGCAAATCAGGTGAAGTGGGGTTGTCATCTGAAGAAGATGAGCTAGCTTCAGGGCTAGTGCCTGAACTCATGTCCACATCTCTCTCTTTGAAGTTGTTCTGGCTGTCATCGGATCCTGACATGTTGACCCTATGAATAGAGCATAGAGGAGCAGATAGGTTGAGCATCACAAAACACAGAAGGTTTTTTTTTCAAAAATTTGAACTCACAATTTTAGTTTGAACTTCTGCAAAAAGGATTGCGGTTGCACCGAGTTGATATTTTTGGAGCCACCGAGACTGACCACTTGCCTTAACAGAGACTTGGCAGTCTTTTCGGTTTCACCGAAAAGAATAGCTCGGTCTCACCGAAGTGGTTCTCAGTAACCCTAAAAGAAAAATCGATAGAACCAACTTTTTCAACTCGGTGTCACCGAGATGCGATTTGCGGAAGGCCAGACCTAAAAATTCCTTGTTCATTAATCAATGGAGGTTTCTCGTGGGATAGAACGATCCCAAACTATGGCAAGATAATGAAACAACCTTAATGCGCTAGAATTAGACATGGGAGCGCAAGAAGGGATCGAATCCATACCCTAACTCGGTGATGGCTCGACTACGGCGGCGACGGTGGTGAAGATTACCGTCAACAGCGAGGATCCCAGCGGCGAGGGCGCGCGGGGAGGCAAGGGCGACGACCAAGGGTCCAGGTGCGGCAGCTTAGGGTTGGAGGAACGGACATTTGAAGATTTGATTTCAAAAGTCGGGTTCACCAAGATAATATACCCTTTGCTGTCGGTGACACCGGTTCAAAAATATTGGTGCCACCGAGTTCCTCAACTGTCAGTTGACACGGAAACTCGGTGAAGCCCAGATTATGGAATCGGTGTTACCGTGATGGAAAAACCAGATCAACCCTAGGCATTGGTGAAACCGAGATTTTGGAGTTGGTTACACCGAGTTGCACTTGGGAGGTTTTGGTGGTCAGCTCTTGATGAAACGGAACTCCAAGTGCTCCTCACACAGAGGGTTCGAGAAGTGCTTGCTCAAGTTTTGTGATGTAGCATGAATAGAATTTGAGACGAGAAAGCATAGATAGCTAGAGAGGGGTCCTAGGCATTCTTGTATATCCAATTGGCCAAATAAAAATGAAAGCCAAATAACAACAATTAGATATCCTCGAATGAGTAAAGACATGCAGACCAACATGCTCACACAATAAGATCTCAAATGAAGTATGGCAAACATGCAAAACCACTCTAGTATCTACCAAGCACTTTGGCGATGACGGAGTCATCTATATATGAGTATATTGACTTAGGAGCCAAGTAAGAATACTTGATCATAGGTCATACTCATCGTTCAAGCACAAGTGGGGTTACCACTTTTACATAAAGCATTTAATGTGTTCACATCTTTAAGAGATGCTTTAACTCAAGTCTTAGAGTAAAGCTCCCCCTTGATGTGACATCCCCCCTAAGAGGGATAAACTAACCTTGGGTTTGTCGTAGAAGACTTCATGTGGGTGAAGTAGTGGTGGATGCTCATAGTTGATGAAGATCATCTTGAGTTGGAAGCAATCCTCGTTGTTTTCTTACTCTTTTCACCTACATGGGTTAGTCCCGCACAAGAGACAAATACAAGGGTATCTATGGACATGGATTGCAATGTATGCATGATGATGTCCATGGATTCTTTCATTACCTTGTCCCTTGCTTACCTTTGAGGGAATGTGTGACTCCTTGAACTATTGCATAAGGTTGGAGTTCATTGCAAATAGTCCTTGCCAATAATGAATGTGAGTGAATTTCATTGGCGGAGTCACCCCTCAAGAACTCTTCTAGTTCTTCTTCTTTGGGATCCACATCAACTTGATGGGAATCCTTGGAGTTGAAGTAGCACTTCTAGAAGTTGAGCTTGTGGTAGCCTTGGGAACCCACTTGACCAAAGCTTGGGATTCATCTTCATATGAGTCAATCTCCTCTTGAAGCTTGTTCTTGCCCTTGAGCTTGTGATCTTGTGGTGGAAAGTCATCTTGAGCTTTTGTTCCCTTGGGGAGAGTATGTTCATACTTCTCCTTTTGAGGAACAAACTTGGGCTTGGGGTATTGACCTTCTTCCCATTCAACTCCATTGGCGTTGAAGTAGCCAATGCCATGGCTCTTCCGGTATCCTCCATGCTTGCGTACAATCTCCTCGAATTGTTTACATCCGGCAAGACTTTTGTAGATACCCTTTTCTATAATCCCTTTCAACAGATCATTTTCTTGCTCAAGTGTAACTTGGGTAAGAGAGTCATTAGTGGAATCAATAGAACTACTAGAAGCAATATCATTAGATTTATCTTTTTTATTGCTACTAGTTGAAGAACCTTTCTTGCCTTTGTTACTAGATTGCTTAGTCTTAACTTGTGGAATAAATGTAGACAAGAGTAGTCATTTGGCTACATAAGAAGAAGTCTTCTTTCAGAAATCGTCATTGATTGCTTTAAGAAACTCATGTTCTTGCTCCAAATTGAGCTTCTCGAAGCGTAGCTTCTCATGAGTTCTTACAAGCTCTCTACGATCTTCTAAAGTAGATTCATGAGCTAACTTAAGAGTGTTTAATTCTTTAGTTAGTTGTTCTATTTCCTTCTTATCATCATCACACGACTTATCTTGACTAGCATGAACATTATCTAGCTCATTTTAACTAATATCACTAGTTTTATCAAATAGCAAGTCATCATCTCCAAGTGAGTCATCCTCATCACTATTGAAGTCAATGTATTTGGGGTGTGATACCTTGGGGCCTTTAGCCATGAAGCAACTTCCACTCCTTTCATTTGGTGAATCAAATATGTCGTAGGAGTTGGAGGAAACGAGTACAAGTCCGGCAACACCTTCATCTTGACTATAGTCAGAGTCGGAGTGATAGCTTCTCTCGGAGTGGTTGTCAGATTCGGAGCCGGAAACCCATTCACCAACATGAGCTTGATGTCTTCTTCTTGTGTAGCTCTTCGTGTACTTGTCCTTCTTCTTTGAGTCCCTACTTATCCTTGAGGGTCTTCGTTCATAACGATCATCACTACTCCTTCTCTCTCTTCGAGGTGACTCATCTCTTGAGCTCTTTCTTCTAGGTGACTATTCTCTTCTTTTGTTGGGGGGCGTGCACTCATTGGAGTAGTGTTCGGACCTTCCACAATTGTAACAATTCCGGTCACGACTAGATGAACGCTTCTCTTCATATCTTGAGTTGGAGTTTCTCTCTTTGCCTCTACTCTTGTAGAACTTGTTGAATTTCTTGACCATAAGGCTTATCTATTCATTGCTTACAAGGTTGTCACTTGATGTAGTGGGAGTGTCACTTGTAGCCTTGTAAGCACCGCTTGACTTGGTGTGAAGTTCTTCCTTGTCTTTGAGTGACATCTCATGAGCAACAATCCTTCCAATCACTTCCGCAGGCTTGAGATCTTTGTAGTTTGGCATCATTTGGATTAATGTGCACACGGTCTCGTACTTTCCATCCAAGGCTCTAAGGATCTTCTTGATGATGAATTTATCGATCATTTATTCGCTTCCTAAGCCGGCAATCTCATTGGTGATGAGAGCAAGCCTAGAGTACATTTCCGCAACTCCTTCACCATCCTTCATCTTGAACTTGTCAAGTTGACTTTGTAGCACATCCAACTTAAACTTCCTGACGGATTCGGTACCTTCGTGCATATCAACCAAAGTATCCCAAATTTCCTTTGCATTCTCAAGACGGCTGATTTTGCTGAATTCTTCAGGGCATAGGCAGTTGAATAGAATGTCGCATGCTTGAGCATTGTATTGCAACATCTTCAATTCTTACGCGGTCGCTTCACGATCCGGTTCCTTTCCATCGCCAAAGAATTCACCTTGCAAGCCAAGACGAACAACAGCCCATACGGTGGGGTTATGACCAAGAAGATGCATTTTCATCTTATGCTTCCAACTAGCAAAGTTTGTACCATCAAAATATGGACCTCTATGGTGATAGTTTCCCTCACTAGACGCCATACTCTCCTTGGTTGTGAGACCAATGCAATGGAGACCAAAGCTCTGATACCACTTGTAGGGATCGAAAGTATATCTAGAGGGGGTGATTAGACTACTTGAACGAATAAAAACCTAACGTTTTCCCAACTTAATTGGTTGGCAGATTTTAGCAATTCTAGCATATCAAGTTCACCCTACACATGCATGTCTACGAGTATTGCAGCGGAAAGTAAAGACAAGCAAATGTAAGAGGTTAAGGATTGGAAGATATAACGCAATTTGGAGACGTGGAGATTTTTCCCATGGTTCCGATAGGTGGTGCTATCATACGTCCACGTTTATGAAGTCTTCAACCCACGGAGGGTAACGGTCGTGAGAGTCCACAGAGGGCTCCACCCACGAAGGGTCCACGAAGTAGCAACCTCGACTATTCCATAACGGCTTCCGTCCATGAAGGATTAGCCTCACTATGGATAGATCTTCACGAAGTAGGCGATCTCCTTGCCCATACAAACTTCTTGGTTCAACTCCACAATACGACGTAGGAGGCTCCCAAGCGACACCTAACCAATCTAGGTGGCACCACCCTCCAAAAGGTAATAGATGCGATAGTAACGATGAACTCCTTGCTCTTGTGTTTCAAATGATACTCTCCTCAACACTCAATCACTCTCTCACAGATTTGGCTTGGGTAGAAGAGATTGATTGGATGGAAAGCAACTTGGGGAGGCTAGAAATCAAGATCCATATGGTTGGAGTGGATGATCTTGAGCTCAACACAAGAATAGGTGGTTCTCTCTCAAAAATTTGGATATGGGAAGTGTGGGTCTATTTTGAGTGCTTCTCTTGCGAGTGGGATGTGGTGGAGAGGTATATATAGGCATCTCCAAAAATCCAACTGTTACAACATTATGGCCCAACTCGGTGAAACGGAAGTGAAAATTCGGTTGCACCGACTAGTACAAAATGTGGCAACTTTGGAGTTTTTGGTGAGACCGATATAGAATTCTCGGTGGTGCCGATATGAGTGGCCGAGGGCAGTTACACAACTCGGTGAGACCGATTCACAATTCTCGGAAATTCTGATTCTTGTGAATGAGGCACCAGAAAGTTGGTCACTGAAACTCGGTTGCACCGATATGAAACTTGGTAGTACCGAGAGGTAGGTTTTGGCTAGGGTTTCTATCTAGGGTTTTGACTCGGTGTAGCCGATAGGATATTGTTGGTGGCACCGATTTTGAGTGGTAGGGACTAAGATAGAATATTTGTGGGAGAGCTTGTGAGTGTTTTTGGTGGCTAACACTTGATCATTTTGAGCATTTCATTCACCATTATTACCTCACCCCCTTTTGATAGTATTGGCTTTCCTATGGACTCAAAGTGATTTCCCACAAAGTAAAATGTAGAGTATTCATGCTTGTAGCTTGGCCAATCCTATTCCTTGCATTTGGGGTTTCCTCACAATCATTTTCCAATCCAACATTGAACTTTTTCATGAAATATACTTAGTGGAAACATTAGTCCAATGAAATATATGTTGTTATTAATTACCAAAACCACCTAGGGAGAAGTGTGCTTTCACAGAGGGAAACGGGCCAAAGAAAAATGACATTCAGGACGCGGCAAAAGCGAGCAGAGCATGCGCTTGGCATGCCAGACCACGTGGTCACCACATGCAACGATGCTTTCATGGTGGCTCAGCGTGGACAACCGTGTCTAGAGTGTGGTCCACTGCAAACTGAACCTCTCTAAAGTGATGGATCAACAAAAGGAGCTTTGGTTGATGGAATCCATTAGATAAAGTTTGTTGTGGCAAACTTGGGCATGAAGTTGTGGTCAAAATACTTGGGCAAAGGGCCAACAAACTTGTCAAAGGGGTTAAGGGTGGGAAGGACTATGATCTGATGTAATTTGAGGGGATTTGGACCAATATTTATCATAGTTGCTTTGCAACGTCAAATCTGGTCCAGAAAAGGGAATTGGATTATGCAATCACATAGAGTGTTGGATAGGGCTTAAATTTGGTAGAACATGATAATTTAGACATAAGAAGGCACTATAAAAATTTCATACCATTTGGACATGCCAAAATGGTACTTCCTTCACGGTGTTCCTCTCTGGACAGAAACTTGAGATAATTATGGAGAGAGCTTGGTTTGATGAAATGGGCCCAAATTTGGCAGAGGGGAGTTATATATGTAGTAGCATGCTCTGGTAAATTTTCAGTAATTATGGAGCAATATAAAATATAGTTGCTTCACAAATTGAAAATATTACCAGAAACAAAGATTTGATGGTGTACTCACATAGATTGTTGGACGGAGATGAAATTTGGTGGAGAGTAAATATTTAAGCATATGGATGATCTGGCAAAATTTCAACTCATTAGGATAAACCTAGCTAGTACTGCCTTCACAAAGCTTCCCTCGGGACAAAAAGTTTGGAAATTTGCTAAGGAAGATTGGCTAAGCCAATAGAGCTGAATTTTGTCATGTAGCAATGATTTGGATAGGAAAGAGTGCCCAAAAAGTTTGGGGTCAATGAAGATAATATAAATAGCACTTACTTCACAAAGTGCCACTCTGGACATAATGCAAGAACGAATATTCCTGAATTATTTTTGAACTAGGCAAGGAAAGGCTTTAACATATTTGTAGAAGATATGATCGAAAGAATTTATGAGAATTAATAGCAAGGCAGAAATATAGGTTTCTTCACAACCTAGGTCAAGCAGGGTTATTCCTTTGATAGAAAAAGGAATATTCCCAAGGAATAAAGATTGAGGTTGGACTAGAATGCAAATGACATGATCTTGGGAAAGATTTGAGAATGATGAACCACTTGGGAGAAGAAGGAATGATGATCTGCCCAGGTTTCAAGTCCACAGAACTGCTCCAAAAGAAAATCAGAACAAAAAACAAAGAAATCAAAAAGAAAAGAAAGGGCCAAAAATCGGGGTGTGATACGTCTCCGTCGTATCTACTTTTCCTCACACTTTGCCCTTGTTTTGGACTCTAATTTGCATGATTTGAATGAAACTAACCCGGACTAACGCTGTTTTCAGCAGAACTACCATGGTGTTGTTTTTTGTGCAGAAATAAAAGTTCTCGGAATTGGACGAAACTTTTTGGAGATTTATTTTACAATAAATAAAAAATACCGGAGCCAAGAACCACCGGAGGGGGGCCCTGGCTGGGCACAAGACACCAGGGTGCACCAACCCCCCCCCCCCCCGGCGCGCCCTGGTGGGTTGTGCCCACCTCGTGGCCCCACTGACCCTAATTCCAATGCTATAAAATCCTATTTTTGGAGAAAAAAATGGGAGAGAAAGTTTCATCACGTTTTACGATACGGAGCCGCCGCCACCTCCTATTCTCCATCGGGAGGCCAGATCTGGAGCCCCTTTAGGGCTCCGGAGAGGGGAATCTTCGGTCTTCGTCATCATCAACCCTTCTCCATCGCCAATTCCATGATGCTCCCCACCGGGAGTGAGTAATTCCTTCGTAGGCTTGCTGGTCGGTGAGGAGTTGGATGAGATTCATCATGTAATTGAGTTAGTTTTGTTAGGGCTTGATCCCTAGTATCCACTATGTTCTGAGATTGATGTTGCTATGACTTTGCCATGCTTAATGCTTATCACTAGGGCCCGAGTACCATGATTTCAGATCTGAACCGTTTATGTTATCACCATTATATCTATGTTCTTGATCCGATCTTGCTAGTCATACGCACCTATTACGTGTTCTGATCCGCAAACCCCAGAGTGACAATAGTCGGGATACTTTCCGGTGATGACCGTAGTTTGAGGAGTTCATGTATTCACCGTGTGTTAATGCTTTGTTCTGGTTCTCTATTAAAAGGAGGCCTCAATATCCCTTAGTTTCCTTATGGACCCCGCTGCCACGGGAGGGTAGGACAAAAGATGTCATGCAAGTTCTTTTCCATAAGCACATATGACTATTTACGGAATACATGCCTACATTACATTTATGAACTGGAGCTAGTTCTGTGTCGCCCTAGGTTATGACTGGTATATGATGAATATCATCCATGGAGTTCACCGATCCAGTGCCTACGAGCTTTCCACATATTGTTCTTGCTAAGTTACTATTGCTGCAGCTACTGTTCCTACTGCTACAAAACTATTGCTATCACTGTTACCATTACTGTTACTGCTGCTACTGCTATCAAAACTATCATACTACTGTGCTACTGATCACTCTGCTGTAGATATTTAATCTCCAGGTGTGGTTGTATTGACAACTCAACTGCTAATACTCTCAAATATTCTTTGGCTCCCATTGTGTCTAATCTATAAATTTGGGTTGAATACTCCACCCTCGAAAACTGTTGCGATCCCCTATACTTGTGGGTTATCAAGACCTTTTTATGGCGCCGTTGCTAGGGAGCATAGCTATATTTGTTGAGTCACTTGGAATTTATATCAATTGATCACTATGAAGAAACTAAAGGATCCAAAGACCAAGATTTTTTCCTCTAAGACGAGGGGAGGTAAGGAACTGCCATCTAGCTCTGCACTTGATTCACCTTCTGTTATGAGTAAGTTTGCGACACCACCACATGCTAGTAATCTTGATATGTCGCAAGTTATTGATGATGCTACTTCTGCTATGAATGATGCCTACAATGATGATGCTAGTACCATGCTTGATGATAATGTGCCACTAGGTGAATTTCTTGATGAACAAATTGCTAGAGCTAAAGAGAATGAAATTATTGAAACTGACGAGATTGCTGAAACTGATGAAGCTCATGAAACTGATGATTATGAAACACCTATTAGACCTGGCTCTCCTAGATTTGAAATGCCTAAGATACCTGAAGGTTATGTTATGGATGAGGAGGTAACTAGGGAAATTCTTTCTTGTAAGGATAGAAACGATCTTAAGAAATTGCTACGCAAGTATACGGAAAAGACTTTGAATGCTAGAATGAAATGTGATCCTAAGTTTGCTACTTCACCTAACTTTGTTACCGATAAGGACTATGAATTCTCTGTCGACCCAAAGTTAATTACTTTGGTTGAATCTGATCCTTTCCATGGCTATGAAACTGAAACTTTAGCGGCACATCTCACTAAGCTGAATGATATAGCCACCCTCTTTGCTCATGATGAGAAGATTCGCTACTACTATATTCTTAAGTTATTTCCGTTCTCAATAAAAGGTGATGCTAAGACATGGTACAATAATCTTGCTCCTGGTTTTGTGCGTAGTCCCCATGATATGATTTACTACTTCTCTGAAAAATATTTTTCTGCTCATAAGAAACAAGTTGCTTTACAGGAAATATTTAACTTTGTGCAAATTGAGGAAGAGAGTCTCCCACAAGTTTGGGGGAGGCTTCTCCAATTGCTTAACGCTTTGCCTCATCATCCTCTCAAGAAAAATGAAATACTTGATATCGTCTATAATGGACTAACTGATGCTTCTAGGAACTTCCTAGATAGTTGTGATGGTTGTGTTTTCAAGGAACGAACAGTCGAACAAGCTGAGGAATTATTGAATAACATATTGAAGAATTATGATGATTGGACTCTTCCTGAACCACCACTTAAACCCACTCCGAAGAAGAGGGGTATCTTATTTCTCAGTCCTGAAGATATGCAAGAGGCAAAGAAATCTATGAAGGAAAAGGTATTAAAGCTGAGGATGTTAAGAATTCACCACCTATTGAAGAAATACATGGCCTTGGCGCACCACCACCCCCATAGGTGGTAGAGGTAAATTCTTTATTAAAGTTTGATGAAGGTGATATACCTTACAATAAACATCCTAGTCAATGCTTATATGAGTTTGACAACTATATTATGAAGCAAGATCACTTCAATGCATATGTTCTAAAACAATTGAAATATAATTCTGATATGATTGCTCGCTTGAGTGACCTGCTATTTAGAATCAGTAATGATGTTAGAGGTGTAGGAAAGCATGCCTCTATGGTTCAAACACAGTTAGAGCAAGTTGCTAAATCTCAAAAGGAATTGCTTGATGAAATGAATAATAATATGAATGATTTTTCTGCTAGAGTAGTAACTAGAGGAGGTAGAATGACCCAAGAACCTCTTTATCCTGAAGGTCATCCTAAAAGAATTGAACAAGACTCTCAAAGAATTAATGTTGATGCACCTAGTCCTTCTAAAAACAAAAAGAAAAAGAAAAATGATAGGACTTTTCATAACTCTATTGAACCTGAGACACAAAAACCTCCTGATAATAATGATGTCTCTATTTCTGATGCTGAAACCCAATCTGGTAATGAACATTCATCTGGTGATAATGAAAATGATAATGATAATGATAATGTTCATGAAGATACCAAACCAAACAATGATAAAGAACCAGATAATGATGTTGAAATAGAGCCTGCTGTTGATCTTGATATCCCACAACCTAAAAATAAACGTTATGATAAAAGATACTTTGTGGCTAGAAAACATGGTAAAGAAAGAGAACCATGGGTTCAGAAACCCATGCCCTTTCCTCCTAAACCATCTATGAAAAAGGATAATGAAGAATTTGAACGCTTTGCTAAAATGATTAGGCCAGTCTTTTTGCGTACCCGCTTAACTGATATCCTAAAGATGGCCCCTTATGCAAAATACATGAAAGACATCATCACTAATAAGAGAAAGATTCCGGAAGCTGAAATCTCCACCATGCTTGTTGATTATTCTTTTAAGGATGGAGTACCTAAAAAACTCGGAGACCTTGGAATACCAACTATACCTTGCTCCATTAAAAGAAACTATGTCAAAACTGCTTTCTGTGATTTAGGAGTTGGTGTTAGTGTTATGCCTTTCTCCTTATATAAAAGACTTGATTTGAATAAACTCACACCTACTAAAATATCATTGGAAATGGCTGACAAATCAACTGCCATACCTATCGGTATCTGTGAGGATGTGCCTGTTGTTGTTGCAAATGTTACTATCTTAACGGACTTTGTTATTCTTGAGATGCTCGAGGACGACAACATGTCGATTATCCTTGGTAGACTTTTTGAATATTGCAGGGGCTGTTATTGATTGCAATAAAAGCAAAGTCACTTTTCATATCAATGGTAATGAGCACACGGTGCACTTTCCGAAGAAACAATTCCAAGTGAATGGTATAAATGTTATTGAAGAATCTCCGACACTCAAGATACTTCCATTTTGCATCATGATTTCCTACTGTTATTTATTATGTTTTGTTGAATAATAATGCTTTAGGGAGAGATTCTAATGCCTTTTCTCTCATAATATGCAAGGTTTACACAAAGAGGGATAATACCGGTAGCTGGAATTCTGGACGTGAAAAAAGCACATCAGAAATACCTATTCTGCACACCTCCAATGAAGCTGAATTTTATGGAGATTATTTTTTGGAATAAATAAAAAATACTGGAGCAAAGAACTATCGGAGGGGGCCACCCTGGTGGGCACAAGACACCAGGGCGCGCCAGGCCCCCCTGGGCGCGCCCTGGTGGGTTGTGCCCTCCTCGGCCCACCTCCGGTGCCCATCTTCTGGTATAAAATCACTTTTGACCTAGAAAAAATAGGAGGAGGACTTTCGGGACGAAGCGCCACCGCCTCAATGCGGAACTTGGGCAGGAGCACTTTTGCCCTCCGGCGGAGCGATTCCACCAGGGGAACTTCCCTCCCGGAGGGGGAAATCGAAGCCATTGTCATCACCAACACCCCTCTCATCTTTGGGAGGCCAATCTTCATCAACATTTTCAACAACACCATCTCCTCTCAAACCCTAGTTCATCCCTTGTGTTCAATCTTTGTGCCGGATCCTCAGATTGGTACCTGTGGGTGACTAGTAGTATTGATTACCTTGCGTAGTTGATTACTATATGGTTTATTTGGTGGAAGATTATATGTTCAGATCCATTATGCTATTCAATACCCCTCTGATCTTGAGCATGTTTATTATTTGTAAGTAGTTACCTTTGTTCTTGAGGTCACGGGAGAAGTCATGTTGCAAGTAATCATGTGAATTTGATATGTGTTCGATATTTTGATGATATGTATGTTGTGATTCCCTTAGTGGTGTCATGTGAACGTCGACTACATTTCACTTCACCATTCATGGGCCTAAGGGAATGCATTGTGGAGTAGTTATTAGATGATGGGTTGCTAGAGTGACAGAAGCTTAAACCCTAGTTTATGCGCTACTTCGTAAGGGGCTGATTTGGATCCATACGTTTAATGCTATGGTTAGATTTTATCTCAAATTTTTTTCTCGTAGTTGCGGATGCTTGCGAGGGGGTTAATCATAAGTGGGAGGTTGTTCAAGTAAGAACAGCACCCAAGCACCGGTCCTCCCACATATAAAATTATCAAAGTAGCGAACACGAATCAAACCAACATGATAAAAGTGACTAGATGAAATTCCCATGTACCCTCAAGAACACTTTGCCTATTACTAGAGATTGTTCTGGCATTTCCTTTGGCACAAAAGGATTGGGCTACCTTGCTGCACCTTACTTACCATTACCTTTACTTGCTCGTTACCAATTATCTTGCTATCAAACTATCTGTTACCTACAATTTCAGTGCTTGCAGAAATTACCTTGCTGAAAACCGCTTGTCATTTCCTTCTGCTCCTCGTTGGGTTTGACACTCTTACTTATCAAAAGGACTACGATTGATCCCCTATACTTGTGGGTCATCAAGACTCTTTTCTGGCGCCCTTGTCGGGGAGTGAAGCGTCATTGGTAAATGGAAATCGGTAAGGAAAAACGTATACTACGTGCTGAAATTTATTGCTACTTGCTACTATGGAAAACAATCCTTTCAGGGGTTTGTTCGGGGTATGTTCACCTCGACCGGAACCACAATTAGTTGCCCCTCAACCTATTGCACCTACTGAAAATATTGGTTATGAAATTCCTTCGGGTATGGTAGAACAACTGCTTGATAAACCTTATGCGGGAGATGGAACTGAACATCCTGATATGCACCTCTTATATGTGAGAGAAATTTGTGGATTATTTAAGCTTGCAGGTTTACCCGAAGATGAAGCTAATAAGAAGGTTTTCCCTTTATCATTGAAGGTAAAAGCATTGACATGGTATAGGCTATGTGATGATCTTGGATCGTGAACTGGAATCGTTTGCAATTGGAATTCCATCAAAAGTTTTATCCCATGCATCTAGTTCATCATGATCGGAATTATATATATAATTTTTGGCCTCGTGAAGGAGAAAGCATCGCTCTAGCTTGGGGGAGGCTTAATTCAATGTTATATTCATGCCCCAATCATGACATCCCGGGAGAAGTTATCATTCAAAAAATTTATGCTCGGCTTTCTCATAATGATCAATCCATGCTCGATACTTCTTGTGTTGGTTCTTATATGATGAAGACTATTGAATTCAAGTGGGATCTCTTAGAAAGAATTAAACGCAACTCTGAAGATTGGGAACTCGATGAAGGTAATGTGTCAGGTATAAAGCTTGAGTTTGATTGTGTTAAATCTTTTATGAATACCGATACTTTTCACAAGTTTAGCACTAAATATGGACTTGACTCTGAGATAGTAGCCTCTTTCTGCGAAGCATTTGCTACTCACGTTGATCACCCTAAGGACAAGTGGTTTACATATCATCCCCCTACTAAAGAAGAAATTAAAGAACCGGTCGTAGCTAATGATGAAACTATCATTTACAATGTTGATCCAGTTGTGCCTACCGCTTATATTGAAAAACCACCTTTCCCTATTAGGATAAGGGAACATGCTAAGGTATCAACTGTGGTTCGTAAGAGTAATATAAGAGAACCTAAACCCCCTAAGCAAATTAAAGTAGAACCTAGTGTTGCTATGGTTAAAGATCTATTGGTAGAAAATATTGATGGGCATGTTATCTACTTCTGTGATGAAGCTGCTAGAATTGCTAAACCTGATGAAAAAGATAAACATAGACCCATAGAAGGCATGCCTGTTGTCTCAGTCAAAATAGGAGATCATTGCTATCATGGTTTATGTGATTTGGGTGCTAGTGTGAGTGCTATCTCTTTTACTCTATACAAAGAAATTATGGATGAAATAGCACCTGCTGAAATAGAAGACATTGATGTTACTATTAAACTTGCTAATACAGACACCATCACACCACTTGGGATTGTTAGTGATGTTGAAGTCTTGTGTGGGAAAGTAAAATACCCTACTGATTTTCTAGTCCTTGGTTCCCCACAAGACGACTTTTGTCCCATTATCTTTGGTAGACCTTTCTTGAGCACCGTCAACGCTAAGATAGATTGTGAAAAACAAACTGTCGGTGTCAGTTTTGGTGGTGTGTCTCCTGAGTTTATTTTTTCCAAGTTTAGTAGACAACCTCATGATAAAGCATTATCTAGTAAGGATGAAATAATTGGTCTTGCTTCTATTGTTGTGCCTCCTACTGATCCATTAGAACAATATTTGCTTGACCATGAAAATGATATGCACTTGCGTTAAAGAAACGAAATAGATCAAATTTTCTTTGAACAACAACCTCTCCAGAAACACAATTTGCCTATTGAAACTCTTGGAGGTCCTCCTCCACCTAAAGGTGATCCTGTGTTTGAATTAAAGCAATTGCCTGACACTCTGAAGTATGCTTATCTTGATGAGAAAAAAATATATCCTGTTATTATTAGTGCGAACCTTTCAGAACATGAAGAAGAAAGATTATTAAAAGTTCTAAGGAAGCACAAGCCTGCTATTGGATATACTCTTGGTGATTTTAAGGGCATTAGTCCCACTCTATGTCAGCACAAGATCAATATGGAACCTGATGCTAAACCCGTTGTTGATCACCAACGGCGATTAAATCCTAAGATGAAAGAAGTGGTAAGAAGTGAAATATTAAAGCTTCTAGAAACAGGTATAATCTATCCCATAGCTGATAGTAGGTGGGTAAGTCCCGTTCATTGTGTCCTTAAGAAAGGAGGTATAACCGTTGTTCCTAATGATAAAAATGAACTCATTCCACAAAGAATTGTCACTAGCTATAGAATGGTAATTGATTTTAGAAAATTAAATAAAGCTACTAGAAAAGATCATTACCCTCTTCCTTTCATTGATCAAATGCTAAAAAGATTATCTAAGCACACACACTTTTGCTTCCTAGACGAATATTCTGGTTTCTCTCAAATACCTGTGTCACCATCCGATCAAGAGAAAACCACCTTTACTTGCCCTTTTGGAACCTATGCTTATAGACGTATGCCTTTTGGTTTATGCAATGCACCTGCTACCTTTCAAAGATGTATGACTGCCATATTCTCTGATTTTTGTGAAAAGATTGTGGCGGTTTTCATGGATGATTTTTCCATTTACGAGACTTCTTTTGATGATTGCTTAAGCAACCTTGATCGAGTTTTGCAGAGATGTGAACAAACTAATCTCGTCTTGAATTGGGAGAAGTGCCACTTTATGGTTAATGAAGGCATTGTCTTGGGGCACAAGATATCTGAACGAGGTATTGAGGTGGACAAAGCTAAAGTTGATGCAATCGAGAAAATGCCATGTCCTAAAGATATTAAAGGTATTCGAAGTTTCCTTGGTCATGCTGGTTTCTATAGGAGGTTCATTAAAGACTTCTCTAAAATTTCTAGGCCTCTTACTAATCTTTTGTAAAAGGATATTCCTTTTGTTTTTGATGATTATTGTGTGGAAGCCTTTGAAACACTCAAGAAAGCCTTAACCGCTGCACCTATCGTTCAACCACCTGATTGGAACTTGCCTTTTGAAATTATGTGTGATGCTAGTGATTATGCTGTTGGTGTTGTTCTAGGACAAAGAGTTGATAAAAAATTGAATGTTATCCATTATGCTAGTAAAACTCTAGACAGTGCTCAACGAAATTATGCTACTACTGAAAAAGAATTTTTAGCAGTTGTCTTTGCTTGTGATAAATTTAGATCCTACATTGTTGACTCAAAAGTTATTTTTCACACCGATCATGCTGCTATAAAATATCTTATGGAAAAGAAAGATGTGAAACCTAGACTCATTAGGTGGGTTCTCTTGCTTCAAGAATTTGATTTACACATCGTTGATACGAAGGGAGCTGAGGACCCCGTAGCTGATAACTTGTCTAGGTTAGAAAATATTCTTGATGACTCACTACCTATTGATGATAGTTTCCCTGACGAACAGTTAGCTGCAACAAGTGTTTTTCAAAACACTCCTTGGTATGCTGATTATGCTAATTACATTATCGCTAAATATATACCACCTAGCTTCACATACCAACAAAAGAAAAAATTCTTCTATGACTTGAGACATTACTTTTGGGATGACCCACATCTTTATAAAGAAGGAGTAGATGGTATTATTAGACGTTGTGTACCTAAGCATGAACAGGAACAAATCCTACGGAAATGTCATTCCGAAGCTTATGGAGGACATCATGCGGGAGATAGAACTGCTCATAAGGTATTGCAATCTGGTTTTTATTGGCCTACTCTCTTCAAGGATGCCCATAAGTTTGTCTTGTCTTGTGATGAATGTCAAAGAATTGGTAATATCGATAAGCATAAGGAAATGCCTATGAATTATTCACTTGTTGTTGAACCATTTGACGTTTGGGGTTTTGATTATATGGGACCTTTTCCTTCCTCTAACGGGTACACTCATATTTTGGTTGCTGTTGATTATGTCACTAAGTGGGTAGAAGCTATTCCAACTAGTAGTGCTGATCACCGGCAAGTGCTCTTCCTTGTTTAGATCCTATTTCAATCGGAACTTTCCGCGTCGAACCTTTTTTATTACGTCTTGTTTTTACTCCTATATTGGGAGTTACTCTACGTATTGCTTGACGTAAAACCACCTCCATTAAATGCTTAAAGAGGTTATCTTCCTGAGGTTTGGAGTCCATAGATATTTATTGACTGATGGTGGTTCACACTTTATTCATGGTGCTTTCCGTAAGATGCTTGCTAAATATCATGTTAACCATAGAATTGCATCACCCTATCATCCTCAATCTAGTGGTCAAGTTGAACTTAGCAATAGAGAAATAAAATTAATATTAAAAAAACTGTCAATAGGTCTCGTAAGAATTGGTCTAAGAAATTAGATGATGCACTTTGGGCCTATAGAACAGCTTATAAAAATCCTATGGGTATGTCTCCATACAAAATGGTATATGGAAAAGCTTGTCATTTGCCTCTAGAATTAGAACATATGGCATTTTGGGAAATTAAAGAACTTAACTATGATTTCAAACTTGCCGGTGAGAAGAGGCTATTTGATATTAGCTCATTAGATGAATGGAGAACCCAAGCCTATGAAAATGCCAAACTATTCAAAGAAAAAGTAAAAAGATGGCATGACAAAATAATACAAAAGGGGGAATTCAAAATAGGAGACTATGTTCTTTTATTCAACTCTCGTTTAAGATTTTTTGCAGGTAAGCTTCTCTCCAAATGGGAAGTACCTTATATTATCGAAGAGGTTTATCGTTCTGGAGCTATCAAGATTAATAACGCCGAAGGTACTAACCCGAAGGTGGTTAATGGACAAAGAATTAAGCATTATATCTAAGGTACACCGAATAACGTTGAAAGCAATGTTATCCAAACCATGACACCGGAGGAACACATAAAAGAAACCTTCCGGAACACTCCAGAATTTTGGAAAAATAGTAGGTACGTGATACGGTAAGTAAACGGACTCTGAAAAATCTGCAAAAATATTTTTTGTCAGTTTTGGAATATTAGAAAATTTTGGAAATAAAGAAATAAACCGGAAGGTGATCGAGGTGAGCACGATACACCAGGGCGCGCCAGGCACCCCTGGGCTCGCCCTGGTGGGTTGTGCCCACCTCGGACACCTCCCCGATTCCGTTTTCCTTCCATATGCTTGTTTCCCAAGAATAAAAATTCTCTATATATACCCCCGACTATTTTGACGACCGCATCGCAGAAAAATCCTCTATTCTTGTTTCGTGCTGTTTTCTTGGCAAATCTGAAAATATGTCGTCTCAAGATTCGGAGGGGGGGAGCTATGTTGATCACTATGTTGCAGACCCAAAGATCTTTAGGGGGATTTACCCCTATCTATGGACCTCAGATGAGGAGGAAGACGCTACCATGAAGGAAACAAAGGATGATAGCTCTGAGGAAGAGGATGATCCATTACCTCAACCCGGAGACATGCATGTGGAATTCAAGAAGTCAAGCCTCCCTAGAAGATACAAACCTGAGGTCCTATTTATCCCATCTAGTTTTCTGCAGGAGAGCAAGGCAGCATTATGCAAAAAGATACTAAAATCTCGAGTTGGAGAACGATGATCTAAGGTAGGAAAATTTTATGCTTAAATATAAGTTGAAGAAGAAGGCTACATCATCGTCACCACCTTCTTCATCACCACCACCAAAGGAGACTTAAGCACATGGGTATGGGCACTCCCCTTGGCTTGAGCCAAGCTTGGGGGAGGTGCCCCGGTATCGTATCACCATCACTTTTATTCACCTTTACCTATTTTAGTTCGATCTTTAGTTTCCCTTTGCTTTAGTTGAATAAAAGTTTAGCATGATCTATTTTCGTGTGTTAGTTTCGTGGCCTATCTAGCTATGTAATCGAGTGAGAGTTATATAATAAAGTTTAGTTTGAGTTTTTGCCTCTCTACTTTCTTGTTGCAATCAAAATAAATGAAAGAGAAATAAATGAAAAGAATCATATGCTAATCTTATGATGAGTAATGACATCACATAAGGAAAAGTATAAGTAGTAAAATTTATTGGAGATTGACAAACATAGCATTGGTCAACGATGCAATTAATGAAAGAATTAATAAGGGAAGAGAAGATTCACATGCAAATACACTATCTTGGACATCTTTTATGATTATGAGCCCCCATCAAATATTATATGTCAAAATTGTTGACGTTGGACAAGGAAGACAACGTAATGATTTATGTTTGTTCATATCCACATAGAATTTATATTGTCGTAGATCCTTCAACATGTGGTGCTTGCTCAATATCTTTGCTAGCCAAAAATTCCGCACTAAGTAGAGATACTACTTGTGCATCCAAAAACCCAAACCCAAATTCATTCTTTGAGTGTCCACCATACCTACCTACGAATCGAGTAAGATCCTTCAAGTAAGTTGTCATCGGTGCAATAAGGCAATAAAAATTGCTTCTAAAAGTGTTTTGATCAATTAGTGTAAGAGAAAATTGAGCGCTATACGAACTTATGATGGTAAAGTAATAAAAGCGACAAACTGCGTAATAAAGGTTGCTATCATAGGGGGCAATATAGCGTGACGTTCTTTTACATTAAGAGATTGGGCATACAAACCAAAAAGCGCATGACAACCTCTGCTTCCCTCTGCGAAGGGACTATCTTTTCCTTTTATGTATTTACTTTTATGCAAGAGTCAAAGTATTCTTCCCTATTCCTTTTTACTTTTTCCTTTTGCAAGCATCATGTGGTGAGGAAAGATCTAGGCACATATATCCAGTTGGATATGAGTGGTCATGAATTATTATTGTTGACATCACCCTTGAGGTGAATACGTTGGGAGGCGAAACTATAAGCCCCTATCTTCCTATGTGTCCGGTTGAAACTTTTTGTTCATGGGTATGCCGTGAGTGTTAGCAATCATAGAAGACTAAATGATGGTTGAGTATGTGGACTTGCCAAAAGGCTCCGACATGAAACCCTTCCTGAAAATATGATGAATTGTAGTTGCAAAGTTGACTGAGAACATAGTTTGTTGGTTTTCAATAAGGTTTGTGCTTCATACTTCTATGTTGTGATGAATTGTTACTTATTCATGAGAAGTTATATGATGAAAGTATATGAATAAGTTTTATGATAGAGTTTGTTGCTGTTATGATAATAAGCATGATGCTACTATGTCCGTATTTTGTTTTATCGACAGCTCTCTCTCAAACCATGTGGAGATGCTTTTCATTATCGGCTTTCGCTTGAGGACAAGCGAGGTCTAAGCTTGGGGGAGTTGATACGTTCATTTTGCATCATGATTTACTACTGTTATTTATTATGTTTTGTTGAATAGCAATGCTTTAGGGAGTGATTCAAATGCCTTTTCTCTAATAATATGCAAGGTTTACACAAAGAGGGAGAATACCGACAGCTGGAATTCTGGACCTGAAAAAAGCACATCAGAAATACCTATTCTGCACACCTCCAATGAAACTGAAATTTTACGGAGATTATTTTTGGAATAAATAAAAAATACTGGAGCAAAGAACTACCGGAGGGGGCCACCCTGGTGGGCACAAGACACCAGGGCGCGCGAGGCCCCCCTGGGCACGCCCTGGTGGGTTGTGCCCTCCTCGGCCCACCTCCAGTGCCCATCTTCTGGTATAAAATCACTTTTGACCTAGAAAAAAAATAAGAGGAGGACTTTCAGGATGAAGCGCCGCCGCCTCGAGGCGGAACTTGGGCAGGAGCACTTTTGCCCTCCGGCGGAGCGATTCCGCTGGGGGAACTTCCCTCCCGAAGGGGGAAATCGAAGCCATCGTCATCACCAACACCCCTCTCATCTTTGGGAGGCCAATCTTCATCAACATCTTCAACAGCACCATCTCCTCTCAAACCCTACTTCATCCCTTGTGTTCAATCTTTGTACCGGAACCTCAGATTGGTACCTGTGGGTGACTAGTAGTGTTGATTACCTTGCGTAGTTGATTACTATATGGTTTATTTGGTGGAAGATTATATGTTCAGATCCATTATGCTATTCAATACCCCTCTGATCTTGAGCATGTTTATCATTTGTGAGTAGTTACCTTTGTTCTTGAGGTCACGGGAGAAGTCATGTTGCAAGTAATCATGTGAATTTGATATGTGTTCGATATTTTGATGATATGTATGTTGTGATTCCCTTAGTGGTGTCATGTGAACGTCGACTACATGACACTTCACCATTCATGGGCCTAAGGGAATGCATTGTGGAGTAGAGAGTGACAGAAGCTTAAACCCTAGTTTATGCGCTACTTCGTAAGGGGCTAATTTGGATCCAAATGTTTAATGCTATGGTTAGATTTTATCTTAATACTTTTCTCGTAGTTGCGGATGCTTGCCAGGGGGTTAATCATAAGTGGGAGGTTGTTCAAGTAAGAACAGCACCCAAGCACCAGTCCACCCACATATCAAATTATCAAAGTAGTGAACACGAATCAAACCAACATGATAAAAGTGACTAAATGAAATTCCCGTGTACCCTCAAGAACACTTTGCCTATTACTAGAGATTGTTCTGGCCTGTCCTTTGCCACAAAAGGATTGGGATACCTTGCTGCACCTTACTTACCGTTACCGTTAATTGCTCGTTACCAATTATCTTGCTATCAAACTATCCGTTACCTACAATTTCAGTGCTTGCAGAAATTACCTTGCTGAAAACCGCTTGTCATTTCCTTCTGCTCCTCGTTGGGTTCGACACTCTTACTTATCGAAAGGACTACGATTGATCCCCTATACTTGTGGGTCATCAACTCACTATTGGAAGTTTTCAATTACCTCTACCTACTGCCAAAAAGAAATATGATATACTTATTGTTGGGGATATGCACATCCCCATTGAGGTAACTTAGTGTTTTACGAAAGTTCTTCGGTTTCATGCTAATCGGAAGTGGTTGTTAATAAGAGTTGATCAACCTTATTAATGGATCATTTTTGAGAGGTATGAAGTCAATGAATCTAGTAGGCACAATCTTCTGCTCCCACCTTTTATTTTCTGTTTAACTTAGTCCAATAAAATAAAATGCCATGTTTATCCTGTTTTCTGTTTTCTCCGTGCAATAAAAAATGACCCAAAAATAAAAGTTCTCGAAATGTCCTGAAAATTTGATATGATTTTTTTCTGAATATTTCTGAATTTATGGTGCAAATAACATCAGAGGGGGGTTGCACCTGGTGCCCACAAGACACCAGGGCGCGCCAGCAACCCCAGGCGCGCCCTGGTGGGTTGTGGCCCCCACGTGGGCCCCCTCACTTATTCCTTTAGCTCATGTCATCCCCTACCTCCAGAAATAAATCACCATAGCTTCCATTCCCATGTTCTTGCTCTCAAACCCGTGGATTTTGATCTCTTTGCTCGAAGCTCCGTTTCCGAAACTGTTTGGAGGGATTGCTACTTGGTATGTGTCTCCTCCATTGCTCCAATTAGTTTTTGATTTAGTGGGTTATTTTTAGAGTAATTAGCTACTCTTTGTGCTACTGTACATGGGCTTGCATGTTGAATTCTTAGAGCTCTAAGTAGTTTGAATGCTTACTATGGCCTCTATGCATCCTTAGGATTAGTTGCTATCATTTTCACGAAGTTTCGTTGACAAAATTTTTGTAGGCTAAAATTTTCAGAATTTTTATTATAGGAATAAGATGGATTTCTTTAGGAAGTTTTACTCCAAGAAAAATGCAAAAGGAGTCATTGGGGAATCATCGGACAATGACCTCCACACTTCGAGAACGGTGGAAGTGCAGCCGTGCGAATGGCCACATGATGCCTTCATGGAGGAGGCCGGGTTCCATCAAGAGTTCGCTCAATTTGTTGCAAATGCTGGGCTGACCGAGTTCCTCGCAGCTAAGTGTGACCAACACCACATCCTTACAAATTCCTTTGTGCAAAGTTTTCATTTTTTTTTTGAGAAAGAATAATCCTCCTGAGGTGCAGTTTAAAGTTGTACGTTGAAACTCACAAAATACCACTCACGAACTTTTGCGACATATGATTGATCCCTTCTGATGGGGAATTAAGAGAACCTAGGCTAGCGGAGTTCGAGGATTTTCTCCTCACTTTAACAGTGGGTGAAGACAGAGGCGTGTCAAACGCTACCGCTACCAGTTTGCAGTTTCCTTATGTGCATTACTTTGCTTTGTTCATCGCAAAGTGTTTAACCGCTAGGGAGAAGGTTGGCGCGCTCAGTGCCCCTGACTACGCTATTTTACGCCGTGCACTATACAATGATCACACCTTTAGTATGGGGGCTATTATTGCACGCCCCTTACACCTTAACAGGACTAAGGGAAAGATACATGGTGGTATTCATGCTACTCGCTTAGCGAGACACTTTAATGTTCAGATTCGCCCACATGATTATCTCTTGTCCCAAGTTTATCTAGATCACAAGGCGTTGCAGGATCACCAATTTATTGAGGCAATTAATTCTTTCCGTGACATTCGTTACAACCTAGTATTCAGCGTAGAAACCCGTGATGTTATTTCGTTGCCTACACCTGCTCTGTTTGATTCTATTGCCAGCAACGATACAGGATCATGCCAGATGACATTATAGCCTACCGGAACAACCTAGTGGCTGCTGAGGAGGATCCCCAGGGGTGGGACGCTCAGGTGCCGCCTCCACCTCACTTTGACTTAGGACCGGATGGTGATTACCAAGCTAGGCCAAAAGCCTAAGCTTGGGGGAGTACGTATTTCCACCAACATTACATTCATGTTCACATTTCATTCCAGTTGTCGGTGTTCATACTTTTCCATTGTAATATCCATGATAGATTTGTTTTCACGATTTCTTCTTGTGTGTTTGAAAAACTTTGAGAAAAATCCAAAAATATTTCCTACTTCTTTTCGGTTTTTCTTTCTAGCTTAATTTAGTTGTAGTATCAAAAGAAAACCCAAAAAAATTCTCGTTTCTTCTTTTACTTGTTGGGAACTTTCCCGTGTAAATAGTTTTTCTCGTTTTTTGTTTTTCCTTTTTAATTTGCCTTCTTCAAGAAAAACCAAAAACTCCAAAAATATTTCAGTGTGTTTCTCTGACATTCTTTTTCTTTCATTTGAGTCGTACCAAGGAGAAGACCACGATGAAAATGTTGAGTGGCTCTCATATGCACTATTGATATCTAACAAAGAGCCCATGTTACCTTGTCTTCTCCTCTTGAATAAAATGTTTGCAGATTCTAGCTTAGTCCACGGCATTCTTGCACTATTATTATTTTCTTATCATTCGGTCGTGCAAGTGAAAGGCAATAATGACGATATTTGATGAAGTAACTGTGGCAGAGAAAAGCTGGTATGAACTCAACTTGTTTTTGTTTTTGTAAATATGTCTAGCCTAGTATCCTTGATTCAGCATATTATGATCAAACATGTTTGCAATGACAATTAGAGATTATAGTTGCCCATGCCATGCTTAAGTAGCTAGGAGTGGATAATGATTTATCTTGGATGTCAACATGCATTAAAATGATTGTGATGTAGTATGATGATATGGTATCCTCCTCTGAATGTTTCAAGTGGCTTGACTTGGCACATGTTTATGCATGTAGTTGAATCAAAACCAACATAGCCTTCATGATATTTATGTTCATGGTGTCCATATCCTACTCATGCTAGTAGTCAATGTTTATTATATGTAATGCATGTACATGACCATTTTCGCTCTCTAGCTGGCCACTTCTCAATCTATTTGCTTGCCTTCGACTGTACTAAGCGGGAATTCTGCATGTGCATCAAATCCCTTAAACCAAAGTTATTCCAGATAAGTCCACTATATCTACCTATATGCGGTATTACCCTACCGTCCCAAGTAAATTTGCATGTTCCATCTCTAAAAATTCAAATGAACATCTGTTTTGTGTGCCTGGACCGCTCATGGAGCGACAGGGAGCAGTCACTATCTTCCATGTTAAGTGGGTTATTCTCATGATGAGTGTTTATTCACTTGTCCTTACACGAGAGGGGCGGAAATAGGGATTTCAAGTCCCAAAATCAAAAACTACAAATAATTAAACAAAACTCCCCCAGGAATGTTGTTGGACGGTACCCGTGGATTCGGCTAGCCGTGGAGTGTGATTGTTGGTGGAGGGGGAGTAAACCTTTACTTTTACCGCTTGGGAACCGCCGCTAATGCGTTTAGCATGGAAGATATTGATAACTCTTGGTCGTAACGTTGACAGGAAGGGTGTACCTCCCAAAATTATATCTATCTCTGTTTTAAACCTTGAGCTCTGGCACCGCTGCAAATCCATGCTTCCCTCTGCGAAGGGACTATATATTTACTTTTATGTTGAGTCATCACCTTCTCAAATAAGCGCCAGACCGGAGAGAACTATTGTCATCCTCATGCATTGTGTATAGTTAATGTTGGGCGCAGCATGACTGGATCTTTTCTACCATGAATTACAATGTTTAGTCACTGCTTGAACTTTGTAGGTGCTCTGCATTTATGTTTTGCGTTCTCAGAAAGGTCTAGCGAGATACCACTATTGTCATATTATATCACGATTGTTTTGAAAAAGTGTTGTCACTCGAGATATGTTATTATTGCTCGCTAGTTGATTATGTCATTGATATGAGTTAATATAATTTCTAAGAGTTATTGTTGTCATGGTTAGTCATAATCTTTGCTGAAAACTTGGGTGCTACTTAAGCATATATATGCAAACAAGAACAAAAGAGTTCATAAAAGTTTTTCTTTATCACTTTCAGTTTGTCAACTGAACTGCTTGAGGACAATCAATGGGTGAAGCTTGGGGGAGTTGATACGTCTCTGTCGCATCTACTTTTCCTCACACTTTTGCCCTTGTTTTGGACTCTAATTTGCATGATTTGAATGAAACTAACCCGGACTGGCGTTGTTTTCAGTAGAACTACCATGGTGTTGTTTTTTGTGCAAAAATAAAAGTTCTCGGAATTGGGCGAAACTTTTTGGAGATTTATTTTACAATAAATAAAAAATACTGGAGCCAAGAACCACCGGAGGGGGGCCCTGGCTGGGCACAAGACACCAGGGCATGCTAGCCCCCCCCCCCCCCCCGGAGCGCCCTGGTGGGTTGTGCCCACCTCGTGGCCCCACTGACCCTAATTCCAATGCTATAAAATCTTATTTTTGGAGAGAAAAATTAGAGAGAAAGTTTCATTGCGTTTCACGATACGGAGCCACCGCCACCTCCTGTTCTTCATCGGGAGGCCAGATCTGGAGCCTGTTTGGGGCTCCGGAGAGGGGAATCTTCGGTCTTCATCATCATCAACCCTTCTCCATCGCCAATTCCATGATGCTCCCCACCGGGAGTGAGTAATTTCTTCGTAGGCTTGCCGGTCGGTGAGGCATTGGATGAGATTCATCATGTAATCGAGTTAGTTTTATTAGGGCTTGATCCCTAGTATCCACTATGTTCTGAGATTGATGTTGCTATGACTTTGCCATGATTAATGCTTGTCACTAGGGCCCGAGTGCCATGATTTTAGATCTGAACCGTTTATGTTATCACCATTATATCTATGTTCTTGATCCGATCTTGCTAGTCATACGCATCTATTATGTGTTCTGATCCGCAGACCCCGGAGTGACAATAGTCGGGATACTTTCCGGTGATGACCGTAGTTTGAGGAATTCATGTGTTCATCGTGTGTTAATGCTTTGTTCCGGTTCACTATTAAAAGGAGGCCCTAATATCTCTTAGTTTCCTTATGGACCCCGCTGCCACGGGAGGGTAGGACAAAAGATGTCATGCAAGTTCTTTTCCATAAGCACGTATGACTATTTACGGAATACATGCCTACATTACATTTATGAACTCGAGCTAGTTCTGTGTCGCCCTAGGTTATGACTTTTATATGATGAATATCATCCATGGAGTTCACCGATCCAGTGCCTACGAGCTTTCCACATATTGTTCTTGCTAAGTTACTATTGTTGCTGCTACTGTTCCTACTGCTACAAAACTATTGCTATCACTGTTACCATTACTGTTACTGCTGCTACTGCTATCAAAACTATCATACTACTGTGCTACTGATCACTCTGCTGCAGATATTTAATCTCCAGGTGTGGTTGAATTGACAACTCAACTGCTAATACTCTCAAATATTCTTTGGCTCCCCTTGTGTCGAATCTATAAATTTGGCTCTACCCTCGCAAACTGTTGCGATCCCCTATACTTGTGGGTTATCAGGGTGATACACTTAGGTCATCACATATCGGCACCATTGAGTGGATCCATCCAGTCTCACCAAAACGTCTAACATTCGAATCTTTTGCACTACTCGGTGCCTCCAAGATTTCATATCGGTTCCACCGAGTTGGGCATAAAGTGTGTAACGGATAGATTTTTTATGATGGCTATATATACCCCTCCACCACCACCTACTCTTAGAGAGAGCAACCAGGATGAAGCATACACTTCCCATATCCATTTTCTGAGAGCGAAGCACCTACACTTGTGTTGATATCAAGGCCTCCACTCCAACCATACGATCCTTGATTTCTAGCTTCCTCAAGTTGTTTTCCACCCAATCCTTCTCTTCTCCCAAGCCAACATCTATGAGAGAGTGATTGAGTGTTGAGGAGACTATCTTTTAAATCACAAGAGCAAGGAGTTCATCATCAACACAACATCTATTGTCTTTTGGAGAGTGGTGCCTCCTAGATTGTTTCGGTATCGCTCGGGAGTTCCAAATCTTGTGGAGTTGAACCAAAGAGTTTTTAAGGGCAAGAAGATTACCTACTTCATGAAGATATACCACGAGTGAGGCTAGTCCTTCGTGGACGTAAGCCATGGTGGAATAGACAAGGTTGCTTCTTCGTGGACCCTTCGAGGGTGGACCCCTCCGTGGACTCGCGCAGCTGTTACCATTTGTGGGTTGAAGTCTCCATCAACATGGACGTATGATAGCACCACCTATCGGAACCAGGCCAAAAATCACCGTGTCTTTATTGTGTTTGATCTTCCTATCTCTACATCCCTTTACTTTCTTTCACGTGCATGATATTCGTTTCCGCTGGTCAATCTCTAGATATGCATGTGTAGGAAGTATTGGTTGCAATTTAAATTATGCTAAAATCTGCCTTACTTCTAAAAAAATAAAAATTGCACCTTTGCGATGTTAAGTGTAAATTCACCCCCCCCCCCACTACACCCCTCTTCTCGATCTTTCACAAGCAAACTAGAATTGAAATCAGCCTTACCATAGATGAATTTCTCTTGAATGTGAGTTGTCTTTTAAGAAACCTTTGTGTTGAAATTTGAGTAGTCTTTAAAAACCTTATGCGAACAATTGAGTATCACATATTCAAATTCACAAGGTATAGATATGCACGTGAAATAGACCTCTTGCTCTAGTTTCCCTAAATATGCGATCTAGTTCATTGAGTCGCCATTTGCGGCTGACACGCTCTACCTCTTCCTATTCCACGGGGACTTCTCTGTCGCTCCCACTCACTCCAGACTGAGCTCCCCTCTGTACCGATGTGCCAACGTCGACGGTGCTTTGAAAAGATCATCACGAGCAGTGCCTGCGACTGGAATGTCACCTGCACCGATGCGTCGGCATTGGTGCGGGCTGAAGGAGATGTAGATGCCATGAAAATAGCCTGCGGCAAGACTTAAGTCTACCTCCGACGGAGCATGCAGGGGGGTAGTGACTCCACGGCTAGGTGTGGTGGAGTGGCATGTGGCCTAGGGCGCCGCTATTCAAGGGTTTTCATGCCTAGAACAATACGGTTTGGAAAAATAAGGGTGTTGATGCCTACTACACAACTTTATTCTTGTAGACTCGTATTGGCCTCTGATACGTGGCCAACGTGTCTATAATTTTTGATTGTTACACGCTATAATATTATCGTTCTAGGATGCTTTTTGGGTGTTTATATACCAATTAATATAATTTTTTAGCACTAACCTATTAACCCAGTGCCCAGCGCCAGTTGTTTCCTGCATGTTTTTGACTTTTGAGGTTTACAGTACCAAATGAAGTCCAATTGCCTCGAAACTTTTTTATGATTTTTTTCAGGACCAAAAGAAGACCTCGAAGCTTCGGGAGGATACCGAAGACCGCACGAGGAAGGGAGCACATAACAGGCCGCGCCCAGGGGGTGGTCGCGCCCTGTTGTGTGCTGGCCCCCTTGGGTGGCCCCTGACGTCCCTCTCCGGCCTATAAATTCTCATTAATCCCAAAAACCCTAGAGAGCCTCCCGAAACACTTTTTCCACCGCCGCAAGTCTCTGTTCCGTCGTGTGACCATCTGGAGCCCTGTTCTGGTGCCCTGCCGGAGGGGGGATCGATCACGGAGGGCCTCTATATCAACCTTGCTGCTCCCATGGTGATGTGTTAGTAGTTCCCTATAGACCTATGGGTCCGTAGTTAGTACCTAGATGGCTATATCTCTCTCCTGATCTTCAATACAAAGTTCACCGCATCTTCGCGGTGATCTATTCGATGTAATCACTTTGTGCAGTGCGTTTGTTGGGATCCGATGAATTGTGGGTTTATGTACAGATTATTCATGAAAAATATTTGAGTCTTCTCTGATTTTTATTATGATTCTTATTTGCATGATTATTATAACTTGGTAAATCTCTCTGATCTATTGAAATAGTTTGGCCAACTAGATTGATATTTCTTCAAGGAGAGGGGTGCGTTGTAGTGGGTTCAACCTGACGAGTTTCTATATCCCAGTGACTGAAAAGGACAAGATATGTCTTTGTGTTTTTTCCACTAAGGATAAAACGATGGGGTTAATTCATATTGATTGAATTCTCTTTGTCTACATCATGTCATTGTTCTCCAAGTATTACTCTGTTTTACTTAATACTCTAGATGCATGCTGCATAGCGATCGATGGGTGGAGTAATAGTAATAGGTGCAGGCAGGAGTCGGCTTATTTGGTTATGGACGTGATGCCTATATACACATGATCATTGTCGTGAATAAATATTGCATAACTATGCGCTTTTCTATCAATTGCCCAACGGTAATTTGTTTACCCACTGTATGCCTACTATATGACAGAAGCCACTAGAGAACACTACGGCCCCCGGGTCTATTCACTTATCAATTTACAAAAGTCTTCAATACCTTGTTGCCATTTATTTGTTTTTATTTTATTTTGCAATTTATATTATTCAACTATCATCAACATACTTCACTAGCTTGCAAATAACGAGTCCAAGGGGATTGACAACCCTCTTGCCCGTGTTGGGTGCAAGTGTTTGCTTCTTTGTGTGTGCAGTTGCTGAAGATGGGGGTTGCATGCTACTCCTATTGGTTGCTAAACCTTGGTTATCTACTGAGAGAAATACTTATCTATAATGTGCTGCATCACATGTTCCTCTTCACGGAAAACCCAACGCATATCACAAGTATCAGGAAGGATTTCTTGCGCCGTTGCCGGGGAGTATCACCAACCTACTATCAAGTAACATCGCACAAATTATCAATCACTGGTTCTACTTTTTATTTGCTGTTATATTTAGTTTGTTTCATAAAAAACAAAAATACAAAAATATTTTTCTTTGCTTGTTTGTTTGTTTTCTTGCTGCTATGGCTAGTTCCCCTCCAGACATGCCTCACCCTCCTTACTTTGGAGAGGGATCTCCGATCCTGGATTGTAAGCAAATGGGTGATGAATCCCTTAAATAAGCTTGGGATAGATTAGTAGAGATACAAATGAGAGCTAATCCCAAAATTCAAATCAAATTGCTCCTTAGAAGTTTTTATGTTGGTCTATCCTTACCTCATCGACGTGTCTTGGATTCTATGTTCGAAAAAGATTTCCTTGGGAATAATGCTTTTGACACCTATGAAAAGATGAAAAAATATATTTGGACAACCCAAAATAGAAACCATTGAACCAACCATATTGGTGTGCTTCCGTCAAACCGAGTTAATAAAAGAAACTAAAGCCATTATGGAAACCAATTTTAAAGGGTTATACAACATGTCTACTAAAATCAATGGGAACATCGTAATGCAAAATAAGAGATTTGACACTATGGACCAAAAGATTGATGCTCTTAGTATTTTGAAGGATGAAATGAAAACTCTCAATAACAAGTTTGAACAACTTTTTCTTAGTGTAAAGGATGATGTCACTTGAAACTATGCAATATGCCTAGCTAGGGGCGTAAAACAATAGCGACAGTTGGGAGGCAACCCAATAGTTATCTTTAATTTTTCTTTTTAATTTATGTTTGTTTTTTATAACATGGTTATTTCCTCTATAATGGTTGCGTTTTTATATTTAAATTAGTGTTTGTGCCAAGTAAAGCCTTTGGGATGACTCACAATATGAGTAGAATTGATACGGTGCAAAAACAGAAACTTTAGCGTTCAGTGCAGAATTTCTATGATTTTACTGAGATGTCTTTTTTATCTGAATTTTTTACACATTATTTATATACAAATTTTTCAGGCTTTCTTAATTTTTTCGAATTTTTTTAGTTCCATAAGTATAGGTTCTCTACAGATCTTTACAGACTATTCTGTTTTAGACAGATTCTATTTTTGCTTGCATAGTTTGCTTGTTTTGATGATGCTATGGATTGTATAGGGGGGCATAAGCCATGCAGAAGTTATAATACATTACCTTATGAAATAATAAAATAATAATCAATTTAAAACATTACTTAGAGTATTTGATATGTTTTCTATACTAACGGATCTGATGAAGGTTTTGTTGAGTTTTGTGTGCTGAAGTTTTCAAGTTTTGGGTGCTATCACGATGGATGAAGGAATAAAGAGCGGCAAGAGCCTAAGATTGGGGATGCCCAAGGCACCCAAAGGTAATATTCAAGGAATAATCAAGCGTCTAAGCTTGGGGATGCCCCGGAAGGCATCCCCTCTTTCGTCTCAATCCATCGGTATGTCACTTGGAGCTATATTTTTATTCATCACATGATATGAGTTTTTCTTGGAGCGTCGTTTGCTTTAGTTTGTTGTTTGTTTTTTATTTCCCACAATCATTGTTTGCTGGACACAACCACTTGAGATAGACACAATATCACCATGATTTATTAGAATACTCTTTGTGCTTCACTTATATGTTTTGAGCTTAGCAGTTGCTCTAGTACTTCACTTATATCTTTTAGAACATGGTGGCGTATAGATTTTATAGAAATAATTGCACTCTTGTTCTTCACTTATATTTGTTTGGGAATAAATGGTGAAATTAATTTGCATGGGTTATAAGACTAGTCCAAAAATAATAGGTATCCAACGAGTGTATAATCAAAACCACATGTAGCACATAAAAGAGAAATTGTGCGTTAATGATATTGATGTGGTAATATGAAAGGGCATGAGTGCATGATCATTGGTTATTAAGAATATTGTGAATTAGAGGATTTTAACTTGTTGTTCACCTAAATATTTTTTATAGCATGGTGATGATGTGTGAGCATACTTATTCCTCGTTGAAATCCTAGTGTTGTTTAAGTCGGAGGCGCGCGATGGTTAACTCCTCCCAACCTCCTCCCTAGGGGCATGCGAGTAGTACTTTGCTTCAAGAGAGCTAATAAAATCTTACAATAAGTATGTGAGTTATTAATGACAAATGTGAATCCATGGATGTACGCACTCTCACCTTCTCATATTTGCTAGCCTCTTCGGTAACGTGCATTCCCCATTCTCACCTCGAGGATCAGTGCAACCTTCGCCGGTGCATCCACACCCCGTGACATGATACGCTCTATTGCACATGAGCCTTATTATATCTTCCTCAAAACAGCCACCATACCTACCTATTATGGCATTTCCATAGCCATTCGGAGATATATTGCCATGCAACACCGTTACATACACTCATTGTCACATTGCTTTGCATGATCGTAAGATAGCTAGCATGGTATTTCTATGGCTTGTCCATTTTTTGATATCCTTTGCTACGCTAGATCATTGCACATCCTGGTACACTGCCAGAGGCATTCATATAGAGTCATACTATATTTTTCAAGTTGAGTTGTAAGTAAATAAAAGTGTTATGATCATCATTATTAGGGCATTGTCTCAGCGAGGAAAGGATGATGGAGACAATGATTCCCCCACAAGTCGGGATGAGACTCCAGATGAAAAATAAAAGAAAAAGAAAGAAAAAATAAAAAAAGAGAAAGAAAGAAAGAAAAAGAAAAAAAAGGAAAAAGAAAAAGGAAAAGGAAAGAAAAATAAATGAGAGAAAAGAGAGAAGAGACAGTGTTACTACCTCTTTTTCCACAATTGTGCCTCAAAGTGGCACCATGTTCTTCATATAGAGAGTCTCTTGTTTTATCACTTACATATGCTAGTGGGAATTTTTCATTATAGAACTTGGCTTGTTTATTCCAATGATGGGCTTCCTCAAAAATCCGAGGTCTTCATGAGCAAGCAAGTTGGATGCACACCCACTTAGCTTCATTTGAGCTTTCATACACTTATAGCTCTAGTGCATCCGTTGCATGGCATTCCCTACTCCTGGCATTGATATCTATTCATGGGCATGTCCATAGCCCGTTGATACGCCTAGTTGATGCGAGACTTTCTTCTCCACATTTACCCCTTTGAAACCTACCACCATATTCTATTCCACCTTTATGCTATATCCATGGTTCACGCTCATATATTGCGTAAGTAATAAAAAGCTGAAGCGCACGTTAAGAAGTACAATCCAATTGCATGACTTGACACCGTGGTACTTGACATTTGTATTTATGTGGTGAAGATGGAACCATGCTATTCTAATATGATAAAATGAATAGGGGCTGAACATTCTTTAAGGATCGTATATTTTGAAACTTGGTGATTATGTTACTTATGTTTATAAGTACTACTATGTTGATGTTTGTTAATTCATCCTTTCTAAATGATCATACCTGCAATAGATTACATGTTGGGTAGCATGCCACAAAAAATACTTTTTTATCATTTACCTAATCGAGGACGAGCAGGAATTAAGCTTGGATGCTTGATATGTCTCCAACGTATCTATAATTTTTTATTCTTCCATGCTATAATATTATCATTCTAGGATGCTTTTTGGGTGTTTATATATCAATTAATATTATTTTTTAGCACTAACCTATTAACGTAGTGCCCAGTGCTAGTTGTTGTTTGCATGTTTTTGACTTTTCAGGTTTACAGTACCAAACGAAGTCCAATTGCCCTGAAACTTTTTTATGATTTTTTCTGGACCAAAAGGAGACCTAGAAGCTTCAGGAGGAGACCGGGGACCGCACAAGGGAGGGAGCACATAACAGGGCGCGCCCAGGGGGTGGTCACGCCCTGTTGTGTGTTGGCCCCCTCGGGTGGCCCCTGACGTCCCTCTCTGGCCTATAAATTCTCATTAATCCCAAAAACCCTAGAGAGCCTCCCGAAACACTTTTTCCTCCACCGCAAGTCTCTGTTCTGCCGTGTGCCCATCTCGAGCCCTGTTTTGGTGCCCTGCCGGAGGGGGATCGATCACGGAGGGCCTCTGCATCAACCTTGCTGCTCCCATGGTGATGTGTGAGTACTTCCCTATAGACCTACGGGTCCATAGTTAGTACCTAGATGGATATCTCTCTCTCTCTCTCTTTATCTTCAATACAAAGTTCACCGCATCTTCGCGGTGATCTATTCGATGTAATCACTTTGTGCGGTGCGTTTGTTGGGATCCGATGAATTGTGGATTTATGTTCAGATTATTATGAAAAATATTTGAGTCTTCTATGATTTCTATTATGATTCTTATTTGCATGATTATTATAGCTTAACAAATCTCTTCGCTATTGAAATAGTTTGGCCAACTAGATTGATATTTCTTCGGTGAGAGGAGTGTGTTGTAGTGGGTTCAACCTGACGGGTTTCTATATCCCAATAACAGAAGGGGATAAGATACATCTTTCTGTTGTTGCCACTGATAACCTACAAGTGTAAGGGGATCGATCATAGTCTTTTCGATAAGTAAGAGTGTCAAACACAACGAGGAGTAGAAGGAAATGACAAGCGGTTTCAGCAAGGTATTCTCTGCAAGTGCTGTGAGTAACGATAGTAGATAGTTTTGTAGCAAGATAATTCATAACTAGGGACAAGTAACAATAGTAACAAAGGTGCAGCAAGGTAGCCCACTCCTTTTTATAGCAAAGGACAGGCCTGACAGTACTCTTATATTAAGCAAGCGCTCCCGAGGACACATGGAAATTAAGTCTAGTCATGTTCATCATGTTGAGTGGATTCGCGTTCGCTACTTTGATAATTTGATATGTGGGTGTGTGACGCCCCCATTCTCGTCCGTACGCTAATCATGCACACAATGCGTACGACCAAATTAGGGACTCACTGATTGATACCACAACACAACAAAAGACACAAACTATAAAGTCATACAGCTCCATATTACAAGCCAGGGGCCTCGAGGGCTCGAATACAAAGCTCGACATAAACACGAGTCAGCGGAAGCAAATATATCTGAGTACAGACATAAGTTAGACAAGTTTTGCCTTAAGAAGGCTAGTACAAACATAAGCACGGATCGAAAGAGGCGAGGCCTCCTGCCTGGGAACCTCCTAACTACTCCTGAGCGTCGGGGGCAGCCTCCACGTAGTAGTAGGCTCCATCGGTGGTCTAGCAGTCGTCTCCGGCGTACTCCATCTCCTGGGCTCCATCGTCTGAACGCGGCATCGTATCGAGGGGGAAAAGGGAAGCAAAGCAGCTGTGAGTACTCATCCAAAGTACTCGCAAGACTGACATCAGAACTATTCTAAATATGCATCATTATCAAGGGGAGGGGTTATATCTGGACTGACTGCAGAAAGCAACAATAGGGAGAAGGCCTAGTCCTATCGATGACTAGCATCTTCAACATCTTGCAGCATTAGAAGAGTGCAGATTGGTATCTCACATATAATCATATTGCTATAGCAATTTTATTAAGTAACCACGCCCAGAGATCCTTCCTCGACTCCCTGCGAGGAAGCAATCCCGGAGCCACAATTCATCTTAATTTAAATTACAGTTATAGTTGTATAAGGTCAAGGTACAACTCCAAGTCGTCCTGTTACCGTGGACACGGCTATTCGAATAGATTATTCATCCCTGCAGGGGTGCACCACATATTCCCCAACACGCCTGAGTCACCTCCGGTCGGACACACTTTCCTGGGTCAAGCCCGGCCTCGGGATATCAGCACGTCGTCGCCCCACCTAGACTCAACGAAGAGGCCAGCCCACCGGTCTAAATCCTATGCGCGCAGGGGTCATGGGCCCAATCACCCTTTGCACACCTGCACGATGCGAGGGTGGCCGAGGTCAGTCCTAGCACCCCTTATTAACAAGCGAGGTGCCGTCGCGGACCACTCGGGCGCGCGCCGCTCCATTGCTGACGTCCGAAGAGCTTCGGCTGATACAACGACGCTGAGTGCCCATAACTTTCCCACGTGATGGTTAGTGCGTATTAAGGCCAACGACCTAACTCAGATCAAGTACCCAACCGATTAGCATTTTATTCATGCGGGGCAAGCGCGAACCATGAAATGCAGTCCGTCGCCCCGCCAATAACACTCGGGTGCCTTACCGGCGCACCCCACCAATATCACTCTCGCGGGTACCCTTGGGGCCGACCCGTCTTCAACATGTTTCATGTAACCCGGTCATAGTAACTGTGTGTATAAAACATCGAGACGGAACCTGAGGAATCACCCTCATGGGGTCCCGCTCGACGAAACCGTCAAGGTGGACTTAGAGGAATCACCCTCGAGAGTCCCACACTTGCGGGGTTGCACGACAGAGTCATCGTCGGGAATGGTGAAGGAGGAATCACCCTCGATAACCACGACCGACTAGCTACACTACAGAACTAGCATCATGAGTACTTCACGAGGTGTCACCCTCGGTACTCGATAGTAGCGCTGCAGAGTCGTACAACTAAGGGGGAGTGCGGTGATGTGAGGGGCCTGGCTTGTCAGTCATGACGACTGAGTCGTCTGTCTTCAAGTCCTCGATGTCGTCGATGAAAGCAGGGGCAACTGGGACTAAGGGGGGGTCTCAGGGATTCAATGGTCAACCTATTCTAGGCAGTTGATATGATAACAGGTGTAGTAGCAGTTCATCAAAAACAGGCTATGCATCAGAATAGGAGCTAACTAATACAGTAGCAAAATTCTAATGCAAGAATAAGAGGGAAAGGAATAGGCGATATCGGAATGCTCAAGGGGGTTTTGCTTGCCTTGCTGCTCTGCGGCAAAAGGCTGGTCGTCAGGCGTGTAGTCGTATCCGGCAGCAGCGTCAGCCTCGGGGTCTACCGGAGAGAAGAGGGGGAAGAAACAATAAATATAAAGCACACAGATGCAACATGATGCATGACATGTCAATACGCAGGGCTAGGGGTATTTACGGCCTATCTAAGTGCGATAGTTAATTTAGAAATTTATTTGAAATTATTTTAATAATGCCATGCACTATTCACCTATCCAAAACAGGCAAAAAGTTGCATGTTCAGATAGCTAGAGGCATGTGACAGATGAATAGATGGCATATTTGGATTCGTGGGATTTTTCTGATCAATTCTCATGTATAAAGTTTTTCCATCTGAGCTACATATTATTTTATATGATTTTTCAAAGTTTTAATCATTTTCTGGAATTAATTTAATTAGTTAAATCCAACATTATCCAGAATAGTGAATGATGACGTCAGCATGAGGTCAGCATTGCGTCAGCAGTCAACAAGGGGCTGGCCAGGTCAAACCTGACCAGTGGGTCCCACATGTCATAGACTCAGTGTTATATCAGGTTTTTAACTAAATTAAACAGGATTAATTAGCAGTGGGGCCCATTTGTCAGTGAATGATTAACCTAAACTAATTATTTTAATTAACTTAACTAACTAGTTAGTGGCCTGACAGGGGTGGCCCACCTGTCATAGACACTGAGGGAGGGGCCCCACATGTCAATGGCACACGGGTGCCCAGTCAGCCAGTCGACCAAGTCAACTGGTCAACTGGGGCTGGCCTGGCCCACTGGCATTGGCCCTGTGGGTGGCCCCAGGTCAGCCACGTCGGCGGTGGCCGGTGACTCGCCGTCGGCGACGCCAAAACGCGGCGCAGGGGCTCGGGCTTCGCCGGAAAACGGCTGTGGTGCCCCATTCGGACCGCGGCCGGGTCCGTTCGAAAGTTGGAGGAGCCGCCGATCCATTCCGGGTATCGGGGCGAGCAACGGCAGGCCGTAGCAAGCGCTACGTCGCCGGCGGCGGAGCAAAGCTTTGGCCGGCGATGGCAAACGGCGATCCGGCAGGGTTTCGGGCGAGCTAGCGGCACTACGAGGGCCTACGCGAGGAGTGGAGTCGAACGGTGGCGGCGGTTGGACCAAATGGTCACCGGAGAGGCGCCGGCGACGAGCCTAGGCGGCGGCGGGTTCGGGAGCACGACGGGGATAGCGCTACGGTGGTCAAAACGGGCGGGGCTAATGCGGGATGGACTCCACGCGATGCGGCGAGCACAACGGTGGCACGCCCATGACCAAATGGTCACCGGAGGCACGCCGGCGTTGAGCTCTTGCGGCGGCGGTTTCGGGCTCCGGCCAATTCCAGCGCTAAGAGCTCCGGCTCGTCGAGAGGGGAGAGGGGGGGAGTAGCAGCAGCACACAGCGAGGTGTAGCCGTGCAAAGCGGGCTCGGAAGAGGCCTGAAGCAGCCGGAATCGACGACGGCGAGCGGCGGCGATCCGAGGAAGAAGACGACGGCGAGGGGGCGATGCACAGGCTCCGGAGCTCGGGCACGTGGTCGAGGAGGTCACGGCGGTGCTCGGGGACGCAACGGGGAGAAACGGGCGTGGCTGTGGCCGAGGCTACCCGTCGGCCATGGCGGCGGCGCGGCGGATCTGGAGGGCGAGCGAGCGAGGCGAGGGGGGGAATGGATAGGGGCGTCCAGGGGGAGTGGGAGGCCCCGGCCTTATCCTCCCCGAGGCCCTGTGGCGGCAGGTGGCGAGCAGCGGCGGCAAGGCCGCGCTCCTGCCACGGCGCGGCCGACAGCGAGGCGGGAGCAGGTAGGGGACGGCCCCGGTGGGCTGGGCCGCACTGTGCCTACGGCCCAGAGGCCAGGTAAGTGGGCCTTTGCCCTTTTCTTTTATTTCTTTTCTGTTTTCTTTTATAAGTTTCTGTTTTAGTTATTTTAGGCCATATCATTTATTGTAAAAATGTGCCATTGGTTCCAATTAATATATTGTAATATTTTGGAGGGCCACATCCACTTTGAGCATTTTTAGAAACTGTTTTCATTTTCCAATGCAATTTAGAGCACTTTTAAAATGCTTTTAGCTACTGTTATTGATGGTAGGGTCCACACCATGAGCTTGGTGATGTTGTTTTCCTCAACAATATTTGTTTTATGATTTTTCACAAATATGCAACATTTTACTTATGTTGTTTGAGGATTTATTTTATCACCATAAAATCCTATGGCAATTGAATTGAAATTTGAATTGGAATTTGAATCCAAACTTGATCAAGCCCCTCTTAGCAAAATGATTAGGCACTGTTCATGATCATTACTGTAGCTTAATTACAATGATCACTGTAGCTTAATCTCAGGGTGTCACAATTCTCCCCTACTAACAAGAATTCTCGTCCCGAGAATTAAGAAGTAGAAGGAAAGAGCCCGGGGTATTCTGCACGAAGATGATCTTCGCGTTCCCAAGTGGCTTCATCTTCAGAATGATTTGCCCACTGCACTTTGAAGAACTTGGTAACCTTCTGACGAGTCCGACGTTCAGTTTCATCGAGAATGCGGACTGGTTGCTCCTTGTAAGAAAGGTCTTGCTGCAGCTCAAGCATATCATGATCCACTACTCGGATAGGATCCTTGAAGCAGCGACGAAGTTGTGACACATGGAACACATCGTGGACCTGTGACAGGTTTGGCGGTAGTTCCAGTTGATATGCCACTTTACCACGCCTTTCGAGAACAGTGAAAGGACCAATATATCGAGGAGCCAGCTTGCCCTTGATTCCAAATCGGTGTGTACCTCTCGTTGGCGTGACTCGAAGATAAGCCTTTTCGCCAGGTTGATAGACCATATCTTTGTGATGACGGTCATACTGACTCTTCTGACGAGACTGAGCAGCCTTCAGATTTGCATGAATAATGCGGACTTGATCTTCGGCATGTTGGATAATATCCGGACCGATAAGTGTACGTTCCCCAGTTTCTGACCAATTCACAGGAGTCCGACACTTACGTCCATACAACACTTCAAAGGGAGCCATCTTCAGACTGGCTTAATAGCTATTGTTGTAGGAGAACTCAGCATACGGAAGAGATTCCTCCCATTTCTTGCCGAAAGAGATGACACAAGCTCGAAGCATGTCTTCGAGGATCTGGTTGACTCTTTCAACTTGTCCCTGGGATTGAGGGTGAAAGGCGGTGCTGAAGGACAAACGAGTCCCCATAGCTTCCTGGAAACTTGTCCAGAATCTTGAAGTGAATAAACTACCACGGTCTGAACTAATCACCAATGGAATACCGTGGAGTGAAACAACTCTGGACATGTATAGATCTGCCAGCTGACTAGTAGTAATAGTTTCCTTGACAGCCAGAAAATGTGCAACTTTGGACAACCGGTCAATGACGACAAGAATAGCATCATTACCTTTCTGCGACCTGGGAAATCCAATAATGAAGTCCATTTCAACATGATCCTATTTTCATTCAGGAATAGAAATAGGTTGTAGAGTTCCAGCAGGCCTTTGATGTTCTGCTTTGATCCGACGACAAATGTCACATTCTGAAACATAGCGTGCAATGTCTTGCTTCATGTTAGACCACCAGAATCTTCGACGAAGGTCTTGGTACATCTTGGTACTACCAGGATGAATAGACAGCGGAGTGTCATGTGCTTCCTTCATGACCTCCTGAGTCATTTCCTTGTTATTCGACTTACACGGTACCACTAGGCGGTCTTTGAAGTACAAAGCGCCATCCTCGGCAATAGTGAAGGGCGAGGGCTTTCCTTCTGCGAGATCGCGTTTAATCCTCTCGACTTCACTGTCACACTTCTGGATCCACTTGATGACGTCCACAAGATCTGGTTTAGCAACCAGGGTGTTAAGAGAACCCTGGGAAACAACGTGGAGGTTCATTTTGTAGAAATCTTCAGGAGGGGGAGTGAGATAACCCTGAGGAACAATATGGAGGTTCAGCTTGCGAAATTCTTCTTGAAGCAGGGGGTGAACCTTATGAACCTGGAGGTGATTGCAATAAGACTTGTGGCTCAAAGCATCAGCCATTACATTAGCCTTGCCTGGGGTATAAGAAATACCCACATTGTAATCTGCTATGCGCTCCATCCATCTCTGTTGACGGAGGTTCAGATCTGGCTGAGTAAACAGATACTTCAGACTTTGGTGATCAGTGTAGATCTCGCAACGATTTCTAACAAGGTATTGCCGCCACTCTTTCAGTGCATGAATTACTGCGGCAAGTTCAAGGTCATGAACTGGGTAGTTCTCTTCATGAGGACGCAATTGACGGGATGCATAAGCAACCACTCTGTGTTCCTGCATTAGGACACAACCCATTCCCTGACGAGAAGCGTCACAATAAATGGTAAAGTCCTTACGAGTATCCGGAGGAGCAAGCACTGGAGCAGAGGTCAACTTGTCCTTAAGTGCCTGAAAGCTCTCCTGACATTTTTCTGTCCACTCATATTTAACACCTTTGTGAAGCAAATTGGTTAAGGGCTTTGCAATCTTGGAGAAGTTCTCGACGAATCGACGGCAATAGCTGGCGAGTCCGAGAAAACTTCTGACTTGCTTGACATTCTTCGGGGGAGTCCAGTCAAGAATAGCCTGAACTCGTTCAGGGTTGACTGCAATGCCATCCTTGGAGATCACATGACCAAGGTAGGTTACTTCGTCCATCCAGAACTCACACTTTGAATACTTAGCATAGAGTTGATGTTCTCGAAGCCTCTCCAGTATAAGACGAAGATGTTCAGCATGCTCTTCTTTGTTCTTGGAGAAAACCAAGATATCATCCAGATAAACCACGACGAATTTATCGAGGTAATCCATGAATATATAATTCATCAACCGAGATAAAGTTGCTGGAGCATTGGTTAAGCCGAAGGACATGACGGTGTACTCGTATGAACCATAGCGAGTAACAAATGCAGTCTTGGGAATATCCTCTTCACGAACCCGGATCTGATGGTAACCCAACCTCAAGTCGAGTTTAGAAAATACTGATGATCCAGCAAGTTGATCATACAGATCGTTGATCCGAGGAAGCAGATATTTGTTTTGAATCGTTGCTTGGTTCATGGGACGATAATCTTGGACCAACCGATTCGTACCATCCTTCTTCTTGACAAAGAGAGAAGGTGCTCCCCAAGCAGAGGAACTTGGACGAATGAAACCCAGACGAAGCGAATTGTCTAGTTCTTGCTTAAGTTCAAGGAGTTCATGGGGAGGCATTTTATATGGACACTTGGCTATAGGAGTGGTACCAGGTACCAAGTCGATGACAAACTCAACGGCTCTAGCAGGGGGGATCCCTGGAAGTTCTTCCGGAAAAACATCTTGGAAATCCCAGACAACTGGAATGTTTTCAATCCCTTCAAGAGGTGACTCATTTAAAGCATTCATGGCATATAGCCGGGCTTCAGCATCTCGAACAAGATGAGCATGGTAGCTGACTATCTCATTCGAAGGATGCAGAAGGTGGACAGTTTTGGTGGCACAGACGACGGAAGCAGTATGTGCCTTCAACCAATCCATTCCCAGAATAAGGTCGATCTTGGAAGACTTCAATATAATGGGGGAAGCATGGAATTCCATCCCTTCTTTTTCAATGGGGACATCTTGACAAACCATTGAGGTTTGACATTGGCCAGCGGGGGTGTTTACCACTATTGGAACGTTCATCTCTTCGTACTTAATGCCATGCATGTATGCAAAATCTTCAGACATGAAAGAATGTGATGCTCCTGTATCAAACAATACAGAAGCTGGTACTGAGTTAACAAGAAGTGTACCCATCACAGTAGCAGGCTGGTCTTGAGCTTCATTCAGTTCAGCATTGTTAGCCTGAGCACGACCCTGAGCAGGCCTGGCATTGTTGTTGCGGGGCTGGTTGGTAGGCAGTGCAAGTTGATTCTGACCCTGCCTGCAGTCTCTAGCACGGTGTCCTGGATGACCACACTTAAAGCACAGTCCATCCTCAGGATGGGATGGTGGAGGCTGAGGTGCTCTTGGCGGTATAGCTCTTGGCTGTCTTGGCGGTGGAGGGGGCAAACGAGGCGCCACATAGGATGGCCTCAGGGCATATGCAGGTGGACGGTAGTTGTTGGGGATCCAGATCCTTTGCTTCTGAGGACGTGGGCCCGAAGATGAACCTACGTCAATTTTGCGCTTAGTGTGATCCTTGTACCTCTGCAGACCTGTCTCAATCTGGATAGCCTTATTCACCAAGGTGGCAAAATCAGGGAAGTCGTGAGCTAGAAGAGCAACGTGAATATCTGGGTGAAGTCCTTCACAGAATTTCTCCTGCCTGCGAGCATCAGTTGCAATGTCTTCCTCAGCATAGCGAGATAAGTCCAAAAATTCCCGCTGATAAGCATCCACAGTCTTGTTGCCCTGGACTAAGTTGCGGAATTCACGCTTCTTCTTATCCATCATTCCCTGAGGAATGTGGCGAGCACGGAACGCAGCTTGGAACTCTGGCCAGGTGATGATTGTTCCAACAAGCAGAGAGCGCCTGTGGCTGTCCCACCATTGAGCAGCGGGACCCTTCAGAAAATACGAGGCAAAGGTGACATAGCTAGCCTCTGGGGCGCCTGAAGATTCCAGCTCATAAGTGATGTCACGGAGCCATACATCTGCGTCAAGCGGCTGAGTTGAGCTGCGGTAGGTCGTAGGGTTGAGGCGCATGAAGTCTTGCAGAGTCATTGGGGCTGGCTGCTGATTCATATTCGGCCTCGGGAAATGGTCCATAAGACCTTGCATAAACTGGCGATTCGGCTCAAACTGTTGCATCATACCAGCCATGTAGTCCGGTGGCGGTGGTGGCTCAGGCGCACCATGACCACGACCAGCTGGCCTAACCATTCTGTCAAATTTTAACAGTGGTAGTTTAGCATTTGGTGATTGCAAAATCAATGAATCATTTATGAAGTAAATTGCACAAAGAAGGAAGTGCAATAAATACGACATAGTAGTTCAAATTTCAACATACAGATCCATACATAGGTCTATTACAAACCATAAGTTCATTACAAAATAGACGATAGATCCGGCATGAAATTAACCTAGACAACTAGGCGGCACGCAGGCACGCGATGGAGGGATACAACAACGCATCAGCGTCAGGGACAACGAAAGTAGCCAGGGAACTGCAGGTGACTCTGAAATCTGGTGAAGGAGTACTGCATCCCGTGCACACCCTGATGCAGAATCTGCATATCAACCGGGAGCCAAGGTCCAAGTGCGGGAGCACGACCTCCAACAGCAGGCCACTCAAGACCTGGAGGAAACTCAGTCGGGTGCGGGTGAAGAACAAACTCCGTATGCATTCCCGCAACGACTGCTGGCCTCAACTGCTCCAAGGCCCGGTAAAGACGAGCACGGGTGGCATACAGCTCGAAGTTAAGAGCCCTGACAGTGTGATCCAGTGCCTCAGTCTACTGAACCAGAACCTGTGGGTCGAAACGACGACTCACGTAAGGGGCGCAGACAGCAGTGTAGGATCGGTCGGTACGCTGCCGAGCAAAAGGGGTCAAGACCTCAGCGTTGGCCACAGTATCAACTCCAGCAGGGACATACGGGATGTATCTGTATGCTGTCTCCTCCAAACAGGGGTTCGCTGCACGGAGACGAACAATAGCAGCATAGGCAGCATCCTGTACTGCCATCTCAACAGGCACTCCAATGCCACGGAAGGTGTGCAGCTTAGTGATGGAGCGGTCCTGTCGATCCCAGATAACCATCTCAGCCTCATACTGTTCCTGGTTGAACTCGCGGTAGTCCTCGTAAACAGTGTACTCGGGGTACCAGCGATATCCCAGCTTCTTCAAGAGGCCGATCAGAATGGCTGGGAACACAGTCGCATCGTGCGCGTAGGTCATACGAACGATCTGCCTATCGGGACGCATTTGTAACAAGGAGATTCAAGATGTCAAATGACAGTGTGTGCATCATAACTTCAAAGAAGACAATTTTCGACGAAACAATTCTCCGGTGGATGTGATCACGAGAACCTAATGTTAGATTTAGCAAAATCTTTAACCCGAAATAGAAGAGAGATCAGAACCCAGAGTATAGACGAGGAATAAAAGATCCTAATACTACCCGATTGAGATGTGGGCCCGTAAGCCACAGCATCAGTGTTAGTAAAAGTTTTTCAATGACTAGACTCAACTTCGGCCAAGGAGTTGGAAACGGGGCTACCTACAGGCAGTCGGCTCTGATACCAACTTGTGACGCCCCCATTCTCGTCCGTACGCTAATCATGCACACAATGCGTACGACCAAATTAGGGACTCACTGATTGATACCACAACACAACAAAAGACACAAACTATAAAGTCATACAGCTCCATATTACAAGCCAGGGGCCTCGAGGGCTCGAATACAAAGCTCGACATAAACACGAGTCAGCGGAAGCAAATATATCTGAGTACAGACATAAGTTAGACAAGTTTTGCCTTAAGAAGGCTAGTACAAACATAAGCACAGATCGAAAGAGGCGAGGCCTCCTGCCTGGGAACCTCCTAACTACTCCTGAGCGTCGGGGGCAGCCTCCACGTAGTAGTAGGCTCCATCGGTGGTCTAGCAGTCGTCTCCGGCGTACTCCATCTCCTGGGCTCCATCGTCTGAACGCGGCATCGTATCGAGGGGGAAAAGGGAAGCAAAGCAGCTGTGAGTACTCATCCAAAGTACTCGCAAGACTGACATCAGAACTATTCTAAATATGCATCATTATCAAGGGGAGGGGTTATATCTGGACTGACTGCAGAAAGCAAGAATAGGGAGAAGGCCTAGTCCTATCGATGACTAGCATCTTCAACATCTTGCAGCATTAGAAGAGTGCAGATTGGTATCTCACATATAATCATATTGCTATAGCAATTTTATTAAGTAACCACGCCCAGAGATCCTTCCTCGACTCCCTGCGAGGAAGCAATCCCGGAGCCACAATTCATCTTAATTTAAATTACAGTTATAGTTGTATAAGGTCAAGGTACAACTCCAAGTCGTCCTGTTACCGTGGACACGGCTATTCGAATAGATTATTCATCCCTGCAGGGGTGCACCACATATTCCCCAACACGCCTGAGTCACCTCCGGCCGGACACACTTTCCTGGGTCAAGCCCGGCCTCGGGATATCAGCACGTCGTCGCCCCACCTAGACTCAACGAAGAGGCCAGCCCACCGGTCTAAATCCTATGCGCGCAGGGGTCATGGGCCCAATCACCCTTTGCACACCTGCACGATGCGAGGGTGGCCGAGGTCAGTCCTAGCACCCCTTATTAACAAGCGCGGTGCCGTCGCGGACCACTCGGGCGCGCGCCGCTCCATTGCTGACGTCCGAAGAGCTTCGGCTGATACAACGACGCTGAGTGCCCATAACTTTCCCATGTGATGGTTAGTGCGTATTAAGGCCAACGACCTAACTCAGATCAAGTACCCAACCCATTAGCATTTTATTCATGCGGGGCAAGCGCAAACCATGAAATGCAGTCCGTCGCCCCACCAATAACACTCGGGTGCCTTACCGGCGCACCCCACCAATATCACTCTCGCGGGTACCCTTGGGGCCGACCCGTCTTCAACATGTTTCATGTAACCCGGTCATAGTAACTGTGTGTATAAAACATCGAGACGGAACCTGAGGAATCACCCTCATGGGGTCCCGCTCGACGAAACCGTCAAGGTGGACTTAGAGGAATCACCCTCGAGAGTCCCACACTTGCGGGGTTGCACGACAGAGTCATCGTCGGGAATGGTGAAGGAGGAATCACCCTCGATAACCACGACCGACTAGCTACACTACAGAACTAGCATCATGAGTACTTCACGAGGTGTCACCCTCGGTACTCGATAGTAGCGCTGCAGAGTCGTACAACTAAGGGGGAGTGCGGTGATGTGAGGGGCCTGGCTTGTCAGTCATGACGACTGAGTCTTCTGTCTTCAAGTCCTCGATGTCGTCGATGAAAGCAGGGGCAACTGGGACTAAGGGGGGGTCTCAGGGATTCAATGGTCAACCTATTCTAGGCAGTTGATATGATAACAGGTGTAGTAGCAGTTCATCAAAAACAGGCTATGCATCAGAATAGGAGCTAACTAATACAGTAGCAAAATTCTAATGCAAGAATAAGAGGGAAAGGAATAGGCGATATCGGAATGCTCAAGGGGGTTTTGCTTGCCTTGCTGCTCTGCGGCAAAAGGCTGGTCGTCAGGCGCGTAGTCGTATCCGGCAGCAGCGTCAGCCTCGGGGTCTACCGGAGAGAAGAGGGGGAAGAAACAATAAATATAAAGCACACAGATGCAACATGATGCATGACATGTCAATACGCAGGGCTAGGGGTATTTACGGCCTATCTAAGTGCGATAGTTAATTTAGAAATTTATTTGAAATTATTTTAATAATGCCATGCACTATTCACCTATCCAAAACAGGCAAAAAGTTGCATGTTCAGATAGCTAGAGGCATGTGACAGATGAGTAGATGGCATATTTGGATTCGTGGGATTTTTCTGATCAATTCTCATGTATAAAGTTTTTCCATCTGAGCTACATATTATTTTATATGATTTTTCAAAGTTTTAATCATTTTCTGGAATTAATTTAATTAGTTAAATCCAACATTATCCAGAATAGTGAATGATGACGTCAGCATGAGGTCAGCATTGCGTCAGCAGTCAACAAGGGGCTGGCCAGGTCAAACCTGACCAGTGGGTCCCACATGTCATAGACTCAGTGTTATATCAGGTTTTTAACTAAATTAAACAGGATTAATTAGCAGTGGGGCCCATTTGTCAGTGAATGATTAACCTAAACTAATTATTTTAATTAACTTAACTAACTAGTTAGTGGCCTGACAGGGGTGGCCCACCTGTCATAGACACTGAGGGAGGGGCCCCACATGTCAATGGCACACGGGTGCCCAGTCAGCCAGTCGACCAAGTCAACTGGTCAACTGGGGCTGGCCTGGCCCACTGGTATTGGCCCTGGGGGTGGCCCCAGGTCAGCCACGTCGGCGGTGGCCGGTGACTCGCCGTCGGCGATGCCAAAACGCGGTGCAGGGGCTCGGGCTTCGCCGGAAAACGGCTGTGGTGCCCCATTCGGACCGCGGCCGGGTCCGTTCGAAAGCTGGAGGAGCCGCCGATCCATTCCGGGTATCGGGGCGAGCAATGGCAGGCCGTAGCGAGCGCTACGTCGCCGGCGGCGGAGCAAAGCTTTGGCCGGCGATGGCAAACGACGATCCGGCAGGGTTTCGGGCGAGCTAGCGGCACTACGAGGGCCTACGCGAGGAGTGGAGTCGAACGGTGGCGGCGGTTGGACCAAATGGTCACCGGAGAGGCGCCGGCGACGAGCCTAGGCGGCGGCGGGTTCGGGAGCACGACGGGGATAGCGCTACGGTGGTCAAAACGGGCGGGGCTAATGCGGGATGGACTCCACGCGATGCGGCGAGCACAACGGTGGCACGCCCATGACCAAATGGTCACCGGAGGCACGCCGGCGTTGAGCTCTTGCGGCGGCGGTTTCGGGCTCCGGCCAATTCCAGCGCTAAGAGCTCCGGCTCGTCGAGAGGGGAGAGGGGGGGAGTAGCAGCAGCTCACAGCGAGGTGTAGCCGTGCAAAGCGGGCTCGGAAGAGGCCTGAAGCAGCCGGAATCGACGACGGCGAGCGGCGGCGATCCGAGGAAGAAGACGACGGCGAGGGGGCGATGCACAGGCTCCGGAGCTCGGGCACGTGGTCGAGGAGGTCGAGGAGGTCACGGCGGTGCTCGGGGACGCAACGGGGAGAAACGGGCGTGGCTGTGGCCGAGGCTACCCGTCGGCCATGGCGGCGGCGCGGCGGATCTGGAGGGCGAGCGAGCGAGGCGAGGGGGGAATGGATAGGGGCGTCCAGGGGGAGTGGGAGGCCCCGGCCTTATCCTCCCCGAGGCCCTGTGGCGGCAGGTGGCGAGCAGCGGCGGCAAGGCCGCGCTCCTGCCACGGCGCGGCCGACAGCGAGGCGGGAGCAGGTAGGGGACGGCCCCGGTGGGCTGGGCCGCACTGTGCCTACGGCCCAGAGGCCAGGTAAGTGGGCCTTTGCCCTTTTCTTTTATTTCTTTTCTGTTTTCTTTTATAAGTTTCTGTTTTAGTTATTTTAGGCCATATCATTTATTGTAAAAATGTGCCACTGGTTCCAATTAATATATTGTAATATTTTGGAGGGCCACATCCACTTTGAGCATTTTTAGAAACTGTTTTCATTTTCCAATGCAATTTAGAGCACTTTTAAAATGCTTTTAGCTACTGTTATTGATGGCAGGGTCCACACCATGAGCTTGGTGATGTTGTTTTCCTCAACAATATTTGTTTTATGATTTTTCACAAATATGCAACATTTTACTTATGTTGTTTGAGGATTTATTTTATCACCATAAAATCCTATGGCAATTGAATTGAAATTTGAATTGGAATTTGAATCCAAACTTGATCAAGCCCCTCTTAGCAAAATGATTAGGCACTGTTCATGATCATTACTCTAGCTTAATTACAATGATCACTGTAGCTTAATCTCAGGGTGTCACAGGGTGGACCGGTGCTAAGGTTCTGTTCTTACTTGAACTAACAACCTACTTATGATTACCCCCTCTCGCAAGCATCCGCAACTACGAAAGAAGAATTAAGATAAATCTAACCATAGCATGAAATATGTGGATCCAAATCAGCCCCTTATGAAGCAACGCATAAACTGGGGTTTAAGCTTCTATCACTCTAGCAACCCATCATCTACTTGTTACTCCACAATGACTTCCCTTAGGCCCATAGCATGGTGAAGTGTCATGTAGTCGACGTTCACATGACACCACTAAGAGAAGCACCAACATACATATCATCAAAAAATCGAACGAATACCAACTTCACATGATTACTTATAACAAGACTTCTCCCATGTCCTCAGGAACAATAGTAACTACTCACACCTCATCGACATGTTCAAGATCAAAGGTGCAAAAATAATAGTTAAGGATCTGAACATAATATCTGCCACCAAGTAATCCAACAAGCATCAACTATGAGATGTAATCAACACAACTAATAACCCACAGGTACCAATCTGAGGTTTTGAGACAAAGATTGAATACAAGAGATGAACTAGGGTTGGAGATGAGAAGGTGTTGGTGAAGATGTTGATGAGGATTGGTCCTCCCATGAAGGATGAAGCGTTGGTGATGACTATGGCTTCAATCTCCCCCTCCCGGAGAGGAGTTTCCACGGCAGAATCTGACTGCCGGAGTGCAAAAGGGCCTCTGCCTAGGTTTCTGCCTCGAGACGGTGGTGCTTCATCCCGAAAGGTTGCTTATGATTTTTTCGAGGGTAAAACACACCAAATAGGAGAAGATGGGCGTCGGGAGGCCAGCCAGGGGCCCACAAGCCATCAGGGCGTGACCTGGGGGGCGCCCTGTTGGCTTGTGCCTGGCTGGTGGCCCCCCTCTGGTATATTTTTGGCCCATAAATTCATATATATTCAATAAAAATTCCGCGTGAAGTTTCAGGTCATTTGGAGTCTGGTGATATTTCTGCCTTTTTCTCGGTTTTCCGGTCCAGAATTCCAGTTTCCAGATAATTCCCTCTTTGTGATGTACCTTGCATATTCAGAGAGAAAAGGTATAAGAATTGTATGATAATAGGGAATAATGTACAAGAATATCACAAATATGAATAAGAAATCATGATGCAAAATGGACGTATCAACTCCCCCAAGCTTAGACCTTGTTTGTCCTCAAGTGAAAGCCGAACTCGAGAGTAATGACCACATAATTTGAGAGAGGTGTCGATAAAAACAGAATACGGACATGGAAGCATCATGAATATCATCATATCAACAAGTATTTCATCATATAACTTCTCATAAACAAGTAAAGATCTATTAACAATTATCAAAGTATGAAGCATGAACCTTATTGACAACCAACAAACGGTGCCTTTAGTCATAAAACTAATCGTAATTCATCATATTCAAGAGAAGAGTATATATAAGAGCTTTCATTCTAGCAAACCCACATACTCAACTATCATTTAGTCATCTATGATTGTTGACACTCATTGCATATTTTTGGAGCTAATGTTTTTGCCGGACACATAGGAAGATAGGGGCTTCATTTGCCACCCAACTCATTTATCTCAAGGATAATGTCAACAATAATGAATCATGATTCCTTACATTCAACTGGATATATATATATATATATGTATATATATATATATATCTAGATCTTTCCTCAACATGTGATGCTTCCCACTAAGAGAGTTTAAAACTTAAAAGAAGGGAAAATATTAATGAGTCTTGAGTAAAAGTAAGGACTAAACAAAACTCAAGGATAGGCCCTTCGCAGAGGGAAGCAGAGGTTGTCATACGCTTCTATTTGTTTAGATGTGCCATCTCTTAATGCAAAGGAACGTCACTTTATATTGCCCCTTTTGATGACGAACTTTATTATGCACTCCGTCGCTTTTATTTCTTCGTCATCACAAGATTGTACAAAGCTTGTTTTCCCTTTCAATAAAAGATCATACATGATTATAGGCAATTTTTATTGCTCATGCACCGATGACAACTTACTTGAAGGATCTTATTCAATCCATAGGTAGGTATAGTGGACTCTCTCGGAAAGAAACTAGGTTTAACGGGTTACGGATGCACAAGTAGTATCTCTACTTGGTGCGGGAAGTTTTAGCCAGCAAATGTTCTAAAGGAAACATCACATGTTAAAGGATCCATGATTATATAACTTTTATGTAAATGCAAACAAACATAACCATTAGGTTGTCTTCCATGTCCAACTTCAACACTCGGTCATTATTTAATATTTGGTGAGGATTCATAATCATAGATGATGTCCAAGATAGTGTATTTGTATGTGGATCTTCTCTTCTCTATCATAGTCTTGCATAGATTATAACAATGACTAAGGCTATGTTTGTTCTATTCCCAACAATTTTCATGGCTCATACTTTCTTTTTATGTGAAGTAATTACTTCCCATGAGATAAGCATATGATCTTTACTATTCTTTTTATTGTCATGCAATGATGATTGGTGCAAGAGAGTAAAGCACACGGACTCAACTAATCTTTATTATATAACTCTCACACTCGATTACAATGATAGGTAGAACTCAAAGAAAAATCCTAAGCAAAGCAAATCTAAAACTTTATTTCTCTAAACCACGAAATAACTAAATATCAAACAAAAATAAAAGGTGATGGTGAAAAGTGATGGTGATACGAAACAGGGGCACCTCCCCCAAGCTTGGAACAAGCTAGGGGTTGTGCCCATACCCATGTACTCAAGTGTTCTTCGGTGATGGTGGTGGTGTGCGAAAATCCTCCATCTTCCAGGGCATAGGCTCCCCGTCATGGAAAGAAACTCTTGTCTCCGTGATACGTCTCCAACGTATCTAATTTTCCTCACTCTTTTGCCCTTGTTTTGGACTCTAATTTGCATCATTTGAATGGAACTAACCCGGACTGACGCTGTTTTCAGGAGAACTACCATGGTGCTGTTTTTGTGCAGAAATAAAAGTTCTCGAAATGGAACGAAACTTTTTGGAGATTTATTTCAGAATAAATGAGAATTATTGGAGCCAAAATCCACCGAAGAGGGGGGCCAGGGTGAGCATCACCCACCAGGGCGCGCCAGGCCCCCTGGACGCACCCTGGTGGGTTGTGCCCACCTCGTGGCCCCACTTGCCCTAACTTCGCCACTATAAATTCCTATTTCCGGAGAAAAAAATCAGAGAGAAAGTTTCATCGCGTTTTACTATACAGAGCCGCCGCCACCTCCTGTTCTTCATCGGTAGGCCAGATCTGGAGCCCGTTTGGGGCTCCGGAGAGGGGAATCTTCGGTCTTCGTCATCACCAACCTTTCTCCGTCGCCAATTCCATGATGCTCCCCACCGGGAGTGAGTAATTCCTTCGTGGGCATGCTGGTCGGTGAGGAGTTGGATGAGATTCATCATGTAATCGTGTTAGTTTTGTTAGGGCTTGATCACTAGTATCCATTATGTTCTGAGATTGATGTTGCTATGACTTTGCTATGCCTAATGCTTGACACTAGGGCCCGAGTGCCATGATTTCAGATCTGAACCGTTTATGTTATCATCTCTATATCTATGTTCTTGATCCGATCTTGCCTAGTCATATGCACCTATTACCTATTATGATCCGTCAACCCCATAGTGACAATATTTGGGATACTTCGCGGTGATGACCGTAGTTTGAGGAGTTCATGTATTCACCATGTGTTAATGCTTTGTTCCGGTTCTCTGTTAAAAGGAGGCCTTAATATCCCTTAGTTTCCTTATGGACCCCGCTGCCATGGGAGGGTAGGACAAAAGATGTCATGCAAGTTCTTTTCCATAAGCATGTATGACTATTTACGGAATACATGCCTACATTACATTGATGAACTGAGCTAGTTCTGTATCGCCCTAGGTTATGACTGTTACATGACGAATATCATCCAACGAGTTACCGATCCAGTGCCTACGACCTTTCCACTTATTGTTCTTGCTAAGTTACTATTGCTACTGCTACTGTTCCAACTGCTACCAAACTATTGTTGGGGAACGTTGCACGGGAAACAAAAAATTTCCTACGCACACGCAAGATCTATCCATGGTGATGAGCATCTACGAGAGGGAGAGTGGATCTACATACCCTTGTAGATCGCTAAGCGGGAAGCGTTAAGAAACGCGGTTGCTGTAGTCGAACGTCTTCACGATCCAAATCGCAAGCCGTCCCGCGATCCAATCACGGTCCTTCCGATCTAGCACCAAACGGACGGCACCTCCGCGTTCAGCACACGTACAGCTCGATGACGATCTCCACCTCCTTGATCCAGCAAGCGAGGGTGGAGAGTTAGATGAGTTCTCCGGCAGCACAACGGCGTGGTGGCGGTGGTGGTGGAGCTGATCCGGCAGAGCTTCGCTAAGCTATACCGAACAGATCTAGTGGAGAACAGATCTACAGGAAGAAGAGGGCAGCACGTGGCAATTAGGGTTAGGGGCTGCCCTCAAAATCCCTCAATATATATAGGACGAAGGGGAGAGGAGGCAGCCTTGGCCCCTACTCCAAGTAGGTTCGGCCGAACCAAACAAGGGAGGAATCAACCTCCCACAAGGGAGGTGGGATCCTATTAGGACTCCTTCCTAATTTGGATTTTCCTTCCCCCACTTGGGGATTTTCCTTTCCCACTCTTTCCCAGCTGCATGGGCCTTGTAGGGCTGGTTTTCCCAGCCCACTAAGGGCTGGTACAACACCCTTCAGGCCCATGTGGCCTCCCGGGGTGGGTGGCCCCTCCCGATGGCCCTCCGGCACTCCCGGTACACTACCGGAAATACCCGAAACTTTTCCGGTGGACAAAACGGGACTTCCTATATATCAATCTTTACCTCCGGACCATTCGGGAGCTCCTCATGACGTTCGGGATCTCATCCGGGACTCCGAACAACCATCGGTCACCACCATACATAACTCAATGCTACCGAAACATCATCGAACCTTAAGTGTGCAGACCCTGCGAGTTCGAGAACTATGTAGATATGACCGAGACACCTCTACGGTCAATAACCAATAGCGGGACCTGGATGCCCATATTTGTTCCTACATATTCTACGAAGATCTTTATCGGTTGAACCTCTATGTCAAGGATTCAGATAATCCTGTATGCAGTTCCCTTTGTCCATCGGTATGTTACTTGCCCGAGATTCGATCGTCGATATCTCCATACCTAGTTCAATCTCGTTACTGGCAAGTCTCTTTACTCGTTCCGTAATACGAGATCCCGTGACTAACTCCTTAGTCACATTGCTTGCAAGCTTCTTGTGATGTTGTATTACCGAGTGGGCCCAGAGATACCTCTCCGTCATACGGAGTGACAAATCCCAGTCTCGATCCATGCCAACCCAACAGACACCCTTGGAGATACCTGTAGAGCACCTTTATAGTCACCCAGTTACGTTGTGACGTTTGATACACACAAGGCATTCCTCCGGTGTCCGGGAGTTGCATGATCTCATGGTCGTAGGAACAGATACTTGACATGCAGAAAACTATAGCAATAAACTGACACGATCAACTGCTATGCTTACGGTTGGGTCTTGTCCATCACATCATTCTCCTAATGATGTGATCCCATTATCAAATAACATCTCATGTCCATGGCTAGGAAACCTTAACCATCTTTGATCAACGAGCTAGTCTACTAGAGGCATACTAGGGACACAGTGTTGTCTATATAGCCACACATGTATTTAGTTTCCAATCAATACAATTATAGCATGGATAATAAACGATTATCATGAACAAGGAAATATAATAATAACCAATTTATTATTGCCTCTAGGGCATATTTCCAACAATCTCCCACTTGCACTGGAGTGAATAATCTAGTTCACATCACCATGTGATTAACACTTACATCACCTTGTGATTAATACTTAAATCATCATGTGATTAACACCCAATGAGTTCTGGGTTTTGATCATGTCTTGCTTGTGAGAGAGGTTTTAGTCAACGGGTCTGTAACACTCAGATCCGTGTGTACTTTGTAACTCTTTATACTGTAGATGTTGCTACCACGCTTCACTTGGAGCTATTCCAAATGGCTACTCCACTATACGTATCTGGATTGCTACTCAGAGTCATCCAGATAGGTGTTAATGCTTGCATCGACGTAACCCTTTACGACGAACTCTTTATCACCTCCATAATCGACTAATATTTCCTTAGTCCTCTAGTTACTAAGGATAACTTTGACCGTTGTCCAGTGATCCACTCCTGGATCACTCTTGTACCCCTTGACAGACTCATGGCAAGGCACACACAGGTGCGGTACACAGCATGGCATACTATATAGAGCCTATGGCTAAGGCATAGGGGACAAACTTCGTCCTTTCTCTTTCTTCTGTCGTGGTCGAGCTTTGAGTCTTACTCAACTCCACACCTTACAAATCAGGCAAGAACTCTTTCTTTGACTGATCCATTTTGAACTCTTTCAAAATCTCGTCAAGGTATGTACTCATTGAAAGTTTTATCAGACGTCTTGATCTATCTTTATAGATCCTGATGCCCAATATTTAAGTAGCTTCATTCCAGGTTTTCCTTTGAAAAACTCCTTTTCAAACAACCCTTTATGCTTTCCAGAAATTCTACATCATTTCCGATCAACAATATGTCATCCACATATACTTATCAGAAATTCTATAGTGCTCCCACTCACTTTATTGTAAATACAAGTTTCTCATAAACTTTGTATAAACCCAAAAACTTTGATCACCTCATCAAAGCGTATATTCCAACTCCGAGATGCTTGCTCCAGTCCATAGAAGGATAGCTGGAGTTTGCATACATTTTAGCATCCTTAGGATTGACAAAACCTTCCGGTTGTATCACATACAACCTTTCCTCACGGATACCGTTAAGGAAACGATGTTTTGACATCCATCTGCCAGATTTCATAGTCGAAAAATGCAGCAACTACTAACATAATTCCAACAGACTTTAGCATCGCTACGGGTGAGAAAGTCTCATCGTAGTCAACTCCTAGAACTTATGAAAACCCCTTTGCCACAAGTCGAGCTTTATGGACGGTGACATTACCGTCTGCATCCGTCTTCCTTTTAAAGATCTATTTGTTCTGAATAGCCTTTCGCCCTTCAGGTAATACTTCCAAAGCTCATACTTTGTTTTCTTACATGGATCCCATCTCGGATTTCATGGCCTCTAACCATTTCTCGGAATCCGGGCCCATCATCGCTTCTCCATAGTCTCGTAGGTTCATCGTTGTCCAACAACATGAACTCTAAGACAGGGTTGCCGTACCACTCAGGAGCAGTACGTGTCCTTGTCGACCTACGAGGTTCGATAGTAACTTGATTCAAAGCTTCATGATCATCATCATTAACTTCCTCTTCAACTAACGTAGGCTCCACAGAAATAACTTTCTGCGCTGCGCTACTATCTGGTTGAAACAAAGGTTCAACAACCTCATCAAGTTCTATCTTCCTCCCACTCAATTCTTTCGAGAGAAACTCTTTCTCGAGAAAGGGCCCATTTTAGCAACAAACACTTTGTGCTTGGATCTAAGATGGAAGGTTTACCCAACTGTTACGTTAGGGTATTCTATGAAGATGCATTTGTCCGCTTTGGGTTCGAGCTCATTAGGTGAAAACCATTTTTCACATAAGCGTCGCAGCCCCAAACATTAAGAAATGACAACTTAGGTTTCCGCCAAACCAAAATTCATACGGTGTCATCTCAACGGACTTAGATGGTGACCTATTAAAGTGAATGTATTTGTCTCTAATGCTTTAACCCAAAAACGATAGTGGCAAAACGATAAGAGATATCATAGTTCGCACCATATCCAATAGAGCACGACTACGACGTTCGGACACACTATCGCACTATGGTGTTCCAGGTGGCGTGAGTTGTGAAACAACTTCCACATTGTCTTAAGTTGTATACCAAACTCGTAACTTAGATATTCACCTCCACGATCATATCGTAGATATTTTATCTTCTTGTCATGATGATCTCAAACTTCACTCTGATTTTGTTTGAACTTTTCAAACGTTACAGACTTGTGTTTCATTAAGTAAATATCCCCATATCTACTCAAATCATCAGTGAAGGTAGGAAAATAATGATATCCACCGCACGCTACAACACTCATTGGACCGAATACATCAACATGTATTATTTCCAATAAGTTACTTGCCCGCTCCATCAAACCGGAAAACGGGGTCTTAGTCATCTTGCCCATGAGGCATGGTCCGCATGTCTCAACCGATTCGAAATCGAATGAGTCCAAAGATCCATCAGCATGGAGTTTCTTCATGCGTTTTACACCAATATGACATTAAGCGGCAGTGCCACAAGTATGTGGTACTATCATTATTAACTTTGTATCTTTTGGCATTAATATTATGAACATGTGTATCACTATGATCAAGATTCAATAAACCATTCTCATTGGGTGCATGACCATTGAAGGTATCATTCATGTAAACAGAATAACCATTATTCTCTAATTTAAATGATTAACCGTATTGCAATAAACATGATCTAATCACGTTCATGCTCAACGTAAACACCAAATAACACTTATTTAGGTTCATCACTAATCCCGAAGGTATATAGAGCGTGCGATGGTAATCACATCAACCTTGGAAACACTTCCAACCCTCATCGTCACCTCGCCCTTAGCTAGCCTCCGTTTATTCCGTAGTTTTTATTTCGAGTTACTAACATTTAGCAACTGAACCGGTATCTAATACCCAGGTGCTACTAGGAGTACTAGTGAGGTACACATCAATAACACGTATATCAAATATACTTCTGTCGACGTTGCCAGCCTTCTTATCTACCAAGTATCTAGGGCAGTTCCGCTTCAGCGACCGTTCTCCTCATAATAGAAGCACTCAGTCTTGGGTTTGGGTTCAACCTTGGGTTTCTTTACTGGAGCAGCAACTGGCTTGCCATCCATGAAGTATCCCTCCTTGCCCTTGCCAAAACTAGTGGTTTTACTAACCATCAACACTTGATGCTCCTTCTTGATTTCTACCTTCGCGGTGTCAAACATCGTGAATAGCTCAGGGATCATTATTTCCATCCCTGGCATTTTATAGTTCACCACGAAGCTCTAGTAGCTTAGTGACAGTGACTTGGAGAACTATATCAATCTATCTTATCTGGAAGATCAACTCCCACTCGATTCAAGCGATTGTAGCACCCAGACAATCTGAGCACAAGCTCACCGATTGAGCTATTCTCCTTCATCTTGCAGGCAAAGAATCTTGTTGGAGGTCTCATACCTCTCAACACGGGCACGAGCCTGAGATCCCAATTTCAGCTCTTAGAACATCTCATATGTTTCGTGACGTTCAAAACGTTTTGGAGCCTCAATTCTAAGCCGTAATGCATGACGCACTGAACTATCAAGTAGTCATCAAAACGTGCCTGTCAGATGTTCTCAACATCTACAGACGACGCTAGATGGGGTGGCGCACCGAGCGGTGCATTAAGGACATAAGCCTTCTGTGTAGCAATGAGGACAATCCTCAGATCACGGACCCAGTCCGCATTATTGCTACCATCATCTTTCAACTCTATTTCTCTAGGAACATATAAAAAATCAAGGGAGCTACAGCGCGAGCTAGTAATCTACAACATAATTAGCAAAGACATTTTGACTATGTTCATGATAATGAGTTCAATTAATCATATTACTTAAGAACTCCCACTCAAATTGACATCCATCTGGTCATTCGAGTGTCACATGATCCAAATTCACCAACTCAAGTCCGATCATCACGTGAGTTGAGGTGGTTTCAATGGTGAACATCTCCATGTTGATCATATCTACTATATGACTCATGTTCAACCTTTCGGTCTCTTGTGTTCCGAGGCCATGTCTGTACATGCCAGGCTCGTCAAGTTTAACCCGAGTGTTCCGCATGTGCAACACTGGCTTGCACCCGTTGTATGTGAACGTAGAGTCTATCACACCCGATCATCACGTGGTGTCTCGAAACGACGAACTTTCGCAACGGTGCACACTCGGGGAGAACACAATTTTATCTTGAAATTTTAGTGAGGGGTCACCTTATAATGCTACCGCCGTCCTAAGCATAATAAGATGCATAAAAGAATTAACATCACATGCAAATCATAAGTGACATGATATGGCCATGATCTTGTGCTTTTGATCTCCATCTCGAAAGCACCGGCATGATCTCCATCGCCACTGGCATGACACCACAATCTCCATCATCTTGATCTCCATCAACGTGTCGCCATGAGGTTGTCGCGCCAACTATTGCTTCTACAACTATTGCTAACTCATAGCGATAAAGTAAAGCAAAAATGGCGAAAATAATTAAAGACAACCCTATGGCTCCTGCCGGTTGCCGTACTCATCGGCATGCAAGTCATGATAATCTATACAAAACATGATCATCTCATACATCACATATATCTCATCATGTTTCTGGCCATATCATATCACATCATACCCTGCAAAAACAAGTTAGACGTCCTCTAATTTGTTGTTGCGTCTTTTACGTGGCTGCTATGGGTATCTAGCAAGAACGATTCTTACCTATGCAAAACCACAACGGTGATACACAAGTTGCTATTTCACCTTCTACAAGGACCGCCTCTGTCGAATCCGATTCAACTAAAGTGGGAGAGACAGACACCCGCCAGCCATCTTTATGCAACAAAGTTACATGTCAGTCGATGGAACCGGTCTCTCGTGCGTGGACGAGTAAGGTTGGTCCGAGCCGCTTCATCCCACAATACCGCTGAATCAAGAAAAGACTAAGGAGGGAAGCAATCTGAATATCAACGCCCACAAACTCCTTTGTGTTCTACTCGAGATCTCATCTACGCATAGACCTAGCTCTGATACCACTGTTGGGGAACGTTGCATGGGAAACAAAAAATTTCCTACGCACACGCAAGATCTATCCATGGTGATGAGCATCTACGAGAGGGAGAGTGGATCTACATACCCTTGTAGATCGCTAAGCGGGAAGCGTTAAGAAACGTGGTTGATGTAGTCGAACGTCTTCGCGATCCAAATCGCAAGCCGTCCCGCGATCCAATCACGGTCCTTCCGATCTAGCACCGAACGGACGGCACCTCCGCGTTCAGCACACGTACAGCTCGATGACGATCTCCACCTCCTTGATCCAGCAAGCGAGGGTGGAGAGGTAGATGAGTTCTCCGGCAGCACAACGGCGTGGTGGCGGTGGTGGTGGAGCTGATCCGGCAGAGCTTCGCTAAGCTATACCGAACAAATCTAGTGGAGAACAGATCTAGAGGAAGAAGAGGGCAGCACGTGGCAATTAGGGTTAGGGGCTGCCCTCAAAATCCCTCAATATATATAGGAGAAGGGGAGAGGAGGCAGCCTTGGCCCCTACTCCAAGTAGGTTCGGCCGAACCAAACAAGGGAGGAATCCACCTCCCACAAGGGAGGTGGGATCCTATTAGGACTCCTTCCTAATTTGGATTTTCCTTCCCCCACTTGGGGATTTTCCTTTCCCACTCTTTCCCAGCCGCATGGGCCTTGTAGGGCTAGTTTGCCTAGCCCACTAAGGGCTGGTGCAACACCCCTCAGGCCCATGTGGCCTCCCGGGGTGGGTGGCCCCTCCCGATGGCCCTCCAGCACTCCCGGTACACTACCGGAAATACCCGAAACTTTTCCGGTGGCCAAAACAGGACTTCCTATATATCAATCTTTACCTCCGGACCATTCCGGAGCTCCTCGTGACGTCCGGGATGTCATCCGGGACTCCGAACAACCTTCGGTCACCACCATACATAACTCAATGCTACCAAAACATCATTGAACCTTAAGTGTGCAGACCTTGCGGGTTCGAGAACTATGTAGACATGACCGAGACACCTCTACGGTCAATAACCAATAGCGGGACCTGGATGCCCATATTGGTTCCTACATATTCTACGAAGATCTTTATCGGTTGAACCTCTATGTCAAGGATTCAGATAATCTCGTATGCAGTTCCCTTTGTCCATCGGTATGTTACTTGCCCGAGATTCGATCGTCGATATCTCCATACCTAGTTCAATCTCGTTACCAGCAAGTCTCTTTACTCGTTCCATAATACAAGATCCCGTGACTAACTCCTTAGTCACATTGCTTGCAAGCTTCTTGTGATGTTGTATTACCGAGGGGGGCCAGAGATACCTCTCCGTCATACGGAGTGACACATCCCAGTCTCGATCCATGCCAACCCAACAGACACCCTTGGAGATACCTGTAGAGCACCTTTATAGTCACCCAGTTACGTTGTGACGTTTGATACACACAAGGCATTCCTCCGGTGTCCGGGAGTTGCATGATCTCATGGTCGTAGGAACAGATACTTGACATGCAGAAAACTATAGCAATAAACTGACACGATCAACTGCTATGCTTACGGTTGGGTCTTGTCCATCACATCATTCTCCTAATGATGTGATCCCGTTATCAAATAACATCCCATGTCCATGGCTAGGAATCCTTAACCATGTTTGATCAACAAGCTAGTCTACTAGAGGCATACTAGGGACACAGTGTTGTCTATATACCCACACATGTATTTAGTTTCCAATCAATACAATTATAGCATGGATAATAAACGATTATCAAGAACAAGGAAATATAATAATAACCAATTTATTATTGCCTCTAGGGCATATTTCCAACAACTATTGCTACTACTGTTACCGCTACTGTTACTCTCACCACAGCTATCAAAATATCATATTACTGTGCTACTGATCACTCTGCTGAAGATATTTAATCTCCAGGTGTGGTTGAATTGACAACTCAACTGCTAATACTCTCAAGTATTCTTTGGCTTCCCTTGTGTCGAATCTATAAATTTGGGTTGAATACTCTACCCTAGAAAACTGTTGCGATGCCCTATACTTGTGGGTTATCAAGGCCTTTTTCTAGCGCCGTTGCCGGGGAGCATAGCAATATTTGTTGAGTCACTTGGGATTTATATCAATTTATCACTATGAAGAATCTGAAGGATACTAAGACCAAGATTTTTCCCTCTACTACGAGGGGAGGTAAGGAACTGCCATAACACTCTACACTTGATTCACCTTCTGTTATGAGTAAGCTTGCAACACCACCACATGCTAGTAATCCGGATATGTCGCAAGTTATTGATGATGCTACCTCTGCTTTGAATTATGCTATTAATGATGCTAGTACCATGCTTGATGATAATTTGCCACTAGGAGAATTTCTTGATGAACAAATTGCTAGAGCTAAAGAGAATGAAACAGCTGAAACAGATGAAGCTTATGAAACTGATGATAATTATGAAACTCCTATTAGTCCTAGCTCTCCTAAGTTTGAAATGCCTAAGATACCTGAAGGTTATGTTATGGACGAAGAGATAACTAGAGAAATTCTTTCTTGCAAGGACAGAAACGATCTTAAGAAATTGCTATGCAAGTATAAGGAAAAGACTTTGAATGCTAGAATGAAATGTGATCCTAAGTTTGCTACTTCACCTATCTTTGTTACCGATAAGGATTATGAGTTCTCTTTCGACCCAGAGTTAATCACTTTGGTTGAATCTGATCCTTTCCACGGCTATGAAACTGAAACTGTAGTGGCACACCTTACTAAGTTGAATGATATAGCCACCCTCTTTGCTCATGATGAGAAGATTCGCTACTATTATATTCTTAAGTTATTTCCGTTCTCATTAAAGGGTGATGCTAAGACATGGTACAATACTCTTGCTCCTGGTTGTGTGCGTAGTCCCCAGGATATGATCTACTACTTCTCTGAAAAATATTTTCCTGCTCATAAGAAACAAGCTGCCTTACAGGAAATATTTAACTTTGTGCAAACTGGAGAAGAGAGTCTCCCACAAGCTTAGGGGAGGCTTCTCCAGTTACTTAATGCTTTGCCTGATCATCCTCTCAAGAAAAATGAAATACTTGATATCTTTTAAAATGGACTAACCGATGCTTCTAGGGACTTCCTAGATAGTTGTGCTGGTTGTGTATTCAGGGAACGAACTGTTGAACAAGCTGAGGAATTATTGAATAACATATTGAAAAATTATGATGATTAGACTCTCCCTGAACCACCGCCTAAACCCACTCCGAAGAAGAGGGGTATCTTATTTCGCAGTCCTGAATATATGCAAGAGGCAAAGAAATCTATGAAGGAAAACAATATTAAAGCTGAGGATGTTAAGAATTTGCCACCTATTGAAGAAATACACGGCCTTGACGCACCACCACCTCCACAGGTAGTAGAGGTAAACTCTTCATTAAAGTTTAATGAAAGTGACATCCCTCACAATAAACATCCAAGTCAATGCTTATATGAGTTTGACAACTATATTATGAAGCAAGATCATTTCAATGCCCCTGTTCTGAAACAATTGAAATACAATTCTGATATGATTGCTCGCTTGAGTGACTTGCTATTTAGAATCAGCAATGATGTTAGAGGTGTAGGAAAGCATGCCTCTATGGTTGAAACTCAGTTAGAACAAGTTGCTAAGTCTCAAAAAGAATTGCTTGATGAAATGAATAATAATATGCATGATTTTGCTGCTAGAGAAGTAACTAGAGGAGGTAGAATGACCCAAGAACCACTTTATCCTGAGGGTCATCCTAAAAGAATTGAAGAAGACTCTCAGAGAATTAATAGTGATGCACCTAGTCCTTTTAAGAAGAAAAAGAAAAAGAAAAATGATAGGACTTTGCATACCTCTAGTGAACCTGAGACACAAAAACCTCCTGATAATAATGATGTCTCTATTTCTGATGCTGAAACTCAGTCTGGTAGTGAACATTCACCTAGTGATAATGATGATGTTCATGATGATTCTCAACCTAGTAATGATAAAGAACCAGATAATGATGTTGAAATAGAACCTGCTCCTGATCTTGATAACCCACAACCTAAAAATAAACGGTATGATAAAAGAGACTTTGCGGCTAGGAAACATGGTAAAGAAAGAGAGCCATGGGTTCAAAAGCCCATGCCCTTTCCACCTAAGCCATCTAAGAAAAAGGATGATGAAAAATTTGAGCGCTTTGCCGAAATGATTAGGCCAGTCTTTTTGTGTACCCGCTTAACTGATATTTTGAAGATGGCCCCTTATGCTAAGTATACGAAAGACATCATCACTAATAAAAGAAAGATACCCGAAGCTGAAATCTCCACCATGCTTGCTAATTATTCTTTTAAGGATGGAGTACCTAAAAAACTTGGAGATCCTGGAATACCAACTATACCTTGCTCCATTAAAAAGAAACTATGTCAAAACTGCTTTGTGTGATTTGGGAGCCGGTGTTAGTGTTATGCCTTTCTCCTTATATAAAAGACTTGATTTGAATAAACTCACACCTACCGAGATATCATTGCAAATGGCTGACAAATCAACGGCCATACCTATCGGTATTTGTGAGCATGTGCCCGTTGTTGTTGCAAATGTTACTATCTTAACGGAATTTGTTATTCTTCAGATGCCCGAGGACGACAACATGTCGATTATCCTTGGTAGACCCTTTCTGAATACTGCAGGGGCTGTTATTGATTGCAATAAAAGGAAAGTCACTTTTCATATCAATGGTAATGAGCATACGGTGCACTTTCCGAAGAAACAATTCCAAGTGAATGGTATAAATGTTATTGAAAAATCTCCGACACTCACTATTGGAAGTTTTCAATTACCTCTACCTACTGCTAAAAAGAAATATGATATACTTATTGTTGGGGATATGCACATCCCCATTGAGGTAACTTAGTGTTTTACGAAAGTTCTTCGGTTTCATGCTAATCGGAAGTGGTTGTTAACAAGACTTGATCAACCTTATTAATGAATCATTTTTGAGAGGTATGAAGTTGAGGAATCTAGTAAGCATGGCTCTCTGCTCCCACCTTTTATTCTCTGTTTTAGTTAGTCAAATAAAATAAAATTCCATGATTATCCTGTTTTCTGTTTTCTCCGTGCAATAAAAAATGACCCAAAAATAAAAATTCTCAGAATGCCCTAAAAATGTAACACGATTTTTTTCCAATTATTTATGAATTTTTGGTGCAAATAACACCAGAGGGGGGTGCACCTGGTGCCCACAAGACACCAGGGCGCGCCAGCACCCCAAGGCGCGTCCTGGTGGGTTGTGGCCCCCCTCACTTATCTCTTTAGCCCACATCGTCACCTACCTCCAGCAAAAAATCACCACAGCCACCATTTTCGTGTTCTTGCTCTCAAACCCACGGATTTCGATCTCTTTGCTCGAAGCTCCGTTTCTGAAACTTTTTGAAGGGATTGCTACTTGGTATGTGACTCCTCCATTGCTCCAATTAGTTTTTGTTTTAGTAGGTTATTTTTAGAGTAATTAGCTACTCTTGGTGCTGTTGTAGATGAGCTTGCATGTTGAATTCTTAGATTTCTAAGTAGTTTGAATGCTCAATATGGCCTCTATGCATGCTTAGGAGTAGTTGCTAACAATCTTACAAAGTTTTGTTGACAAAAATTTTGTGGACTAAAATGGTTCTGATGCGGTATGATGATATGGTATCCTCCTCTGAATGTTTCAAGTGGCTTGACTTGGCACATGTTCACGCATGTAGTTGAATCAAAACCAACATAGCCTTCATGATATTTATGGTCATGGTGTCCATATCCTACTCATGCTAGTATTCATTGTTGATTATATGTAATGCATGTTCATGACCGAATTCGCTCTCTAGCTGGCCGCTTCTCAATCTAATTGCTAGCCTTCGCCTGTACTAAGTGGGAATACTGCTCGTGCATCAAAATCCTTAAACCAAAGTTATTCCAGATGAGTTCACTATATCTACCTATATGCGGTATTACCCTGCCGTTCCAAGTAAATTTGCATGTGCCACCTCTAAAAATTCAAATGAACATCTGTTTTGTGTGCCTGGACCGCTCATGAAGCGACACGGGGCGGTCAGTATCTTCCATGCTAAGCGGGTTATTCTCATGATGAGTGTTTATTCACTTGTCCTTACACGAGAGGGGCGGTAATGGGGATTCCCAATCCCGAAATCAAAAATTAAAAATAATTAAACAAAACTCCCCCAGGAATGTTGTTGGTTTGGACGGTACCTGTGGATGTGGCATGCCGTGGAGTGTGATTGTTGGTGGAGGGCGAGTAAACCTTTACTTTTACCGCTTGGGAACCGCCGCTAATTTGGTTAGCATGGAAGATATTGATACCTCTTGGTCGTGACGTTGACAGGAAGGGTGTACCTCCCAAAATTATATCTATCTCTGTTTTAAACTTTGAGCTCTGGCACCGCTGGAAATCCATGCTTCCCTCTGCGAAAGGACTATCTATTTACTTTTATGTTGAGTCATCACCTTCTCAAATAAGCGCCGGACCTGAGAGCACTATTGTCATCCTCATGCATTGTGTATAGTTGATGTTGGGTGCAGCATGACTGGATCTTTTCTACCATGAATTACAATGTTTAGTTGCTGCTTGAACTTTGGAGGTGCTCTGCATTTATGTTTTGCGGTCTCAGAAAGGCCCAGCGAGATACCACTATTGTCATATTGTACCATGATTGATTTGACAAAGTGTTGGCGCCTGAGATATCTTATTATTGCTCGCTAATTGCTTATGTTATTGATATGAGTAAATATAATTTCTAAGAGTTATTGTTGACATGGTTAGTCATAATCTTTGCTGAAAACCTGGGTTCTACTTAAGCATATATATGTAAACAAGAACAAAAGAGTTCATAATAGTTTTTCTTTATCACTTTCAGTTTGTCAACTGAATTGCTTGAGGACAAGCAAAGGTTTAAGCTTGGGGGAGTTGATATGTCTCTAATATATCTACTTTTCCTCACTCTTTTGCCCTTATTTTGGACTCTAATTTGCATCATTTGAATGGAACTAACCCGGAGTGATGTTGTTTTCAGCAGAACTGCCATGGTGTTGTTTTTGTGCAGAAATAAAAGTCCTCAGAATGGAACGAAACTTTTTGGAGATTTATTTCAGAATAAATGAGAATTATTGGAGCCAAAATCCACCGAAGAGGGGGGCCAGGGTGAGCATCACCCACTAGGGCGCGCCAGGCCCCCTAGGCGTGCCCTGGTGGGTTGTGCCCACCTCGTGGCCCCACTTGCCCTAACTCCGCCACTATAAATTCCTATTTCCGGAGAAAAAATCAGAGAGAAAGTTTCATCGCGTTTTACGATACGGAGCCACCGCCACCTCCTGTTCTTCATCGGGAGGCCAGATCTGGAGCCCGTTTAGGGCTTCGGAGAGGGGAATCTTCGGTCTTCGTCATCACCAACCTTTCTCCATCGCCAATTCCATGATGCTCCCCACCGGGAGTGAGTAATTCCTTCGTAGGCTTGCTGGTCGGTGAGGTGTTGGATGAGATTCATCATGTAATCGAGTTAGTTTTGTTAGGGCTTGATCACTAGTATCCATTATGTTCTGAGATTGATGTTGCTATGACTTTGCTATGCCTAATTCTTGACACTAGGGCTCGAGTGCCATGATTTCAGATCTGAACCGTTTATGTTATCATCTCTATATCTATGTTCTTGATCCGATCTTGCCTAGTCATATGCACCTATTACGTGTTATGATCCGTCAACCCCATAGTGACAATATTTGGGATACTTCACGGTGATGATCGTAGTTTGAGGAGTTCATGTATTCACCATGTGTTAATGCTTTGTTCCGGTTCTCTATTAAAAGGAGGCCTTAATATCCCTTAGTTTCCTTATGGACCCCGCTGCCATGGGAGGGTAGGACAAAAGATGGCATGCAAGTTCTTTTCCATAAGCACGTATGACTATTTACGGAATACATGCCTACATTACATTGATGAACTAAGCTAGTTCTGTATCGCCCTAGGTTATGACTGTTACATGACGAATATCATCCAACGAGTTACCGATCCAGTGCCTACGACCTTTCCACTTATTGTTCTTGCTAAGTTACTATTGCTGCTGCTACTGTTCCAACTGCTACAAAACTATTGCTACTACTGTTACCGCTACTGTTACTGTCACCACAGCTATCAAAATATCATATTAATGTGCTACTGATCACTCTGTTGCAGATATTTAATCTCCAGGTGTGGTTGAATTGACAACTCAACTGCTAATACTCTCAAGTATTCTTTGGCTCCCCTTGTGTCGAATCTATAAATTTGGGTTGAATACTCTACCCTCGAAAACTGTTGTGATCCCCTATACTTGTGGGTTATCACTCCGGAGTCCTAAAATCAGGAGCGAGGCTCATCCTTTTAAACCTAGATTCATACTCACGATTCTGGATTTGAAGTTGATAGGTTTGATCTTGGAGGTGCTCGATCCGCTCTTGAAGCTTGAATAGGGCTTCTCCCACACTGCTGGTGTCAATCTTGTTCTCGCGGATGAAGTCCATGATCATAGAGTGATTGGCACTCAGACCACGTTCAACCATCCCTTGGTACTTGAAGATCTCCTGCTCCACTTATTCAAGCCTGGCCTTGTCACTTCCCTCCTTCTTGGGGCCTTAGACATCTGGATGTGGAGCACCCCCTCACGCATCTCAATGGCTTGAGGGTGATTCATCACCTCCGGCAAGTAGGGGTTGATGACCCTCTTGAAAAACTTGTCTTTAGATGAACTTGGGGAAGTCATGGTGATCTAGATCTATCAGAAAAACAGCTCGAAACAAGAACAAAGGAGAAACTCGCGATGCGGTGGTCAAAACAAACGGGAGTATATATAATGATTTTTTCTAGTTCAGAATACGTGTTCGGGAAGAAATCGGAGTCGGGAAGGCACATGAGGGCCGTACAAGCCATCAGGGCGTGCCCTAGGGGGGCGCCCTGTTGGCTTGTGCCTCCCTCGTGGGTCCCCCTGACTCCGTTTTTTTTTTCTAAAATACTAAAACCAATAGAAATTATTATTTTGGAATTTTTGGAGTTGGTTTACTTACCGTACCACATACCTACCTCTTTTTCAGGTTTCTGGAGTGTTCTGGAAGGCCTCCCGTATGTGTTCTTCCGGTGTGATTACTTGGATGACATTGGTCTCTTCATTAATGGGTGAACCTGAAATATAATGCTTGATTCTTTGCCCATTCACCACTCTCGGGTTCTTGCCTTCGAAGTTATTAATTTTTATAGCGCCGGAGCGGTAGACCTCTTCGACAACATATGGGCCTTCCCATTTGGATAAGAGTTTTCCTGTAAAAAAACTGAAACGAGAGTTGTACAAGAGCACAAGGTCTCCTACATTGAATTTCCGTTTTTGAATCCTTTTGTCATGCCATCTTTTAACTTTTTCTTTAAACAACATAGCATTTTCATAGGCTTGTGTCCTCCATTCATCTAATGAGCTAATGTCAAATAACCTCTTTTCACCGGCAAGTTTAAAATCATAATTCAGTTCCTTTATTGCCCAATAAGCCTTATGTTCTAGTTCAAGAGGTAAATGACAAGCTTTTCCATACACCATTTTATATGGGGACATTCCCATGGGATCCTTATAAGCAGTTCTATAAGCCCACAGAGCGTCGTCTAAATTCTTAGACCAATTCTTCCTAGATCTATTGACAGTCTTTTGCAAGACTAATTTTAGTTCTCGATTTCTCAATTCAATTTGGCCACTAGACTGAGGATGATATGGTGATGCAATTCTATGGTTAACATCGTATTTAGCTAGTAGTTTGCGAAAAGCGCCATGAATAAAATGTGAACCACCATCGGTCATTAAGTATCTAGGGACTCCAAACCTCGGAAAAATAATTTCCTTAAGCATTTTGATAGAGGTGTTATGATTAGCACTACTAGTTGGGATAGCCTCTACCCACTTAGTAAAGTAGTAAACAGCAACTAAAATGTGAGTGTACCCATTTGAGGAAGGAAAAGGTCCCATAAAATCAAAACCCCAAACATCGAATGGTTCAATGGCAAGTGAATAATTCTTAGGCATTTCCTGGCGTTTACCAATGTTACCAACTCTTTGACATTCATTACATGAAAGGACATACTTACGAGCATCTTTGAAAAGAGTAGCCAATAAAAACCAGATTGTAATACCTTGTGTGCAGTTCTGTCACCAGTATGGTGTCCTCCATAAGGCTCATAATGACACTTCCTTCAGATTTGTTCTGGTTCATGCTCAGGTATACAACGTCTAATAATATCATCTACGACTTCTTTCTAAAGATGTGGGTCATCCCAAAATTAATGTCATAAATCATAAAAGATTTTTTTCTTTTGTTGATAGGTGAAACTAGGTGGAATGTATTTAGCGACAATATAATTGGCATAATCAGCATACCAATGAGTACTATGTGAAGTATTTATAGCAGCAAGTTGTTCATCAGGAAAATTATCATCAATAGGAAGTGGGTCATCAAGAACATTTCCATTTTAGACAAGTTATCTGCTACAGGATTTTCAGCTCCCTTTCTATCAACAATATGCAAATCAAATTCTTGAAGCAAAAGCACCCACCTAATAAGTCTAGGCTTAGCATCTTTCTTTTCCATAAGATATTTAATAGCAGCATGATCCGTGTGAATAGTTACCTTGGAATCAACGATATAAGGTCTAAACTTATCACATGCAAAGACAACTGCTAAAAATTCCTTTTCAATGGTGGCATAATTTGTTTGAGCAGCATCTAGAGTTTTACTAGCATAATGGATAACATTCAATTTCTTATCTACTCTTTGTCCTAGAACAGCACCAACAGCATAATCACTAGCATCACACATTATCTCAAATGGCAAGTTCCAATCAGGTGGTTGAACAATGGGTGCAGTAATCAAATCTTTCTTAAGTATTTCAAAAGCTTCTACACAATCATCATCAAAAACAAAAGGAATATCTTTTTGAAGAAGATTAGTTAATGGCCAAGAAATCTTTGAGAAATCTTTGATGAAACGCCTATAGAAACCAGCATGACCAAGGAAACTTCTTATACCTTTGATATCTTTTGGGCATGGCATCTTCTCAATTGCGTCAACTTTAGCTTTGTCCACTTCAATACCTCATTTTGTGCCCAAGCACTATACCTTCATTCACCATAAAGTGGCACTTATCCCAATTCAAGACAAGATTTGTTTCTTCACATCTCTGCAAAACTCGATCAAGGTTGCTCAAGCAATCATCAAAAGAAGTTCCATAAACGGAAAAAACATCCATGAAAACCTCAACAATCTTTTCACAAAAATCAGATAATATAGCAGTCATACATCTTTGAAAAGTAGCAGGTGCATTGCATAAACCAAAAGGCATATGTCTATAAGCATAGGTTCCAAAAGGGCAAGTAAAAGTAGTTTTCTCTTGATCCTCTTTTGACATAGGTATTTGAGAAAAACCAGAATATCCATCAAGAAAGCAAAAGTGTGTGTGCTTAGATAATCTTTCTAGCATTTGATCAATAAAAGGCAAAGGGTAATGATCTTTCCTAGTAGCTTTGTTTAATTTCCTAAAATCGATCACCATCCTATAACCAGTTACTATTCTTTGTGGGATAAGTTCATTTTTATCATTAGGAACAACAGTTATACCTCCTTTCTTAGGAACACAATGAACAGGACTTACCCATCTACTATCAGCAATAGGATAAATTATACCTACCTCCAGAAGCTTTTGTATTTCAGTTCTTACCACTTCCTTCATCTTAGGATTTAAGCGGTGTTGATGATCAACGACAGGTTTAGCATCCGGTTTCATATTAATCTTGTGCTGACATAGAGTGGGACTAATGCCCTTAAGATCATCGAGAGTATATCCAATAGCAGCCCGGTGCTTCTTTAGAGTTTTAACTAATCTCTTTTCTTCATGCTCTGAAAGGTTAGCACTGATAATAACAGGATATATCTTCTTTTGATCAAGGTAAGCATATTTCAAAGTGTCAGGTAAAGTCTTTAACTCAAACACGGGATCTCCCTTGGGAGGATGAGGATCCCCTAAAATATCAACTGGTAAGTTGTATTTTAGAATAGGCGCTTGTTCGAGAAATATGTCATCTATTTCATTTCTCTCATTCATATGCATATCATTTTCATGGTCTAGTAAATATTGTTCTAACGGATATGCAGGAGGTACGGCAATAGAAGCAAGCCCAATTATTTCATCCTTACTAGATAATTCCTTCTCATGTGGTTGTCCACTAAACTTGGAGAAGTTAAATTCATGAGACACACCACCAAAGCTTACTTTAACCTTCTCAGTAACACAATTGATTTCAGCATTAACAGTATTTAAGAAGGGTCTACCAAATATAAGGGGACAAAAGTTATCTTGTGTTGAACCAAGCACTAAGAAATCAGTGGGGTACTTGACTTTCCCACACAAGACTTCAACATCTCTAACTAACCCAAGTGATGCAATAGTGTCTCTTTTGCAAGTTTATCTTCAATTTCAGCGGGTGTTATGTCATTCATAATTTCTTGATATAAGGTAAAAGGTATGGCACTGACACTAGCTCCCATGTCACACAAGCCATGATAACAATGGTCTCCAATTTTAACAGAAACAACGGGCATGCCAACAACTGGTTTATTTTTGTCTAACTCATCTCGTTTACGCCTAACAGGTTTTACAATTCTAGTAGTCTCATCACAGAAGTAAATAACCTGTCCATCAATGTTATCAACTAGAAGATCTTTAACAATAGCAACTTTAGGCTCAACATTTATTTGTTCAGAAGGTGTAGGTGTCCTGGCATGACTTTTATTAACCACAGTTGTAGCTTTAGCATGTTCCTTAATTCTAACAGGGAAAGGTGGCTTCTCAATGTAAGCAGTAGGAACAATTGGGTCAACATGGCTAACAATTTTTTCTTCCTTCTCAATTTTAATAGATTTTTCTAGTTGCTTTTCAATGGGTGGATGGTATTTAAACAACATCTCCTTAGGGAGATCAACATGAGTAGCAAATGATTCACATAAAGAAGCTACTATCTCAGAGTCAAGGCCATACTTATTACTAAACTTATAGCAAGCATCATTTTCCATAAAAGATTTAACACAATCAAACTTAAGCTTTATACCACACTCTTTACCTTTATCGAGTTCCCAATCTTCGGAGTTGCGTTTAATTCTTTCCAGCAGATCCCATTTGAATTCGATAGTCCTCTTCATGAAGGAACCGGTAGAAGAAGAATCGAGTAGTACTTGCTCATCATGAGAAAGCCGAGCATAATTTTTTTTTGCATAATAGTATTTCTTGAGATCTCATGGTTGGGGAAGGTATGCATCATAGATTTAAGCCTCCCCCAAACTTGAGCGATACTTTCTCCTTCATGAGGCCAGCAATTATAAATAAAGTTCCGATCACGATCAACTAGATGCATAGGATAAAATTCTGATGAAATTCCAACTTCAAGCGATTCCAGTCCCATGATCCAATATCGCCCAATAGTCTGTACCACATTAATGCCTTTCCCTCCAAAGATAAAGGCGAATTTTTCTTCTTAACTTTGTCTCCAGACAACCCTGCAATCTGAAATAATCCACAAACTTCGTCGACAAATATCAAGTGATAATCAGGATGAGTTGTGCCATCATATGGATGTGATAAGAGTTTTTCAAGCATACCCGAAGGAATCTCATAATAAATATTTTCAGTAGGTTCAGTAGGTTGAGGAACAATTTCCTCATCTTCAGTTCGGGGCGAAGATGCCTCGAACAAGCCACTCAAAGGGTGACCATTCATAGCGTCAAGCAACAGTAAATATCAGCACGTATAGAAAATGTTTCCTTACCAATTCCACTTACCAAAGGCGATTCACTCCCCGACAACGGCGCCAGAAAAGAGTCTTGATGACCCATAAGTATAGGGGATCAATCGTAGTCCATTCGATAAGTAAGAGTGTCGAACCCAACGCGGAGCAGAAGGAAATGACAAGCGGTTTCAGCAAGGTATTCTCTGCAAGTGTTGTGAGTAACAATAGTAGATAGTTTTGTAGCAAGATAATTCGTAACTAGTGACAAGTAACAATAGTAAAAAAGGTGCAGCAAGGTACCCCAATCCTTTTTATTGCAAAGGACAGGCCTGACAGTACTCTTATATTAAGCAAGCGCTCCCGAGGACACATGGGAATTCTGTCTAGTCATGTTCATCATGTTGAGTTGATTCGCGTTCGCTACTTTGATAATTTGATATATGGGTGGACCGGTGATAAGGTGCTATTCTTACTTGAACTAACAACCTACTTATGATTACCCTCTCTCGCAAGCATCTGCAACTACGAAAGAAGAATCAAGATAAATCTACCCATAGCATGAAACATGTGCATCCAAATCAGCCCCTTATGAAGCAACGCATAAACTGGGGTTTAAGATTCTGTCACTCTAGCAACCCATCATCTACTTGTTACTCCACAATGACTTCCCTTAGGCCCATAACTTGGTGCAGTATCATGTAGTCGACGTTCACATGACACCACTAAGAGAAGCAACAACATATATATCATCAAAATATCGAACGAATACCAACTTCACATGATTACTTATAACAAGACTTCTCCCATGTACTCAAGAACAATAGTAACTACTCACACCTCATCAATATGTTCAAGATCAGAGGTGCAATAATAATAATTAAGGATCTGAACATAATATCTTCCACCAAGTAATCCAACAAGCATCAACTATGAGATGTAATCAACACAACTAATAACCCACAGGTACCAATCTGAGGTTTTGAGACAAAGATTGAATACAAGAGATGAACTAGGGTTGGAGATGAGAAGGTGTTGGTGAAGATGTTGATGAGGATTGGTCCTCCCATGAAGGAGGAAGCGTTGGTGATGACGATGGCTTCAATCTCCCCCTCCCGGAGAGGAGTTTCCACGGCAGAATCTGACTGCCCGAGTGCAAAAGGGCCTCTGCCCAGGTTTCCGCCTCGAGATGGCGGCGCTTTGTCCCGAAAGGTTGCTTATGATTTTTTCTAGGGTAAAACAGACCAAATAGGAGAAGATGGGCGTCGGGAGGCCAGCCAGGGGCCCACAAGTCATCAGGGCGCGGCCTGGGGGCGCGCCCTGTTGGCTTGTGCCTGGCTGGTGGCCCCCCTCTGGTATATTTTTGGTGCATAAATTCATATATATTCAATAAAAATTCCTTGTGAAGTTTCAGGTCATTTGGAGTCTGGTGATTTTTCTTCCTTTTTCTTGGTTTTTCAGTCCAGAATTCCAGTTTCCAGATAATTCCCTCTTTGTGATGTACCTTGCATATTCAGAGAGAAAAGGCATAAGAATTGTATGATAATAGGGAATAATGGACAAGAGTATCAGAAATACGAATAAGAAATCATGATGCAAAATGGACGTATCAGCCACTAAGGATAAAACGATGGGGTTTAATTCATATTGATTGAATTCTCTTTGTCTACATCATGTCTTGTTCTCCAAGCACTACTTTGTTTACTTAATACTCTGGATGCATGTTGGATAGCGGTCGATGGGTGGAGTAATAGTAATAGGTGCAGGCAGGAGTCGGCCTATTTGCTTATGGACGTGATGCCTATATACACATGATCATTGTCGTGAATAAATATTGCTTAATTATGCATTTTTCTATCAATAGCCCAACAGAAATTTGATTACCCACCGTATGCCTACTATATGAGAGAAGCCACTAGAGAACACTACGGCCTCCGGGTCTATTCACTTTTAAATTTACAAAAGCCTTCAATACCTGGATGCCATTTATTTGTTTTTATTTTATTTTGCAATTTATATTATTCAATTATCATCAACATACTTCAGTAGATGGCAAATAATGAGTCCAAGGGGATTGACAACCCTCTTGCCCGCGTTGGGTGCAAGTGTTTGCTTCTTTTTGTGCAGTCGCTGAAGACGGGGGTTGCATGGTACTCCTATTAGTTCGATAAACCTTGGTTCTCTAGCGAGGGAAATACTTATCTATATTGTGTTGCATCACCCATTCCTCTTCACGGAAAACCCAACGCAGATCACAAGTATCAGCCTCCAAGCACAGAGTTTTGTAGGACAGTAGCAATTTTCCCTCAAGTGGATGACCTAAGGTTTATCAATCCGTGGGAGGTGTAGGATGAAGATGGTCTCTCTCAAACAACCCTGCAATCAAATACAAACAATCTCTTGTGTCCCCAACACACCGAATACAATGGCAAATTATATAGGTGCACTAGTTCGGTAAAAATGTGGTGATACAAGTGTAGTATGGATAGTAGATATAGGTTTTCGTAATTTTCATAAATAAAAACAGCAAGGTAGCAAGTGACAAAAGTGTGTAAAAACGGTCTTCCAATGCTTTAAAACAAGGCCTAGGGTTCATATTTTCACTAGTGCAATCTCTCAACGGTGCTAACATAATTGAATCATATAACCATCCCTCAACCTGCGAGAAAGAATCACATCAAAGTTCAACTCTAGCGGAGAACATAAGATGAAATTGTTGTAGGTAACAAAACCACCTCAAAGTTATCCTTTCCGATCACTCTATTGAGCCATCCCTATAAGTGCCACAAACAGCCCTAGAGTTCAAACTAGAATAACACCTATGATACGCATCAATCAACTCTAATGTCACCTAGATACTCCAATGTCACCACAAGTATTCATGAGTTAATTATTTGACATGCATCAAGCAATTCCAGATTCATCTTATTCAATACAACACAAATAATTTCAAAGAGTACCCCAAGATTTCTATCGGAGAAAGTAGGACGAAAACGTGCATCAACCTATGTGCCTAGATCACCCCAATGTCACCACGGGGATCCGCTAGTTGATTGCCATAACATACATCAAGTGACTCAATAGAACACCCCATTGTCACCACGGGTATCCACATGCAAGACATATATCAAGTTCTTTCAAATCCAAAGTATTCAATCCAACATAACAAGATCTCAAAGGGAAAGACTCAATTCATCACATCAAGATAGGAAGCAAAGAACACCATATGATCCAACTATATTAACAAATCTTGTCATACATCAAGATCGTGCCACATGAAGAAAATGGGAGAGAGAGATTAAACACATAGCTACTCGTACATACCCTCGGCTCCGAGGGTGAACTACTCCCTCCTCGACATGGAGACCGCTGGGGTGATGAAGATGGCCTCCGGTGATGATTTCCCCCTCCGGCAAGGTACCGGAAAAGGGCTCCGGATGAGATCGCTTCGGAACGAAGGCTTGCGGTAGCGGAGCGGAAGTTCTAGGTTAACTTTCGGGGGTTTTGGAATATATAGGATTTTTCAACGTTGGAATCACGTCAGGGAGGTGCCCGAGGGGCCCACAAGGTATTCTAGCACGCCCACCCGCATGGGCGCGCCAGGTTGCCGTTTCACCTCCTCGTGGCTCTTCTGGTACTCCCTCGAACCTTCCTGGGTCCCTTTCCTTCTAGAAAAATTGTCAAAAAGTTTTGTTCAATTCTGAGAACTTTCATTTTCTATACAAGAACAACACCACGGTAATTCTGCTAAAAACAGCTTCAGTCCGGGTTAGTTCAATTTAAATCATATAAAGTGCATCAAAACAATACAAAAGTATTGTAAACATGGGTAAATATGGCATGAATACTTCATAAATTATCGATACGTTGGAGACGTATCAACATCCCCAAGCTTAATTCCTGCTCATCCTCGAGTAGGTAAATGATAGAAGAAATAATTTATGAAGTGTGAATGCTAGCATAGAGTATAAGTTTGAGCAATGATAATTTCAATCACTTTTCCTAGCATCATGAACAGTAAATCTTTCTCCTAGAACTCATCATCATAAAGTAGCAATCAATTCACATGTTATGGTGCAAACTATGCATTCTCTTGAAACTTAACAACCTATGTTCTTGGTCATCAAACAATTATAGTTCATCTTATTTTGTAAGCAAGAGATTCACATACTCAATTATCATATAGTCTTCTATGATTGATAATACTCAAAGCATATTTTTAGAACAAACATCATTCATCGAACACAGAGAAATATAGGGACTTAATGTTTCGCCTCCCAACACACTTATCATAAAGATAATTGTCAACAATAATAACTCATGATCAAATATATTTAACTGTATTTATGTGTTTGGATCTTTCCCCACCACATGTTCCTTGCCAACTAGAGATTGAGGTTGGAATAAGAAGGTGACTCAACATGAAAAGTAAATAACATAAAAGTAAATAGAATGTCCCTTGCTGAGGGAAGCAGAGATTTGCAGAGGTGCGAGATCTCATTGCTTAAAATAGAGATGAATATATTTTGGGTGGTGTGCCTTTCCTGTCAATGTCACGACAAAGGATTTTAATATCTTGTGAGTAGTCAAACAATCAAGTAGCTATGTGAGGAATCTCTCTAAATAAAGACTTTCATATCTGAGATTTATTAAAAAACAAAAAACAAAAAAGGCACTCCAAGAATAGCACATATCATGTGAACGGATAAAAACTTAGGCTTAACATAGGTTAACCGATATTTGTTGACGAAGAGTGGTGGGATGCTTAACGTGGCATCCCCAAGCTTAGATGCTTGAGACTTCTTGTAATATTGACTTGGGGAGCCTTTTGCTACCCAAGCTTGAGATCTTGTGTCTCTTTAATTTCTCTCATATCACGGTTTCTGAAATCTTAAAAGCTTCATCCACACAAGACTTGTCAAGAACTCGTGAGATAGGTTAGTGCACATAAGAACAAATCAAAACTTTATGTACTGCAAGACAAGTTGCATAATAATTTTCAAACATTAGCTACTGTATACTATCATTTCCAAAATTTATATCTACCAATATAAGCCATGAAAACTTTAGGATAAGAAAATAACAAAACTATGACAGCAATCTGTCTAAACAGGACATTCTGTAGTAATCAATTCCAAAGGTACACTTCCGTAACTCAAAAAATTCTAAAAATTTAGGAAATGATAAATAATTTATATGACAGTAATGTTAAAAAATTCATAAACTTTCCATGTTCCAGTAAAATGTAAAAATTCCAACACTACAGCAAAAGTTTCTGTTTTTATACAGCACACATCAAACATGCAATTCAAGCATCCTAAAGGAAATTCTTGGTACATTTTATTGAAAAACATGATTATAAATAACATCAAGCAAATATCAACAAAATAAAATGATGCTCCAAGCAAAACACATATTATGCAACGAATAAAAATATAGCTCTAAGTAAGATATACCGATAGTGTTGAAGACAAAAGAGGGGATGCCTTTCGGGGCATCCCCGTGCTTAGACGCTTGAGTCTTCCTTGAATATTACCTTGGGGTGCCTTTGGCATCCCCAAGCTAGGGTATTGCCACTCCTTATTCTCCTTATAACGGTATCTCACCCAAAACTTGAAAAATTCAATCACACAAAACTTAACGGAACTCGTGAGATGGGTTAGTGTAATAAAAATAGATCATTCATTTAGGTACTGTCAAGACAAGATTCATAATTGTTGTCACATAATGCCTACTGTATTTAATCATTCACATAATTTATATCACTAAATATAAGCTATGGAAACACTAAAACAAGCAAACTATGCGTGCAAAAAAGAATCTGTCAAAAACAGAACAGCCTGTAAAGATCTGAACTAAAACCATATTTCCCTATCTCTGCAAATTCTAAAAATTAGGACAACATAGAGAATTTGAAGGGAAATAATGTGTAAAAAATTCAGAATATTTGGACGCTCCAGTTAAATCGGGGAAATTATATACTAGAGGCAAAAGTTTCTGTTTTTGCAGAGAATCAAATCAACAAGTATCCACACTATTCCAAAGGCTTTACTTGGCACATTATTGAACTAAAAGGCACAAAACATGATTACTACAGTAGCTTAATCATACGAACACACTAAAACAGTAAAGATAAATATTGGGTTGTCTCCCAGCAAGCGCTTTTCTTTAAAGGCTTTTAGCTAGGCATGATGATTTCAATGATGCTCACATAAAAGTAAAGAATTGAAACAAAAAGGGAGCATCATGAAGCATATGACAAGCACATTTAAGCCTATCCCACTTCCTATGCATACGGATTTTGTAAGCAAACAATTTAGTGTCGCAAGAATTAACTAGCATAGGAAGGCAAAAGAAGCGTAACTTCAAGATATTCAACACATAGAGAGGAAACTTGATATTATTGAGATACCTACAAGCATATGTTCCTTCCTCATAATAATTTTTCAGTAGCATCATTAACAAATTAAACAATATAACTATCACAAAAAGCATTGATTTCATGATCCACAAGCATAGAATTTTTATTACTCCCTGCATAAGCAAATTATTCTCATTCATAATAGTGGGAGCAAACTCAATAAAATAACTATCATGTGATACTTGATTGACATAACCAAATTGAACATTAAAATCATGATGACAAGTTTCATTGTTATCATTATTCTTTATATCATAAGTGTCATCAAAATAATCATCATAAATAATAACTTGGTTGCCGTAATCAATTGAAACCTCTTCCCAAATAGTGGATTCATCATTAAATAAAGTCATGACCTCTCCAGATCCACTTTCATCAATATTGTAATAAGATTCGACAGCCTCCAAAATAGTGGGATCATTAGTACCTAAAGTTGACACTCTTATAAACCCACTTTCATCAATATAATCATCATAAATAGGAGGCATGCTATCATAATAAATTTGCTCATCAAGACTTGGGGGACTAAAAATATCATCTTCATCAAACATAGCATCCCCAAGCTTATGGATTTGCATATCATTAGCATCATGGATATTCATAGCAAGCATACCAACAACATTTCAATCATGCACATCATTCAAGGGTTCAATGCCAAACATTTTATTGAATTCTTCTTCTAACAATTCAGCACAATTTTCTGATCCATCATTTTCAAGAAATATATTGTAAAGATGAAGCATATGAGACAACCTAAATTCCATTTTTTGTAGTTTTGTTTCATAAACCAAACTGGTGATACAACAAGAAACTAAAAGATTCAATTGCAAGATCTCAAGATATACCTTCAAGCACTCACCTCCCCGGCAACGGCGCCAAAAAAGAGCTTGATGTTTACTACACAACTTCATTCTTGTAGACTCGTGTTGGGCCTCCAAGCGCAAAGTTTTGTAGGACGGTGGCAATTTTCCCTCAAGTGGATGACCTAAGGTTTATCAATCTATGGTAGGTGTAGGATGAAGATGGTCTCTCTCAAACAACCATGCAATCAAATACAAACAATCTCTTGTGTCCCCAACACACCCAATACAATGGAAAATTGTATAGGTGCACTAATTCGGCAAAGAGATGGTGATACAAGTGTAGTATGGATAGTAAATATAGGTTTTTGTAATCTGAATAAATAAAAACAGCAAGGTAGCAAGTGACAAAAGTGTGTAAAAACGGTGTTGAAATGCTTGAAAACAAGGCCTAGGGTTCATACTTTAACAAGTGCAATCTCTCAACGGTGGTAACATAATTGAATCATATAATCATCCCTCAACGTGCGACAAAGAATCACTCCAAAGTTCCTATCTAGCGGAGAACATAAGATGAAATTGTTGTAGGTAGCAAAACCACCTCAAAGTTATCCTTTCCGATCAGTCTATTGAGCCATCCCTATAAGTGTCACAAACCGCCCTAGAGTTCAAACTAGAATAACACTATGATACGCCTCAATCAACTCTAATGTCACCTAGATACTCCAATGTCACCACAAGTATCCACGAGTTAATTATTCGACATGCATCAAACAATTTCAGATTCATCATATTCAATCCAACACAAAGAACTTCAAAGTGTACCCCAAGATTTCTATTAGAGAAAGTAGAACGAAAACGTGCATCAACCTATGTGCCTAGATCACCCCAATGTCACGACGAGGATTCGCAAGTTGATTGCCATAACATACATCAAGTGAATCAATAGAACACCCCATTGTCACCACGGGTATCCACATGCAAGACATATATCAAGTGCTCTCAAATCCAAAGTACTCAATCCAACATAATGAGATCTCAAAGGGAAATACTCAATTCATCACATCAAGATTGAGAGGGAAGAACACCATATGATCCAACTATATTAACAAAGCCCGTGGTACATCAAGATCGTGCCACATCAAGAACACGGGAGAGAGAGATTAAACACATAGCTACTGGTACATACCCTCAGCCCCGAGAGTGAACTACTCCCTCCTCGACATGGAGACCGTCGGGATGATGAAGATGGCCTCCGGTGATGATTTCCCCCTCCGGTAAGGTACCTGAAAAGGTCTCCAGATGAGATTGCTTCGGAACAGAGGATTGCGGCGGCGGAGCGGAGGTTCTAGGTTAACTTTCAGGGGGTTTGAAATATATATGATTTTTCAGTGTTGGAATCATGTCAGTGAGGTGGTCGAGGGGCCCACAAGGTATCCTGGCGCGCCCACTCTCCTGGGCACGCCAGGTTGCCTTGTCACTTGCTTGTGGTTCTTCTGGTACTCCCTCGAAGCTTCTTGGGTCCCTTTCCTTCTAGAAAAAATCGTCAAAAAGTTTCGTTCAATTTCGAGAACTTTCATTTTCTGCACAAAAATAACACCACGGTAATTATGCTGAAAACAGCGTCAGTCCGGATTAGCTCCATTTAAATTATATAAAGTGCATCAAAACCATACAAATGTATTGTAAACATGGGTAAATATGGCATGAATACTTCATAAATTATCGATACGTTGGATACGTACAAGGCGTGCACAAGGATGACGCTAGCGGCAAGGAAGAGGGCATGAAGGCCTTGAGTGGACTCTCATGGGGGCGCACCTTGTGGAGTTTGGCAGCAGCCCCGGGCAGGGGAATGCCCCTACCCCGTATCTGTCGGCTTCTGTGAGTGGTTGCGATGGTGCGCATCATGGTTGGGATGACCATGACGGTGGTTACAACCGTTGCGCTTACCTACTTCGATGGATCGGCGAAGGTTGGGGATCGGGTCAATGTGCAGCAACTAATGGAGTGTGGCGATGTGAGCGGGCTATGAGTTGTGGTTACCAGGGACACGGCCTTGGGCGACTATAAGGGACAGGTCGAGTGGTGCAAGATGTGGCGGCGGGGGCTGACGTGAAGGACCCCACCCCTCACCCCACCCCCAGGGGGGTCGTGGCGGATGCTATATGTCGGTTTGCACAGTGTGAAGTGACTACTGTCATATCCACGCCACGTCATAGAGAACCCTCGACAGTTGGGGTGGTAGTCTTTGCTGGGAAGATGTTTTGGCCTTTTGCTAGTGCCATTCTATACTAGCATGGAGTACCTCCTCGTGCGACTTCCCAAAGATTAATTTTCAAGATGGTGGTAGAAACACCGCTTCATGTCCAGGGTGGAAACTCTAACCTCGATTGGTTGGGCTCAACAGCGACAAAATTGCGTCCTTACCTTGTTGAAGGTGTTCTCTTCTTTCTAATGTGTTGCTCTTTGATGGTTGGTTTCGGTAACCAGGATATAAATCATTGTCCTGGCCATGTTCGTCTAGACATGGAAACATGAGCGCAAGGGTGCTTATACCTTCTTGAAGGCGTTGTTGCAGAAGAAATCGCCTTGGTCATAGATTTTTGTTTCATATTGTAATGGCGTAATCGTGATTGCCTTTATTATGTACTCCGCTTAATAATTACTCCCTATGTCCCATAGTATAAGATGTTATTACATCCCAATGATGCAGGGGTCGGGGGTTGACCTCCTTTTCAAAGAAAATGGTCAAACTCACTAATACAAGAAGGGTTGGACGCACTTTGTTGCGCCTTTGGTGTTATTGGGTTTCTTTAAAAAATACTCACTTTGTTTCAAAATTAAGGTATATTACTTTTTTGAAAGTCAAACCATTTAAGTTTTATGAAATTTATAGAGTAATATATCAAAATCCACAATATCAAATCCGTATGATTAGATTCGTCATGAAATGAATTATAATACTTTTTTTGTTTGATATACTAGCACATATTTTTTAGGTGAATATACTAGCACATATGTCCGTGTGTTGCAACGGGAGAAGTAATTGACATGTCTACCAATACTTATATCAATGCGACACGACAACATCCGAACGGTGCCACCTGACGGCGGCAAGGATACGCACGCCAAGGTTGAAATCTACTCCCTCCTTTGTTGTGGTTATCTCACGGAAGTCTTAAAAATGGATTGTTAATGCAAGATTGGTGGATTCCGGAAGGATTAATTCATTAATTATAGGGTCTCCCCCTCATAGCAACAATATTGAATTCTAGTCTTACTTACAAACCCGCTTAATTCATAGTGACGCAACCATCAATGCAAATCCAATAATTTTATTTATTTAGAACCAATCAGCCATGCTAGCCCAAATCCATTTCATTCTTTCGCTCCCTCTGTTCCTTGGTGTCGGTGTCAAAACCGGCGGATCTCAGGTAGGGGGTCCCGAACTGTGGGTCTTGGATCGATGGGTAACAGGAGACAAGGGATACGATGTTTACCCAGGTTCGGGCCCTCTCTATGGAGGTAATACCCTACGTCCTGCTTTGCTTGTATTGATGATGATGTATCGAGTACAGAGTTGATCTACCACGAGATCGTATGTAGTGGTCTAAACCCTAAGAGGTATGCTCGTATGATGATATGATCTATGATGATATGATCATCCCTAATGACTAGCCTGGCCTCGGCTTATATAACACACCAGAGGCCTAGGATAACAAGAGTCCTAGTCAGCTACGTCGGTGGAGAGGAGTCCTTTTCTTGATCACCAAGTCTTGTGGAATCTTCCTCGTATGCATCATGGGCTGCCCGAAGTGGCCCATTAGTGAATCATCATGGGGGTCCTCGGCCCGACCCACTAGTCGGGAGACGACGTGGTGAGTACCCCCTAGTCCAGGACACCGTTAGTAGCCCCCTGAACAAGTCTTCAAGTTGAGGACGCTCCTCGGTTCTTCCGAACAGTTCTTTGTCTTCGGTCGTCGGTCTTGAAACTGGTTCAACAAATCTTCCCATCTTCGATCTTGAGGATCGCCGAGCTGAATCCAAAGAGTTCACACGTCGGGCATCCGAGGAGCCCCTTTAAGTTCTCGGCCTTTATCAATGCCTTGTAATTTTTACACCATACTTCGGGGTCGAAGTGTTTCCCGCGTGATGATGTCCTCTTGCGTCCGAGCTCCAACGCCGAACTGCATCTGAGGTGTCTTTTTGCAGCCGAGCTCCAACGTTGATCGGCATCTGAGCGCCAATGACGAGCTGCGTCCGAGCTCCAACGCCGGATTGTGTCCGAGGTATCTTTTTACAGCCGAGCTCCAATGCCGGTCTGCGTCCGAGCTCCAACGCTGGTCGGCATCCGAGGTGTCATAAATTACCTCGGTCTCTGAAAATTTGAAGGACTTTATCCTAGCTTAAACGCAGGAATAGTCTTTTATGGAGCCAGCCATTCGCATCCGAGCTTTATGCCGGACTGCTTTCGAGGTGTCTCCGATCTTGAGCTTTATCTCGGACTGCTTCCGAGCTCCAACGCCGAACTACATCCGAGCTCCAACGATGATCAGCGTCCGAGGTGTCATAAATTACCTCAGTCTTTAAAAAATTAAAGGAATTCATCTGTGCTTAATGTCGGGAATGCCCTCTATGGATCCAGCCTCTTGCGCCCGAGCTTTATGCCGGACTGCTTCCGAGGTGGTGCACCACCCCGACCGTGGGCTGGTTTTTTGTGAATATTTTCGATTGGTGCAATTTATTCTCTGCCGAGATATATAGCCAGTAGTCCTCAAGGTACGTGTCGGTCTAAAACCCGAGATGCACCTGAAGGTACACATAAAACAACTGATCCCAGTAGCCCCTGAGACTCAGGCTGATTTGCAAAATCGGCCTGAGGATCGATTCCTTGCTCGGCAGCATGCTTTAGGATTTAAAACGCGGCGTGCAGTAGTTCCCGAGACTCAGGTTGGGTGCGGCCGACCAACCTGAGGATCGAATCTCCTCGGCAACTGTATTGCACTTTGAATTTGCTGCATTGAATAGGCAATGCAGTAGCCCCCGAGCCTTAATTTGGGCACGGGTGGTCGAATTAAGGATCGATATTTATGTGACACAAACTTTGTTACGTTTGACACAATTTATGTGTAATGATTCTATGTATCCAAGTACTTTACATCATTAATGATCGGATCCGCATTGTACAAGACTTTGTTGACCGACCATCGGCTTCAACCTCCTCGGCCAGTAGCTGAGGAGTGTTTGTCCTACTTTATAAAGCCTTTATAAGGGCAAAGATTTACAGCAAACAAGGCAATCCGGCCATACGGTTTTATAAACAAAGTTATGCGGAGAGATATGTTATATCACTATTTAATGTAAGAAACATCTTCTGGGAAAAATAGTTCATTTATAAGTTCCTTTTCCCAGGATATCATGTTGACCATGATCGTGAAACCTCAACTCCGATCAATGCAGGAGGAAAATATTGAGGATTTAGTTCGAGGAATTTTCCCGAACTCTATGGTCCTTAATGAACCAAAATATTCACTTCCGTCGTTGCCGACCAATTATATTCTTAAGATGGCTAGCTTTCGGCTTCACCCAGTCTGAGGTACTGACCCGGATAACCCGGAAGTAACAATCACAGAGGTGCTCCCTTTACCCCCTAGCCGAACAATCGGGAACGTAGGGGATAAGCACAGGAGCCAGGCAACCCAGCTTGGCCAAAATCTTAAGTCAAATTGATGCATATCTATGGCGTTATAAAGATGACTACGGAAGGCAACACTCGCATATTGAATACAAATGCTTTTATGCTATATATTATTTTGACTCCTTTGTGACCGTTTATAATCTGAAAGTGGCCTATCGTCGGCTTCCACCCCCTTGTAAATGCTACGCAGGGTGTTTCCGTTCAAACAAGACAACCCTTAGCCGATTTCTCGGTGCCCGGAGGCGGTTGTGTTAATGGAAACAAGGCAATCAGATATTCGGGCATTATAACTTTCACTTAGTCATAGGAGCATATGTTTGGGGGCAACTTAATAGCCCCCGGTATACGTCGACTCCTCGGATTATTCGAGGTCGAACCACCCACAACATGTCCTTTTCAAGAAAGAAAGGCCCTTTGTTTTACTCGGATAACCTCGATCGGCTATATTTGGTTGAACACCGCCTGTGGTTCGCTGACCGATTTACGCTTGTTGTGACAGTCAGCTTTCGGCTTTCTCCAACTAAGGCACTTTACCAGTTAAACCGGAAGTGACAATCGCAATGGTTCTCCCTTTACCCCTTAGCCGAACAAAGCGGAAACATAATAGGTAAGCACAGGAGCCGGGCAATCCAGCTATAGACCAAAGACACAACTTGAAATCAATGCAAATAAATGCGAAATACCGAGGACATTTTGCCGAGGACTGCATGGAGTACCTTGGTGTTTGGTGGGTTTGGTGCTAACCGCAGACCCCCTTTAATACTGCCGATGCGTGAAATGCATCTAGCATTATACTGCAAGAGTTATGCTCGGAAATAACAAAAAACTTATGCATAAAAACTTTATGTTTAGACAAAAGAAAATTGTGCCAATCCAAAATTGGTCTAAATTTAATCTGTGCGTCGGTCGTGCTTTAACATGATACATCCGATCTCCAGACTTCAAGTGGGTCAGCCTTCGGCTTCAACCTCCTCTCCCGAAGGCGGAGTGCTTCTCAGGCCAGTTTAGCGAACTAAACTCGAACGGTTTTAGAGAGAAACCAGGCTACCCGACTATTGACCAAACACTCGCGTCGGAAAAAGGAGTAGTAGAAAAGGACTTTGCAACGACTAAGAAAAAAACACATTTATTATAAAATGGCTCATATAAATTTAAGAGCCCCCGATTAAATCGGGTAAAGAAATTTTTAACAAACAAAGTTTTTTTTTGTTTATCAAAAAATATAATGTTTGGTTGCACCGAACAAAAAGTAAAATTTCAAAGAGAGCTGAGCACGAAAATGACTTAGCTGGTTAAAGTGCTCGGTGCGGTTCGGGGTTGTAGCGGGACGAAGACGTAGTCCTCGGCCTGGCTGAGGTCTGATACGTCTCCAACGTATCTATAATTTTTGATTGTTCCATGCTATTATATTATCTGTTTTGGATGTTTTATATGCATTAATATGCTATTTTATATTATTTTTGGGACTAACCTATTAATCTAGAGCCTAGTGCCCGTTTCTGTTTTTTCCTTGTTTTTGAGTATTGCAGATAAGGAATATTAAACGGAGTCCAAACGGAATAAAATCTTCGGAATAATTTTTCTTGGACCAGAAGACAACTACCAAGCTTGGAGACCAAGGCAGAGGAGCTGCCGTGTGGCCACAAGCCACAGGGGCGCGCCCTAGGGGGGGGGCGCGTCCCCCTGGCTTGTGGGCCCACGGCAACTCCCCCAACCCTAATCTTCAGCCTATAAATTCCCAAATATTCCCTGGATACCAAAAAGAGCCACGAAAACACTTTTCCACCGCCAGGAGCCTCGGTTCCCATGAGATCCAATCTTGGAGCCTTTTCCGGTAATCTGCCGGAGGGGGATTCGATCACGGAGGGCATCTACATCAACTCCATTGCCCCTCCGATGATGCGTGAGTAGTTCACCACAGACCTTCGGGTCCATAGCTAGTAGCTAGATGGCTTCTTCTCTCTCTTTGCTCTTCAATACCATGTTCTTCATGATCTTCATGGAGATCTATCCGATGTAATACTCTTTTGCGGTGTGTTTGTCGAGATCCGATGAATTGTGGGTTTATGTTCAGATTATCTATGAATATTATTTGAGTCTTTTCTGAATTCTTATATGCATGATTTCATATCTTTGCAAGTCTCTTCGAGTTATTGGTTTGGTTTGGCCAACTAGATTGGTAATTCTTGCAATGGGAGAAGTGCTTAGTTTTGGGTTCAATCTTGCGGTGTCCTCACCCAGTGACATAGTAGGGGTAGCGAGGCACGTATTGTATTGTTGCCATCGAGGATAAAAAGATGGGGTTTTCATCATATTGCTTGAGTTTATCCCTCTACATCATGTCATCTTACCTAATGCGTTACTCTGTTCTTCATGAACTTAATACTCTAGATGCAGGCAGGAGTCGGTCGATGTGTGGAGTAATAGTAGTAGATGCAGAATCGTTTCGGTCTACTTGACACGGACGTGATGCCTATATGCATAATCATTGCCTTGGATATCTTCATAATTATTCGCTTTTCTATCAATTGCTCGACAGTAATTCGTTCACCCACCGTAATACTTTCCATCATGAGAGAAGCCTCTAGTGAAATCTATGGCCCCTGGGTCTATTTTCCATATTATACTTTCAGATCTAAAACCAAAAATACCAAAAATATCTTGCTGCAATCTTTTTACTTTTGTTTTACTTTCCGTTCAAGCAATCTATTCTATCTATCTCTATTAGATCTCATCCTTGCAAGTAACCGTGAAGGGATTGACAACCCCTTTATAGCGTTGGGTGCAAGTGTTTGATTCTTTGTGTAGGTACACCTATTGGGGACTTGCTTGTATCTCCTACTGGATTGATACCTTGGTTCTCAACAACTGAGGGAAATACTTATCTACTTTGCTGCATCATCCGTTCCTCTTCACGGAAACCAACGCATGCTCGAGAAGTAGCAAGGTCCCAGCCCCCAAGCCCGAGGTAATCAAGCGAAGAGCTCGGGTCGAGAAGTGGCAACGCAACACGGTTGCTGCGGCGAGGCGAAACCCCCGGTCTAGCCGAGGAGAGTAGTTCGGCAGCGTGACGATGAAGCCCCCAGTTATCATGGGAAAAGAAAGTGTTTTTAACAAACAAACTTTTTTATTTAACACAAATATAATGCTTGGTCGAACCGAACAAAAGTTAAAAATTGAAAAAGTTGAGCATGAAAGCGACTTAGCTGGTTAATGTGCTTGGGACATGTGTCCCAGCCCCCAAGCCGGTCATGAGGTAGCCGAAGAAGAGCTCGGCTTGATGAAGTGACAACTCAACACTTCTGAAGGGCCGAGGAGAAACCCCCGGTCTAGTCGAGCAGACGGAGTAGTTCGGCAGCGTGACGACGAAGCCCCCACGTTAGTCGACCATGTCGACGACACAATTTGGTTGATGGAGGTGAGACGACGATGTAGGCACGCCAAGGTGACCGCATGACACAGCCGAAGTCGATTACCTGTGCACACAATATAGTGCAAGCCAAGAGTAATAACAAATAAAGGTAATAATATACTTTAAAAAAATCTTCTACTTAGTTAATTTAAGTGAAGCAAATAATTAAAGAAATATGGCCTGGGTGCCGAGGTGCCTGAGCGAAGAGTTCGGCTTGACGAAGTGGTGACGCTTCACAGTCGATGTGGCGAGGCGAAGTCCCCGGTCCAGCTAACATGGCGAAGCTGGTCGGCTGGTGACGCCGAAGTTCCTGGAGCGGGTTGATGAAGAGATGGCAAAGCCCCCGGTCTAGCCGAGGTGACGGAGCAGGTCGGCTGGCGACGTCGAAGTCTCATGCCAGCCGAGTTGTCGAAGCAGGTCGGTTGGTGACGCCGAAGTCTCCGGCCAGCCGAGGTGTCGAAGCAGGTCGGCTGGTGACGCCGAAGTCTCCGGCTAGCTGAGGTGTCGAAGCAGGTCGGCTGGTGACGCCAAAGTCCCCGGAGCAGGTTGATGGGGAGATGACGAAGCCTTCGGTCTAGCCGAGGTGACAGAGCAGGTCGGTAAGGTGACACTAGAGTCCCATGCCAGCCGACGTGGTGGATGTCAACTTGAAAAAGCGACGGCGCGGCGATGCCGACGCAGGTCGGAATTTGTGATGCGGTTAATGCTGGCTTGATGAAGCAACGGAGCGCCCGACCCGTACAACCCGCGGATGGCTGACCGAGATGATGAGAAAAATTCCTTCAAAAAGGACGTCCCACAACCCGTTCATGAAAAAGATGAACTCGGGTCGGATTCGTTTTCACGCAGAAAATAGATCCAAAATTCGTTGTACTCATCGGACGTTTCCCGGAGTTTGGACGGTCGGATCAAGCTGAAATTTCGAGGGGTGATCGGTATAGGAATTCCGCAGCCGATGAACGGTGGGATTTTCCAATAAATCTGCGAGCTAGATACTGGACACCTCGCCCTAAACTCATCCAGATTCCCGTCCAGATTCGAGAGGGCTCCGGTATATTGGAGATTGCCGGCGATTCCTCCATCGGAACGCGACGAAATTTTGCAGGGTTGTTGTAAATACAATTCCGCACAATTCCATCGAAGAAATCGTCAAAGCGACGGTCGAGGAAACGGGGACGACGCACACAAATTCGATGTCCAGAAAAAACTGCAATCTGCAGACGAGCCATCGATACTTCTGTCGATCCCACAGCGGAACTCTCAATGAAAGCACCAATATCGGTGTTAAAACCGGCGGATCTCGGGTAGGGGGTCCCGAACCGTGGGTCTTGGATCGATGGGTAACAGGAGACAAGGGAGACGATGTTTACCCAGGTTCGGGCCCTCTCTATGGAGGTAATACCCTACGTCCTGCTTTGCTTGTATTGATGATGATGTATTGAGTACAGAGTTGATCTACCACGAGATCGTATGTAGTGGTCTAAACCCTAAGAGCTATGCTCGTATGATGATATGATCTATGATGATCTGATCGTCCCTAATGACTAGCCTGGCCTCGGCTTATATAACACACCAGAGGCCTAGGATAACAAGAGTCCTAGTCGGCTACGCCGGTGGAGAGGAGTCATTTTCTTGATCACCAAGTCTTTTGGAATCTTCCTCGTATGCATCATGGGCTGCCCGAAGTGGCCCATTAGTGAATCATCATGGGGGGTCCTCGGCCCGGCCCACTAGTCGGGAGACGACGTGGTGAGTACCCCTAGTCCAGAACACCGTCACCTGGTTCTTGATGTGGCTTCTCGATTTCCACACAATTTATAAATATATATAAATTGATGTATTCTCGTGCAAAGAGTCGAGGTGGGACTTTTTAATTAAATAATTAACCTGGTTTTTGGAAGAAGCACATGCTAGGTCAGCTGGTTGCGGCCTTTGGGGTCATGAGTTCCAGTCCCACAAAGCACAAATATTTTTCGCTACTCTTAGTCTGCATAAAGAAGGGTGCAATGCAGGCCCTCCTAACATATTTAATTTAACATATCTAGCTAATTCAAATGGGTTAAAAACACACGTATATATACTCGCTACACCTTATTCTGTAGGGAAAAAAGGTGCACTGGAGGCCCGTCTAACATACTTTTTTAACATATGTAGCCAATTTAAATGAGGTAGAAAACATTTAATATTCCATAGCAATTAATTAGGTTAATTAAGGTTTTGCACTAAAAATAATTTTATATTAGTTAACAGGAATGACTAATAGCACGGTTGGAAACTAAGCATTTTTCTGATCGAGTTACATATATAAATTATTTTAATCCAAGTTACGGTTGCAAAGTTATAGCATGATCATTTTAACATATTCTCCGTAAATAATAAAGACCAGAGACCTAAACGGGTTGTAAACATAATGAACTCGGCCTACTACAGCTGAACCCAGAATACTAACCAGCGCCCAGGCACGCGCGGAAGTGGCTACAGAAGTTGGGCCAAAGCCCAACAGATAGAGAGAAAGGAGAGGGAGTTAATACTGGACCGCGGGTTATTTAAAAAAACACCAAGGGGCTTTTTATAAAACATACGACGATGAACGGGCGGAAGCACTCCGTACTTTATTAGTAGGTATAGATATGGATGTAGATTGTGGATGTCAATTTTTTTTTTGCTCTGAACTTGGTTAGAATTAAAGAAATTTGACTTTTCAAAAAACTAATAACGCTTATATTTTTGAACTGATGGAATATTTATTTGGCAGGTGGCGAAGATGATGGAGTGTGTTTTATTTTTATTTATAATGCGATGATTTGATAAGCCTTTCATGATGTGGTTATGCGTCGATGACTGCATGTACTATATTGATGCTACAATATCATATGGTAGCACTTTTTCTAGGTGGTGGGAGGGTGCATGGGATTGGTATGTTTTTATAGGTCAGTTGTTGATGATTGATAGAAAAATCATAGGTCTGGTCGAAATCGTAAATCAGATCCAAAATTGAATACTGCAATTGAATGAAAGAGGTTTAAAATTAAGGAACATAGAGAATTCAAAAAATGGAATGGAAGAGATCCTTAAGAAAATGTTGACCCGGTCAAAATCAACTAACCCAATTCTAAATTGAAGACCTTAAATATGTTTCTGTTTTCTTATTCGGGATCTTGCTTTTCATGGTTCTCATCTCTGCAACTCGCGAAAATTCGCGAGAGAACCAAATCCAAATTGGTAGATTATGATTTGGGCTGACAAGGTATTGGGATCGTTTGATCGATTTCCTTAATTTGATCGCTACTTAATGGGCGTGCGCTCAAAGGATACAAACAGGGATTCGCAAACAAAAAGGGGAATTCATAGCGAAAATGCTCTTTGGAGCTCGGGCTCCATGGAGCCCGAGTTTGACTTGATCAAAATTCAAATTTTCACGTTTCAAAAAATTTTGAAAAAAAATACACACATACTTAGAGACATAAAGCATATGTGTGTAAATTTTCAGGACGAAACACCTTAAAATGAGTGCTACACAAAAAGAACAAATCTGAGGCTTTTTAGTAGAGGCACTATTCATCATCAAAGTCCATGAATTTGTCTTTTTTGCACAGATCGCATTTTAGGGTATTTCATCCTTAAATTTTACATACATACACATAATATCCTTGTTTACTTGTATGATTTTTTTTCAGATTTTTTTGAAACTGAAAAGTGCGAATTTTGAATTTTTCAAAAAATCCGGCCTCCAGGGAGGCCGAGCTCCAAAACGCCCTACTCAATTCATAGTCACTTTTTCCTGTCGCATAAAAAAAGATAAGGTCTTCAAAATTAGGATGCATCACATATAGTATAAAAAACTGAATGAGAGGACTGAGCTTTGAAAAATTGTTGACCTGATCAAAGTCAAAATTGAGTGACTCAATTCTAAATTAGATCTTAATTAATTATGTGACATTCTAAATTAAATTTTAATTAATTATGTGGCCTTAAAAATTAGTAAACATAGTATTATAGTATAAAAGAATTAAATGAAAAAGTTTGAAAAATTATTGATCCGGTCAAAATTGGATCGTGGACTCAATTATGAGCTGCAATGACATGTAATATCAGATTACTAAACATAGTACAACGTAAAATCAGTTGGGTTGCAAGAATGCAGCCTTGCCTTAACAAAGTTCCGCACTAGTAGTGGAAGATATGATCGTTCTTGTAAACAGAAGTTACGTCTTTTATGATTGCGCATCCATGCTGAAGGGAACAGCAATATACATCAACAGTAGCAACGGAACCTTTTAAGCTAAGCTGAGTAAAACGTAGACATAGTTTCCAGAATAGCTGCAGTGAGCTAGCGATTCATCATATCCCTTCTCTGCAAACCAGGAACATAGTTCTGCCTAAATTCCAGACGAAATCATGGACGCGGACTGCCCTGGGACGAACGATTCAAAGGGCGCCTCTTCATCCTCGAGGAATTGGAGCCACGATATTGTTCGGGTGCTGGAAGCACAAACACTTCATTGGGTGTTGGAAGTGCCGACATTCCATTATCTTTTTGGATGCCAGGGCTAAGCGTTCCTGCTTTATCTATAACAAGTAAGAATGTAAGTTAACAACACCAGGGATCAAACTAGCTAGAACATGAAAACAACAGACATGCAATTCAGGTTACTAACGTAGAAAGATAACTAATTTGAAGATAGAGATCTGAACTCAGGGTTAACTTGTCTCAGACTATGTTTGTTAACTTCCTCAGATCTTTATTAACAAATCTGTAATAAAGCTGATGCTTTCATTATCTTGGTCATACACATTCATGTAGTCCTGCCATAGTTTTCTATGAATGGGTAAGTTGCAACTTGTTGATGACCTGAACTGCCGTGTTCCTCTGGTTACATGAGTGAGTTTCAACTTTCAACTTGTTAGTAACCTGAGATATGCAGGAAGATAACAACAGAGAAGAGGGGTGTACCACTGTTAAGCATGTTTAATCTGGGATCCCAACCAGGCAGACATGACCCTGCATTCCTTTGCCATGATTCCTCAAACCCAGCAAGCTCATCTGCAATAGAGAGAAACAATAGCATCAGAAACAACTTGAATAAGTGTTCCAGCAACAGAATGACACTCGAACAGTAAAACCTTCACTCAAGTTCTGCAAAGTTTGCATGCTGTTAACTTTTCCATCGCAGTTCAGTTTTCTAGTCAGTGCATGACCCTGCAGCAACCGAATCATAGCTCTAAATCATATCCTTGGTATAGTGTAATAAAGAAATAAAGTCAGATGTCTGGGCTGTGAAGAACACGCACCTTATTGCCAATGCCACGTGCAATCCTGTGAGTTGCTTTACCACTTGTTGTGTCTGCTTCCTTACTTTCTTCCATTGTAACCTAGAGAAGACATAACAGAAACAATCACCACCAGAACTTTGCACCTTAACAGATGACAGCAATGCTGAGAGGGACTTACTCCATCTCCACCACTCCTCCTAGTGGTTGAAGACATATAACATGCCCCATTTGAACCACCATATGTAACAGTTGAGCTCTGAAACATATAGGTCTGTGGCTGATGATATGATGTGCCAGCCCGGACGTACTCTTTCCCAATTTTCTCATGCCTAGGTCTCTTATTGTCTGTTAAAAGGTATCAGTGTTAGTATCCTGCCCTTGTTTTCAGCTGTTTTGTGAATCTTTCTGACATGTACAAAGCACATATTCTCAACAGTCCTTCGATAAATGAAAGAGAATCACACCTGAGTAAGGATCCAGGGAACGAATAACATGATAGCAGGCTAGCCTGGCAACAATACCAGCTAGCACAAAAATCTTAAATGATACTCCCTCCGTCCCAAAATAAGTGTCGCACTTATTTTGGGACGGAGGGAGTAGAAGCCAAAAAACAACGAATGATGAACTTGAATAAGTTCTAATGTATACTACCACAGCTACAGGTTTATAGGTTTGCTCCAAAACAATCCTGTGGATTCCCGGGTATATAAGGACACAATTTGGTCCAGGGTTCCAGGCCATAAGGGGCATGCACTAAATTGCATAAGAAAAAACAGCATCATTAATATATCTTTATCTTCATTCAATTATTTACAGACAAACTGAAACTAGATCACGAAAAGTAACATGCAGGCAGCTGGAGAAACTCCTATAAATAGCATAACATAAACCAACCTTGAACTTCTTCATCAGGGTCCTCCACATATGGCTCTTTGCTAATCCTTGGATGTTTCGTAGAGTTAATTTTCTTCTTCTCATCATGTTCATCCGCATCTGCACCATCCTCGTCGTCTGAAGACAACTCTTCGATAATCGGCCCTTTTGGCCTGCTTGGTTCAGGACCTTGCTGCTGGAAGCCTCCTCCATTTAGAGCTCTGTGTGGCCCGAACATGCTTGAGCCAAAAATGCTTTGCTCAAATAGGCTAGGTCCAATCATAGAACCAGAAAGATTGGGGAAGAAGGGATCGTCAAAGGGATTTGACCCACGAAAGAAACTGGACATAAGGTTCCCAGGAGGCACAAAGCCGCGAAAAGCAGGAAAAGGATCCCCAAAACCAAAGAGACCACCTCTCCCGCCCGTTCCCCTTTGCATCTTGTACTGAAGCTCTCTGTCCAGTTAAAAGGCATGTGAAACGTAAACAACAGTGTTATTATCTTTTGGAAAACAAAAAACGTGATACATGATATATGAATTCTGAGCCAAAAGGTTGTGCTCAGTACTCAAATCCAGGAATCCAGATCCATCCGTCGAAGTTAGAACAAAGCATACACTAACAACAATCTAATCTATCAAACATAACAAGAAGTAAAATTAAGAAATTTACACACCAGGGCCCTACTTCGCAAGCATCTCTGACAGGATAAAAATGGCATGAAAGTATGATCAAGATGCTAATTTGCTACAGTATGTTGCTAAGGAGTAACAAAACAGAGGCATCCGATCGAAGATATCAATCCAATATGTTCCATTCTAACACCAGGTACACCTGCAGAATTGCCATGATCATCCAACCAAATCCCACTGGAATGGCTGAAAGTGAATAATTCTTCTTGCTCAATTCAGTAGCACCGCTGTGGTGCAATGGGCTGTACATTTCTACTGTTCTTGTGGTATTTATGCCTACATGTTATGAATGCCACGACGGACAAATCATGCTGCTATTACCTCAACTGGGTCACAGCAGCAGCATATATTCACCACGAAATAACACTAAAAGTGAGTTTATATTACTGGGTCAAACTGCCAGGCATCCCCAACACAAACCCTAGCTCGGATTTTTATCAACAAGCCCGCACCAAAAAGGCACGCAAAACACCCAAAAATCGCCGGGAAATGCCATGGTTCCCGACGGAGACCCCGGGCTAAAATAGGATCAAGGCACGTACGGAGATAAACTACCGAAACAATAGAATAGTCCAAAACGAGACGAAATCGCCGCGGAAAATACGAATGAACCTTGAAAATTCAGCGGTGAGGATCGGAAATGACATGTACGGATTTGGGGCGGAACCAACCGAACCTGAAGTTACCGACGAGGAGCTAGGGGGGGCGGGCGAACCGGCGATCCGATCCGAGTAGGATGCAGGTGTTCCGAGCTCGCGATTTGAGAATTTGGGGGAACAGAAGCTGGTGATGAGTTGCGCTTGGGCGAGCGAGCTGCGTGTCGCGTCTCCGTCGTCTAGGCTCCGGAAGTCTCCAGACGCGGGCTCGGGGCGGGTTAAGGGTCTCGTTTTACGCGCAGAACTGGGACGCGTCGGCCCATACATTATAACGGCCCATCTCATTTACTCACGCACGCGTAACCGAGTCCACGGGAAAAAAACATTGTTTCACCCCTAAAAAAAGGAAAATACAAGAAGGATGGTTACAGCAATCCAGAGAGATGGTTATTAAGGGAGGAGGGAGGGGGGGGGGGGGGGGGGGGGGGTGAGGTGTTAGTGGAAGGAACAATGAATCTCCTTAATTATGCTACATCCTTCTATAAAGAGCTTTTCGGTCCATCTCCTGAAAATCTTTTCCATTTGTTTCCTAACACTTGAAAGGAACGTGAAAAATTATCAGCCAAGGATAATAAATTCCTTACTAGGGCCCTTTCGAAGGAGGAGGTGAAAGTTGCCCTATTTGGAATGGATAGTGATAGAGCTCCACGCCATAACAAGATCCCGACAGAATTCTATCAATGTGGCTGGGACTTTGTCAAGTTTGACAGCATGCGTTTATTCGAAGCTTTTCATGGTGGTTCCCTTGATGTCGCAAGGCTTAATTATGGGGGTGATAACCTTGCTTCCTAAGCTGGCTGGAGCGAAGAAAATCCAACAGTTCCGACCAATATGTCTTCTTAGGTGCCCTTATAAATTGCTTACCAAAACTCTTGACAACAGAGTTACGGTTTTTCCTAACAAGTTGATTAGTCACCATCAAAATGCTTTCATTTAAAACAGAAACATTATGGATGGCATCTTGACTTTGCATGAGGTCCTTCATCATATGCAGAATAAGAAAAAATGTTGTTTGGTGCTTAAATTCGATTTCAAGAAGGCCTACGAGAAGATCAATTGGGAATTCCTCTTGGAATGTCACAGGTTGCGTGGGTTCAATTTAACTTGGTGTGATTGAATCCATAAAATCCTTCACAATGGTACGGTTAGCATCAAACTTAATAACGAAATTGGGCCTTATTTCCAAAGTTATAAAGGGGTACGACAAGGAGACCCTATGTCCCCTTTCTTGTTCAATTTGGTTGTTGAGAGTCTTTCCAAAATGATATTCAATGCCCAAAAAGTGAAACTCATTTGTGGGCTAGCTCCTGATCTCATTGAAAATGGGATTGATGTGCTGCAATATGCGGATGGCACAGTCATTTGCATTGAACATGACCCCCATGCGGCTATTAATTTGAAATTACCCCTTTATATTTTTGAATCGATGTTAGGGCTGAAGATTAACTACTTAAAAAGTGAAATCTATGTGTGGGAGGGGACGATGATATCCTATCCTTTTATGTTGACTTGTTCAATTGTCAGATTGGCCACTTCCCCATGAGTATTTGGGAGTTCCAGTTAGCTATTCGACGCTTAGATGTCTAGATTGGGATTTCGTGGGTGACAAATTTTTGAAATGTTGTGAATCCTGGATTGGTAATGCGGCATCCTCGAGGGATCGTCCTATCCTTCTAAACTCTTCCTTGTCTAGTATTGTCTATTACTACATGTCCATGTTCCATCTCCCAAAAACCCTCATTGCCAAGTTGGACAAATATAGACATCGTTTCTTTTGGCAAGGGGGGAGGGTAGGAAGAGGTACCATTTGATGAGATGGGAATGAGTGTGCAGATCAAAATCCAAAGGGGGATTGGGGTTGAAAGACCTTCGTAAGCAAAATATTAGCTTGTTGGTGAAATGGTGGTGGAAATTGGATACCCAACAAGGACTTTGGAAAGACGTGATCCATGCAAAATACTTCAAACGAGACACGGTTGCCATGTTCAAAGGCAAGTTTAATGATTCCCCCGTTTGGAAAGGCTATCATGAGGTTAAAGAACACTACATGGCTGGGAGGGTGGTTCGGCTCAGGTCTGGTGATGTGGCCAGGGTTTGGATTGATCCTCTTCTTGAGAACCCTCCTTTGTACACATGTTTTCCTTAGCTTTTTGCATCTGTACTCATCGAGAGATGACAGTGGACAAACGGAACATTGTTAATGTTCATGATTTGTTTCGGAGGCGTTTGCATTCTCACCTTCGTGAGATGTGGAAAGATATGTGCAACTTTATGGCAAGCTTGTCGTTAGTGTAGGGGCAGACCTTATTGGTTGGAAGTTTGGCCCCAAACTCAGGTTCGTTATAAAGTAAATGTATAACATCTTGAGAAAAAACATTGCAGGATGTGACTTTAGGTGGATCTGAGCAGCAAAAATTCCCCTAAAAAATAGAAAATTCCTCTGGCAATTATTTCAAGATGATGTGCTTACACGTGATGTTATGAGCAGGCGTAATTGGGCTGGGAATCCAAAATGCTCCTTTTGCAATGAGAACGAGACCTCTCAACATTTGTTCTTCTTATGCCTGGCATACTATAGGATCGGTTCTCGATACAAGATGTTTTCTAAATAATCTGTGGCAATATTATTCTTGGTGCTATGTCTATCTCCCTAATGGGGCCAAGTATTACACCTTTTGCCTTGATGTGATTTGTTGGGCTGTTTGGAATAGTCACAACCGTGCAACTTTTGAGTTTAAGGTTCCTAAAACTCCATTTGAAATTGTTTTCTCTGCATGTGTGTTCATCCATTATTGGGCAGGGATGATGAAAGGTACTGAAAGGACCGCGATGGAGCAGGGAGCAGGGATGTTGATGGAGAACACGTAGAATATGATGAGGATTTGCGTGGCGGTTGCGGATGAAGCGAAGTCTAGCTGAATGGGTGCTTACGTGGAGGAGGGCTTCTCCTTTCATGCCTGTTCTGGTCCTATTCTGGTGTTGGATATCGTGGTGCTTCTACGTGAGCTGTTTCCTGGTGCTTGCTTGTTAGCTTGTGAGCTACCATTGTTTCCTAGCTTGGTAGAAGTTTTGGTTCTTGTTGGACTATAGCGGTGTCGTCGGGTTTTCGCCGCATAATGGGTGTCTCGTAGGCGAGTTTTTGTGGTGGGTTTCCCAACGATGCTTTGAACTCGCTTCCCCTTTTCCGTTTCCTTTAACTCTGGACTGGTTGATGTATTTTCGTTATTCAGTTAATGGAAATGTGTTATGCCCGGTTCAGAAAAGAAGAAGGAAAAAAGCAGGGGGGGCTTTTGGTCTATGGGTGTATATACGCCCTATATGGAAGAAAATTTTAGTAACTAAATAAAAATTCAACAAATTTTGAAATATGATTGAAATAAACTTGACCTTTCATTGTACTAGTAAAAAAATTCCACAAAAAAATCTCGTTGACTTGTTTTTTTTTCTAAAAGACAAACAAATTGGTGAGAATAGTGTGAATAGTGACAAATGATAGCAAATAAAAAATTTGCCCTAAAGTCAATATTGGTTTTATACTTGTGAAAATTTATATACTAGTGCAAAAGAAATTCAAGTTTATTGTAAAAAAACTTTCAAACATTTTTGAATTTTTAAAATTATTAAAATTTCCGTCTACATGAGGTGTATATACACTGAGGAACCAAAGGGTATTTCCCGAAAAAATCATTGCTGTACAATGGATAAGAGTGTCTCGACTTTATCATAGGAGGGGTTATTTTAGCATATGTGTCTTACCAAACCACAAACGCAAGAAATTGACTCTTCAATATGCATGGCAAGCTGTCCCACGCAGAGTTTGTACGTCTTTAGGGCAGTCTGGGGGGCAAGAAGGAAAACCATAGACGAGGATATTTTTCAGAGCCAACTTTTCACTCATCTTTTCATTGCATTTTGGATAATCTTCAAATTATTGATCTGTCGAGGACAATCACAGCTATTCGGGCACCACCAACCAGGCCGATGCACTGGTTGCCACCACCGGAGACTAAAAAAGATCAATGTAGATGTGTCGGTAGCAAGAAGTGCTAGTTTTGGAGTTGTGGCAGCAGTAAGTCAGCACCGGGGTGGTGCATATTTGGGTGCTTCAACGATCGTCTTCAGAGGTATCACTGATCCTCCAACGCTGGAAGGTTTGGCTATTTGGGAGGCACTAGCCCTTGTTGAGGATTTAAATGTGCAAAGGATCTATGTAGCTTCAGATTGTACGATGGTCATCGATGACATAAAGGAGCAGAGCTCGGCCAGTTATGGAGCTATTATACATGAAACCATTAAGTATGGTAGACCTTTTATTTTATGTAATTTTGTTCATGGTTTTAGGAGCTCGAATTGGCTCGCAATCTAGCGAAGCATGCCTTGAACTTAGGGGTTGGTCATCATGTTTGGTTAAGCCAAACCAGATCTTCTGGTCGTCCTGTAAAACATTGTGACGACGTAATAAAGCTTCGCGAGATTGTCTCAAAAAAGGAAAAACACATGTTTATTTCTCAAAGATAACCCTTCCAGAACAAAATAGAGTCCTTTGAAAATCTTGCAACTTTGATTGGTGCCATTAATGGTCATCGGATTCACAGGAGAACCATATCTTAGAAGGGTGTTGCAAGCCGATGAAGAAGCCCGACGTCGACGAGGCCTTTATCACTATGGCACGGGACATCGTCATCCACCTGCGTCCTCAAGACCAATCACCAGGTGTGCAGCCGTCAAACCATAAACCCAAATTGTTGGCACTAACGGTCATGGGAAAACACATGTTTCTCTCTCAAAGATAACCCCTCCAAAAAAATTACAATAGAGTCCTTTGAAAATCTTGCAACTTCCATTGCTACCGCTAACGGACATCGGTTCATAAGAGAACCACATCTTAGAATGACGTTGCAAGCCGATGAAGAATCCCGACTTCGGCGAGGTCTTTATCGCTTTCACGGCTACCGAGGATCATCCTAGTCCTCCTTGAACCCCGGAGACAACGTCACTCGTCGGTGTCCTTGAGACCAAGTGCGAGATGTGTCGCCGTCTAACCACAAAACCAGATTTGGAACTGGCATTCCTTCTAACGCTACCTGGGACGACAATCACCAATCGATGACTTAAAAGTGCCGACTAGAAGAGTCGTCAGAAGATCAAGGCCACCAATTCCTTGACTCCACCATGGACACCATTGAGAATGGATTGGAGCTCGGGTATTATTCTTGCATGTGCTGCCACTAGCACCGCCAAACACACAATGATGCTCCACACACAATACCTTGCGCCGCCGTCGCCACCGGCATGAAGTCACCGCTTCAAGATCCTAGACTCGCCAATCAAAAGGAGTAGCAAGGACATATTTCCACGAACCCCTCCGTGAAAGACACCGCCCAGATGGTGATCGGGAAGATTTATTTGATGTGACCCTACCCACACCATCAAAGCTACGGTGCAAGACCGACCTACCATATTTGCTGCCATAGCGAGCAGTGTGTATATTTATTTGGAAAAAATTCAATAGAAAATAGTTATCTGCGTAAATACTGTCTCTCATGACTGAACAGTCACAACAATAAGTGACACTGAAATGAACTGAAGTGCACGCCTTTGCTAAACTACTGGCCAGATGGCCACCATGATCCCGTCCAACTGGATAGATAGATGCATGCTGCGCACATTCGTGCAGGCTGCATGGTGGCCTCATACGATAGGGCCAAATCAGTTAAAGGCTCCAAGGCGACAGGAACCGTACGTGATAGTACTAATCTTTTTTGGCACCTCGAGCTTATTCTTTGCCGCCAATTGGAAGTTGGCATCTCAAAACTCATGGTCGCAATCATGCGCGCGCACCTAGCCACCTTTGCTTCTTCTTCTTTTTCGAGTTCAGGATGTGTGCTGGCCACCTGCCACCAGTTGATAAGTCGGGGTTCGTGTGTACAGTTTATCTGACTGGCCGGGGATGTGCAGAATGACATTTTAGCAGCTGGTGTGCAGCATGTGTACGTGCTGGGATTATATTTGCAGGTCGATCGACCAACCAATGATGTATGGGTATAGTGCAAGTTTTCCCTTTTGTGCCCAAAGAGAAAGAGCTCGAAAGTTGGTGGAATATGCCCACTGCAAGAGAAACCCTATAAATATACTTCAGCATACACGGACATATAGATGCAGGACAAACTAAAGCAAGTTCAGTGGATAATCCTTAGATAAGCTTACGTGCAGTATATTACTGATAGTTGGGGTACTTAATTAGCGAGTAGTGATCAGTAGCTTCATTGGACAGCATGCGTAGCTGGCTAGTGCGTTGGAAGTACTGACTACTGAGGCGTGCGGAAGAGAATATATCCCCTACATTTTATATTCCGTTATTAATCTTAGTGTAATTAATCTTAATCTTAGGGTAAGCGCTGTTGTAATCTCAACATCAGCATGTGCACCCCAGCCGACCCACTAACCATGCAAAGGGAACACTTGTTAAGCTAGCTGCAAGAATCTTCCCCAACAAATTCTGATGGGTGGATACGGTCTGTCTAGGTTACATGTCCCCGGGATCAGGACGTGCTTACCAATAATGGTTTACTGCTAACGGCTACTTTTACTAGTGGAGGGAGCGTGATGGTTCGTAGCTACTTTTATTTAGGGGGGAGTCTGGTCATCTTGTGGCACCCTTTATTCAAATGATCATAGTTTCGTTTACAATATCAGACAATAAAATGTTAGGGGGATGTCGCAAAAAAAAATTGTTAGGGGATCACTATCCCAACTAAAAGTACGATAAAAACTCATGAGTAAACCTAGCAAAATTATGTGCCACTAATGTTTGACTCTGGCCAACGGTGAAAGAAAAAGACCGCACCAATAGTTTGCGCTAGCTGAAAACAATTAGCAAGGATAGCAGGGACTCCAAATTTCGATGTGCTTTCAAACATCCTATAAAGAATAAGTCATTTTTCACCTCCTCACGAGTGTAAGGTTTAAACAAACTTTCATTCTTGTTGTAATAATGACTCTTGACCCGCTCGAGGTCCAAGCCCCTATCCAACGTGGCACGCCACCTTCAACAAAAGTCAAGGTCAGTCAATACAAGTCAAGGAGGTAGTCGAAGCAAGCTCTCGTGGGTCCAAGCAAGCCGACCTAGTCAACGAAAGTTCAAACAAAGCTTCATGGTCAACAATTCAAAGGAAAAAGACCATACTGACATACTACAAAAATGCCACTCTTCTCATAGTGCCATGCTACAAGATCCCATCCCCCTCCCCCCCCCCCCCCCCCCCCCCCCCCCCACACACACACACACACAACGGAAGATATGCAAAGCTTAAAACCTCCTCATCTGTGGGGAGAAAACACCCATTTTAATCTTCCATTGTTCTTTTTAAAGGATCCCAAATACCCATTCCTCCACTCCCTTTCAACCTTGCCAATTTGTCTGAGGCTAAACAATGAGTTTTCCTATGATCTTGCTCATTAGCCCACCAGAAAATTCTGATAAACCGAGACAAGTCCTCTTATTTGCGAAATTGTTTCTAGACCTTTTCAAAAAAAAGTGAAATGGTGAAAAAGAATGATATTGAATGTAGACTATCTTTAGGTAAATTTGTCTCTCATGGTAGATTTGACACAATATTTACCTTAATCTGCCTTCTATATTCCGAACAATAAAGTGACAATCCTAGAAGGTTTAGTTTATAAGTAGGCAACCAATTTAGCAAATAAATAAAGTCAAATCTAAATGCAAACACAAACAAAAGAAATCAAAAACACTCATGAAAAAATAAATTTGCTCATTGATTCATATATTGTTTCATCTTCTGTTCATTTGTTAAGGCGCACACCATGATGTTAAGGCTCGAAGGTTCTTACATGCGCATATGCCTCCAAAATAGACGATGAACTTATTTCTTGCGGTGTATGTGCTTTTGCCACTTATCAGATGTCTATGTATTCTGGGCCCTCGGCTGGGATCAAATTTTACCTTTTCTAAGCACAAGCTATGATTAAGTGGTTCCAAATGCTTAGTTAATTATCTCATGTTAGGTTAGTAGAAAGACCCATTCGCCCATCACATCCTTTAACTAAGTACAAAATGCCCTCCTTTTGGTTGCTTGCTTGTCCTCCCACAGGATTACAGGTGGTGGAGTAGCCATTATATGAACTCCTTTTCCTTCTCTTCTTAATCATTAGATTATTAGAAGTTAGATGGATTGATAGGTGGTAGAAACATTAGGCTAGACTGGAGTAAAGCTTGCCATTAGGTCTATCTTAATCAACTAATCCAATTTCTTTTTTGTTCTGTCTTGCTTTCACGTACTGTTGAGTATTGACTCCAGACTAGTGCTCCTAATTGCCCATATCATTTAGAAATGTTTCAATCCTAATCGAGCATAAGAAATATTTATTCTTTCCGCTGCTAAGTTCATATGTTTTTCCATGCTTATCTTGCAAGCAAATGAAAGGTTTTGTGTACTATATAATAATATATTTGTTTTCATGAATAAAGCAGATATATGAAATGTTGATTTCTGCTGAGCTGTCCATGATTGACTTTTCTGCATGACTAGGTGCATAGTTAGCTACTACTCCCTCCGTTCCTAAATATAAGACCTTTTAGAGATTTCACTATGGACTACATACGGAGCAAAACGAATGAATCTACACTTTAAAATATGTCTATATACATCCGTATGTAGTTCCTAGTGGAATCTCTAGAAGGTCTTATATTTAGGAACGGAGGGAGTATAATGCATCTTAAGCATACTAAATCGGTAGTAGTAAACTACCACCTCCTTCTGAATTGTAAGATGTTTTGGATATTTTAACATGGACTACATACAGAATGAAAATGACTAAGCGAACACATTAAAATGAATCTATATACATCTGATTCAGGAAATAATGAACATCTTATAATTCAGAACAGAGGGTCTACTTTCAGCATATCCGAACTAAACTTTCTACATTCCTCTTGATCCCTCATGGCGCACTCAAGCATCAATACGAATAATCCACAATTGAACCCAACAATAATAAATTTACAATAAAGTTTGATCATTATTAAGTCATATAATCTCCTAGAATGCCCTGGCCGAGAGGGCTAAAAGAAAGAAACAATACTTTGGGTTCTCATGTATACCTATGGGCACCTTATCAATGATTGTTGTTATGGGTAGGCTAGGTCAGACTACATATTTCTTGAATGGTAATCGCCCAAACTCATCCTTCAATGAACTTTGAACATTCCTTTTGTGGGGCAAGCCGTTCAGTGAACTTAAAGAATATGTTTTTGCTTTTATTCAAGCCGGGCGTTTTTTTCGTGAATACTCGAAGATTGCATATCAACAACAACGTGTCTGGGTAAATATTAATTGTGGGTAAGTGCAAAACAAGAGATACAAGTATCATACAACACAAAACTAAACTCACCTAGCCCGAAATCCAGCCGGGGAGGCAAGGATACGAAACATAGAGTAGTGAGATACAACACAACGCTAAACTCGCATAGCCTAAACTCTAGCCGGGAAGGCAAGGAGATGAAACACAGGGCATCAAGACCGCGTCACAACCAACGCGAGGCACCTTCGTCACACGACCATGACTCCGAACCTGACTGAAACAATGTACCCCCACCTTAAGTGCCTAGAGGATCGACAAGTGGGTTGTAGGACTTGACCAGGTCGATGGATGAAGCCATGGAGGAAGGGTCGGCAATGGCATACATGGCGCCTCGGATGCCCACACCCTCACAAGCAGTTCAAACCAAGAACGACGCCCAACATTTCCAAATCCAACACCAGGGACCCCACAAGAAACCAAGACAATGCTTTCATGAAGGGGTGGGGGTGATGTTGTGGCGTCGTTGATGCCCGATTCGATGAATTGGACGTAGGGGTTTTCCCCAATGCTTGAAGAGGGGCATGGAAAATAGGCCATAACAGCTCCTCCAATAAGGAATGACACCCGCAGACTTTGATGGTTCCACCATCAGCAACCCGAGTAGGGATTTCGCCCTAGCGTGTAATCAAGCAATCCCATAAGCCAATGGACTAGGAGTCAGAGACGTGGAAACCAGGTCGTTGCTAAAACCTCCATTACGGGAAGGGGATTTACGCCCGTAATGGAATAAGGTCATGCTGGGTGTTGGAAATATGCCCTAGAGGCAATAATAAAGTGGTTATTATCATATTTCCTTGTTCATCATAATCGTTTATTATCCATGCTAGAATTGTATTGACCAGAAACTTAAATACATGTATAAACAACATTGTGTCCCTAGTGAGCCTCTACTAGACTAGCTCGTTGATCAAAGATGGTTAAGGTTTTCTAACCATAGACATGAGTTGTCATTTGATAACGGGATCACATCATTAGGAGAATGATGCGATGGACAAGACCCAACCGTAAGCATAACATTTGATCGTATCACTTAGTTTGTTGCTACTGCTTTCTTCATGTCAAGTATCTGTTCCTAAGACCATGAGATCATGCAACTCCCTGACACCGTAGGAATGCCTTGTGTGCATAAAACATCACTTCGTAACTGGGTGATCATAAAGGTGCTCTAAGGTATCTCCGAGGGTGTCTGTTGGGTTGGCATGGATCGATACTAGGATTTGGCACTCCGTATGACGGAGAGGTATCTCTGGGCCCTCTCGGTAATACAACATCACAAGAAGCTTGCAAGCAATGTGACTAAGGAGTTAGTCATGGGATCTTGTATTACAAAACGAGTAAAGAGACTTGCCGGTAACGAGATTGAACTAGGTATGGAGATACCGACGATCGAATCTCGGGCAAGTAACATACCGATAGACAAAGGGAACTGCATACGGGATTGACTGAATCCTTGACATCATGGTTCGACCGATGAAGATCTTCATGGAATATGTAGGAACCAATATGGGCATCTAGGTCCCGCTATTGGTTATTGACCGGAGAGGTGTCTCGGTCATGTCTACATGATTCTCGAACCCGTAGGGTCCGCACGCTTAACGTTCGATGGCGATATAGTATTATTGGGTTATGTATGTTGGTGACCGAATGTTGTTCGGAGTCCCGGATGAGATCCCTGGCATGACGAGGAGCTCTGGAATGGTCCGGAGGTAAAGATTTATATATGGAAAGTTGTTTTCAGGGTTCCGGAAAAGTTTCAGTTTTTTCGATATTGTACCGGGAAGCTTCCAGAAGGTTCCGGAGGAGTCCGGAAGTCCACCAAGGGTTCCACCACGTCCCAAGGGTCATCATGGGCTGAGGGGAGGTGCACTAACCTTATTGGGCTAGGCGCACAAGTCCCTCAAGGCCCATGCAATTAGGAAAGGTGGAAAGTCCACCTTTGTATGGAAGGGAAGGAGGAGGACTAGGATTCCACCTCCTCCCCCTTGGCTGCGCCCCTAGGGCTTGGAGTGGCTGTTTTCCACACTCCTCCACCTATATATATAGGGGAGGGGCGCCCCAAGAGGACACACCAAGCCCTTGGCGCCCCTCTCTCTCCCGTTGCTCCGTTGCTCCTCCGTTCGCAGTTCTAGTAGCGCTTGGCGAAGCCCTGCTGGCACTTCTCCACCACCATCTCCATCATGCCGTCATGCTGGTCGAGATCCCATCTACTACTATGCCCTCGCTCGCTAGATTGAGGAGGTGGAGACATCATCGAGCTGCACGTGTGCTGAATGCGGAGGTGTCGTCCGTTCGACGCTGGATCGGGACGGATCGCGATTGGATCGTGAAGAGTACAACTACATCAACCGCGTTATATACGCTTCCGCTTAGCGATATATAAGGGTATGTAGATACACTCCCCCTCTCATAGCTATGCATCTCCATGGATAGATCTTGCGTGTGCGTAGGAAAATATTTGTCTCCCATGCAACGTTCCCCAACACTGGGTGCCGCTAGAATCACCACCACCAATGCCAACCAAGCTGCAATGATGCCCATAGAGTCGCCACCCATGGCCGCGGGTCAGACCTGGCTAGGGAAGGCCCAAATCCTCTACCACCTGCACCACCATATCCCACCCCAGAGAGAGCACCAGACCTAGCTGGGACCGACACCGAAGAACCTTAACCAAGCTCTGTTACAAGCTCATGTATTAGCTCTTAGAGACTTTACCAAAACTTTCACCATCGAGAATGATGTCAATAACATAGGGGTGGGTAGGGTCTTAATGTAGTAATGTCACCCTATTTCGTATTTGAACAAAGCTTTGGGACTCAAGGCTCATGTCTTATCCACTTGTGAGAAGGAATGTCTAGCAGTGGTGATAGCTATAGAGAAATGGAAATCTTATCTCCACCATGATCCATTTATCATAAGCACCAATCATAGGAGTTTGGCCCATTTACATGATCAGAAAATCACTTGCCCTGTGCAACAAAAGGCATTGCTCAAACTAATGGGACTGCAATATACAATGGTATATTAAAGCGGACAAGATAATACTGCAATAGATGTTTTGTCTAGGGTAGAGGGTTCTCATGCTTTACTGCCATTGGCTTTTTGTTCACCTCAACGGTTGGAGGTGTTGGTGGAAGGGTGTCTACAAGATGAGCGGGCTAAGGATCTATTAGCCTATTAGCCGAGCTAGGTCTGACCGAGACATACCAAAAGGTTTAGTCTGCATAATGAAGTTATTAGACATGAAGATAGAATTTGGTTGCAATAATAGTGAAGCTCATCAGACTATTATGTTGTCCTTGCATTCCAGTAGAGTAGAGGGTCATTTTGGATTTCAAGCTACTTACCAAAGAGTTAAAGTCTTATTTTCTTGGCCTGCTATGAAACAAACAATACAAGATTATGTGCAGAATTGTTTTGTGTGTCAACAAGCAAAAGAAGGGCACATTAAGAACTAGGGTTATTGGCTATAATTCAAAATGGTGTCTAGGCTCATCTACACCCGGTGAACAGTAAATTGGGAAGAAAATAATAATAAAAACTGCAATTTTTAGGCATCCAAGATGCTCACATGTGAAGGTACGTGCAGAATTTTGTCATGTTTGGACACGTGAGGAGCTTGTTGCTAGGGCATATTTCTCCCTTAGTGGTTTTGGTGATTGATGACAATGCATTTGCGGATTAATCATGTGCATTAAGCCTTCCAGATAATTCATCATATGGCACAAGATGATTCGGGCCCCTCGGTGGATAATAGTGAAGACGACTATTTTCCTGCGTTTTGTTTTCGGTGGAATTGGGTCATAGGAGAACCATACTATTAAGAGGGGGTCCGCATCGGAAAGGTTTGGGTGGAATCAACACGAACACACTTTCATTTGCACCCTTGTTCCTTTCCCGCATCAATGGAGTAGCTCCTCGGTGCCCATTGCCTTGGTCCTGAAAGTCCCAAGCGGTTGTACCGCGCATGCAAGCGTTAGTACCGCCTATAAGCGGTAGTACAGCATTGGGCCAGCGGTAGTACCCCTCTCAAGTGCCACGCATAGTACCGCTGCCTCTGGGAGTCTCGACTTTTCGTGTCGGACTGCGCGGTAGTGGGGACGGTAGTACGACGCGGTGGTACCACCTATAAGTGGTAGTACCGCCCGTCACTACCGCTCCCTTTCTAGGCCCTGGCACTCTTAGCAGATGTAGGGCGGAAGTAGGGAGAGGCACTATCGCTTGTAAGCAGTAGTACCGCTCTCACGAGAGGTAGTACCGCTTCTGCGGTACTGCCTCTATGGCGTCCTCTGTCTTGCATCCACGGGCCCCTATGCTGCAACCCCAGCGGTAGTACCGCTAGGGCGAGCGGTAGTATCGCTCCGGTGGCACTACCGACTCGTGGCCTTGTGCCATTGCGCTGCACTGCGGGCACAACCGCCCAAGCGGTAGTACCACTCCCATGAGCGGTAGTACTGCTTGTGTGCGGGCTGGGAGGGGGTAACAGTTGGATCTTTTCCCCCACTATAAAAAGGGGGTCTTCTTCCCCAAGATGATTACCTCTTCCTTCCCAAAGCTCCATCGTTGCTCCAAGCTCCATTTTCGCCCGATCTGTCTCCCTAGCCAACAAAACTTGTTGATTCTATAGGGTTTGGTTGAGAGGACCCCGATCTACACTTCCACCAAGAGAAATTTGATTCCCCCCACTAATCCCTTGCGGATCTTGTTACTCTTGGGTGTTTGAGCACCCTAGATGGTTGAGGTCACCTCGGAGCCACAATCCATTGTGGTGAAGCTTCGTGGTGGTGTTAGGAGCCTCCAATTCACTTGTTGAGATTGCCTAACCTTGTTTGTAAAGGTTCGGTCGACGCCTTCAAGGGCACCACTAATGGAATCACGTCATCTCGCATTGTGTGAGGGCGTGAGGAGAATACGGTGGCCCTAGTGGCTTCTTGGTGAGCAATGTGCCTCCACACCACTCCAATGGAGACGTACTTCCCCTCCAAGGGAAGGAACTTCGGTAACACATCCTCGTCTCCACCGGCTCCACTTGTGGTTATTTCTTACCTTTACTTTGTGCAAGCTATATTTGTGTTGTATGTTTTGCTTGCTTTCTTGCTTTCTTGCTTGTGTTGTTGTTGCTAGCATCATATAGGTTGTTCACCTAGTTGCATATCTAGACAACCTATTTGTTGCCAAACGTAATTTGCAAAGAAAAGCTAAAAATTGGAAGTTGCCTATTCACCCCCCCCCCCTCTAGTCAACCATATCGATCCTTTCACTTGTGCGAAAAAAATCAGCTCTAAATAGTGTTCTTTTTCAAAGTTTCTCACACTGAAAAATCCTTTTCAAAATTTTGCATGCACCATGCACATGAGCATCTTGGATGCCTATTTTTTTTACAATTTTTCTAAATTTTCTGTTCACACACGGGTGTAGATGAGTGGGGGTGCAGAATAGTCGCTCTCTTTATTCCACCCTTTGCTGGTTCCTAAGGAATCTTGGAACATGGTTAGCATTGATTTCATCGGTTGTCTGCCCAAGAGCAAGAATTATGACACCAAATTTAGCAAATTTAATTTTTCTTCTTATCTTATCCTTTTACTGCATTGACCGTGGCCCAACTCTTTCTGGACAATGTCTATAATTTGCATGATTACCACATGTGTTAGTAACTGACATAGATCCTTAATTCACTAGTACACTCTGGCAAGAACTATGTCCGGTTGTCTGATACGAAGATGAACATGACACAACTAATCAATTAGAAACTGATGTTTGGACAATAAAATTAAATCAGTGCTTGGAAACCTTTCTTAGGTGCATGGTTCATTCAGTTCCCAAGAAATAGGCCTATTGGTTGTCTCAAGCCGAATACTCATACAATATTGGTTATCACTTTGCGGTTGGCAAAACTCCTTTTCAGGTCTTATATGGTATCAACCACGACATTTATGGGTGGATAATCTATAGAACTCCACTTCTAATGATTTGGCTACTTGGTTGGCTGAAAGCAATGCAATAACAAATCTTATTTGAGAACATTTGTTGCGAGCTCAACATCATATGAAAGCATAGGAAGACAAATACATATCTGAGAATCAGTTTGCAGTCGGAGATTGGGTTTATCTGAAACTCCAACTGTATATGCAACAATATGTGAACATGCGTTCCAATCGCAAGTTAGGTTTCAAATATTTTGGGCCTTATTAGGTTTTGTCTAAAGTGAGGGATATCTCCTATCGTTTGGACTTGCCTGCTACCAGCGAGATTCGTCAATGTTTCACTCCATAAACTTGCCAACGCACTAGAGTCTGAAAGTGCTGATGGTATATCTCTTCAGTGCATTACATCTGACATCAAAGGGCCTTGTCCAGCTCAACTCTTGGAATCAAGACTGGTCCATTTAAGCGGTGGCACAAGGAAACAATACAAGATTGCATGGAGCGGCTTGCCATTGTTAATGGCTACTTGGGAATGATCCAACGTCCTTCAGAAAATGCCACCAGCTTGAGGGCAAACTGTCTTTCGAAGAGAGGGACGTGCAACGACCGTTGTGGCTATGATACGTCTCCAATGTATCTATAATTTTTGCTTGTTCCATGCTGTTATATTATTATACTTGGATGTTTTACAATCATTTTATAGCAACTTTATATCATTTTTCGGGACTAACCTATTGACATAGTGCCAAAGTGTCAGTTGCTGTTTTTGCTTGTTTTTTACTTTGCAGGAAATCAATACCAAATGGAGTCCAATCGCGACGAAACTTTTTGGAGATTTTTTCTGGACCAGAAGACACCCAGTGGGCCAAAGAAGTGTCGGAGAGGTGGGCCGTGGAGACAACAACCCACCAGGGCACGCCAGGGGGGCCCCGACGCGCCCTGATGGGTTGTGCCCTCCTCGGGGCCCCTCTCCACCGCCTCTGATGCCTATAAATTCCTAAATATTCCAAAAACCCTAGGGGAGTCGACGAAACACAATTCCAGCCGCCGCAAGTTCCAGAACCTCGAGATCCAATCTAAACACCATCACGGAGGGGTTCATCTTCTTCATAGGTGCCTCTCCGATGATGCGTGAGTAGTCCACCATAGACCTACGGGTCCGTAGGCAGTAGCTAGATGGCTTCCTCTCTCTCTCTCTCTTATGATTCTTAATACAATGGTCTCTTGGAGATCTATTTGATGTAAAATTTTGCGGTGTGTTTGTTGGGATCCGATGAATTTTGAGTTCATGATCAGTTTCTATCCATGAATATTATTTGAGTCTTCTTTGATCTCTTATATGCATGATTACTTATAGCCTTGTATTTCTTCTTTGAATCTTTGGTTTAGTTAGGCCAACTAGATCGATTTTTCTTGCCATGGGAAGAGGTGTTTTGTGATGGGTTCGATCTTGCGGTGTTCTTTCCCAGTGACAGAAGGGGCAGCAAGACACGCATGTATCGTTGCTATTAAGGATAAAAAGATGGGGTCTATTCCTACATGAATAGATCTTGTCTACATCATGTCATCGTTCTTATTGCATTACTCCGTTTTTCCATAAACTTAATACACTAGATGCATGCTGGATAGCGGTCGATGTGTGGAGTAATAGTGGTAGATGCAGGCAGGAGTCGGTCTACTTATCTTGGACGTGATGCCTATATAAGGATCATCGCCTTGGATATCGTCATGACTATTCGATTTTCTATCAATTGCCCAACAGTAATTTGTTCACCCACCGTGCATTATACTCATGAGAGAAGCCACTAGTGAACCCTACGGCCCCCGGGTCTACTTTTCCAACATATTGCTTTCAGATCTATCTTTTTGCATCTTTGTTTTCAGATCTACAAAACCAAAAACCCAAAAACATATTGCTGCATATTTGATTTGCCTTTTCTATTTTGTGTTCTTGAGAGATCTATCTCTCCTATCTATCACTACCTAATCTATCTTTTTACCGTAGAGAGATTGACAACCTCTCTTTCGCGTCGGGTTGCAAGTATTTGTTGTTTGTGTACAGGTGCTGCTTATTGGGTGGTGGTGATCCTCCTACTGGTTCGATAACCTTTGTTTCATAACTGAGGGAAATACTTACCATCGCTGTGCTGCATCATCCCTTCCTCTTTGGGGAAATACCGACGCAGTCTCAAGCCACGTCAAAGGAATTTCTGGCGCCATTGCCGGGGAGGAAGCGATCTCTTCTACGTGCCTATCGTAGGCGCTGAGGGGACTCCATCATCATCTACCAGGTTCCTAATCACAAATCTCATCTCCTTGCAATTACATTATTTGCCATTTGCCTCTCGTTTTCCTCTCCTCCACTTCACCAATTTGCCGTTTTATTCGCCCTCTTTTTCGTTTGCCTTTTTCTCGTCAGATCTCTTGTTCTCTTGTCATCATGAGTGACTTTGGTATGGCAGAAACAGATGATGGCAGGACTCCTAAAATTGGACGTTCTGGCAATCTGGTTGCTAAAACTTTTGTTTTGGGGCAAGGGAACATTATAGGAAAAGAAACTATCCAAGAATTTTTCAATTGCGTTGGAAATTTGCCTCTTGATGACACTCCTATACTGAAAAGAACTAAAACTTATGCGGAAGCTATTTCAGCGCTAGTTCTTAAACTTGAAAATAGATTTATTCGTACCCATCCTACCTTGCAAAGATTGTTTTATGAGCTACCCGTCATAAAGAATCCCAAAGGTAAGAAGTTAGCTACCCTTGTTCATATGGATGAATTTGATCACATAGTACGGGAAGCTAGGGAGATCTTTGATTTTTATGGTATGAGCCGTGAAAAAAGGGTAATATGAGAAATCCTTTATAATAGTGATTACATGATGAGATATTTGCTTGGAAATAATCAAATTTTTGATGAGAATCTCAAAAAGGAAGTCCCCGTTTTAGATACGATCCAACAAGTTTTCAATGACGTGAACCAACAATATTCTTGGATTGTGGCCGGGAATCAAAGGGGGTACGTAGAGGGACAACTTGATAGTGCTAAGGTTGCTATGTATGATGTGTTCCAAGTTCTATTTGCAAAACCTCTTGACAAAAGCACCTCATCCAAAACCAAAGATGACAATACTTGAATCTATGTGTTATGCCTAGCTAGGGGCGTAAAACGATAGCGCTTGTTGGGAGGCAACCCAATGAATAAATAAATTTTTGCTTTTTCCTTTCTGTTTTTGAGTGTTTACACAATTATGCCTCTGTTATGATTGTGTTTTTATGGTCTATTTAATGTTGGTGCCAAGTAGAGCCTTTAGGATGATTCATAGGATGAGTAGAAGTGATGCTGAATCTGAAACAGAAACTTTGCGTCCAGTATTTCAATTTTCATTTTTTTCTGGAATGCGATATTGAGATGAAATTTTAATAAAGTGTTTCTATACAAATTCCTTACGTTGTCCTAATTTTTCAGAATTTTTAGAGTTACAGAAGTATGGTTAGAGTACAGATTACTACAGACTGTTCTGTTTAAGACAGATTTTGTTTTCGTTGCATTGTGTGCTTGTTTTGATGAATCTATGGTTGTATCAGGGGGTATAAGCCATGGTAAAGTTTAAATACAGTAGGTATAATGCAATAACAAAATTTGAATGAGTTTGCAACAGCACCTAAAGTAGTGATTTGCTTTATTATACTAACGGATCTCACGAAGATTTTGTTGAGTTTTGTGTGATTGAAATTTTCAAGTTTTGGGTGAGATCACGATGGATGAAGGAATAAAGAGTGAAAAGAGACTAAGCTTGAGGATGCTACAGCACCCCCAAGATATATCCAAAGAGAAACAAGCAACTAAGCTTGGGGATTCCCCCGAGTGGCATCCCCTCTTTCTGCTAACAACCATCGGTATTTTACTTGGAGCTATATTTTTATTCGTCACATATCATGAGTTTTGCTTGGAGCGTCTTGTGTCTTTGCTTGCTTTGTTTTTTAGTTTGTCACTTGTATCCTTGCTTGACACACCTATTTGAGAGAGCCAAAATTATGCTATCATTTGTTAGAATTGCTCTATGTGCTTCTCTTAAACTTTTTGAGCTATAGAATTGCTCTAGTGCTTCACTTATATCTTTTTGATCACGGTGTGCTTGGAAAATTTTGTAGAAATACTCTCGTGCTTCACTTAGATTAATTTGAGAGTAGAAATTTTTGAAGAAATCCTCTCATGCTTCACTTATATCTTTTTGAGAGATGAAATCTTTATGCTCATGTGCTTCACTTAAATTTGTTTGAGCTTGTCAAAAAAGCAATGGCAATATATGAAACTAGTCCCAAAGTGATAGATATCCAAGGAGTATATAATAAATACTTTCATGAAGATCATTGGGAAAATTAAACTTGATTCTTTGTAATAGTTTTGAAACATGATGATAGTAATATGTGAGTCATGTTAGTGAGTAATTGTGCTTTAGTAGGAATATTGGTGTTAAGGTTTGTGATTCCCTATGCATGCACGAAAGTCAATAGTTATACAATGAAGTTACATCCTACTTGTGGTGCATTATTCGGTGTTAAGTATGCTCAATGCTCGCTTATGTGAATTTTCATTTCTTGGTTTGGTTGCTTCCCAATCTATTTGCTAGCCTCCATTTATACTAAGTAGAAATACTACTTGTGCATCCAAAATCCTTAAACCAAGTTTTGCCTTATGAGTCCACCTACCTATATGCGGTATTTCCATGCCGTTCCAAGCAAATTTGTATGTGCCATCTCTAAATTTTCAAAATAAATTTTCCCTGTTGTGTGCTCGTACCGCTCATGAAACGGTGGGGAGTGTCCAATATTTTTCCATGCTAGATGTGTTATTCTCAAGATGAGTGTGTATTCACTTGTCATTGCATGAGAGTGCGACAGTAATAGGGATGCCCATTCCCGAAATGAAAAAGAAAAAATATATATTTACTTTATGTTGTCAAATAATAAATTCCTTGGAAAGTGTTGGTATGGAAGGCAACCGTGGATACGGCCCGCCATGGAAAGTGAAAGTTTGGTGGAAAAAGGAATAAACTTTATTTTCTGTTTGGGAACCGCCTATGATATATCTAGCATGGAAAGTATTGTGAGCTACTTTGTCATTTTCGTTGACACGAAAAGCATGCCACCCAAAATATTTTCTCTCTCTCAATTTAAACCTTGAGCTCTGCACCTCTACAAATCCCTACTTCCCTATGGGAAGGGCCTATCTATTTACTTTATGCAATTTTTATTTTTACTTTGAGTCTCCATCTTCTCTTATAAGCACCAACTAGGGGGCACTATGATCGTACTTGAGCATTGGGCATAGCTAATATTTGAGTGTGTTTCACGAATGGATCAATGATTGAGCATGATGGGTTAGGGATAACTTTCTTTAGTGTTGATATTTTGAAAGACATGGTTGCTTCTTGACATGCTTGAGTATTGAAGTCTTTATGTTAAAACTAGACTATTGCTTTGAATCATTTACAAGTCCAAATGTCCATGCTATACAAAAGAAAAGAATATGATGAACATGTTAGGTAGCATCCCACATAAAAAATTATGTTTTTATCATTTACCTACTCGAGGACGAGTAGGAATTAAGCTTGGGGATGCTGATAAGTCTCCAATGTATCTATAATTTTTGCTTGTTCCATGCTATTATATTATCATTCTTGGATGTTAAGAAATGCGGTTGATGTAGTCGAACGTCTACGCGATCCAAATCGCCGAGCGTCCCGCGATCCAATCATGATCTAGTACCAAACCGACGGTACCTCCGCGTTCAGCTCACGTACAGCTCGATGACGATCTCCACCTTCTTGATCCAGCAAGAGCGAGCGGAGAGGTAGATGAGTTCTCCAGCAGTGCGACGGCGCGGCGGCGGTGGTGGTGGAACTATTCCAGCAGGGCTTCGCCTAAGCACTGCTGAAAACTAGAGGATTTGATCTATCGGGAGAGAGGGCTGCACTGTGGCCTTTTGGGTTGAAGTGCTTTTGCCCTCTCTCCCTCTAGTATATATAGGAGGGAGGGGAGGGGCTGGCCGGCCTAGGGCTCCTCCTAGGAGTCGGCCGCAAGGAGGAGGAGGTGGAGGAGTCCACCTCCAATCCTACTCCTAGTAGGATTTCCTTCCCTTCCGCACTTGGACTTTGCTTTCCCACAATTCCAGCCGCATAGGCCTTCTTGGGCCGGCCTCCCAGCCCACCAGGGGCTGGTGCACCACCCTCAGGCCCATGTGACCCACTTGTGGTGTGGTGGGCCCACTTGGTGGTCCCTCGGAACCCATTCGTAACTCCCGGTACACTGCCGGAAATGCCCGGAACTTTTTCGGAGTTCAAACACCACTATCCTATATATCAATCTTTACCTCTGGACCATTCCGGAGCTCCTCGTGACGTCCGGGATCTCATCCAGGACTCTGAACAACCTTCGGTCACCACCATACATAACTCTATACTACCGAAACGTCATCGAACCTTAAGTGTGCAGACCTTGCGGGTTCAAGAACTATGTAGACATGATCGAGACACCTCTACGGTCAATAACCAATAGCGGGACCTGGATGCCCATATTGGTTCCTACATATTCTACGAAGATCTTTATCGGTTGAACCTCTATGTCAAGGATTCAGTTAATCCCGTATGATGTTCCCTTTGTTCTTCGGTATGTTACTTGCCCGAGATTCGATCGCCGGTATCTCTATACCTAGTTCAATCTCGTTACCAGCAAGTCTCTTTACTCGTTCCATAATACAAGATCCCGTGGCTAACTCTTTCGTCACATTGCTTGCAAGGCTTAGTGTGATGTTGTATTACCGAGTGGGCCTCGAGATACCTCTCTGTCATACGGAGTAACAAATCCCAGTCTTGATCCATGCCAGCTCAACAGACACCTTAGGAGATACCTGTAGAGCATCTTTATAGTCACCCAATTACGTTGTGACGTTTGATACACACAAGGTATTCCTCCGGTGTCAGTGAGTCGCATGATCTCATGGTCATAGGAACAGATACTTGACATGCAGAAAACAATAAAAATAAACTGACACGATCATATGCTACGTTCATAGTTTGGGTCTTGTCCATCACATCATTCTCCTAATGATGTGATCCCGTTATCAAATGACATCTCATGTCTATGGCTAGGAAACCTTGACCATCTTTGATCAACGAGCTAGTCCACTAGAGGCATACTAGGGACACAGTGTTGTCTATGTATCCACACATGTAATTGAGTTTCCAATCAATACAATTATAGCATGGATAATAAACGATTATCATGAACAAGGAAATATAATAATAACTACTTTTATTATTGCCTCTAGGGCATATTTCCAACAATATCTAGCATGGAAAGTATTGTGAGCTACTTTGTCGTTTTCGTTGGCAGGAAAAGCATGCCACCCAAAATATTTTTCTCTCTCAATTTAAAACTTGAGCTCTAGCACCTCTACAAATCCCTACTTCCCTCTGCGAAGGGCCTATCTTTTACTTTATGCAATTTTTATTTTTTTACTTTGAGTCTCCATCTTCTCTTATAAGCACCAACTAGGGGGCACTATGATCGTACTTGAGCATTGGGCATAGTTAATATTTGAGTGTGTGTCATGAATGGATCAATGATTGAGCATGATGGGCTAGGGATAACTTTCTTTAGTGTTGATATTTTGAAAGACATGGTTGCTTGTTGACATGCTTGAGTATTGAGATCCTTATGTTAAAACTAGACTATTGCTTTGAATCATCTATAAGTCCAAATGTCCATGCTATACAAAAGAAAAGAATATGATGAATATGTTAGGAAGCATTCCACATCAAAAATTCTGTTTTTATCATTTACCTACTCGAGGACGAGTAGGAATTAAGCTTGAGGATGCTGATACGTCTCCAACGTATCCATAATTTTTGCTTGTTCCATGCTGTTATATTATCATTCTTGGATGTTTTACAATATAATCATTTTATAGCAACTTTATATCATTTTTTGGGACTAACCTATTGACATAGTGCCAAAGTGCCAGTTGCTGTTTTTGCTTGTTTTTTACTTCGCAGAAAATCAATACCAAACGGAGTCCAATCGCGACGAAACTTTTTGGAGATTTTTTCTGGACCAAAAGACACCCAGTGGGCCAAAGAAGTGTCGGGAGAGTGGGCCGAGGAGACCACAACCCACCAGGGCGCGCCAGGGGGGCCTCGACGCGCCCAGATGGGTTGTGCCCTCCTCGGGGCCCCTCTTCACCGCCGCTGATGCCTATAAATTCCTAAATATTCCAAAAACCCTGGGGGAGTCGACAAAACACAATTCCAGCCGCCGCAAGTTCCAGAACCGCGAGATCCAATCTAAACTCCATCACGGAGGGATTCATCTTCTTCATAGGTGCCACTCCGATGATGCGTGAGTAGTCCATCATAGACCTACGGGTCCGTAGGCAGTAGCTAGATGGCTTCCTCTCTCTGTCTTATGATTCTCAATACAATGGTCTCTTGGAGATCTATTTGATGTAAACTTTTGTGGTGTGTTTGTTGGGATCCGATGAATTTTGAGGTCATGATCAGTTTCTATCCATGAATATTATTTGAGTCTTCATAGATCTCTTATATGCATGATTACTTATAGCCTCGTATTTCTTCTTCGAATCTTTGGTTTAGTTAGGCCAACTAGATTGATTTTTCTTGCCATGGGAAGAGGTGCTTTGTGATGGGTTCGATCTTGCGGTGTTCTTTCCCAGTGACAAAAGGGCAGCAAGACACGCATGTATCGTTGGTATTAAGGATAACAAGATGGGGTTTATTCCTACATGAATAGATCTTGTCTACATCATGTCATCATTCTTATTGCATTACTTCGTTTTTCCATGAACTTAATACACTAGATGCATGCTGGATAGCAGTCGATGTGTGGAGTAATAGAGGTAGATGCAGGGAGGAGTCGGTCTACCTTTCTTGGACATGATGCCTATATAATGATCATCCCCTTGGATATCGTCATGACTATTCGATTTTCTATCAATTGCCCAACAGTAATTTGTTCACCCACCGTGCGCTATACTCATGAGAGAAGCCACTAGTGAACCCTACGGCCCCCGAGTCTACTTTTCCAACATATTGCTTTCAGATCTATCCTTTTGCATCTTTGTTTTCAGATCTACAAAACCAAAAACCCAAAAACATATTGCTGCATATTTTATTTGCCTTTTCTACTTTGTGTTCTTGAGAGATCTATCTCTCCTATCTATCACTACCTAATCTATCTTTTTACCGTAGAGAGATTGACAACCTCTCTTTCGCGTCGGGTTGCAAGTATTTGTTGTTTGTGTGCAGGTGCTTCTTATTGGGTGGTAGTGATCCTCCTACTGGTTCCATAACCTTGGTTTCATAACTGAGGGAAATACTTACCGTCGCTATGCTGCATCATCCCTTCCTCTTTGGGGAAATACCGATGCAGTCTCAAGCCACGTTAGCCTCTGAATTATATTATCTCTTAAGTGCATGATCATTATAGCTTTGTAATGCTCTCCGATCTATTGATAGGCTTTGGCCAAGTAGATTGATATTTCATCGGTGGGATTGGTGCGTTGTGGTAGGTTTAACCTGGCGAGTTTCTATATCCCAGTGACAAAGTAGGGGACAAGATGCGTCTTTGTGTTGTTGCTACTAACGATAAAACGATGGGGTTCATTCATATTGTTTGAGTTTACTTTGTCTACATCATGTCATCGTTCTCCAAGCATTACTCTGTTTTACTTAATACTCTAGATGCATGCTGGATAGCGGTCTATGAGCGGAGTAATAGTAATAGGTGCAGGCAGGAGTCGGCCTATTTGCTTATGGACGTGATGCGTATATATACATGATCATTGCCGTGAACATTGCATAACTATCCGCTTTTCTATCAATTGCACAATAGTAATTTGTTTACCCACCATATGCTGCCTACATGAGAAAGGCCGCTAGGGAACACTATGGGCCCCGAGTCTATTCACTTATATATTTGCAAACGCAATTATCACCTCCACTACTACAGAATGGTCCAAAGACGACACAGTAATCAGAGACCCTTCGACGAAACTCTGTGTGATCCATCAATCGCAAGCGGTATAGTTCAAGCTCCGCCGCCAATGACGAAAACCGTGCACGATAGAGGATCCATCAAATACGATTCAGAAAATAGTTGCGTGTGCGATCTACGGCAAATGGTTTGTTCTTACGAATTGTTTGTGATTATGGAACATGATAGAAATGGTTAACAAACTACATACGTGTGCGTAGTGCGGCATACAGTTCACTCGGGCAAACTGTTTGCGCTGATCTAGCAGAACACAATCGAGTTAGCCTAAGAAGGCGTGTGTGATACCCGGCAAACAGTTCATTCATCAGAATTGTTTGGGAAGACCAATAATAACCCAAACGATTCATCCTAAGAACCGTGTGTGTTGTGGGTACCCGGCAAGCAGTTCATTCATCAGAATTGTGTGGGAAGACCAAAAATAATCCAAACGATTCATCCTGACAACCTGTGTGTGTTGTGTGCAGACGGTTGCTGCTAATAATTGTATGAGATGTGATTTGCTCTGTTTGCACATCTATATGCTCTGTCTATAGAACACATACATTAATGTTGCATAACCAACTTGAACATCCAGTTACATAAGTGACTACACAACACATCTACATTCCTCAATATAAATTTACAAGAAGTAGACGATCAGCAAATCATACTGTTCTTCTGACGACGGTTGCCGACACTGCTCTGCTTATGGCTATCCCTCGCCGTCTCCAGGAAGGAGGCACATCCTCATGTCAATGATCCTCCTGTACATCTCGTAGCTTGTGTACGCGTCCTTTGCCACGTACTTGATGTGTTCTTCATCCAGTTCGTTCACCCAGGCCTTGTGCCAAGCAGACTTGTCCTTGTGGCACTCAGCCTTCATGTCTTTGTAGTAGGGGTCGATGATGGCCGCGGCGAGGTCAACCAGGGAGTCCTTCTGCTTCTTCATCTCGCCGCCCCAGACCCTGTACTGACCTTGGATGTTGACAAGCTTCTAGCAGGACAAGCCCGAAGTCTTGAGCACCTTTAGATCGTTCGTGGTGTCCATCGTTGCGAACCTGTAGTCGGGGCTATTGACAAACTTGGTGAAACGCTCGCAAGGACTTGTGGCCAGGCAGTAGTGGTATACGAGCATGTGCTGGCGCGCACACAACTGGGCGACGGCAACCTTTTGATCATGCCCGGCACGACTGCCGGTGTACTCGAGGTCAAAGCCGGCCACTTTGTACTTGTCATCCTCAGCAAGCAGCTGCTCCAACGTGTTGATGGAGTTCACCACCACGACCGGGTCGTTGGTGTACACCACCGAGAGGTCCGTCTTCCTGATGTGGGTGTCGACTTTGACAATGTTGGCGAGCTGCCGCGCGGCGCCGGCAACCGCCATTGGATCCGCACGGGAAGGTTGAAGCGATGAAGAGATCGTGGGTGTGCTTCTTGTGTTGTGTGGCGTGGTCGGAAGGTGGAAGAGACGAAGGTAAATGGCCATGGGAAAAAATTGCGTCGGACGGCCTGGAATTTCGGCACGTCCGCATGGCAGTTTTTGCAGCGCTTAACTGCATGGTGGCATCGGGAGCCGCGTTGTCACCGCGTTGCCGTCCGAGGATTCCAGTGCACGCTTCGGGAGCGAACAGGTTCCCGCGCAAGCTTCCCGCCTGGCTCGCTGAAATCCCCCAATCACCCAATGCTTCGGGAGCGCGCAACGTTTCTTTTGGGCTTCCAGTTCCCGCGCAACCACGCAGGAACGCGTGCAAGCTTCCCGCCCGGCTCGCCTTGGCCTCCTGCTTTATAAACCCTCATGGCCAGCGCCTCCACATCGCATTCATCCCCTCCCTGCCCGTAGCTTCCCAAGTTTGCTTCTCCCCCAATCGCCAATGGCACCTATCCGTCGTCGTCGCTCCGCCACTCCGCCAGAGGGCAGCTCCAGCTGGGAGGTTGCATCATGTCAGCGGCGCAGTACCCGGAAGCGTGTAGTGCGTGTGGCGTCCTTGTTGGCTATGCGCACGACATCCACCACACGCTCCTCCACATTTGCCCGAAGGCAGCTGCTGCCGGCGACCGCCGTGGCCCCCACCCCATCGCCGGCCGCCGTTTTAGCCACCCCACCAGCTGCCTCCTTGGCCGCCACCACACCAGCGTCTGCCTTGGCAGCCACCCCACGGTCAGCCGCCGGGGCCATCACCCGCTCCGCCACCGCGGCCCGAAGGTGGGAGGAGGAGGCCGCCGCTGAAGCACAACCGCTCGGCTTTTGCGTCAGTGGCCTAGCGCGCTACATCAACTTCCTACATGAGGAGGAGGAGCGCTAGGTCTAGGACGCAAAGAGGCTCACCGCCGCTGTGGCCGCAACAGATGTCGCAGCTATGGCGCGGAATGAGGAGATCTACGCCGAGTCCCGCCGCTTCGAGGAGGCGCGTCAGGAGCGGCGGAGCGCAGCAGCGGCAGCCGACAAATTCGACTCCTCCAGCTCGTCGGTAGGCTTCTCCTCCTCTGCCTCTTACTGAACGCGCTCGGCAGAGGAGAAGGCTGCTGGCAGTAGCACGAAGCCCCTCCGGAGTAGTATTTAGGGGCTATTTTGTTCAGTTCATCTAACTATAGATATGGTTGAACTGTCCCACCTACTTTAAATTAGCTAGTATATATAGTTGAACTAGCTATTTCAGTACCTGGTTGGCAACAAATGGGGAAAAGTTTGTTCGATTCAGCTGTCGAGTTGAACTATTTTGTACAAAGACCAATGCTTGATCTATGAATGAAATCTATGTTTACTGAATTTCAGTTGCAAAATTGCACTGTAATAGTGATTTTGTTCCTGCAAAATTGGACAAATCTCAGTGTTTCCAATTTGACAAATGAAAATTTGCCCAATATGACATATTCGAATCTTACCTGACTCCTGCTGCCAATGCATCTATCAGATCTTGCTTGGGGTGCTTAGTGTATTAAATGTCTTAGCAACTCAAGTCCACAAAGCATTGTTGCTGAGGTCCCTTCATTTAATGATTTAGCACTAAACTCTTGCATGCATTGGTGAGTTTCCTTCATTTAAGTGTTTTGCCAAGGTTCACGCGCTTGGCATTGTTTCTTCATGTGGTCACCAAACTCATATCTCTCCTTAATTACCTTCCCACATCAGATTTTTTTTCATGCATGGCAACCTCAGCAGTTAGCACCAGTACAAGGTGTAGCATCGGGAAGGGCACACGGGTCATCATTCACAACCGTTTGTGATGACACAATGAAAAAATTCCTTCGCGCCAGATTTTCGCTTGGCTTAGTAGGGAAGGAACAATTGCCCTCGGTTTGCATATGGGTATTCAGTCTGAAACGTCTGTGACGACTGGCAAAGGACATGCCACCCTGATGAGCATGCGCAGGACACTGCTCGCACGCCACCCGTCTACTCAAACACCTGTCCGCACGCTACCTCCTTGCCAATACAGATAGCGACACATGGCCCGCACGTAAATGGTCTGTAGAACGTCCACGAATTATAAATAAGACGCCCGTTTGCGATGGTAACGTGACAGATTTTTGTTCCAAAATGCCTTTGTTGGCTATTAATAATGCTTGCTCTTTCTCTCAAAGTGGACACTAAAAATACCATAACATATTTGTGCTTTATATGATGAGGCCCTGCCCAACATAGACCTTGTGACTGTAGTTCATATTTGAATTATGTACATTAAATGCACATAAAACTCAATTGATGTATAAAAAAGGCATACGAACCCTTAATAATTTCATATTTTTGCAGTACACCTATTGCTTTATGTTGTTTCTAGAAAAAAATGAAGGACAGAAGAGGCATCGGATGTCGTTTCACCCGCAGATGTGGCATGCATATGTGACATTACGGAACCACTTGACGTAGCTTATTATGTGAGAACCTCCGGTTTGTAAGAGGCTTGTTGAGGGAGTCCCGGACTAAGGGGTCCTCGGGCCGCCGGATCATCTCTCAATAGGCCGGCTTGATGGGCCGTTCTCTGAAGAAGGGCCGGACACATCAAGACTCCACGTTCCATAAGGGAGCCCCGAAGGCACGTCGTGCACTCCAAGTCAAGATGAGAAAGTCGACATCTCCATCCTCGGCAGGAGGCCCATCATGTGTAAACCCTAGGTAGCCCCCGGTGTCTATATAAACCGGGAGGGTTTTAAATTATACGACACAGAAACTCATCTAGGGTTTTAGCTAGTCGATCTCGGGATAGATCAACTCTGTAACCTTCACACCATCAATATAACCAAGCAGGATGTAGGGTTTTACCTCCATAGGAGGGCCCGAACCTGGGTAAACACCATCTCCTTCGTCCCTTTGTTACCATCGATCCTAGTCTCACAACTCGGGACCCCCTACCCGAGATCCGCCGGTTTTGACACCAACATTGGTGCTTTCATTGAGAGTTCCGCTGTGATCGCCAAGGGAATTGATGGCTCGCGTCTTCATCAACGAGGAGGTCCGTAGCATGGACTCCTTTGTCCCTGGACAGATCTTCGCTTTCGGCAGCATCGTGCTGCACGCTGACCCGACCGGCCGCCTTGGCCGGGTCGGAAGTTTCGCCCCTAATCAAGAAGTCAGGTTCGGAAACTTAGAGTTCTCCGTAGACCCTCAGGGCGATCTCTTGCTCACCGGGCTCGCAGTCTCATCTGACGCGCCCAAGGACTCCAAGGCCTTAACCTTGGATGTCGTTTTCAATCCCGCCCACAGGGCCAATCCCGATGATGATCTGGACTTCAATCCGGATCCGGCTATAGCGCCAGATGGCCGGGCATCAACTCCTGCCGAATACACTTCTCGTGCGGACGCGTCAGAGGTCAACTCCAGACACGCCGGGCAGATTAACCCGATCAAGCTTTCGACACTCGACGAGGTACTAGATCGGTTCTCATTGATGAAAATTACTGATGACCCAACCCCGATCCACACTTAGATCGATCTTGAGGCGGGTCAAGAAGAATTTTTCGTCCCACCCACCACCCACTTAGTAGCCACTATCGACGACTTAACCGATATGTTGGACTACGCCTCCGAGGAGGCAGAAGACATGGAGGAGGAGGATCGCGCTCCCACCCCCGTTAACACCGGGCGATGAACCGCCACCTCCACCTACGACGTCTACATGGTGGATACGCCAGCCGGTAACGGCGAGCGCACACCAGCTAACAATGGCGATGAGTCAGGTGAGGCGCCGTCAAGGCACCGGAAACCGCGTAAGCAGTCAAAGGCAAGAAAGGGGAGGGAAGCTATTGCCGTCACCGGGGAAAACGATACCCCGGAAGACCTCGGCGATCCCGATTTACCCGAGTATCCGTTAGAGGACCAGGAAAGGCCGGAGGACCAGCGCGACCCCGAAGATCCGAACGACTCCGAGGATGACAACTACCTTCCCCCTGTAGAGGAGGAGGATAGCCCGGACGACGAGGACCTCATCGTCCCCGAAACCATTAAGGATCATGAACGGTTCAGGCAACAGCTTTTAGCGACTGCCCGAAGCCTAAAGGCAAAAGCCCGGCAACTCAAGGCCAAACAAGACACCCTCAACGATAGATGAACAAGGGTTCTATTAGCCGAGGAAGAACACGGCGCCGGTCTATGGGACCAACCCAAGAGCTACCCCCGCCGGCGGTTGCTACCACAATTCGACGACGAGGTCCCCAACACGCCGTCCCCCAAGCACACTCCATACGACCAGCCGGACCGCCCTCCCCGAGGACGAGACAGGACGGCTGGCGAGGCCGGTTATAGGCCGGCAATACCCCGCAGAAGGGGAAAAGAGCCAATGAAGCCTGAAGACAGGGATGACCTGCGACGCGACCTGGATGAGAGAACAGGCCGCACGAGATCCATCTACGGATCTAGAGGGTACTCCCCTAGTAGAAGGGACGAGTACCGGCCCTGGCTCGACCGAACCAACAGAGTTCAGGACCAAAACCGGGCCAGAACAGACGCCGACTACCGGCGTGATATAGCCCGGGTCAGAGGCGCTGCCCACCCGCTCTGCTTCACTGACGAGGTGATGCAGCATCAGTTCCCTGAAGGGTTTAAACCCGTGAACCTCAAGCAATACGACGGAACAACTGACCCAGTAGTGTGGATCGAGGATTTCCTCCTCCACATCCACATGGCATGAGGAGACGACCTCCACGCCATCAAGTACCTACCCCTTAAACTTAAGGGGCCAGCTCGGCACTGGTAAAACAGTCTCCCCGAAAACTCTATCGGGAGCTGGGAGGACCTCGAGGATGCATTCCGATCTAACTTCCAGGGCACCTATGTACGGCCCCCAGACTCCTCCGACCTAAGCAATGTCGTGCAAAAGGCAGGAGAGTCCGCTCGACAATTCTGGAACCGGTTCTTGACCAAGAAAAACCAGATCGTCGATTGCCCAGATGCCAAAGCTATAGCCTCTTTCAGGCACAATATTCGGGACGAGTGGCTAGCTCGTCAGCTCGGTCAGGATAAACCCAGGACCATGTCCGCCCTCACATCACTCATGACCCGCTTTTGCGCGGGCGAGGATAACTGGCTAGCAAGGCAAAGCCACAACCCCGAAGACCCCGGCACTTCCGAAGTCCAGGATGGAAACGGGAAACCACGACACAACAAAAACAAACGCCAGCACAACACTAGCGACGCCGATGACACGGCCGTCAACGCCGGTTTCCGCAACCCAAGATCCGGGCAGCGGAAGAAGCCTCCTAAAGGCAACCGCGACGGACCCACCCCGATGGACAAGATCATGGAGAGGCCTTGCCAGATCCATGGCACTCCAGACAAGCCCGCCAACCACACCAACCATAACTGTTGGGTGTTCAAACAGGCCGGTAAACTCGCCGCCGAGGAGCAGGGCAAAGGCCCACGCAGCGAGGACGACGAGGAACCCCGCGGTCCGAGCAATGGAGGTCAGAAGCAATTCCCTCCAGAAGTAAAAACTATGAACATGATATACGCCACTCATATACCAAAAAAGGAGAGGAAGCGCGCCCTTCGAGAGGTCTACGCCGTAGAGCCTGTAGCCCCGAAGTTTAACCCATGGTCGGCCTATCCGATCACTTTTGATCGACGGGATCACCCGACCAGTATCCGCCATGGGGGGTTGGCGGCCCTCGTCCTTGACCCCATTATCGATGGGTATCACCTCACTAAAGTCCTAATGGACAGAGGAAGCAGCCTAAATCTGATTTACTCAGATACGGTGCAAAAGATGGGTATAGATCCATCAAGGATCAAACCCAGCAACACTACCTTTAAAGGAGTGATCCCAGGTGTCGAGGCCCGCTGCACGGGCTCTGTGACCCTGGAAGTGGGGATCGGCTCGCCCGATAACTTCCGTAGCGAGGACTTGATCTTCGACATTGTACCTTTCCGCAGTGGCTATCACGCCCTGCTCGGTCGTACAGCGTTCGCTCGCTTTAATGCCGTCCCATACTACGCATACCTCAAGCTCAAGATGCCTGGTCCCAAGGGGGTCATCACCGTCAACGGCAACACAGAGCGTTCCCTCCGAACTGAGGAGCATGCATTGGCCCTGGCGGCCGAATTCCATTATGAGGACGGTCGGCAAACACCCAAATCAGCCATAAAGGCCCGTAAGGTCGACAAATGAGTTCGGTTTCAATCCGAACTCCCAGACTCTTCTGCTCCCCAGAAATAGGGATACGCCCCCCATTGCACAGCCCTAACGACCGCCAAACACGTGCCAAGAAGGCACAACTTCGCGCTCAAGATTCCATGGGCAGCAATGGGGAACAACCATCAAATGGTAAGTGTTCGGCTGGACCGACCAATACCAATACACGTCCTCGGACAAAACATAGGTACCATCAAGGACCTGCTAAAAAGCGTAAAGCTCATCGACACTTCGGCGACTTCTCAAGACCTTCTTCCCAAGGTCCGCTCGGCGACAACATCACTCTTTAAGGGATGCAACCCCCACAGAGGAACATGAACGGACAGGCGACAAGGCACATCGAGGACGTCATGTCATCAATCGAAGACCCCTGGTACACCCTCCCCTCTGTAAATTTTATATTTCATTCTCAAAACCTGTAAAAAGTTGCTTCGGCAATCCAAGTTATAAGAATTACTGAGCAAGTACAAGACCATTATATATGGCCACTTCGTTGTATTTTATACGTCCTTTGTTCTTCCCTTGGCAACGCTTCTTGCGAAAACTGTTCGGTATATATTATGATGCAACCGGCTAATAGACCGGGGGCTTGAATTTAAAAAAAACGCCTTGAACATCACCCCAGCACAACTGGTCGTGTGTTCGGCGTCTTGGATTTTGCTTTATATGCATCGGATCCGAACTATGTCTTGGGTCAATAGTTGGGTTGCCCGGCTCCTGTGCTTGCCCACTTACGTTCCACACGTTCGGCAAAAAGGGCAAAGGGAGAACCACTGCGATTGTGTTTCCAGCTCGTCTGGTCAAGCACCTCAGGGGAGAAAGCCGAAAACTGACTGTCATAGTAAGCGAGAACCGGTCTGCGAATCCGAGCATAAGTGTCATACTAAAAGATCGATAGAGGTTATTCCGTGTTATACGATGGGTTTCGTTCTTGTACAAACCACGTGATGCTGGCTTCGGCCCCGAACATCACACTGGGGGCTGGTTATCAGCCCCCACATTTTCCTACACTCCCACGGCTAAGTGAAAGCGATAAAGCACCATAGTCCGATTGCCTTGTCCCGTTCGCACTACCGCCTTCGGGCGCCGATACCTCGGCTAAGGGTAAAAGTGCGGATACAGGGACACCCCGCGTAGTATCTACGTGGGGGCTCAAGCCGACGACTCGCTGCTTTCAGATGAACCGGCCACACAGGAGTCAAAATAAAAATCAAATACTTATAAGACATGATAAACCATGCAGCACTAATTATAAAGTGTTAAGGTCTTCAGACATATTACACCGCGCTCATTCATACAAAACATCTTTGGAGCATTGGGCCTCTATTACCCGAGCACCCTCCATTACATGGGGGAAGTACAGCTCGGGGCACCTATGCCCCTTGTCAGGTGGCGGAGGTGCGGTGGCCATTGCTACTTCTTGAGCTTGCGTTGGTTTTCCCTTGAAGAGGAAAGGGTGATGCAGCAAAGTAGATAAGTATTTCCCTTAGTTGTTGAGAACCAAGGTATCAATCCAGTAGGAGATACAAGCAAGTCCCCAATCTTCGCACCTACACAAACAATCAAACACTTGCACCCAACGCTATAAAGGGGTTGTCAATCCCTTCACGGTTACTTGCAAGGATGAGATCTGATAGAGATAGATATAGAAGATTACTAAAACGAAAAGTAAAACAAAAGTAAAAAGATTGCAGCAAAGTATTTTTGGTTTATAGATCTGAAAATATAATATGGAAAATAGACCCGGGGCCATAGGTTTCACTAGAGGCTTCTCTCTTGAAGGAAAATAATACGGTGGGTGAACAAATTACTGTCGAGCAATTGATAGAAAAGCGCATAGTTATGACGATATCCAAGGCAATGATTATGCATATAGGCATCATGTCTGTGTCAAGTAGACCGAAACGATTCTGCATCTACTACTATTACTCCACACATCGACCGACTCCTGCCTGCATCTAGAGTATTAAGTTCATGAAGAACAGAGTAACGCATTAGGTAAGATGACATGATGTAGAGGGATAAACTCAAGCAATATGATGAAAACCCCATCTTTTTGTCCTCGATGGCAACAATACAAATATGTGCCTCGCTACCCCTACTTTGTCACTGGGTGAGGACACCGCAAGATTGAACCCAAAACCAAGCACTTCTCCCATTGCAAGAATTACCAATCTAGTTGGCCAAACCAAACCAATAACTCGAAGAGACTTGCAAGGATATGAAATCATGCATATAAGAATTCAGAGAAGATTCAAATAATATTCATAGATAATCTGATCATAAACCCACAATTCATCGGATCTCGACAAACACACCGCAAAAGAGTATTACATCGGATAGATCTCCATGAAGATCATGAAGAACATGGTATTGAAGAACATAGAGAGAGAATAAGCCATCTAGCTACTAGCTATGGACCCGAAGGTCTGTGGTGAACTACTCACGCATCATCGGAAGGGTAATGGTGTTGATGTAGATGCCCTCCGTGATCGAATCCCCCTCCGGCAGATTACCGGAAAAGGCTCCAAGATGGGATCTCACGGGAACAGAGGGTTCCGGCGACGGAAAAGTATTTTCGTGGCTCTTTTTGGTATTGGGGAAATATTTGGGAATTTATAGGCCGAAGAATAGGGTTAGGAGAGCTGCTGGGGGGCCACAAGCCAGGGGGCGCCCCCCCCCCTAGGGTGCGCCAAGGTGGCTTGTCGCCTCCCGGCAAGTCTCCTGCCTTCATCTCCAAGTCTGGCAGGTTTCTTCTGGTCCAAGAAATATCATTCCGAAGATTTTATTCCGTTTGGACTTCGTTTAATATTCCTTATCTGCAATACTCAAAAACAAGGAAAAAACAAAAACTGGCACTAGGCACTAGGTTAATAGGTTAGTCCCAAAAATAATATAAAATAGCATATTAATGCATATAAAACATCCAAAAAAAATAATATAATAGCATGGAACAATAAAAAATTATAGATACGTTGGAGACGTATCAAGCATCCCCAAGCTTAATTCATGCTCGTCCTCGAGTAGGTAAATGATAAAAACAGAATTTTTGAGGTGGAATGCTACCTAACATATTTATCCATGTAATATTCTTTATTGTGGCATGAATATTCAGATCCATAAGATTCAAAACAAAAGCTCAATATTGACATAAAAACAGTAATACTTCAAGCATACTAACAAACAATTGTGTCCTTTCAAAATAACATGGCCTTAGAAAGTTATCCCTACAAAATCATATAGTCTAGCTATGCTCCATCTTCCCCACACAAAGTATCTAAATCATGCACACCCCCAATGACAAGTCAAGCAATTGTTTCACACCTTTTATGTTCTCAAACCTTTTCAACTTTCACGCAATACATGAGCGTGAGCCATGGATATAGCACTATAGGTGGAATAGAATATGGTGGAGGTTGTATGGAAAAAGGAGAAGATAGTCTCACATCAACTAGGTGTATCAATGGGCAATGGAGATGCCCATCAATAGATATCAATGTGAGTGAGTAGGGATTGCCATGCAACGGATGCACTAGAGCTATAAGTGTATGAAAGCTCAAAAAGAAACTAAGTGGGTGTGCATCCAACTTGCTTGCTCACGAAGACCTAGGGCAATTTGAGGAAGCCCATCATTGGAATATACAAGCCAAGTTATATAATGAAAAATTCTCACTAGTATATGAAAGTGACAAAATAGGAGACTCTCTATCATGAAGATCAAGGTGCTACTTTGAAGCACAAGTGTGGAAAAAGATAGTAACATTGTCCCTTCTCTCTTTTCTCTCATTTTTTTATTTTGGTGGGCATCTTTGGCCTCTTCTTTTTTTGGGGCTTCATTGGCCTCTTTTATTATTTGTAAAGTCCGGAGACTCGTCCCTACTTGTGCGGGAATCATAGCTTCCATCATCCTTTCCTCACATGGGACAATGCTCTAATAATGATGATCATCACACTTTTATTTACTTACAACTCGATACCTACAATAAGATATGACTCTATATGAATGCTTCCGGTGGTGTACCGGGATGTGCAACGATCTAGCATAGCAAATGACATCAAAAAATGGACAAGCCATGAAAACATCATGCTAGCTGTCTTACGATCATGCAAAGCAATATGACAATGATGGTGCGTGTCATAAAAAACGGAACGGTGGAAGTTGCATGGCAATATATCTCGGAATGGCTATGGAAATGCCATAATAGGAAGGTATGGTGGCTGTTTTGAGGAAGGTGTATGGTGGCTGTTTTGAGGAAGGTGGGTTTAATGTACCGGCGAAAGTTGCGCGATACTAGAGAGGCTAGCAAAGGTGGAAGGGTGAGAGTGCGTATAATCCATGGACTCACATTAGTCATAAAGAACTCACATACTTATTGCAAAAATCTATTAGTTATCGAAGCGAAGGATTAGACGCATGCTCCTAGGGGAGAGGTTGGTAGGAGTTAACCATCGCGCGCTCCCGACCCTCACACAAAGGATGACAATCATTAAACAAATCATGCTCTGACTTCGTTACATAACGGTTCACCATACGTGCATGCTACGGGAGTCACAAACTTTAACACAAGTATTTTTACCATTCCACAATTACTCACTAACATGACTCTAACATCACCATCTTTATATCTCAAAACTATATGCAAGGAATCCAACTTCTCATAGTATTCAATGCACTTTATATGAAAGTTTTTATTATATCCCTCTTGGATGCCCATTATATTAGGACTAAATTCATAACCTAAACCAATTACCATGCTGTTTAAAGACTCTCAAAATAATATAAGTGAGGTACGAGAGTTCAATTATTTGTATAAAATAAAACACCACCGTGCTCTAAAAAGATATAACTGAAGCACTAGAGCAACATTGCCTAGCTCAAAAGATATAAGTGAAGCACATAGAGTATTCTAATAAATTAACGATTAGTGCGTGTCCCTCTCAAAAGATGTGTGCAGCAAGGATGATTGTGGCAAACTAAAAAGCAAAGACTCATATCATACAAGACGCTCCAAGCAAAACACATATCATGTGGTGAATAAAAATATAGCCTCAAGTAAATTTACCGATGGATTTAAGACGAAAGAGGGGATGCCTTCCGGGGCATCCCCAAGCTTAGGCTCTTTGGTATCCTTGAATATGGCTTGGGGTGCCTTGGGCATCCCCAAGCTTAGGCTCTTGCCACTCCTTATTCCATAGTCCATCAAATCTTTACCCAAAACTTGAAAACTTCACAACACAAAACTCAACAGAAAACTCGTGAGATCCGTTAGTATAAGAAAAATAAATCACCACTTTAGGTACTGTTGTGAACTCATTCTTTATTTATATTGGTGTAATATCTACTGTATTCTAACTTCTCCATGGTTCATACCCCCCGATACAACCCATAGATACATCAAAATAAGCAAACAACACAAAGAAAACAGAATCTGTCAAAAACAGATTAGTCTGTAGCAATCTGTAGACTTCGAATAATTCTGTAACTCCAAAAAATCTGAAACAATTAGGAAATCAGGGAAATTTGTATATCAATCTTGTGTAAAAAATTTAGATCCAATTGACGCTCTAGTGAATTTATAAAATCCTGGACTGGGCGTAAAAGTTTCTATTTTTCAGCAAAACCAAATCAACAATCACCGTAAACCATCCCAAAGGTCTTACTTGGAACAAACACTAATTAAAAAAATAAAACACAATTACTACAGAGGTAATAATGTGCAAAACACTCAAGAACAGAAGCAAAAAACAGAAACATAAAATAAAATTGGGTTGCCTCCCAACAAGCGCTATTGTTTAACGCCCCTAGCTAGGCATAACGCAATAGATCTAGGTATTGTCATCTTTGGTATGCAACTTTTGTGAGGGCCTTCTCGAATCTGGGGGGCTCTTTCCGCTTCCCCAAATTTTCAAGAGGAGAAACCATCTTATGATCCAAAATATCCAAACGCTTATTGCAAAGGGTAATCAAAGTGTTTAAGCGATTGAGGTTCCCACTAATATGTTTGAGGGGTTTATGATGTTTTTGTAACTTGACTAAATGCTTATGCAAGTCATCCAATTTGTCGAGGATTTGAACTCCCTCTTGTGAAAAGGTAAGCCCTTTTTTATGTGGGGGAACCCCCAAAATCCCTTCCAAAACTTCATAAGCGGCCTTTGCATCAAGTTCGATAAGCAAAATCCAAAAGCTTTCTATGATGCAAAGCCAATCCAATGTAAAAATTTCTAAGCAAGACTTTTACGTCTCCTTTTAGATTTGGAATACGATAGGATTCCATTAGCCTATCCCAGGCATCTTTCAGATTTTCCCCTTGTTTTTGTTTGAAGTATAGGACTTCAAAGTCTGCTGACAAAAGGGGGGTAGTAACGCTAGTCATAGCAACAAGCAAGAGAGGCGGAAAGAAGAAGGGCGAATAAAAAGGCAAATCTTTTTGGAAAATCGTTTTAGAAGTGGGGGAGAGGAAAACGAGAGGCAAATGGCAAATAATGTAAATGCAAGAGATGAGTTTGTGATGGGTACTTGGTAGGCTTGATGTAGATCTCCCCGGCAACGGCGCCAGAAATCCTTCTTGCTACTTCTTGAGCTTGCGTTAGTTTTCCCTTGAAGAGGAAAGGGTGATGCTGCAAAGTAGATAAGTATTTCCCTCTGTTGTTGAGAACCAAGGTATCAATCCAGTAGGAGATATAAGCAAGTCCCCAATCTTCGCACCTACACAAACAATCAAACACTTGCACCCAACGCTATAAAGGGGTTGTCAATCCCTTCACAGTTACTTGCAAGGATGAGATCTGATAGAGATAGATATAGAAGATTACTAAAACGAAAAGTAAAACAAAAGTAAAAAAGATTGCAGCAAAGTATTTTTGGTATTTTTGGTTTATAGATCTGAAAATATAATATGGAAAATAGACCCGGGGCCATAGGTTTCACTAGAGGCTTCTCTCTTGAAGGAAAATAATACGGTGGGTGAACAAATTACTGTCGAGCAATTTATAGAAAAGTGCATAGTTATGACGATATCCAAGGCAATGATTATGCATATAGGCATCACGTCCGTGTCAAGTAGACCGAAACGATTCTGCATCTACTACTATTACTCCACACATCGACCGACTCCTGCCTGCATCTAGAGTATTAAGTTCATGAAGAACATAGTAACGCATTAGGTAAGATGACATGATGTAGAGGGATAAACTCAAGCAATATGATGAAAATCCCATCTTTTTGTCCTCGATGGCAACAATACAAATACGTGCCTCGCTACCCCTACTTTGTCACTGGGTGAGGACACCGCAAGATTGAACCCAAAACCAAGCACTTCTCCCATTGCAAGAATTACCAATCTAGTTGGCCAAACCAAACCAATAACTCGAAGAGACTTGCAAGGATATGAAATCATGCATATAAGAATTCAGAGAAGATTCAAATATATTCATAGATAATCTAATCATAAACCCACAATTCATTGGATCTCGACAAACACACCGCAAAAGAGTATTACATCGGATAGATCTCCATGAAGATCATGAAGAACATGGTATTGAAGAACATAGAGAGAGAAGAAGCCATCTAGCTACTAGCTATGGACCCGAAGGTCTATGGTGAACTACTCACGCATCATCGGAAGGGCAATGGAGTTGATGTAGATGCCCTCCGTGATCAAATCCCCCTCCGGCAGATTACCGGAAAACGCTCCAAGATGGGATCTCACGGGAACAGAGGGTTCCGGCGGCGTAAAAGTATTTTCGTCGCTCTTTTTGGTATTGGGGGAATATTTGGGAATTTATAGGCCGAAGAATAGGGTTAGGAGAGCTGCTGGGGGGGCACAAGCCAGGGGGGGCGCCCCCCCTAGGGCGCGCCCAGGTGGCTTGTAGCCTCCCGGCAAGTCTCCTGCCTTCATCTCCAAGTCTGGCAGGTTTCTTCTGGTCCAAGAAATATCATTCCGAAGATTTTATTCCGTTTGGACTCCGTTTAATATTCCTTATCTGCAATACTCAAAAACAAGGAAAAAACAGAAACTGGCACTAGGCACTAGGTTAATAGGTTAGTCCCAAAAATAATATAAAATAGCATATTAATGCATATAAAACATCCAAAACAGATAATATAATAATATGTAACAATCAAAAATTATAGATACGTTGGAGACGTATCAGCCATCTGGGTCGGTTTGAGCTTCGGCCAGTGCACCATGGTCTTCGCAAAGGCCATCCGAGCACCCTCGATGCATGTAGAACGCTTCAGCACATCGACTCGAGGCGCAGCTTCACATAGCCTCTGCACCAGGCCGAAGTAGCTACTCGACAACGGCTCATCAGGCCACAGACGGATGCAGAGGTCCTTCATGGCCGGCTCCGCCATTCCATGCATCTCCATCCGTTGCTTCATTTACTCGATGAGGAGAGGAGAGCGCTCGGGGGACTCCAACTGCGACCAGAATAGCCAGGCCTCATCATCCTCCGCCCGCGAAGCATAAAGCTTGTTCGCGTCCGCTGCACTCTTCTGGAGATCCGCACAGACGCCTAAGGAACGCCACACCTGGGTGAGCAAAGCAAAGTTGCTACCACCGAAGGTGCATTGCAGTGAATATGGATTACCATCGATGACAGCCTTGACTTGGTGAAGTTCCTCTTCAAAGGACCGCCTATTCACCCGCTCCTTTTGAAGCTCGGATTTTAGTGCGGCCAACTCAGCGCCTTGCTCTTTGCCTTTCTGCTCAAGGGCCTCGCACTTTGTGCCGGCATCCTTGAGCTCTTGCTGCACCTCCTCCACACGGGCCTCATGCTTGGCGCTTGCAGCCTCCAAAGTGGAAAGCGCGGCTACCGCTTGTTTGGCGGCCATCTTCTTCTCCTCGCCTCTTGCTTCATTTTCTGGAGCTCGGCCTTGAGTCTTTCAACCTCCGCAGCTGAAGCTGTAGAAGCAATAACTAACCAGTTACACTGGGTTAGCAGTGCGGATCATCTCCTATATATAGCTCGGACATTAGAATTCGGCTTACCTTGTGCCTCGTCGAACCGCTTGTTCAGGCTATCAAGCTCCTCTTCGGAGATTTTGAGCTTCCGATTTAGCTCGGTCAGCTCAGCGGCATTACCGGCCACCGCCGATGACGAGGCCTACAAAAATCATTGCATCCAGTTATGTGCGTTCCAACCTCCGAACCGTCAAGGACGTGGCTCTATGTTCGGTCCTCTTAAGGGCTTTTAGAACATTGCAGGACTAAATGGCAACTTGTACGTCATTGTTCATTCCTTTTTATCTGACCCCCGGATGCGTTTTTGTAAACCCATCCGGGGCTGGGGGGCTACTACATATATAAAGATAGCACAAACTTAAAATTAAAAGTTGTTCGGGAAAAGGTATTACATGACTCACCTTGAAGCCCGTCAAGAGACCATTGAAGGCCTCCTTCAGTCCGCTATCGACGGACTGAATTCCTTGTAAAACCGCACCCATAAGAGTGCGGTGATCCTCGGAGATGGGGGCGCTTGCTAGTGCCTCCTCCATAACTGGCCACACAGCCGTTGGTGGCATCGGTGGTGATCGGGCAGTCCGATCTCTGATCAGGGACTGAGCCGGTAACTCCGGAGGCACATCGTGCTCCGGAGACGTCCTCAGAAGGGACTGGGCATTTCTCTGCCCTTCCTCTTTGGCAACCAGGGGAGTGTTCTCCCCCTGGTCCTCAGCAGCCTCGGGAGTTTCCTCTCCCTGGCCTTTGGCGGCCGTGGCGTCAGCCTCGGCCATGGCATGGTCACCCCCTCCGCCCGTGTTCGGCTCCAACGGAGCCTGGCTGGATGACACCTCCGCGGCATCCTTCGCGGCCCCTGGAGGTGTGGGTGCGACGCAGTCCCACTTTCCGCTAGCTCGGCGGGTGGTGACTCCCCGTCCGATAGTTGGACGGTGGGGAGAACGCGTGGTGGGCTGCGGATTAAAAGATGAACTTGCATTTAAAACATCGAGAAAAACTTCGCACAAATAACTTGGGAGTCTTCGGATTCATACCTCTGAGCGGGGGGCTTGACCCTAAAGCTCCTTCCGGGAACCCTCTCAAAGTCCTCGGATCCCGCGTCAGAATCTGAGCTGTCATCGGGCAGGATCAACCTTGCCCGACGCGCCCTCTTCAGGGCAGGAGGAGCTGCATCCTCCGCGGCGTCCGATGACGCCGCCCTCTTCCTTGCGAGGGGGGAAACGCCCTCCCCCCCCCCCCCGTCTTCCTGCTCCTCCTCATGACTGGAGGAGGCGTGGGTTTCCTCGGACACGGCGTCCGGCTAGTCCTTGATGCGGAGGCCCTCTCTGGCCTTCTTCTTCTTCTCCTTCTCGGGCGCCGAGTACGAAGCCACAACAAGCATCGCCGCCAACAGCTCTGACCTGGGGTCTTCGGGTTGTGGAGCCGGGCAGTTAACCTTCGCGGCTTTGCTCAGCCACTTCTGCGAAAGTAGGGGAGAAGGCATTCAGACTTTTTGCCGAAGAAACTGAGTCAACGGATTAAAATTATGCCATACCTTGGTGGGAGGGTTATCGGTGCTTAGACCCGAATCCTCTTCCGTGGCCGGCCAGCTTTTCTGAGGCTTGAATAGAACCTTCCACGGCTTCTCAGGGGTGGTGCGGAAGAATTGGCGCACGGTAGGCTCGTCATCAGACTGATAAGCCCACATTGGGGAAGCCCGGCGCTGGCAGGGAAGAATACGGCGGTGGAGCATGACCTGGACCACGTTGACCAGCTCCACCTTGGCCTCGATCACCGAGGTAATGTGCTTCTGCAGCAGCTTCACCTCGGCATCCGACCCCCAGTCAAGGCCCTTCCTGAGCCACGAGGTCAGTCTCGTTGGGGGTCCGGATCTGAATTCGGCAGGCGCCGTCCAGCTCTCATCCCTTGGCTTGGTGATGTAAAACCACTCCTTCTGCCAGGTCTTGATTGTGTCGATGAAGGTGCCGGTAGGCCACTCGACGCGGGGGAGCTTGCTGATTACCGCCCCTCCGCAATCTGCGTGCTCGCTGGCCACGGTCTTCGGCTTGACATTGAAGACCTTGAGCCAAAAGCCGAAGTGTGGTTCGACCCGCAAAAAGGCTTCGCAGATGATGATGAATGCCGATATGTGCATAAAAGAGTTCGGCGGGAGGTCGTGGAAGTCCAGCCCATAGAAAAACATGAGACCCCTGACGAAGGGGTGGAGCGGAAAGCTCAGTCCCCGGATGAAGTGGGGGAAGAACACCACCCTCTCGCCTGCCTTGGGGGTGGGAATCACCTGGTTCTTCTCCAGGGCGCGGTGGAAGAGGTTGGCGGGGAGGTAGCCGGCGAGCTTTAGCTCCCTGATATCCTGGTCGGTGACTGTGGAGGCCTCCCACTTGCCCATGGAGCCCGAACCCGCCATGGCTAAGCTCGGAGGAGAGGGCGAGGGGGAACTGGATCTGGGCTCTCGGAGCTTGGAGAGATTGAGGAGGCGGAGGATGCGAATGGGAAGCGTGAATAGGCCTTGGGGGTTTTTCCCTTTTTATGGGACGTGTCACCGATTAGCCTTGCTTATCGCACCGCAAATCCCTCCGCTTCCCAAGACATGCGTGTTGTTATGCGTGTATGGAGATTTATCATCTCCCGTGTGAAACGGGGCACGATCTGCGCATTGATAAGTCGTGTCGCTGTAAAAACGGCCTCGAACCGTGAATCGAGTTTTCGTAACTGGTTCAGTGGTCGTGGTAGGCCACGACCCTTCGTCAGAGGGGGGTGTCAGAAAACACTGTTTACACTTTGGCGATTGGCCTTCGGGGCCAAGCAATTCATGGTGTTCGGTCAATCATATGATCGGAAGAAATACGTGTCATCGGAAACCGAACTAGTCTCAGCCGATCATGGAAGGGGGAGAAGAACTGACCCTGCAAGCCGAAGACTCTGATCATACGAAGCAGCTGGAGCTGAGACCCTTGGCGTTGGGGGCTAGTTCGGGGGCTACTGAGGGAGTCCCGGACTAAGGGGTCCTCGGGCCGCCGGCTCATCTCTCAATAGGCCGGCTTGATGGGCCGTTCTTTGAAGAAGGGCCGGAAACATCAAGACTCCACGTTCCAGAAGGGAGCCCCGAAGGCACGTCGTGCACTCCAAGTCAAGATGAGAAAGTTGACATCTCCATCCTCGGCAGGAGGCCCATCATGTGTAAACCCTAGGTACCCCCCGGTGTCTATATAAACCGGGAGGGTTTTAGATCATACGACACAGAAACTCATCTAGGGTTTTAGCTAGTCGATCTCGGGATAGATCAACTCTGTAACCTTCACACCATCAATATAACCAAGAAGGACGTAGGGTTTTACCTCCATAGAAGGGCCCGAACCTGGGTAAACACCGTCTCCTTCGTCCCTTTGTTACCATCGATCCCAGTCTCACAGCTCGGGACCCCCTACCCGAGATCCGCCGGTTTTGACACCGACACTTGTGACAAAACATATCCAAGTTGGTATTTTTTTACCACGGCATATGTGCCTTGTCATGACACCATTCCAAGTTTCATGAATTTCTGACGGAGTTTTGGATTTACGAGAATTTGTAAACCAAGTTTCTCGATGTTCGTGGTCGAGCCAACATGCTTAGATGTTTGAAATTCGTTCTCATTTCTTGCATGTGACCTAACACATGCATCCAAGGATACATATATATGATTTTTCAACCCATTTTGCCGCCCCGGAACTTGTGATTGTAGATCAAATTTGAATTATGCACATTAATTAATGCACCGAAAACTTAATTAATGTATTTAAAAGCCAGATGATCCCTTAATTTATTCATATTTTTGCACTTCGCACCAACATGTCTATGTTGTTTCTATAAAGAAAATCAAGGAGATAAGAGGCATCAGATGTCTTTTTGCCCACATATGTGACATGCATATATAATGTTCCCTATCGAAACCACAAAGCTTCTTGTGAGGAGCTCTGATTTGTAAGGGGATTGTGCAAGAACATGTCCAATTTGGACATTTTTTTACCATGACATATGTGTGCCCTTGTCACCACGCCATGCCAAGTTTCATAAATTTCTGACGTGTTTTGGATTTACGGGAATTTGAAAACCAAGTATCTCAATGTTTGCGGCCGAGCCAACGGTTAATGAGATGTTAGAAATCCATTCCCATTTCTTGCGTGGGACCTAAACATGCATCCAGGGAAAGGCATATATTTTTCAACCTATTTTTCATGTGTTGGACCTTGTGATTATAGTTCAAATTTGAATTATATTCACATTAAACGACTAGAAAACTCAATTAATGTGTTAAATAGGTCTCATGAGCCCTGGGAAAAATCCACAGTTTAGCATGACTGTCATGTGTTGCTCTATGGTGACTCCAAAAATAAATTCAAGGCGAGAAAAGACAACGGATGTTGTTTCGCACATAAAATGTGAACTTGCCCTATCGGAACACACGACTTTCTTGTGAGAACCTTTGGTTTAATTTGTAAGAGGCTTTGTGCCAAAACTTGTCCAAAATTGGGCATTTTTTTACCACAACACACACAACAGTGCAATTGATAGCACCCCCAAATTTCATGAATTTCTGTCGAGGTTTGCATTTACATGAATTTAAAAACTAAGTTTCCCGATGTTTGCGATCGAGCCAAGACGATGATATGTTTGAAATTCATTCCCATTTCTTGTGTGGGACCTAAACATGCAGCCAGGGAAACGTATATGGTTTTTCGACATATTTTCATGAGTTGGACCATGTGATTGTAGATCAAATTTGAATTATGCACGACACATTCATGTTACTCTATGGAGACTCTAGAAATAAATTCAAGGCGAGAAGAGACATCGGATGTTGTTTTGCACATAAAATGTGAACTTTCCATACCGGAACCACATGACTTCTTGTGAGAATCTTCGGTTTGTAAAAGGTTTGTGCCAAAACATGTCCCGAACTAGGCATTGTTTTTACCACAACACACATGCGCCATGACATGACACCATGCCAAGTTCTATGAATTTCTCACGATATTTGGCTTTACTGGAATTTGAAAACATGTCTTCTCAAAGTCTACGGCCGAGCCAAAATACCGAGAGGTTTGGAATTTGTTTAATTTCCATCTCTTGCATGGGACCAAAACATGTATCCAGTGACAAATAGATGATTTTCAACCCATTCAGGTGTACTCTGGTATGTGCTTAACTGCAGTTCAAATTTGACCTATGCACATGAAATGTCTAGAAAACTCATGGATACTTGTGGTGACATTGGAGTATCTAGGTGACATTAGAGTTGGTCGATGCGTATCATATGGTGTTATTCTAGTACGAACTCTTAGATAGATCGATCGGAAAGGATAACTTGGTGTTATCTTAGTACGAACTCTTGGATAGATCGATCGCAAAGAATAACTTTAAGGTGGTTTCGTACCCAACAAACAATTTCTTCTTATGTTCTCTGCTAGATAAGAACTTTGGAGTGATTCTTCGTTGCATGTTGAGAGATGGTTATGTGATCCAATTATATTTGCATTGTTGAGAGATTGCACTAGCGAAAGTACGGACCCTAGGCCTTGTTTTCAAGCATTGCAATACCATTTGTGCTCACTTTTGTTACTTGCTACCTTGCTGTTTTTATATTTTCAGATTACAAAAACCTTTATCTACCATCCATATTGCACTTTTATCACCATCTCTTCGCCGAACTAGTGCACCTATACAATTTGCCATTGTATTGGGTGTGTTGGGACACAAGAGACTTTTTATTATTTGATTGCAGGGTAGTTTGAGAGAGACCATCTTCATCCTACACCTCTCAGGGATTGATAAACCTTAGGTCATCCACTTGAGGGAAAATTGCTACTGTCCTACAAAACTCTGCGCTTGGAGGCCCAACAAAGTCTACAAGAATAAAGTTGCGTAGTAGACATCAAGCTCTTTTCTGGCGCCGTTACCGGGGAGGTGAGTGCTTGAAGGTATATCTTTAGATCTTGCAATTAAATCTTTTAGTTTCTTGTTTTTCACTAGTTCGGTTTTATAAAAGAAAACTACAAAAAATGGAGTTTAGGTTGCATCATTTGTTTCGTCTTTATAATGTCTTTCGCGAAAATAAGGATTCAGAAAATTGTGCTCAATTGGTAGAAGAAGAAATGATGAAAATACTTGATGAGAATTCCTTGAATGATGAGCATGATAGCAATATTTTTAGTATGCATTCTCTGAATATCCATGATTCTAATAACATGCAAAGCCACAAGCTTGGGGATGCTATGTTTGATGAAACTGATATTTTTAGTCCCCCAAGTTCTGATGAGCAAATTTATTATGATGATGGCATGCCTCCTATCTATGATGATTATGATGATGACATGTATGCTATAAAGAGTGATGGTAACCATGAAACTTGTCATCATGATTTTAATATTGAATGTGGTTATGTCAATCATGTATCTCATGATAGTTATTTTGTTGAGTTTGCTCCCACTACAATGAATGAGAAGAAAATTGCTTATGAGGAGAGTAATGAAAATTCTATGCTTGTGCATCATGAAAAGAATGATTTATGTGATATTTATATTGTGAAATTCCTTCATGATGCTACTGAAAATTATTATGAGGGAGGAACATATGCTTGTAGGAATTGCAATAATATCAAGTTTCCTCTCTATGTGTTCAAAGTTTTGAAGTTATGCTTGTTTTGCCGTCCTATGCTAGTTGATTCTTGTTCCCATAAATTGTTTGCTCACAAAATCCCCATGCATAGTAAGTGGTTTAGACTTAAATGTTCTTGTCATGAGATTAATGATGCTCTCTTACATGTTTCAAATACTATTCCTATGTGAGCATCATTGAAATCATCATGCCTAGCTAAAAGGCATTAGAGAAAAGCGCTTGTTGGGAGACAACCCAACACTTATACTTTATATTTTGATGTGTTCACATGATTAAGCTACTGTATTAATAATGTTTTGTGCCTTTTATTTTAATAAAGTGCCAAGTAAAGCCTTTGGGACGATTCACAAGATGAGTAGAATTGATGCTGAACCAAAACAGACACTTTTGACTCCAGTACAGGGATTTGCATTTTTTACTGGAGAGTGATAATGATCTAAATTTTTTACACAGTCTTCATATACAAATTATTCAGGTTATCCTAAGTTTTCAGAATTTTTAGAGACAGGGAAGTATGGCTATACTACAGATCTTCACAGACTGTTCTGTTTCTGACAGATTCTGTTTTGCATGCATAGTTTGCTTGTTTTAGTGTTTCCATAGCTTATATTTAGTGGTATAAATTATGGGAATGATATAATACAGTAGGTATCACGTGGGAACAATTATGAATCTTGTATTGACAGTACCTAAGTGAATGATTTATATTTATTACACTAACCCTTCTCACGAAGTTCCGTTAAGTTTTGTGTGATTGAAGTTTTCAAGTTTTGAGTGAGACACCGATATGAGGAGAATAAGGATTGAAAAGAACCTATGATTGGGGATGCCCAAGGCACCCCAAGGTAATATCCAAGGAAGACTCAAGCGCCTAAGCTTGGGGATGCCCCGGAAGACATCCCCTCTTTCGTCTTCAACATTATCGGTATATCTTACTTAGAGCTATATTTTTATTCGTCACATAATATGTGCTTTGCTTGGATCATCATTATTTTGTTGTTCTCTGTTAGGTGTTATTTATAATCTTGTTTTTCAATAAAAATTTCCAAGAATTGCCTTAGGATGCTTGCATTGCATGTTTGATGTGTGCTGTGTAAAAACAGAAACTTTCTTTGTAGTGTTTGAATTTTCATATTTTACTGGAACGTGGAAAGTTTCTGAAATTTGTACATAGTGTTGTCATATAAATTCTTTAGCATTTACTAAATTTTAATAATTTTTTGAGTTACAGAAGTACACTGGTTTAATAGATTTCTACACACTGTTCTGTTTGGACAGATTGCTCTCATAGTTTTGTTATCTACTTATTCTATAGTTTCCATAGCCTATATTAGTAGATATAAATTGTGGAAACGATAGTAAACAGTAGATGATGTTTGAAATTATTATGCAACTTGTCTTGGCAGTACATAAAGAGTTGATTTATTATTATGTGCACTAACCTATCTCATGAGTTCCTTTCAAGTTTTGTGTGGATGAAGTTTTTGAGAATAGGTGAAACCGGGATATGAGAGGATTGAACGAGATACAAAAGCTCAAGCTTGGGGATGCCCAAAGCACCCCAAGTAAATATTTCAAGAAGTCTCAAGCATCTAAGCTTGGGGATGCTACGCATCCCACATCTCTTCATCAAACAAATATCAGTTAGCCTATGTTGAGCCTAAATTTTTATTTGTCCACATGATATGTGCTATTCTTGAAATGAATTTTTATTTAGTTTGTTGTTTGAATAAAATACTCAGATATGAAAATCTTTATTGAGAGAGAGAGAGAGAGTCCTCACATAGCTACTTAATTGTTTGACTACTCATTGATCTTCACTTATATCTTTTGAGAGTAGCTTTACATTTACTCTTGTGCTTCACTTATATCCTATGATTAAATTGTTGAATGAATTGAATACCATGAAGTTGAAATTATATGTTCATATCATGCCTAGTAGTAGCTTCACATTGGGTTTAGAAAGTAAAATCTATTGAAGTTTGACAATCACAATATTGGTCATACAAGCAATTCGTGAATGATTAGTATAAGGAAGAAAACTTTCACATACAAATATATTATCTTGGACATCTTCTATGATTGTGAATACCCATTAATTATTTTCAAACTTGAGCAAATTAGTTGAAGTTGGACAAGGAAGACAACGTAATGAGTTATGGTTGTGTATATTTGCGTAGAAGTTATATTGTTATGGATCCTCCAACATGTGGTGCTTGTTTAGAACCTTTTGCTAGCCAACACTTCGTACTAAGTAGAGATACTACTTGTGCATCCAAATCCTTGAGCCAAGTTTCTTCCATAAGAGTCCTCCATACCTACCTATATATGGTATTTCACTGCCATTCCAAGTAAATTTGCATGTGCCACCTCTAAACATTCAAATAAACATCTGTTTTGTGTGCCTGGACCGCTCATGGAGCGACGGGGGGTGGTCAGTATCTCCATGTTAAGCGGGTTATTCTCATGATGAGTGTTTATTCACTCGTCCTTGCATGAGAGGGGCGGTAATAGGGATTCCCAGTCCCGAAATAAAAAAAATGCAAATAATTAAACAAAACTCCCCCAGGAATGTTGTTGGTATGGACGGTACCCGTGGATTCGGCTAGCCGTGGAGTGTGTTTGGTGGTGGAGGGGGGGGTAAACCTTTACTTTTACCGCTTGGGAACCGCCGCTAATGTGTTTAACATGGAAGATATTGATAACTCTTGGTCGTAATGTTGACAGGAAGGGTGCACCTCCCAGAATTATATTTATCTCTGATTTAAGCTTTGAGCTCTGGCACCTTTGCAAATCCCTGCTTCCCCCTACGAAGGGACAATCTATTTACTTTCATGTTATTTACTATTCATGTTGAGTCAACTTCTTATTCCAACCTCAGTCTATTAGCTGGCAAGCATCATGTGGTGGGGACAGATCCAAACATATATATCCAGTCAAATATATTTGATCATGACTTATTATTGTTGACAATTATCTCTATGATAAATGAGTTGGGAGGCGAAACATTAAGCCTCTATCTTTGTCTGTGTTTGATGGATGCCATTTGTTCGAAAAATATGCTTTGAGTACTAGCAATCATAGAAAACTATATGATGATTGAGTATGTGGAGCTCTTACTTAGACTTTGTTGAGAATATGTTGATTTGCAATTGTTTGGTGACTAAGAACATAGGTTGTTAAGTTCCAAGAGAATTCATTATTTGAACCATGACATGTGAATTGATTACTCTATCATGATGATTTTTATGAAAGAAAGTTGCTGGTTATGATGCTAGAAAATTGACTGAAATTATCAATGATCAGCTTATATTATGCTAGCATTCACACTTCATAATTTAGTTCTTTTATCATTTACCTACTCGAGGACGAGTAGGAATTAAGCTTGGGGATGCTGATACGTCTCCAATGTATCGATAATTTATGAAGTATTCATGCCATATTTACCCATGTTTACAATACTTTTATATGGTTTTGATGCACTTTATATGATTTATTTAGAACTAACTCGGACTGACACTGTTTTCAGCAGAACTACCGTGATGTTGTTTTTGTGCAGAAAATGAAAGTTCTCGGAATCGCCCGAAACTTTTTGATGATTTTTTTGGAACAAAAGAAGCACTATACGCTTCGTGGGAGGGCCAGAAGAGCCACGAGGTGGGCACAACCCACCAGGGCGAGCCAGGCCCCTCTGGCGCGCCCTGATGGGTTGTGCTCTCCTTGTGGCCCATCTTCGCGTGAAACTGACGCTCAAAAATCCTATAAATATAGAAACCATCAGAAATAACCCTAGACTCTTCGCTACACCGCCGCAACTCTCTGTATCGATGAAAAACTAATCTGGAGACGTTCCAGTACCCTGCCGGAGAGGGGAATCCATCTCTGGTGGCCATCTTCGTCATCCCGGTGGAGGCCATGACAAGGAGGGAGTAGTCCACCCTCGGGGCTGAGGGTATGTACCAGTAGCTATGTGTTCAATCTCTCTCTCTCGTGTTCTTGAGATGTCACGATCTTGATGTATCACGGGCTTTGTTAATATAGTCGGATCATATGATGTTATTCCCTTGCTATCATGTTGTGATGAATTGAATCTTTCCCTTTGAGATATCGTTATGTTGGATTGAATATTGGATTTGAGAACACTTGATATATGTCTTGCATATGGATACCCGTTGTGACAATGGGGTGTTCTATTGATTCACTTGATGTATGTTTTGGTACTCAACTTGCAGATTACTGCGGTGACATTGGGGTAATCTATGCATAGGGGTTGATACTCGTTCTTGTCCTACTTTCTCCGATAGAAATCTTGGGCTACTCTTTGAGGTTCTTTGTGTTGGATTGAGTATTATGAATCTGAAATTGTTTGATGCGTATCGTATAATTAACTCATGGATACTTGTGGTGACATTGGAGTATTTAGGTGACATTAGAGTTGGTTGATGCGTATCATATGGTGTTATTCTAGTACGAACTCTTAGATAGATCGATCGGAAAGGATAACTTGGTGTTATCTTAGTACGAACTCTTGGATAGATCGATCGGAAAGAATAACTTTAAGGTGGTTTCGTAACCTACAAACAATTTCTTCTTATGTTCTCCGCTAGATAAGAACTTTGGAGTGATTCTTCGTTGCATGTTGAGGGATGGTTATGTGATCCAATTATATTAGCATTGTTAAGAGATTGCACTAGCGAAAGTAAGGACCCTAGGCCTTATTTTCAAGCATTGCAATACCGTTTGTGCTCACTTTTGTTACTTGCTACCTTGCTGTTTTTATATTTTCAGATTACAAAAACCTTTATCTACCATCCATATTGCACTTGTATCACCATCTCTTCGCCGAACTAGTGCACCTATACAATTTGCCATTGTATTGGGTGTGTTGGGGACACAAGAGACTTTTTATTATTTGATTGCAGGGTTGTTTGAGAGAGACCATCTTCATCCTACACCTCCCACGGATTGATAAACCTTAGGTCATCCACTTGAGGGAAAATTGCTACTATCCTACAAAACTCTGCGCTTGGAGGCCCAACAAAGTCTACAAGAATAATGTTGCGTAGTAGACATCATCGCACTCTCCGACAGGGCAGCTGCGGCCGCCGAAAGGGCAGCTGCTGCATCTGAGATGGCAGCAGCAACATCCGCGACCAGGATAGCAAATGGCGACAACGGCACAGCAGCTGTACGTTCCTCAATGACCGCCGTAGCCCTGATGGCGGCTACCCACACCTATGCCAATGCCGCCCACGCCCATCTCGTGTCGGTCACCGCACAAATAGCAGCGGCCTTCTCCGACAACGGTCGGAAACCTACGTCCGAAGAGTTGGCAATCGCCGAGAGCGCTCGGGCAGCCGTCCATTCGTCGGCAGCCTCCCTTGCCGAGATGGAGGTCGTCAATGCCCGGACCATGGCCGCCCACACCAGACTCGTGGCGGCCTTTTCCAACGAGATGGCGGACGCGGACTAAGAGATGCTTGCAGAGTATGTGGCGATGGATGCCATGGAGCCCCTTCCCCTGGAGGTCGTCGAGCGCGAGCTGGTCATGGAGGATGCGGCGGAGATCGCCGAGCGTCAGGCGGAACATTAGTCTTTATTTAGAGCGCTAGTCTTTTGTTAGAGTAATGTTTAGGTCAACCAACTCTGTTTAATTGCTCGATTAAGTAAGTGCGGGCTGCGGTGTAGGCTCTTTTGTGCAGTACCCAAATTAGCAATTGATGTTAAATTATGCGACGACATGGATGACCACTGTAACCAGGGAAATTCGGACCAAAAATTTGCCGCCATATCCCCATTCCATCTTCCAATTGAAAATGAAATTGAAGTTCATCACACACAATTTTTTGGAACGAACCATGTGCAATGTAGTACCCAATCTTACATCGGAAGCTTGGAGACAAACATTTTCACGTCCAAGTTCATCACACACGGGGTATAGCGCAGGCTTCGTTTGTGATGTGTTGATATCGAGAACTATTCTGCACCAAATGAAAATTTTGGGCTGCCGCGGAAATATCTACCGCCCTCGCCCCCCGGTACCAATCAAAAGCCACATTTCCACATTTTACTCTACCTTTCCTAGTTCAAACCTTCACTGCTTGCTTGCAGCGCCGCCTCCTCGCCGGCGACGCTCCTTCCTGCTGCTCGGCCTCCTCCATCTGGTCAGGTAATCCACACCTCCCCAATACCCCCTCACACCCTCCTCCTCCATCCCACATGGCCCGACGGGCGCAACACCTTCCACCCAAAACACCGCCCCATCCTCCAAATAATCGCCGCCGAAAGCCATGGTGCACGCAGTATAGCCAGGATCTCAAAGAGCATTTGGCTGCGGAGAAGTAAATCGCGTCTGCACGCGCAGATGAGGCAGCTATGGCTTCCATGCGTGCCGACCCCCAGATCTTGGAGGAGCACCTCGCCGTCGAGGCCACCGTCGACGCCTCGCATGCTGACGTTGATGTCTACTACACAACCTTCTTCTTGTAGACTCGTGTTGGGCCTCCAAGCGCAGAGTTTTGTAGGACAGTAGCAAATTTCCCTCAAGTGGATGACCTAAGGTTTATCAATCCGTGGGAGGCGTAGGATGAAGATGGTCTCTCTCTAACAACCCTGCAATCAAATAACAAAGAGTCTCTTGTGTCCCCAACACACCCAATACAATGGTAAATTGTATAGGTGCACTAGTTCGGCGAAGAGATGGTGATACAAGTGTAATATGGATGGTAGATATAGGTTTTTGTAATCTGAAAATATAAAAACAGCAAGGTAACTAATGATAAAAGGGAGCACAAACGGTATTACAATGCTTAGAAACAAGGCCTAGGGTTCATACTTTCACTAGTGCAAGTTCTCTCAACAATACTAACATAGTTGAATCATATGTAAATCCCTCACGTGCGACAAAGAGTTCACTCCAAAGTCACAAATAGCGGAGAACAAACGAAGAAATTATTGTAGGGTACGAAACCACCTCAAAGTTATCTTTTCCGATCAATCTTATGAGCTATCCCTATAAGTGTCACAAACAGCCCTAGAGTTCGTACTAAAATAACACCTTAAGATACACATCAACCAAAACCCTAATGTCACCTAGATACTCCAATGTCACCGCGAGTACCCATGGGCTTGATTATACGATATGCATCACACAATTTCAGATTCATCATGTTCAATCCAACACAAAGAACTTCAAAGAGTGCCCCAAAGTTTCTACCGGAGAGTCAAGACGAAAACGTGTGCCAACCCCTATGCATAGATTCCCAAGGTCACGGAACCCGCAAGTTGATCACCAAAACATACATCAAGTGGATCAATAAAACATCCCATTGTCACCACGGATATCCCATCGCAAGACATACATCAAGTGTTCTCAAATCCTTAAAGACTCAATCCGATAAGAAAACTTCAAAGGGAAAACTCAATTCATCACAAGAAGATAGAGAGGGGAAAACTCCATATGATTCATCTATATCAATAAAGCTCGCGATACATCAAGATCGTGCCATCTCAAGAACAAGAGAGAGAGAGATCAAACACATAGCTACTGGTACATACCCTCAGCCCCGAGGGTGAACTACTCCATCCTCGTCATGGAGACCGCCGGGATGATGAAGATGGCCTCCGGTGATGGTTTCCCCCTCCAGCAGGGTGCCGGAACGGGCTCCCGATTGGTTTTTCGTGGCTCTGGAGGCTTGCGGCGGCGGAACTCCCGATCTAGGTTTCTTTTCGGAGGTTTCTGTATTTATAGGAGTATTTGGCGTTGGTCCCACGTCCATAAGGTTCCCGAGGAAGTCACAAGCCAGGGAGGCGCGCCCTAGGGGGGGGGAGCCCCCACCCTTGTGGCTTCCTCGGCCTTCCTCTCCGGTGACTTTTCGCTCCAGTATTTTTTATATTTTCCAAAAATATTCTCCGTAAATTTTCAGCTCAATCCGAGAACTTTTATTTCTGCACAAAAACAACACCACGGTAGTTCTGCTAAAAACAGCGTCAGTCCGGGTTAGTTCTAATCAAATCATACCAAAATCATATAGAATTATTGTAAACATGGCATGAATACTTCATAAATTATAGATACGTTGGAGACGTATCAGCATCCCCAAGCTTAATTCCTGCTCGTCCTCGAGTAGGTAAATGATAAAAGAAATAATTTATGAAGTGTGAATGCTACCCAACATGTTCATCATATTCTTTTCTTATTTGTATAGCATGGACATTTGGACTTGTAAATGATTCAAAGCAATAGTCTAGTTTTAACATAATGACTTCAATACTCAAGCATGTCAACAGCAACCATGTCTTTCAAAATATCAACACTAAAGAAAGTTATCCCTAGCCCATCATGCTCAATCATTGATCCATTCATGAAACACACTCAAATATTAGCTATGCCCAATGCTCAAGTACGATCATAGTGCCCCCTAGTTGGTGCTTATAAGAGAAGATGGAGACTCAAAGCAAAAATAAAAATTGCATAAAGTAAATAGATAGGCCCTTCGCAGAGGGAAGTAGGGATTTGTAGAGGTGCCAGAGCTCAAGGTTTACATTGAGAGAGAAAAATATTTTGAGTGGCATGCTTTTCCTGTCAACGAAAACGACAAAGTAGCTCACAATACTTTCCATGCTAGATACATTATAGGCGGTTCCCAAACAGAATGGTAAAGTTTTTACTCCCCCTCCACCAATCAATCACACTCCACGGCGAGCCGAATCCACGGGTACCGTCCATACAAACAACAATCCTGGGGGAGTTTTGTTTCATTATATTTTGATTTGATTTTTGAGCATGGAACTAGGCATCCCGAATACCAGCCACTTTCTCGTGAATGATAGTGAATCAACACATATCGTGAGAATAACACACCCAGCATGGAAAAATATTGGATACTCCCCACCGTTTCATGAGCGGTACGGGCACACAAAAGAGAAAATTTATTTTGAAAATTTAGAGATGGCACATACAAATTTGCTTGGAACGGCACGGAAATACCGCATATAAGTAGGTATGGTGGACTCATAAAGCAAAACTTGGTTTAAGGATTTTGGATGCACAAGTAGTATTTCTACTTAGTACAAATGAAGGCTAGCAAATAGATTGGGAAGCAACCAAACCAAGAAACAAAAATTCACATAAGTGAGCATTGAGTCATAACTAACACCGAATAATGAACCACAAGTAGGATGTAACTTCATTGCATAACTATTGACTTTCGTGCATGCATAGGGAATCACAAACCTTAACACCAATATTCCTACTAAGCATAATTACTCACTAACATGACTCACATATTACTATCATCATGTTTCAAAACTATTACAAAGAATCAAGTTTAATTTGTCCCATGATCTTCATGAAAGTTTTTATTATATCCTCCTTGGATATCTATCACTTTGGGACAAGTTTCATATGTTGCTATTGCTTTTTGGCAAGCTCAAACAAATTTAAGTGAAGTACAAGAGCATAAAAATTTCATCTCTCAAAAATGTATAAGTGAAGCATGAGAGGAAATGACAAGCTACTCTCAAAAGATATAAGTGAAGATCAATGAGTAGTCAAACAATTAAGTAGCTATGTGAGGACTCTCTCTCTCAATAAATATTTTCAGATCTGAGTATTTTATTAAACAGCAAACAAAATAAAAATAGCACTCCAAGAATAGCACGCATCATGTGAACGAATAAAAATTTAGGCTCAACATAGGCTAACCGATAATTGTTGATGAAGAGAGGTGGGATGCGTAGCATCCCCAAGCTTAGATGCTTGAGACTTCTTGAAATATTTACTTGGGGTGCCTTAGGCATCCCCAAGCTTGAGCTTTTTTATCTCGTTCAATCCTCTCATATCATGGTTTCACCTATTCTCAAGAACATCATCCACACAAAACTCAAAAAGAACTCGTGACATAGGTTAGTACACATAAGAATAAATCAACACTTTATGTACTGCCAAGACAAGTTGCACAATAATTATCAAACATCATCTACTGTTTACTATCATTTCCACAATTTATATCTACCAATATAGGCTATGGAAACTATAGGATAAGTAGATAACAAAACTATGACAGCAATCTGTCTAAACAGAACAGTCTGTAGCAATTTATGAAAACAGTGTACTTATGTAACTCAAAAACTTATGAAAATTTAGGACATGCTATAAAATTTATATGAAAATACTGTGTAAAAATTTCAGGAACTTTCCACGTTCCAGTAAAATATGAAAATTCAAACACTACAGCAAAAGTTTCTGTTTTTACACAGCACACATCAAAACATGCAATGCAAGCATCCTAAGGCAATTCTTGGAACTTTTTATTGAAAAACAAGATTATAAATAACTCCTAACAGAGAAAAACAAAATAAAATGACACTCCAATCAAAACTCATATTATGTGACGAATAAAAATATAGCTCCAAGTAAGATATACCGATAGTGTTGAAGACGAAAGAGGGGATGCCTTCCGAGGTATCCCCAAGCTTAGGCACTTGAGTCTTCCTTGGATATTACCTTGGGGGTGCCTTGGGCATCCCCAAGCTTAGGTTCTTGTCACTCCTTATTCTCCTCATATCGGTGTCTCACCCAAAACTTGAAAACTTCAATCACACAAAACTTAACGGAACTTCATGAGAAGGGTTAGTGTAGTAAAGATAAATCATTCACTTAGGTACTGTCAAGACAAGATTAATAATTTTTTCCACATGATACCTACTGTATTCTATCATTCCCATAATTTATATCACTCAATATAAGCTATAGAAACACTAAAACAAGTAAACTATTCATGCAAAACAGAATCTGTCAAAAACAGAACAGTCTGTGAAGATCTGTAGTATAACCATACTTCCCTGTCTCTAAAAATTCTTAAAAATTAGGAAAATCTAGGAAATTTGTATATCAATCATGTGTAAAACATTCAGATCAAAATCGCGTTCCAGTGAATTTACAAAATTCCTGTACTGAGAGCTAAAGTTTCTGTTTTTGCACAGAATCAAGTCAACTATCATCCACACTATCCCATAGGCTTTACTTGGCACTTTATTGAAAAAAAAGCTATAAAACATGATTATACAGTAGCTTAATCATGTGAGCACATCAAAACAGAAAGTAAAAGTGTTGGGTTGTCTCCCAACAAGCGCTTTTCTTTAATGCCTTTTAGCTAGGCATGATGATTTCAATGATGCTCACATAGGAATAATAATTGAAACATGCGAAAGAGCATCATGAATCTCATGACAAGCACATTTTAAGTCTAACCCACTTCCTATGCATAGGTATTTTGTGAGCAAACAATTTATGGGAGCAAGAATCAACTAGCATAGGAAGGCAAAACAAGCATAACTTCAAAACTTTCAACCAATAGAGAGGAAACTTGTTATTATTGTAATTCCTACAAGCATATGTTCCTCCCTCATAATAATTTTCAGTAGCATCATGAAGGAATTTCACAATATAACCAGCACATAAAGCATTCTTTTCATGATCTACAAGCATAGAAATTTTACTACTCACCACATAAGCAAATTTATTCTCATTCATAATAGTGGGAGCAAACTCAACAAAATAACTATCATATGAAGCATAATCCAATTGGAAATTAAAATCATGATGACAAGTTTCATGGTTATCATCACTCTTTATAGCATACATGTCATCATCATAATCATCATAAATAGGAGGCATGCTTTCATCATAATAAATTTGCTCATCAAAACTTGGGGGACTAAAAATATCATCTTCATCAAACATAGCATCCCCAAGCTTGTGGCTTTGCATATCATTAGCATCATGAATATTCAAGGAATTCATACTAACAATATTGCAATCATGCTCATCATACAAAGATTTAGTGCCAAACATTTTAATAACTTCTTCTTCTAACACTTGAGCACAATTTTCCTTTCCATCATTTTCACGAAAGACATTAAAAAGATGAAGCATATGAGGCAACCTCAATTCCATTTTTTTGTAGTTTTCTTTTATAAAACCAAACTAGTGATAAAACAAGAAACTAAAAGATTCAATTGCAAGATCTAAAGATATACCTTCAAGCACTCACCTCCCTGGCAACGACGCCAGAAAAGAGCTTGATGTCTACTACACAACCTTCTTCTTGTAGACTCGTGTTGGTGCTCCAAGCGCAGAGTTTTGTAGGACAGTAGCAAATTTCCCTCAAGTGGATGACCTAAGGTTTATCAATCTGTGGGAGGCGTAGGATGAAGATGGTCTCTCTCTAACAACCCTGCAATCAAATAACAAAGAGTCTCTTGTGTCCCCAACACACCCAATACAATGGTAAATTGTATAGGTGCACTAGTTCGGCGAAGAGATGGTGATACAAGTGTAATATGCATGGTAGATATAGGTTTTTGTAATCTGAAAATATAAAAACAGCAAGGTAACTAATGATAAAAGGGAGCACAAATGGTATTGCAATGCTTAGAAACAAGGCCTAGGGTTCATACTTTCACTAGTGCAAGTTCTCTCAACAATACTAGCATAGTTGAATCATATGTAAATCCCTCACATGCGACAAAGAGTTCACTCCAAAGTCACAAATAGCGGAGAACAAACGAAGAAATTATTATAGGGTACGAAACCACCTCAAAGTTATCTTTTCCGATCAATCTTATGAGCTATCCCTATAAGTGTCACAAACAGCCCTAGAGTTCGTACTAAAATAACACCTTAAGATACACATCAACCAAAACCCTAATGTCACCTAGATACTCCAATGTCACCGCGAGTACCCATGGGCTTGATTATACGATATGCATCACACAATTTCAGATTCATCATGTTCAATCCAACATAAAGAACTTCAAAGAGTGCCCCAAAGTTTCTACCGGAGAGTCAAGACGAAAACGTGTGCCAACCCCTATGCATAGATTCCCAAGGTCACGGAACCCGCAAGTTGATCACCAAAACATACATCAAGTGGATCAATAGAACATCCCATTGTCACCACGGATATCCCATCGCAAGACATACATCAAGTGTTCTCAAATCCTTAAAGACTCAATCCGATAAGAAATCTTCAAAGAGAAAACTCAATTCATCACAAGAAGAAAGAGAGGGGGAAACTCCATATGATTCATCTATATCAATAAAGCTCGTGATACATCAAGATCGTGCCATCTCAAGAACACGAGAGAGAGAGATCAAACACATAGCTACTGGTACATACCCTCAGCCCCGAGGGTGAACTACTCCCTCCTCGTCATGGAGACCGCCGGGATGATGAAGATGGCCTCCGGTGATGGTTTCCCCCTCCGGCAGGGTGCCGGAACGGGCTCCCGATTGGTTTTTCGTGGCTCTGGAGGCTTGCGGCGGCGGAACTCCCGATCTAGGCTTCTTTTCGGAGGTTTCTGTATTTATAGGAGTATTTGGCGTTGGTCCCACGTCCAGAAGGTTCCCGAGGAAGTCACAAGCCAGGGGGCGCGCCCTAGGGGGGGGGCGCCCCCCACCCTTGTGGCTTCCTCGCCCTTCCTCTCCGGTGACTTTTTGCTCCAGTATTTTTTATATTTTCCAAAAATATTCTCCGTAAATTTTCAGCTCATTCCGAGAACTTTTATTTCTGCACAAAAACAACACCACGGTAGTTCTGCTGAAAACAGCGTCAATCCGGGTTAGTTCTAATCAAATCATACCAAAATCATATAGAATTATTGTAAACATGGCATGAATACTTCATAAATTATCGATACGTCGGAGACGTATGAGACGCCGCCACGCGGTTGGCTGCTATAAACGACAGCTCGTGGTCTTTTCTCGAGGGCACCGCCGGTGCGTTCGACGAAGACTTCGATGTGTTTTCTCAGCGTGCTCGTGCTTACCTCAACTCCAGAGCTGGCATGTTGGTGCCGGGGCTGGATCAGGCCACTCACCACTACGAGGGGTGCACCCACGGTGTGGAGGCCTCGTCCTCTTCCAAGTTAAAGGAGCCCATCATCATCGATATCTCCGATGATGAGGAATAGCTTGTTTTTCTTAGCTTTATCACTAAGGACCTATGCTCACCTAGCTACGGCGGTTAAGTGATAACCCACAAGTATAGGGGATCGCAACAGTTTTCGAGGGTAGAGTATTCAACCCAAATTTATAGATTCGACACAAGGGGAGCCAAAGAATACTTGAGAGTATTAGCAGTCGAGTTGTCAATTCAACCACACCTGGAGATAAATATCTGTAGCAAAGTGATCAGTAGCACAGTAATATGATAGGTTTGATAGTAGTAGCAATAGTAACCATAGCTGTAACAGTAGTAGCAATAGTTTTGTAGCAGTTGGAACAACAGCAACAGTAGTAGTAACTTAGCAAGAACAATAAGTGGAAAGGTCGTAGGCACTGGATCGGTAACTCATTGGATGATATTCATCATGTAACAGTTATAACCTAGGGCGATACAGAACTAGCTCCAGTTCATCAATGTAATGTAGGCATGTATTCCGTAAATAGTCATACGTGCTTATGGAAAATAACTTGCATGACATGTTTTGTCCTACCCTCCCGTGGCAGCGGGGTCCATAAGGAAACTAAGGGATATTAAGGCCTCCTTTTAATAGAGAACTGGAACAAGCATTAACACATGGTGAATGCATGAACTCCTCAAACTACGGTCATCACCGCGAAGTATCCCAAATATTGTTACTATGGGGTTGACGGATCATAACACGTAATAATTGCATATGACTAGGCAAGATCGTACCAAGAACATGGATATAGAGATGATAGCATAAACGGTTCAGATATGAAATCATGGCACTCGGGCCCTAGTGACAAGCATTAGGCATGGCAAAATCATAGCAACATCAATCTCAGAACATAATGGATACTAGGGATCAAGCCCTACCAAAACTAACTCGATTACATGATGAATCTCATCCAACTCCTCACCGACCAGCAAGCCTACGAAGGAATTACTCACTCACGGTGGGGAGCATCATGGAATTGGCGATGGAGAAAGGTTGGTGATGACGAAGACCGAAGATTCCCCTCTCCGGAGCCCCAAACGGGCTCCAGATCTGGCCTCCCGATGAAGAACAGGAGGTGGCGGCGGCTCCGTCTCGTGAAACACGATAATTCTTCCTCTTTGATTTTTCTCTCCAAATTTAGGAATTTATAGTGGCGGAGATAGGGCAAGTGGGGCCCCGAGGTGAGCACAACCCACCAGGGCGCGCCGGGAGGGGCCTGGCGCGCCCTGGTGTCTTGTGCCCAGCCTGGGCCCCCTCTCCGGTGGTTCTTGGCTCCGGTATTTTTTACATTTTCCCAAATATATCTCCAAAAAGTTTCGTTCTATTCCGAGAACTTTTATTTCTGCACAAAAACAACACCATGGTAATTCTGCTGAAAATAGCGTCAGTCCGGGTTAGTTCCATTCAAATCATGCAAATTAGAGTCCAAAACATGGGCAAAAGAGTGAGGAAAAGTAGATACGTTGGAGACATATCAACTCCCCCAAGCTTAAACCTTTGCTTGTCCTCAAGCAATTCAGTTGACAAACTAAAAGTGATAAAGAAAAACTTTATGAACTCTTTTGTTCTTGTTTACATATATATGCTTAAGTAGCACCCAGGTTTTCAGCAAAGATTATGACTAACCATGCCAACAATAACTCTTAGGAATTATATTCACTCATAACAATAACATAAGCAACTAGCGCGCAATAATAATATATCTCAAGCGCCAACACTTTGTCAAAACAATCATGATATAATATGACAATAGTGGTATCTCGCTAGCCCTTTCTGAGACCGCAAAACATAAATGCAGAGCACCTCCAAAGTTCAAGCAGCGACTAAACATTGTAATTCATGGTAGAAAAGATCCAGTCATGTTGCACCCAACATCAACTATACACAATGCATGAGGATGACAATAGTGCTCTCAGTTCTGGCGCTTATTTGAGAAGGTGATGACTCAACATAAAAGTAAATAGATAGTCCCTTCGCAGAGGGAAGCATGGATTTGCAGCGGTGCCAGAGCTCAGAGTTTAAAACAGAGATAGATATAATTTTGAGAGGTACACCCTTCCTGTCAACGTCACGACCAAGAGTTGTCAACATCTTCCATGCTAAACAAATTAGCGGCAGTTCCCAAGCGGTAAAAGTAAAGGTTTACTCCCCCTTCACCAACAATCACACTCCACGGCGAGCCGTATACACGGGTATCGTCCAAACCAACAACATTCCTGGGGGAGTTTTGTTTAATTATTTTTGAGTTTTAATTTTGGGACTGGGAATCCCTATTACCGCCCCTCTCGTGTAAGGACAAGTGAATAAACACTCGTCACGAGAATAACCCGCTTAGCATGGAAGATACTGACCGCCCTCGGTCGTTTCATGAGCGGTCCAGGCACACAAAACAGATGTTCATTTGAATTTTTATAGGTGGCACATGCAAATTTACTTTGGAATGGCAGGGTAATACCGCATATAGGTATATATGGTGGACTCATCTGGCATAACTTGCTTTAAGGGTTTTGATGCACAAGCAGTATTCCCGCTTAGTACAGGCGAAGGCTAGCAATTAGATTGAGAAGCGGCCAGCTAGAGAGCGAAGACGGTCATGAACATGCATTACATATAATCAACATTGAATACTAGCATGAGTAGGATATGGACACCATGAACATAAATATCATGAAGGCTATGTTGGTTTTGATTCAACTACATGCGTGAACATGTGCCAAGTCAAGCCACTTGAAACATTCAGAGGAGGATACCATATCATCATACCGCATCACAACCATTTTAATGCATGTTGACACCCAAGATAAATCATTATCCACTCCTAGCTACTTAAGCATGGCATGAACAACTATAATCTCTAATGGTCATTGCAAACATGTTTGATCATAATGAGCCGAATCAAGGGATACTAGGTTAAACATATTTACAAAAACAAAAACAAGTTGAGTTCATACCCGTTTTTCTCTGCCACAGTGAATTCATCAAATGTCGTCATCATTGCCTTTCACTTGCACGACCGAACGATAAGAAGATAATAATAGTGCAAGAGTGCTGTGGAGTAAGCTAGAATCTGCAAACATTTTATTCAAGAGGAGAAGACAAAGTAACATGTGCTCTTTGTTGGATAAACGATAATGAAGATGAGAACCAGTCAACAATTTCATCGTGGTCTTCTCCTCGGTACGACTCAAGTAAAAAGAAAAGAATTTCAGAGAAACACACTGAAATATTTTTGGAGTTTTTGGTTTTTAAAGAAGCAAGCAATTTAAAGAAAACAAAAACGAGAAAAACTATTTACACGGGAATGCTCCCAACAAGTAAAAGAAGAAGCGGGAAATCGTTTTGGGTTTTTCTTTTGATGCTACAATTAAACTAAGCTATAAAGAAAAGCTAAAAAGAAGTAGGAAATATTTTTGGGTTTTCTCAAAGTTTCAAACACGCAAGAAGAAAGCGAGAAAACAAATCAAGCATGGATAATACAATGAAAAAGTGTGAACACCGACAACTGGAATGAAATGTGCGAACATGAATGTAATGTCGGTGGAAATATGTACTCCCCCAAGCTTAGGCTTTTGGCCTAGCTTGGTAATCACCATCCGTAGTAGCCATCCGGTCCCAAGTCATAGTGAGGCGGAGGAGGCACCTGAGCATCCCACCCCTGGGGCTCCTCCTCAGCAGCTGCTAGGTTGTTCCGGTAAGCTACGATGTCATCTGGCATAATCCTGTATCCGTTCCTGGCAATAGGATCAAACAAAGTAGGTGCAGGAAACGGAATAACATCACGTGTCTCCTGACTAAATACTAAGTTATAATGAATATCACGGGGAGACTCGGTTACGTCAAGGAATTGGTGAGCCTGCAATGTCTTATGATCAAGGTAAACTCGGGGTAAAAGATAATCATGGGGGCGAAACGGGATTCTAAAGTGGTCCGCCAAACGAGTAGCATAAAGACCACCATGTATCTTTCCCTTGGTTTTGTTAAGATGTAAGCATCGAGAAATAATAGCTCCCATACTAAAGGTGTGATCATCATAAAGTGCACGACGTAAAATAGCAAGGTCAGGAGCACTGAGTGCGCCGACCTTCTCCCTAGCAGTTAAACACTTAGTGATGACCAAAGCGAAATAATGCACTGAGGGAAACTGTAAACTAGTAGCAGTGGCGCTCGACACGCCTCTATCCTCACCCACGGTTAACGCTAGGAGAAAATCCTCAAATTCAGATGGCCTAGGTTGCCTCAAATCCCCATCAGAAGGAATCAAGCATATATTACAGAAGTCGGTTAGCGACATTCTGTGAGTTTCAGCATAAAGATTAAATTCCACTTCAAGAGGATTGTTTCTCCCTAGATAATTAAAGCTTTGCACAAAGGAATTCGTAAGGATATGATATTGGTCACACTTAGCTATGAGGAACTCGGTTAATCCGGCATTTGCGACAAACTGAGCGAACTCTTGATGGAACCCGGCCTCCTCCATGAAGGCATCATGCGGCCATTCACACGGCCGCACCTCCACCTTTCTTTGAATATGAAGGTCACTGTCTAATGATTCCCCAATGACTCCCTTGGCATTTTTCTTGGAGGAAAACTTCCTAACGATTTGCATTTTATTCCTATAAAATTTCTGAAAAAAATTAGTCCACAAAAATTTGTCAACAAAACTTTGTAAGATTGTTAGCAACTACTGCTAAGCATGCATAGAGGCCATATTGAGCATTCAAACTAGTTAGAACTCTAAGAATTCAACATGCAAGCTCATCTACAGCAGCACCAAGAGTAGCTAATTACTCTAAAAATAACCCACCAAAACAAAAACTAATTGGAGCAATGGAGGAGTCACATACCAAGTAGCAATCCCTCCAAACAGTTTTGGAAACGGAGCTTCGAGCAAAGAGATTGAAATCCGCGGGTTTGAGAGCAAGAACACGAAAATGGTGGCTGTGATGATTTTTTGCTGGAGGTAGGTGGTGATGTGGGCTAAAGAGATAAGTGAGGGGGCCCACGTGGGGGCCACAACCTGGTGCTAGCGCGCCCTGGTGTCTTGTGGGCACCAGGTGCACCCCCCCTCAGGTGTTATTTGCACCAGAAATTCTTAAATATTCGAAAAAATCGTGTTAAATTATCAGGGCATTCTGGGAATTTTTATTTTTGGGTCATTTTTTTATTGCACGGAGAAAACAGAAAACAGGATAAACATGACATTTTATTTTATGCAACTAACTAAAACAGAAAATAAAAGGTGGGAACATAGAATGGTGCTTACTAGATTCCTCAACTTCATACCTCTCAAAAATGATCCATTAATAAGGTTGATCAAGTCTTATTAACAACCACTTCCGATTAGTATGAAACCGAAGAACTTTCGTAAAACACTAAGTTACCTCAATGGGGATATGCATATCCCCAACAATAAGTATATCATATTTCTTTTTGATAGTAGGTAGAGGTAATTGAAAACTTCCAATAGTGATGGTCGGAGATTCTTCAATAACATTTATACCACTTACTTGGAATTGCTTCTTCGAAAAGTGCACCGTGTGCTCATTACCATTGATATGAAAAGTGACTTTGCTTTTATTGCAATCAATAACAGCCCTTACAGTATTCAAAAAGGGTCTACCAAGGATAATCGACATGTTGTCGTCCTCGGGCATCTCAAGAATAACAAAGTCCGTTAAGATAGTAACATTTGCAACAACAACGGGCACATCCTCACAAATACCGATAGGTATGGCCATTGATTTGTCAGCCATTTGCAATGATATCCCAGTAGGTGTGAGTTTATTCAAATCAAGTCTTTTATATAAGGAGAAAGGCATAACACTAACACCGGCTCCCAAATCACACAAAGTAGTTTTAACATAGTTTCTCTTAATGGAGCAAGGTATAGTTGGTATTCCCGGATCTCCAAGTTTTTTAGGTACTCCATCCTTAAAAGAATAATTAGCAAGCATGGTGGAGATTTCAGCTTCCGGTATATTTCTTTTATTAGTGATGATGTCTTTCATATACTTAGCATAAGGGGCCATCTTCAAAATATCAGTTAAACAGGTACGCAAAAAGACTGGCCTAATCATTTCAGCAAAGCGCTCAAATTCTTCATCATCCTTTTTCTTAGATGGCCTAGGTGGGAATGGCATGGCTTTCTGAACCCATGGCGCTCTTTCTTTACCATGTTTCCAAGCCACAAAGTCTTTTTTATCATAACGTTTATTTTTAGGGTGTGGGTTATCAAGATCAGGAGGAGGCTCTATTTCAACATCATTATTTGGTTCTACATCATTACTAGGTTGATCATCATCATGAACATCATCATTATCATTTTCATTATCACTAGGTGAATGTTCATTACCAGACTGAGTTTCAGCACCAGAAATAGAGACATCATTATTATCAGGAGGTTTTTGTGTCTCAGGTTCACTAGAGGTATGCAAAGTCCTATCATTTTTCCTTTTCTTTTTCTTCTTAGAAGGACTAGGTGCATCACTATTAATTCTCTGAGAATCTTGTTCAATTCTCTTAGGGCGACCCTCGGGATAAAGTGGTTCTTGGGTCATTCTACCTCCTCTAGTTACTACTCTAGCAGCAAAATCATGCATATTACTATTCATTTCATCAAGCAATTCTTTTTGAGACTTAGCAACTTGTTCTAACTGAGTTTGAACCATAGAGGCATGCTTTCCTACACCTCTAACATCATTACTAATTCTAAACAGCAAGTCACTCAAGCGAGCAATCATATCACAATTGTATTTCAATTGTTTCAGAACATGGACATTGAAATGATCTTGCTTCATAATATAGTTATCAAACTCATATAAGCATTGACTAGGAGGTTTATTGTGAGGAATGTCACTTTCATTGAACTTTAATAAAGAATTTACCTCTACCACCTGTGGAGGTGGTGGTGTGTCAAGGCCATGTATTTCTTCAATAGGTGGAAAATTCTTGACATCCTCAGCTTTAATACCTTTTCCTTCATAGATTTCTTTGCCTCTTGCATATCTTCAATATTTTATTCAATAATTCCTCAGCTTGTTCAACAGTTCGTTCCCTGAAAACACAACCAGCACAACTATCTAGGAAGTCCCTAGAAGTATCGGTTAGTCCATTATAAAAGATATCAAGTATTTCATTTTTCTTGAGAGGATGATCAGGCAAAGCATTAAGCAATTAGAGAAGCCTCCCCCAAGCTTGTGGGAGACTCTCTTCTTCAATTTGCACAAAGTTAAATATTTCCTGTAAGGCAGCTTGTTTCTTATGAGCAGGAAAATATTTTTCAGAGAAGTAGTAAATCATAACCTGGGGACTACGCACACAACCAGGAGTAAGAGTATTGTACCATGTCTTAGCATCACCCTTTAATGAGAACGGAAATAACTTAAGGATATAATAGTAGCGAATCTTCTCATCATGAGCAAAAAGGATGGCTATATCATTCAGCTTAGTAAGGTGTGCCACTACAGTTACAGTTTCATAGCCATGGAAAGGATCAGATTCAACCAAAGTAATTAACTCTGGGTCGACAGAGAATTCATAATCCTTATCGGTAACAAGGATAGGTGAAGTAGCAAACTTAGGATCACATTTCATTCTAGCATTCAAAGTTTTTTCCTTATACTTGCATAGTAATTTCTTAAGATCATCTCTATCCTTGCAAGAAAGAATTTCTCTACTTATTTCTTCGTCCATAACATAACCTTCAGGTATCTTAGGCATTTCAAACTTAGGAGAGCTAGGACTAATAGGAGTTTCATAATCATAATCAGTTTCATAAGCTTCGTCAGTTTCAACAGTTTCATTCTCTTTAGCTCTAGCAATTTGTTCATCAAGAAATTCTCCTAGTGGCACAATATCATCAAGCATGGTACTAGCATCATCACAAGCATCATTCATAGCAGAAGTAGCATCATCAATAACTTGCGACATATCAGGATTACTAGCATGTGGTGGTGTTGCAAGCTTACTCATAAAAGAAGGTGAATCAAGTGCAGAGCTAGATGGCAGTTCCTTACCTCCCCTCGTAGTAGAGGGAAAAATCTTGGTCCTTGGATCCTTCAAATTCTTCATAGTGATAGATTGATATAAATCCCAAGTGACTCAACAAATATTGCTATGCTCCCTGGCAACGGCGCCAGAAAAAGGTCTTGATAACCCACAAGTATAGGGGATCGCAACAGTTTTCGAGGGTAGAGTATTCAACCCAAATTTATAGATTCGACACAAGGGGAGCCAAATAATACTTGAGAGTATTAGCAGTTGAGTTGTCAATTCAACCACACCTGGAGATAAATATCTGCAGCAAAGTGATCAGTAGCATAGTAATATGCTAGGTTTGATAGTAGTAGCAATAGTAACCGTAGCTATAACAGAAGTAGCAATAGTTTTGTAGCAGTTGGAACAGCAGCAAAAGTAGTAGTAACTTAGCAAGAACAATAAGTGGAAAGGTCGTAGGCACTGGATCGGTAACTCGTTGGATGATATTCATCATGTAACAGTCATAACCTAGGGTGATACAGAACTAGCTCCAGTTCATCAATGTAATGTAGGCATGTATTCCGTAAATAGTCATACGTGCTTATGGAAAAGAACTTGCATGACATCTTTTGTCTTACCCTCCCGTGGCAGCAGGGTCCATAAGGAAACTAAGGGATATTAAGGCCTCCTTTTAATAGAGAACCGAAACAAAGCATTAACACATGGTGAATACATGAACTCCTCAAACTACGGTCATCACCGCGAAGTATCCCAAATATTGTCACTATGGGGTTGACGGATCATAACACGTAATAAGTGCATATGACTAGGCAAGATCGGATCAAGAACATGGATATAGAGATGATAACATAAACGGTTCAAATCTGAAATCATGGCACTCGGGCCCTAGTGACAAGCATTAGTCATGGCAAAGTCATAGCAACATCAATCTCAGAACATAATGGATACTAGGGATCAAGCCCTAACAAAACTAACTCGATTACATGATGAATCTCATCCAACTCCTCACAGACCAGCAAGCCTACAAAGGAATTACTCACTCCCGGTGGGGATCATCATGGAATTGGCGATGGAGAAAGGTTGGTGATGACGAAGACCGAAGATTCCCCTCTCCGGAGCCCCAAACGGGCTCCCGATCTGGCCTCCCGATGAAGAACAGGAGGTGGCAGCGGCTCCGTCTCGTGAAACGCGATAATTCTTTCTCTCTGATTTTTTTCTCCTTATTTAGGAATTTATAGTGGCGGAGATAGGGTAAGTGGGGCCCCGAGGTGAGCACAACCCACCAGGGCACGCCAGGAGGGGGCTGGCGCGCCCTGGTGTCTTGTGCCCAGCCTGGGCCCCCTCTCCGGTGGTTCTTGGCTCCGGTATTTTTTATATTTTCCAAAATAAATCTCCAAAAAGTTTCGTTCCATTCCGAGAACTTTGATTTCTACACAAAAACAACACCATGGTAATTCTGTTGAAAACAGCGTCAGTCCGGGTTAGTTCCATTCAAATCATGCAAATTAGAGTCCAAAACAAGGGCAAAAGAGTGAGGAAAAGTAGATACGTTGGAGACGTATCATTAAGCATGTTTCGTTTACCTGTTGCATGTGCCGCTACTGCCTTTCATTTAGAAATTCTAGTGAAATGTCCAATGTAATGCTACTGCAACCTGACCTTCTATTATGTTCTATTGTGCAATGTGGTGCTTAGTTAACTATTTCGTTCATTTGTTGTGGTGATCATTTAACTATTTAATTCAATTTTGAAATGTGTTGTACGATTGTTGTCGGTACAATTTTGTATTGTTATTCGTGTGACGAATAAATCGAATTTAGATGTACTAAATACATGTGAAATATACAGAATTGCTATATTTCCTAGTTCTTAGCACGCTTGGTTTAGATAACTGGCTTTTCCATGTGGCTCGAACTAATTTGTTGATCCGCAATGTGTTTATTTTCCATTAACATATTTCACTGATAGTATGCCAAATATCACTTGTAACCTGATCAATATTTGTCTTACATATGTTGCAGGCGGAAACAATGGGGGACACTGAAGTTTACCATCGAGGTTTGCACATCCATGGTCGTTTGGCTAATAGCACATTATTGTGTAATTTGCAGAAACCATTGTAATATTAATTTAATAATTTGTTCTTGCATATGTAGGTCCTGCTGTAAGAGGTTTAGACCCACTGTTCGACCCTTTTTGCATGTGGGGGAAATGAGGTGTCCTTGAATATCAGTCAAATCAAGAAACTCAGAAAGATTGTTAAGATAAAGAAACTAGCTACGAAAAACAACAAGATGTTTGTCTGCACAATGAAGAAGGCATCAGTCAACTATAGGATGGTACCATCTCTTTCACCTTGTCCTTTTCCCTTTGCGCCATTTCAAATTTTAGAAAAAATATTTATGCGTATGTTTGTTTTCAGTCATTCTCAAGGCAGTTCATCGATGATTACGTCTCAAACCACCTGTATGATCAAGAGGTGAGGAAGGTATTCATACAGCACCCACGGTATAATCTTGAAGTCTTCCTCAAGAGGACGAAGGATGGGCGGGCAATCATCCACATGCACTGGCCTAAAGTTGGGAGGACCTTCAACATCATTGAAGGCTCAATATTTGCCTTCCGCTTTAACAGTTTTCTAGATGAGACTCATCTGTCTATTTACCGTCTATGATGATACTTAATTTCCAAAGGTTTTAGATGTTGCATTTGAAACTTTGTCCTGTTGTGCAATTGGGTAGCTAGGCAGTATATGCCTATATGATGTTGTACCCTGATGTAATTCAATTATGAAATCCTGGTTGTCGTACTACAAATAAGAAATATATTCTATGCTTGATATGAAATGTTAATTTGATTACTAAATGGATTATAAATAATAGAGCAATCAGGCTTATTATTGGGGTTCCCATTCCAAACGGTTTCTAGGACTACACCATGGGCGATGACCTCAACAAAGCCACACGGTTTCTACAAAGTTGGCGTGTTGGATCGGTGAGGAATCACACACGAATTCTGCTCGACAACTGTGTGCGTTAGGACACACAATCACAAACGTTTTCTTATAGCATGTGTGTGTGATGGGCAGCCCAATGCCAAACAATTTCATCTAGACATCGTGAGTGATGTTTTGAATAACGCAAATGACAGAATTATAATTATCGTGTGTGGTGACCAGCCCTATCACAAACGTTGTTATGCAGAAAATTGTGTGTGATCTGCAATACGAACGGAGACGTAACCTTGGGATTCCCCGTGTGGGACGATAAGCTCAATTCACACGTCTTCCCCAATATGTCTGTTTGTGATGGCCCTTCGAATCGCAAACGATATATTTTTGCCCATCGTGTGTGACCGGGTGCAGGCATCGCCGACGGGTTTTGCCTGTCGTGTGGGATAGCCCCCCCCCCAATCGCCCACACATGCAAGGCGACGGTTTAAGACTACGGCACGGAAAGGGGTTCAAAACCGTTTGTATAGCGCGCGGCTGCACTAGTGCTCGCTGCCTTTATTTACTTTTTATTTATTTTGCTTTTATCAACAATTATCTACACAACTCATTTGCTTGCAAATAACAAGATCAAGGGGATTGACAACCCTCTTGCCCGCGTTGGGTGCAAGTTGTTTGTTCATTTGTGTGCAGCCGCTGAAGGCGGTTGAGGATTGATATTCCTATTGCTTCGATAAACCTTGGTTTCATAACTGAGGGAAATACTTATCCGCTTTGTGCTGCAATTACCTGTTCCTCTTCACGGAAAACCCAACACAGATCACAAGTATCAAGGTCTCACAAACAGCCCTAGAGTTCATACTAAAATAACACCTTTGATACATATCAATCAACCCTAATGTCACCTAGATACTTCAATGTCACCTCAAGTATCCGTGGGTTAATTATTCGACATGCATCAAACAGTTTCAGATTCATCATATTCAATCCAACACAAAGAACTTCAAAGAGTACCCCAAGATTTCTATCAGAGAACGTAGTATGAAAACATGCAATCAACCCCTATGCATAGATTCCCAAGGTCTCCAGAATCCGCAAGTTGATGCCATAACATATATCAAGTGAATCAATAGAATACCCCAATGTCACTACGGGTATCCGCATGCAAGACATACATCAAGTGTTCTCAAATCCGACATAACAAAATCACAAAGGGAAAGATTCAATTCATCACAACAAGATACCAAGGGACAAACACCATATGATCCAACTATATTAACAAAGCCTGTGATACATCAAGATCGTGCCATCTCAAGAACACGAGAGAGAGAGAGAGAGAGAGAGAGAGAGAGAGATTAAACACATAGCTACTGGTACATACCCTCAGCCCCGAGGGTGAACTACTCCCTCCTCGTCATGGCCTCCACCGGGATGATGAAGATGGCCACCGGTGATGATTTCCCCTCTCCGGCAGGGTACTGGAAAGGCTCCAGATGGTTTTTTTGTCGATACAAAGAGTTGCGGCGGCGGAGCGGAAGTTCTCTGTTTATTTCTAAGGGTTTCTGTATATATAGGATTTTTCGGCGTTGGAATCACGCTAAACGGAGCCACATGGGCCCCACAAGCCATCAGGGGGCGCCTAGGGGGGTGGGTGCGCCCTGTTGTCTTGTGGCCCACGGGTGTCTTCCCTCCGGTGGTTCTTCGCTCCGGTATTTCTTATTTCCGCCAGAAAAAACATAAAAAAGTTTCGGGTGATTCCGAGAACTTTTATTTTCTGCACAAAAACAACACCACAATAATTCTGCTGAAAACAACGTCAGTCCGGGTTAGTTCTAAATAAATCATATAAAGTGCATCAAAACCATATAAAAGTATTGTAAACATAGGCAAATATGGCATGAATACTTCATAAATTATCGATACGTTGGAGACGTATCAGCATCCCCAAGCTTAATTCCTACTCGTCCTCGAGTCGGTAAATGATAAAAGAAATAATTTATGAAGTGTGAATGCTAGCATAATATATAAGTTTGATGAATGATAATTTCAGTCACTTTTCTAGCATCATAACCAACAACTTTTTCTCATAAAATTCATCATGATAGAGTAGCAATCAATTCACATGTCATGGTTCAAACAATGAATTCTCTTGAAACTTAACAACATATGTTCTTAGTCATCAAACAATTTCAATGTATCATCAAGTCTAAGTAAGAGCTCAACATACTCAATTATCATATAGTCTTCCATGATTGCTAATACTCAAATCATATTTTTTTAGAACAAACAATATCCATCGAACACATAGAAAGATAGGGGCTTAATGTTTCGCCTCCCAACATGCTTATCATAAAGATAATTGTCAACAATAATGAATCATGATCAAACATATTTTGACTCGATATATGTGTTTGGATCTTTCCCCACCACATGATGCTTGCAAACTAATAGATTGAGGTTGGAATAAGAAGTTGACTCAACATGATAAGTAAATAACATGAAAATCAATAACATATAAGTAAATAGATTGTCCCTTTGCAGAGGGAAGCAGGGATTTGCAGAGGTGCTAGAGCTCATTGTTTAAAACAGATATAAATATGTATTTTTGAGTGGTGTACTTTTCCTGTCAACGTCACAACAGAGTTTTCAATATCTTCCCTGCTAAACACATTATTGGCGGTTCCCAAACAAAATTGAAATCTTACTCCCCCTCCACCATTCAAACACATTCTATGGTTGGCCGAATCCACGGTTGCCATCCGAACAATCAACTTTCTAGGGCGAGTTCTTGTTTATTTATTTTTGTATTATGCAGGACTGGGCATCCTTTTTACCAGCCTCTCTCGTGCAATCACAAGTGAATAAACACTCATCTTGAGAATAACCTACTTATCATGGAAGATAATGACCGCCCCGTCGCTCCATGAGCGATACGAGCACACAAAACGGAGTTTATTTGAATGTTTAGAGGTGGCATGTGAAAATTTGCTTGGAATGGCAGTGAAATACCATATATAGGTAGGTATGGTGGGCTCTCATGGAAGAAACTTGGCTCAAGGATTTGGATGCACAAGTAGTATCTCTACTCAGTACGAAGTTTTGGCTAGCAAAAGGTTCTAAACAAGCACCACATGTTGGAGGATCCATAACAATATAACTTCTATGAAAATATATCCAAACATGACCATTACGTTGTCTTCCTTGTCCAACTTCAACTATTTGATCAAGGTTGAAAATAATTAATGGGTATTCACAATCATAAAAGATGTCTAAGACAATATATTTGTATGTAAAAGTTCTCTTTCTTATACTAATCATTCATGAATTGCGTGTATGACCAATATTGTATTGTCAAACTTCAGTAGATTTTACTTTCTAAACCAAATGTGAAACTAAGCATAAAGCACACTGACAATTTCAGATTTATGAAACTTCATTCATTCACAATTTACTCTTAGGATAAAAGTGAAGCACATCAAACTACTCTCAAAAGATATAAGTGAAGAACAATGAGTAGTTAAACAATCAAGTAGCTATGTGAGGGCTCTCTCTCTTTCTCTCAATAAATATTTCCAGGTCTGAGATTTATTTAAAAAAGCAAACTAAACAAAAATGGCACTCCAAGAATAGCCCATATCATGTGAACGAATAAAAAAAACTTAGGATCAACATAGGCTAACCGATAATTGTTGATGAAGAGAGGTGGGGTGTGTAGCATCCCCAAGCTTAGATGCTTGATACTTCTTGTAATATTGTCTTGGGGTGCCTTGGGCATCCCCAATCTTTATATTTTGTATCTCGTTCAATTCCTCTCATATCACTGTTTCACCTAGGTCTGAAAAACTTCATCCACACAAAACTTGAAAAGAACTCATGAGATAGGTTAGTGCACATAAGAATAAATCAAATCTTTATGTACAGCCAAGACAAGTTGCATGATAATTTTCAAACATTATCTACTGTATACTATCATTTGCATAATTTATATCTATCAGTATAAGTCATGAAAACTATAGGAGAAGTAGATAACAAAACTATGACAACAATCTGTCTAAACAGGACAGTCTATAGAAATTAATTTACAAAGTGTACTTCTGTATATCTAAAAATTATGTAAATTTAGTACATGATAAAAAAATTATATGAAAATACTATGTAAACATTTCAGAAACTTTCCACGTTCCAGTAAAATATGAAAATTCAAACATTACAACAAAAGTTTCTATTTTTACACAACACACATCAAACATGCAATTCAAGCATCCTAAAAGGCAATTCTTGGAACTTTTTATTAGAAAACAAGATTATAAATAAAAGCTTCCTTGGATATTACCTTGGGGTGCCTTGGGCATCCCCAAGCTTAGGGTCTTACCACTCCTTATTCTCCTCATATCGGTGTCTCACCCAAAACTTCAAAACTTCAATCACACAAAACTTAACGAAACTTTGTGAGATGGGTTAGTGTAATAAAGATAGACCATTCACTTAGGTACTGTCAAGACAAGATTCATAATTGTTTCACATAATACCTAATGTATTATATAATTCCCATAATTTATATCACTAAATATAAGCTATGGAAACACTAAAACAAGCAAACTATGCATGCAAAACAGAATCTGTCAAAAATAGAACAGTCTGTGAAGATCTGAATGAAATCCATATTTCTCTATCTCTAGAAATTCTGAAAAATTAGGAAAACGTAGAGGATTTGCATAGAATTTTTTTGTAAAATTTTTAGAATATTTGTCTATCCAATAAAATCATAGAAATTCTGTGCTGGACATAAAAGTTTCTGTTTTTGCACATAATCAAACTAACAAATATACATACTATCCCAAAGGCTTTACTTGGTATTTTACTGAAATAAAAGACACAAAACATGATTACTACAGTAGCTTAATCATGTGAACACACAAAAACAGAAAGTATAAATATTGGGTTGTTTCCCAACAAGCGCTTTTCTTTAAAGCCTTTTAGTTAGGCATGATGAATTCAATGATGCTCACATAGGAATAGTATTTGAAGCAAGCAAAAGAGCATCATGGATCACATGACAAACACATTTAAGTCTAACCCACTTCCTATGTGATACTTCTCCAACGTATCTATAATTTTTTATTGTTCCATGCTATTATATTATCTGTTTTGGATGTTTTATATGCATTAATATGCTATTTTATATTATTTTTGGGACTAACCTATTAACCTAGTGCCTAGTGCCAGTTTCTGTTTTTTCCTTGTTTTTGAGTATTGCAGATAAGGAATATTAAACGGAGTCCAAACGGAATAAAACCTTCGGGATGATTTTTCTTGGACCAGAAGAAACCACCAGACTTGGAGATGAAGGCAGGAGACCTGCCGGGAGGCGACAAGCCTGCAGGGCACGCCCTAGGGGGGGCGCCCCCTGGCTTGTGGCCCCCCTGCAGGCCCTCCAACCCTAATCTTCGGCCTATAAATTCCCAAATATTCCCCCAATACCAAAAAGAGCCACGAAAATACTTTTCCGCCGCCGGAAGCCTCTGTTCCCGTGATATCCCATCTTGGAGCCTTTTCCGATAATCTGCCGGAGGGGGATTCGATCACGGAGGGCATCTACATCAACTCCATTGCCCCTCCGATGATGCGTGAGTAGTTCACCTCAGACCTTCGGGTCCATAGCTAGTAGCTAGATGTCTTCTTCTCTCTCTATGTTCTTCAATACCATGTTCTTCATGATCTTCATGGAGATCTATCCGATGTAATACTCTTTTGCGGTGTGTTTGTCGAGATCCGATGAATTGTGGGTTTATGATCAGATTATCTATGAATATTATTTGAATCTCCTCTGAATTCTTATATGCATGATTTCATATCTTTGCAAGTCTCTTCGAGTTATTGGTTTGGTTTGGCCAACTAGATTGGTAATTCTTGCAATGGGAGAAGTGCTTGGTTTTGGGTTCAATCTTGCGGTGTCCTCACCCAGTGACAAAGTAGGGGTAGCGAGGCACGTATTTGTATTGTTGCCATCAAGGGTAAAAAGATGGGGTTTTCATCATATTGCTTGAGTTTATCCCTCTACATCATGTCATCTTACTTAATGCGTTACTCTGTTCTTCATGAACTTAATACTCTAGATGCAGGCAGGAGTCGGTCGATGTGTGGAGTAATAGTAGTAGATGCAGAATCGTTTCGGTCTACTTGACACGGACGTGATGCCTATATGCATAATCATTGCCTTGGATATCGTCATAACTATGCGCTTTTCTATCAATTGCTCGACAGTAATTTGTTCACCCACCGTATTATTTTCCTTCAAGAGAGAAGCCTCTAGTGAAACCTATGGCCCCCGGGTCTATTTTCCATATTATATTTTCAGATCTATAAACCAAAAATACAAAAAATACTTTGCTGCAATCTTTTTACTTTTGTTTTACTTTTTGTTTTAGTAATCTTTTATATATCTATCTCTATCAGATCTCATCCTTGCAAGTAACCGTGAAGGGATTGACAACCCCTTTATAGCGTTGGGTGCAAGTGTTTGATTGTTTGTGTAGGTGCGAAGATTGGGGACTTGCTTGTATCTCCTACTGGATTGATACCTTGGTTCTCAACAACTGAGGCAAATACTTATCTACTTTGCTGCATCACCCTTTCCTCTTCAAGGGAAAACCAACGCAAGCTTAAGAAGTAGCACTATGCATAGGGATTTTGCAAGCAAACAATTTATTGTAGCAAGAATCATGCATAGGAAGGCAAAACAAGCACAACTTCAAAACTCTGAACACATAGAGAGCAAACTTGATATTATTGCTATACCTACAAGCATATGTTCCTCCCTCATAATAATTTTTAGCAGCATCATGAAGGAATTCAACAATATAACTATCACATAAAGCATTCTTTTCATGATCCACAAGCATAGAAAATTTATTACTCTCCACATAAGAAATTTTATTCTCATTCATTGTAGTGGGAGCAAACTCAACAAATTAACTATCATGAGATACATGATTGTCATAACCAAATTGAAAAGTAAAATCATGATGACAAGTTTCATATTTACCATTATTCTTTACAGCATACATGTCATCATCGTAATCATCGTAGATAGCAACTTGGTTGTCATAATCAATTGAAACCTCTTACAAAATAGTGGTATCATCATTAAATAAAGTTGTGACCTCTCCAAATCAACTTTCATAATTATTACAATAAGATTCAACACCGTCAAAAATAGTGGGATTATTAGTACCTAGAGTTGACACTCTTCCAAACCCACTTTCATCAATATAATCATCATAAATAGGAGGCATGCTATCATCATAATGAATTTGCTCATCAAAACTTGGGGGACTAAAAATATCATCTTCATCAAACATAGCATCCCCAAGCTTGTGGCTTTGCATATCATTCGCATCATGGATATTCATAGAATTCATACTAACAATATTTCTATCATGCTCGTCATTCAAAGAGTTCACATAAGCATTTTTATAAATTCTTCCTCTAACAATTGAGCACAAATTTCCAAACCATCATTTTCAAGGAAAACATCATAAAGGTAAAGAACTTGATGCAACATCAATTCCATTTTTTTGTAGTTTTCTTTTATAAACAAAACTAGTGATAAACAAGAAACTAAAAGATTTAATTACAAGATCTAAAGATATACCTTCAAGCACTCACCTCCCCGGCAACGGTGCCAGAAAATAGCTTGATGTCTACTACACAACTTTATTCTTGTAGACTCGTGTTGGGCCTCCAAGCGCAGAGTTTTGTAGGACAGTTGCAATTTTCCCTCAAGTGGACGACCTAAGGTTTATCAATCCGTGGGAGGTGTAGGATGAAGATGGTCTCTCCGAAACAACCCTACAATCAAATACAAGAAATCTCTTGTGTCCCCAACACACCCAATACAATGGCGGATTGTATAGGTGCACTAGTTCGGCGAAGAGATGGTGATACAAGTGCAATATGGATGGTAGATATAGGTTTTTATAATCTGAATAAATAAAAACAGCAAGGTAACAAGTAGTAAACAGCGAGAAAAACGTTGTATAAATGCTTGGAAATAAGGCCTAGGGTTCATACTTTCACTAGTGCAATCTCTCAACAATGCTAACATAATAAAATCATATGTTCATCCCTCAACGTGCAACAAAGAATCACTCCAAAGTTCATAAGTAGCGAAGAACATAAGATGAAATTGGTGTAGGTGGTAGAACCACCTCAAAGTTACCCATTCAGATCAATCTATTGGGCTATTCCTATAGGTGTCACAAACAGCCCTAGAGTTCGTACTAAAATAACACCTATGATACATATCAATCAACCCTAATGTCACCTAGATACTCCAACGTCACCTCAAGTATCCGTGGGTTAATTATTCGACACGCATCAAACAATTTCAGATTCATCATATTCAATCCAACACAAAGAACTTCAAAGAGTACCACAAGATTTCTGTCGGAGAACGTAGTATGAAAACGTGCAATCAACCCCTATGCATAGATTCCCAAGGTCACCGGAATCCGCAAGTTGATGCCATAACATATATCAAGTGAATCAATAGAATACCCCAATGTCACTATGGGTATCCGCATGCAAGACATACATCAAGTGTTCTCAAATCCGACATAACAAAATCTCAAAGGGAAAGCTTCAATTCATCACAACAAGATAGCAAGGGACAAACACCATATGATCCAACTATATTAACAAAGCCCGTGATACATCAAGATCGTGCCATCTCAAGAACATGAGAGAGAGAGAGAGACTAAACACATAGCTACTAGTACATACCCTCAGCCCCGAGGGTGAACTACTCCCTCCTCGTCATGGCCTCCACCGGGATGATGGAGATGGCCACTGGTGATGATTTCCCCTCTACGGCAGGGTACTGGAAAGGCTCCAGATGGGTTTTTCATCGATACAGAGAGTTGCGGCGGCGGAGCGGAAGTTCTTTGTTTACTTGAGGGTTTCTGTATATATAGGATTTTTTGGTGTTGGAATCACGCTAAACGGAGCCATGTGGGCCCGACAAGCCATCAGGGCGCGCCCAGGGGGTGGGCGTGCCCTATTGGCTTGTGGCCCACATGTGGCTCCCCTCCGGTGGTTCTTCGCTCCAGTATTTCATATTTCCTCCAGAAAAAATCATAGAAAAGTTTCGGTCGATTCCGAGAACTTTTATTTTCTGCACAAAAACAACGCCACTGTAATTCTGCTGAATACAACGTCAGTCTGGGTTAGTTCTAAATAAATTACATAAAGTGCATCAAAACCATATAAAAGTATTGTAAACATAGGCAAATATGACATCAATACTTCATAAATTATCGATACGTTGGAGACATATCACCTGCGTGGTGCTCTTCCCGGCCGTGTCTCCACCATGACCGCAAGGTGCTCGACAATTTGCTCACAATGCACCATGGATAGTGGGTACGAGTTTTTTTACCACAACTTCATTTGTTCGTCGGATGATTTGTCCTCGGATGACGAAGAGCTTGTGGTTGCTGCCTTGGTATCAATGACCACATTGCTAGGCGACGGCCTTGGTATAGGGTACCAATCCCGTGCCATGCTCCAGCCTTGAACCGGGATAGGGAGAGCGGCCACGCCTCGCTCTATGTTGATTACTTTGACAATCCCTCGCTCTTCAAACCACATCAATTCTGCCGCCGCCTCCAGATGGCGAGATATGTGTTCAATTGTATTCAGGAGGGAGTGGTAGCATATGACCCATACTTTGAGTGCAAAGAGGATGCCCCTGGCAAGCTTGGCTTCTCTTCTTACCAGAAATGCACTGCGACTGTTCGCATGCATGCATATGGAATTTCGGGCGATCTTGTGGATGAGTACGTACGCATGAGTGAAACCACATCTCTCAAATCCATGTGCAGTTTCTGCAGGGCCGTGGTGGCAGTATTTGGCCGTGAGTACCTGAGAGAGCTAACTGTCGTTGATACAACCCGGCTGTTGGTAATCAATGCCGATAGGGGCTTTTCGGGGATGCTTAGTAGCATAGATTGTATGCAATGGAAGTGGAAGAACTGTCCATTTTCTTGGCAGGAGCAATATAAGGGGCATGTCAAAGGTTACACTATCATACTAGAAGTCGTGGCCTCACAAGATCTTTAGATATGGCACTCTTTCTTTGGCATGACTGGTTCTCACAATGATATCAATGTGCTTCAGCATTCTCCAGTCTTTGCAAGGCTTGCAGAAGGCCACTGCCCAGAGGTCAACTTTGATATCAGTGTCCACCATTACAACAAGGGATACTATTTGACAGATGGAATCTAGCCTCAATGGTCAACTCTTGTGCAGACAATATTAAATCCGGAAACAGAGATTTTCCCAACAACAAGAGAGTGCTAGGAAGGATGTGGAGCGTGCTTTTCGTGCGCTTCAGTCTCAATAGGATATCGTTCGACACCCTGCAATGACATGGAGCACCGAGAAGCTTTGTGAGGTGATGACTGCTACTTCTCAAGCATGCGTTCGTTTCCGTGAAGAGGAACGGGTGATGCAGCAAAGTAGATAATTATTTCCCTCAGTTGTTGAGAACCAAGGTATCAATCCAGTAGGAGATACAAGCAAGTCCCCAATAGATGTACCTACACAAATAATCAAACACTTGCACCCAACACTATAAAGTGGTTGTCAATCCCTTCACGGTTACTTGCAAGGATGAGATCTGATAGAGATAGATAGAATAGATTGCTTGAACGGAAAGTAAAACAAAAGTAAAAATATTGCAGCAAGGTATTTTTGGTGTTTTTGGTTTTAGATCTGAAAGTATAATATGGAAAATAGACCCGGGGCCATAGGTTTCACTAGAGGCTTCTCTCATGATAGCAAGTATTACGGTGGGTGAACAAATTACTGTCGAGCAATTGATAGAAAAGCAAACAATTATGAAGACATCCAAGGCAATGATTATGCATATAGGCATCACGTCCATGTCAAGTAGATCGAAACGATTCTGCATCTACTACTATTACTCCACACATCGACCGACTCCTGCCTGCATCTAGAGTATTAAGTTCATGAAGAACAGAGTAACGCATTAAGTAAGATGACATGATGTAGAGGGATAAACTCAAGCAATATGATGAAAACCCCATCTTTTTATCCTTGATGGCAACAATACAATACGTGCCTCGCTACCCCTACTATGTCACTGGGTGAGGACACCGCAAGATTGAACCCAAAACCAAGCACTTCTCCCATTGCAAGAATTACCAATCTAGTTGGCCAAACCAAACCAATAACTCGAAGAGACTTGCAAAGATATGAAATCATGCATATAAGAATTCAGAAAAGACTCAAATAATATTCATAGATAATCTGAACATAAACCCACAATTCATCGGATCTCGACAAACACACCGCAAAAGAGTATTACATAGGATAGATCTACATGAAGATCATGAAGAACATGGTATTGAAGAGCAAAGAGAGAGAAGAAGCCATCTAGCTACTAGCTATGGACCCGAAGGTCTGTGGTGAACTACTCACGCATCATCGGAGGGGCAATGGAGTTGATGTAGATGCCCTCCGTGATCGAATCCCCCTCCGGCAGATTACCGGAAAAGGCTCCAAGATTGGATCTCACGGGAACCGAGGCTCCTGGCGGCGGAAAAGTGTTTTTGTGGCTCTCTCTGGTATACAGGGAATATTTTGGAATTTATAGGCTGAAAATTAGGGTTGGGAGAGCTGCCGTGGGCCCACAAGCCAGGGGGCGCGCCCTACCCCCCTGGGCGCGCCCCTGTGGCTTGTGGCCACACGACGGCTCTCCTGCCTTGATCTCCAAGCTTGGTGGATGTCTTCTGGTCCAAGAAAAATTATTCCGAAGATTTTATTCCGTTTGGACTCCGTTTAATATTCCTTATCTGCAATACTCAAAAACAAGGAAAAAACAAGAACTGGCACTAGGCTCTAGATTAATAGGTTAGTCCCAAAAATAATATAAAATAGCATATTAATGCATATAAAACATCCAAAACAGATAATATAATAGCATGGAACAATCAAAAATTATAGATACATTGGAGACGTATCAATGACTGCTTGTGTAATCATGTACAACATGATCATGGAGAATGAGCGCGATGACATCATCTACAACCAAGGGTTTGAATATCAGGGTGAGAATGTTGGGCGTGAGCACCAAGAACCGTCAACATTTGAATAGTTCACCCAACTCCATCATGAAATGCATGATTGACATACTCATCAGCAGCTCCATGATAGTTGAGCACATGTAAAATCACGTTGGCAACCAGTAGATGTATCGGTTCATTTTATTTTCATGTATTCGCGATAATTTTGATTGGGTTGTAAAACTATTTGCAATGTGTTTTTATTCAGATGTGAAACTATTTGATTGTAAAACTAGTTACAATGTTTGATTTGTTTGAAAAGTAGTTTACGATGTGTGTAGTTCAAAAAAACAAATATACATAAGACGTCCAGCCGACCATAAGAGCATCTACAGCCGGAACTTGCAAATTCGGGCCCTCAAACACCCGCGGATGCGACTGGGCGCGTCTGCGGACACTGACCGGTCACACCTCAAATCTGCTCGTCCACATCCAACTCTCTCATATTGCATCCCCTAGATCCATACAAAGTCATGCAGAAGAGAAATGTTACGTACTACGAACTATCCTACTCTTCGTCGTCGTCGGAGATGGCCTCTTGCCCATCCTTGTCCGTCGTAGCCTGCGTCGTGTCCGCCATAGCCTGAGCCGTCTCCGCTGCAGCTCGCGCCGCCTCCATTTGCCGCCGCCGAAGACGCCTAGCCTCTGCAGCCGACTCCGGACGGATGGAGTTCAAGATGGCTTGCTGCTCCGCCTGCAGATCCACGCCATCCTCCATCGCTGGTGCCTCCTCCTCCCCCACATCTAGCATCGGCGCCTCCAACGCCGGCTCCTGCTCGTCATCCCTCACACCCAGCGCCGGCACCTCCTTCGGCGGCTCTTCCTCCTCCTCCTCCCCTTCCTCCTCCACCTCCTCAAAATCCTCCTCCGGATTCACAGGTAGCCTCGCGGCCCTCCGGATCCGGACCTGCTCAAGGAGCCACAGCCGGTGCTGGATCGTGTAGTGGCGGCGGCGTGGGGGCATGGCTGACGGCTGCGGAGGACGGGAGGAGGAAAATGTGGAGGGTAGGGTTTGGGTGACGGCGGTCGGCTTAAATAGCCGGGCTAGGATTACGCGGCCCGCCGGTGCGACACCACGCGGCGTTCACACTGCAGCGACGGAGGAGACGTCCGTCGCACCGCTGGGTTTCCGGGTGATTCCGCGTGGGTCCATGCCGTCAGGCGGACGTGACGGGTGTGCCCGGGCACGCCCGGGCGCCCCATATCCGCCCCATGTTCAGGCTGGATATGAGGGGTGCTGGTTAGAGCAACTCCAACAGGCCGACCCAAACGGACGGCGGATTTGTCCGCTTTTTGTCCGTTTGGGTCGGCCGCCCGCGCGGCGTCCGCCCTCTTTAACATTTGGGTCGGCTGTGCGCCCAACGCGCGGACCCATATATGCCGACGTGGCCGGCTGGCCGCCCTTTCTGAACACATAGCACAAATTTTGCATTAATTTCACAAAGCAAACATATAGTCCACAACAAAATAAATAGCATGGTTTCAACCAAATAAATAACATAGTTTTGCAAGCCGCTTGCGGGCGTCGACGAAGGAGCCGGCCGGCGAAGGGAGTCGCGCCGCCCTCGGACCAGTTAGCTGCCCTGGCGGCGTCAGACGAGTGTGCCTGCGTCCGATGAGCGTGCCGGTGTCAAGACGAAGGAACTGGCTGGGGGTGGCGAGGCGGCTTCTTGGCCGCGGCCTCGGCTGTGTCGGGGGAGTGGGGGTGGGAAGCTTTCGGTTCCCCGGCGGCAAGACGGCGGGGAGCGGGGCGACGGGGGAGGTGGCGGCGTTGGAGGTGACGGCACCGGCACCGGAAAAATGGGCGACGGCGTCGGCGACGAAGGAGGAGGGTTTGTTGTTGGAATGGGAGAGGATGGCCAATGTGCCACCGACCAGCGGGCCAGGGGGGAGTAGGCGGGCGCGCGCGCGCGTCCGTCTCGTGTCCGCGCCGACACAAATTCGGCTAAAAAATGGGCCGGGAATGGGTCGGCAGGCGGACGAAAAGAGGACGCGCGTCCGTTTGGGTCGGCGCGTTGGGCCACTTTTCTGTCCGCGCCGACCCAAACGGACGCGCGCGGACGAAATGGGTCGCCGCGTTGGAGTTGCTCTTAGTCCCGATGTTTGAAGGGATATGAGAGGTCCGGTTATATATGTTCTATGGGACCAGATGCGTCCGCATGTTAGGAACATGACCAACGTAAACTGAACAACAGCCGGACGGCGATTCAAACAAATAAAATCGGGACAAAACGGAACGTCGTCCGTTTGAGGGTCGTGCGGCCTAAGGCCAACTCCAGCGCACGACCCCATCTTGTCCGGGTGCGTCCGTTTGGGGCAAAACGGACATACCTGACGGCCCAGCGCGCGGGCGCAAACGGACTTTTGTCCGTTTTTCGTCCCCTTTTGACCCATCCCCGGCCCAAGTTTGGGCCGCCTTTGGGGTGAAACGGACAGCGCGCGGACGGGCCGGACGCACGCGCTTGTCCTCCCCTAGCCCGCCCGTCGGTGGCACAGGCCTCCCTTTTTCTAGCCCCACCCCCCACCCACCGAGCCCTCCAGCCGCACCCCCCGCCATTCTTGACCCTCGCCGCCGCCGCTTCCATTGCCGCTGCGCAGCTCGGACACGCGCTCGCCCCAAACCTTGTCGCAGGCCCCGCTCCCTCGACGCCCCGAGCTACCCAACCACGACCACCTGATTTGCGCTCCCGGCGGTCGGATTTGGAGCGGATCCGGCCGGACTTGGGCTCGCCCGGCTGCGGGGAGGCCACGCCGTGCCATGGACTGGCCGGGCACCGGGCCGGGACCTCCCGGCAAGGCCGTAATGCCGCATGCAGGTACTGACTCCTCTAGCCGTTCGGATCTACGGCGTCGGCGGTTCGCCGGCAGATACAAGAACGGTGGGAGACCGGGGTCGGTGCTGGCCCAAAGGCTCGTCGGCGCACCGTTGCCACTTAATAAGTGCGACGACTGCCCAAGGAAGGTCCAGCGCCGCATGTCTACAACGCCGGAACATCCTGGATGGGCGTTCATCAAGTGCCCAAACGATGGGGAGGTATGTGCTACTTTATTAGCATCGTTTGTGCTCTCGGATTTGACTACTTGTGCTAACTTAAATTTTTTGTTGTGTAGAATGGATGCGACTTTTGGTATTGGGAAGAAGAATACATCGATATTTTGATAGAGCGCAAATTAGTAGATGTTCGTGCACTTTTAGCTACAATAGATGCTAGAGATAAGACTAGTGCACTTGTTGCTACAATAAATGTTAGAGATGAAAATAGATGCGATGAAGCAACGTCGAATTCTTTAGACATGAAGAAGATAGAAGCACGCAAGCTCGAGCCTCCACAGATCAACAATGAATGCATCGAGAAGGCACTAATCCAACTTACGGGAGCAGTTATGGAAGTTGGATTTATTTTAAAATGTCTTCTTGTGGTTTTTGTTTTCTTTGGTCTTGCTATTCTAGTCAAAATTTGGTGATGTGCTTTCATGTATCAAAAATCAATGATAAAAATAAAAGATATGCGCTTGGAAAGAAAAATGTATGCGGACGGGATGCGGCCGTGCGTTGGGCGCACGGCCGGCGCATCCCAAAAAAGGCCCGGACACGACCCCAGTGCCCTATCCAAACGGACAGAATCCGGGCAAAACGGACGTCTGTGTGGGACCGTGCGCGGAAGTTGGCCTAATGATCTTGTCCTTCTTTTGACCACCGACCGCTGCAGCATGAAGATGCACTCCAACCGTCCGAGTACTGCAGCAGCTTCCCGTTGGATCACGCAGGAAGACGCAGGTGCTCGGTAGCTTAATCTCAAGCCTATCCACATTCGCCTCTGTTCTCACATGAATGCCGCATGCATGCGCGCGCAGTGCCGCTGTTTTGTTCAGCTTTATTTCGACACGTTACGACGAAGAAAAGGATCAAAAGCAAAAGCAGAAGCAGGGGGAAAATCGAATACACTACACAGCCATATGTGCGTATCGCTGAACGGAAAAGAAAAGAAGTTATATATGCACAAGAGCTGAGGAGGAAAAGCCATTTGTTGCTGCCGCCGGTTTCCTCCTATTTGTGCCATGGGCTTCTTCTTTTCTTTTCTTCTTGGTGATGTTTAATCCCTTTTTGGTCAGAAATAGAGCTGGACACCATATATAGATTAACGGCGGTTACTTTACGTAGTGGAGGGTTTGGCGGGTGCGTAAGCTTTCTTTATTTTAGTTATTAATAATTTGGTCGGGCTGTCTGGTAGTATGTGTTTGGTTTTGGACCAGAGCAGGGCATGTCTTCACTTCTGAACTACCAAACAGTTTTTAATATGCATATGCAGCTATATGTTACGCGGTGATGTGACCCAAATGTTTACGCAATTACTCCTTTAGCACATAGTATGACGTTTATTCTCAAACGATGGCTTGGACCTGAAGTCTTGACGCGAGAAGCCTTAGTAGAACAAACAAATGAATCAAATTAGGGGCATATATATATAATTTGTATGGGGTCGACTTCGACCGAGAAGAGCAGCTCCCAAGAATTTCCACGAGATAGTACTAGCACTTGGGGAGAAAACTTTGCCCAAGTGAGCATATATGCATGTTTCTTCATTTCGTTTCAGACAAGACTAGCCGTTGAAAAACACAACCCCTAGTAGTACTAGAGCCAAAGCTGCTTCCACACGGACCAGTTGAGCTCAGCTTCCCCTTTCACTCCACTGTACAGAGCTGTCCCCTTTGACTCGCCGGAACCCCGCACGCGACGACAAGCCAGCCGCCGACGACCACCCCACAGTGGCACACCCGTAAATCCACCCCAAAACCACGCCCTTCCCCGGCCCTAATCGCGCGTGCCTCAGACCGAACAATTTACCCGCTTAAGGCATCGTACAATACTAGGTGCTTAGAAAATAAAACCGGGTTTTCCTGAAGCATCAATGTCTATTTTTGTAGAAGAGACACCTAACTAAACATCTACCTTGTACAAATAAGCACCGGTGTTTAAGGAAAGCCTGGTTTATTTTTTTAAACACCTTCCCTAAGCACCTTGCATTGTACAAGGCCTAAACGCGTAGGGCCCAACATTTCCGTATTCCCGTTCTGCCCCTCCCGAACGGCATTTTTCGAATTCCGCATTAAAAACTCGCGCTGGGGACGGACAGCGACAATTTCGCGTCCGATTTCTTTATTATTATCGTCGCCCCGGACGCGGCACTAATTTAATGCCCCGATAATTTTGTTTATTTTTCTTTTTTTAATCGGTTTATTTTTTGTATCACGCTCTCCCTCCCCTTTTTTGCTTTTAGTTTTGCCTTTTTATTTCCTCCGTCTCCTCCCCTTTTGTTTTGCATTCCGGCCTCGCTCGCTCGCTCGCTCGCTCTCGGTTTCTTCCTCCTCTCGCCTCCCTGCCGCAGCTCCTTTGTTTTTGTTCCTGGGATTTGTGGATTTTTCGCTTTATTTTTGCGGGCTTTTTTCCCGGTGTTTTGCGTTTTTTTTCTGGGGATTTTTTGGGGTGGGTTTTAAGGAGGGAGCCGGAGGTGGTGCGGGATGGGGTCAGTGCGTGAGAGCTCTAATGGCGGGAGCTCGTGTCGGAGGCCCTAGTTGGAGGTGGTTCTGTGTCGACTGCTGCGCGCATGGAGGCCAAGCCAGGGGAAGCGAGCTCTCCGACTGCGGCTGCACCGGTAGCGGCGGAGGCGGCGGCGGTGGTGCCGGAGGCTACGGCGAGCTTCCAGTCGCCGACATCTGTGCCGCCTTCGGCAGCTTCACATGCACCTGCACCGTCGCCGGTGGAGATGGTTAGCTCGACTGGCTTTTTTGTGCCGCCGGGTATGATGACGGCGATGGTGGCGGGCGCCGGAAGAGGGGTTCTGTCCGCGGGGCCGTTGGTCAAGGTGGGAAAGAAGAGGGGGAGGCCGAGGAAGTACGGGCCGGACGGGAGCCTGATCCAGCCGTTGAACGCCACGCCGATCTCCGCATCGGCTCCGATGTCGGCCGCCGTCGCAGCGGGGCCGTACACGCCTGCGGCCGCGGTTGGCGCCGCCATGAAGCGCGGGAGGGGCCGGCCCCTCGACTTCGCCGCCGCGGCGGCCAAGCCGTACCACCACCAGCTGCAGCAGCCGCCGCCGCAGCAGTTCGGTTTCCACTTCAGCTCCATTGGTTGGTATCCTTCTCGTGCTCACTTCTCTTCCCCACCCCCAAAATATGTTCAGAAAAATCTAGTATAACACTTTTAATCTTTTGCCCCAATCCACAAATCCTCCATTGAAAAAAATTGAAAAAAATAAAACTGGATTATTTCCTAAACTTTCCGCAGATTAGGTCTCAGAAATTATGATACTACTAGTAGATGGTTGCTGCTGAGGGGCAAATGGCAGAAGTCGGGCGTCACTCTGTATTTCGTTCCTTGTCATGACACTGTCCGTGTCTGTCCCTCTCTTATCCGAATATTTCTTGTCTCCCCGCCTCCCCCCCATCCATGATCAGATGCACGGTCATCCAAGATTCGAAGCTCTGGGAGCAAGTAGGGGCCAGGTGGAGGCATATCCTTACTGAATCCTTAAGGCCTCTTTGCTCTTCTGTTCTTGTCTCTGTGGTGGGGTTCTGCCGCCGTGGGGGAGGCATGGTGGCATGGCGGTGCTGCTGCTGGTGGTTACTGATTCTGGAATCAAATACGGAGATGGATCACAAAATCCCCCCAGTTAAGGGGGAGGTACTCCTCCCTTGGTAGCTCTAGTCATCCTTGTCTCTGCTGTGATGGCAACGCGCAACAGCAATGTATAATTGTCCCGGCCCCGTCAGGGCTGGTTCGTGATTCTGCTGGCACAATTGGGAATAGTTGGGGTGAAACAGAATTTTCAAGGGTCGTGAATTTGTATCATAACGTACTAGGATTTGGTGTAAAAATGATGTGGGGCTACTTATGTTCGCGGCAATGACTACTGGATCACCTGTTTTCTGCAAACAGATGATCGTATGTCTGTGTTCGCTTGAACTCTCACTTTGCTTTGTGATATTCTGGTGTCAGTTACTAACCGCCGCATGTGCTTGTAGGTGACATGGTGGCGTGTTCTGCTGGTGGGAATTTCACTCCTCATATCATCACTGTTGCTCCTGGTGAGGTATGATTCCAGTGCTTTCTTTCAAGTCATGGCTGGTAGCTTTTTTTTGCATGGTCATATGTGTCTCATTTATATCGTAAGGATCATAGTACAAGTCATGGCTGGTAGTAGCTTACATTGAATGTTTTTCAGTCTGGTCAAGATGTATGTATTCTTGTCCTCTGCTTCAGTGCTATCATCTTTGCCATGTCATGTGTACATAGTTGTGAGACGCTCCTCTAAGCCCCTGCTATTTCTTTGTACTACCTATCAGGGAAATGATACGAACATCTTTTTGTGTATTCGTGAAAGAAAAGTATGTATTCTTGTCCGAAAAGATATTCTGACTAGCCTGATCTTGAAACTTTATTTCAGAGAACAAATGTGCTCCGTAAATACAATACATCTGATAGATTAGTCATCATTGTATCTATGAATTGTGTTTTTGCCTTCAGACTCATCTCTCTCGAATTTGATTGTTTTTACTTCTGCCCTGTTTAATCACCAATCCCCGGATAGCGCTACCAAATAAAGTTTCTTTTATGAAGACCTTAATTATCAGTGGTGCTGAGAGTTGTTGCATGTTGATTCAGGATGTGACGATGAAGGTTATATCATTTTCTCAACAAGGACCACGAGCTATTTGTATTCTCTCTGCTAATGGTGTGATATCAAATGTTACACTTCGTCAACCAGACTCCTCTGGCGGCACATTAACTTATGAGGTGTGTTCATTCACTCGTGTCATAATGCACACAATACCTTATTACGGAGTTATTTCGCCTACATGTGTAAAGACTCATCCCTCCTATTTTGTTTGTAGGGACGCTTTGAGTTGCTGTCCTTGTCTGGTTCGTTCATGCCAACTGAAAGTAGTGGCGCACGGAGTCGGTCAGGTGGAATGAGTGTTTCTCTTGCCAGCCCAGATGGCCGTGTTGTCGGTGGTGGAGTTGCTGGCCTTCTGGTAGCGGCTAGTCCTGTTCAGGTGCTGCTACTTATCTACCATAATAATTTGACCACATATGTGTTTGATCTTTCTACTAGATCAAATTCTCCGATTATCTTGATATATAGTACATTAGCATTAGGGTAAAAACGGTCGATTTACAACATTTTGACCATTCGATTTGCATTTGCCAACAAGATAATCAAATGTGTAATGGTAGTTATATATCTCTTGCAAAAGGTAACTGAACTTCGTTGAATCTGATTGCCAGATTGTCGTGGGAAGCTTCCTGCCAAGCTATCCGATGGAGCCAAAGCAGAAGAAGGCGAGGGTGGTCGCGGCACCAACCGTTAGCCAGGCACCCCCTGCTGTTCAGCTCTCCAGTGCGGATACGCACAGCAGCGAGCAAGGGCAGCACAGCTCAGCCGCCCCGAGAATGAACGTCGTAACTTCTTCAGCGTACAGCGCAGACCAAAACTGGGCATCCACTGTTGTTCAATCAGCTCCTGCCGAGGCATCAAGAACCGCATCGTCGGGCGATCTGAACCTCACTGCCTCTGGAGCCTGAAGCCCAGCCAAACCCGAGGAATTCGTTCACGGAGTGTCACTCTGTCTGGTGCATTTCCTTTCTGACCTGTAAAAGATGTATCCAGTAGGTTGGTTTTCAAAAACCCCACTAGGTTTTCTGTCGTGCAGCTCAAGAGTCTAACTGCATTTGCTGTAGCTATGTGACGTTAGTATCTGTCGATCTTGTTGGACATTGTGTAGCTACAGTTCTATTATTAGTGTGTCTTAGCCTCTTAGGCCTACTTCATTTGTTGGATTACATGGATTAAATTTTGAGTTAGAATTTTTCTCTCAACTGTCCTTGCTGTGCTACTGTCTCCTTCCTCTGATCATGATCAACCGATCAATCTGAACTCTCTTTCCTACCAGTAAGGCTTCATTTTACCAAAACGGTGACGCATGCTCATGTTGATCTTGTGTTTTGGAAGCTTTGTGAGAAACATCATGTTGAGCTTATGATATTACCTAGTACTCCCTCCGTTCACAATATAAGATGTTTTGGATAGTAGGGCATTTGGAGAGCATTTGGAGACCGAGCTCCATGGAGCCTTAGTTTTGAAATTTTCAAAATTCAAAATTTTGAGGTTCAAAATTCTGAATAACATTTATACAAGGATGTAACGTGTGTGTAAAATTTCAGAATGAAATACCTTGAATCGCAAGCTGAAAAAAAATCATGGACTTTGAGGATGAGCTGTACATATGTTAAAAGGCCTCAGGTTTGTTCTTTTGTGTAGCTCTCATTTTAACACATTTTTAGCTGGAAATTTACACACATGTATATTATGTCTCTAGGTATATTTGTATTCTTTTCTGAATTTTCTAAAACAAACATGCTTGAATTTTGAACTTTCAAATTAAGGCCTCCATGGAGCTCGGTCTTCGTTTGACATTTTCGATGTTTTGGATGTTTTAAAATAAACTATATACGGACACAATTGAATGAACAAGCACACTAAGACGTGTCTATATACCTCTGAATTCACCAAAAAAGTTGCTCCCTCTGATCCATATTAATTGTCCCCGATTTTGTACAAAATATGAATCGGAGGTAGTAGAACATTTTATATTTCGGAGGGAGTATTTATTTTCGGGATTACATTACATATATATTTATTTACGAGAATGCTAGAAATCTGACGTTCTATGGTTAAGATGGTAAATCGAAGCGACAACATCAATTGTCATGAAAAAAGGGTTTGTTTTGCGATGCTTAAAATATCTTACGTTCTCTGGTTACGAGAGTCCTATATTTATTCGCATATGCTCTTCTCCTGCCATATCACCCAGCTAAGCTAGGTGCGGTCATGGTCGCCGACGATGGCGGTCAAGAGCATGTGTGGCCGGTATGATTAGCCCTCGCCGGAAAGAGTAGCTTAACTTGCCCTAATAAACAAGTGGTGTACTCCTAGCTGATTAAAGCGAACTTCCTCCCATGCATGGTGGAAACAGTAGCTTAACTCGCTCGCATAAACAAGTGACTGAACAAGCTGATGAGGACAAAGGATAGGGACAGTGCCCTGGTCTTAAGGGACGGACATGTGATGATTGAGTTGGGCAGCAGATTAGCAAGGGGACAAAGCGGGAGCGTGCATGGAAAGGCACGCGTGCCAGCCAGCCAGCCAGGCAAACGCCAGGCAGCGCATGCATGCGAATCAGCGGCTCATGCGTGCACGTGATTACGACGGGCATATGGCTTTTGATTAAGCCGCACTCTTTGCGCTAATTGTGGTGGTACTATAGTAGTACTACAAACACGGAGAAGCAATTAGAGCCTCAAGATTCTCCACATGTCTGGATGCTTTTATTTGTGGAGTGGACGTCCATAGTTAAGGTCTCATTGTAGCCAAGGTTTCTCAACAATTTTGTCTGAAATATAATTGGTTTTTCTGCTTCGAAATCTTTACTTTGCAGACGAGCTTTCGTTACACTTGATAATTGTTCTCACCACTCATGCAAGTCCTCTCTTGCCAGCACCGCCTCGAAGGCGAGAATTCCACGAACATTTGTGAGATACGACGTGTTTGGTTGCCCGCATAAGGTTCAACCAGGCTTATTTGGGTCACGAAATATGTGTTTGGTTGCCAATGCAGTGGGCTGGCTCGCATCCGCACAAAGCTTAAAGCAGTTCTCAGCCTGGCTCGCTAGAAACTGTCGGGGGCAAGGCAAAAGCGAGTGGGGAAGGCGGAAGATGGAAATCGGACGCGACGGCACGGCGCCAAATCTAGGCTCACCCCCAACCCATTTACTCGGCCACCGCTACCTCTAGGACAACCTCTTCCTCTAGCCTCACCACCACCGGCGGCGGGGACTCAGATCTGTGCAAGCAGTGACGGCGGCAGATCCGGCAGTAGGAGCTGTTGTTGCTCATCCATTTGGCATCGTTTGGTCGTCCTTGACTCAGCCATGGCCCACCCCTTCTTCGTCCTCGTCTCCGGTGCCGGTAAGCAACAACCCTCCCCCCTATGTTAGGTTGGTTGTTAGACCATTAGGCGAGGTATATGATCGATTTCCCCCATTGCTCAACGCACCCTCGGTGTGGACTAGGTTATGAACGTACAGATGGGCTGGTAGTTCACGCAGCAACACTGATAGCTGTGATTCAGTCATGTTCATGCACAAGAGAGTTGTTCGTCGTGGTGAGACACCTGTCATCAGATATGCTCCAATGCTTATGCGGAACCAGGAGAGGATTGTCAATATGAACTACATATACAACCGCAACGACATAGAGGCTTTGTGGATGCTTAGAATGAAAAGAGCACCCTTTGTCAGGCTTGTCGAGGTGTTCAGGAGCGGGGGTTGCTAGAAGATAGCATCCACACCAGCATGGAAGAGCAAGTGGCCATGTTCTTTCATGTTATTGGCCATAACCAGAGGTTCAGGGTTATCCACAACACATTCAGGAGATCAATGGGGACCATCTCAAGGTACTTCAAGCAAGTGTTGTATGTTGTTGGGGAGCTCAGAGGAGAGATTATCAAGTCACCAACTGACCGGACTCCTACCAAGATTCGCACTAGCCCAAGATGGTATCCATACTTCAAGGTGAGCACTGCAGTATGTAGTTCATTGCTTGATATGCTTGGATTGTTCAAGGTGAGCACTAACACAATCTTGTATTGTCATTTCAGGATTGCATTGGGACAATAGATGGTACTCATGTCACTGCCAGAGTGCCGAGGTCACAAGATGCAACATACAGGAGGAGGAAGCACTACGCAAGCCAGAATGTGCTTGATGCTGTTGACTTCGATCTCACGGTCACCTATGTGCTGGCTGGCTGGAAAGGGTCAGCACATAATGCTAACATACTCAGTGACAACATGAGTCGTCCTGGTGGCATCAACATTCCTGATTGCAAGTTATACCTAGGAGATGCTAACTATGCATGTCGGTCGGGTGTTTTTCCACCCTTCAGGAAGACGAGGTGCCATCTGAACGAGTTCTCTGGTAGGAACTACGTACCCTAGAACTCCACGGGAGCTATTCAATTTTAGACACTCAAGCCTTAGAGTAAATATTGAGAGGGCATTTGGAGCTCTGGAGACAGCTTGTTCTTGCATGTTGCATTCTGCATAACTGGATCCTGCAATGGGGTTGTGACGAACTGGTGCCTGAGGAGGAAGATGTGATGCCAAATGATGTTGACGTCGATGGTCATGGTGTGGAGGCATTTGACAACGAATCCTGGAAGACCAAAAGGCTGGAGTGGGCACAGACAATGTGGGATAATAGAGGCCAAACAAGGATCTGAAAAAGAAGAAGAGCAAGAGCAGCAACAGAAAAGGAACCAGCAGCAGAAGAGGAAGAGGAACAGTAGCAACAACATAAGAGGTAAGAGGATGGATGATGAACTTTCCCCATTCAGCCATTTGGTTCTTAATAATGTGTACCGCCATTTGATAGTAGTTAGGATGAACCGTAATTTGTTTCGTAGCCAGGAGTGAAACTGTTAAGATAGTGTGTGGTAAGGTCACCACTAGTGAGAAGTGGTGACAACACCTAATGCAGGTTGCAACCAAACAGCGTGCCCTATGTGCGCCTAATGTTGTGCGGGCAACCAAACAATGGGTCAAAATTAGTTCCCTCATGCAGCTAACATATATGCGGGCAACCAAACAATGTGCAGATGGTTGTTTAGAGGCTGTTTTTTCTCATCCAGGCGTGCGAACACCTCAAAATCGATGCGGGCAACCAAAACGTTCTAAGAGCATCTACCGCCAGACTTGGCAAATCCGACCCCCTATACGCCCACGGGCATGTCCAGGCACGCCCGCGGATGGCACCCGCCGGCCCCTCATATGTTGCGACGCACATCCACATATCTCAAATGTCAAACCTCAAATCCATGCAACCCATGCACGTCGATCATCCGATACAAATTGTCCGAATTCAACAGTTCAAAACAAAGCAAATCAAAAGCACAATTCAACAAACCGGACATGCCAAAATGAAATCAATGTCCAAGTGAGAAGGGGTGCTTATCGGATCACGGGGCGGACACGACCATCCATGCGCCCTGCTCGTCCAGCTTGTCCTTGTAAGAGCACACTTCTCCATGTGTGGTTTTGGTAATTGATGACAATCCCTATGGACTAATGGTTGCCTTGAGTTATATTCGAAGGATTTGTCCAAAGGCACTTCTTGAAGTCCATTTGTTGGTTTCAAGGAGTTTATATGGTGACCAAGGTGGTATTCAAGGTTTTATCCAAAGATTAGTCATAGAGAAGATATGATACAAGGTTGATCAAGACTAAGTCAAAGAGTGAATCAAGCTGATCAACACACAAAGTGTACAAGATATACCAAGAGGGATCATGTGATCTCATGGTACGGTAAGTATTGTCCATTACGCTTTGTGTACTAACCCATGGTCTACGTGAGAGTTCTATGTGGGGTTAGGTATGTTTCCATGGGCTTGCATCAAGTGGAAGATCTCATACAACTCATGGAGGATGACATCAAGTGGTGATCGTCATCAATATTGCGGTGTGCAAGTTCAAGTGGAGCATCACGAAGAGATCATGCTTGAAGCTTGCCGTCCATTGTGGTGACAATGGACTTGTGAAGATGTGACGAAGAGTGGCTCACCCATAGTGGAGTATGGGGGAGCAATCAACTAGTCTTCATCGAGCCAACACAATCAAGAAAGGTGGTCCATCTTGAGGAAGTCAAGATCATCATCATCTAGCTCAAGTGGACTATGTGCAAGGTATAGGTTTGCCCTTGATAGGTTTTCTATTTTACCGGTCTCATGGTGGTAGTTGGGAGACCGAGTTATAGGATCAATTGTCGTACTATCAAGGGGGGGCTCTCAAGTGAGTAGCTTGATCGTATCGTTCGTTAAGAGCTCAAACCATTTGCATCCTTGCATCATCATATTTCTTGGTCCTTATTTGGTTTTTCTCTATGTGAGTTTTTGTTGGAAATATGCCCTAGAGGCAATAATAAATTAGTTATTATTATATTTCCTTGTTCATGATAATCGTTTATTATCCATGCTATAATTGTATTGATTGGAAACTCAAATACATGTGTGGGTACATAGACAACACTGTGTCCCTAGTAAGCCTCTAGTTGACTAGCTCGTTGATCAAAGATGGTTAAGGTTTCCTAGCCATTGACATGAGATGTCATTTGATAACGGGATCACATCATTAGGAGAATGATGTGATGGACAAGACCCAAACTACGAACGTAGCATATGATCGTGTCAGTTTATTGCTATTGTTTTCTGCATGTCAAGTATCTGTTCCTATGACCATGAGATCATGCAACTCCCTGACATCGGAGGAGTACCTTGTGTGTATCAAACGTCGCAACGTAACTGGGTGACTATAAAGGTGCTCTACAGGTATCTCCGAGGGTGTCTGTTGGGTTGGCATGGATCAAGACTGGGATTTGTTACTCCGTATGACGGAGAGGTATCTCAGGGCCCACTCAGTAATACAACATCACAATGAGCCTTGCAAGCAATGTGACTAAAGTGTTAGCCACGAGATCTTGTATTACGGAACGAGTAAAGAGACTTGCCGGTAACGAGATTGAACTAGGTATAGAGATACCGACGATCGAATCTCGGGCAAGTAACATACCGAAGAACAAAGGGAACAGCATACGGGATTAACTGAATCCTTGACATAGAGGTTCGACCGATAAAGATCTTCGTAGAATATGTAGGAGCCAATATGGGCATCCAGGTCCCGCTATTGGTTATTGATCGTAGAGGTGTCTCGGTCATGTCTACATAGTTCTCGAACCCGCAGGGTCTACACACTTAACGTTTGGTGACGATTAGTATAGTTGAGTTATTTTGTTGGTGACCGAAGGTTGTTCGGAGTCCCGGATAAGATCCCGGACATGACGAGGATCTCCGGAATAGTCCGGAGGTAAAGATTGATATATGTGATAATAGTGTTTTGATCTCCGGAAGGGTTCCAGAATTCACCGGAAGGGGTTCCGGATGTTTACCGAAGTGTTCGGGTGCAGCAACACTTTATATGGGCCAAAGGGATAAAGCCCACGAGGTATTGGAAAGTGCAAAAGTAGTTTTGCTGCCGCGTAAGCGGTACTACCGCTTGGTGAAGCGGTACTACCGCCCGAGCGGTACTACCGCTTGTGTGAAGCGGTACTACCGCCCAAGCGGTACTACCGCTTGTGTGAAGCGGTACTACCGCTTGTGCGCGGCTGTGCACGGTTCGGCAGGGATCCGAGTTGGACTCTTTCCCTGCGGGCCAAACCGACCTTGTGCGGGCAAAACCGACCTGGAGGAGGCTTTTACTCCAAGTTTAGACCCCAAGGCTCAACATATAAATAGAGGGGCAGGGCTAGCACACGGGATACATCAGGATTTCCCAAGCCGTGTGCCGGCAACCCTAGCCCTCTAGTTCCTCCGTCATAATCTCCGTAGCGCTTGGCGAAGCCCTGCAGAGATTGTTCCTCACCACCATCACCACGCCGTCGTGCTGCTGGAACTCAACCACTACTTCACCATCGCTCGCTGGATCGAGGAGGTGAAGGCGTCATCAAGCCGTACGTGTGTTGAACGCGGAGGTGCCGTCCGTTCGGCGCTAGTTCGTGATCGGATCGAGGGACGACTTGCGATTTGGATCGCGGAGACGTTCGACTACATCAACCGCGTTTCTTAAATGCTTCCGCTTAGCGATCTACAAGGGTATGTAGATTCACTCTCCCTCTCGTAGATGCTCATCACCATGGATAGATCTTGTGTGTGCGTAGGAAATTTTTTGTTTCCCATGCAACGTTCCCCAACAGTGGTATCAGAGCTAGGTCTATGCGTAGATGAGATCTCGAGTAGAACACAAACGAGTTGTGGGCGTGGGTGTATACATATTGCTTGCCGTTACTAGTTGATACTTGATTCGGCAGTATTGTGAGATGAAGTGGCCCGGACCGACATTACGCGTACACTTACGCGAGACAGGTTCCTTCAACTAACATGTAACTTCATTGCATAAAGATGGCTAGCGGGTGTCTGTCTCTCTCACTTTAGTTGAATCGATTTCAATGAAGAGGGTTCTTTTAGAAGATCAAAAAGCAATCACTACACCACGTTGTGGTTTTGTGTAGGTAAGAACGGTTCTTGCAAACCCGTAGCAGCCACGTAAAATTTGCAACAACAATTAGAGGACGTCTAACTTGTTTTTGCAGGGTATGTTGTGATGTGATATGGCCAATTACATGATGAGATATATGTGATGTATGAGATGATCATGTGTTGTATAGAATATCACGACTTGCATGTCGATGAGTACGGCAACTGGCAGGAGCCATAGAGTTGTCTTTAATTATTGTATGACCTGCGTGTCAATCATTAAGCGCTATGTAATGCTTTACTTTATCGCTAAACGTTAGCAATAGTCGTGGAAGCAACAGTCGGCGCGACAACCTTATGGCGACACGTTGATGGAGATCAAGATGATGAAGATCATGGTGTCATGCCGGTGACGATGGAGATCATGCCGGTGCTTTGGAGATGGAGATCAAAAGCACAAGTTCATGGCCATATCATGTCACTTATGATTTGCATGTGATGTTAATCCTTTTATGCATCTTATTTTGCTTAGGACGACGGTAGCATTATAAGGTGATCCCTCACTTAAATTTCAAGATAAATTGTGTTCTCCCCGAGTGTGCACCGTTGCGAAAGTTCATCGTTTCGAGACACGCCGTGATGATCGGGTGTGATAGACTCCACGTTCACATACAACGGGTGCAAGCCATGTTGCACACGCGGAACACTTGGGTTAAACTTGACGAGCCTAGCATGTACAGACATGGCCTCGGAACACAAGAGACCGAAAGGTCGAACATGAGTCATATAGTAGATATGATCAACATGAAGATGTTCACCATTGAAACCACCTCAACTCACGTGATGATCGGACTTGAGTTGGTGGATTTGGATCATGTTACACTCGAATGACCAGAGGGATGTCAATTTGAGTGGGAGTTTTTAAGTAATATGATTAACTAAACTCATTATCTAGAACAATAGTCTAAGTTGTCTTTGCTATATTTATGTTGTAGATCATGGCTCGCGCAGTAGCACCCCTGAATTTTATTGCGTTCCTAGAGAAAGCTAAGTTGAAAGATGATGGAAGTAACTTTGTGGACTGGGCCCGTAATCTAAGGATTATCCTTACGGCTTCCCAGAAAGCTTATGTCCTTGATGCACCGCTTGGTGATCCACCCGCTCCAGTTGAGTCTCTAGACGTTGTGAACGCCTGGCAGGCTCGTTCTGATGATTACTCAATAGTTCAATGTGCAATGTTGTATGGCTTAGAACCGGGACTTCAAAGACGTTTTGAACGTCATGGAACATATGAGATGTTCCAGGAGTTGAAGTTTATCTTTCAGAAGAATGCCCGGATCGAGAGATATGAGATCTCCGATAAGTTCTATGCTTGCAAGATGGAGGAGAACGGGTCTATCAGTGATCACGTGCTCAGAATGTCTGGGTACTCCACCCGTCTGGCTGAATTGGGGATGCCCCTTCCGCCAGAGGCTATCACTGACAGAGTTCTTCAATCATTGCCACCTAGCTACAAGAGCTTCGTGTTGAACTATAACATGCACGGGATGAACAAGTCAGTCGCCGAGCTGTTTGCGATGCTGAAAGCCGCTGAGTCTGAAATTCAGAAGGAGCATCAAGTGTTGATGGTCAATAAAACCACTAGTTTCAAGAAAAATGGCAAGGGTAAGAAGGGTAACTCCAAGAAGAGTGGCAAAACAGTTGCTCCTCTCGTGAAGAAACCCAAGGCTGGACCCAAACCAGAAACTGTGTGTTTTCATTGCAAGGGAACTGGACACTGGAAGCGGAACTGCCCCAAGTATTTGGCTGACAAGAAGGCGGCCAACAACAAACAAGGTATATATGATATACATGTTATTGATGTGTACCTTACCAACCCTCGTTGTAGTGCCTGGGTATTTGATACCGGTGCGGTTGCTCATATTTGCAACTCTAAACAGGAACTGCGGAATAGACGGAGGCTGGCAAAGGACGAAGTGACGATGCGCGTGGGAAATGGTTCCAAGGTTGATGTGATCGCCGTCGGCACGCTCGCTCTTCGATTACCGTCGGGATTAGTGATGAACCTAAATAAGTGTTATTTGGTTCCTGCGTTAAGCATGAACATTATATCTGGATCTTGTTTATTGCGAGACGGTTACTCATTTAAATCAGAGAATAATGGTTGTTCTATTTATATGAGTAATATCTTTTATGGTCATGCACCCAATGTGAGGGGTTTATTCTTATTGAATCTCGATAGTAATGATACACATGTTCATAACATTGATGCCAAAAGATGTAGAATTGATAATGATAATACCACTTTCTTGTGGCACTGCCGTTTAGGTCATATTGGTGTAAAACGCATGAAGAAGCTCCATGCTGATGGACTTTTGGAGTCACTTGATTTTGAATCACTTGACACATGTGAGCCATGCCTCATGGGCAAGATGACTAAAACGCCGTTCTCTGGAACAATGGAACGGGCAAGTGACTTATTGGAAATCATACATACTGATGTGTGTGGTCCGATGAGTATTGAGGCGCGCGGTGGTTATCGTTACTTTCTCACCTTCACTGATGACTTAAGTAGATATGGGTATATTTACTTAATGAAACATAAGTCTGAAACATTTGAAAAGTTCAAACAATTTCAGAGTGAAGTTGAGAATCATCGTAACAAGAAGATTAAATTCCTACGATCTGATCGAGGAGGAGAATATCTGAGTTATGAGTTTGGCAGTCACTTAAGACAGTGTGGAATTGTTTCACAATTGACACCGCCTAGAACACCACAGCGTAATGGTGTGTCCGAACGTCGTAATCGAACCTTATTGGATATGGTGCGATCTATGATGTCTCTTGCCGATTTGCCACTATCATTTTGGGGTTATGCATTAGAGACAACTGCATTCACTTTAAATAGGGCACCATCGAAATCCGTTGAGACGACGCCATATGAACTTTGGTTTGGCAAGAAGCCAAAGCTGTCGTTTCTTAAAGTTTGGGGATGTGATGCTTATGTCAAAAAGCTTCAGCCTGAAAAGCTGGAACCCAAAGCGGAGAAATGCGTCTTCATAGGATACCCAAAAGAGACAGTTGGGTATACCTTCTACCTCAGATCCGAAGGCAAAGTGTTTGTCGCTAAAAACGGAACATTTCTTGAGAAAGAGTTTCTCTCGAAAGAATTGAGTGGGAGGAAGATAGAACTTGATGAGGTTGTTGAACCTTTACTTCAACCTGAGAGTAGCGCAACGCAGAAAGTTGTTTCTGTGGAGCCTACATTAGCTGAAGAGGAAGTTAATGATGATGATCATGAAGCTTTGGATCAAGTTGCTATCGAACCTCGTAGGTCGACAAGGACGCGTACTGCTCCTGAGTGGTACGGCAACCCTGTCTTAGAGGTCATGTTGTTAGACAACGATGAACCTACGAGCTATGGAGAAGCGATGATGGGCCCGGATTCCAAGAAGTGGTTAGAGGCCATGAAATCCGAGATGGGATCCATGTATGAAAACAAAGTATGGACTTTGGAAGTATTACCTGAAGGGCGTAAGGCCATTCAGAACAAATGGATCTTTAAGAGGAAGACGGACGCGGACGGTAATGTCACCGTCTATAAAGCTCGACTTGTGGCAAAGGGTTTTTCACAAGTTCAAGGAGTTGACTACGATGAGACCTTCTCACCCGTAGCGATGCTTAAGTCTGTCAGAATCATGTTAGCAATAGCTGCCTTTTTCGATTATGAAATTTGGCAGATGGATGTCAAAACAGCGTTCCTTAACGGTTTCCTTAAGGAAGAGTTGTATATGATGCAACCAGAAGGTTTTGTTGATCCAGAGAATGCTGACAAAGTTTGCAAACTCCAGCGATCCATTTATGGACTGGTGCAAGCATCTCGGAGTTGGAATCTTCGTTTTGATGAGGTGATCAAAGCGTTCGAGTTTATACAAGTTTACGGAGAAGCTTGTATTTACAAGAAAGTGAGTGGGAGCTCTATAGCGTTTCTAATATTATATGTGGATGACATATTACTGATTGGAAACAATATAGAAATGCTGGAAAGCGTAAAGGAATATTTGAACAAGAGTTTTTCAATGAAGGACCTAGGAGAAGCTGCTTTCATATTAGGCATCAAGGTCTATAGAGATAGATCGAGACGCTTAATAGGACTTTCACAAAGCACATACCTTGACAAAGTTTTGAAGAAGTTCAAAATGGATCAGTCCAAGAAGGGGTTCTTGCCTGTATTGCAAGGTGTGAAGTTGAGTAAGACTCAATGCCCAGTGACTGCAGAAGATAGAGAAAAGATGAGTGTCATCCCCTATGCTTCGGCCATAGGCTCTATCATGTATGCAATGCTGTGCACAAGACCCGATGTCAGCCTTGCCATAAGTATGGTCGGAAGGTTTCAAAGTGATCCAGGAATGGAACACTGGACGGCGGTCAAGAATATCCTGAAGTACCTGAAAAGGACTAAGGATATGTTTCTCGTTTATGGAGGTGATCAAGAGCTCGTCGTAAAGGGTTACGTCGATGCAAGCTTTGACACTGATCCGGATGACTCTAAGTCTCAAACCGGATACGTGTTTATTCTTAATGGGGGTGCGGTTAGCTGGTGCAGTTCCAAGCAAAGCGTGGTAGCAGATTCTACATGCGAAGCGGAGTACATCGCTGCCTCGGAGGCGGCGAAGGAAGGTGTCTGGATGAAGGAGTTCATGACAGATCTTGGAGTAGTGCCTAGTGCGCTTAACCCAATGACTCTGTTTTGTGATAATACTGGTGCCATTGCTCTAGCCAAGGAACCAAGATTTCACAAGAGGACCAGACACATAAAGCAACGTTTCAATTCCATCCGCGATTACATCAAGGAGGACGACATAAATATTTGCAAAGTACACACGGATCTGAATGTTGCAGATCCGATGACTAAACCTCTTCCAAGGGCTAAACAACACCAGAACTGCATGGGTGTTCGATTCATTACAATGTAAATCACATAGTGATGTGAACTGGATTATTGACTCTAGTGCAAGTGGGAGACTGTTGGAAATATGCCCTAGAGGCAATAATAAATTAGTTATTATTATATTTCCTTGTTCATGATAATCGTTTATTATCCATGCTATAATTGTATTGATTGGAAACTCAAATACATGTGTGGGTACATAGACAACACTGTGTCCCTAGTAAGCCTCTAGTTGACTAGCTCGTTGATCAAAGATGGTTAAGGTTTCCTAGCCATTGACATGAGATGTCATTTGATAACGGGATCACATCATTAGGAGAATGATGTGATGGACAAGACCCAAACTACGAACGTAGCATATGATCGTGTCAGTTTATTGCTATTGTTTTCTGCATGTCAAGTATCTGTTCCTATGACCATGAGATCATGCAACTCCCTGACATCGGAGGAGTACCTTGTGTGTATCAAACGTCGCAACGTAACTGGGTGACTATAAAGGTGCTCTACAGGTATCTCCGAGGGTGTCTGTTGGGTTGGCATGGATCAAGACTGGGATTTGTTACTCCGTATGACGGAGAGGTATCTCAGGGCCCACTCAGTAATACAACATCACAATGAGCCTTGCAAGCAATGTGACTAAAGTGTTAGCCACGAGATCTTGTATTACGGAACGAGTAAAGAGACTTGCCGGTAACGAGATTGAACTAGGTATAGAGATACCGACGATCGAATCTCGGGCAAGTAACATACCGAAGAACAAAGGGAACAACATACGGGATTAACTGAATCCTTGACATAGAGGTTCGACCGATAAAGATCTTCGTAGAATATGTAGGAGACAATATGGGCATCCAGGTCCCGCTATTGGTTATTGATCGTAGAGGTGTCTCGGTCATGTCTACATAGTTCTCGAACCCGCAGGGTCTACACACTTAACGTTTGGTGACGATTAGTATAGTTGAGTTATTTTGTTGGTGACCGAAGGTTTTTCGGAGTCCCGGATAAGATCCCGGACATGACGAGGATCTCCGGAATAGTCCGGAGGTAAAGATTGATATATGTGATAATAGTGTTTTGATCTCCGGAAGGGTTCCGGAATTCACCGGAAGGGGTTCCGGATGTTTACCGAAGTGTTCGGGTGCAGCAACACTTTATATGGGCCAAAGGGATAAAGCCCACGAGGTATTGGAAAGTGCAAAAGTAGTTTTGATGCCGCGTAAGCGGTACTATCGCTTGGTGAAGCGGTACTACCGCCCGAGCGGTACTACCGCTTGTGTGAAGCGGTACTACCGCCCAAGCGGTACTACCGCTTGTGTGAAGCGGTACTACCGCCCAAGCGGTACTACCGCTTGTGTGAAGCGGTACTACCGCTTGTGCGCGGCTGTGCACGGTTCGGCAGGGATCCGAGTTGGACTCTTTCCCTGCGGGCCAAACCGACCTTGTGCGGGCAAAACCGACCTGGAGGAGGCTTTTACTCCAAGTTTAGACCCCAAGGCTCAACATATAAATAGAGGGGCAGGGCTAGCACACGGGATACATCAGGATTTCCCAAGCCGTGTGCCGGCAACCCTAGCCCTCTAGTTCCTCCGTCATAATCTCCGTAGCGCTTGGCGAAGCCCTGCAGAGATTGTTCCTCACCACCATCACCACGCCGTCGTGCTGCTGGAACTCAACCACTACTTCACCATCGCTCGCTGGATCGAGGAGGTGAAGGCGTCATCAAGCCGTACGTGTGTTGAACGCGGAGGTGCCGTCCGTTCGGCGCTAGTTCGTGATCGGATCGAGGGACGACTTGCGATTTGGATCGCGGAGACGTTCGACTACATCAACCGCGTTTCTTAAACGCTTCCGCTTAGCGATCTACAAGGGTATGTAGATTCACTCTCCCTCTCGTAGATGCTCATCACCATGGATAGATCTTGTGTGTGCGTAGGAAATTTTTTGTTTCCCATGCAACGTTCCCCAACAGTTTTTGAGCTTATGGTCTTCATCGTGATAAGTTCAAGCTCATCGAAAACAGATTTCGTATGCATCATATTGTGTTTTCGGTGTTGGAGATTTTGCCAGATATTTATTGGGAAGGTCATGTTCCTTATCCTAGTGGCGGTTATTCTCCATTGCTTGTTCTTAATTTAACTAGTCATTGTTGTATAGCTCTTGTTGTCCTTTATCCAACAAGCTTGAGTTTCCTCAAATCGGAGCTCGTATGCGAAAGTTATGGCTGTTCTAGTCTTACATGTTTTACATAGAGAGGTTGTACCGCCCCATAGAGAGGTTGTACCGGTTGACCGGTACAACCGGTGTTTGGAGCGGTTGTACCGCTTCAGAATTGGTCTAAAGGTTGTACCGGCCATGTACCGCTCTACCACCGGACTAGTTTCTGTTGTGGTGCGGTTCTTGGGCGGTTGTGGGCCGGTTGTACCGCTTATTGCTTTTTACCGGTTGTACCGGTGCTCATAGCGGTTGTACCGCTCCTATGTTATTCTGCACATAACGGGCAGATTCGTGGGGACCTATTTAAGGGGGTCTTCTTCCCCAATGGTTCCCCAACTCTTGAGCTCGTTTTTGCCCCCCATTGTTGACCTTCTTTGAGCTTGCTATCTCTCAATCCCTCCAATGATTCTTGCTAGTTCTTGAGGGAAAAGGGATAGGAGATCTAGATCCACATTTCCACCAATCACTTTCTCCTCTATGTGAGGGGAACCCCTTGGATCTAGATCTTGGAGTTCTTCGTGTTCTTCTTCGTTCTTCCTCTCATTTTCCTCCATAGCATTAGTTGTTGTGGTGGGATTTGGGAGAGAAGAACTTGGGCACTCCGTGTGCCCTTGCCATTGCATTTGGTGCATAGGTTTGAGTTCTCCACGGTGATACGTGGAAGTGAAGTTTGAGAAGCTTATTACTCTTGGGTGTTTGAGCACCCTAGAGCTTGTTCCTATTGGGTGCCTTGGCGCCCTAGACGGTTGGTGGTGCCTCAAAGCTCAATCATTGTGGTGTAAAGCTCCGGGCAAGCGTCGGGGTCTCCAATTAGGTTGTGGAGATTGCCCCGAGCAATTTGTGCGGGTACCGGTGACCGCCCCCAAGGGTTGCCAAAGTGTACGGGTACCGGTGACCGCCCCAAGGGTTGCCATTTGTACGGGTTCGGTGACTGCCCTCAAGGGTCCCTTGGTGGAATCACGGCATCTTGCATTGTGCGAGGGCGTGAGGAGATTACGGTGGCCCTAGTGGCTTCTTGGGGAGCATTGTGCCTCCACACCGCTCCGAACGGAGATTAGCATCCGCAAGGGTGTGAAGTTCGGGATACATCATCGTCTCCACGTGCCTCGGTTATCTCCTACCCGAGCCCTTTACTTGTGCACTTTACTTTGTGATAGCCATATTGTTTCTTGTTATATATCTTGCTATCACTTAGTTATTTATCTTGCTTAGCATAAGTTGTTGGTGCACATAGGTGAACCTAGTTGGTTTAGGTTTTGTGCTTGACATATTAAACGTTAGTTTTATTCCGCATTTGTTCAAGCCTAAACCGTAATTATTTTAAAGCGCCTATTCACCCCCCTCTAGGCGACATCCACGTCCTTTCAATTGGTATCAGAGCTAGGTCTCTCATTATTAGGTTTTACCACCTAGAGAGTAAGGATGTCGACTAGGGGTTTAGTATTCTCTGGTACTCTTAGTTTTGATGGTACAAATTTTGATGTTTGGGTAATTCGCATGCTTAATCTCTTTAGGGTCATGGACCCAAATTTAGAGCGGATTGTAGATATGGGTTTTTCTCCTCTGAAGGATCCTCAAAAATTATCTTTAGAGGATGAGAAAAACTCTTATCTCAATGCTCAAGCTTCTAATGTGCTTTCTGATGCTTTGAGCAATGTAGTTATATTTCAACTCATGCCGTTCCGGGATGCTCATGAGTTGTGGACAAATCTTCAAGATAAATATGGTATGTCCAAGATTTGTGAGGATGATTGTTCTCCCTCCACCTCCGGTCGTATTGTCTTCTTAACTTCTTCTACTTCACCTACATGTGGATTGCCACAAGGTAATGATATGGTGAGTAGTGTTGGTCATTGCAATGTTGATAGTGTGCTTACTGTTGATGATCCCTCATCACTATCACATTGCAATGCTCCATCTTTGGACTTTAACACTTCGAGCACCTTACAAGTTTCACATGCTTGTGTTGATAGTCCTTGCATATCATGTAGAAATTGCTTGACTAAATCTCATGATGATATGCTTGCTATATTTTGTTGCCATGATAAAAATGTATCTATTTCCTCGAGTTGTTGTGCTAACAATGTAGAGGAAACCCAACACTCCATGGAACAAGATATGGTCTTGAATGATGCTTCAAGGGATCCTACATCATCATCTATTGTTTCTCACTTTTGCTTTATGGCTAAGGCTTCAAAGGTATCTCCTACTTTGAATCCCAATATATCTCATGATGATGATGATGAGGATAAGGATAATGATGAAGAGAGTGATAATATTGCTTCCTTAAAAATTAAGGGTGAAATGATTTTTAAAGCTCTTCATAAGAATAAACTTGCTCGCTCCAACTTCATGGAAATCATGTCTATTGCCATTGAGGGCAAGAAATATATTGAGGGGTTGGAATCTCACCTCGAGGAGCATGAGTCCACCATTGAGAAAATGGAAGGTCATGAGCGTGATTACGCTAATGAGATCGCGGAGCTATCTCAAGCTCTTGAATATGAACAAACCACCAAGGAATCTCTTGAGGAGACCTTTGCTATAGAATTATCTAGATTAAAGGAATCCCATGATAGGGCTCTCGAGGTGGATAATGATTTTAGTACTAAAAATGATAAGATTGAAGTTGCTCATGCTAAACTCCTTGAGGACTTTGAGCACCTCAAAAATGGCTCAAGGGTCATTAAGAGTTCGCTCATCGAACTCACCGAGTCTCATGCTCAACTTGAAGCTTCATATGCTAAAGAGCTTGCCAAGTTGCCCTCTCCTCTTGTTGTTAATGATGATGCTTGTGCTACTAACTCTATTTCTTGTGAAGCATCCATTTTTAAGGAAAATGTTGAGCTAAGGGCTCAACTTGAATTGCTATCTAGCAATTATGGGAAATTGGAAGAAAGTCATGAAAAGCTTTTTAGCACTCATGGTGATCTTCCAGTATCCCATATTGTGCTAAAGATAGCTCATGAGGATATTACTACTAAGGTAACATCTAGTGATCCTCATATGGACATTAGCACTACTTCTAATCAAAATGTTATATTGTCATGTGCTAGTCCTCGTAACTCACCTATGCATAACATTGGTACATCTTGTGATGAATTACTTTCCTTGCCTTGTTGCTCTAACGATGAAGCTTATACTTCCTCTAGTACTTGTGTTGATACTAACCATGTAGAGGAAATCAAAGAGCTCAAGGCCCAAGTCACTTCTTTGAAGAAAGACATGGAAAAGAGTCATGAAGGGAAGTCCACACTCAGCAATATCTTGTGTGGGCAAAAATCCCCCAATGACAAGCGTGGACTTGGATTCAACTCCAATAAGAAGAAGAAGTCCAAAAGCTACAAGAAGAAGGGCCAAGAACAAGTCAAGAATTCGGCCAAGATTTTTTGCTTCAAGTGCAAAATAGACGGGCACATGTTAGATCTTGCCCATTGAAGAAGAAGCCCCATAGTGACAACCAACAAGGGAAGCAGCCACAAGTTCAATCTCATGCTCAAACTCAAGTTGAAGAAAGGCCTCTTCCTAAGAAGACCCAACTCAACGCTCCTCAAGGTGAGAAATCAATTGAGAGGAAAGTAAAGGGTAGATGTTGCTACTTATGTCGTGAGAAGGGTCACTTTGCTTCTTCATGCACTAATGGTAAAGTATCCAACCCAATTATTATTGATGATATCTATTCTCTTGGGAAGGATAAGGTTGGCAATGTGTTTGCCAAGTTTGTTGGTACTCAATGTGGTGTCAAGAAAAGAACCATGTGGGTAGCCAAGCCTATTGTGACTAACCTCTTCGGACCCAACTTGGTTGGGGACCAACAAGCTCAAACTTGATCAATAGGTGTTGTTGGAGGGCATTGGTGACTTGGAACATCATGAAGAATTAAGGGATCTTCATCATTCATATTATCTCAAGCCAAGTCATTTGGATTATCGAGTTTCTATCTTATATCCAATGTGCCTCCTTACGGTAACTTGTACTTAAATTGTTTACATTGATAGTTACTTGCCCCTTTGCATGTTGTGGTTTTGTACCTTGCATGTGTTTTTATATGTTGTGCTTCCTATTTGTTTATCTTGAGTAATCAAGTATGTATGATGGGTTGCACATCATGTATGTGTGAGTCTTGTGTAGAGCCTTTTTGCATCTTGTCTTATCTTAGTTGGCTCTTTTCAGAGATTAATGGATTATCCCATTTTGGGGAAGTGATGTGCTTTGTGCACTTCACAATCCTAAAAATGTGTGTACATGAGTAATACCACTTAGTATTGATATTACAAGATTATCTAGCTTCTATGTGGTATGTCTTCTCATGAGAAATTCAAATTCTAAACGGTCCATTAATTATCTCCTGTTGGATTTCATTTACCACTTGTTAATCATTTTGGGTTATCACATTATGGGGGAGTAATATGCTATGTGCATATTACAAGCCTAGAAAATGTGTACATTTGAGGTATTGCCACTTAGAATTGATATTGTAAATTATCTTGTTCCTAGGTGGCATATTAACTCTACAAGTGTCATTTGCTTATGATTTAGGTGTGAAGATGATGTTGGATATCTTTGCAATCTACCAATAGGAATTATTTCGAATTTCTTCTTGTCCTTTGATAATTGGTATCCTTTTATGTGGTAGAAATTGCTTCTCATCTTTACATTGAATTTTGTTTATCCGTTTATCTTCCTTGCCTCTTGTGGATCTTTTTGAACATGTCTAGTGTTTCTATAGATATAGTGAAAGTGATTATCCCATCTTGTGCATCTTGTATTCAAATGCAAATTCTATATAAATCACATCTGTTGGGGGAGCTATTCCATTTTCTTTAGAACACTCTCTTTATGCATTTATCATAAAATGTTTTGATCCTTATCAAGTGTGTGTTGGTGGAAGTCAATCCTTTTCTTTTTAGTACTTTGTGCCATCATAAAAATTTGCCGAGGGTTTGGTTTGTTTGGAACCTAGCTCTCTTTTGGGAACTTGATACCTCTTGTTTATTTTCTTTCGATTGGTATCTTGTTTCCTGTTATTTGGCATGTGTCAATGGATATCTCATTCCTTGATGTATCTTTTTATTGGTATCCTTCGAGTGATAATTTCTTCGTTTGGTATCTTATTTTCACTTGGTATCTTTTCTTTTGGTATCTTATCAACTAGGTATTGATTTGATTCTTGAAAGTCTTCAACATGCATATTTACTATGTACTTTCTTTGGCACGCTTTCTTTCTTCGACCCAATATATAGGAGAAACTCAACTATGTCACAAATTGGCTAAAGTGTGCATGAAATTCAAGTTCATATCTATATGCACATAGTTATGTGGACTTTGTCCTATGTATTGTTGGTCTACTAACTCTTTGGTCCCAATGAGTTTGGGTACTATTTTGTTTGTGTTATTGTTCTTGGAACAATTGGAGATGCATTGGATGCTCGGCTCACTTACAAGGAAGGTGTTGACACCATGTGCTTATTGGAGCCAAGCTAGGATGATCGATGAACCATTATCTACTACATCAATCCAATGCTATCTCGGTAACAAGTATCTACTTCATGCATACATTTCTTGCATTCAACTACTTGTAGGTTGCATCATGGCATGAAATTCTTTATTCTTTCTTGTGGTACTTGTTTCCTTACTCAAAGCATCCCAATGATGATCTCTTGCTGCTAGTTGTGATGTCTTTGATGTTCGTGTGGTGGAGTCTAGTTATATACAATAAGACAATATTAAGCCATGTGCTATGCTTTCAAGCAAAGTTCTTATTGGTATATTTATGACTTCCGTTTGGATATCTTGCTCTTTCTTATTGTAACTATTTCATGTGTACATCCTTCTTTGTGGATATATATCATCATGATTGTCTTCTACCTAGAATCTTATACACATGAGAGAAGTTACATCTCTAGTTGATATCCTCTTTTCCTCCACGTCCACCATTGCATTCCTTTTTTTAATTCCTTGGTGGTTTCGTGAATGAATTTGTCTTGAGTGCGGATCTTATATCCATGCATCTTGATGCACTCTTTGGTGGTGAAGATTATTTTTCCTCATGCTTGTCTTGACGAGGGTTTTTCCACTTCGTTTGGTATCCCTCCTCTTGACAAGGCTATTATTTCCTATCTTCACCATGGGTTGTCACAAGCTTTGGTTTTTAATTTTCTTATTAGCAAGCTTGTGAACCCATTTGCTAAAGTGCTTTGTGTGTGTGGGAAGGATATGTCTTGCACTTTGTGTCTCATTTCATCAAGACTATATTGATGCTTAATGCTCATCCTTATAATAGTCTTCTCAAGTGCTTTGTCATGACTCACACACATCATTTTGGTTGAGCGTATTCTTAAGTTGCCTCTTTTACATGTTGCTCAACCATATGTTTGGTGCAAGTGATATTCTTATTGTCTTATCTACGTGCTTGCACTTATATATTGTGTGTTTCTATTGATTTTGGGGGAGTGATGATCCTATTTTGTGCTCTTGTATCCAAATACAAAAATTCTTAATAGTGCACAAATCATGGGGAGCTTCTCTAGTTTCTTTAAAACACTCTTTTGCCTATCATAATATCTTTTATTCATGTGAGTCATAGGATCATGTGATTGTTCGTTCCAATTGGTATCTTCTGATTGCTTGTCTCACTCTTTTGTATGTCTTTGTGCCATACGATCCTTTTGCGATCTTTGGATACTCAATATATTTTGTTTTCCTCCAACTACTTATCATTGTATATGTGTATTTCATTGCACTCATATTTTTGAGAAATACACACTTTTTGGAGGAACACCTATTATATTGGATTTCTAAGATTTTCATCCATTCTGGCAATCGATGCCAATGGGGGAGAAGTTTAGAGAGTTTAGGTTGGAAAGTTTAGAGAGTTTTTGCTTTTGATTGCTTAAGCATCTGCAGCTCATACCCATGCATTATTACTTTGCATGTGTGTGCTTGGTTGTACTTATTTCCTTATATAAAATCTCTTGAAGGTGGTTGTCATCAATTACCAAAATGGGGGAGATTGTAAGAGCACATTTCTCCATGTGTGGTTTTGGTAATTGATGACAATCCCTATGGACTAATGGTTGCCTTGATTTATATTCGAAGGATCTGTCCATAGGCACTTCTTGAAGTCCATCTGTTGGTTTCAAGGAGTTTATATGGTGACCAAGGTGGTATTTAAGGTTTTATCCAAAGATTAGTCATAGAGAAGATATGATACAAGGTTGATCAAGACTAAGTCAAAGAGTGAATCAAGCTGATCAACACACAAGGTGTACAAGATGTACCAAGAGGGATCATGTGATCTCATGGTACGGTAAGTGTCGGTGTCAAATCCGGCATATCTCGTAGTAGGGGTCCTAAGCTAGGCGTCTTGGTGCGATGGTAACAGGGACACAGGATTTTACCCAGGTTCGGGCTCTCTTGAAGAGATTATACCCTACGTCCTGCTTTTGATTGTATTGATATGGGGATAGTACAGAGTACATGTGTCTACCCCGAGATTATGAGATGTAATGTAATGATCTATTAACTAGCCTGGCCTCGGTTTATATATGCAACGAAGGCCTAGGGTTTAGAGGAGTCCTTGTCTTGTGCGCCAAGTCTTGTGGAATCCTCCTTGTATTCGGCATGGGCTGCCCGAAGTGGCCCATTAGTGAATCGCCCTGGGGGTCCTCGGCCCGACCCACTGGTCGGGAGACGACGTGGTGAGTACCCCCTAGTTCAGGACACCATCAGTAGCCCCCTGAACCGGTCTTCAAGTTGGGGACGCTCCTCGGTTCTTCCGAACAGTCCTTTGTCTTCGGTCGTCGGCCTTGGAAACTGGTTCAACAAATCTTCCCATCTTCGATCTTGAGGATCGCCGAGCTGAATCCAAAGAGTTCACACGTCGGGCATCCGAGGAGCCCCTTTAAGTGCTCGGCCTTTATCAATACCTTGTAATGTTTACGCCATACTTCGGGGTCGAAGTGTTTCCCGTGCGGCGGTGTCCTCTTGCATCCGAGCTCCAACGTCAAACTGCATCTGAGGTATCTTTTTGCAGCCGAGCTCCAATGCTGATCGGCATCTGAGCGCCAATGACGGGCTGCGTCCGAGCTCCAACGCCGGATTGTGTTCGAGCTCTAACGCTTGTCGGCATCCGAGGTGTCATAAATTACCTCGGTCTCTGAAAATTTGAAGGACTTCATCCGAGCTTAAATGCTGGAATAGTCTTTTATGGAGCCAGCCATTCACATCCGAGATTTATGCCAGACTGCTTTTGAGGCGTCTCCGATCTTGACCTTTATGCCGGACTGCTTCCGAGCTCCAACGCCGGACTGCATCCGAGCTCCAATGATGATCAGCGTCCGAGGTATCATAAACTACCTTGGACCTTAAAAAATTAAAGGAATTCATCCGAGCTTAATGTCGGAAACGCTCTCTATGGAGCCAGCCACTTGCGCCCAAGCTTTATGCCAGACTGCTTTCGAGGTGGCGCACCACCCCGACCGTGGGCTGATTTTTTGAGGATATTTTCGATTGGTGCAATTTATTCTCTGCCGAGATATATAGCCAGTAGCCCTCAAGGTGTGTGTCGGTCTATAACCCGAGATGCACCTGAAGGATGACATAAGACCGCTGATCCCAGTAGCCCTTGAGACTCAGGTCGATTCGCGAAATCGGCCTAAGGATCAACTTCTAGCTCGGCAGCATACTTAGGAACACAAAAGCGGTGTGCACAGACCTCGAGACTCAGGTTGGGTGCGGCCGACCAACCTGAGGATCATAATCTCCTCGGAAACTGTATTGCACTTAAATTTTCTGCATTGAATTATCAATGCAGTAGCCCCCGAGACTTGGGTTGGGCAACATGGCCGACCCTAGGATCGTACCTTCCCGGGAACTAGTTCAACCGTCATGTATGTTTTGACAACACAGAGGTGGAGTTCAGCAGGAAATATGCCGAACTGTAGTTTAGAAAAGAGTTTCCTAGCAAGACCATCACGCCGAACACCTCAACCAAGAGAATGTCCCGCTTCCTAAAAGGAAAACATAAAATAGGTGAAAGATGTTATAAGCTCAAAAGACCAAAAAACTTGCGTAAAAAACTTTACGTCTAGATTGAATCAAGTTTTTTGGTGCCAATACGAAATTGGTCTTAAAATTGTGCTTCCGTCGTGCTTTGACATGACACATCCGATCTCTAGACTTCAAGTGGGTCAGCCTTCGGCTTCAACCTCCCTATCCCGAAGGCGGAGTGTTTCTCAGGCCAGTTTAGTGAACTAAACGCGAGCGGCTTTAGAGAGAAACCAGGCTACCCGGCTATTGATCATACACTTGAGTCGAGAAAGGAGTGGTAGAAAAAGACTTTGCAACGACTAAGAAGAAAACATCTATTATAAAACGGCTTATATTAATGTAAGAGCCCCCAAGTGACTTGGGTAAAAGAATTTTATGTATAATGATTGTATGTACCGAAGTACTTATATAATATCTGTGTTCGCTCGAACTTTGAACGCGTCTTAACCGACCGTCGGCTTCTCCCTCTTCGGCCAAGGGCCGAAAAGTGTTATCTACTCCGCCTACCGAGAATATCGGCGGTGTTTCGGATAACCAGGCAATCAGGCCATGAGGCTATAACAGACAAAGCGCGCCCAGGGAACTTATGCTTTATTACTTATGTAACGTAAGAAGCATCTTCAAAGAAAATAGTGCCCCAACGGTACCTTTCTTTGGTCGCTCATGATTACTATGAGACTTGTGCAATAGATTTGTGTACGCGTGAGTTCCATCATGGTGCCGACCATAGTTGAAAACAATAAGAGCGCTAGCTTTCGGCTTCACCCGTCTGAGGTACGAGTTCGGATGACCCGATCATAACAATCGCAGAGGTGCTCCCTTTACTCCCGAGCTGAACAATCGGGAACGTAGGGGTAAGCACAGGAGCCAGGCAACCCAGCTTTGCGGAACACTTAAGTCAACATGATGCATATTTTGGCATAATACACGAGCAAGGAAAGAAGCTGTACAATAATAATCACATGCCAAGAGAAAATGTTTCATAAAGGAAGCCCCCAAGTAAACGGGGTATTTGAATTTGTTTGTAACAAACAAAGTTTTGACAAAGAAAGTTTTTCACAAACAACTTTTTGTCAAAAAAGTATAACGCTTGGTCGAACCGAACAAAATTAGAAAGCTGAAAATATTTTAACATGAAAGCGACTTAGCTGGTTAATGTGCTCGGTGTCGATGACGCGATCCGGGCTTGTGGCGGGACAAGGACGCCCATCGAACTTTGACAGATCCGGTGTGTAGTCTTCGGCATGACCGAGGACCCAGCCCCCAAGCCCGTCCCGAGGTGACCGAACGAGGAGTTCGGCACTCCGAAGTAATGTCACGGCTTGGCCGATGTGGCGAGGCGAAGCCCCTGGTCCAGCCGAGGTGGTGGAGTAGGTCGGCAAGGTGACGCCGGGGTGACCGCGTGACGGCAGTCGAAGTCGATTTCCTGCACTCATAAAATAGTGCAAGCCAAAAGTAATAACAAAGAAAGATAATAATATATTAAAAAAAATTCTTCTACTTAGTTAATTTAAGCGAAGCAAATAAGTAAAGGAATATGGCCTGGGCGCCGAGGTGCCTGAACGAAGAGTTCGGCTTGACGAAGTGGCGACGCTGCACGGTCGATGTGGCGAGATGAAGTCCTCAGTCCAGTTAACATGGCGAAGCTGTGATCGGCGGACGCCGAAGTCTCATGCAGGTCGGCTGGTGACGCCGAAGTCTCATGCCAGCCGAGGTGTTGAAGCAGGTCGGCTGGTGACGCCGAAGTCCCCGGAGCAGGTTGATGAAGGGATGCCAAAGCCCCGGTCTAGCCGAGGTGACGGAGCAATTCGGCTGGTGACGCCGAAGTCTCAGGCCAGCCGAGGTGTCGAAGCAGGTTGGCTGGTGACGCCGAAGTCTTATGCCAGTCGAGGTGTCGAAGCTCGTCGGCTGGTGACGTCGAATTCTCATGCCAGCCGAGGTGTCGAAGCTGGTCGGCTGGTGACGCCGAAGTCTCCGGAGCGGGTTGATGAGGAGATGACGAAGCCCCCAGTCTAGCCGAGGTGACGGAGCAGATCGGTAAGGTGACGCTAGAGCCCCATGCCAGCTGACATGTCAAAGCAGGTCGGCGTGGTGGACGTCAGCTTGAAAAAGTAACGGCGCGGCGATGCCGACGCAGGTCGGAATTTGTGACGAGGTCAACGCTGGCTTGATGAAGTAACGGAGCGCCCGACCCGTACAACCCGCGGATGACGAGGTTCGCTTGATGATTATTCGGCCCTCGCGATGCCGAACTCTTGGTCAGATGACCGAGATGATGAGAAAATTTCCTTCAAAAAGGACGTCCGACAACCCGTTCATGAAAAAGATGAACTCGGGTTGGATTCGTTTTCACGCAGAAAAACAGATCGGAAAAATTGATGCACTCATCGGACGTTTCCCGGAGTTTGAACGGTTGGATTGAGCTGAAATTTGAGGGGTGATCGGTATGGGAATGCCGCAGCCGATGAACGGTGGGATCTTCCAAACGATGTCCGAGCTGGAAGCTGGACACCTCGCCCTAAACTCATCCCGATTCCCGTCCAGATTCGACAGGGCTCCGGAATTTCGTAGATCGCCGAAGATTCCTCCATCAGAATACAATGAAATTTTACGGGTTTATTATAGACTCAATTCCGCACAGTTCCACCAAAACAATCGTCAAGGCGATGCTCGAGGAAGCGGGGACGACGAACACGAGTCGTTGTCCAGAAAAACTCCACGGTTGCTCGAGGACGATGTCAACATCGAGCCCCCGAGCTCCATGGATGATTTCTCGTGATCTTGATAGAGATCGGAGATGATGACGATGAAAGTATCCGTCCGATCTTGACGATCTGGCACGGAGTGCAGTCCTCGGTCCAGCCGAGGTGACCAGTCGAGCCGGCGACGAAAATGCCGACATCGACAACAAAGCTCGGTTCCAACGCGTAGATCGCGCCGGAGACGATCTGAATTCCCATCGCACCGCGGCGACTGCCAGCAGGCTCTCAATGGAAGCACCAATGTCGGTCTCAAATCCGGCATATCTCGTAGTAGGGGTCCTAAGCTAGGAGTCTTGGTGCGATAGTAACAGGGACACGGGATTTTACTCAGGTTCGGGCTCTCTTGAAGAGATAATACCCTACGTCCTGCTTTTGATTTTATTGATATGGGGATAGTACAGAGTACATGTGTCTACCCCGAGATTATGAGATGTAATGTAATGATCTATTAACTAGCCTGGCCTCGGTTTATATATGCACCGAAGGCCTAGGGTTTAGAGGAGTCCTTGTCTTGTGCGCCAAGTCTTGTGGAATCCTCCTTGTATTCGGCATGGGCTGCCCGAAGTGGCCCATTAGTGAATTGCCCTGGGGGTCCTCGGCCCGACCCACTGGTCGGGAGACGACGTGGTGAGTACCCCTAGTTCAGGACACCATCAGTAAGTATTGTCCATTACGCTTTGTGTACTAACCCATGGTCTACGTGAGAGTTCTATGTGGGGTTAGGTATGTTTCCATGGGCTTGCGTCAAGTGGAAGATCTCATACAACCCATGGAGGATGACATCAAGTGGTGAACGTCATCAAGATTGCGGTGTGCAAGTTCAAGTGGAGCATCACGAAGAGATCATGCTTGAAGCTTGCCGTCCATTGTGGTGACAATGGACTTGTGAAGATGTGACGAAGAGTGGCTCACCCATAGTGGAGTATGGGGGAGCAATCAACTAGTCTTCAGCGAGCCAACACAATCAAGAATAGTGGTCCATCTTGAGGAAGTCAAGATCATCATCATCTAGCTCAAGTGGACTATGTGCAAGGTATAGGTTTGCCCTTGATAGGTTTTCTATTTTACCGGTCTCATGGTGGTAGTTGGGAGACCGAGTTATATGATCGATTGCCGTACTATCAAGGGGGGCTCTCAAGTGAGTAGCTTGATCGTATCGTTCGTTGAGAGCTCAAACCATTTGCATCCTTGCATCATCATCTTTCTTGCTCCTTATTTGGTATTTCTCTATGTGAGTTTTTGAGCTTATGGTCTTCATCGTGATAAGTTCAAGCTCATCGAAAACAGATTTCGTATGCATCATATTGTGTTTTCGGTGTTGGAGATTTTGCCGGATATTTATTGGGAAGGTCATCTTCCTTATCCTAGTGGCATTTATTCTCCATTGCTTTATCTTAATTTAACTAGTCATTGTTGGATAGCTCTTGTTGTCCTTTATCCAACAAGCTTGAGTTTTCTTAAATCGGAGCTCGTATGCGAAAGTTATGGCTGTTTTAGTCTTACCTGTTTTACATAGAGAGGTTGTACTGCCCCATAGAGAGGTTGTACCAGTTGACCGGTACAACCGGTGTTTGGAGCGGTTGTACCGCTCCAGAATTGGTCCGAAGGTTGTATCGGCCATGTACCGCTCTATCACCGGACTAGTTTCTGTTGTGGTGCGGTTCTTGGGCGGTTGTGGGCCGGTTGTACCGCTTATTGCTTTTTACCGGTTGTACTGGTGCTCATAGCGGTTGTACCGCTCCTATGTTATTCTGCACATAACGGGCAGATTTGTGGGGACCTATTTAAGGGGGTCTTCTTCCCCAATGGTTCCCCAACTCTTGAGCTCATTTTTGCCCCATATTGTTGACCTTCTTTGAGCTTGCTATCTCTCAATCCCTCCAATGATTCTTGCTAGTTCTTGAGGGAAAAGGGAGAGGAGATCTAGATCCACATTTCCACCAATCACTTTCTCCTCTATGTGAGGGGAACCCCTTGGATCTAGATCTTGGAGTTCTTCGTGTTCTTCTTCGTTCTTCCTCTCATTTTCCTCCATAGCATTAGTTGTTGTGGTGGGATTTGGGAGAGAAGAACTTGGGCACTCCGTGTGCCCTTGCCATTGCATTTGGTGCATAGGTTTGAGTTCTCCACGGTGATACGTGGAAGTGAAGTTTGAGAAGCTTATTACTCTTGGGTGTTTGAGCACCCTAGACCTTGTTCCTCTTGGGTGCCTTGGCGCCCTAGACGGTTGGTGGTGCCTTGGAGCTCAATCATTGTGGTGTAAAGCTCCGGGCAAGCGTCGGGGTTTCCAATTAGGTTGTGGAGATTGCCCCAAGCAATTTGTACGGGTACCGGTGACCGCCCCCAAGGGTTGCCAATGTGTACGAGTACCGGTGACCGCCCCAAGGATTGCCATTTGTACGGGTTCGGTGACCGCCCTCAAGGGTCCCTTAGTGGAATCACGACATCTTGCATTGTGCGAGGGCGTGAGGAGATTACGGTGGCCCTAGTGGCTTCTTGGGGAGCATTGTGCCTCCACACCGCTCCAAACGGAGATTAGCATCCGCAAAGGTGTGAACTTCAGGATACGTCATCGTCTCCACGTGCCTCGGTTATCTCTTACCCGAGCCCTTTACTTGTGCACTTTACTTTGTGATAGCCATATTGTTTCTTGTTATATATCTTGCTATCACTTAGTTGTTTATCTTGCTTAGCATAAGTTGTTGGTGCACATAGGCGAGCCTAGTTGTTTTAGGTTTTGTGCTTGACATATTAAATGTTAGTTTTATTCCGCATTTGTTCAAGCCTAAACCGTAATTATTTTAAAGCGCCTATTCACCCCCCTCTAGGCGACATCCACGTTCTTTCAGTCCTGCTATGCCTGCATGGCCGCGTGCTTCACTGTCATAGCCGCACTCGCCGCCTCCTTCGCCCTACGGTCGATGATCTCCTTCTTCTTCTCCGCAAGCCACTTCTTTGCATGCGCATCTAAGAGGGTTTCGTCTGCCAACATGATCTTCGCATCCTCCACACCCTGTGAAAGTTGCAACCTCTCCTTCTCGAGCTCGATCTCTCCAAATGACTTTGCCTTCTTGAGTTCCCACTTCATCGCTGCCTCTTGCTTCTCCAGCTCGATCTTCTCCCTCTCAATTTCCAGCCTTCTCTCTGCCCTCATCCGGTCCCACTCCATCATCTCCTTTTGCGCATCCAACATGAGCTTGTACCTCTCCTGTTTCTTGTTCTCCCTTGTCGAAAAAATGCCCGTCCATGTGGACGACATTTTTGTAGCCGCGGCATCACGGGAGATCCTTGCCTTCTCCCATTTGTTGCCCGTGACTTGTCGGTTATCCTTTGGCACGGTAGCTCTTCCATTGACTACGACAACCTCTTCCTCCTCATCGTCCAACAGAACGGATTGGAGGGAGCTTGAGCCATCATTCCTCTTCTGGTCGGCTTTGAGACCGGCCACAAATTGTATCCACTTTGGCCTGCCATTCAATATGATCCAACAATGGCTAAAAGCAAATGGCTTCTTCTCGAGCTCGTGATACAAAGTGGCCGCCACCGCCATCTAACAAACAATATACGCATGGGCACAAGAATGCAAACACAAGAACCATATTCAAATGATAATAAGATGAGGCAATTGAGCTTACTTGAGTTGCCACTCCCATCCCACTTTGAGGGCATTTGGTCACTTGTGCATAGTAGCCCACGTACTTGTTCACTTCTCCTTGAATGACCTCCCATCGATGTTGGAGAGATGCCACATTGCGGGTGGTCACGATAGGATGCAACTCTACATACTCCTTTCTTTCGTGATACTCCTTCCAAATCTTCTCTCAATATGTGTTCCCCTTTTGCTCGGTGCCGCATATTGGATCCATTGTTGTGGCCAACCAAGAGTGGACCAACAAGATGTCCTCAAATCTTGAGAAAGCTAGACCTCTTGCCTTTGGCGTCTTGATCTTCCTCTTCTTCTTGCTTGCATTGAGATCGGATATTGTCCCAACTTCGAATGGGGTGGTGGCCTCCAATTCGCAATCCATTTGGGTCGGATCTTCATTGTCATTGATCATGCTTGCCAAATACGCCTCCTAGATGATCATGATTTGCAAGCACTCATCATGTCCGAACTAGTTAATGCAAAACATTGAACATTTGATCGTACAGGAGCAAACAAAACGTACCCGGTCTTGTTCTATCATTCCGTCGAACACGTCGAGTGCATCCCGGGCGGTGGCGGTGCTCGTGCTCGTCCGCTCCCGAACGAGCTACGGCGAATGATACTCATCGACCGTCGGCCTCTGCATGGCCGGAAAGCCTTCCGAAATGGTCCAGATGGCCGTCGAATCCTCCTCCGTCCCAAGGTTTCCAAACGACGCAATTCACATCGGCGCTAGGATGGACGGGGTGTGGGGAGCATTGCGGGGCGGGGGAGATATCTCCTCCACCATGTCCGCACCTACCTGCGACACCGCCACCGCCTTCCTCTCTCGTTGCCGGCGACGCCGCAACTTCCGGGCAACGTTCTCCGCCTTGCAAGAGTTAGTGGAGGAAGGGACCCCGACGGACGAGGCAGACTGCGTCTCTATCACGGCGGTCGGGGACGGGCTGGAAGACATCACGACGGTGGATCGGGACCGGTGGTGACGATGGGGAGCAAGAGTGGTGGACGGCGAGGGTTCGGGCATGGGAAATGTTAAGGGCAGCGGGAGGAGGAGGAAGGGTTTGGAGGATTTGGTGCAATTTGTGGTAGGATCGGTACTGTCGGGTCCGACGTGGCGGGTGCCCGTGCCCGGGCTCTCCCATAGCCGTCCCATATTTGGGGTGGATATGGGGTGTGCCGATCAGCCCGGGCGTTTGAGGCCGGTTTGAGAGGCCCGTCTGGGTCGCATTTTCGTGACCGGTCAGTGACCAGGCGGCCTGTCCGGACGTTTGAGACGGGTTTAAGGGGTCCGGTTGTAGATGCTCTAAGGCCAACTCCAAGGCAGACCTCCATCTTGTCCGGATATGTCCGTTCGGAGCAAAATCAGACCCAACGGGAACACCCAAACGGACAAAGTTGTCCGTGAATGTCCGTTTCTCCTCGCCCCCTCTCGTCCGCTCGTGTCCGGTCGTGGCCCACAAATCAGCGACACACTCACGTACTCTCGTCGTGCAACAGCAGCACTCCGAGCTCCCCCGCGCCCACCGATGTCCTCCGCCCACCGTCCACCAATCGCGCTCGCTGCCAGCCACCGCCCGTCGCCCTCCGCCAGCCATGCCCGCCGGCGCCTGCGTGCCCGCAACCAACCGCCAGCATGTGCCCTCCTACTCTGTCCTTCACCGCCGACCGGAAGCAGAGGGAGAGGACCGCAGGGCGTCAGGGCGAGCGGGGACGGGCACAGCAGCGGTCGGAGGAGCTCAGGGTGAGCGGGGACGGGCGCATCAGCGGGCGGGTAAGCTCGACGTGGTCGCAGAGGCTGCTGGCGCCGGCGGAGCCGAGGGCGCAGGAGAGCGTGGCGTTGTTTGCTGAACGTGTTTGTGCCTTTGACGTTTCAGGTGCAAGCGGCTCAACGGCCTGGGGCAGCAGGACATGGTGTTTGTCAAGGCCTCGCCGGCCTCGCTGCCGTCAAGGTGCAGGAGAGAGCTGTAGGCAGGGCCCTGGCAGTGTGTGTGCACGCCTCTGTCGAAGCAGAAGCATGGCGCTGGCCGACGGCTAGACGCGGGCGTGGGCGGCGGGCAAGCTCGGTGCGGCGGGCGGGATCGGCGTGGCGGCGGGTGAGCTGCGGGCGTGGCCGGGGCGGCGCGCGAGCGAGGGAGGCACGTCAGGCGGCACGCGGGCGAGCAGGGAGTTGGGAGGGAGACGAGCGGGTAGAGTTGTCCGGGCTGGGTGACGCTGCGGAGAGGCGGGGCGGCGCGACGAGCAGGGGCGGGGCGAGCTCGTCGGCACGGCGAGCAGGGGCAGGGCGGGGCGACGGGCGAGCGTGCGGGTGTGGCGCGGGCGAGTTGTTGCCGAAGAACGGGTGCGCCGGCACAATGCGGTGGCGGAGACGGCTCCGGCGAATGCGAGGAGGAGAGCGGCGAGCCGAGCCATACACGGTCCATGGCAGGATGGAGAGCTCGCGGCGGGGCGAACGCGTCCGTTTGGGGTCAGGCGACGACGAGCTAGGGGCAGGACCCGACGTCGAACACGTTCCAGGCGGAGGAGCTCGGAACGGGGCACGTCCGTTTGGGGTCAATGGCCTCGTGCGCAGATGCGCCCATCGACTGTCCACATCCGGATATCCGACAAAATCCACCCCAAACGGACAAAAACGGACGTCCCTTTAGGGTGTGCGTTGGAGTTTGTCTAAGCAAGGAAGAAAGTGCATGCATGCGCGGCCGAGCAGAAGGCGCATGAACCTCCAAGTTGTGCATATTCTTGTTTCTTGGTCCTTGGAGCCTGAAGCTTGGGGAATGCGTGAGAGAAACAGGCTGGCCCAACTCATAAGCACTGCGTGTACTGTATGGAGTAGGAGTAGTTTGTTAACTAATCCACCTGCTGTATGGGCTGGTTACAGCGACTACTGCAGATTTTACAGCGCAGACAGCGGCAAGGATCCAACAGGCAGAGGCGGAGGCAGCAACCCAGAGAAAGAGTCAAAAAAGGTAGACGACGGCCCGCGCTTTGGGTTTCACACTCGCTTCGCGCCGGCAGCAAGCTAGCTGGCGCAAACCGATCGAGGCATGCGTCTTCAGAGTTGAGACGACGCGCGTGATGCATGCACGTTCCAAAGGTTTTGCCTTTTTGTTTCCTCCCACCGTCTCATCGAGACCAACTTCACCGCGTAAAAAGTGCAGAATTTGTCTCCGCAATGGGACGTGAAGTTTCTAGCAAATGCTCCTGGTATGAACAGTAAAATCAGAAAAATTAAAAGAACATTCAAAAAAATCTGATTTTTTTTGCATACTTTCACAAATGTTTGTTGTGCATGCAAAATTTCATTTTAAAAATCACATTGGTGGAAGGCGTGATACATCGATTTTGTTTTTTTATCATGCCTTCCACCAATGTGATTTTGTGATGAAATTTTGAATGCACAACAAACATTTGTGGAAGTATCCCACAAAACAAATTCAGAATTTTTTGAATGATTTTTGATTTTTTTTAATTTTACTGTTCACACCAGGAGCATTTGCTCCTGGGTGTAGAAAGGCACTTTCCTCCGGAATGGAACATTTGAAAACGGAGAAGCGTACTCTGGTTCAACATGTTAGATTAAGAAAAAAAAATGAAGCCTCTCTCAATTTTTTCTATAAAGCAGAAAGAATACTGAAAATTCACAGGGACACACACCAGGGAATCATTCTGCAACCATTGATATGGATCGTGATTCGATGTTATGATGAAAATTGGTTCAAAAATAGATGCAAATTCTTAACCGTCTCACTACAAGACAATATACATGTTTGTTTTATACAAATATTTTGGTAGACTCTTGTTGTCCGCCTTTCTATCCGTGGTACTTTTTTATCTTCTTCTTTCTTTATTTATTTTCTTCTGTGCATTTACTTTCCTTTACCTTGTGTGAATTCATTAGTTCACCTTGTTTGTTGTTTTGCATGTTCCTGCCATCGTTTTTTGCTTTAAAATTTTATAAATCGTTTTTGCCAACTATCATCCTCTTCATATTCTATCGGATTTTCATGATTCTTATGATTCTTTGGATTGCAAATTCATCGACCCTTAGTGTTTCGAACTTGCCGTACGAGAAGGGCATTAGTTATCATCTAACGATATACGAAAATAACTCTCTATCCATGATGGCAGCCACGCACTGTCCCAATTTTATCTCTAATTATTTTGGACCATGGAAAATAACTCTATAAGAAAAATAAAGTGTCTAGCTGCCAAAGGCACTTGCGAAAGGGTGTGTAGCTGCCACCATGCATGTGTAGCTACCACCATGCATAGGAAATCGCCTCACATGTTTTATATGATAGGTATATTGTTGATTTTTTATTATGATTCTACATGCAATTACTATGAGAGAGTCAAACATGGTTACAAAAATCTTCATATTACTAACTTGCCTCTCTTCGCATTAGGATTGTTAATGTTTCATTATTCTCTCCTGATTATGCTAGATATTGGTTGCCACAATAATTTGTTTAGTTATAAAGTGCATATGCATAGGAAGTGGATTAGACTTAAATGTGTTTGTTACATGCTTATTGATGCTCTTTTTGTGCTTCAATTCTTGTTTTTCACATGAGCATCATTAAAATCGCATGCCTAGCTAAAATGCATTAAAGAAAAGCGCTTGTTGGGGGCAACCCAATAGTTATTTTTGCTGTTTTTGCGTGTCAACGTGATTATTGCTACCGTGTAATTATGTTTTTATCTTTGCTTTTATTTTCGTGCCAAGTTTATCCTTTGGGGTAAATGCATGTTTTTAGGTTCTGTGCAGAAACATAAACTTTTGCACCCAATATTTGAATTGTTTCTCTGTACTGGAACGTGGTCAATTTCTGAAATTTTTACACAGTACTTATATGTATGTATTAGTGGTATAATAAAAGCTTGCATGAACTGTAGATCAACTGAACTTGATCATATGGTTCCTTGCAATAATTTTGAGATGAGGTGTGAGTAATTAATTTGTGTGTAGCCAAAAGGACTTGCGCTAAGTATTGGAAAGGGGTCATAAGGTCATACACGTCAATACTTGTCGTCGTTGAAGTGAAACTGATTGTAAGGGGTCTAAATTGAAGAACATTGTAAGTAACCACCTTTGTAGTATGGGTCCGAAAGCCTAGCGGATTTCGGTTCGTCAAACTCACCCCTTGGAGTTGTCGGTCTTATGGTTAACCCGGTGTAGACTATGAAGTACTAGTAAGATGTTTTGATTTATGAGTTCTAGTATTTCTTATGCATTTCCACCTATCCATATTTTTCTAGCCTCTTCGGTATGTTTCATTTCCCACTCTCACATCAAGACATGGTGCATCCTTCACCGGTACATCCAAACTCCGTGGGAGGACTTCCCCTTGTCCTTCTACACCGAAAACACCTTTCTCCTCAAAACAACCACCATACCTACCTATTATGACATATCCATAGTCATTCCGAGATACATTCCATGCAACTTCCATTGTTACTTTGATTACATGACTTACAATTTCATTGTCATTTTGCTTTGCATGGTCATATAAAGCCGACATGATAGTTTGGCCAAGCCATTATGCATCAGTGTTTTACATGTTACACTAGATCATTGCAAATCCTGGTGCACTACCAGAGGCTCTCATTTGTAGTCATTATTTTCATTCCATAGTTCTAAGTAAATAAAAGTGTCATGTCTATTAGAATGTGCCTCTACCTATGAGATATAAAAAGGAGGTCAAAGCACCAACAAAAGAGGCCAAAAAGATCTCACAAAAAGTTGAGAGAAAAAGAGAGAGGGGGCACACTACTATCCTTTATACACACTTGTGTTTCAAAGAGGCACCATGTACTTCATGTAGAGATTTTTCATATTCTTTGATTTCCTATGCTAGTGGGATATTTACATTATGAGAACTTGACTAACATATTACTAGCATGAGCTTCATCAAATGCTCGAGCATGTGAGCGAGCAAATTGGAAGTGTTAGGAGCGAAAGTATATCGACCAGAGGGGGGTGAATGGGAGATTCAAATTTTTTTGAAACTTTGAACCAATCCCAATCAAGGCAGCGGAATAGACCGGTAATATAGATCACATGAGGTAAAAATATATAGCACAAGCGAAAGATAACTCAAGTGAAGATCTGAGCAAGGCTCTCGAAGGATGATGCAATGATTTTCTTCGCATAATAACTCAATGATTTCGCAATAACAATAGAAACACAAAATGTTATCATGGTCAACAACATGGTAGAGAAAATTGTAGAATCAGAATGACGAAAGCTTTGTCGAACACGCTAAAATATAAGGAAACAACAATATCAAACTACTGTGAAATGCTCATTAGAGCAAGGCTAAGCCGATTGACTAGACAACACCAGATGAAGAGCAGACAAACATATAGTCATACAACCTTAAGTATTGCGAATGCAAATATGCAACATAACATAGTCACAGAGCGGGAATGTGCTCCTGGAGGTCCAGAGCAGGAATGTGCTCATGAAGGCCGGGAAGAAGGTGGAAGGCTTCAGGCACCGCTGGGTCTTCCTAGATGCCCAAGGCCTCGATTCGCGCTTGGAGCTCCCGACGGAGCTGCCCGAGAAGACCCTCGCGTGGGGCTCCGCGAAGCTCACCGATCCCCGGGCGAAGCCCGTCTTGGAGCGGATCTCCTTGGATATGGAGGCCAAGAAGCTGACCGGGGCGATGATAGTGAAGGAGTTCCTGACGCAACGCCTGGCGCCGCTCCAGTCGCACTCGAAGCCCATGTGTGAGTACCAGGGCGCGGAGGACAACATCAGGCTCCGGTCCGCCAGCCTGACAGGCGAGGAGCTGGACAGGGCCTTGGCTACCCTGCTCAGCGATCCGAGGGGCCTCCTCGAGGCCTAAGCCCCGCTATACCGCCGTGATGACAGGGGGGAGCTGGTTGCCGCCATGCCCGCCTTCGACGATCTGGGGCTCACGCCGTCCGAGCACCTCAATTCCCCTGTGCCGGTGTCCTCCTCCGACACCAGCGGCGAGGAAGACTCGGAGGAGACTGAGGACGATGACCTGGAGGAGGTGTCCCCCCCCGTCGCAGAGCAAGCTCCTCCGTGACCTCGAAGACAACGACGATACCGACAAGCCCCCGGCCGCGGACTCCCCGCGCTTCGCCAGGGTCCTCGGGAGGTCAAGGCCTGCCCCCAGACCACGCGGGCATCTGGCCGGGCGACCTCGAGGAAACGCGTGGCCGTGCCTCCTCCGGAGGACTCCCCATGCTCCAGCAAGTCGATTGAGATGCCGGTCTCGTCCCTGTCCGAGCCGCAGCCGAAAGGTGGGGCGACCGCTGCTGGGGCAGACGTGGCCTCTCCGGCCGTGGCCCCTCAGGGCAACCTCGCCGCCCCTCCGGGCGGCAGCGCCACACCGAAGAAGAGCGGGAGCATTCCGACCATCGCCGAGGTGGAGAAGAAGAGGAAGTGGATTGCGCCCGAGGAGTAAGTAACATACCTCGCCTTTGGTCGATTATAGATTGCGCGCGTACTCACGACCCCTTTTCCTCTCGATGGCCAGGGGCGACGACGTGTTGAAGAAGAGGAAGGCGAGCACCGAGCCGAAGGAGCCCCCTCCCCAGAAGGCGCCGTCAGCCTCTGGTGGCGGACGCGGCGAGCGCGGAAGCGCATCACGCCAACCCAACGCAACCCTTGGGCGACCCGGCAACGCCGCACCCGGGCACACGGGTGTGATGCCTACTCCTGGCGCCTTGCCGACACCGCTTGGGAGGCCGGGCGCCGGGGGCGTGGAGGCTCACGAGGCGGCACTCCTTGCCACGGCCGTGGCGACCCCAGCGCCGGTGGAGTGGGCGACTTCCCCCCCCCCCCCCCCCTTATGGCGGAATCTGCCCCTGAGGACGCAGCTTGACGTGGCTTGAAACTGCGTCGGTATTTCCCCAAAGAGGAAGGGATGATGCAACACATCGACGGTAAGTATTTCCCTCAGTTATGAAACCAAGGTTATCGAACCAGTAGGAGGATCACCACCACCCAATAAGCAGCACCTGCACACAAATAACAAATACTTGCAACCCGACGCGTAAGAGAGGTTGTCAATCTCTCTACGGTAAAAAGATAGATTAGGTAGTGATAGATAGGAGAGATAGATCTCTCAAGAGCACAAAATAAAAAGAGCAAATAAAATATGCAGCAATATATTTTTGGGTTTTTGGTTTTGTAGATCGGAAAATAAAGATGCAAAAAGATAGATCGAAAAGCAATATGTTGGAAAAGTAGACCCGGGGGCCGTAGGATTCACTAGTGGCTTCTCTCATGAGTATAGCGTGTTGGAAATATGCCCTAGAGGCAATAATAAAATGGTTATTATTATATTTCCTTGTTCATGATAATCGTTTCTTATCCATGCTATAATTGTATTGATTGGAAACTCAAATACATGTGTGGGTACATAGACAAACAATGTGTCCTTAGTAAGCCTCTAGTTAACTAGCTCGTTGATGAAAGATGGTGAAGGTTTCCTGGCCATGGACATGAGATGTCATTTGATAACGGGATCACATCATTAGGAGAATGATGTGATGGACAAGACCCAAACTATAAACGTAGCATATGATCATGTCAGTTTATTGCTATAGTTTTCTGCATGTCAAGTATCTGTTCCTATGACCATGAGATCATGCAACTCACTAACACCGGAGGAATGCCTTGTGTGTATCAAACGTCACAACGTAACTGGGTGACTATAAAGATGCTCTACAGGTATCTCCGAGGGTGTCTGTTGAGTGGGCATGGATCAAGACTGGGATTTGTTACTCCGTGTGACGGAGAGGTATCCCAGGGCCCACTCGGTAATACAACATCACTATAAGCCTTGCAAGCAATGTGACTAAGGTGTTAGCCACGGGATCTTGTATTACGGAACGAGTAAAGAGACTTGCCGGTAACGAGATTGAACTAGGTATAGGGATACCGACGATCGAATCTCGGGCTAGTAACATACCGAAGAACAAAGGGAACATCATACGGGATTAACTGAATCCTTGACATAGAGGTTCGACCGATATAGATCTTCGTAGAATATGTAGGAACCAATATGGGCATCCAGGTCCCGCTATTGGTTATTGACCGTAGAGGTGTCTCGGTCATGTCTACATAGTTCTCGAACCCGCAGGGTCTACACACTTAACGTTTGATGACGATTAGTATAGTTGAGTTATTGTGTTGGTGACCGAAGGTTGTTTGGAGTCTCGGATAAGATCCTGGACATGACGAGGATCTCCGGAAGAGTCCAGAGGTAAAGATTGATATATGTGATAATAGTGTTTTGATCTCCGGAAGGGTTGCGGAATTCACCGGAAGGGGTTCCGGATGTTTACCGAAGTGTTCGGGTGCAGCAACACTTTATATGGGCCAAAGGGGTAAAACCCACGAGGTATTGGAAAGTGCAAAAGGAAGTTTTGCTGCTGCCTTAAGCGGTACTACCGCTGGTAAGGCAGTACTACCGCGTAGGCGGTACTACCGCTCACGAGCGGTACTACCGCTTGTACGCGGTACTGCTGGAATCCGAGTGGGACTCTTTCCGTGTGGGCCAAACCGACCTTGTGCGGGCAAAACCGACCTTGTGGAGGCTTTCTCTCCAAGTTTAGACCCCAGGGCTCAACATATAAATAGAGGGACAGGGCTAGCACACGGGACACATCAGGATTTCCCAAGCCGTGTGCCGGCAACCCTAACCCTCTAGTTCCTCCCGTCATAATCTCCGTAGTGCTTGGCGAAGCCCTGCAGAGATTGTTCCTCACCACCATCACCACGCCGTCGTGCTGCCGGAACTCATCTACTACTTCACCATCGCTCGCTGGATCGAGGAGGTGAAGGCGTCATCAAGCCGTACGTGTGTTGAACGCGGAGGTGCCGTCTGTTCGGCACTAGTTCGTGATCGGATCGAGGGACGACTTGCGATTTGGATCGCGGAGACGTTCGACTACATCAACCGCGTTTCTTAACGCTTCCGCTTAGCGATCTACAAGGGTATGTAGATTCACTCTCCCTCTCGTAGATGCTCATCACCATGGATAGATCTTGCGTGTGCGTAGGAAATTTTTTGTTTCCCATGCAACGTTCCCCAACAGTGGCATCTGAGCTAGGTCTATGCGTAGATGAGATCTCGAGTAGAACACAAAAGGGTTTTGTGGGCGTTGATATTCAGATTGCTTATTCCCTTGGTCTTTTCTTGTTTCGGCGGTATTGTGGGATGAAACGGCTCGGACCAACATTACTCGTACGCTTACGAGAAACAGGTTCCATCAACTGACATGTAACTTCGTTCCATAAAGATGGCTGGCGGGTGTCTGTTTCTCCCACTTTAGTCGGATCGGATTTGACAAAGGCGGTCCTTGAGAAGGTTGAATAGCAATTTTTATATCACCGTTGTGGTTTTTGCGTAGGTAAGAATCGTTCTTGCTAGATACCCGTAGCAGCCACGTAAAACTTGCAACAACCATTAGAGGACGTCTAACTTGTTTTTGCAGGGTATGTTGTGATATGATATGGCCAATTACATGATGAGATATATGTGATGTATGAGATGATCATGTGTTGTATAGAATATCACGACTTGCATGTCGATGAGTACGGCAACTGGCAGGAGCCATAGAGTTGTCTTTAATTATTTTCGCCGTTTTGCTTTACTTTATCGCTATGAGTTAGCAATAGTCGTGGAAGCAACAGTCGGCGCGACAACCTCATGGCAACACGTTAATGGAGATCAAGATGATGGAGATCATGGTGTCATGCCGGTGACGATGGAGATCATGCCGGTGCTTTGGAGATGGAGATCAAAAGCACAAGTTCATGGCCATATCATGTCACTTATGATTTGCATGTGATGTTAATCCTTTTATGCATCTTATTTTGCTTAGGACGACGGTAGCATTATAAGGTGATCCCTCACTTAAATTTCAAGATAAAACTATGTTCTCCCCGAGTGTGCACCGTTGCGAAAGTTCGTCGTTTCGAGACACCACGTGATGATCGGGTGTGATAGACTCTACGTTCGCATACAACGGGTGCAAGCCAGTGTTGCACGTGCGGAACACTCGGGTTAAACTTGACGAGCCTAGCATGTACAGACATGGCCTCGGAACACAAGAGACTGAAAGGTCGAACATGAGTCATATAGTAGATATGATCAACATGAAGATGTTCACCATTGAAACCACCTCAACTCACGTGATGATCGGACTTGAGTTGGTTGATTTGGATCATGTGACACTCGAATGACCGGAGGGATGTCAATTTGAGTGGGAGTTTTTAAGTAATATGATTAACTAAACTCATTATCTTGAACAATAGTCTAAGTTGTCTTTGCAATATTTATGTTGTAGATCATGGCTTGCGCAGTAGCACCCCTGAATTTTAATGCGTTCCTAGAGAAAGCTAAGTTGAAAGATGATGGAAGTAACTTTGTGGACTGGGCCCGTAATCTAAGGATTATCCTTACGGCTTCCCAGAAGGCTTATGTCCTTGATGCTCCGCTTGGTGATCCACCCGCTCCAGTTGAGTCTCCAGACGTTGTGAACGCCTGGCAGGCTCGTTCTGATGATTACTCAATAGTTCAATGTGCAATGTTGTATGGCTTAGAACCGGGACTTCAAAGACGTTTTGAACGTCATGGACCATATGATATGTTCCAGGAGTTGAAGTTTATCTTTCAGAAGAATGCCCGGATCGAGAGGTATGAGACCTCCGATAAGTTCTATGCTTGCAAGATGGAGGAGAACGGGTCTGTCAGTGATCACATACTCAGAATGTCTGGGTACTCCACCCGTCTGGCTGAATTGGGGATGCCCCTTCCGCCAGAGGCTATCACTGACAGAGTTCTTCAATCATTGCCACCTAGCTACAAGAGCTTCGTGTTGAACTATAACATGCACGGGATGAACAAGTCAGTCGCCGAGCTGTTTGCGATGTTGAAAGTCGCTGAGTCTGAGATTCAGAAGGAGCATCAAGTGTTGATGGTCAATAAAACCACTAGTTTCAAGAAGAATGGCAAGGGTAAGAAGGGTGACTCCAAGAAGAGTGGCAAAGCAGTTGTCCCTCCCGTGAAGAAACCCAAGGCTGGACCCAAGCCTGAAACTGAGTGCTTTCATTGCAAGGGAACTGGTCACTGGAAGCGGAACTGCCCCAAGTATTTGGCTGACAAGAAGGCGGCCAACAACAAACAAGGTATATATGATATACATGTTATTGATGTGTACCTTACCAACTCTCGTTGTAGTGCCTGGGTATTTGATACCGGTGCGGTTGCTCACATTTGCAACTCAAAACAGGAACTGCGGAATAGACGGAGGCTGGCAAAGGACGAAGTGACGATGCGCGTGGGAAATGGTTCCAAGGTTGATGTGATCGCCGTCGGCACGCTCGCTCTTCGATTACCATCGGGATTAGTGATGAACCTGAATAATTGTTATTTAGTGCCCGCGTTAAGCATGAACATTATATCTGGATCTTGTTTATTGCGAGACGGTTACTCATTTAAATCTGAGAATAATGGTTGTTCTATTTATATGAGTGATATCTTTTATGGTCATGCACCCAATGTGAGGGGTTTACTCTTATTGAATCTCGATAGTGATGATACACATGTGCATAACATTGATGCCAAAAGATGTAGAATTGATAATGATAATACCACTTTCTTGTGGCACTGCCATTTAGGTCATATTGGCGTAAAACGCATGAAGAAGCTCCATGCTGATGGAGTTTTGGAGTCACTTGATTTTGAATCACTTGACACATGTGAGCCATGCCTCTTGGGCAAGATGACTAAGACGCCGTTCTCTGGTACAATGGAACGGGCAAGTGACTTGTTGGAAATCATACATACTGATGTGTGCGGTCCGATGAACATTGAGGCGCGCGGTGGTTATCGTTACTTTCTCACCTTCACTGATGACTTAAGTAGATATGGGTATATTTACTTAATGAAACACAAGTCTGAAACGTTTGAAAAGTTCAAGCAATTTCAGAGTGAAGTTGAGAATCATCGTAACAAGAAGATTAAATTCCTACGATCTGATCGAGGAGGAGAATATCTGAGTTATGAGTTTGGCAGTCACTTAAGACAGTGTGGAATTGTTTCACAATTGACACCGCCTGGAACACCACAGCGTAATGGTGTGTCCGAACGTCGTAATCGAACCTTATTGGATATGGTGCGATCTATGATCTCTCTTGCCGATTTGCCACTATCGTTTTGGGGTTATGCATTAGAGACAGCTGCATTTACTTTAAATAGGGCACCATCGAAATCCGTTGAGACGACGCCATATGAACTATGGTTTGGCAAGAAGCCAAAGATGTCGTTTCTTAAAGTTTGGGGATGTGATGCTTATGTCAAAAAGCTTCAGCCTGAAAAGCTGGAACCCAAAGCGGAGAAATGTGTCTTCATAGGATACCCAAAAGAGACAGTTGGGTATACCTTCTATCTCAAATCCGAAGGCAAAGTGTTTGTCGCTAAAAACGGAACATTTCTTGAGAAAGAGTTTCTCTCGAAAGAATTGAGTGGGAGGAAGATAGAACTTGATGAGGTTATTGAACCTTTACTTCAACCAGAGAGTAGCGCAGCGCAGAAAGATGTTTCTGTAGAGCCTACATCAGTTGAAGAGGAAGTTAATGATGATGATCATGAAGCTTCGGATCAAGTTGCTATCGAACCTCGTAGGTCGACAAGGACGCGTACTGCTCCTGAGTGGTACGGCAACCCTGTCTTAGAGGTCATGTTGTTGGACAACGATGAACCTACGAGCTATGGAGAAGCGATGGTGGGCCCGGATTCCGAGAAATGGTTAGAGGCCATGAAATCCGAGATGAGATCCATGTATGAAAACAAAGTATGGGCTTTGGAAGTATTACCTGAAGGGCGTAAGGCCATTCAGAACAAATGGATCTTTAAGAGGAAGACGGACGCGGACGGTAATGTCACCGTCTATAAAGCTCGACTTGTGGCAAAGGCTTTTTCACAAGTTCAAGGAGTTGACTACGATGAGACCTTCTCACCCGTAGCGATGCTTAAGTCTGTCAGAATCATGTTAGCAATAGCTGCCTTTTTCAATTATGAAATTTGGCAGATGGATGTCAAAACAACGTTCCTTAACGGTTTCCTTAAGGAAGAGTTGTATATGATGCAACCAGAAGGTTTTGTCGATCCAGAGAATGCTGACAAAGTTTGCAAACTCCAGCGATCCATTTATGGACTGGTGCAAGCATCTCAGAGTTGGAATCTTCGCTTTGATGAGGTGATCAAAGCGTTCGGGTTTATACAAGTTTACGGAGAAGCTTGTATTTACAAGAAAGTGAGTGGGAGCTCTATAGCGTTTCTAATATTATATGTGGATGACATATTGATGATTGGAAACAATATAGAAATGTTGGAAAGCGTGAAGGAATACTTGAACAAGAGTTTTTCAATGAAGGACCTAGGAGAAGCTGCTTTCATATTGGGCATCAAGATCTATAGAGATAGATCAAGACGCTTAATAGGACTTTCACAGAGCACATACCTTGACAAAGTTTTGAAGAAGTTCAAAATGGATCAGTCCAAGAAGGGGTTCTTGCCTGTATTGCAAGGTGTGAAGTTGAGTAAGACTCAATGCCCAGTGACTGCAAAAGATAGAGAAAAGATGAGTGTCGTCCCCTATGCTTCAGCCATAGGCTCTATCATGTATGCAATGCTGTGCACAAGACCCGATGTCAGCCTTGCCATAAGTATGGCCGGAAGGTTTCAAAGTGATCCAGGAATGGAACACTGGACGGCGGTCAAGAATATCCTGAAGTACCTGAAAAGGACTAAGGACATGTTTCTCGTTTATGGAGGTGATCAAGAGCTCGTCGTAAAGGGTTACGTCGATGCAAGCTTTGACACTGATCCGGATGACTCTAAATCGCAAACCGGATACGTATTTATTCTCAATGGGGGTGCGGTTAGCTGGTGCAGTTCCAAGCAAAGCGTAGTAGCTGATTCTACATGCGAAGCGGAGTACATCGCTGCCTCGGAGGCGGCGAAGGAAGGTGTCTGGATGAAGGAGTTCATGACAGATCTTGGAGTAGTGCCTAGTGCACTAAACCCAATGACTCTGTTCTGTGACAACACTGGTGCCATTGCTCTAGCCAAGGAACCCAGGTTTCACAAGAGGACCAGACACATAAAGCGACGTTTCAATTCCATCCGCGATTACATCAAGGAGGACGACATAAATATTTGCAAAGTGCACACGGATCTGAATGTTGCTGATCTGATGACTAAACCTCTTCCAAGGGCTAAACATGATCAACACCAGAACTGTATGGGTGTTAGATTCATTACAATGTAAATCACATAGTGATGTGAGCTAGATTATTGACTCTAGTGCAAGTCGGAGACTGTTGGAAATATGCCCTAGAGGCAATAATAAAATGGTTATTATTATATTTCCTTGTTCATGATAATCGTTTATTATCCATGCTATAATTGTATTGATTGGAAACTCAAATACATGTGTGGGTACATAGACAAACAATGTGTCCTTAGTAAGCCTCTAGTTAACTAGCTCGTTGATCAAAGATGGTGAAGGTTTCCTAGCCATGGACATGAGATGTCATTGGATAACGGGATCACATCATTAGGAGAATGATGTGATGGACAAGACCCAAACTATAAACGTAGCATATGATCGTGTCAGTTTATTGCTATAGTTTTCTGCATGTCAAGTATCTGTTCCTATGACCATGAGATCATGCAACTCACTAACACCGGAGGAATGCCTTGTGTGTATCAAACATCACAACGTAACTGGGTGACTATAAAGATGCTCTACAGGTATCTTCGAGGGTGTCTGTTGAGTGGGCATGGATCAAGACTGGGATTTGTTACTCCGTGTGACGGAGAGGTATCTCAGGGCCCACTCGGTAATACAACATCACTATAAGCCTTGCAAGCAATGTGACTAAGGTGTTAGCCACGGGATCTTGTATTACGGAACGAGTAAAGAGACTTGCCGGTAACGAGATTGAACTAGGTATAGGGATACCGACGATCGAATCTCGGGCAAGTAACATACTGAAGAACAAAGGGAACAACATACGGGATTAACTGAATCGTTGACATAGAGGTTCGACCGATATAGATCTTCGTAGAATATGTAGGAACCAATATGGGCATCCAGGTCCCGCTATTGGTTATTGACCGTAGAGGTGTCTTGGTCATGTCTACATAGTTCTCGAACCCGCAGGATCTACACACTTAACGTTTGGTGACGATTAGTATAGTTGAGTTATTGTGTTGGTGACCGAAGGTTGTTCGGAGTCTCAGATAAGATCCCGGACATGACGAGGATCTCCGGAAGAGTCCGGAGGTAAAGATTGATATATGTGATAATAGTGTTTTGATCTCTGGAAGGGTTCCGGAATTCACCGGAAGGGGTTTCGGATGTTTACCGAAGTGTTCGGGTGCAGCAACACTTTATATGGGCCAAAGGGGTAAAACCCACGAGGTATTGGAAAGTGCAAAAGGAAGTTTTGCTGCTGCCTTAAGCGGTCCTACCGCTGGTAAGGCAGTACTACCGCGTAGGCGGTACTACCGCTTGTGTGAAGCGGTACTACCGCTCACGAGCGGTACTACTGCTTGTACGCGGTACTGCTGGAATCCGAGTGGGACTCTTTCCGTGCGGGCCAAACCGACCTTGTGCGGGCAAAACCGACCTTGTGGAGGCTTTCTCTCCAAGTTTAGACCCCAGGGCTCAACATATAAATAGAGGGACAGGGCTAGCACACGGGACACATCAGGATTTCCCAAGCCGTGTGCCGGCAACCCTAACCCTCTAGTTCCTCCCGTCATAATCTCCGTAGTGCTTGGCGAAGCCCTACAGAGATTGTTCCTCACCACCATCACCACGCCGTCGTGCTGCCGGAACTCATCTACTACTTCACCATCGCTCGCTGGATCGAGGAGGTGAAGGCGTCATCAAGCCGTACGTGTGTTGAACGCGGAGGTGCCGTCTGTTCGGCACTAGTTCGTGATCGGATCGAGGGACGACTTGCGATTTGGATCGCGGAGACGTTCGACTACATCAACCTCGTTTCTTAACGCTTCCGCTTAGCGAGCTACAAGGGTATGTAGATTCACTCTCCCTCTCGTAGATGCTCATCACCATGGATAGATCTTGCGTGTGCGTAGGAAATTTTTTGTTTCCCATGCAACGTTCCCCAACATAGCGTACGGTGGGTGAACAAATTACTGTTGGGCAATTGATAGAAAATCGAATAGTCATGACGATATCCAAGGCGATGATCATTATATAGGCATCACGTCCAAGATAAGTAGACCGACTCCTGCCTCCATCTACCACTATTACTCCACACATCGACCGCTATCCAGCATGCATCTAGTGTATTAAGTTCATGGAAAAACGGAGTAATGCAATAAGAACGATGACATGATGTAGACAAGATATATTCATGTAGGAATAGACCCTGCGTTTTTTATCCTTAATAGCAACGATACATGCGTGTCTTGCTGCCCCTTCTGTCACTCGGAAAGAACACCGCAAGATCGAACCCATCACAAAGCACCTCTTCCCATGGCAAGAAAAATCGATCTAGTCGGCCTAACTAAACCAAAGATTCGAAGAAGACATACGAGGCTATAAGTAATCATGCATATAAGAGATCAAAGAAGACTCAAATAATATTCATGGATATAAACTGATCATGAACTCAAAATTCATCGGATCCCAACAAACACACCGCAAAAGTTTACATCAAATAGATCTCCAAGAGACCATTCTATTGAGAATCATAAGAGAGAGAGAAAGGAAGCCATCTAGCTACTGCCTACGGACTCGTAGGTCTATGGTGGACTACTCACGCATCATCGGAGAGGCACCTATGAAGATGATGAACCCCTCCATGATGATGTTTAGATTGGATCTCGAGGTTCTGGAACTTGTGGCGGCTGGAATTGTGTTTCGACGACTCCCCTAGGGTTTTTGGAATATTTGGGAATTTATAGGCATCAGAGGCGGTGGAGAGGGGCCCCGAGGAGGGCACAACCCATCAGGGCACGCCGGGGCCCCCCTGGCACGCCCTGGTGGGTTGTGGTCTCCACGGCCGACCTCTCCAGCACTTCTTTGGCCCATTGGGTGTCTTCTGGTCCAGAAAAAATCTCCAAAAAGTTTCGTCGCGAATGGACTCCGTTTGATATTGATACTCTGCGAAGTAAAAAACAAGCAAAAACAACAACTGACACTTTGGCACTATGCCGATAGGTTAGTCCCGAAAAATGGTATAAAGTTGTAATAAAATGATTGTAAAACATCCAAGAATGATGTTATAACAACATGGAACAAGCAAAAATTATAGATACATTGGAGACGTATCAGCATCCCCAAGCTTAATTCCTACTCGTCCTCGAGTAGGTAAATGATAAAAACAGAATTTTTGATGTGGAATGCTGCCTAACATGTTCATCTCATATTCCTTTCTTTTGTATATCATGGACATTTGGACTTGTAAATGATTCAAAGCAATAGTCTAGTTTTAACATAATGACTTCAATACTCAAGCATGTCAACAAGCAACCATGTCTTTCAAAATATCAACACTAAAGAAAGTTATCCCTAGTCCATCATGCTCAATCATTGATCCATTCATGAAACACAGTCAAATATTAGCTATGCCCAATGCTCCAGTACGATCATAGTGCCCCCTAGTTGGTGCTTATAAGAGAAGATGGAGACTCAAAGTAAAAATAAAAATTGCATAAAGTAAATAGATAGGCCCTTCGCAGAGGGAAGTAGGGATTTGTAGAGGTGCTAGAGTTCAAGGTTTAAATTGAGAGAGAAAAAATATTTTGGGTGGCATGCTTTTCCTGCCAATGAAAACGACAAAGTAGCTCGCAATACTTTCCATGCTAGATATATCATAGGCGGTTCCCAAACAGAAAATAAAGTTTATTCCTTTTTCCACCAAACTTTCACTTTCCATGGCGGGCCATATCCACGGTTGCCTTCCATACCAACACTTTCCAAGGAATTTATTATTTGACAACATAAAGTAAATATTTTTTCTTTTTCATTTCGGGAATGGGCATCCCTATTACCGCCGCACTCTCGTGCAATGACAAGTGAATAAACACTCATCTTGAGAATAACACATCTAGCATGGAAAAATATTGGACACTCCCCACCGTTTCATGAGCGGTACAAGCACACAAAAGAGAATATTTATTTTGAAAATTTAGAGATGGCATATGCAAATTTGCTTGGAACGGCATGGAAATACCGCATATAGGATGTATGGTGGACTCATAAGGCAAAACTTGGTTTAAGGATTTTGGATGCACAAGTAGTATTTCTACTATTACAAATGGAGGCTAGCAAATAGATTGAGAAGCAACCAAACCAAGAAACGAAAATTCACATAAGCGAGCATTGAGCATAACTAACACCGAATAATGCACCATAAGTAGGATGTAACTTCATTGCATAACTATTGACTTTCGTGCATGCATAGGGAATCACAAACCTTAACACCAATATTCCTACTAAGCATAATTACTCACTAGCATAACTCACATATTACTATCATCATGTTTGAAAACTATTACAAAGAATCAAGTTTAATTTGCCCAATGATCTTCATGAAAGTTTTTATTATATCCTCCTTGGATATCTATCACTTTGGGACTAGTTTCATATATTGCCATTGCTTTTTGGCAAGCTCAAACAAATTTAAGTGAAGCACATGAGCATAAAGATTTCATCTCTCAAAATGGTATAAGTGAAGCATGAGAGGATTTCTTAAAAATTTACTAACTCTCAAATTAATCTAAGTGAAGCATGAGAGTATTTCTACAAAAATCTCCAAGCACACCGTGCTCAAAAAGATATAAGTGAAGCACTAAATCAATTCTATAGCTCAAAAAGTTTGTGTGAAGCGCATAGAGCAATTCTAACAAATCATAGCATAATTTTGGCTCTCTCAAATAGGTGTGTCCAGCAAGGATACAAATGACAAACTAACAAACAAAGCAAGCAAAGATACAAGATGCTCCAAGCAAAACTCATGATATGTGACGAATAAAAATATAGCTCCAAGTAAAATACCAATGGTCGTTAGAAGAAAGAGGGGATGCCACTCGGGGGCATCCCCAAGCTTAGTTGCTTGTTACTCTTTGGATATATCTTGGGGGTGCGGTAGCATCCCCAATCTTAGGCTCTTTTCACTCCTTATTCCATCATCCATCGTGTTCTCACCCAAAACTTGAAAACTTCAATCACACAAAACTCAACAAAATCTTCGTGAGATCCATTAGTATAATAAAGCAAATCACTACTTTAGGTGCTGTTGCAAACCCATTCATATTTTATTATTGCATTATACCTACTGTATTTTAACTTTACCATGGCTCATACCCTTCAATATAACCCATAGATTCATCAAAACAAGCACACAATGCAACGAAAACAGAATCTGTCTTAAACAGAATAGTCTGTAGTAATCTGTACTCTAACCATACTTCTGTAACTCTAACATTTCTGAAAAATTAGGACAACGTAAGGAATTTGTATAGCAACACTGTGCTAAAATTTCATCTCAAGCTAACGTTCCAGCAAAAAATGAAAATTCAAATACTGGTCGCAAAGTTTCCGTTTCAGATCGAGCATCACTTTTACTCATCCTATGAATCATCCTAAAGGCTTTACTTGGCACAAGCACTAAGTAAACCATAAAAACACAACCATAACAGAGGCATAATTGTGTCAACACTCAAAAACAGAAAGGAAAAATCAAAAATAAATTTATTCATTGGGTTGCCTCCCAACAAGCGCTATCGTTTTACGCCCCTAGCTAGGCATAACGCATAGATTAAAGTGTTGTCATCTTTGGTTTTGGATGAGGTGCTTTTGTCAAGAGGTTTTGCAAATAGAACTTGAAACACATCATCCATAGCAACTTTAGCACTATCAAGTTGTCCCTCTACGTACCCCCTTTGATTTTCGGCCACAATCCAAGAATATTGTTGATTCACGTCATTGAAAACTTGTTGGATAATATCTAAAACGGGGACTTCCTTTTTAAGATTCTCATCAAAAATTTCATTATTTCCAAGCAAATATCTCATCATGTAATTGTTATTGTAAAGGATTTCTCCTATTACTGGTTTTTCACGGCTCATACCATAAAAATCAAAGATCTCCCTAGCTTCCCATACTATGTGATCAAATTCATTCATAAGAACAAGGGTAGCTAACTTCTTAGGTTTGGGATTCTTTAAGATGGGTAGCTCATAAAACAATCTTTGCAAGGTAGGATGGTACGAATAAATCTATTTTCAAGTTTTAGAACTAGCGCCGAGATAGCTTCCGCATAAGATTTAGTTCTTTTCAGTATAGGAGTATCATCGAGAGTCAAATTCCCAACACAATTGAAAAACTCTTGGATAGTTTCTTTTCCTATAACATTCTTGTGCCCCGAAACAAAAGTTTTAGCATCCAGATTACCAGAACGTCCAATTTTAGGAGTCCTGCCATCATCTGTTTCTGCCATACCAAAATCACTCATGGTGACAAGCAAACAAGAGATCTGACGAGAAAAAAGCAAACGAAAAAGAGGGCGAATAAAACGGCAAATTGGTGAAGTGGGGGAGAGGAAAACGAGAGGCAAATGGCAAATAATGTAATTGCAAGGAGATGAGATTTGTGATTAGGAACCTGGTAGATGATGATGGAGTCCCCTCGGCGCCTACGATAGGCACGTAAAAGAGACCGCTTCCTCCCTGGCAACGGTGCCTGAAATTCCTTTTGACGTGGCTTGAAACTGCGTCGGTATTTCCCCAAAGAGGAAGGGATGATGCAGCACAGCTACGGTAAGTATTTCTCTAAGTTATGAAACCAAGGTTACCGAACCAGTAGGAGGATCACCACCATCCAATAAGCAGCACCTGCACACAAATAACAAATACTTGCAACCCGACACGTAAGAGAGGTTGTCAATCTCTCTACGGTAAAAAGATAGATTCGGTACTGATAGATAGGAGAGATAGATCTCTCAAGAGCACAAAATGAAAAGAGCAAATAAAACATGCAACAATATATTTTTGGGTTTTTGATTTTGTAGATCTGAAAACAAAGATGCAAAAAGATAGACTAGAAAGCAATATGTTGGAAAAGTAGACCCGGGGGCCATAGGATTCACTAGTGGCTTCTCTCATGAGTATAGCGCACAGTGGGTGAACAAATTACTGTTGGGGAATTGATAGAAAATCGAATAGTCATGACGATATCCAAGGCGATGATCATTATATAGGCATCACGTCCAAGATAAGTAGACCGACTCCTACCTGCATCTACCACTATTAGTCCACACATCGACCGCTATCCAGCATGCATCTAGTGTATTAAGTTCATGGAAAAATGGAGTAATGCAATAAGAACGATGACATGATGTAGACAAGATCTATTCTTGTAGAAATAGACCCCATCTTGTTATCCTTAATAGCAACGATACATGCGTGTCTTGCTACCCCTTCTGTCACTGGGAAAGAACACTGCAAGATCGAACCCATCACAAAGCACCTCTTCCCATGGCAAGAAAAATCGATCTAGTCGGCCTAACTAAACCAAAGATTCGAAGAAGAAATACGAGGCTATAAGTAATCATGCATATAAGAGATCAAAGAAGACTCAAATAATATTCATGGATAGAAACTGATCATGAACTCAAAATTCATCGGATCCCAACAAACACACCACAAAAGTTTACATCAAATAGATCTCCAAGAGACCATTGTATTGAGAATCATAAGAGAGAGAGAGAGAGAGAGGAATCCATCTAGCTACTTCCTACGGACCCGTAGGTCTATGGTGGACTACTCACGCATCATCGGAGAGGCACCTATGAAGAAGATGAACCCCTCCGTGATGGTGTTTAGATTGGATCTCGAGGTTCTGCAACTTGCGGCGGCTAGAATTGTGTTTCGTTGACTCCCCTAGGGTTTTTGGAATATTTGGGAATTTATAGGCATCAGAGGCGGTGGAGAGGGGCCCCGAGGAGGGCACAACCCATCAAGGTGCGCCGGGGCCCCCCTTGCGCGCCCTGGTGGGTTGTGGTCTCCACGTCCCACCTCTCCGGCACTTCTTTGGCCCAGTGGGTGTCTTCTGGTCTAGAAAAAATCTCCAAAAAGTTTCGTCGCGATTGGACTCCATTTGATATTGATATTCTGCGTAGTAAAAAACAAGCAAAAACGGCAAGTGGCACTTTGGCACTATGTCAATAGGTTAGTCCCAAAAATTGATATAAAGTTGTTATAAAATGATTGTCAAACATCTAAGAATGATAATATAACAGCATGGAACAAGCAAAAATTATAGATACATTGGAGACGTATCACAGCTTCAGGAGGAGCCAGCCCCCGTGGGCCAGCAGGCTGTGAAGTCGTCCGCCCTCATCGTGCCCGAGGAGAACCTGGAGCCCCGGCGCCCCAAGTCTGCCATGCCACTGCCCCCTTGGTCACAGCACCCGCCGACGTGCTGGTGCCGCCTCCTGGTCGGGCTCTCGCGCTCGCGAACCGCGGCCCTCTGATCAGGCCCGGCGCCTTGGACGAGGCCTATATCATGCTCGGCCGGATCCAGGCCAACCTCCAAGACGCCAACAGGAGCCTCGCGAGGGAGCGTATGGGGCTTATTTATGGGTCTCCAGGCCGACATAGCCACCAAGACGGCCTGGGGTCGGGCTGAGGTTGCCATCGCGGAGAGCAGGAAGGAGGCCGCCGAAGCCAAGGCGGCTCGCGACGCGGCGTTGGCCGAGGCAGCGTCTGCCGTGGAGCGCTGCGGCGAGGCCGAGGCCAACATGAAGGCCCCCTTCAGGAGGAGCAAGCCATGCACGCACAACGGCTCCACCAGCGGGAGGAGGACCTCAAGGCCCGCGAGGCGAAGCTCTCCGATCGCGACTCCGTGATGTCCCAGGTGACTGTTGACCAAGCCGCAGAACGCGAGCGTCTGGCCAAGCTGAAGGAGGAGGTGGTAGAAGCCCAGATGTCCCACGCCCAGCATGTCTCCGAGGCGATGGCCTAGCTGGATGCCAGGGAGAAGACCCTTGCTGCTGCTGAGAAGAAGGCGGCCGCGAAGCGCGATGTCTTCCGCTCCATCGAGCTCAGGCTTCGCCAGGCGCTGCACTCCATTTGCAGAGGAGGATTCAAGGAGCCACTGGCGACCCCTGAGGATGGCTACGCAGGGCTCTCCTCCAAGCTCGCTGAGGTGCTCGAAGGTGCTGCCGCCAAGGTGGACGCCATCCTGGAGGACGAGTGCTGCGACCTTTTCTCCATGGCCACGACACGTGTCTTCAGCCACCTCTACCTCCGCGAGCCCGGCTTTGATTTCGACGCGGTGATCGTCCCTGTTGCCCCTGAGTCTCGCGTCGCTGCGGCGGCGGAAGTGAAGGATTCCGTGGACGCGCTGGTGAAGAAGTTCACCTGCATCCCCGACGTCGGGCCCCCTGCAGTGGAGGCGAGCGGTGGCGACGACGGCGGCGACAACGATGTTGACGACGAGCTCGCTACGACTGGGACAAGCCGCGACGGCAGCCTTGGCGATGTCGGCCCCTCCTCCTAGATTTCAACCTGTGGCATTTATCGTGCCTCGTGGAGGCGTAAGACTTGTTTGAATTCGCAAAACATTCAGTGCTTGTAATAACTGTTTGAACTCTATGGTTTCTTTTCGTGCTTTGTTTCCTTCCTGCTTGCCTTAGTGCTCTGCGTTGGCAGGGCCCAATCCCGCACATACCTCGATCGCCGTTGGGGCGTCCGGATCGCTAGGACGAAACCAAGGGGCGAGGGGCTACATGACTAGTGAGGCCCCTGTGTCGCGATGCTCAGGGGTCCCCCTTGACGTGCGAGCAGCCCTCATGAAGGAAACATGTCGACGACGAGGGTGATTTGGAGCGCCTTTGTGCTCTGCGTTGGCAGGGCCCAATCCCGCGCATACCTCGACCGCCATTGGGGTGCCCGGATCGCCAGGATGACCCCAAGGGGCGAGGGGCTACGTGACTAGTGAGGCCCCTGAGTCGCGATACTCAGGGGTCCCCCTTGACGTGCGAGCAACTCCCATACCTTTCCTCGCCAGCTTTTGCCTGGGAGGGACGCAAGAAGACCAGGTACCAAGGACCTAGTGAGGTGGCGCGCGCCAGGCCTGGCCTGGGCGTAGCCCCTGTCCAGCCTCCTCGCGTGTGCATCCCAGGGGAACGTTGCGTGACGGGGCCATGTGAAGAGCCGAGAGGCCATCCTGAGGTTGGTGGAGCTGCTAGGGCGCCCTCAGTTGTTTATCCACCAGCGCGGAGCATGGGGCTTCCACTTGGGCGTGGGCATAGCCGCTGAGCGACCGTGTCGTCCGCCAGCGCGGAGCATGGGGCTTCCACTTTGGCATGGGAAGGGAGCTCTGTGTTAGAGTCTCCGGGCGTGTACAACCCAATTTCGTTCGTACGCGTGACTGGCACGGCAGAACTGGAGGAGGTGTATCTGGGCACCCATGAGCCAGCGCGGGACAAACGAGGCCCTACCTCAAGGCGGGTTGTGCCTGAATTTTCTGGCGCGAGGCGCGCTTACAAAATCTGTGTGATGGGGGTAACCTGCGCCGAATGAATCTCCGAAGGCCTTCGCATGAGAAGGCCAAACACCAAGGACCCCAGGAGGTGAGATGAACGGGGCCGACCCGCCAGACAGAGCTCAGTTGTTGGGTTTATCGATGCTACAGGGACGGACCCGAGCACAGACGCCGTGCTCAGTCTTCTCATGCGACAAACCCGAGGAAAAACACCCGGCACGCGGCTCCCGCGATGGCGAATCGCCGAACAACGGTTATACGAACCGGGCCGCACGCCCTGACTCACCCACTCTCGATTAGCTCATGCGAGGACAAAGCACCAAGGACCCCGGGAGGCGACGTGCACGGGACTGGCTCGCGAGACAGAGCTCGGTCGCTTGGATTTATCAACGCTGCAGGGACGGACCCGAGCACAGACGCCGTGCCAGCCCTTAATCATGAGGCGGTCGAGGGCGGGGTTGTTAGGGCACAGCGACATTCATGGTGACGAAGCACCGGGCACACAAGTTGGAATACTTAGAAAATTCATCGAATGCAGAACCATTTCTGATACATGCGCAAAACGATATAGCTCCAGGGATGGGCCCTAACAGCTGGAGGATGATGCAGCCCGATGGGCGCCCTCAATTGAACAAACCAAAACGGCCACTTGGTAATGATGCTGCTGAAGCGTTGGGTTAGTTGTTGAAGCTTGATCCTCATGAGCCCGAGGGCTCCGGAGGCTCGAGGGGCCCGCGAGGCCCAGGGGGCACATGAGGATCCAGGGCCTCCTGAAGGACCGCGTGGCGGCGGACCTCACGAGACGCGTGCATGGCCCGCGTGAGGTGCTGGTACGCAGCGCCCACGTTCACGAGGCCAAAGGGCATGCAGATGTAGCTGCAGGGGTAGCCCCCACTGCGGCCGACACGCGATGGCCAGAAGAGGCCCTGTGATGCGGCCCTGTTGAGGCCCGGGATGTCGACACAGACGCGCAGCCCGCCACTCACGCCCGGGGCGGCAGCTGCACTGGGTGGTGCGGGGCGACGCTCGCCACGCATGGCCTACGCCTCCTAAAGCTCCTCGATCGCGTTGGTGATGAACTCCTGTGAGCCTGGCGCCTCGCGCAGTGCTCCTTGCTTGTCGGGGCACGCGTCGAAGCACGCCTCCAAGTGGTGCCCAAGCACCTCCCTCGTCGCACCGGTCAGGTCGGAAGCTCTCCAGGTGGAAGCCCTCGGGCCCACCCAGAGGGACGCGCCGGGCGCACCTTCTTCTTCTTGGGTGTGTCCTCAGGAGGCAGGATGCTACCCTCGTCGTCAGAATTTTCAGCCGCCGCGGCCTGGTAAGTGCGTTCGAGGGAGCAGACTGCATCCTTCTCATCACAGGCGACTGTGATGACACCGCTGCACCCTGGCATCTTTAGGACGTTGTAGCCATGGTGGGTTGCTGCCATGAACTTGGCGAGGGATGGGTACCCGAGGATGGCGTTGTACGGGAGGAGGATGTGGGCGACGTCGAAATCGATGAGCTCAATGTGGTAGTTATCGTGCTGGCCGAAGGTGACTGGGAGGCGCACCTGCCCCAGGGGAATGGTGGAGCCATCGGTCACTCCTGAGAAGGGCTTGGTCGGCATGAGCTGACCATAGGGCACCTGAAGCGTCTCGAACGTCTCGACAAAGAGGACATTGAGCCCAGCGCCACCATCGATGAGGGTCTTGGTGACAAGGACGTTGCTGATGGTGGGCTGATACGTCTCCAATGTACGATTATTTATGAAGTATTCATGCCATATTCATCTATGTTTACAATACTTTTATATGGTTTTGATGCACTTTATATGATTTATTTAGAACTAACCCGGACTGACACTGTTTTCAGCAGAATTACCGTGGTGTTGTTTTTGTGCAGAAAATGAAAGTTCTCGGAATCGCCCGATACTTTTTGGTGATTTTTCTGAACCAAATAAGAAATATTGGAGCGAAGAACCACCGGAGAAGAGCCACGAGATGGGCACAACCCACCAGGGCGCGCCAGAGGGCCCAGGCGCGCCCTGGTGTCTTGTGCCCTCCTCGTGGCCCATCTTGGCATGAAACCGACGCCCAAAAATACTATAAATATAGAAATCATCAGAAATAACCCTATACTCACCGCTCCACCACTGCAACTCTCTGTATCGACGAAAAACCAATCTGGAGACGTTCCAGTACCCTGTCGTAGAGGGGAATCCATCTTCAATGGCCATCTTCATCATCCCGGCGGAGGCCATGACGAGGAGGGAGTAGTCCACCTTCGGGGCTGAGGGTATGTACCAGTAGCTATGTGTTCAATCTCTCTCGCTCTCGTGTTCTTGAGATGTCATGATCTTGATGTATCACGGGCTTTTTTAATATAGTTGGATCATATGGTGTGTTTCCCTTACTATCTTGTTGTGATGAATTGAATCTTTCGCTTTGAGATATCGTTATGTTGGATTGAATATTGGATTTGAGAACACTTGATATATGTCTTGCATGTGGATACCCATGGTGACAATGGGGTGTTCTATTGATTCACTTGATATATGTTTTGGTACTCAACTTGCGGATTCCCGCGGTGACATTGGGGTAATCTATGCATAGGGGTTGATACACGTTCTTGTCCTACTTTCCCCGATAGAAATTTTGGGGTACTCTTTGAGGTTCTTTGTGTTGGATTGAGTATTATGAATCTGAAATTGTTTGATGCATATCGCATAATTAACTCATGGATACTTGTGATGACATTGGAGTATCTAGGTGACATTAGAGTTGGTTGATGCGTATCATATGGTGTTATTCTAGTACGAACTCTTAGATAGATCGATCGGAAAGGATAACTTGGTGTTATCTTAGTACGAACTCTTGGATAGATCGATCAGAAAGAATAACTTTAAGGTGGTTTCGTACCCTACAAACAATTTCTTCTTATGTTCTCCGCTAGATAAGAACTTTGGAGTGATTCTTCGTTGCACGTTGAGGGATGGTTATGTGATCCAATTATATTAGCATTGTTGAGAGATTGCACTAGCGAAAGTACGGACCCTAGACCTTGTTTTCAAGCATTGCAATACCGTTTGTTCTCACTTTTGTTACTTGCTACCTTGCTGTTTTTATATTTTCAGATTACAAAAACCTATATCTACCATCCATATTGCACTTGTATCACCATCTCTTCGCCGAACTAGTGCACCTATACAATTTGCCATTGTATTGGGAGTGTTGGGGACACAAGAGATTTCTTGTATTTGATAGCAGGGTTGTTTGAGAGAGACCATCTTTATCCTACACCTACCATGGATTGATAAACCTTAGGTCATCCACTTGAGGGAAAATTGCTACTGTCCGACAAAACTCTGCGCTTGGAGGCCCAACAAAGTCTACAAGAATAAAGTTGCATAGTAGACATCAAGCTCTTTTCTGGCGTCGTTGCCGGGGAGGTGAGTGCTTGAAGGTATATCTTTAGATCTTGCAATTAAATCTTTTAGTTTCTTGTTTTATCACTAGTTTGGTTTTATAATAGAAAACTACAAAAAAATGGAGTTTAGCTTGCATCATTTGTTTCGTCTTTATAATGTCTTTCGTGAAAATAAGGATTCAGAAAATTGTGCTCAATTGGTAGAGGAAGAAATTGTGAAAATAGTTGATGAGAATTCCTTGAATGATGAGCATGATTGCTAGTATGAATTCTCTGAATATCCATGATGCTAATGATATGGAAAGCCACAAGCTTGGGGATGCTATGTTTGATGAAGATGATATTTTTTGTCCCCCAAGTTTTGATGAGCAAATTTATTATGATGATTGCATGCCTACTATATATGATGATTATGATGATGACATGTATGCTATAAAGAGTGATGATAACCATGAAACTTGTCATCATGATTGCAATGTTCAATGTGGTTATGTCAATCAAGTGCCTCATGATAGTTATTTTGTTGAGTTTGCTCCCACTATTATGAATGAGAAGGAATTTGCTCATGTGGAGAGTGATAAATTTTCTATGCTTGTAGATCATGAAGGTAATGCTTTATGTGATAGTTATATTGTGTAATTCCTTCATGATGCTACTGAAAATTATTATGAGAGAGGAACATATGCTTGTAGGAATTGCAATGATATCAAGTTTCCTCTCTATGTGTTCAAAGTTTTGAAGTTGCACTTGTTTTGCCTTCCTATGCTAGATGATTCTTGATCCCATAAATTGTTTGCTCTCAAAATACCTATGCATAGGAAGTTGGTTAGACTTAAATGTGCTTGTCATGAGATTCATGATGCTCTCTTGCATGTTTCAAATATTATTCTTACGTGCGCATCATTGAAATCATCATGCCTAGCTAAAAGGCTATAAAGAAAAGCGCTTGTTGGGAGACAACCCAACACTTTTAATTTATGTATTTGTGTGTTCATATGATTAAGATACTGTAGTAATCATGTTTTGTATCTTTTATTTCAATAAAGTGCCAAGTAAAGCCTTTGGGATGACTCACACGATGAGTAGAATTGATGCTGAACCAGAACAGAAACTTTTGACTCCAGTACAGGAATTTTTATTTTTTACCGGAGCGTGATAATGATCTGAAATTTTTACACAGTATTTAAATACAAATTCTTCAGGTTTTCCTAATTTTTCAGAATTTTTAGAGACAGGAAAGTATGGCTATACTATATATCTTCACAGACTGTTCTGTTTTTGACAGATTCTGTTTTGAATGCATAGTTTGCTTGTTTTAGCGTTCCCATAGCTTATATTCAGTGATATAAATTATGTGAATAGTAGAATACAGTAGGTATTATGTGGGAACAATTATGAATCTTGTCTTGACAGTACCTAAGTGAATGATCTATCTTTATTATACTAACCCATCTCACGAAGTTTCGTTAAGTTTTGTGTGATTGAAGTTTTCAAGTTTTGGGTGAGACACCGATATGAGGAGAATAGGGAGTGACAAGAACATAAGCTTGGGGATGCCCAAGGCACCCCCAAGGTAATATCCAAGGAATACTCAAGCGCCTAAGCTTGGGGATGCCCCGGAAGGCATCCCCTCTTTCGTCTTCAACATTATCGGTATATCTTACTTAGAGCTATATTTTTATTCATCACATAATATGTGCTTTGCTTGGATCGTCATTATGTTTTGTTATTTTCTGTTAGGTGTTATTTATAATCTTGTTTTTCAATAAAAATTTCCAAGAATTGCTTTTAGGATGCTTGAATTGCATGTTTGATGTGTGCTGTGTAAAAACAGAAACTTTTGCTGTAGTGTTTGAATTTTCATATTTTATTGGAACATAGAATATTTCTGAAATTTTTACACAGTATTTTCATATAAATTCTTTATCCTTTCCTAAATTTTTATAATTTTGTGATTTACATAAGTACACTAGTTTAATAGATTGCTACAGACTGTTCTGTTTGGACAGATTGCTGTCATAGTTTTGTTATCTACTTATCCTATAGTTTCCATAGCCTATATTGGTAGATATAAATTGTGGAAATGATAGTAAAAAGTAGATGATGTTTTAAATTATTATGCAACTTATTTTGGTAGAACATGAAGTGTTGATTTGTTCTTGTGTGTACTAACCTATCTCACGAGTTCTTTTTGAGTTTTGTGTGGATGATGTTTTTGAGACTTAGGTGAAACCGGGATATGGGAGGATTGAACGAGATACAAAATCTCAAGTTGGGGATTTCCAAGGCACCCCAAGTGAATATTTCAAGAAGTCTCAAGCATCTAAGCTTGGGGATGCTACGCATCCCACATCTCTTCATCAAACAAATATCGGTTAGCCTATGTTGAGCCTCAATTTTTATTTGTCCACATGATATGTGCTATTCTTGGAGTGCTATTTTTCTTTTGCTCATTGTTTGAATAAAATACTCAGATCTGAAAATCTTTATTGAGAGAGAGTCCTCACATAGCTACCCATTTACTTAACTACTCATTGATCTTCACTTATATCTTTTGAGAGTAGTTTGAGGTTTACTCATGTGCTTCACTTATATCCGGAGAGTAAATTGTGAATGAATTGAATATCATAAATCTGAAATTATCAATGTGCTTTATTCTTAGTAGTAGCTTCACATCTGGTTTAGAAAGTAAAATCTATTGAAGTTTGACAATCACAATATTGGTCATACAAGCAATTCGTGAATGATTAGTATAAGGAAGAGAACTTTCACATACAAATATTTTATCTTGGACATCTTCTATGATTGTGAATACCCATTAATTATTTTCAAAATTGAGCAAATTAGTTGAAGTTGGACAAGGAAGACAACGTAATGAGTTATGGTTGTGTATATTTGCATAGAAGTTATTGTCGGATTTCGGGCTCCGCAAAACCCTTAAGATTCGAACATAGGGGCGTGTGCGAAGGTCCCTAGCGGCTTCGCCCAACCTAGCTCACTACTCGATGACACATCAACAAACTCGCACGATGACGAGGAAGAAGGTGAACACGACAGTTTACCCAGGTTCGGGCCGCTGCGAAGCGTAATACCCTACTCCTGCTTTGGTGGATTGCCTCTCGAGGAGGTGAGGTGGATGAACAAGTACAGTGTTTCAGGGCCTCATGAGGGCTCCCTAGAGGTGCTCGGGGCCCTCTGCGGCTGGGTGGTGGATGAGTGGTGGAATGGATGCAGATCCCCCTCTACGGTGCAGCCTACCCTCTATATATAGTGGTGGCTCGGGTCCTCTTCCCTTATCGCATTGGCGGGAAGGGATCCCACAACGGCCAATTTCGAAGGGGGACAAGGGTACGTGCTCGTCCTGCCCAAGGGCGGTCTTCGCCTGCAAAGTAGCTGTCGATGGCGCAGGGACGGGCTCAGCGATGACGTCCGTCCTGCGGGGCTGGTGGTTGCGGTCTTGTTGCACCGGAATGGAAACCTTTGGGGGGTGCTTTGGGAACCCGCGTACGTCCCTGCTCCCTTTGCACTAAAGGGGAAACTGTGCCGCCTGGAGCGCTGGCGCCCACCTGTCCTTCCTTGCATCACCTTTGACTCCCGAGGCCGGGCCTTGCATAGAGATCTCCGCCACTCCGGAGGGGGCCTGAGGAGGCCCATCCCTTGCCGGTCTTGATGCTGCTCCTCCTCGCGAGCCTAGGGCCCTCGCGAGGCTTTGCCTTGAGTGGGGCCGCGCCTGGCTGTGTTTGGTTGATGAAGTGGGCCATGACCTGGGCCGCAGGCAGGCAGGTCTGGGTACCCCCGTTCCTAGAACGGCGACAGTAGCCCCCGGGCCCAAGGCGCGCTCGAGCCGGCCTCTGGGTGGAGCCCTGAGGACGGCCCGGAGCGCCGCGGGCCCCATGTACCTGCGGGCCAGGACTAGCGCGCGCTGTGCGGATGGTGTCGGGCGCCCTTCGACCTTTCAGCCACCGCTCGAATGGCCAAGAGCCTGATTTCTAGCATTGGGCCATTATTGCTTTCCCTTCTAGCGCACCCGCTCTTGCTTTCCAGGCCTCCCACCTTAGCAGGCGCGTCTCCAGATCCGGCGCCGCTCCGTCCTCCTCCTTGCTGCTTTGGCCCCGCGAGCTCCGTGATGGCTCCCGCCGGCAAGCTGAAGCCAGAGGCGCAGAGCTCTGTCTCCGCTCCCATCTCGCCGGCGCTCTAGGGGTCTACCATCGCCAAGGACGAGGACCTCCTCCCGGTGCTCCCATGGACGGCAAATGGGTCCAACGAGTGGGGGCAAACCTTGATATGGGGCGGCTCCTCGGCGAAGCGGCCCTCGTCCGAGGCGGTCTACCCCTTCTTCCTCCATAGCGTCTTCGCCGGGCTCGTCCCGCCCTTCTCTACGTTCTTCACCGCCATCCTCAACCCCTACCGGATCCAGGCCCTTCACCTCCAACCCAACTCCATCTTGCTCTTGTCCGTCTTCGCCTTCTATTGTGAGGCCTTCGTGGGTGTGCGGCCTTCGGTGGCCCTCTTCCGCCATTTCTTCAGCTTGCGCTTGCACGACGGCGCTCAACGGCCGGCGTGCGTCTCCTTCGTCGCAGTACAGAGTGGCAACATGCTCCTGAAGGCCGGGAAGAAGGTGGAGAACTTCAGGCACCGCTGGGTCCTCATGGATCTCAAGGACACCAACCCTTGGTTGGATCTGTCGAAAGGGCTGCCGGAGAAGACCTCTGCATGGAGCTCCGCGAAGCTTTTCGACCCCCGGGCTGGGCCCATCCTGGAGCGCTTCGCTTGCGATATCAGCGCCAGGAAGCTGACTGGGGGGACGATAGTGAAGGAGTTCCTGGCGCAGCGCCTGGCGCCCCTCCAGGCCCACTCTAGGCCCCTGTGGGACTATCAGGGCAGCGGCGACAACCTCAGGCTTCGGTCCGCGCAGATAACCCCCGGGGAACAGAGCAGGGCCGTGGCGACCCTGCTCAACGATGACCCTGGTGACCTCACCGAGGCTCATGATCCGCTGTACTGCCGCGACGACGGGGCCGATCTGGTTGCCGCGATGCCTGTCTTCAACGAACTGGGGCTTTTCCCAGCCGAGGGACCTGGTCCGGTGATGGTGTCCTCTGGCGACACCACGTGCGGGGAGGACTCAGAGAAGACTGCCGCCGACGGCCCGGCGGGGGCATCCTCGCCGTCGCAGGGCACCCTTCTGCGTGAGCTTGAGGATGACGACGATGTTGGTGAAGTTTCTGCCGCGGGCTCCTCACTCGCCACTAAGGCCTCTATTGGGCTAGGGCCAGCCCCCCGTGCCACGCGGTCCACGTGCGTGTCGACTCCCAGGAAGCGCGGAGCTGAGTGTCCTCCGGTGTGCCCTGCCTCTGCTGGCAAGGTGGTTGAAGCGCTGGCCTCGCCCCCTCCCGAATCGCCACTCGCGGGCAAGGTGGGCGAGGGCGGGGCCGTGGTGATTCTTTCTGCGGCCGCCCCTGCGGTCAGCGCCTCTGCTCCCCCGTGCGATGGTCCCCTCTCCATGGGAAGCTTGGGTGCCCCCGTCATTGCCGGAACGGAAAGGAAGAGGAAATGGGTCGACATTGAGGAGTAAGCGACCCGACTTGGCTTGGCTCGCGTGCCTATGACTTGTGCATTGATGACCTTCCTTTGCTTGGTGACCAGAGATGCCGCTATGCTGAAGATGAGGAAGAAGAAAACGGGCATTAAGCCGAAGGCGACTTCCGACGCGCCGCCTACCCTTGCCGACACGCCGCCGCCTGCCACTGAAGAAGAGAGGGCTTGCGAGGAGACCCCTCATGCCATCATCGCCGAGCCCCCTGAGCCCCCAATGCTTGTTGCCGTGATCACTCCTGCCCTCGAGGGCGTGTTGACGCCGATGTCAGGAGGACCAACCCCTGAGGGCCAGCCGCCCGCCGATTCGTCCATGTCCGTGGTCGCCGAGCGGCCTCCGGAGCCTCCTGTTCTCCGTGCTACTGCCTCCCCGAGGACGCCTCCCACGACAGCGCAGGGGACTCCTCAGGAGGATGCCTTGGTGCCTCCGGTGTGTGGCCACGACGTCCTGGACGGGGCCTTCGCTGCTCTGGGTCAGGTTCGTGGCGGCCTCGGGGGTGCCGATGATCGCCTCGCGAGTGGGCGCCTAGAGCTCCTCTCGGGGTGGCTCCAGGCCGACGCCTCCGCCGTGGCGATTTGGGGTCAGGCCGAGGCTGCCGTGGCGAAGAGCGATAAGGAAGCCACGGCCGCCCGGGCAGCGCTCGAAGAGGCGCTGATTGAGGCCGCGTCTGCTGTCAAGCGTTGCGAAGAAGCGGAAGCCAGTCTGAAGGCCTTCCACGAGGAGCAGGCCAAGCTTGCAGCTCGGGACTCTGAGCTGTCCCAGGTGGCGTCCCGCCAGGACGCGGAGCGGATGTGCCTGGACGCGCTGGAGAAGGAAATTGCTTCGAAGAAGGCCCTTCTTGACACCAGGGAGGGAACTCTTGCCGCGGCCGAGGAGAAAAAGGGCGCGGAGCTGAGCGCCTTCCCTGCCGTCGAGTTCAAGCTTCGCCAAGCGCTCCATGCCCTTTGCCGAGATGGGTTCGCGGAGCCCCTGACTGCTCCGGAGAGCGGCTTCGCGGTGCTCGCTTCGAAGCTCGTCGAGGCGCTGGAGGGCGCCGTCGTCAAGGTGGAGAGGGTCTTCGATAGTGAGTGCTGCGACCTCTTTTCTGAAGCCGCGACGCGCGTCTTCAGCCATCTTCATCTTCGTGAGCCGGGGTTCGACTTCGACTCCGTGATCCGCCCGGTCGCCCCTGAGGTCCGCGTCAGCGCTGCGGCGGCAGTGAAGGGCGCCGTGGAGACACTGGTGAAGAGGTTCACCCGCGTCATGGTTTCTCCGCCTCCGAATGCTGCTGGCGAAGAAGATGACGCCAGCGATGTCGACGACGAGTCCCCCGAGGGCGGGACGATTGGTGGCGGCGGTTCCTCCTGATTCCTTCCTCCGGCTCCTTTCCTGCAATGCACATCGTGCCTCATGGAGGCGTTAAACTCGTTTGTGTTTGAGAAAACTTTTAATGCCTGTAATAACTGGTGGACTGCGTGCTTGCTTTCTTCGCCTTGCTTCCTTCTTGCTTGCTATGATGCTCTACGTCGGCAGGGCCCGGCCCACGCATACCTCAGCCGCCGTTGGGCCGACCGGATCACCAAGGACGGTCCAAGGGGTGAGGGGCTACGGGTCCAGTTAGGCTCCTGAGTCGCGATGCTCAGGAGTCCCCCTTGAGGTGCGAGCAGCCCTCATGAAGGGAGCACGGCGGAGATTGGTTTAACTTGAAATTTTTGAACACCTTTAGCACTCTGCGTCGGCAGGGCCCGGCCCGCGCATACCTCAACCGCCGTTGGGCCGACCGGATCACCAAGGACGGTCCAAGGGGTGAGGGGCTACGGGTCCAGTTAGGCTCCTGAGTCGCGATGCTCAGGAGTCCCCCTTGACGTGCGAGCCCCAGCGTCCTCCTTAAGGGTTTATGAGCAGTTTTTGAGCGCTTCGAGCTTTGCGTCGGCAGGGCCCGGCCCGCGCATACCTCAACCGCCGTTGGGCCGACCGGATTACCAAGGACGGTCCAAGGGGTGAGGGGCTACGGGTCCAGTTAGGCTCCTGAGTCGCGATGCTCAGGAGTCCCCCTTGACGTACGAGCGGCTCCCGTACCTTTCCTCGCCAGCTTTTCCAGAGATGGGCGCGTGAAGACCAGGTTTGGCAGACCTGGGAAGGTGGCATGTACCAGGCTTGGCCGGGTAGTAGCCCCATGCAGCCCCCTCACGCGTGCATCCCTGGGGAACGCAGCGAGAAAGGGCCACCAGGGACCCTCCTGAGGTTGGATGCAGCCGCTGGGGTGCCCTCAGTTGTTTATCCCCCCGCACCGGGCGTGGGGCTTCCACCTTGCGTGGGCAAAGTCATTGGTGGACCGTGTTGACCGCCAGCACGGAGCTGTGGCTTCCACATTGTGTGGGCATAGTCATTGGTGGACCGTGTTGACTTCTCCGCCAGCGCTGGGCTGTGGCTGCCACATTGCGTGGGAAGGGACCCCTCCGCGTCCTCGGGGGGCCCCGGGCGTGTCCAGCCCATTGAGTTCGTACGCGTGGCTGGCACGGTAGAACTGGGAGGTGTATCTGGGAGGTCGCGAGGGCGCTTTGGCCTCGCGATGTCCCTACCTCAAAGGCGGTTTGCGCCTGAGTCTTCTTGTAGATGGGGCCGTTTGAAGCCCTGCTGACTTCTTCTTCTTCATGAGTGAGGCAGGTTGGGGGTCCTTTTGGCACTCTACGTCTGCAGGTCCCGGTCCCGCACATTTCCCCACCACCGTTAGGTACGACCGGAAACCAAGGACACACTTCACGGGGCGAGGCCCCGCCACTCCTGATGACGACCGGAAACCAGGGACGACATCAAGGGGCGAGTGGCGTTTTGACCAGTAAGGCTCCTGAAGAGCCCCCTTTGACGCTCAAGTGGCTCTACGTCGGCAGGTCCCGGTCCCGCACATTTTCCCACCAACGTTAGGTACGACCAGAAACCAAGGACGCACTTCACGGGTTCCTGGCAGTCGGCTGTGTCGTGGTTGTCGGTGCCGTGGAAGACGCAGGTCGGTCTTCCCCCCCGGGGGTGTTTTTCACCCCGGCTGCGCTTCGCCTCAGGTTCGGCCGCAAGCACTGTTGGGGCCTTGCGCTTCGCCTCCTTGGCCTTGGTCTTCTTCTCTTCTGGCTCCGCCGCCGGAGGTCCGCGGAGCGACAGGCGGCCCTCCTCGGCCTTGGCGCACTTGTTCGCCAGATTGAACATCTACAGGGCAGAGCACAGTTCATCATTCATGGCGAGCTCCTCCTTCATCTTGAGGTCAGTGACCCCGTCGGTGAATGCATAGATGATGGCCTCGTCTGAAGCCCTCGGGATCTTGAGGCGCGTGGTCGTGAAGCGTTGTATGAACTTGTGCAGGGTCTCCCCATCCTGCTGCTTGATACGCCGCAGGTCGTGCATGGTGGGTGCGCGGTCGCGGGTGCCTTGGAAGTTGGCGATGAAGCGTTTGCGCAGGCCATCCCAGGAGGTGATGCATGCCTCCGGGAGGTTGAAGAGCCAGGAGAGCGCGCTGCCCTTGAGCGCCATGGGGAACCAGCACGCCATGACCTTGTCGTCTCCTCCTGCCGCCCGGATGCTCAGGGAGTAGAGCTGTAGGAACTCGGTTGGGTCTGGGGTGCCATCATAACGCGGGGGCAGGTCAGGCTTGAACTTGCAGGGCCACGCGGTTGGGTAGAGCTCCGGGGCGATGGCGAGGCACCCCACCGGCTCGATGGGTGCGGCGTGCGCGGGAGGGACCTGGTCTTGACGTCCTTGCAGGGCCACCTCGAGTGGTGCCCGGTCTCGACGCTGAATCGGTAGCGCGGGGAATGCGCGCGCATCGACGCGCGACCGGGGAACCACCTGGCAGCTTACTTCATCTCCCGGCCCCGCCCGCGGTTCGCGAGGCCGGTCGCGGGGGCGCGCTTCCCGCCTGGGCTCGGGGTCGACTTCGCGTTGCGGAGGTGGAGGCTGCGCATCTTGCGCCACGTCGTTCGCCAGGGACGGTTGGGGTCGAAGCGAGTAGGAGAGTGCCGAAGCGTCGCCGGCAGCGCTGACGAGCTCCGCGATGCGCCGAAGCCAGTCGTCGTAGCGGTCGGAGGCGGGGCGGTAGCGAAGCAGTTCGTTTGCCATGGCGAGCGCGCCCTGGCCGCGCACCGGCCCGGGCCGAACATGGGAGGATGACCCAGAAGCTGGGACGATCGACGGAGTGGCGGTGTGGCCATCGCGCTGCGCGGTGACCGGCTGGGAGGAGTCTTGTTGCTCGTGGGCGTCGGGGCCCGTGGCGGCGTTCGCCACAGGCGAAGGTGACCTGCGCGCGCGGGCGCGGCCCACGGGCGCCGTCTAGGTGACACGGGTGGCTCGGCGCTCAGTGCGGGCTCGGCAAGCGTCAGACATCGGAACGGCGAGGTGGGAGAGGATCTCAGCTTGAGGAAGACTCCGATACGTCCCCTACCTGGCGCGCCAAATGTCGGATTTCGGGCTCCGCAAAACCCTTAAGATTCGAACACAGGGGCGTGTGCGAAGGTCCCCAGCGGCTTCGCCCAACCTAGCTCGCTACTCGATGACACAGCAACAAACTCGCACGATGACGAGGAAGAAGGTGAACACGACAGTTTACCCAGGTTCGGGCCGCTGCGAAGCGTAATACCCTACTCCTGCTTTGGAGGATTGCCTCTCGAGGAGGTGAGGTGTATGAACAAGTACAGTGTTTCAGGGCCTCATGAGGGCTCCCCAGAGGTGCTCGGGGCCCTCTGCGGCTGGGTGGTGGATGAGTGGTGGAATGGATGCCGATCCCCCTCTACGGTGCAACCTACCCTCTATATATAGTGGTGGCTCGGGTCCTCTTCCCTTATCGCATTGGCAGGAAGGGATCCCACAACGGCCAATTTCGAAGGGGGACAAGGGTACGTGCTCGCCCTGCCCAAGGGCGGTCTTTGCCTGCAAAGTAGCTGTCGACGGCGCAGGGACGGGCTCAGCGATGACGTCCGTCCTGCGGGGCTGGTGGTTGCGGTCTTGTTGCACCGGAATGGAAACCTTTGGGGGGATGCTTTGGGAACCCATACGTCCCTGCTCCCTTTGCACTAAAGGGGAAACTGTGCCACCTGGCGCGTTGGCGCCCGCCTGTCCTTCCTTGCGTCACCTTTGACTCCCGAGGCCGGGCCTTGCATAGAGATCTCCGCCGCTCCGGAGGGGGCCTGAGGAGGCCCATCCCTTGCCGGTCTTGATGCTGCTCCTCCTCGCGAGGCTAGGGCCCTCGCGAGGCTTTGCCTTGAGTGGGGCCGCGCCTGGCTGTGTTTGGTTGATGAAGTGGGCCATGCCCTGGGCCGCAGGCAGGCAGGTGTGGGTACCCCCGTTCCTAGAACGCCGACAGTTATATTGTTGTGGATCCACCAACATGTGGTGCTTGTCTAGAACCTTTTGCTAGCCAACACTTCGTACTAAGTAGAGATACTACTTGTGCATCCTAATCCTTGAGCCAAGTTTCTTCCATAAGAGTCCACCATACCTACCTATATATGGTATTTCACTACCATTCCAAGTAAATTTGCATGTGCCACCTCTAAAATTTCAAATGAACACCTGTTTTGTGTGCCTGGACCGCTCATGGAGCGACAGGGGGCGGTCAGTATCTTCCATGTTAAGCGAGTTATTCTCATGATGAGTGTTTATTCACTCGTCCTTGCACGAGAGGGGCGGTAAAATAGGGATTCCTAGTCCCAAAAAAATGCAAATAATTAAACAAAACTCCCCCAGGAATGTTGTTGGTATGGACGGTACCCGTGGATTCGGCTAGCCGTGGAGTGTGTTTGTTGGTGGAGGGGGAGTAAACCTTTACTTTTACCGCTTGGGAACCGCCGCTATTGTGTTTAACATGGAAGATATTGATAACTCTTGGTCGTAACGTTGACAGGAAGGGTGCACCTCCCAAAATTATATTTATCTCTGATTTAAGCTTTTACCTTTCAGTATTTACTTTTATGCAAGAGTCAATAGTATGCATTCTCATTTCAACCTGATTATTCTCTAGTTGGCAAGCATCATGTGGTGGGGAAAGATCTAGGCACATATGGCCAGTCAAATATATTTGATCATGACTTATTATTGTTGACAGTTATCTCTATGATAAATGAGTTGGGAGGCGAAACATTAAGCCCCTATCTTTTACCTTTCAGTATTTCCTTTTATGCAAGAGTCAATAGTATGCATTCTCATTTCAACCTGATTATTCTCTAGTTGGCAAGAATCATGTGGTGGGGAAAGATCTAGGCACATATGGCCAGTCAAATATATTTGATCATGACTTATTATTGTTGACAGTTATCTCTATGATAAATGAGTTGGGAGGCGAAACATTAAGCCCCTATCTTTCTCTGTGTTCGATGGATTCTAAAAATATGCTTTAAGTACTAGCAATCATAGAAGACTATATGATGATTAAGTATGTGGAGCTCATACTTAGACTTTGTTGAGAATAAGTTGAATTGCAATTGTTTGGTGACTAAGAACATAGGTTGTTAAGTTTCAAGAGAATTCATTGTTTGAACCATAACATGTGAATTGGTTGCTACTTTATCATTATGAGTTTTATGCGAAAGAGTTGTTATGATGCTAGGAAAAGTGGTTGAAACTATCATTGATCAAACTTATGCACTATGCTAGCATTCACACTTCATAAATTATTTATTTTATCATTTACCTACTCGAGGACGAGTAGGAATTAAGCTTGGGGATGCTGATACGTCTCCAACGTATCGATAATTTATGAAGTATTCATGCCATATTCATCTATGTTTACAATACTTCTATATGGTTTTGATGCACTTTATATGATTTATTTAGAACTAACCCGGACTGACGCTGTTTTCAGCAGAATTACCGTGGTGTTGTTTTTGTGCAGAAAATGAAAGTTCTCGTATTTGCCTGAAACTTTTTGGTGATTTTTTCTGAACCAAATAAGAAATATTGGAGCGAAGAACCACCGGAGAAGAGCCACGAGATGAGCACAACCCACCAGGGTGCGCCAGAGGGCCCAAGCACGCCCTGGTGTCTTGTGCCCTCCTCGTGGCCCATCTTGGCATGAAACCGACGCCCAAAAATCCTATAAATATAGAAACCATCAGAAATAACCCTAGACTCTCCGCTCCACCGCCGCAACTCTCTGTATCGACGAAAAACCAATCTGGAGACGTTCTAGTACCCTGCCGGAGAGGGGAATCCATCTCCGATGGCTATCTTCATCATCCCGGCGGAGGCCATGACGAGGAGGGAGAAGTCCACCTTCGGGGCTGAGGGTATGTACCAGTAGCTATGCGTTCAATCTCTCTCTCTCGTGTTCTTGAGATGTCGTGATCTTGATGTATCACGGGCTTTGTTAATATAGTTGGATCATATGGTGTGTTTCCCATACTATCTTGTTGTGATGAATTGAATCTTTCCCTTTGAGAAATCGTTATGATGGATTGAATATTGGATTTGAGAACACTTGATATATGTCTTGCATGTGGATACCCATGGTGATAATGGGGTGTTCTATTGATTCACTTGATATATGTTTTGGTACTCAACTTGCGGATTCCCGCGATGACATTGGGGTAATCTATGCATAGGGGTTGATACATGTTCTTGTCCTACTTTCTCCGATAGAAATCTTGGGGTACTCTTTGAGGTTCTTTGTGTTGGATTGAGTATTATGAATCTGCAATTGTTTGATGCGTATCGCATAATTAACTCATGGATACTTGTGGTGACATTGGAGTATCTAGGTGACATTAGAGTTGGTTGATGCGTATCATATGGTGTTATTCTAGTACGAACTCTTAGATAGATCGATCGGAAAGGATAACTTGGTGTTATCTTAGTACGAACTCTTGGATAGATCGATCGGAAAGAATAACTTTAAGGTGGTTTCGTACCCTACAAACAATTTCTTCTTATGTTCTCCGCTAGATAAGAACTTTGGAGTGATTCTTCGTTTCACGTTGAGGGATGGTTATTTGATCCAATTATATTAGCATTGTTGAGAGATTGCACTAGCGAAAGTACGGACCCTAGGCCTTGTTTTCAAGCATTGCAATACCACTTGTGCTCACTTTTGTTACTTGCTACCTTGCTGTTTTTATATTTTCAGATTACAAAAATCTATATCTACCATCCATATTGCACTTGTATCGCCATCTCTTCGTCGAACTAGTGCACCTATACAATTTGCCATTGTATTGGGAGTGTTGGGGACACAAGAGATTTCTTGTATGCAGGGTTGTTTGAGAGAGACCATTTTCATCCTACACCTCCCATGGATTGATAAACCTTAGGTCATCCACTTGAGGGAAAATTGCTACTGTCCTACAAAACTCTGCGCTTGGAGGCCCGACAAAGTCTACAAGAATAAAGTTGCGTAGTAGACATCATGGGCATGCAGAGCATGGGAAGCGCGCCTGCGGCAGCCGAGCACTTGTGGTGATCCTTGGAGTCGAAGGTAATGGCGTACTGCGAGCACCAGAGGGGACGCGCGGCCTTGAGCTTTGGGAGGGCTATGTTCACCTCACGAGAGAACTGCTTGAAGATGCGGTTCGAGGCAGAGGCCTGAGCACCGCCCAGGATGCAGGTGATCACATAGGGTTCCTGGAAGCCCCCAGCCCCATCATCCTACCGGTTATCGTCATTTCTCCTTGGCGGCGGCGGCATCGGAGGGAGGCCAACATTGCCCTGAGGACGGGCCTCACGAGGCTGATCGAGCCGGGGTCCGTCGCGAGGCTCGTCACGCCAGCGGTCCTCGCGAGGCTGGTCGCGCCAGTCCTTACGTGGGTTGCTGTTGTCCCAGCGGCCTCCGCCGCGGCCCCCTCCACGGCAGTAGCCACGGTCGCCGCGCTCGGGGCTGCGGTCGCCGCGCTCGGGGCGGCGGCTGAGGCCGTAGCCACGCGCCCTGAAATCCTGGCAGTCATTGGTGTTGTGGGCGTGAGTGTAGTGGAAGATGCAGAACGGGCGGTTGCCCTTGGGGGGCTCATCATGGTCACTACCGCGATTTATCTCGGGCTCTGCTGCCAGCACAGCGGGGCCCTTGCGCTTCGCCTCCTTAGCCTTGGCCTTCTTGTCTTCAGGGCCTGCCTCCGGAAGCTTGAGGAGGGAGAGGCGGCCCTCTTCGGCCCTTGCGCACTTGTTCGCCAGGTTGAACATCTCCAGGGCTAAGCACATATCGTCATGGATGGCGAGCTCCTCTTTCATCTTGACGTCCCTGACACCATCGGTAAACGCCGAGATGATGGCCTCATCTGACGCCTTCGGGATTTTGAGGCGAATGCTCGTGAAGCGTTGTATGTACTTGTGCATGGTCTCGCCCGGCTACTGTTTCACACGCCGCAGGTCGTTCACCGCAAGGGCGCGGTCACGGGTGCTCTACAAGTTGGCGATGAAGCTCTCGCAGAGTTTGTCCCAGGAGGAGATCGATCCCTCCGGGAGGTTAAGGAGCCAGGAGCGCGCGCCATTGATACGTCAATTTTGCATCATGCTTTTATATTGATATTTATTGCATTATGGGCTGTTATTACACATTATGGTACAATACTTATGCCTTTTCTCTCTTATTTTACAAGGTTTACATGAAGAGGGAGAATGCCGACAGCTGGAATTCTAGACTAGAAAAGGAGCAAATATGAGAGACCTATTCTGCACAACTCCAAAAGTCCTGAAAAGTTACGGAGAATTATTTTGGAATATATAAAAAATATTGGGCGAAAGAAATACCAGAGGGGACCCACCAGGAGGCCACAAGCCTGGGGGGCGCGCCCTACCCCCCAGGGAGCGCCCCTGTGGCTTGTGGGCCCCCTGGCAGTCCTTCGGTGCCCATCTTCTGCTATATGGAGGGTTTTGACCTGGAATTTTTTTTATAAGAGAGCTTTCGGGACGAAGCGCCGCCGTCTCGAGGCGGAACTTGGGCAGAACCTATCAAGGGCTCCGACGGAGCTGTTCTGCCGGGGAAACTTCCCTCCCGGAGGGGGAAATCGAAGCCATCGTCATCACCAACGATCCTCTCATCGAGAGGGGGTCAATCTCCATCAACATCTTCACCAGCACCATCTCCTCTCCAAACCCTAGTTCATCTCTTGTATCCGATCTTTGTCTCAAAACCTCAGATTGGTACCTGTGGGTTGCTAGTAGTGTTGATTACTCCTTGCAGTTGATGCTAGTTGGTTTACTTGGTGGAAGATCATATGTTCAGATCCTTAATGATAATTAATACTCCTCTGATTATGAACATGAATATGCTTTGTGAGTAGTTACGTTTGTTCCTGAGGACATGGGATAAGTCTTGTTATAAGTAATCATGTGAATTTGGTATTCATTCGATATTTTGATGAGATGTATGTTGTCTCTCCTCTAGTGGTGTTATGTGAACGTCGAGTACATGACACTTCACCATTATTTGGGCCTAGGGGAAGGCATTGGGAAGTAATAAGTAGATGATGGGTTGCTAGAGTGACAGAAGCTTAAACCCTAGATTATGCGTTACTTCGTAAGGGGCTGATTTGGATCCATACGTTTCATGCTATGGTTAGATTTATCTTAATTCTTCTTTCGTAGTTGCGGATGCTTGCGAGAGAGGTTAATCATAAGTGGGAGGCTTTTCCAAGTAAGGGCAACACCCAAGCACCGGTCCACCCACATATCAAATTATCAAAGTAACGAACGCGAATCATATGAGCATGATGAAAACTAGCTTGACATAAATTCCCATGTGTCCTCGGGAGCGCTTTGCTTTATATAAGAGTTTGTCCAGGCTTGTCCTTTGCTACAAAAAGGATTGGACCACCTTGTTGCACCTTTGCTACATTTGTTACTTGCTATCCGTTACGAATTATCTTATCACAAAACTATCTGTTACCGATAATTTCAGTGCTTGCAGAGAATACCTTACTGAAAACCGCTTGTCATTTCCTTCTGCTCCTCGTTGGGTTCGACACACTTACTTATCGAAAGGACTACGATAGATCCCCTATACTATTGGGTCATCAGCCATCCTTGAGAGCCATGGGGAACCAGTTCGCCATGACTTTGTCGTCACCGCTTGCCGCCTCGATGCTCAGCGAGTAGAGCTGGAGGAACTCCGCGGGGTCGGGGGTGCCGTCGTAGCGTGGAGGCAGGTCCAGCTTGAACTTGCCGGGCCAGGTGACACAGCGCAGCTCCGGGGTGAAGGCGTGGCAGCCTGCTGCACTCACTGGCGCAGCGCGTGCGAGGGGAGCTCGGTCTTGGCGTCCGAGCGCCGCAGAGTCTTGATGCTCGCGCAGCGGTGCAGGAAGCGCACACGCGTCACCTCGTGGCCGCGGGACCACCTGGCAGCTTGCTTCATCCCATACCTGCGCCGGCGCCCCATGTGGCGGGTCACGTGGTCGCGCTTCGCGTCTGGGCTCGAGGTCGGCGCTGTGCAAAGAAGGAGGTGGAGGCGCGCCATGAGCCACGTCGCCCTCCTGGGAGGGCGGGGGACGGAGCGAGTGGGAGGGCGCCGGGGCCTCGCCGGCGGCGTTGACGAGCTCGACGATGTGACCAAGCCAGTCGTCGTAGCAGTCATTGGCGGGGCGGTAACGCAGCAGCTCGCGCGCCATGAGCAGCGCGGCCTGCGCGTTCGCCCGGCCGTGGCGAGCGTGGGAGGACGACGTCGTGGCAGGAACGAGGGACAGAGTAACTATGCGTCCATCGCACCGCGCGGTGAGTAGCTATGATGAGTCCTGCTTCTCGTGAGCAGCTGGGTCAGTGGCAGCGTTAGCTGCAGGAGAGGCGGAGCGGTGCGGGACGTCGCGGCCCACAGGCGCCGTCTGGGTAACGCGAGCAGCCCGGCGCTCGGTGCGGACTCGGCGGGCATCGGCCATGGGAGCGATGAAGCGGAGACGAGGTGAAACTGGAGGGAGGATTACGACACGCCCCTACCTAGCGCGCCAAATGTCGGAATCGGGGCTCCGTAGACCCAAGAAGGTTCAAACTCTGGGGCATGTGCGAAGATCTCAACCAGCTCCAGCCTCAAGCTCGGCACCCCGCGGCCAAGCCTCGTCGAATGCGTGCGAGTGGGCAAGAAGACGAACACAGAGATTTACCCAGGTTCGGGCCACCTTGCAGTGTAAGACCCTACTCCTGCTTTTGGTGGATTGGCCTCACGAGTAGGATGGGGATGAACTAGTACAGGGGTTGAGCGGCCTCGTGAGGGCTCTGAGGTGAGGATGGATCGATCCTACGGCGAAGGCTAGTCCCTACTTATAGTGGCCTTGGTCCTCTTCCCTTATCGCACAGGCTCTTTTCTGGCGCCGTTGCCGGGGAGTGAAGCACCTTTGGTGAGTGGAATTTGGTAAGGAAAAATTTATATAGTGTGCTGAAATTTACTGTCACTTGTTACTATGGAAAATAATCCTTTGAGGGGCTTGTTGGGGGTATCTTCACCTCGACCGGAAGCACAAAGAGTTGCTCCTCAACCTACTGAACCTACTGAAAATATTTATTATGAAATTCCTTTGGGTATGATAGAGAAACTGCTAGCTAATCCTTATGCAGGAGATGGAACACTACATCTTGATTTGCACCTGATCTATGTGGATGAAGTTTGTGGACTATTTAAGCTTGTAGGTTTGCCCGAGGATGATGTCAAGAAGAAGGTCTTTCCTTTATCTTTGAAGGAGAAGGCATTGACATGGTATAGGCTATGTGATGATATTGGATCATGGAACTACAACCGACTGAAATTGGAATTTCATCAAAAGTTTTATCCTATGCATCTGGTTCATCATGATCGGAATTATATTTATAATTTTTGGCCTCGTGAAGGAGAAAGTATCGCTCAAGCTTAGGGGAGGCTTAAGTCAATGTTATATTCCTGCCCCAATCATGAGCTCTCAAGAGAAATTATTATTCAGAATTTTTATGCTCGGCTTTCTCGTAACGATCAATCCATGCTCGATACTTCTTATATTGGTTCCTTTATGAAGAAAGATATTGAATTCGAATGGGGTTTATTGGAAAGAATTAAATGCAACTCTGAAGATTGGGAACACGACGAAGGTAAGGAGTCAGGTATAAACCTTAAGTTTGATTGTGTTAAATCCTTTATAGACACCGATGCTTTTCGTGAATTTAGCACTAAATATGGACTTGACTCTGAGATGGTAGCTTCTTTCCGTGAATCTTTTGCTGCTCATGTTGATCTCCCTAAGGAGAAGTGGTTTAAATATCATCCTCCCATTGAAGTGAAAGTAGTTGAACCTATTAAAGTTGAAGAAGAAACTATTACTTATAATGTTGATCCTGTTATTCCTGCTGCTTATATTGAGAAACCACCTTTCCCTGTTAGAATAAAGGAACATGCTAAAGCTTCAACTGTGGTTCATAAGAGCTATGTTAGAACACCTACACCCCCTGAACAAATTAAAGTTGAACCTAGTATTGCTATGGTTAAAGATCTCTTGGTTGATAATGTTGATGGGCATGTTATTCATTTCTGTGATGAAGCTGCTAGAATTGCTAGACCTGATACTAAAGATAAACATAGACCTATTGTTGGCATGCCAGTTGTTTCTGTTAAAATAGGAGATCATTGTTATCATGGCTTATGTGATGTGGGTGCTAGTGTGAGTGCAATTCCCTTTACCTTATATCAAGAAATTATGAATGATATTGCACCGGCTGAGTTAGAAGAAATTGATGTTACCATTAAGCTTGCTAATAGAGATACTATAGCACCAGTTGGGATTGTTAGAGATGTTGAAGTCTTGTGTGGGAAAATAAAATATCCTACTGATTTTCTTGTTCTTGGTTCCCCACAAGATGATTTTTGTCCCATTATTTTGGTAGACCTTTCTTGAATACTGTTAATGGTAAGATAGATTGTGAGAAAGAAACTGTTACTGTAAGTTTTGGGGATGTGTCCCATGAGTTTAATTTCTCTAAATTTCGTAGACAACCCCATGATAAAGAATTGCCTAGTAAGGATGAAATTATTGGTCTTGCTACTGTTGCTGTGCCTCCTACTGATCCCTTAGATAAATATTTGCTAGACCATGAAAACGATATGCATATGAATGAAAGGAATGAAATAAATAAGATTTTCTTTGATCAACATCCTATTTGGAAACACAACCTGCCTGTTGAAATACTTGGGGATCCTCCTCCACCCAAGGGTGATCCCGTGTTTGAGCTTAAACAATTACCGGATACTCTGAAATATGCCTATCTTGATGAAAAGAAGATATATCCTGTTATTATTAGTGCTAACCTTTCAGAGCATGAAGAAAAGAGATTATTGAAAACTCTGAGGACGCACCGTGCTGCTATTGGATATATTCTCGATGATCTTAAGGGCATTAGTCCCACTCTATGTCAGCATAAAATTAATATGGAGCCTGATGCTAAACCAGTTGTTGATCACCAACGACGGTTAAATCCTAAAATGAAAGAAGTGGTAAGAAATGAAATATTAAAGCTTCTGGAGGCAGGTATAATTTATCGTATTGCTGATAGTAGCTGGGTTAGTCCCGTTCATTGTGTCCCTAAGAAGGGAGGTATTACCGTTGTTCCTAATGATAAAAATGAATTGATCCCGCAAAGAATTGTTACAGGATATAGAATGGTAATTGATTTTAGGAAACTAAATAAAGCTACTAGGAAAGATCATTACCCTCTACCTTTTATTGATCAAATGCTAGAAAGTCTATCCAAACACACACACTTTTGCTTTCTAGATGGTTATTCTGGTTTTTCTCAAATACCTGTGTCAAAAGAGGACCAAGAGAAGACCACTTTTACTTGTCCTTTCGGTACCTTTGCTTATAGACGTATGCCCTTTGGTTTATGCAATGCACCTGCTACCTTTCAAAGATGTATGACTGCTATATTCTCTGACTTTTGTGAAAAGATTGTTGAGGTTTTCATGGATGATTTCTCCGTTTACGGAACTTCTTTTGATGACTGCTTGAGCAACCTTGATCGAGTTTTGAAGAGATGTGAAGAAACTAATCTTGTCTTGAATTGGGAGAAGTGCCACTTTATGGTTAATGAGGGCATTGTCTTGGGACACAAAATCTCCGAAAGAGGTATTGAGGTTTATAAAGCTAAAGTTGATGCTATTGAAAAAATGTCGTGTCCCACGGATATCAAAGGTATAAGAAGTTTCCTTGGTCATGCTGGTTTCTATAGGAGATTTATTAAAGACTTCTCTAAAATTTCTAGGCCTCTCACTAATCTCTTGCAAAAAGATGTTCCATTCGTTTTTGATGATGATTGTGTAGAAGCATTTGAAATTCTTAAGAAAGCCTTGATTTCTGCACCTGTTGTTCAACCACCTGATTGGAACCTACCCTTTGAAATTATGTGTGATGCTAGTGATTATGCCGTTGGTGCTGTTCTAGGACAAAGAGTTGATAAGAAATTAAATGTTATCCATTATGCTAGTAAAACTCTAGACAGTGCTCAAAGAAACTATGCTAACACTGAAAAGGAATTTTTTAGCAGTTGTGTTTGCTTGTGATAAGTTCAGACCATATATTGTTGATTCCAAAGTAGCTGTTCACACTGATCATGCTGCTATTAAATACCGTATGGAAAAGAAAGATGCTAAACCTAGACTTATTAGATGGGTTCTTCTGCTACAAGAATTTGATTTGCATATTATTGATAGAAAGGGAGTTGAGAACCCCGTAGCAGACAGCTTGTCTAGGTTAGAAAATGTTCTTGATGACCGACTACCTATTGATGATAGCTTTCCTGATGAACAATTAGCTGTCATAAATGCTTCACGTAATGCTCCATGGTATGCTGATTATGCTAATTACATTGTTGCTAAATTTATACCACCTAGTTTCACGTACCAACAAAAGAAAAGGTTCTTCTATGATTTAAGACATTACTTTTGGGATGATCCACACCTTTATAAAGAAGGAGTAGATGGTTTTATTAGATGTTGTGTACCTGAGCATGAACAGGAACAGATCCTACACAAGTGTCACTCCGAGGCCTACGGAGGACACCACGCTGGAGATAGAACTGCACACAAGGTATTACAATCTGGTTTTTATTGGCCTACTCTCTTCAAGGATGCTCGTAAGTTTGTCTTGTCTTGTGATGAATGTCAAAGAATTGGCAATATTAGTAGACGTCAGGAAATGCCTATGAATTACTCACTTGTTATTGAACCATTTGATGTTTGGGGTTTTGATTATATGGGACCTTTTCCAAAGTCCAACGGGTATACACATATCCTAGTTGTTGTTGATTATGTTACTAAGTGGGTGGAAGCTATTCCAACTAGTAGTGCTGATCATAACAATTCTATTAAAATGCTTAAAGAAGTTATTTTCCCTAGATTTGGAGTCCCCAGATATTTAATGACTGATGGTGTTTCACACTTTATTCATGTGCTTTCTATAAATTGCTTGCTAAGTATGATGTTAATCATAGAATTGCATCTCCATATCATCCTCAGTCTAGTGGTCAAGTAGAATTAAGCAATAGAGAAATTAAATTGATCTTGCAAAAGACTGTTAATAGATCTAGAAAGAATTGGTCTAAGAAACTTGATGATGCATTATGGGCTTATAGAACTGCTTACAAAAACCCTATGGGTATGTCTCCGTATAAAATGGTTTATGGTAAAGCATGTCACTTACCTCTTGAACTAGAACATAAAGCTTATTGGGCAATCAAAGAGCTCAACTATGATTTCAAACTTGCTGGTGAGAAGAGGTTATTTGACATTAGCTCACTTGATGAATGGAGAACCCAGGCCTATGAGAATGCCAAGTTGTTTAAAGAAAAAGTTAAGAGATGGCATGATAAAAGGATACAAAAGCGTGAATTCAATGTAGGTGACCATGTCTTGCTATACAAATCTCGTTTAAGATTTTTTGCAGGAAAACTTCTCTCTAAATGGGAAGGGCCTTACATTATCGAGGAAGTATATCGTTCCAGTGCCATCAAGATCAACAACGCCGAAGGCACAAATTCGAAGGTGGTAAACGGGCAAAGAATCAAACATTATTTCTCACGTACTCCCATAAATGTTGAAACCAATATTATCAGTACCATAACTCCGGAGGAGTACATTAGGGAGACCCACCAGAACGTTTCAGACTCCGAAAAGGAATAGGTATGTGGTACGGTAAGCAAACCGACTCCAAAACTTTTCCAATAGCAATTTTTCTCCGTTTTGGAATATTTAATAAATTAGGAAAATTTAAAGTAGTCCAAAAAGTGCACGAGGAGGCGACAAGCCAGGGGGCGCGCCCTACCCCCATGGGCGCGCCCCTGTGGCTTGTGGCCACCCCGTGTACCCTCCGGACTCCGTTTTCTTGTGGTATACTCCTTTAGGTCGGTAAAAATTCATTATATAATCTCCCGAAGGTTTGGACCTTCGTATCACGACAATACCTCCTGTTTTCGTTTTGAGCTGTTTCTGCAGCGGATTTAGAGCAATATGTCGTCCCAAGATTCCGATGGGGAGAGCTATGTATCGCATTATCTTGCTAATCCCAAGCTCTATGGGGACTTAGATCCTTATGGATTGTTCTCGGAGGAGGAACAAGAAGGCAAGTATGAGGAAGAAAGCTCGGATGAAGAAGAGACCCCCCTGCCTCAACCAGGAGATATGCACGTGGAGTTCAGGAAATCGAGCCTCCCAAACACAAGGAGAAAACCCAAGGTTCTATTTATCCCTTCTCGTTTTCTGCAGGAGAGAAAGCAAGAATTATGTCAAAGGATATTGAAGCTCGAGTAGGAAGTTAACGATCTGAGGGAACATAATTTTATGCTTAAGAGGAAACTGAACAAGCTTAAAGATCATTCTCCAACATCACCACCTCCGAAGGAAGACAACTAAACACATGGGTATGGGCACTCCCCTTGGCTTGTGCCAAGCTTGGGGGAGGTGCCCCGGTATCGTATCACCATCACATCTTTTAATTTTATCGTTTTTCTCAGTTCGATCCTTTTGGTTATATCTTGATCTAGTAGAATAAAGTTTTTAGTGTGATCTAGTTTTGAGTTTTGCTTTATGTTCCCCCTATGTAAGCGAGTCCGAGAGTTATATAATAAAAAGTAGTTTTGAGTTGAGGGCTTTGCTTGCTTGCTATGATCTTGAGAAAAAGAAATAGAAAGAAATATAGAATAAAAGCAAAGAGTATATATGATGATCTTATGGGGAGTGATGACTTCACATATAAGAAGTATGTCGATTGAAATTTGTTGTGAGTTGACAAACATAGCGATTGGTCATTGTTGCAATTAAAAGGAAGTAATAAAGAAAGAGAGGTTCACATATAAATATATTATCTTGGACATCTTTTATGATTGTGAGCACTCATTAAAATCTTATATGCTAAGAAGTTGATGTTGGACAAGGAAGACAACATAATGGGTTATGTTTGCTTATTTCTGAATAGAAGTTATATGGTTATACATCCTTTAACATGTGACGCTTGCTTCCACCCCAAATCAGCCAAAACTTCCGCACCAAGTAGAGATACTACTTGTGCATCCAAACACCCTCAACCCAGTTTTGCCATGAGAGTCCACCATACCTACCTATGGATTGAGTAAGATCCTTCAAGTAAGTTGTCATTGGTGCAAGCAATAAAAATTGCTATCTAAATATGTATGATCTATTAGTGTGAGGAAAATAAACTTTATACGAACTTGTGATATGGAAGAAATAAAAGCGATAGACTGCATAATAAAGTTCTTTATCACAAGCGGTAATATAAAGTGACGTTCTTTTGCATTAAGAGAATGCGCATCCAACTATAAAAGCGCATGACAACCTCTGCTTCCCTCTGCGAAGGGCCTATCTGTTACTTTTACTTTCTAGTACTTACCTTTATGCAAGAGTCGCGGTGATCTTCACCACTTCCTTTATTTCGCCTTTCTCTCTTGGCAAGCGTCATGTGTTGGGGAATGATCTAGACACATATATCCACTCGGATGTGGGTGATCATGAGTTATTTCTGTTGACATTACCCTTGAGGTAAATAGTTGGGAGGCAAAACTATAAGCCCCTATCTTTCTCTGTGTCCAATTAAAGCTTTGACCTCATAAGTACCGCGTGAGTGTTAGCAATTATGAAAGACTAAAAAATGATTGAGTATGTGGATTTGCTTTATAAGCTCTTATATTGACTCTTTCCAATGTTATGATAAATTGCAAATTGCTTCAATGACTGAGATCATAGTTTGTTGGTTCTCAATAGAGTTCTTGATTCATACTTTACCTTGTGAATGAATTGTTACTCTAGTATAAGAAATTATATATCAATAAGTATTGCTGTTCTAAAGATGATCATGATGCTCTCATGTCCGTATTTTATTTTATCGACACCTCTATCTCTAAACATGTGGACATATTTATCGATTTCGGCTTTCGCTTGAGGACAAGCGAGGTCTAAGCTTGGGGGAGTTGATACGTCCATTTTGCATCATGCTTTTATATTGACATTTATTGCATTATGGGCTGTTATTACACATTATGGTACAATACTTATGCCTTTTCTCTCTTATTTTACAAGGTTTACATGAAGAGGGAGAATGCCGGCAGCTGGAATTCTGGACTGGAAAAGGAGCAAATATGAGAGACCTATTCTGCACAACTCCAAAAGTCCTGAAAAGTTACGGAGAATTATTTTGGAATATATAAAAAATATTGGGCGAAAGAAATACCACAGGGGACCCACCAAGAGGCCACAAGCATGGGGGCGCGCCCTACCCCCCAGGGCGCGCCCCTGTGGCTTGTGGGCCCCCTGGCAGCCCTCCGGTGCCCATCTTCTGCTATATGGAGGGTTTTGACATGGAAAAAATCACAAGAGAGCTTTCGGGACGAAGCGCCCCCGTCTCGAGGCGGAACTTGGGCAGAACCAATCTAGGGCTCCGGCGGAGCTGTTCTGCCTGGGAAACTTCCCTCCCGGAGGGGGAAATCGAAGCCATCATCATCACCAACGATCCTCTCATCGAGAGGGGGTCAATCTCCATCAACATCTTCACCAGCACCATCTCCTCTCCAAACCCTAGTTCATCTCTTGTATTCGATCTTTGTCTCAAAACCTCAGATTGGTACCTGTGGGTTGCTAGTAGTGTTGATTACTCCTTGTAGTTGATGCTAGTTGGTTTACTTGGTGGAAGATCATATGTTAATATCCTTAATGATAATTAATACTCCTCTGATTATGAACATGAATATGCTTTGTGAGTAGTTACGTTTGTTCCTGAGGACATGGGATAAGTCTTGTTATAAGTAATCATGTGAGTTTGGTTTTCGTTCGATATTTTGATGAGATGTATGTTGTCTATCCTCTAGTGGTGTTATGTGAACGTCGAGTACATGACACTTCACCGTTATTTGGGCCTAAGGAAGGCATTGGGAAGTAATAAGTAGATGATGGGTTGCTAGAGTGACAGAAGCTTAAACCCTAGTTTGTGTGTTGCTTCGTAAGGGGCTGATTTGGATCCATATGTTTCGTGCTATGGTTAGATTTATCTTAATTCTTCTTTCGTAGTTGCGGATGCTTGCGAGAGTGGTTAATCATAAGTGGGAGGCTTGTCCAAGTAAGGGAAGCACCCAAGCACCGGTCCACCCACATATCAAATTATCAAAGTAACGAACGCGAATCATATGAGCATGATGAAAACTAGCTTGACATAAATTCCCATGTGTCCTCGGGAGCGCTTTGCTTTATATAAGACTTTGTCCAGGCTTGTCCTTTGCTACAAAAAGGATTGGGCCACCTTGCTGCACCTTTGTTACAGTTGTTACTTGCTATCCGTTACGAATTATCATATCACAAAACTATCTGTTACCGATAATTTCAGTGCTTGCAGAGAATACCTTACTGAAAACCGCTTGTCATTTCCTTCTGCTCCTCGTTGGGCTTGACACTCTTACTTATCGAAAGGACTACGATAGATTCCCTATACTTGTGGGTCATCAGCCATCCTTGAGAGCCATGGGGAACCAGTTCGCCATGACTTTGTCGTCACCGCTTGCCGCCTCGATGCTCGGCGAGTAGAGCTGGAGGAACTCCGCGGGGTCGAGGGTGCCGTCGTAGCGTGGAGGCAGGTCCGGCTTGAACTTGCCGGGCCAGGTGACACAGCGCAACTCCGGGGTGAAGGCGTGGCAGCCTGCAACACTCACAGGCGTAGCGTGTGCGAGGGGAGCTCGGTCTTGGCGTCCGTGCGCCGGAGCCTCCGGCGGCGCACGGTCCTGATGCTCGCAGAGCGGTGCGGGAAGCGCACATGCGTCACCTCGTGGCCGCGGCACCACCTGGCAGCTTGCTTCATCCCATGCCTGCGTCGGCGCCCCATGTGGCGGGTCATGTGGTCGCGCTTCGCGTCTGGGCTCGAGGTCGGCGCTGTGCAAAGAAGGAGTAGGAGGCGCGCCATGAGCCACGTCGCCCGCCTTGGAGGGCGGGGGACGGAGCGAGTGGGAGGGCGCCGGGGCCTCGCCGGCGGCGTTGACGAGCTCGGCAATGCGACCATGCCAGTCGTCGTAGTGGTCATTGGCGGGGCGGTAATGCAGCAGCTCACGCGCCATGAGCAGCGCGGCCTACGCGTTCGCCGCCCCGTGGCAAGTGTGGGAGCACGACACCGTGGCAGGAACGAGGGACGGAGTAGCTATGCGTCCATCGCGCCGCGCGGTGAGTAGCTACGATGAGTCCTGCTGCTTGCGAGCAGCTGGGTCACTGGCAGCGTTAGCTGCAGGAGAGGAGGAGCGGTGCGGGACGTCGCGGCCCACAGGCGCCGTCTGGGCGACACGAGCAGCCCGACGGTCGGCGCGGACTCGGCGGGCATCGGCCATGGGAGCGATGTAGCGGAGACGAGGCGAAACTGGAGGGAGGATTACGACATGCCCCTACCTAGCGCGCCAATTGTCGGAATCGGGGCTCCGCAGACCCAAGAAGGTTCGAACTCTGGGGCGTGTGCGAAGATCTCAACCAGCTCCAGCCTCAAGCTCGGCACCCCGCGGCCAAGCCTCGTCAACGCCGCCTTGCGGTGTAAGACCCTACTCCTGCTTTTGGTGGATTGGCCTCACGAGCAGGATGGGGATGAACTAGTACAGGGGTTGAGCGACCTCGTGAGGGCTCTGAGGTGAGGATGGATCGATCCTACGGCGGAGGCTTGTCCCTACTTATAGTGACCTTGGTCCTCTTCCCTTATCGCACAGGCGGGAAGGGATCCCACAACGGCCAATTTTGAAAGGGGACAAGAGGTACATCTTATCCTGACGGAAAGTGGTCTTCACCTGCAAAGCTTCTGGGCGTGACGCAGAGGTGGGCTCGGCGATGACATCCGTCCTGCCGAGCTCGTGGTCTTGGTCTTGTTGCACCAGAATGGAAAGCTTTGGGGGCCTTCCTCAGGAGCCTGCGCCTGCCCTTGCTCCCTTAGCACCAAAGAGGAAACTGTCCCCTCTGTGCCTGTTGGTGCCCGCCTGGCCTTGGTTGTCATGGCTCACGCCATCGCAGCCTCATGAGGCCGGGCACCTGCATAGAAATCTCCGATCCTCGGGAGGCAGCCTGGGGAGGCCACTCCTCTGGAGGTCTTGCATTGTTCCCCTCGCGAGGCCGGGGCTCTCGCGAGGGTCTTGACTTGAGGGGGCTTGCCTCTAGGCGTACCGGGCAGGGGCTCTCGCGAGGGTCTTGACTTGAGGGGGCTTTCTCGCTGGGCCGCACGCAGGCAGATCTGGGTACCCCCGATCCCAGAACGCCGACAGGTAATTCATGTCAACATACATATTATTGGACTAATTTTTTCCTTAAGTATATTACAGGAATATTTCAACTTACGCAAGTGATTGGATGGAGTTGTGGACCCCTCAAGCTGCTAAGTAACCATATTGGCAAAGCTCCAAGATTCTACATTTTTGTTTAGTGATCCAAGATCACATTGAGTACATAGGAAATCCAATACTATTAAAAGGAGATGAGGTTTTGATCATGAGTCATTTGCTCAAGTGCTTAGAGATATTGCTCCAAAAATCCTCAACCACGCCCTCAAAGTCCAACTCGGTCCCACTAAAACACTCCCATCCGGACTCGCTCAGTTACACTTGAAATAAGCCACTGCATAACCCTAGCACCTCGGTGTAACCAAAATGACAAGTCGGTACCAAGGAAAAGTTACTGCCAACTGCTACTTCTCGAGCATGCGTTGGTTTTCCCTTGAAGAGGAAAGGGTGATGCAGCAAAGTAGATAAGTATTTCCCTCAGTTGTTGAGAACCAAGGTATCAATCCAGTAGGAGATACAAGCAAGTCCCCAACAGGTGTACCTACACAAATAATCAAACACTTGCACCCAACGCAATAAAGGGGTTGTCAATCCCTTCACGGTTACTTGCAAGGATGAGATCTGATAGAGATAGATAGATGTGATTGCTTGAAAGTAAAGTAAAACAAAAGTAAAAAGATTGCAGCAAGATATTTTTGGTATTTCTATTTTTAGATCTAAAAGTATAATATGGAAAATAGACCCGGGGGCCATAGGTTTCACTAGAGGCTTCTCTCATGAAGGAAAATAATACGGTCGGTGAACAAATTACTGTCGAGCAATTGATAGAAAAGCGAATAATTATGAAGATATCTAAGGCAATGATTATGCATATAGGCATCACGTCCATGTCAAGTAGACCGAAACGATTCCGCATCTACTACTATTACTCCACACATCGACCGACTCCTGCCTGCATCTAGAGTATTAAGTTCATGAAGAACAGAGTAACGCATTAGGTAAGATGACATGATGTAGAGGGATAAACTCAAGCAATATGATGAAAACCCCATCTTTTTATCCTCGATGGCAACAATACAATACATGCCTCGCTACCCCTACTTTGTCACTGGGTGAGGACACTGCAAGATTGAACCCAAAACTAAGCACTTCTCCCATTGCAAGAATTACCAATCTAGTTGGCCAAACCAAACCAATAACTCGAAGAGACTTGCAAAGATATGAAATCAGGCATATAAGAATTCAGAGAAGATTCAAATAATATTCATATATAATCTGAACATAAACCCAAAATTCATCGGATCTTGACAAACACACCGCAAAAGAGTTTTACATCGGGTAGATCTCCATGAAGATCATGAAGAACATGGTATTGAAGAACAAAGAGAGAGAAGAAGCCATCTAGCTACTAGCTATGGACCCGAAGGTCTGTGGTGAACTACTCACGCATCGTCGGAGGGGCAATGGAGTTGATGTAGATGCCCTCCGTGATCGATCCCCCCTCCGGCAGATTACCGGAAAAGGCTCCAAGATGGGATCTCACGGGAACAGAGGCTTCCGGCGGCGGAAAAATATTTTCGTGGCTCTTTTTGGTATCCAGGGAATATTTGTGAATTTATAGGCCGAAGAATAGGGTTAGGGGGGCTGCCGTGGGGCCACAAGCCAGGGGGCGCCCCCTCCCCCTAGGGTGCGCCCCTGTGGCTTGTCGCCACACGGCGGCTCTCCTGCCTTCATCTCCAAGTCTTCTGGTTTGCTTCTGGTCCAAGAAAAATTATTCCGAAGATTTTATTCTGTTTGGACTCCATTTAATAATCCTTATCTGCAATACTCAAAAACAAGGAAAAAACAGAAACTGGCACTAGGCTCTAGATTAATAGGTTAGTCCCAAAAATAATATAAAATAGCATATTAATGCATATAAAACATCCAAAACAGATAATATAATAGCATGGAACAATCAAAAATTATAGATACGTGGGAGACGTATCAAGCATCCCCAAGCTTAATTCCTGCTCGTCCTCGAGTAGTTAAATGATAAAAACAGAATTTTTGATGTGGAATGCTACCTAACATATTTATCTTTGTAGTATTCTTTATTGTGGCATGAATATGCAGATCCATAAGATTCAAAACAATAGTCTAATATTGACATAAAAACAGTAATACTTCGAGCACACAAACAAGGCAATTGCATCCTTTCAAAATAACATGGTCTTAGAAAGTTATCCCTACAAAATCATATGGTCTGGCTATGCTCCATCTTCCCCACACAAAGTATCTAAATCATGCACAACCCCGATGAACAAGCCAAGCAATTGTTTCACACTTTTAATGTTCTCAAACCCTTTTCAACTCTCACGCAATACATGAGCGTGAGCCATGGATATAGCACTATAGGTGGAATAGAATATGGTGGAGGTTGCAAGGGAAAGGGAGAAGATAGTCTCACATCAACTAGGCGTATCAACGGGCTATGGAGATGCCCATCAATAGATATCAATGAGAGTGAGTAGGGATTGCCATGCAACAAATGCACTAGAGCTATCAGTGTATGAAAGCTCAAAAAGAAAACTAAGTGGTTGTGCATATGATGAAAAATTCCACTTAGCTATATGAAAGTGACAAAACAGGAGACTCTCTATTATGAAGATCATGGTGCTACTTTGAAGCACAAGTGTGGAAAAAGATAGTAGCAATTGTCCCTTCTCTCTTTCTCTCATTCATTTTTTTTGGTGGGCATCTTTGGCCTCTCTTTTTTTTATTTGGGCTTCGCTGTCCTCTTTTATTATTTGTAAAGTCCGGAGACTCATCCCAACTGGTGAGGGATTCATAGCTTCCATCATCCTTTTCTCTCATGGGACAATGCTCTAATAATGAAAATCATCACACTTTTATTTACTTACAACTCAAAAGGAAAATTACAACTCGATACGTATGACAAAATATGACTCTATATGCAATATGAAAGTGATGGTGCATGTCATGAAAAACGGAACGGTGGAAGTTGCATGGCAATATATCTCGGAATTGCTATGGAAATGCCATAATAGGTAGGTATGGTGGCTGTTTTGAGGAAGGTAGCTTTGATGCACCGGCGAAAGTTGCGCGGTACTAGAGAGGCTAGCAATGGTGGAAGGGTGAGAGTGCATATAATCCATGGACTCAACATTAGTCATAAAGAACTCACATACTTATTGCAAAAGTCTATTAGTTATCAAACAAAGCATTAGACGCATGCTCCTAGGGGAGAGGTTGGTAGGAGTTAACCATCGCGCGCTCCCGACCCTCACACAAAGGTTGACAATCATTAAACAAATCATGCTCCGACTTCGTTACATAACGGTTCACCATACGTGCATGCTACGGGAATCACAAACTTCAACACAAGTATTCTTCCAATTCACAACTACTCACTAGCATGACTCTCATATTACCATCTTCATTATCTCAAAACTATATGCAAGGAATCAAACTTCTCATAGTATCCAATGCACTTAATATGAAAGTTTTTATTATATCCCTCTTGAATGCCCATTGTATTAGGACTAAATTCATAACCTAAACAAATTACCATGCTGTTTTAAAGAAACTCTCAAAATAATATAAGTGAAGTACGAGAGTTCAATAATTTCTATAAAATATAACACCACCGTGCTCTAAAAAGATATAAGTGAAGTACTAGAGCAACATTGCCTAGCTCAAAAGATATAAGTGAAGCACATAGAGTGTTCTAATAAATTCACGATTCAGCGTGTCTCTCTCAAAAAGATGTGTGCAGCAAGGATAATTGTGGCAAACTAAGAAGCAAAGACTCATATCATACAAGACGCTCCAAGCAAAACACATATCATGTGGTGAATAAAAATATAGCCTCAAGTAAATTTACCGATGGATTGAAGACGAAAGAGGGGATGCCTTCCGGGGCATACCCAAGCTTAGGCTTTTTGGTATACTTGAATATGGCTTGGGGTGCCTTGGGAATCCCCAAGCTTAGGCTCTTGCCACTCCTTATTCCATAGTCCATCAAATCTTTACCCAAAACTTGAAAACTTCACAACACAAAACTCAACAGAAAACTCATGAGATCCGTTAGTATAAGAAAAATAAATCACCACTTTAGGTACTGTTGTGAACTCATTATTTATTTATATTGGTGTAATATCTACTGTATTCTAACGTCTCCATGGTTCATACCCCCGGATACAACCCATAGATTCATCAAAATAAGCAAACAACACATAGAAAACAGAATCTGTCAAAAACAGAACAGTCTGTAGCAATCTATAGAGTTCGAATACTTCTGTAACTCCAAAAATTCTTAAAAATTAGGAAAATCAGGGAAATTTGTTTATCAATCTTTTGTAAAAATTTCAGATCAAAATCACGTTCCAGTGAATTTAAAAAATTCCTGGACTGAGAGCAAAAGTTTCTGTTTTTCAGCAAAATCAAATTGCAAACACCGTAGACCATCCCAAAGGTTTTACTTGGCTCAAACACTAATTTAAACAAGAAAACACAATTATTACAGAAGTAATAATGTGTGGAAAACTCAAAAACAGAAGAAAAAACAAGAACATAAAAATAAAATTGGGTTGCCTCCCAACAATCGTTATTGTTTAACTCCCCTAGCTAGGCATAACACAATAGATCTAGGTCTTTTCATCTTTGGTATGCAATCCATACTTGATCAAGCCATCAATTTTTTTTCCTAAATAGATCTATCCTTTCCTTTATTTCCCTCCTAGTAGAGGAACTTAATTCATGAAAAGGACTTTGACTAGTAATTTTGACATTCATAAACCCGAAATCTGGATCATCACCATAGATATCATCGTATAAAACACGTATCTTATTTCTAACGGGTTCCCTAGCCATCTTTTCCAACATATCATCCTTATATCCCACAAAAATTCCCCTAGTTAACCAATCAAATTCATCATAAGTCTCGAGATATAAGGTTTGAGTGACTTCTGGATAGGGAACTCTCCTCCTAAGATTCTCACTATAAGATTGATAGTCTCTAGATTCAAGACTACGCAAGGTTTCTTTATCATGGAGAATTTCTTCAATAGGAGGGTGTTCAATATCTTTATTATAGAAAGCAAAAATCTCCCTAGCTTCATGTACGATAAAGTCAAATTCGCGCATAAGGATGATCGTAGCAATCTTTTTAGCTTCAGGTTGACTGGTATTGGGAAGTTCATAAAACAACTTTTGCAAAGCGGGATGAATGTGCACAAATTTTCTTTCTAATTTTTCAATGAGCATGACAATAGCATCCGCATAACAATTTGTGCTAAGAAGAATAGATTTATTATACATAGGCATAACTCCCGTACAATCAAAGAATTCTTGGATGGCACTCTTCCCAATAATATTTCCGTCTCCTACTTGAAAAGTTTTAGCTTTATAATTAGGAGGAGATTCAATTTCATGATCTAAAGAGCAAGATCCAAGTTTTTCCTCAAGATTATCACTACCCTTTTCAATGAAAACCTCCCCAGATTTAGACATAGTGGCAGCGAAGAGATCTAGCACACGAACAAACGAAAAGCAAACGAAAAGACGAACGGAAGAAGGGCTAATAAAAAGGCAAATCTTTTTGGAAAATCGTTTTAGAAGTGGGGGAGAGGAAAACGAGAGGCAAATGGCAACTAAAGTAAATGCAAGAGATGAGTTTGTGATGGGTACTTGGTAGGCTTGATGTAGATCTCCCCGGCAACGGCGCCAGAAATCCTTCTTGCTACTTCTCGAGCATGCGTTGGTTTTCCCTTGAAGAGGAAAGGGTGATGCAGCAAAGTAGATAAGTATTTCCCTCAGTTGTTGAGAACCAAGGTATCAATCCAGTAGGAGATACAAGCAAGTCCCCAATAGGTGTACCTACACAAATAATCAAACACTTGCACCAAACGCAATAAAGAGTTGTCAATCCCTTCACGGTTACTTGCAAGGATGATATCTGATAGAGATAGATAGATGTGATTGCTTGAAAGTAAAGTAAAACAAAAGTAAAAAAGATTGCAGCAAGATATTTTTGGTATTTTTGGTTTTAGATCTGAAAGTATAATATGGAAAATAGACCCGGGGGCCATAGGTTTCACTAGAGGCTTCTCTCATGAAGGAAAATAATACGGTGGGTGAACAAATTACTGTCGAGCAATTGATAGAAAAGTGAATAATTATGAAGATATCCAAGGCAATGATTATGCATATAGGCATCACGTCCATGTCAAGTAGACCGAAACGATTCCGCATCTACTACTATTACTCCACACATCGACCGACTCCTGCCTGCATCTAGAGTATTAAGTTCATGAAGAACAGAGTAACGCATTAGGTAAGATGACATGATGTAGAGGGATAAACTCAAGCAATATGTTGAAAACCCCATCTTTTTATCCTCGATGGCAACAATACAATACGTGCCTCGCTACCCCTACTTTGTCACTGGGTGAGGACACCGCAAGATTGAACCCAAAACTAAGCACTTCTCCCATTGCAAGAATTACCAATCTAGTTGGCCAAACCAAACCAATAACTCGAAGAGACTTGCAAAGGTATGAAATCATGCATATAAGAATTCAGAGAAGATTCAAATAATATTCATAGATAATCTGAACATAAACCAACAATTCATTGGATCTCGACAAACACACCGCAAAAGAGTATTACATCGGGTAGATCTCCGTGAAGATCATGAAGAACATGGTATTAAAGAACAAAGAGAGAGAAGAAGCCATCTAGCTACTAGCTATGGACCCGAAGGTCTGAGGTGAACTAATCACGCATCATCAGAGGGGCAATGGAGTTGATGTAGATGCCCTCCGTGATCGATTCCCCCTCCGGCAGATTACCGGAAAAGGCTCCAAGATGGGATCTCACGGGAACAGAGGCTTCCGGCGGCGGAAATGTATTTTCGTGGCTCTTTTTGGTATCCAAGGAATATTTGTGAATTTATAGGCCGAAGAATAGGGTTAGGGGGGCTGCCCTGTGGCTTGTCGCCACACGGCGGCTCTCCTGCCTTCATCTCCAAGTCTTCTGGTTTGCTTCTGTTCCAAGAAAAATTATTCCGATGATTTTATTCCGTTTGGACTCCGTTTAATATTCCTTATCTGCAATACTCAAAAACAAGGAAAAAACAGAAACTGGCACTAGGCTCTAGATTAATAGGTTAGTCCCAAAAATAATATAAAATAGCATATTAATGCATATAAAACATCCAAAACAGATAATATAATAGCATGGAAGAATAAAAAATTATAGATACGTTGGAGACGTATAACCAACCTCTTGTTACCCATTGATTGCATCTCGGAATTACCGAGTGGTTTCAATTGGTCTCACCGAAGTGTGGAAAGTGCTTAGGTCATCACCCATCAGTCCCACTGAGTTGTGCATAAAGGTGTGTAACGGTTGGGTTTTTGGTGATTCTATATATACGTCCACCCACTCCACAACCTCAGAGAGACCAACCAGGATGAAGCTACCACTTCCCATATCCATTTTTTGAGAGAGAACCACATACACTTGCGTTGAAATCAAGGGGATTCCAATCCAACCTTTGCTCCTTGATTTCTAGCCCCCTCAAGTTGCTTTCCACCCAATCCTTTCTCCTACCACCATGCCAAATCTTTAAGAGAGTGACTGAGGGTTGAGGAGACTATCTTTTGAAGCACAAGAGCAAGGGGTTCATCATCATCAACAACAATATCTATTACCTTTTGGAGAGTGGTGTCTCCTAGAGATTGGTTAGGTGTCACTTGGGAGCCTGCAAAGCTTGTGCAGTTGAACAAAGGAGTTTGTAAGGGCAAGGATATCGCCTACTTCGTGAAGATGTACCCCGGGTGAGGCTAGTCCTTCATGGACGTAAGCCATTATGGTCTAGACAAGGTTGCTTCTTCGTGGACTTGCGTCGTCGATACCCTCCATGGGTTGTAGTCTCCATCAACGTGGACGTACGATAACACCACCTATCGAAACCATGCTAAAACCCATCGTGTCTTCATTGCGTTTGATTATCTCCAAACTCTACTCTCTTAATTTCTTACACTTGCATGTTTTCTATTAGCCGCTGTCTATACTCTAGATATGCATGTGTACATTGTATTGATAGTCACCTAACTTGAGCAAAAGTCTGCCTAAGTTACAAGAAAATTAAAATTTGCACCTTTTGCCTTGTTAGTGTCTATTCACCCCCTCTAGACCGTTCCTTTCGACCCCTCAATTGGTATCAGAGCTTTGGTCTCCATTGCCTTAGTTTAACCACCTCGGAGAATGATGGATGTGTCTATGAGAAGGATCGTTAATTGTAGAGTGCACATGCTTGATGTAGAGTGTTATTGCACTTGGAAAGAGGAAATGCTTGTTATATTTGCTGTTTGCAACTTGAGCAAGTATATTCATAATACTTACAAACCTTCCATTGATCCCTTGCATATGACTCCCGATGATGAACTAAACATGCTTCATAATTTAAGAGCCGTCAATCTCATTTTTAAGTGTCCTCCAAAGAGTATACTCCGATGCATGAAAAAATTTGAATGTGCTTACACCTTATGGAGTGGCTTAGAAAAACGGTACCTGATACTTGTGATCTGTGTTGGGTTTTCCGTGAAGAGGAACGGGTTATTGCAGCACAAAGTGGGTAAGTATTTCCCTCAGTTATGCCAAGGTTTATTGAACCAATAGGAATATCAATCCTCAACCGTCTTCAGCGTCTGCACACAAATGAACAAACAACTTGCAGCCAACGCGGGCAAGAGGGTTGTCAATCCCCTTGATCTCGTTATTTGCAAGCAAATAAGTTGTGTAGATAATTGTTGATAAATATAAACTGCAAAATAAAATAAAAGGTAAATAAAGGCAGCAAGGTAAATGTAGCGTTTGTAAATATATAAGTGAATGGACCCGGGGGCCATAGTTTTCCCTAGCGGCATCTCTCATGTAGGCAGCATACGGTGGGTACCAAATTACTGTTGGGCAATTGATAGAAAAGCGGATAGTTATGCGATTTTCATGGCAATGATCATATGTATATAGGCATCACGTCCATAAACAAATAGGCCGACTCCTGCCTGCACCTATTACTATTACGCCACTCATCGACCGCTATCCAGCATGCATCTAGAGTATTAAGTAAAACAGAGTAATGCATGGAGAACGATGACATGATGTAGGCAACGTAAACTCAAGCAATATGAATGAACCCCATTGTGTTATCCTTAGTAGCAACAACACAAAGACGCATCTTATCCCCTACTTTGTCACTGGGATATAGAAACTCGTCAGGTTGAACCTACCACAACGCACCACTCCCACCGATTAAATATCAATCTACTTGGCCAAAGCACATCAATAGATCGGGGAGCATTACGAAGCTATTATGATCATGCATTTAAGAGACAATATATATCAAAGGTATCTCAAATACTTTTCATGAATAATCTAAACATAAACCCACAATTCATCGGATCCAAACAAACACACCGCACAATAGTATTACATCGGATAGATCAAAGCAAAGATGCGATGAGCATTGTATTGAAGATCAAGAGATATCAAGATTGCCATCTAGGTACAAGCTATGAACCAGTAGGTCTGTGGTAAACTACTCACACATCATCATGAGGGCAGCAAGGTTGATGTAGAGGCCCTCCATGATCGATCCCCCCTCCGCCAGGGTGCCGGAACGGAGCTCCAGATGGCCTCGCGACGGAACAGAGACTTGCGGTGGCGGAAAAAGGGTTTCAGGACTGCCCCTGTTATTTTTAGGGTGAAATAGAATTTATAGGCCAGAGAGGGGCGTCGGGAGGCAGCCGAGGAGGGCATAAGCCATCAGGGCGCGCCCCCCTGGGGTGCGCCCAGTTGGCTTGTGCGGCCCTCGTACGGCCCCCGGCCTCCTTCCGAAGCTTCCAGTTCTTCTTTTGGTCCAAAAAAAATCATCAAAAAGTTTCGTGGCAATTGGACTTCGTTTGGTACTGTAAACCTGAAAAGCCAAAAACATGCAGAAAACAGCAACTGGCACTGGGCACTGGGTCAATAGGTTAGTGCTAAAAAATATTATAAATTGGTAAATAAAGACCCAAAAAGTATCCTAGAATGATAATATATCAGCATGGAACAATAAAAAATTATAGATACGTTGGAGACATATCAAGCATCCCCAAGCTTAATTCCTGCTCGTCCTCGAGTAGGTAAATGATAAAAACAGAAATTTTGATGTGACATGCTATCCATTATGTAATCTTATGCATAAACGATGAATCAACAAATATTAATATAGCAATATCTAAAGTGTAAGAAACAAAATCATTAATCTTTCAAAGTGTACGATCCTTAAATAATGTTTACCCCCCCCCCCCCCCAATTCATCTTATTATATTAGCAAGGCATGGCTCCATCTTCACCACATTAATACAAATGTCAAGCACCACGGTGTACAAGTCAGGCAATTGGATTGTACTTTTTCAATATGCATCAACTTTTTATTCTTCACGCAATACATGAGCGTGAGTCATTGGACATAGCATTTAAGTGGAATAGAGTATGGTGGAAGATATCAAAGGGGTAAAAGGTGGAGAAGGTAATCTGACATCAACTAGGCGTACCAACAGGCTATGGAGATGCCCATCGATAGATTTAAATGCAAGGAGTAGGGATTGCCATGCAAATGATGAACTAGAGCAATAAGTGTATGAAAGCTCAAATGAAGCTAAGTGTGTTGTGCATCCAACATGCTTGCTCATGAAGACCTCGGGCATTTGAGGAAGCCCGTCATAGGAATATACAAGCCAAGTTTGTAATAATGAATAGGTAATTCCCACTAGCATATGAAAATGATATATCATGAGACTCTCTAGCATATGAAAATGATATATCATGAGACTCTCTACATGAGGATCATGGTGCCACTTTGAGGCACAAGTGTGGTAAAAGATAGTAGAAAAGTCCCTTCTCTCATTTTATCTCATTTTTTGAATCGATGGTGGGCTCATTTGGCCTCCCCCATCTTTATTTTTCGTCCAGAGTCTCATCTCGACTTGTCAGAGAATCATAGTCTCCATCATTCTTTCCTCACTGGGACAATGTTCTAATAACGATGATCATCACACTTTTATTTACTTACAATTCGATATGGAGAACTGATATGAAGATATGACTCTGTATGAATGCCTCTAGCAGTGTACCAGGATGTGCAATGATCTAGCATGACATGTATCAAAACTATGATGAACGGTGGCTTTGCCACAAATACTATGTCAGCTCTATATGATCATGCAAAGCAATATGATGATGAACGAACTAGTCATGTGAAGTGACGATGGAATTTGCATGGCAATATATCTCGGAATGGCTATGGAAATGCCATGATAGGTAGGTATGGTGGCTGTTTTGAGGAAGATATAATGAGGCTTATGTGCAACAGAGCGTATCATGTCACGGGGTTTGGATGCACCGGCGAAAGTTGCACCGATCCTCGAGGTGAGAATGGGCTATGCACCATACCGAAGAGGCTATCAAATATGAGAAGCTGAGATTGCGTATGTCCATAGTTTCACATTAGTCATAAAGAACTCATATAATTATTGAAAAGTTTTATTAGTTTTATCATAAATCAAAGTACTACTCGCATGCCCCGAGGGAAGAGGTTGGGAGGAGTTAACCATCGCGCGCTTCCGACCCAAAACAACACTAGGATTTTAACGAGAAATAGAAATGCTCACACATCATCACCATGCCTCTTTAATTTTATAGATGAACAAAAAGGTCAACCTCTCTTAATATCAACACTTCTACGGTTTAACAATTATGAACTCACACCTATTTCATATTACCACATCAATATCATTGACCCAAAATTTCTCTATATGTGCTACTTGATGGTTTTGATTATCACTCATTGAATACCTAATATTTTTGGACTAGTCTTATGACCCATGCAAATTACCATCACTATTTATTAACTCTCAAACAAATATAAGTGAAGAATGAGAGTGAAATTATTTCTATAAAATCTACACGCCACCGTGCTCAAAAAGATATAAGTGAAGTACTAGAGCAACTGCTAAGCTCAAAAGATATAAGTGAAGCACATAGAGTATTCTAACAAATTATGATGAAGGTGTCTCTCTATTAAATAGGTGTGTCCAGAAAACAATGATTATGGCAAACTAAAAGTAAAAGCAAACAAAAGCAAACGACGCTCCAAGCAAAACTCATATCATGTGACGAATAAAAATATAGCATCAAGTGACATACCGCTGGATTTGAGATGAAAGAGGGGATGCCTTCCGGGGCATCCCCAAGCTTAGACGCTTGAGTATCCTTTAAAATATTACCTTGGGGAGCCTTGGGCATCCCCAAGCTTAGGCTCTTACTACTCCTTATTCCTTTGTCCATCACGATAACACCCAAAACTTGAAAACTTCAATCACACAAAACTCAACAAAACTTCTTGAGATCCGTTAGTATAAGAAACATATTGCATACTTTAGGTACTGTTATAAATTGATTCCAATTTCATAAATGCATAATAGGTACTGTATTATAACTTCTTCATGGCTTATACCCCCGATACAATCCATGGCATAATCAAAATAAGCAACTATGCAAGCAAAAAAATAGAATCTGTCTAAAACAGTCCAGTCTGTAGAAATATGTAGAGAACCTATACTTATATAACTCTAACAATTCTTAAAAAATAGTAAAACCTCGAACATTTGTATAGAAACACTGTGTAAAAATTTCAGATCATTATGACTCTATAGTAAAAAATGAAAATTCCTGTACTGGAGTCAATAGTTGCTGTTTTGTTTCAGCATCGATTCTACTCATCTTGTGAGTCATCCCAAAGGCTTTACTTGGGACAAACACTAATTTAAACACAAAAACATAATCATTACGGATGCAATAATCATATTATTAAAAACAAACAAAAAGTTTAAAGCAAAAAATTAAAGATAACTATTGGGTTGCCTCCCAACAAGCGTTATTGTTTTATGCCCCTAGCTAGGCATAATGCATAGTTTCAAGTATTGTCATCTTTGACATTCCACCCTTAAGTAGCTCTCATGATTGATTAATAAGGTGGTTTAATTCTCTTTCTAGGGAAGTGTTCCATCCCTTTATTTAATGGGAATTGGAACCTTATGTTTCCCTCTTTCATGTCAATGGTTGCACCTATAGTTTGTAAGAATGGTCTTCCAAGTAGTATGGGACAAGTAGGATTGCAATCAATATCAAGCACAATGAAATATACAGGCACATAATTTTTATTTGCAATAATAAGCACATCATTTATTCTACCTAAAGGTTTCTTAATGGTAGAATCCGCAAGATGCAAGTTAAGGGAACAATCTTCAATATTAGTAAGACCAAGCACATCACAAAGAGTTTTAGGAATAGTTGAAACACTAGCGCCAATGTTACACAAGGCATTGCATTCATACTTATTTATCTTTATTTTTATAGTAGGTTCCCACTCATCATGCAATTTGCTAGGAATAGAAACTTCAAGCACAACTTAGCGGTCCTCTCTTTACTTTCATTAATAGATATTTGGATATATTTAATAGCCTAATTGAAATCATGCTTAGGTGGCAAAGATTTACTTTTAAGAGTTTCCACATCAAGAGCAATTCTATCCATATTTTTAGCCAAAGTGTCAACTACATGCAATTTTTCTTCTACCATAGTGTTGAAGACCTTTTGAGAATTAATAAATTCTTTAATTGTGTTCTCAAGATCATAGGGTATCCTATTAGAATTTTGAGAAGAATTTCCATAAGAATTACCATAATCATTTCCATAATTGTTAGAGGAATTACCGGGATACGGTCTAGAATTGAAGTTTCCTCTATAAGCATTGTTATTGAAATTATTTTGTGAGACAAAGTTCACGTCAATAGCATCATTATTTTTCTCAATAAAAGTAGACAAGGGCATATAATTGGGATCAACATGAACATTTTTACTAGCAACCATATTCATAAGAGCATCCACTTTTTCACTCAAAGTAGCGATTTTTTCAACGGAATTTACCTTCTTACCGGTTGGAGCCCTTTCGGTATGCCATTGAGAATAATTTGTCATGATGTTTTCCAGAAGTTTTGTGGCCTCTCCTAAGGTCTCATCCATAAAGGTACCACCTGCAGCAGAATCTAGAAGATTTCTAGACACAAAGTTCATTCCACCATAGAAGTTTTCAATAATCATCCACAAATTTAAGCCATGAGTTGGACAATTTCTTATCATCAATTTCATTATCTCCCAATATTGTGCAACATGCTCTTGATCTTGTTGTTTAAAATTCATTATTTGATTTCAAAGGAGATGATCTTGGCAGGAGGAAAAGACTTGGCAATAAAAGCATCTTTACACTTATCCCATGTTCCAATACTATTACGAGGTAAAGATGAAAACCAAGCCTTAGCTTTATCTCTTAGTTAAAAAGGAAATAATTTTAATTTCACAATATCATTATCCATGTCCTTTTTCTTTTGCATATCACATAATTCAACAAAGGTATTAAGATGTGACGCGGGATCCTCATTAGGACTTCCCGAAAATTGATGCTTCATGACAAGATTTTGCAATGCAGCATTAATATCAAAAGCCTCCGCACTAGTGGCGGGTGGTATAGGAGTACTAATAAAATCATTATTATTAGTATTTGAGAAGTCACACAACTTAGTAGTATCTTGAGACATGGTGACCGAACAAGCAAGGTAACAAGCAATACAAGTAAACTAGCAAGCGAAGAAGTAAACTAGTGACAAGCAAAGATAAATATTTTTGTATTTTTGATTTTTATGAGACAAGCTAACTATAACAGCAAATAAAAAGAAGAACAAGTGAATGAATATTTGTGTGAAGTTACTTCATAGTTGATCATGATATTCCCTGGCAACGGCGCCAGAAATCCTTCCAGATACTTGTGATCTTCGTTGGGTTTTCCGTGAAGAGGAACGGGTTATTGCAGCACAAATTGGGTAAGTATTTCCCTCAGTTATGAAATCAAGGTTTATCGAAACAATAGGAATATCAATCCTCAATCGTCTTCAGCGGCTGCACACAAATGAACAAACAACTTGCAACCAACGCGAGCAAGAGGGTTGTCAATCCCCTTGATCTCGTTATTTGCAAGCAAATGAGTTGTGTAGATAATTGTTGATAAATATAAATTGCAAAATAAAATAAAAGGTAAATAAAGTTAGCAAGGTAATTGTAGCGTTTGTAAATATATAAGTGAATAGACCAGGGGGGCATAGTTTTCTCTAGCGGCATCTCTCATGTAGGCAGCATACAGTGGGTAACAAATTACTGTTGGACAATTGATAGAAAAGCGGATAGTTATGCGATTTTCACGGCAATGATCATATGTATATAGGCCTCACGTTCATAAACAAATAGGCTGACTCCTGCCTACACCTATTACTATTACTCCACTCATCGACCGCTATCCAGCATGCATCTAGAGTGTTAAGTAAAACGGAGTAATGCATGGAGAACGATGACATGATGTAGATAAAGTAAACGCAAGCAATATGAATGAACCCTGTCGTGGTATCCTTAGTAGCAACAACACAAAGACGCATCTTGTCCCCTACTTTATCACTGGGATAGAGAAACTCGTCAGGTTGAACCTACCACAACGCACCACTCCCACTGATGAAATATCAATATACTTGGCCAAAGCACATCAATAGATCGGAGAGCATTACGAAGCTATAATAATCATGCTATTAAGAGACAATATATATCAGAGGTATCTCAAATACTTTTCATGAATAATCTGAACATAAACCCACAATTTATCGGATCCCAACAAACACACCGCACAATAGGATTACATCGAATAGATCAAAGTGAATATGCATGGACCATTGTATTGAAGATCAAGAGATAGAGAGATTGCCATCTAGGTACTAGCGATGGAACTGTAGGTCTGTGGTGAACTACTCACACATCATCATGAGGGCAGCAAGGTTGATGTAGAGGCGCTCCATGATCGATCCCCCCTCCGGCAGGGTGCCGGAACGGAGCTCCAGATGGCCTCACGATGGAACAGAGACTTGCGGCGGTGGAAAATGAGTTTTGGGACTGCCCCTATTATTTTTAGGGTGAAATAGAATTTATTGGCCAGAGAGGGGCGTCGGGAGGCAGCCGAGGGGGCACAAGCCATCAGGGTGAGCCCCCCCTGGGGCGCGCCCTGTTGGCTGTTGCGGCTCTCGTGTGGCCCCCGGCCTCCTTTCGAAGATTCCAGGTCTCCTTTTGGTCCAGAAAAAATCATCAGAAAGTGTTGTGCCAATTGGACTTTGTTTGGTACACTACACCTGAAAATCCAAAAACATGGAGAAAACATCAACTGGCACTGGGCACTGGGTCAATAGGTTAGTGCTAAAAAATATTATAAATTGGTAAATAAAGACCCAAAAAGTACCCTAGAATGATAATATATCAGCATGGAACAATCAAAAATTATAGCAGGACATTGCAACTATTAGTATGATCATAATTGAGGCTATTAGAATTCATACTCTTGAATAATCTCTTTCGCATGTTACAAATGAACTTGTTGCCCTAAGTGATGATGACATTGGTGAACATGACTATTTTGACAAGAGTGAAGAATTTGATGAAAAATCTGAGAAGACAATGAGAAAGGCCAGTCTCATGGCAAACTTCCAAAGAGATTATCTTTCCAGTGGAAAAGAGTGGATTCTTGATAGTGGATGCACCGATCACATGACTAGAGATAAAGACATGTTTCGTAAGCTTGATAACAATGATGGTCCATGCAACTATATAAATTTTGGAGATAACTCCAAGGGTAAGGTACTTGGCCTTGGTAAGGTGGCCACATCACATGATAGCTCTATTAACAATGTCATGCTTATCGTATCTCTTGGTTACAATCTTCTTTCCGTATCTAGACTTGCCGATTTTGTCTTCAATATTCTATTTACTAAAGTATATTGTCATGTCTTTTGTAGAGATAATCATGACATGGTATTTACCAGCATCCGTAAACGTGATTTATACATTTTTATTTCACAAAAGATCCCAACGTCGTACTTGTCTTCTTGCAAAATCTTCTAAAGGTTGGTTATGGCATAGAAGGCTCGGACATGTTGGTATGAGAAATCTTGATAAGCTTATTAAAGGTGATCATATTCTTGGTGTTAAATATGTTATCTTTGACAAAGATAAATTTTGTAGTGCTTGTCAAGCAGGAAAACAAGTTGGAGGAAGCCGACGGACGTTGCTGCTGGCTACCTCATCAATCGGACAAGCCGGCGGACGTTGCACACGGATCATAGGTCGTTCAAATAAATCAGGTGGTATCCGCCCTATTTATTTTATCAGTACATTTTAATTCCGCAGAGAACAATTATTCTGCCCTTAGCATTTTTATATGCAGAACAATTGTTCATGGTTCATGAGGGACACGATGCGGTGAATCCAAAAAGTACTAGTCCATGGAGACTAAAATATTAGCACATCCACATTGTGGTGCCCCATATATCTCAATTTATTCCTAGCCTGCACGCAGATCATCTGTTGTCCAAATACATTAGGTGAAATTCGTCTAGTCTATTTTATACCAGTACATATTAATTTCTTCGAGAACAACTACTTTGCCCTTCGATATTTTTCTATGCAAAACAATTATTCATTACAAAAGTGGCGTTATATCGCGAATACGGAGCTCACGCCAAAATCATCATGCGCCAGCGTCCGTACATGCCGCACTGCTCAATGGACGCATGCAAACCGCCGCCCCCGTGGTCCGGTCTACATCAACACACCAGGGTCGCGCCCGGTCGCACGAGCTGCCCAACGGACGTACGCAAGCCGTCGCCCTCGCGTTCCGGTCTACTTAACACGCCAGGCGACACCCACTTCTGTGTTAGCTTGCATCGTTTAGGCCGACACCCGCCAAAGCCGGCTCACACTGCGCCACCTCCTATTTGATGATTTCCGGCTACAACGTCATCAAATTTTGTCATTGCCACCGGCTCGAGCTGTTAGTCAGGTTGTCGACTTCCGCCTCCTATGGGAGCATCTCTTACTTGTCCACAGCCAACTTCGTCGTCTTATGGCGCATCACTAATAGCTAAGTTACTTTCATATTTATTGTGCTTTCATCAACAAAATAAAGTTGTACCTTGAGTTAATCTCGGGGGCTATCATTTGATCTCAAATATATTTGAGCCAAAAGGTTGCCAAAGAGGACTAGCTGCCACGATGTGCAGTTCAAACGTGGGTACCCTGCCTTATTGGCGAAAATATAAAGGATGCCAAAGAGCACTAGTTGCTACGATGCGCAGTTCAAACATGGGTACCCTGTCTTATTAGCAAAAAGTAAGGTTACCAAAGAAGACTAGTTGCCATGATGCACTGTCTAAACATGGGTATCCTGCTCAATTATGATCATTGGAAGAAAGCCGGCACCTCTGGACCCCAGAGTTTTGTCGTTTCACTTCATAATAGCGTGTTGTCAAGTCTTTATTCTTTGATCATAGGTCACTCGGGGCTTCCAACTCATCGAGTTTAGCTACTAACATCCCTCTTGACCCGGCATATGCCATCATTATACTTGGCTATACCTGCCTGTTAGCTTGATGCTACTCGAAAAAGGTGACCCGGCTGTACTTTTGATAGGTCAATCACACTGATGCCTATTATGGATTATGTTGACCCTGAACTTATCAAAGTTAAAACACTGGCTTAAGTCACATGGGAGCCGTCTTTCAGATAGCAAGGACAAACCTGCTACTTCTTGAGTTTGCGTTGGTTTTCCCTTGAAGAGCAAAGGGTGATGCAGCAAAGTAGATAAGTATTTCCCTCAGTTGTTGAGAACCAAGGTATCAATCCAGTTGGAGGTACAAGCAAGGCCCCAATCTTTGCACCTGCACAAACAATCAAACACTTGCACCCAATGCTATAAAGGGGTTGTCAATCCCTTCACGGTTACTTGCAAGGATGAGATCTGATAGAGATAGATATAAAAGATTGCTAAAACGAAAAGTAAAATAAAAGTAAAAAGATTGCAGCAAAGTATTTTTGGTATTTTTGGTTTATAGATCTGAAAATATAATATGCAAAATAGACCTGGGGGCCATAGGTTTCACTAGAGGCTTCTCTCATGAAGGAAAATAATACGGTGGGTGAACAAATTACTGTCGAGCAATTGATAGAAAAGCGCATAGTTATGACGATATCCAAGGCAATGATTATGCATATAGGCATCACGTCCGTGTCAAGTAGACCGAAACGATTCTGCATCTACTACTATTACTCCACACATCGACCGACTCCTACCTGCATCTAGAGTATTAAGTTCATGAAGAACAGAGTAACGCATTAGGTAAGATGACATGATGTAGAGGGATAAACTCAAGCAATATGATGAAAACCCCATCTTTTTATCCTTGATGGCAACAATACAAATACGTGCCTCGCTACCCCTACTTTGTCACTGGGTGAGGACACCGCAAGATTGAACCCAAAACTAAGCACTTCTCCCATTGCAAGAATTACCAATCTAGTTGGCCAAATCAAACCAATAACTCGAAGAGACTTGCAAAGATATGAAATCATGCATATAAGAATTCAGAGAAAATTCAAATAATATTCATAGATAATCTGATCATAAACCCACAATTCATCGGATCTCGACATACACACCGCAAAAGAGTATTACATCGGATAGATCTCCATGAAGATCATGAAGAACATGGTATTGAAGAACATAGAGAGAGAAGAAGCCATCTAGCTACTAGCTATGGACCCGAAAGTCTGAGGTGAACTACTCACGCATCATCGGAGGGGCAATGGAGTTGATGTAGATGCCCTCCGTGATTGAATCCCCCTCCGGCAGATTACCGGAAAAGGCTCCAAGATGGGATCTCACGGGAACAGAGGCTTCTGGTGGCGGAAAAGTATTAGCGTTGCTCTTTTTGGTATTGGGGGAATATTTGGGAATTTATAGGCCGAAGATTAGGGTTGGAGGACCTGCAGGGGGGCCACAAGCCAGGGGGGCACCCCCCCCTAGGGCGCGCCCTGCAGGCTTGTCGCCTCCCGACAGGTCTCCTGCCTTCCTCTCCAAGTCTGGTAGGTTTCTTATGGTCCAAGAAAAATCATCACGAAGATTTTATTCCGTTTGGACTCCGTTTGATATTCCTTATCTGCAATACTCAAAAACAAGGAAAAAACAGAAACTTGCACTGGGCTCTAGGTTAATAGGTTAGTCCCAAAAATAATATAAAATAGCATATTAATGCATATAAAATATCCAAAACAGATAATATAATAGCATGGAACAATCAAAATCTATAGATACGTTGGAGACGTATCAAGCATCCCCAAGCATAATTCCTGCTCGTCCTCGAGTAGGTAAATGATAAAAACAGAATTTTTGATGTGGAATGCTACCTAAGATATTTATCCATGTAATATTCTTTATTGTGACATGAATGTTCAGATCCATAAGATTCAAAACAAAAGCTTAATATTGACATAAAAACAATAATACTTCAAGCATACTAACAAGGCAATTGTCTCCTTTCAAAATAACATGGCCAAAGAAAGTTATCCCTACAAAATCATATGGTCTGGCTATGCTCCATCTTCCCCACACAAAGTATTTAAATCATGCACAACCCCGATGACAAGTCAAGCAATTGTTTCACACCTTTTATGTTCTCAAACCTTTTCAACTTTCACGCAATACATGAGCGTGAGCCATGGATATAGCACTATAGGTGGAATAGAATATGGTGGAGGTTGTGAGGAAAAAGGAGAAGATAGTCTCACATCAACTAGGCGTATCAACGGGCTATGAAGATGCCCATCAATCGATATCAATGTGAGTGAGTAGGGATTGCCATGCAACGGATGCACTTGAGCTATAAGTGTATGAAAGCTCAAAAAGAAATTAAGTGGGTGTGCATCCAACTCGCTTGCTCACGAAGACCTAGGGAAATTTGAGGAAGCCCATCATTGGAATATACAAGCCAAGTTATATAATGAAAAATTCCCACTAGTATATGAAAGTGACAAAATAGGAGACTCTCTATCATGAAGATCATGGTGCTATTTTGAAGCACAAGTGTGGAAAAAGGATAGTAGCATTGTCCCTTCTCTCTTTTCTCTCATTTTTATTTATTTTGGTGGGCATCTTTGGCCTCTTTTTTTTGGGGGCTTCATTGGCCTCTTTTATTATTTGTAAAGTCCGGAGACTCATCCCAACTTGTGAGGGAATCATAGCTTCCATCATCCTTTTCTCTCATGGGACAATGCTCTAATAATGATGATCATCACACTTTTATTTACTTACAACTCAAGAATTACAACTCGATATTTAGAACAAAATATGACTCTATATGAATGCTTCCGGTGGTGTACCGGGATGTGCAACGATCTAGCGTAGCAAATGACATCAAAAAACGGACAAGCCATGAAAACATCATGCTAGCTATCTTACGATCATGCAAAGCAATATGAAAAGGATGGTGCGTGTCATAATAAACGGAACGGTGGAAGTTGCATGGGAATATATCTCGGAATGGCTATGGAAATGCCATAATAGGTAGGTATGGTGGCTGTTTTGAGGAAGGGTATATGGTGGGTTTAATGCACCGGCGAAAGTTGCGCGGTACTAGAGAGGCTAGCAAAGGTGGAAGGGTGAGAGTGCGTATAATCCATGGACTCACTTTAGTCATAAAGAACTCACATACTTATTGCAAAAGTCTATTAGTTATCGAAGCAAAGTATTAGACGCATGCTCCAAGGGGAGAGGTTGGTAGGAGTTAACCATCGCGCGCTCCCGACCCTCACACAAAGGATGACAATCATTAAACAAATCATGCTCCGACTTCATAACGGTTCACCAAACGTGCATGCTACAGGAATCACAAACTTTAACACAAGTATTTCTACCAATCCACAATTACTCACTAGCATGACTCTAATATCACCATCTTTATATCTCAAAACTATATGCAAGGAATCAAACTTCTCATAGTATTCAATGCACTCTATATGAAAGTTTTTACTATATCCCTCTTGGATGCCCATTATATTAGGACTAAATTCACAACCTAAACCAATTACCATGCTGTTGAAAGACTCTCAAAATAATATAAGTGAGGTACGAGAGTTCAATTATTTCTATAAAATAAAAACACCACCGTGCTCTAAAAACATATAAGTGAAGCACTAGAGCAAAATTGCCTAGCTCAAAAGATATAAGTGAAGCACATAGAGTATTCTAATAAATTCACGATTAATGCGTGTCCCTCTCAAAAGATGTGTGCAGCTAGGATGATTGTCGCCTCCCGGCAGGTCTCCTGCCTTCCTCTCCAAGTCTGGTAGGTTTCTTATGGTCCAAGAAAAATCATCGCGAAGATTTTATTCCGTTTGGACTCCGTTTGATATTCCTTATCTGCAATACTCAAAAACAAGGAAAAAACAGAAACTGGCACTGGGCTCTAGGTTAATAGGTTAGTCCCAAAAATAATATACAATAGCATATTACTGCATATAAAACATCCAAAACAGATAATATAATAGCATGGAACAATCAAAAATTATAGATATGTTGGAGACGTATCAAAACCAAAAGAGGGTACAAGGTCTGCTTCCGCAGGGAAGCAAAACCCAGACTCGAGCCTCGAAAGCCAGTCTTTGTGTCGTGCCTCAAATTCCGGCCATTATATTTTAAGTGTCGAGCCTAGAAAGCTGGCCTTTATTTGGTTTATTATAGCCCTTTATTTATGGTTTAATTATAACCTATTTCATTATTATATATATGCATATGCTTCTTGTATTTTGCAGAAGGCGATTTTTCATCTATAAAGCCGGGTTTGATTTTTTCCTGAGAATTGTTTCAACCAAGGAAGCAACACTTATGACATTCATACAAGGCAAAATTGCCGGGTGTAACTGCAACTCAAGTTAAGGATGCATACTAAACAAGCAAACATAGCAAATTTTGAGGATGATCTTTGGCACAAATATTTCAAAAGTGCATGATGGCACTGCGAGATAGAGCAACAAGTCATGCTCCTTCAACTCAGAAATTTCTGAGTCGGCCTAATTTAGCATTGCATGTATAAATTCAAATGAGTTATATTATTCTCACATCATCCCAAGTTGTTGTAGGCTTGCGACCCAGTACTTGGGGGCTATGGACTATCTGCCTTTTACTATCAATTAACAATCAATGATATTCATAAAAAAAGTCCCATGTCGTCGCAGGCATACGACCCGGCGCTTGGGGGCTATACTACTCAAGTCAAGATCTACAAATTTTCTAAAAGGTCCCAAGTTGTCGCAGGCATGCGACCCGACACTTGTGGGGCTACAGTGTTCAGTTTTTTAAATAGATCATAAGGTCCAAACTGAAGACCTGACCCATTGCATACCGATGAGCCGGCCCTTGGGGGCTATACATGTAAAATGCAAAACATTCAGTTTATGACCGGAGACTTAGATGGACAACCCAGATTTCTCCAAAGTTGCAACATTTTATATTTAAGCAAGTCTTAAGCTATCACTTTGTACTACTCTTAAAGACTTGGGGGCTACACTGGGTTGAGTTTTATAAGTAAGACAATTGCAAATTCCAGGTTGCTGCAGGCAAGACAACCCGACACTTGGGGGCTACAAAGTCAAGATATTATTTATATGCAAAGCACCAAGTCATCATGAACTGATAAACTCAGAGCTTGGGTGCGACAAGTAATATGGAGATAAAAATCAGAAGAACACGGACAAGCTATTAATTTTGAGCGAGTCGGGTCTCTTTTTCTTGGCGAAGGCTTGCAAAGTTCATCTCCTCCAAGTTATTCATAAAAGGCCCACAAGAATTGAAAGCCGGCTCAATGTCAGACGATTTTTCCCCAATATGCTTATCAAGCCAAAGCACTGGAAGCTGACTCAAAATTTTAGATGGTTTGTTTTTTGAATATTTTTCTGCGTGGAACTAGCGTCAGCAAGTTATTTCTGAAGTTGGCATGTTGATATGACAAAGATACCCGGATTTTCGAGGAGCCGGGTACTTTAGTAAACCGGCAAGTTGAGCGAGCCGTTCCCTTAACATATTAATTATTCTTATTTCAGGAGCTTAGCATTACTAAATTCAAGCTAACCTGGGGGCTAATGTCGGGGGAATTACCCGTGGTTAGACCCTACAGCTCAAGTATAAACCCGCCAAAGACCAGAAGGCCCAGGACCAGGTTATCGAGGAAACAGCTTGGGCTGGCTTACTATGAGCTAGGAGCTTCCATGGAACCCGGCAAGGGAAGAAAGACCCGGTAAGGGAAGTACGACCCGGCGAAGGAAGCATGACCTGACGGAGGACAAACCCGGCCTGCGTTGATTGGTGTGGAAGAGAGTACGGTGCCTTCACGGAGGTAGAACATGGCCCAACATGGGGGTGGCCCAGCAGGCCGGCTTTGGACCGTTCGAATAAGACCCAGACTAGTACCCGACTTGTAATAGAAAAGAGACTAGTTGTAGTCCTACTAGGACTCTACATGTAAGTCGACCCCTTCAACTTATGTAAGGAGGGGCAAGGCACCCCAAGAGGGAGGGGTGAGGACAGACAGACAAGTTTTAGACAAGATGAAAGAAAGAAACCCTCGAGATCTAGGTAACAAGAGTAATACCTTGTAATTGAGATCATCATCATCAATAGCAATCAAGCAGGACATAGGCTTTTACCCCCATCAGAGGGGCCGAACCTGGGTAAACTTGCGTCTCTAGTTTGCGATCAACCACGTTCAAGCTATCACCTAGCAACGATGGCCTCATGACTTAGTCTTCTCACGAGGATATCTGTCGTGACAAAACCACGACACCGTACCTGCGGTTATGTGGCGACTTGGAAATTAATATTACTTGGTAATAGAAAACTTGAAGTAAATCCAATTAAAATACACCAACCGTGTGTGTAACCATGATCGTCTCTTTTCGAGGGAGTTCGGGAAGAGAACATGGTGGGGTTCAGGATCACTTCTTGATCATTACTAGCTCATGTCCATTATGCGTATATCACTCTTCTTATTTGTACTCATAGGTTAGCCAGATATAAAAATGCTTAGTGCTGCTGCAACCTCACCACTTAACGATACCTGACCCATTAAGCTTTGCCCGTCTCGATACCCTTGGTAATGAGATTATTGAGTCCCCGTGGCTCACAAATTCCTACAACAACAGATGCAGGTACAAGTAATGTGATGATTTGACGTGAGCGCAATGATTGTTCTATTTGGATTTCTTCTTCTTATTATTCACCGGTCATAGGGTGGGTTCCAAGTAGGCTGTCTGGGACTAGCAGGGTGGACGTTGTCTTCTTTTGCATTTGATTTCATCCGTAGTCGGATCCTACTCTTCTGTATGATGATGGTGATGTATTGAAGTATTGAGATATTTATGTTGTGGCATGTGGCGAGTGTAAGCCAACTCCATATACTCATATCTTCTTTACATGTATTGCAACGATTTCCATTCTTGCAAAGCGACCCGAAATACACTTCTATCCTTATCGATGCCCTTGAGCCGTCGCAATGATAGTACCGCATTTTGGGCGTGACAAGTTGGTATCAGAGGAATACTGTTGGGGATGTTCCCCATGGTTATGACCCGGCCCGAGGTATGACCCGGCAAAGTGCTTGAAGCACTATGGGCCATCCCATATCCGGGTCAAGATGATACGATAGAGGGAGCACCAGGCCCACGACGAGACTCGTCTACAACCGTCTCAAGGAGGAGCTCTATGGGCCGGCTTGTGGAGAAGGCCCAGAAGAAGAAGTTTCCTAACTTGGGAGACAAGATGAGTAGGAGTTAGACTAGGATACGGGTTGACAGTACGACCCGAATTCTCATATAACCCTAGGGACTCAACCTATTATATAAATGGGAGTCCTTGGGACGAAAATTTTAAGTTAGAAGCCCTCAAGAGCTAGGTAGGAAGAGCAATACCTTGTAATAGAGATCATCATCATCAATAGCAATCAAGAAGGACGTAGGCTTTTACCTCAATCGAAGGGGCCGGACCTAGGTAAACTCGCGTCTCTCGTTTCTGATCAACCCCGTCAAGCAATCACCTAGCAGCAATGGCCTCACGAATTAGTCTTCTCACGAGGACATCGGCCATGAAAAAACGACGATAGTTGGCACCCATCATGGGGCCAGCGCACGATGGTGTTGAGTTCTTGAAGGGAGCTCTTCCAGGGATCAAGAAGTACGCGATCGGCCGGATGACGAAGAGCCGACGAGGGAAGCTCTACATCGACAATACAACTTGGGGTCCCGAGGCCGGCTCGATCGAGTCAGGATACCGGGTCTCGTTCGGCAAGATCCACATTTTTATCGATGAGATAGGCCGGTCCGCTCTGGAGGGAACCACCGTTGCCGACTCACTTGAAGTGGCCAGCCGGGTCCAATCCCGCTGGGTTAGGGAGCATCGGGTCAGCACCTTTGTCGGCTTCCTCGGTGACGTGACGCAAGAGTAGAATCCGGAGTCCAACTCATCTTCAGGAGACGATACTCTCGTCGATTCCGACGAAGAGTTGATGGGCGACACAGAGTCAATTCTCCCGCTTTTCGATGAAAGGCTCGAGGGATATTCTGATGATGAAACTGACCTGGAGCTATACAAACCAGGTCGTCTGGTCGTGGACTATATGGCTGGGAGTCAGGATCAACCCCAATATAATGAGCAGGGAAACCTGGTGACAGTTCCCTCATCAAGCCAAAACACATCTCAGATCATGTCGGGTCAGGTGACGGTGGCGGCAGGTGCTGCCACAGCCGCCCTGACTGGTGCCGACTCAGGCAGCTCAAGAAGCCAAGCTTTGGCTAAATTAATAGAGACTTTGTGTGCACTTTTGACGGATCCAGTAACCCCTGAGAACGTTGAGGCTTGCAATGCTGAGATTACCAAGTGACGTGAGCAGCTAGCCAAGATCCAGGAGGATATCAATACTGAGAATGCCCAATTGGTGGAGGCTCGCACTGAGGTCCTAAGGGAAGCTCAATGTTTGGAGAACCAGGGAATCCACCTCACTTTTCACTAAAACGAGTCAACAACAGTTCATCAGAGAAGGCATAATAGCCGGCTCCCCACGTCTCATGAGCCAACCCGGCTTTTCGAATCAGCTCGGGCGACAGATATGCTGGTCATACCCCAATTGACCCAAGGCGTCCACCAAAACGTTCCCAGAGTCCAACCGCCGGCTCAGCAACACGCACATGCTCAGCAACACACGCCAGCTCAACAGCACATACCGGCTCAACAGCGCACACCGGCTCAGCCGACGCCGGCTCGAAAACACATAGTACAACCCGCTTTGAATCGAATCAATCGCTTTGTGATTCCAACCAGTCACTACTGCAACCCGGTGGATAATATGTTGGCAGCCACACACAACTTGGCGGCTATCCCTATACATGGAAACACCCCTATGGAGGTGGAGGCAAGGAACATGATCGAGATGTTGAAGACAACAGTTACTCAACAGGCGAATTATTCCCGAAGCCTCGACCGTCTCCACTCCACCCCACGTCCGAGCCGGACCAGGAGCTGACACAGTGCATCTCCAGCAGTCTCCAGCAGCGCTCGGTCAAGATGCACAGACTATCGTGGATAACGCTTGCGCAGCACGGATGGCCGGGGCAGGAGGCATGACAGTGTACTGGACTAGGGGGTACTCACCACGTCGTCTCCCGACCAGTGGGTCGGGCCGAGGACCCCCAAGATGATTCAGTAATGAGCCACTTCGGGCAGCCCATGATGCATACAAGGAAGATTCCACAAGACTTGGCGCACAAGCCAAGGACTCCTCTAAACCCTAAGCCTACGGTACATTATATAAACCGAGGCCAGGCTAGTCGATAGACAATCTCATTCATTACAACAATATCGTGGTAGACACCTGTACTATGTACTATCCCCATATCAATACAATCAAAAGCAGGACGTAGGGTATTATCTCCTTGAGAGATCCCGAACCTGGGTAAAATCTCATGTCCATGTTACCATCGCTCCAAGACGCCTAGCTTAGGACCCCTACTACGAGATATGTCGGATTTGACACCGACATTGGTGCTTTCATTGAGAGCATGCTGGCAGTCACCGCGGTGCGATGGAAATTCGGATCGTCTCCGGCGCGATCTACATGTCGGAACCGAGCCTTGTTGTCGATGTCGGTATCTTCGTCGCCGGCTCGACTTGTCACCTCGGCTGAACCGAGGACTGCACTCCGTGCCAGATCATTAAGATCGGACGGATACTTTCATCATCATCATCTCCGATCTCTATCAAGATCATGGGGAATCATCCATGGAGTTCGGGGGCTCGATGTTAACATCGTCCTCGGGCAACCGTGCAGTTTTTCTGGACAGCGACTCGTGTTCATCGTCCCCGCTTCCTCAAGCGTCGTTTTGACGATTGCTTCAGTGGAATTATGCAGAATTGAGTCTAGAATAACCCTGTAAAATTTCATCATGTTCCGATGGAGGAATCTCCGGCAAACTCCGTTCTACCGGAGCCTTGTCGAATCTGGACGAAAATATGGATGAGTTTAGGGCGAGGCGTCCAGCGGCTAGCTTAAACATCGTTTGGAAGATCTCACCGTTCATCGGCTGCGACATTCTCATACCGATCACCCCTCACAGTTTCAGCCCGATCCGACCGTCCAAACTCTGGGAAACGTCCGATGAGTACATCAATTTTCAGATCTGTTTTCTGCACGAAAACGAATCCGACCCGAATTCATCTTTCTTCATGAACGGGATATAGGAAATCCTTTTAGAAGATTTTTTTTCTAGGGTATTGTGTGTTGTTTTCAAACACGTGCCCACAAATTTTAATTCTTTTCCGAGGCAATCTTCACCGTCGCGCCGATGTCAAACCGGCCCGACCACGTTGCTCCAAGCCTACCGACGTGCGCCAACATCGACTGCGCCCGTCGCTCCATCGAGCCGACGACAACCACCTCGGATCACCACCTTGGCGAGCCGACCAAGTGTTCGGTATCTTGAAGGAAAACTAATCGGCAAGACAACATCGTCGCCCCGTGGATTAAACAGATAGGGCGTGCCGCCATCACTACGCGGTCACTTTTAGCAAGCCGGCATTGACCGTGTCACAAATTCCGACCTGCGGCGGCATCGCCGCGCCGTATTCTTCAAGCTGACGTCCATCATGCCGACCTGCTTCCACACGTTGGCTGGCATGGGGGCTCTACCGTCACCTTACCGACTTCTTCATCACCTCGGCTAGACCAGGGGTTGCACCATCTCTTCATCAACCTACTCTGGGGACTTCGTCTTCACCAGCCGACCAGCTCCTCGCATCAGGCAGCATCGTGCTTCACGCCGCTGCAGCCGATCATCTTCAACATATCGATAGCCTCGCCCCAGGACAGAAGATCAAGTTCGGCTGCCTAGAGTACACCGCCGACGCCCAGGGCGATATGTTCCTTGTCGGGTTCACGGCCTCACCCGATGAGCCCGGACATTCCGAAGCTTTAACTTCGAGCCTCCTCCTCGACCCCGTTTCCGGATCGACCCCTATCCTGGATTCGGCTTTCAGCTCGGATCTGATGATTGCGTCCGGAAACCTGGGCTCGACCCTTACCCTGGATTCGGCTTCGAGCTCGGGTCCGATCACTGCGTCCGAAGACCGGGGCTCGACCTTGGCCGTGTACGCTCCCTATGCTTAGGCGCCGGGGATCATCGAGCTTCCCCTAAAGGCTACTGCAAGATCGACGCCTGAAGGCATCAACTAACTATAGACGGCTGCACTGCGTGGCAACGGCGCACACTTGATTTCTTTGGAGCAGCAATTAAGCTGGTTCTCTTTTCCATGGAAAGTCACTTGTCATCATACGGGAGATTAATGCCATGAAAGTCAAACCAAGGGGCGTTACATTGGACATATTCTATCAATATTCGTGTATGACGTCGGTCTGGCCAACCTCTTGTGGATTTCCGACTTGTGTTGACATCGACCTCGCGCCAGATGATCGACCTTGACCACACAATGACGTTAAATCAACGAGCCGACGTCGTCGTCCCGCCTCTGCCGACCTCAGCCCTCAGGCTATATTTTTTCTAATTATTTAGATCACTTAAGTTAATTAAGTAGAGGATTTTCATTTTATTATTATTTTTTATTACTCTTGGCTTGCACTGTATTGTGTGCACAGGTAATTGACTTTAACTGCATCATGCGGTCACGTCGGCGTGCCGACATCGTCGTCCCGCCTCCATCAACCAAATTGCGTCGTCGATATGATCGACTGACCTAGGGGCTTCGCCATCACACTGCCAAACTACTCTGTCTCCTCGGGTGGACTGGAGGCTTCACCTCTCTGCAACAACCGTGTTGCATTGCCACTTCTCGACCCGATCTCTTCGCTCGATTACCTCGGGCTTGTGCGCTGGGACCTTGGCCAGGCCGAGGACTACGTCTCCATCCTGCCCCAACCTTGGACCGCACCGAGCACATTAACCAACTAAGTCATTTTCGTGCTCAACTCTCTTTGAAATTTTACTTTTTGTTCAGTTCAACAAACATTATATTTTTTGTTAAGTGGGGGCTCTTAAATTTATATGAGCCGTTTCATAACAAATGTATTTTCTTCTTGGTCATTGCAAGGTCTTTTTCTACTACTCCTTTTCCTGACACTAGTGTGTGGTCAATAGCCGGATAGCCTGGTTTCTTTCTAAATCCGCTCGAGTTTAGTTCGCTAAACAGGCCTCGGAGAAACACTCCGCCTTCAGGATATGGAGGTTAAAGGCAAAGGCTGACCGATTGGAGTCCGGAGATCGGATGTATCATGTTAAAGAACGACCGAAGCACAAATTAAATTTTAGACCAATTTCGGATTGGCACAATTTTCTTTTATCTAAACATAAAGTTTTTTGCATAAGTTTTTTGGTATTTCTGAGCATAACTCTCGCAGTACAACGCCACATGCATTTCACGCATCGGCAATATTAAAGGGGGTCTGCGATTAGCATCGAACCCACCAAAAACCGAGGTACTCCATGCAGTCCTCGGCAAAATGTCCTTGGTATTTCGCATTTATATGCATTAATTACGAGTTGTGTCTTTGGTCTATAGCTGGATTGCCCAGCTCCTGTGCTTACCCCTTACGTTTCCGCTTTGTTCGGCTAAGGGGTAAAGGTAAAACCATTTCGATTGTCACTTCCGGTTTAACTGGTTAAGTGCCTCAGTTGGATAAAGCCGAAAGCTGACTGTCACAACAAGCGTAAATCGGTCAGCGAACCGCATGTGGTGTTCAACCAAATATATCTGATCGAGGTTATCCGAGTAAAATGAAGGACCTCTCTTTCTTGAAAAGCCCAAGTTGTGGGTGGTTCGACCTCAAATAATCCGAGGAGTCGACGTATACCGGGGGTTATTAAGTTGCCCCACAACATATATATGCTCCTATGACTAAGTGAAAGTTATAAAGTCCGAATATCTGATTGCCTCGTTTCCACTAACACAACCGCCTCCGAGCACCGAGACGTCTGCTAAGAGTTGTCTTGTTTGTACGGAAACACCCTACGTAGCATCTACAAAGGGGTGGAAGCCGACGATAGGTCACTTTCAGATTATAAACAGTCGCGATGGAGTCAAAATAAACTATACCGAGGATTCCTTGTGGCACCTCGGCATGGGTACATCAGGATTCCTGGAGAGCCCAACATATCATCAGCGTTTGTATTTAATATACGGAAGCTGGCTTCCGTAGTGATCGTTATAAAGCCATAGATATGCAACAATTTGACTTAAGATTTTAGCCAAGCTGGGTTGCCTGGCTCCTGTTCTTACCCCCTATGTTCCCGATTGTTCGGCTGGGGGTAAAGGGAGCACCTCTGTGATTGTTACTTCCGGTTCATCCGGGTTAGTACCTCAGAATGGGTGAAGCTGAAAGCTAGCCATCTTAAGAATATAATTGGTCGGCAACAATGGAAGTGAAAAATTTCGGTTCATTAAAAGACCACAGAGTTCGGGAACATTCTCCAAACTAAATCCTCAATATTTTCCTTCCACATTGATCGGAGCTGAGGTTTCTCGATCATGGTCAACATGATATCCTGGGAAAAGGAACTTATGAATGAACTATTTTTCCCAGAAGATGTTTCTTACATTAAATAGTAATATATAACATATCTCTCCGCGTACCTTTGTCTATAAAACCGTATGGCTGGATTACCTTGTTTGCCTTAAATCTTTGCCCTTACAAAAGCTTTATAAAGTAGGACAACACTCCTTCGCTACCGGCCGAGGAGCTTGAAGCCGATGGTCGATCAACAAAGCCTTGTACAATGCGGATCCGAGCAGTAATGATGTAGAAGTACTTGGATACATAGAATCATTACACATAAATTGTGTCAAACAAAAAAAGTTTGTGTCAAAGAAATATCGATCCTTAATTCGACCACCCATGGCCAAATTAAGGCTCAGGGGCTACTGCATTGCCTATTCAATGCAGCAAAATCAAAGTGCAATATGGTTTCCAAGGAGATTCGATCCTCAAGTTGGTCGGCCGGATCCAACCCGAGTCTCGGGAACTATTGCGTACCGCGTTCGCGTCCCTAAAGTATGCTATGGAGCAGGAACTAGATCCTCAGGCCGATTTCGCAAATCGGCTTACGTCTCAGGGGCTACATGGATCAGCGGTTTTATTTTTATCCTTCGGGTGCATGTCGGGTTTTAGACCGACACACAGCTTGAGGGCTACTGGTTATACAGCTCGTCAGAGAATAAATTACACCAATCGGAATTAAATTACATAAAAGCAGCCCGAGGCCGAGGTGGTGCACCAAGTTGGAAGCAGTCCGACATAAATCTCGGGTGCAGTTCGGTGTTGGAGCTCGGCTGCACAAAGACACTTCGAAAGCAGTCCGGCATAAAGCTCGGATGCAATTCAGCGTTGGGACTGCAAAAAGGCACCTCGGAAGCAGTCCGGCATAAAGCCCGGCTGTAAATGGCTGGCTCCATAAAAGATTATTCCGGCATTTAAGCTCGGATGGACTCCTTCAAATTTTCAGAGACCAAGGTAATATATGACATCTTGGATGCCGACCTGCGTTGGAGCTCGGCTGCAAAAAGACACCTCGGATGCAGTTCGGCGTTGGAGTTCGGATGCAAGAGGGCACCGCCGCACGGGAAACACTTCGAACCCGAGGTGTGGCGTAAATAATAACAAGGCATTTATAAAGGCCAAGAAATTAAAGGGGCTCCTCGGATGCCCAACATGTGAACTCTTCGGATACACTTCGACGATCCTCAAGAACGAAGGTGGGAAGATTTGTTGAACCAGTTTTCAAGACGACGACCGAAGACAAAGTACTGTTCGGAAGAACTGAAGAGCATCCTCAACTTGAAGACCGATTCAGGGGGCTACTGACGGTGTCCTGGACTAGGGGGTACTCATCACATCGTCTCCCAACCAGTGGGTCGGGCCGAGGACCCCCAGGATGATTCACTAATGTGCCACTTCGGACAGCCCATGATGCATACCAGGAAGATTCCACAAGACTTGGTGCACAAGCCAAGGACTCCTCTAAACCCTAGTCCTACAGTACATTATATAAACCGAGGCCAGGCTAGTCGATAGACAATCTCATTCATTACAACAATCTCGTGGTAGATACCTATACTATGTACTATCCCCATATCAATACAATCAAAAGCAGGACGTAGGGTATTATCTCCTTGAGAGAGCCCAAACCTGGGTAAAATCCCGTGTCCATGTTACCATCACTCCAAGACGTCTAGATTAGGACCCCTACTACGAGATATGTCAGATTTGACACCGACGAGGCCCGAGGGTTGATTATGTCCCACCCCCCATGGCTCAGCTAGTTTCCGGACAACCTACCCAAGCTGCTCGGACTATTGGAACTCCCCGTCTAAGTCCGGCTCTTCGCAACGAGCGCATGCCACAGGATTTCAAAGGACCTCGCAAGGTACCCAATTACACTGGTGATCTGGAACCTACAGACTGGATTGAGAGTTATGAGCTGGCTATGGATATGTTGGAGGTTAGTGATGCCGTCTGTGCATGCTATTGATACGTCTCCAATGTATCTATAATTTTTGATTGTTCCATGTTGATATATTATCATTCTTAGATACTTTTTGGGTCATTATTTACCAATTTATAATATTTTTGAGCACTAACCTATTGACCCAGTGCCAAGTGCCATTTGCTGTTTTCTGCGTGTTTTTTGACTTTGCAGATTTCCTTGACCAAACGAAGTCCAATTGGCACGAAATTTTTTTAATGATTTTTTCTGGACCACAATAAGACCAACAAGCCTTGGAGGATGGCCGGGAGCCTCAGGGAGGCTCCACAAGCCAACAGGGCGCGACCCTAGGGGGTGCCGCGCCCTGATAGCCTGTGGGCCCCTTGTGGCTCTCTTGACCTCTTTCTCCGGCCTATAAATTCTTATTAATCCTGCAAACCCTCAGGAGAGCCTCAAAAAACTTTTTCCGCCGTCGCAAGTCTCTCTTCCGCCGCGATCCCATCTGGAGCTCCGTTTCGGCACCCTGTCGGAGTGGGGATCGATCACGGAGGGCCTCTTCATCAACCTTGCTGCCCTCATGATGATGTGTGAGTAGTTCACCACAGACCTACGGGTCCATAGCTAGTACCTATATGGCTATCTCTCTCTCATATGATCTTCAATACAATGATCATCACATCTTCGCTTTGATCCATCCGATGTAATCCTATTGTGCGGTGTGTTTGTTGGGATCCGATGAATTGTGGGTTTATGTTCAGATTATTCATGAAAAGTATTTGAGATACCTTTGATATATATTTTCTCTTAATTGCATGATCATTATACCTTCGTACTGCTCTCCGATTTATTGATGTGCTGTGGCCAAGTAGATCGATACTTCTTCGGTGGGAGTAGTGCGTTGTAGTAGGTTCAACCTGACGAGTTTCTATATCCCAGTGACAGAAAGGGAGAAGATGCGTCTTTGTGTTGCTGTACTAAGGATAAAACGATGGGGTTTATTCATATTGATTGAGTTTACTTTGTCTACATCATGTCATTGTTCTCCAAGCATTACTCTGATTTAGTTAATACTCTAGATGCATGTTGGATAGCGGTCGATGGGTGGAGTAATAGTAATAGGTACAGGCAGGAGTCAGCCTATTTGCTTATGGATGTGATGCCTATATAGACATGATCATTGCCGTGAATATCGTATAACTATCCGCTTTTCTATCAATTACCCAACAGTAATTTGTTACCCTCCATACGTTGCCTACACGAGAGATGCCGCTAGGGAACACTATGGCCCCCGGGTCTATTTTCTTATATATTCGCAAACGCAATTGCTACCTTGCTGCGTTTATTTACCTTTTATTTTATTTTACAATTTATATTTATCAACAATTATCTACACAATTCATTTGCTTGCAAATAACGAGATCAAGGCGATTGACAACCCTCTTGCCCACGTTGGGTGCAAGTCATTTGTTCTTTTGTGTGCAGTCGCTGAAGGCGGTTGAGAGGTGATATTCCTATTGGTTCGATAAACCTTGGTTTCATAACTGAGGGAAATACTTACTCACCTTGTGCTGCAACTACCCGTTCCTCTTCACGGAAAACCCAACGCAAATCACAAGTATCAGCTATCTGGCCATGATGTTAGAAGGCCCATCACAGACTTGGTTAAAAAACTTGCCTGCAAATTTGATAAATTCATGTAAAGAACTGAAAGAGTGATTCATTGAAAATTTCCAAGGCATGTGTAAGCGCCCGACTACCATAGTTGACCTAGAGCAATGTGTTCAGCAGGATGGTGAATCTGCTCATCATTGGGCAAGACAGATTTCTGAGATAGTTCATTCGTTTGACAACATTACCGCGCAGACGGCGATCCTCATTGAACTGTCGTTCAACCCTTGGTACAGAAACCTGGGCGCATGAAGCGGAAGGTCAAGGAGATCAGTGAGCTCATGGACGTTTTGGCTAGGTATGCCTAGTCTGATAACACCAAAGATCCGTCTTCGAATGATGAGAAGTCTGGCAAGGGAAAAAAGAATGGTGGCAAGGGTTATCAGAGCAATGGCAATGGAAACAACAATCACAAAAACAACAAGCGCAAGAATTTTGAGGGAGGATCAAACCTCGTTGCTAATACCAACACAGGTTTCAAGAATCAGTGCCAAAATGGCAATTTCAAAAAGTGGGTGTTTCGACCTCACAATTACGAATCCCTCAAAGGTCCGTGTTCGAAGTACAATAAAGGTGGTAAGGCGGCCAATCACTTGTGGGAAAACTGTTATATAATGCAGGACTTCAAAAATAGCATATTTAGTGGCGGTGACCCGGGAGCAGGTCCGAGTGGTCATTCAGGTGGTCATCAAGCTGGCGGTCCGGGAGTCGGCTTCTCCAATGCCGGCTTCTAGGGAGGTAGTTTCCCGGGTGCTCATACCTCAGGCCCCGGATTTCAGGGGGCTGGAGGTGGCGGCTCACATAATCAACGTAGTGGACCTAAGAACTAGAACCAGGCCAGGGCGTCAGGCTTCCAGAGCAACCTCAAACAGCTAAATAGTGGACAGTATGATTTTTTCACCACTAGCACCAACAAACAGGATAGGAAGGTCCAATGACATGCAGTCTATGGAACAATGTCAGCCGTTCCAGAATACCTCAGTTGGTCTGAATATCCTACCACTTGGAGTCCAGCAGATCATCCTCCTCTAATTGATAATCATGGGAGTCTTGCCTTAGTGGTTGCACCTCAAGTCAGTGGCTACAGACTAACCAAAGTATTGATGGAAGGGGGCAGCAGTATCAACATCTTTCAAAAAGCTAGTTGAAACCTTCGTCCATGGTTTTTCACGGTATTGTCCCAGGAAAATCATCTTATCCCATTGGACGAATCGCTCTTAGGGTTTCCTTCGGCACTGAGTTCAACTTCCGTTCAGAATTTCTAACTTTTGAAGTGGTCAGGATAAAGAGCCCATACCATGCACTTTTTGGGCATCCAACATATGCACGGTTCATGGCTAGACCTTGTTATGTTTATCTTCAGCTCTTGATGCCTGGGCTGGATGGAACCATCACAGTACATGGGGACCGGAAGATAGCTATCGAATGTGAGGAAGGAGACGCTGCTTACGCTGAGTCAGCTTGTGCAGCTCAAGAATTAAAATTCTATAAAGCCAATGTGGACCCTGGAGACATGACTCTGCTTAAAAAACCAACCACTGAGGCTGAGTCTGTGCTCAAGTTTAAGTCGGCACGGGATACCGAGCAAGTGGATTTCACCCCAGGTGATTCATTGAAGCAGTTTACCTTTGGGTCAAACGTGGATCCAAAATAGGAAAGCGCGCTCATTGAGTTCATCCGTGAGAATCGGGACATCTTTGCATGGAAACCCTCTGACATGCCTGGTGCATCGAGAGAACTCATTGAGCACCGTGTAAATGTTGATCTAAATATGAAGCCTGTGAGGCAATTTTTTGCGTCATTTCAATGAGGAATGGTGCAGAGCCATTGAAGAGGAAGTGGACCAGATCCTAGCTGCCGTTTTATTATTGAAGTTTTTCATCCTGAGTGGTTGTCTAACCTAGTGCTTGTTCTGAACAAAAATGGTACTTGGCGCATCTGCGTGATAACGCACAAGTGTAGGGGATCGTTTGTAGCCTTTTTCGATAAGTAAGAGTGTCGAACCCAACGAGGAGCTAAAGGTAGAATTAATATTCTCTCCAGTTCCATCGACCACCGATACAACTCTACGCACGCTAACGCTTACTTTACCTAGAACAAGTATGAAACTATTTTGCGTGAATAAAACTAGAAGTACTTTGCGAGAATGAAACTACGGATAATTTCCAAGATAAAAGAAGCTAGTTGTTTAGTAGAAAACTACGGATCACAACCACTTATGATTGGAAATCTAGCAAGCATCCACAACTACTAAAGATCATTAAGGTAAAACCCAACCATAGCATTAACACAACAAGTCCTCTTTACACCCATACCTAACAACCCCCTTACTCGGGTGTAAGCTTCTGTCATTCTAGCCACCCGCTATAAGCAAATCATTAACGTATTGCAACACCCTCCAGCGGGAATCCCTCACGTGTGCGCGACACGGAAGGCACCTTAGGACAGCACCATATTATCACACAACTCATATCAATCACAACATACCACAATTAACCCGTAGGACAAAAGAAATCTACTCAAACATCATAGGATAGCCACACATCATTGGATAATAATATATAGCATTAAGAACCATGTTTAAGTAGAGATTACAGCGGGACAAGAGGAGTTACACCACTGCATAGAGGGGGAGAGAGTTGGTGGTGACGGAGGCTAAGTTGTTGGTGTAGATCGCCGACACGATGGTTGCCCCGGCCGCGCTCCGGCGTCACCGGGAGAGAGGGGGAGAGAGATCCCCTCCTTCGTCTTCTTCCTTGATCTCCCTCACTAGATGGGAGGAGAGTTTCCCCTCTTGTCCATGGCCGCCATGGCTCCCGGAGGGTAAGAGCCCCTCCGAGATTGGATCTCTCTTTGTTTCTCTCCTGTTTTCGTGACTGTTTTCTGACCCCTTCACCGTTTCATAAATATCCGGAGACCCGTAACTCCGATTGGGATGCAATTTTGAGGGGATTTTTATCGGGAAATTATCTTTCTTGCGGCAAAAGTAGGGCCTCAACCAACTTATGGGGTGGTACCAAGCCATCAGGGCGGAACCACCCCCCTGGCCGTGCCCTGTTGGCTTGGGAGCACCTCGGGCACCGTGTTGTGTTGATTCTTCTTCACAAAATTCACATATATTCCAAAAAAATCTCCGTAAATTTTTTATCATGTTTGGACTCCGTTGGATCTTCCGCAAAACATGCAAAAACAATAGGAACTGGCACTAGGCACTAGATCAGTAAGTTAGTCCCAAAAATATTATATAATGTTGCCAAAAGTATATGAAAGTTTTAGAGTATTGGCATGAAACGATGAAAAATTATAGATACGATGGAGACGTATCAGCATCCCAAAGCTTAATTCCTGCTCGTCCTCGAGTAGGTAAATGATAAAAAGATAATTTTTTAATGTGGCATGCTACCTAACATAATCTTGAACAAATGTCTAATCATGGGCATGAATATTAAGATACAAATGATTCAAGGAAATAGTCTATCATTTGACATAAAGACATCTATACTCAGGTTTACTAGTAAACAATCACGTCTTTTCAAAATAATAATGCTAAAGAACGCTATCCATACAATATCATATAGCCTATCATGCTTAGTCTTCATAGCATAAAGTATAAATCATGAGCACCCCGGTGTCAAACCAGGCAATTGGATCGTACTTTTTAACGTGCTTCAGCATTTTATACCTCACTCAATACATAAGCGTGAACTATGGACATAGCATATAGTCGGAATATAATATGGTGGCAGGTTTCAAAGGGGTAAAAGTGGAGAAGAAAGTCTCGCATCGACTAGGCGGATCAACGGGCTATGGAGATGCCCATCAATAGATATCAATGCGAGGAGTTGGGATTGCCATGCAATGGATGCACTAAGAACTATAAGTGTATGAAAGCTCAAATGAAACTAAGTGGGTGTGCATCCAACTTGCTTGCTCATGAAGACCTCGGGCATCTGAGGAAGCCCAGCATCGGAATATACAAGCCAAGTTCTATAATGAAAAATTCCCACTAGTATATGAAAATGACAAATCAGGAGACTTTCTATATGAAGAACATGGTGCTACTTTGAAGCACAAGTGTCGTAAAGGATAGTAGCAAGCCCCTTCTTTCTTTTCCTCTCATTCATTTTTTTCATTTTTCATTTTTTCTTTTTTTCTTTCTCTTTTTTTCTTTTTTTTCATGGTGGGCTCATTTGGCCTCCCCCATTTTTTTCATTTTTCGCCCGGTCTCTCATCCCGACTTGTGGGGGAATGATAGTCTCCATCATCCTTTCCTTACTGGGACAATGCTCTAATAATGATGATCATCACACTTTTATTTACTTACAACTCGATATAATGATCAAGCTATACAGGATGACTCTATATTAATGCCTCTGGCAGTGTACCAGGATGTGCAATGATCTAGCGTAGCAAAGATATCAAAAAACGGACAAGACATGGAAATATCATGCTAGCTATCTTACGATCATGCAAAGCAATATGACAATGAATGCTCAAGTCATGTATATGATGATGATGGAAGTTGCATAGCAATATATCTCGGAATGGCTATGGAAATGCCATGATAGGTAGGTATGGCAGCTATTTTGAGGAAGATATAAGGTGGCTTATGTCTGATAGAGAGTATCATATCACGGGGTTTGGATGCACCGGCGAAGGCTGCACCAATCCTCGAGGTGAGAATGGGCAATGCACGGTACCGAAGAGGCTAGCAAATATGTGGAAAGGTGAGTGTGCGTACATTCATGGATTCACATTAGTCAGAAAGAACTCATATACTTGTTGCAAAGCTTTATTAACTCTCTCAAAGCAAAGTACTACTCGCATGCCCCTTGGGAGGAGGTTGGTAGGAGTTAACCATCATGCACCCCCGATTATAACAGCACGAAGGATTTCAATAAATGATAAATTATGCTCCAACTTCATCGTAAAACTAGAGACTATACGTGCATGCTTCGGGAGCACAAACCTTAACACTAATATTCTTACTAATCCACTAGTGCCCCCACATATTACTATCTTAATATCGCAAAACTATTTCAAGGAATCAAACATATCATATTTAGATATCTACAAGTTTTGTGTAGGATTTTATAACTAACCATGTGAATGACCAATTCCTGTTGACTCTCTAAATAGGTATAAGTGAAGCATGAGAGTTTAATTCGTTCCTACAAAATACCACACTCTAATAAATATAAGTGAAGCAAAAGAGCATTCTACGAATGACTTTTTCTATATGTAGAGAAACAGGCATCCAAACTTCAAATGATATAAGTGAAGCACATGAAGCATTCTAAAAAGCCATACTCAAAAGTTATAAGTGAAGTGCAAAGAGCATTATATAAATCAACCATGGACTTTCCCATACCAGCATTGTGCATTTCTAAAATATAAATAAAATGCACACGATGCTGCAAGAATTTACGCATATCATGTAAACAAAACAAAAACCGAGACATACCGATAATTGTTGAAGCAGAAAGATGGGATGCCTTCTGGGGCATCCCCAAGCTTAGACGCTTGAGTCTCCATGAATATTTACTTGTGGTTCCTTGGGAATCCCCAATATTAAACTCTTGCCTCTCCTTATTCTTCTCATATTGATAACTCCTCGACCTACGAACACTTCATCCAGACAAAACTTAACGAAACTTTCATTAGAAAGGTTTAGTACATATAACATCAAATCCCATCATGTATTGCCATCACATTATTGTATAATTATAATCCAACATTACCTACTGTATGCTATCACAATTCCATGGCACCCAAGTCAATGGGGCTCAACAAGATTTCAAACATAAGCAGGTGAAGCAACTATAACAGAAATCTATGAAAAACAGGACGGTCTGTAAAGATGCAGATGAAACCTGTACTTATGTAACTAAAAAAATTCTGGAAAACTTGGAAGTTAGAAACAATTTTCATAAGAGTACTGTGTAAAAATTTCAGAATTTTTGCACGCTCCAGTAAAATATGAAAATTCAAACACCACAACAAAAGTTTCTGTTTTTGCACAGCACATATCAAACAAGCAATTTAAACATCCTAAAGGTAAATATTGGCACATTATTTTTATAATACAATGTATTTGTACAAAGGGATATTTATTTTTGTTGAAAATTTTATGTAATCAAGATTCACAAAGTTTCCATGGGCATGAACAAAGTTCAAGGCTAGCCCCCACTTCAACGGTGCACGTCCTTCTCACTTTCACTTTTCTTTTTGAAAAAGTTTTAAGTTCCCCACTTTATTTTTTTGTTTTTAATTGTTTTAAAAGCACACAACAGAATAAAATGACTCTCAAGAACTTCCGGGTTGTCTCCCTGGCAGCACTTTCTTTAAAGCCATTAAGCTAGCATATAGTGCTCAAGTAATTGATCCACCCGGTCCCAAGGTATATCAAAGCCAATTTTAATTAACAACGATTTGTAATTAAGTGAGCACATGCATATTATATCCGTCAAAATCATCATGTGTAATAGTAAAATGCAACCCATCAATATAATCCTTAATAAGTGCAAACTTCTTCGATATGGTGTAGTTGGGAGAATTCAAAAAGAAAATAGGACTATCATGTGTGGGAACTATAGCAAGTTAATCTCCATAAGCATAATTCATATAGGCATCATGGCCACAAGCATAGCAAGCATCAATATCATCAAAAAGAGATATTTCTAACGAATCCAAGGGATCATAGCAATCATCATAGAATTCATCCTTCGGTAAGCATGAAATAAAGAGTTACTCTCGTCAGAAGGTGGGCACGAGTGAACAATTCTCTCTTCCTCCTTTTGCTCTTCGCTCTTCTCCTCATCTTTTTCATCTAATGACCTCACAGCTTTAGCAATTTCTTGTTCCATAGATTCCTACAAAATATTATTATCTTCCAAGGCAGCAGACATACTCTCAATAAATTCTTTAACATAAGCATTAGAAGGATAGTTTTCATAGCAATATTTAAGTATGGCAAAATTTTCAGATTTGTAAAGAATAGCATCATACTTTTCAATCAAAGAAGCAATTTCATATGCACTCTTAAAAGCAAAAAATTCTTCAATTTGTTCAATATCATAATAACTATAGGCATCCTTGGCATATGAAGATAATATTTCATTACATTAAACTCACATTGGTAGGGAAGGTGCTTTTTAGTGTCTTCAAAACAACAAGTAAAATCATGTATTTCGCATAAGTTCCAAGCATAGCAACACAGAAAATTGATTTCACGCCATAAGAGTTTCCCTTTTTGAGACAAGCGGTGGCGCACAAAATAAGCATGCTCATCTAATGATTTTCCCTCAACTAATCTAGTTGGGTTTTTAGCACGAGCACAAGGGGATCGAAGATGATCCAAGTAGAAAGCGTCGGTAGTATGGTAGATGTTGGGTGGTTCCTCAACCACTCGGTTAGCTAGTACAACTAATATTTTTTGGTATTTTATGTTTCCTACCCATATCTAAAGATAGAAAACAAGAACTTAAAATCAAATTACTTAGAGATAAAGCAAACAAGCACACACGAGAATATCAACCCCACACTATTGCTCCCCGGCAACAGTGCCAGAAAAAGGTCTCGATAACCCACAAGTGTAGGGGATTGTTTGTATCCTTTTTGGATAAGTAAGACTGTCGAAGCCAACGAGGAGCTAAAGGTAGAATTAATATTCTCTCAAGTTCTATCGACCACCGATACAACTCTACGCACGCTAACACTTACTTTACCTAGAACAAGTATGAAACTATTTTGCAGGAATAAAACTAGAAGTATTTTGAGAGAATAAAACTACGGATAAATTTGCAAGACAATAAAAACTAGTTGTTTAGTAGAAAGCTTTTCGTAACACAAGAGAAAGATTGTCCATAGGCAATTGAATATAACACGATAGATACTTATCATATGCAATGAGGGAGAGGCCTACGCTAACATACTTTCCGTACTTGGATCACATGGACTTATGATTGGAACTCTAGCGAGCATCCGCAACTACTAAAGGTCATTAAGGTAAAACCCAACCATAGCAATAACACATCAAGTCCTCTTTATTCCCATAAACAACAACCCCCTTACTCGGGTGTAAGCTTTTGTCACTACAGCCACCCACTATAAGCAAATCATTAACGTATTGCAACACCTTCCAGCGGGAATCCATCACGTGTGCACGGCATGGAAGGCACCTTAGGACAACACCATATTATCATACAACGCATATCCATCACACCATAGAACAATTAACCTGTAGGACAAAAGAAATCTACTCAAACATCATAGGATAGCCACACATCATTGGATAATAATATATAGCATTCAGTACAATGTTTAAGTAGAGATTACAGCGGGGAAAAGAGGAGTTACACTGCTGCATAGAGGGGGAGGAGTTGGTGGTGACGGCGGCGAGGCTGTTGGTGTAGATCGCCGTCATGATGGTTTCCCCGGCGGCGCTCCGACGCCACCGGGAGAGAGGGGGAGAGAGCCCCCTCCTTCTTATTCTTCCTTGATTTCCCCCCTAGATGGGAGGAGAGTTTCCCCTCTGGTCCATGGCCGCCATGGCTCCCGGAGGGCAAGAGCCCCTGCGAGAATAAATCTTTCTGTTTGTTTCTCTCCTGTTTTCCGACCCCTTCACCATTTCTTAGATATCCGGAGATCCGTAACTCCGATTGAGCTGAAATTTTGAGGGTATTTTTATCGGGAAATTAACTTTCTTGCAGAAAAAGTAGGGCCTCAACCAACTTACGGGGTGGTCACAGCAATCAGGGCACGACCACCCCCTGGCCGCACCCTGTTGTGTTGATTCTTCTTTCCAAAATTCACATATATTCCAAAAAAATCTCTGTAAATTTTTATCGCATTTGGACTCCGTTGGATTTTCTACAAAACATGTAAAAACAATAGGAACTAGCACTAGGCACTAGATCAGTAAGTTAGCCCCAAAAATATTATATAATGTTGCCAAAAGTATATGAAAGTTTTAGAGTATTGGCATGAAACAATAAAAAATTATAGATACAACAAGGACATATCAGCGCGTTGATCATACAGACCTTAACAAGGCTTGCCCCAAGGATCCGTTCGATCTTCCACGCATTGATCAGATCACTGATTGAACTGCTGGCTGTGAAAGCCTGTGTTTCCTGGATGCTTATTCTGGTTATCGTCAAATCAAGATGGATAAGGAGGACCAAGAAAATACTGCGTTTATTACTCCTTTCGGGGCTTTTTATTATTCTTCTATGCCTCCTGGGCTCAAGAGTGCAGGTGCAACTTATCAGCGTTGTTTCTAGAATTGTCTGCATACTCAGATTAGACACAATGTTCACGCTTATGTGGATGAAATTGTGGTGAAATCAGAAAAGAAGGAGACTCTCCTGGATGATCTGAAGGAGACATTCGATAATCTGCGGGTCTATCAGATGAAGCTCAACCCGACCAAATGTGTGTTTGGGGTACCCGCAGGGAAGTTGCTTGGATTTCTGGTGTCCGAGCGAGGCATTGAGGCTAACCTGGACAAAATCAAGGCAAATAAGCAGACTAATATCAACGGGGTTCAGAAGCTCACAGGATGCATTGCTGCCATAAGGCATTTTATAAGCCGACTTGGGGAGAAGGCAATTCCCTTGTACCAGTTGTTGAAGAAAATGGACAACTTCGTCTGGAACAACGCGGTTGATGCAGCCTTCAAGGCACTAAAGAAACAAGTGTCTGAGGCTCCTATCCTGGCTGCACATCGGTTGAAAGAGCCGACGCTTTTATACATTTCCGCTAATAATAAAGCGGTTAGTGTGGAAGTCTTTGTTGAGTGCAAAGAAGAGGGCAAGGACTATCTTGTTCAACGCCCAATCTATTATGTCAGTGAAGTTCTCACCGAGTCCAAGCAGCGATATCTACATTGGCAAAAATTGGTTTTCGCGGTCTTTATGGCAAGCTAAAAGTTGAAACACTATTTCCAGGAACACGCTATTACTTAGGCCAGTTCCACACCTTTGGGGGATATCATCCAAAATAGGGAGGCTACATGACAGATTGCCAAGTGGGCTATTGAACTTGGCCCCCATCAGGTTAAATATGTTCCTCGCACACCTATCAAGTCGCATGCCTTGGTGGACCTCATCAACGATTGGAATGAACTTCAAGCTCCTCTAGAAAATCCAGACACTACATATTAGACTTTACATTTTGATGGTTCTAGGCAATTGGAGGGCTCGGGGTCTGGAGTATTGCTAACTTCTCAAGGTGACAAGTCCAGTTACATTTTATGGCTTATGTTTACTTGTACTAACAATGCAGCAGAATATGAGGCTCTTCTTCATGGACCGCGGTTAGCCAAGGAAATTAATATACGTCGAATTCGCTGCCTTGGGGATTCATACCTAGTGTCCCAACAAGTCTCTGGCAACTGGGACTCAAAAGTTCCATTGATGGCAGCTTATAGGCATGTCGTTACTTTGGTGGCTGGACATTTCAAGGGATATCAAGTTGATCATATTGAGCAATGCCTTAATGAGGCGGCAGATGCATTGTCTTGTTTGGGCTCTCAACGTAAACCAGTTCCTCCAAATGTTTTCCTGCATATTCTTCATAACCCGTCAGTAAAATTGCCAACTGTGGAGGACATAGCTATTCCTGACCCAGTCAACACTTGTGGCTGAAGTTCATGCAATACCATAGTGGACGACACCTTACCTGGCTTATCTGACTCGGGGCGAGATCCTAGCAGACGAAATCATCGCTCGACAGATTATCCGGAGGTGTAAGTATATGATGATAGTCAATGGTGAGTTACGCCAACGAAGTGTCTCTAGCGTTTTTCAATGTTGTGTTTCTCGAGAAGAAGGTCATGAAATCCTCAATCAAATCCACTCAGGGGATTGTGGACATCATGCTAGCTCCAGATTGTTGGTTACTAAGGCGTTTCGGCATGGTTTTTACTGGCTTACGGCTCATGCGGACGCTGAGGACATTGTCCGTAAATGTGATGGTTGCCAGAGGTATGCACGATAGGCAAATGTGCCGACTCAAGAATTACGCATGATACCAATCACTTGGCCTTTTGCGGTCTGGGGTCTTCACATGGTTGGATCCTTTAAGCCGTCTTCTTGCAAAAAGACACACCTATTGGTCGCGGTCAACAAGTTTACCAGGTGGGTAGAAGCTGAACCTGTCAGTAATTGCGATGCTGAGGCGACAATCAAGTTTTTGAAAAAAGATAATTTTTCGCTTTGGATATCCTCACAACATTATCACTGACAATGGAACTAACCTGTCAAAGGGCACTATGGAACAATTTTGTCAGAAGGAGCATATACGGCTTGATCTCGCTTCCGTCGCACACCCGCAATCTAATGGGCAAGCGGAACATGAAAACCAGGAATTTCTTCGAGGCATCAAACCAAGGTTCATGGTTCCCCTTGAGCGTACCCCTGGATGTTGGGTGGAGGAACTTCCTGTTGTGCTCTGCAGCATCCGGACTACTCCCAACAGGTCAATTGGTTATACGCCCTTTTCCTAGTTTATGGTACATAGGTTGTGTTACCAAGCGACATTCATCATGATTCTCCAAGGGTTGATGTTTATGTCAAGGCTGACAATGAGCAAGCTCGGCAATATTCAATTGATGCCTTGGAAGAAGAACGCGATCTTATAGTGTCAAGATCCGCCATTTATCAGCAAGACCTACGTCGCTATCATAGTCGTAGAATTCGAAGTCGAACTTTCCATGAAGGAGACTTAGTGCTCCGTCTGATACAAGACCAGATAGGCATGCATAAGTTATCTACTACTTGGGAAGGACCCTTCGTCATCAGCAAAAATCTTAACAACGGGTCATATTACCTGGTTGACATACATGAAGGACATAAGTCACGTACTTCTGGCAAAGAGAGCACCAGACCCTGGAACATTAAATAACCGGCTTATGCAAATCACGTACTTTTGACATATGTCATGTACTTCCGACATGAAGAGTAAATAGCCGGCTTGAAAGAAATAGTCGGCTCTTCAATTTCTTCCAGAGATAAGTCACGTACTTCGTACATTTGTTGGTTTTTCTTTTCAGGTACTAAGTATAAATATTTCCTGGTCATACAAAACACTGGGCCATCCAAATCGCTGGGTCACAAGAATGACCAGGCCTGATGCAATCCATTATACGACAGATGATTACAAATGGATTCTTGAAGACATATTTTACCGGCTTATATTAAAGAAGCATATCATCCTTGCAAGCCGCCGGTGAAGCTTTCCAGGTTGACATTTTGCTTATGTTCCACTCTTCCGGCTGGATAGCATACGATGAACCAGGTTATACTTTACGCCGGGTCATACAAACACCCTGGTCATGAGAAGTTAGTTGTGTTCTAAAAGTCCACAACACTCCATGAACTCTTATAAGTTGCCGAGTTTCACCGCATAAATGATTGCACAACTCAGGCATCAGGAGTATGAAGAAGACGTTAAGACAGTACGATGCCCAATGATAGATAATACTACCAGAAGATTCATCCAAGAGTACAAACGTTCATCCAAAAGTATAGATGTTCAAACTACTACCAAGGTTTCTTTAAAACTATTACAGGCCCTCGAGGGATGATGACAAATATGAAGGAAAAGTTAAGCTGCTACTTGGCTAGGCTGGTCCTGTGTTGTTTGCTCACGAGCTGGCTCTGCTTTTGCTGGCTTATCCTTCTGCTGCTCATCAGCTTTTGCTTCCGCTATCTGCTCAGAAGATGGCCCGGACTTCTCTGTCATTTTGGGGTTTTCCCGCTGTGGCTCATCCGCCTCGGTACCCTCTTTATACTTGTGATTTGTGTTGGGTTTTCCATGAAGAGGAACGGGTGATGCAGCACAGTATAGATAAGTATTTCCCTCAGTGAGAACCAAGGTTTATCAAACCAATAGGAGTAGCAAGCAACCCCCGTCTTCAGCGACTGCACACAAAGAAGCAAACACTTGCACCCAACGCGGGCAAGAGGGTTGTCAATCTCCTTGGACTCGTTATTTGCAAGCAAATGAATTGTCTAGATGATAGTTGAATAAAGTAAATTGCAAAATAAAAAAATAAAATAAATGGCAGCAAGGTATTGAAAGCTTTTGTAAATATATAAGTGAATAGACCCGGGGCCGTAGTGTTCTCTAGTGGCATCTCTCATGTAGTAGGCATACAGTGGGTAAACAAATTACAGTTGGGCAATTGATAGAAAAGCGCATAGTTATGTGATATTCACGGCAATGATCATGTGTATATAGGCATCACGTCCATAAGCAAATAGGCCGACTCCTGCCTACACCTATTACTATTACTCCACGTCGAGAGCGCTTCTATGCTTGCAGTATTAAGATAATGACAAACAGAGTAATGCTTTGAGAACGATGACATGATGTAAATAAAGAAAACTCAATCAATATGAATTAACCCCATCATTTTATCCTTAGTGGCAACAATACAAAGAAGTGTCTTGTCCCCTTATGTCCCTGGGATATAGAGCACCACCAGATTGAACCCACTACAACGCACCCCTCTCATTGAAGAAATATCAATCTAGTTGGCCAAACTATTTCAATAGATTGGGGAGATTTATGAAGCTATAATAATCATGCAAATAAGAATCATAATAGATTTTAGAGAAGACTCAAATATTTTTCATGAATAATCTGAACATAAACCCACAATTTATCGGATCCCAACAAACGGACCGCACAAAGTGAATACATCGAATAGATCACCACGAAGATGCGGTGAACTTTGTATTTAAGATGAAGAGAGAGAGATAGCCATTTAGGTACTAACTACGAACCCGTAGGCCTATAGGGAACTACTCACACATCACCATAGGAGCAGCAAGGTTGATGTAGAGGCCCTCCGTGATCGATCCCCCCTCCGGCAGGGCACCGGAACAGGACTCCAGATGGGCACACGGTGGAACAGAGATTTGCGGCGACGGAAAAAGTGTTTCGGGAGGCTCTCTAGGGTTTTTGGGATTTATTGGAATTTATAGGCTAGAGAGGGGTGCCGGGAGACGCCCGAGGGGGCCACCACATAACAGGGCGCGACCACCCCCCTGGGCGTGCCCTGTTGTGTGGTGGCTCCCTCGTGGAGCCTCCGTCCTCCTCCTGAAGCTTCCAGGTCTTCTTTTGGTCCAGAAAAAATCATAAAAAAGTTTCAGGGCAACTGGACTTCGTTTGGAACTATAAACCTGAAAAGTCAAAAACATGCAGAAAACATCAACTCACACTGGGCATTGGGTTAATAGGTTAGTGCTCAAAAATAATCTTTATAGGTAAATAATCACCCAAAAAGCATCCTAGAATGATAATATTATAGCATGCCACAATTAAAAATTATAGATACGTTGGAGACGTTTCAGCATCCCCAAGCTTAATTCCTGCTCGTCCTCGAGTAGGTAAATGACAAAAACAGAATTTTTGATGTGACATGCTACCCAACATGTAATCTATGGCAGGTATGATCATTGAGAAACGGTGAATTAATAAACTTCAACATAGTAATACTTATAAACATAAGCAACATAATTATCAAGTTTCAAAATATACGATCCTTAAAGAATGTTGACCCCCTATTCATTTTATTATATTAGAATAGCATGGCTCCGTCTTCACCACATAAATACAAATGTCAAGCTCCATGGTGTCAAGTCAGGCAATTGGATCGTACTTCTTAACGCGCTTCAACCTTTTATTACTCATGCAATATATGAGCGTGAACCATGGATATAGCATAAAGCTGGAATAGAATATGATGGTAGATTTCAAAAGCGTAAAATGGAGAAGAAAGTCTCGCATCAACTAGGCGTATCAACAGGCTATGGAGATGCCCATCAATAGATATCAATGCGAGGAGTAGGGATTGCCATGCAACGGATGCACAAGAGCTATAAGTGTATGAAAGCTCAAAAGAAGCTAAGTGGGTGTGCATCCAACATGCTTGCGCATGAAGACCTCGGGCATTTGAGGAAGGCCACCATCAGAATATACAAGCCAAGTTCTTTAATGAAAAATTCCCACTAGCATATGAAAGTGATAAAACAAGAGACTCTCTATATGAGGAACATGGTGCCACTTTGAAGCACAAGTGTGGAAAAAGAAGTAGTAGCACTGTCCCTTCTCTCTTTTCTCTCATTTATTTTTTTCTATTCTATTTCTTTTTATTTTTTTATTTTTTCTTTCTTTCTTCCTTTTTTTAGTTTTTCTTTTTCTTTCTTTCTTTCTTTTATTTTTTTCGTCCGGAGTCTCATCCCGACTTGTGGGGGAATCATTGTCTCCATCGTCCTTTCCTCACTAAGACAGTGCCCTAATAGATCATCACACTTATATTTACTTACAACTCAACATTAAAAATTATAGTATGACTCTTTATGAATGCCTCTGGCAGTGTAACAGGGTGTGCAATGATCTAGCATAGCGAAGGATATCAAAAAACGACAAGCCATAGAAATATCATGCTAGCTATCTTACAATCATGCAAAGCAATATGACAATGAGTGTACTAGTCATATGATGTAACGGTTGAAGTTGCATGGCAATATATCTTGGAATGGCTATGGAAATGCCATAATAGGTAGGTATGGTGGCTGTTTTCAGGAAGATATAATAAAACTTACGTGCAATAGAGTGTATCATGTTATGGGGTTTGGATGCACCGGCAAAGGTTGCACCGATCCTCGAGGTGAGAATGGGCAATGCACGGTACCAAAGAGGTTAGAAAATATGAGGTGGTGTGAGTGCGTACATCCATGGATTCACATTAGTCATAAATAACTCACATACTTATTGCAAGATTTTATTAGCTCTCTCGAAGCAAAGTACTACTCGAATGCCCCTAGGGAGGAGGTTGGGAGGAGTTAACCATCGCGCGCCTCCCACTTAAACAACACTAGGATTTCAACGGGGAATAAGTATGCTCACACATCATCACCATGCTATAAAAAATATTTAGATGAACAACAAGTTAACACCCTCTAATTCACGATACTTTTACTAACCAATGATCATGCACTCATGCCCTTTCATATTACCACATCAATAACATTAACCCACAATTTCTCTTTTATGTGCTACATGTGGTTTTGATTATGCACTCATTGGATACATATTAATTTTTGGACTAGTCTTATAACCCATGCAAATTACCATCACTATTTATTAAATCTCAAACAAATATAAGTGAAGAACGAGAGTGCAGTTATTTCTATAAAATCTATTCGCCACCATGCTCTAAAAGATATAAATGAAGTACTAGAGCAACTGCTAAGCTCAAAAGATATAAGTGAAGCACAAAGAGGATTCTAATAAATCATGGTGATCTTGTGTCTCTCTCAACTGGATGTGTCCAGCAAACAATGATTGTGGAAAACAAAAACAAAAACAAAATAAACTAAAGTAAAAGACGCTCCAAGCAAAACTCATATCATGTGATGAATAAAAATATAGCTCCAAGTGACATACCGATGGATTGAGACGAAAGAGGGGATGCCTTCTGGGGCATCCCCAAGATTAGATGCTTGTTCTTCCTTGAATATTACCTTTGGGTGCCTTGGGCAACCCCAAGCTTAGGCTCTTGCCGCTCCTTATTCCTTCATCCATCGTGATAGGACCCACAACTTGAAAACTTCAGCACACAAAACTCAACAAAACCTTCGTGAGAACCGTTAGTATAGAAAACATATCAAATACTTTAGGTACTGTTATTGTTGGAATCGGGGCTCCGGGGACCCTTGAGAGGTTCCAACTCTGGGGTGCACCGACTCTCCAACCTCATTCTCTCACCCTAACCTACGGCGATGCTCCGGCATGCTTGAGCTTGAGGGGAGAAACAAGGAACACAACGATCTACCCAGGTTCGGGCCACCTTGCGGTGTAAAACCCTACTCCTAATTGTCTGGATTGCTTAGTGGTGGAGAGTGAACACAAGATGCCCCTTCTACGACTGTTGCCTCCTCCCCTTTATACCAGCCTCTGTCCTCTTCCCCAAAAATATCCGGCGGGAAGGGTTGCCACAAGCGCCGGTTTGAAAGGGGCCAAGACTGCGTCCCATCGTAACAAAAGTGGTCTCCGCCTACCAAAGCCTCCCTCCATGACGTGCTACTGGGCTCGGGGATGACCTCCTCCTGCGAGCCCCCAGCTTTGGCCTTCTAACACCAAACGGGAAACCTCTTGGGGGCCACTTCGGGAACCGGCGGGCAGGCCCTCCTCCCTTAACACCAAAGAGGAAAGGTCTTCCTGTTGCGACCTCGGACGACGTTGGGCGGGGCGCGTACTGCCCCCAGGACGGGTCAGGCTGCGCGCCCCTGCAAAACCACCATGGACCTGCATCTCACGATGCCACCTTTGGGAGCGTCCTCCCGAGGCCTCCTTCGGGGCCAACCGGGGGGCCTTCCAGTAGGTCGCCTCAAGAGGTCAGGGTCTCACGCAGCCCTTCCCCGCGACGATGCCAGGGCGGGCTATTCCGGACCCGGGCCCTGCGTCGCGACATGGTCCTCAGGCAGAAGGGCCTGGGTACCCCCCGTCCCAAAGGCCCGATAGTAGCCCCCGAGCCTACAGCGCACGTGTCCATGCCAGCGGGTGGGGCGACGCGGTGCGGGCTCCAACCGCCTGTTGGCCAGTCGCGATGCGTGGTGTGCGCTGGGGCACGGGGCGTCCCCGCCTCCATGTGATGTGTTGACAACCGCCCAGGCTAGCATAAAGACGGTCCGCAGTGCCGGGCCATCATTACCTTTCCTTGCCCGGCGTCTGTCTCGTTGTGCCTCCTCCCTCCGCCTGAGACTCCACCAGATCCAAACTCTAGCGAAGCGCTCTTCTCCCCACCTCGTTCGCCGCTCTGTTGCTCGGATGGCCCCGGGCGGGAAGAAGGCGAAGACCAAGGTCCCGGTCGCAAGCCCCCATGAGATCGGGGCAGCTCTCCTTCGTTCCTCCGTCTCCAAGGAAGGGGACCTCGACCCGGTGCGCCGCTGATAGCGGGCGACTGGAATGAGTGGAAGAAAACCGTGATCTTCCCGGGCGCGGAGCGGTCTGGGGGCGTCCGCCTACGCCTTTTTCCTCCACAGCGTCTACGCCGGGCTGGTCCCGCCGTTCTCCGAGTTCTTCTACACCATCCTCACACATTACCAGATACACGCCCTGCACCTCCAACCAAACTCAATTCTCCTCCTGTCCATCTTCGCCTTTTACTGCGAAGCCTTCATGGGCGTGAGGCCCTTAGTAGCGCTCTTCCGTCAGTTCTTCAGCCTGCGGTTTATTGCCTGGGACCAGCTCTCGGCATGCGTCTCCTTCGTCGATGTCAAAGGCGCCAATACCCGCCGAAGGCCGGGAAGAAGGTGGAGGGCTATCGGCAATGCTGGGTTTACTTGGACGCCCTGCAAGGCCACCCGTTGCTGAGGATCCCTACTGCCCTCCCGATGCAGCACTCCGGATAGGGCCATGCACCGCTCTCCACCCCAGGGGCAAGGCTCGTCCTGGATCGGATTGCTTCACATGGGTACACCCAGCTGTCGGGGGCGATAATCGTCAAGGAGTTCCTGGGGCAGCGCATCGCACCTCTGCAGGCGCACTTGCGGCCCGTGTTAGAGTTCGAGGGCTTGCGGGACCCGATGAGGCTGCACCCCGCCGGCCTGTCGCGCGCCAAGTTTGATGGGGCCGTGATGGCCCTGCTCAGCTCCATGCCTGGAGATCCTCCCGAGGCCGTGGGTCCGCTGTATGGCTAAGATGACCGAGCGGATCTGGTCGCTCTCATGCCTGCCTTTGACGAGTGGGGACTCGCGTCGAGCGGCAGCGAGGGGTCACGGGGGAACTCCCGCGTCAAGGCGTCGTCCTCCGCCGAGGGTAGCGGCAACGAAGATTCTGAGGCGACCGTCGGGGAAGAGGAGGAGGACGACGCCGGCCGAGGGCTACCGCCAGGCCACCACCAGTCCCTTCTTGGCTTCAAAGATGATGATGACGAAGTCGTCGTGCCGCCTCGGGCGATGCTTTCTCGGCCTTCCGACCTGGCTGTGGCGGCGCAGGCCTGCTCCGCTGGCTCCCAGGCACTGGGTGCTGAGGCCCCAGCCGGCGAGGCGGCGGACGCTCCTGAAGCCACGTCCCTTCTCCGAGGCCCCCCAGGCCCTTGGGAAGAAATTGGACCCGGCTAGACCCACCAAGGGTCATACAGAGCGTTCTTCCGGCGTCCCCAAGGGGGCACCCGAGAGCGGCGGGAGCGCGCCCTTCGCCGCCGAGAAGATGCGGAAGTCGGCCTCCGAGGTCGAGTAAGTGGTCGAGCTCGCGCTTGCGCCTTGTGCGTGTGAATTGCTTGCTCATGCTAATTCTTTGTCCGCGCAGGCGCCGGGGCGGTGGCGATGGGAAGAAGAAGAAAGCCGACACCGTGACGAAGGTGACATGCGCCCCGGAGGCGACGTCGACGCAAGGCCGCAATCTTGGTGGACGCGGAGGAGCCTTACGCCAGGCCGACGCCACGCCTGGGCGTGCGGGGGGGCGCAGTGATGCCCAGTTGCTCCTCTGCGCAACCGGGGGAACGGCCGCCGGGGCAGCTAGGGGGCAGCCCCCGGTGCCTCCCGTCGTAGCCGCAACCCCCGGCCTATGGAGCCGGAGCTGGCGCGGTAGTCCTCCTCAAGTGTACCCGCTCCTACAGCCCAGCATGGTGCGGGGACCCTCCAGGGGCCATCCCAGACTGGGCTTGCCTCTGGGGCCGATGGTGCCGGCGCAGTGGCACCGCCCGACGCGTCACGGGGGCGGCCGCTGAGGAAAAGCCGAAGCCCCCGGTGCCCCATTCGGAGAACACTGGGGCCCTCTTGGCTGAGGTGGGGCCAGTGCTGAGGCGCCGGTGCTCCGCCAGGCGCTTGCGCCCACGGGCCATCGTCTCCCGCTCGGGCAAGAGGCCTGATACGTCTCAAACGTATCTATAATTTTTGCTTGTTCCATATTGTTATATTATCATTCTTGGATGTTTTACAATCATTTTATAACAACTTTATATCATTTTTTGGGACTAACCTGTTGACATAGTGCCAAAGTGCCAGTTGCTGTTTTTGCTTGTTTTTTACTTTGTAGAATATCAGTACCAAACGGAGTCTAATCGCGACAAAACTTTTTGGAGATTTTTTTGGACCAGAAGACACCCAGTGGGCCAAAGAAGTGTCAGAGAGGTGGGCCGTGGAGACCACAACCCACCAGGGCACGCCAGGGGGGGCCCAGCGCGCCCTGATGGGTTGTGCCCTCTTCGGGGCCCCTCTCCACCGCCTCTGATGCCTATAAATTCCCAAATATTCCAAAAACCCTAGGATAGTCGACGAAACACAATTCCAGCCGCCGCAAGTTCCAGAACCTCGAAATCCAATCTAAACACCATCACGGAGGGGTTCATCTTCCTCATAGGTGCCTCTCCGATGATGCGTGAGTAGTCCACCATAGACCTACGGGTCCGTAGGCTGTAGCTAGATGGCTTCCTCTCTCTCTCTCTCCTATGATTCTCAATACAATGGTCTCTTGGAGATCTATTTGATGTAAACTTTTGCGGTGTGTTTGTTGGGATCCGATGAATTTTGAGTTCATGATCTATCCATGAATATTATTTGAGTCTTCTTTGATCTCTTATATGCATGATTACTTATAGCCTCGTATTTCTTCTTCGAATCTTTGGTTTAGTTAGGCCGACTAGATCGATTTTTCTTGCCATGGGAAGAGGTGCTTTGTGATGGGTTCGATCTTGCGGTGTCCTTTCCCAGTGACAGAAGGGGCAGCAATGCACGCACGTATCATTGCCACTAAGGATAACAAGATGGGGACTATTCCTACATGAATAGATCTTGTCTACATCATGTCATCAGTCTTATTGCATTACTCCGTTTTGCCATGAACTTAATACACTAGATGCATGTTGGATAGCGGTCGATGTGTGGAGTAATACTGGTAGATGCAGGCAGGAGTCGGTCTACTTATCTTGGACGTGATGCCTATATAATGATCATCGCCTTGGATATCGTCATGACTATTCGATTTTCTATCAATTGTCCAACAGTAATTTGTTCACCCACCGTGTGCTATACTCATGAGAAAAGCCACTAGTGAATCCTACGGCCCCCGGGTCTACTTTTCCAACGTATTGCTTTCCGATCTATCTTTTTTGCATCTTTGTTTTCAGATCTACAAAACCAAAAACCAAAAAATATATTGCTGCATATTTTATTTGCTCTTCTTATTTCGTGCTCTTGAGAGATCTATCTCTCCTATCTATCACTACCTAATCTATCTTTTTACCGTAGAGAGATTGACAACCTCTCTTACGCGTCGGGTTGCAAGTATTTGTTATTTGTATGCAGGTGCTGCTTAATGGGTGGTGGTGATCCTCCTACTGGTTCGATAACCTTGTTTTCAGAACTGAGGGAAATACTTACCGTCGCTGCGATGCATCATCCCTTCCTATTTGGGGAAATACCGACGCAGTTTCAAGCCACATCAAAAGGAATTTCTGGCGCCGTTGCCGGGGAGGAAGCGGTTTCTTCTACGTGCCTATCTCAGGCATCGAGGAGACTCCATCATCATCTACCAGGTTCCTAATCACAAATCTCATCTCCTTGCAATTACATTATTTGCCATTTGCCTCTCGTTTTCCTCACCCTCACTTCACCAATTTGCCATTTTATTCGCCCTCTTTTTCGTTTGCCTCTTTCTCGTCAGATCTCTTGCCTTGTCATTATGGCTAGTTCTTCCTTTATTGCATGTACACCCGATAATGAGGTTCTTAATTTTGAGCAAAGGGGAGGGGAGAACCTAAAAGATGCTTGGTATAGGATTTGCAATGCTCATAATAGATCTATCCGTAAGAAATCTACCGTTGTTCTTCTTCATAGTTTTTATATTGGCATCACTACTTGGTATAGATTCGTCCTTGATACGATTACCGGTGGGAATTTCTTGATGTATCCATATTTAGATGCTTTTAATGCTTTGGGAAGTTTAGTGGGATCACCACCTATCATCATCAATGAAACAACTTTAACTCTCAAACACGTTATGGAGAGATTAGATGCTATTGAGAAGAAGATGATTACTAAAGAACATCTTGATGATCTAGATAAAAAATGCATAATCTTGCTAATAAAATTGGGTCTAAGGCGGGAGATGATATTAAATTGCTAAAGGAAAAAAGAAACCGTAGTTAACGAAAGGGTAGAAGAGAGCCCTTACCGGATTGATAAGTTGGAAGAGATTTTTAGCAATTTGGGCTCAGCTTTTTCTTCTATCAAAACTATTGAAAAAACTCCCATAAAAATTGGCAAGACCACACAAGTCACCAAGAACAAAGTTGCTACACCTAGTAGTCACAAGGGGGGTCTTAAAATGATTAGTATTCATCCCGACTTTGTTGAAATCATAAGGGACCCTATTTACAAGAATGGTTTTTTGGTCTTCTTCCTAGGAGTGCTGTCATCGAGACTATGCATGCTAAAACCTTGAAGAGATCTAGTTGTGTGATTGAAGAGTTGAAAACCAAAGATGACAATACTTGAATCTATGTGTTATGCCTAGCTAGGGGCGTAAAACGATAGCGCTTGCTGGGAGGCAACCCAATGAATAAATAAATTTTTGCTTTTTACTTTCTGTTTTTGAGTGTTGACACAATTATGCCTGTGTTATGATTGTGTTTTTATGGTTTATTTAGTGTTTGTGCCAAGTAGAGCCTTTAGGATGATTCATAAGATGAGTAGAAGCGATGCTGAATCTGAAACAGAAACTTTGCGTCCAGTATATGAATTTTCATTTTTTGCTGGAACGTGATCTTGAGCTGAAATTTTAAAACAGTGTTTCTATACAAATTTTTTATGTTGTTATCATTTTTTAGAATTTTTAGAGTTACATAAGTATGATTAGAGTACAGATTGCTACAGACTGTTCTGTTTAAGACAGATTCTGTTTTCGTTGCATTGTGTGCTTGTTTTGATGAATCTATGGGTTATATTGAAGGGTATGAGCCATGCTAAAGTTAAAATACAGTAGGTATAATGCAAAAACAAAATATGAATGGGTTTAAAACAGCACCTAAAGTAGTGATTTGCTTTATTATACTAACGGATCTCGCGAAGATTTTGTTGAGTTTTGTGTGATTGAAGTTTTCAAGTTTGGGGTGAGATCACGATGGATGAAGGAATAAGGAGTGATAAGAGCCTAAGCTTGGATATGCTACCGCACCCCCAAGATATATCCAAAGAGTAACAAGAAACTAAGCTTGGGGATTCCCCCGAGTGGCATCCCCTCTTTCTTCTAACGACCATCGGTATTTTACTTGGAGCTATATTTTTATCCGTCACATATCATGAGTTTTGCTTGGAGCATCTTGTATCTTTGCTTGCTTTGCTTGTTTGTTTTCCCTTTGCATCCTTTCTGTACACACCTATTTGGAAGAGCCAAAATTATGCTATGATTTGTTAGAATTGCTCTATGTGCTTCACTTAAACTTTTTGAGCTATAGAATTGCTCTAGTGCTTCACTTATATCTTTTTGAGCACGGTGTGCTTAGAAATTTTTGTAGAAATACTGTCATGCTTCACTTAGATTAATTTTAGAGTTAGTAACTTTTGAAGAAATCCTCTCATGCTTCACTTATACTTTTTTTAGAGATGAAATCTTTATGCTCATGTACTTCACTTAGATTTGTTTGAGTTTGTCAAAAAAGCAATGGCAATATATGAAACTAGTCCCAAAGTGATAGATATCTAAGGAGGATATAATAAAAACTTTCATGAAGATCATTGGGCAAATTAAACTTGATTCTTTGTAATAGTTTTGAAACATGATGATAGTAATATGTGAGTCATGGTAGTGAGTAATTATGCTTGAGTAGGAATATTGGTGTTAAGGTTTGTGATGTCCTATGCAAGTGCGAAAGTCAATAGTTATGCAATGAGATTACATCCTACTTGTGGGGCATTATTCGGTGTTAGTTATGCTCAATGCTCAATTATGTGAATTTTCGTTTCTTGGTTTGGTTGCTTCTCAATCTTTTTACTAGCCTCCATTTGTACTAAGTAGAAATACTACTTGTGCATCCAAAAACCTTAAACCAAGTTTTGCCTTATGAGTCCACCATACCTACCTATATGCTGTATTTCCATGCCGTACCAAGCAAATTTGTATGTGCCATCTCTAAATTTTCAAAATGAATTTTCTCTTTTGTGTGCTCGTACCACTCATGAAACGGTGGGGAGTGTCCAATATTTTTCCATGCTAGATGTGTTATTCTCAAGATGAGTGTTTATTCACTTGTCATTGCACGAGAGTGCGGCGGTAATAGGGATGCCCATTCCCAAAATGAAAAATAATATTTACTTTATGTTGTCAAATAATAAATTCCTTGGAAAGTGTTGGTATGGAAGGCAACCGTGGATACGGCCCGCCATGGAAATTGAAAGTTTGGTGTAAAAAGGAACCAACTTTATTTTCTGTTTGGGAACCGCCTGTGATATATCTAGCATGGAAAATATTGTGAGCTACTTTGTGGTTTCCGTTGACAGGAAAAGCATGCCACCCAAAATATTTTTCTCTCTCAATTTAAAACTTTGAGCTCTAGCACCTCTACAAATCCCTACTTCCCTCTGCGAAGGGCCTATCTATTTACTTTATGCAATTTTTATTTTTACTTTGAGTCTCCATCTTCTCTTATAAAGCACCAACTAGGGGGCACTATGATCGTACTTCAGCATTGGGTATAGCTAATATTTGAGTGTGTTTCATGAATGGATCAATGATTGAGCATGATGGGTTAGGGATAACTTTCTTTAGTGTTGATATTTTGAAAGAATTGGTTGCATGTTGGCATGCTTGAATATTGAACTCATTATGTTAAAACTAGACTATTGCTTTGAATCATCTACAAGTCCAAATGTCCATGCTTTACAAAAGAAAAGAATATGATGAACATGTTAGGCAACATTCCACATCAAAAATTCTGTTTTTATCATTTACAAACTCGAGGACGAGTAGGAATTAAGCTTGGGGATGCTGATACGTCTCCAACGTATCTATAATTTTTGCTTGTTCCATGCTGTTATATTATCATTCTTGGAACTAACCTATTGACATAGTGCCAAAGTGCCAATTGTTGTTTTTGCTTGTTTTTTACTTCGCAGAATATCAGTACCAAACGGAGTCCAATCGCAATGAAACTTTTTGGAGATTTTTTTTTGGACCAGAAGACACCCAGTTGGCTAAACAAGTGCCACAGAGGTGGGGCGTGGAGACCCGGGCGTGGAGACCACAACCCACCCGGGCGCGCCAGGAGGCCCCGGTGTGCCCTGATGGGTTGTGCCCTCCTCGGGGCCCCTCTCCACCGCCTCTGATGCCTATAAATTCCCAAATATTCCAAAAACCCTAGGAGAGTGGACGAAACACAATTCCAGCCGCCGGAAGTTCCAGAACCTCGAGATCCAATCTAAACACCATCACAGATGGGTTCATCTTCCTCATAGGTGCCTCCGATGATGCGTGAGTAGTCCACCATAGACCTACGGGTCCGTAGGCAGTGGCTAGATGGCTTCCTCTATCTCTCTTATGATTCTCAATACAATGGTCTCTTGGAGATCTATTTGATGTAAACTTTTGCGGTCTGTTTGTTGGGATTCGATGAATTTTGAGTTCATGATCAGTTTCTATCCATGAATATTATTTGAGTCTTCTTCGATCTCTTATATGCATGATTACTTATAGCCTCGTATTTCTTCTTCGAATCTTTGGTTTAGTTAGGCCGACTAGATCGATTTTTCTTGCCATGGGAAGAGGTGCTTTGTGATGGGTTCGATCTTGCGGTGTCCTTTCCCAGTGACAGAAGGGGCAGCAAGGCACGCATGTATCGTTGCCATTAAGGATAACAAGGTGGGGTCTATTCCTACATGAATAGATCTTGTCTACATCATGTCATCGTTCTTATTGCATTACTCCATTTTTCCATGAAGTTGATACACTAGATGCATGCTGGATAGCAGTCGATGTGTGGACTAATAGTGGTAGATGCAGGCAGGAGTCGGTCTACTTATCTTGGACGTGATGCCTATATAATGATCATCGCCTTGGATATCGTCATGACTATTCGATTTTCTATCAATTGCCCAACAGTAATTTGTTCACCCACCGTGTGCTATACTCATGAGAGAAGCCACTAGTGAATCCTACGGCCCCCGGGTCTACCTTTCCAACATACTGCTTTCCGATCTATCTTTTTGCATCTTTGTTTTCAGATCTACAAAACCAAAAACCCAAAAATATATTGCTGCATATTTTATTTTCTCTTCTTATTTTGTGCTCTTGAGAGATCTATCTCTCCAATCTATCACTACCTAATTTATCTTTTTACCGTAGAGAGATTGACAACCTCTCTTATGCGTCGGGTTGCAAGTATTTGTTATTTGTGTGCAGGTGCTGCTTGTTGGGTGGTGGTGATCCTCCTACTGGTTCGATAACCTTGGTTTCATAACTGAGGGAAATACTTACCGTCGCTGTGTTGCATCATCCCTTCCTCTTTGGGGAAATACCAACGTAGTTTCAAGCCACGTCAAGGCCCTGTCCGATGCTCAGGCTGCGCTCGACCGTTTTGTGGAAGCCTCCCAGAATGCCAAAGCGAGCCTCGCAGGGGAACGCCTGGAGCGCACCACCCTGCTAAAGAGCCTTTCCGCTGCCCTCGCGGAGAGTGAGAAGGGCGCCGCCGAAGCAAAGGCCGCTAAGCGTTGCGAGGAAGCAGAGGCCTAATTGAAGACGCTTCGGGACGAGTGGGACGCGCGGGCGCGGCAGCTCCAGCTGCGGGAAGATGGCTGATAACCCACAAGTATAGGGGATCGCAACAGTTTTCGAGGGTAGAGTATTCAACCCAAATTTATTGATTCGACACAAGGGGAGCCAAAGAATATTCTCGAGTATTAGCAGCTGAGTTGTCAATTCAACCACACGTGAAAGACTTAATATCTGCAGCAAAGTATTCAGTAGCAAAGTAGTATGGAAGTAACGGTAACGATGGCAAAGTGACAGTAGCGGTGTTGTAGCAATTATAACAGTAGCAACAGAAAAGTAACTTAGCAAAGATTAATATGGAAAAGCTCGTAGGCAATGGATCAGTGATGGATAATTATGTTGGTTGGCATTCATCATGCAACAGTTATAACATAGGGTGACACAGAACTAGCTCCAATTCATCAATGTAATGTCGGCATGTATTCCATATATAGTCATACGTGCTTATGGAAAAGAACTTGCATGACATCTTTTGTCCTACCCTCCCGTGGCAGCGGGGTCCTAATGGAAACTAAGGGATATTAAGGCCTCCTTTTAATAGAGAACCGGACCAAAGCATTAGCACTTAGTGAATACATGAACTCCTCAAACTACGGTAATCACCGGAAAGAATCCCGGTTATTGTCACCCTGGGGGATGCGGATCATAACTCATAATAGGTGTCTACAACTTGCAAGATAGGATCAAGAACACACATATATTCATGAAAACATAATAGGTTCAGATCTGAAATCATGGCACTCGGGCCCTAGTGACAAGCATTAAGCATAGCAAAGTCATAGCAACATCAATCTCAGAACATAGTGGATACTAGGGATCAAACCCTAACAAAACTAACTCGATTACATGGTAAATCTCATCCAACCCATCACCGTCCAGCAAGCCCACGATGGAATTACTCACGAACGGCGGAGAGCATCATGAAATTGGTGATGAAGGATGGTTGGTGATGACGACGGCGTCGATTTCCCTCTCCGGAGCCCAAATCAGGCTCCAGATCTACCCTCCCGAGGAAGAACAGGAGGTGGCGGCGGCTCCGTATCGTAAAACGTGATGAACTCTTCTCTCTGATTTTTTTCTCCCCGAATAGGAATATATAGAAGTGGAAACGAGGTTGGAGGAGCAACAGGGGACCCACAAGCCACAGGGGCGCGCCCTAGGGGGGTGGGCGCGCCCCCCTGGCTTGTGGCCAGGTGGTGGGCCCCCTGAAGTTGATTCTTTCGCCAATATTTTTTATTAATTCCAAAAATATTCTCCGTAAATTTTCAGGTCAATCCGAGAACTTTTATTTCTGCACAAAAATAACACCAAGGCAATTCTGCTGAAAACAACGTCAGTCTGGGTTAGTTCCATTCAAATCATGCAAATTAGAGTCCAAAACAAGGGCAAAAGAGTTTGGAAAAGTGGATATGTTGGAGACGTATCAACTCCCCCAAGCTTAAACCTTTGCTTGTCCTCAAGCAATTCAGTTGATAAACTGAAAGAGATAAAAAAAACTTTTACAAACTCTGTTTGATCTTGCTGTTGTAAATATGTCTAACTTATGTTCAGATTTTTAGCAAAGATTATAGACTAACCACATTCACAATAACATTTAGGTCTCACATTTACTCATATCAATGGCATAATAAACTAGCGAGCAATAATAATAAGTCTCGGATGACAACAATTTTATTAAAACAATCATGATACAATATGACATAATGGTATCTCGCTAGCCCTTTCTGAGACCGCAAAACATAAATGCAGAGCACCTCTGGAGAACAAGGACTGACTAGACATTGTAATTCATGGTAAAAGAGATCCAGTCATACTCACACTCAATATCAATTAATAGCAAGGCATACAAATGACAGTGGTGCTCTCTAACTGGTGCCTTTATGAGAGGGTGATGACTCAACAGTAAAATAAAATAGATAGGCCCTTCGCAGAGGGAAGCATTGATTTGCAGAGGTGCCAGAGCTCGAGCTTTTAAAACAGGGATGAATAATAATTTTGAGAGGTATGCTTTCATTGCCAACATAACAACTAAGAGATCTCGATATCTTCCATGCTAGATAAATTATAGGCGGTTCCCAAACAGAATAGTAAAATTTTACTACCCCTCCACCAATCAATCACACTCCACGGCGGGCCGAATCCACGGGTACCGTCCATACAAACACAATCCTGGGGCAGTTTTGTTTATTATATTTTGATTTGAAATTTGAGCATGGAACTGGGCATCCCGAATACCAGCCACTTTCTTGTGAATGATAGTGAATCAACACAAATCGTGAGAATAACCCACCTAGCATGGAAGATACTGACAGCACCCTGTCACTACACGAGCGATTTGGGCATACAAAACGGAATATTTATTTGAAAGTTTGGAGGGTGGCACATGCAAATTTACTTGGAACGGCAGGTAAATACCGCATATAGGTGTGTATGGTGGACTCATATGGAACAACTTTAGGTTTATGGAGATGGATGCATAAGCAGTATTCCCGCTTAGTACAAGTGAAGGCTAGCAAAAGACTGGGAAGCGACCAACTAGAGAGCGACAACAGTCATCAACATGCTTTAAGATTAACCAATATTGAATGCAAGCATGAGGAGGATATAAATCACCATGAACATAAACATCGTGGAGGCTATGTTGGTTTTGTTTCAACTACATGCGTGAACATGTGCCAAGTCAAGCCACTCGAATCGTTCAGAGGAGGATACCATTCTATCATACTACATCATAACCATTTTAACATCCATGTTGACACTCAAGACAAACCATTATCCACTCTTAGCTAATTAAGCATGGCATGCGTAACTATAATCTCTAATTGTCATTGCAAACATGTTTCATCTATAACGGGCTGAATTAAGAAAGACGAGCTAATCATATTTACAAAAACAAAATAGGTCGAGTTCATACCAGCTTTTCTCCATCTCAGTCATTTCATCATATATCGTCATTATTGCCTTTCACTTGCACGACCGAACGATGTGAATAATAATAAGAGTGCACGTGCATGGGACTAAGCTGGAATCTGCAAATAATAACTCAAAGGAGAAAGCAAAGCAATATGGGCTCTCTGATTATAAACAATAATGCATATGAGAGCCACTCAACATTTTCATCATGGTCTTCTCCTTATGACCCAAAGAAGAAAAGAAAACTATTTACACGGGAAAGCTCCCAATAAGCAAAAGAAGAACGAGAAATCTTTTTGGGTTTTCTTTTAATACTAGACTAAACAAACTAGAAGGTAAAGCTAGAACTAATTTTTTTTGGATTTTCTCAAGATTACTTAAACACACATAAGAAAAAACATAAGAAGAAATAAACTAGCATGGATGGTACAATGAAAAAGTATGAACACCGACAACTGGAATGAGTGTGTGAACATGAATGTAATGTCGGTGAGAAATACGTACTCCCCCAAGCTTAGGCTTTTGGCCTAAGTTGGTTTAGGGCCATGGCTGGAAATAACCCTCTCCTGGATACTCCGGAGGATACTGAGGGTTCCACTGATTAGCGACCTCCTGTGGCTCCCACTGAAAAACCGGAGCCTGATATGGATCAAGGGCTGGTGCCGGCTCAGGTGCTGGGGGTTGCGACAAACCCCAATATCGGTAGATGTCATCGGGCATAATAGTGTACCTGCCTGAATAAATATCGAACAAAGAAGGAGCAGGCAGGGTAATAATCTCACAAGTACCCTGACTAAATACTAAGTTGTAAAGCAGCCTTTTATCATTATCTTTCTTAATAAAATCATGTGCTACCATACTATTGTAATCTTAATGTTTTGTAGGAAGCAGCATTTCATCTTCCTCGTCAAGCCTAATAGGTATCTCGAAGTGTTTGGCTAAACGAGACGCATAGATACCTCTGAATATAGGGCCCTTCGAACGGTTTATGTTCAACCGTTGGGCCACTATAGTGCCCAGACTAAAATTTCTATCAGCAAGTAAAGCATGGCGCAGAATAGTGAGGTCGGGGGCACTAAGGCTTCCACTCTCACCGCGACCAACTAAACATCTCCCCGCAAATAATGAATAATAGCGTAAAACAGGAAAATGTACACTAGCCGCTCTTGCCTTTGACACCCCTCTCTCTTCCCCTACAGTGATTGCGGCAATAAAATCCTCCATGTCTCTAGGACGTGGTTCACTGATGCTGCCCTCATGAGATATTTTGCAAACATTGCAAAAATCGTAAAGTGACATTTCCTTAGGCACATCATATAAATGAAATTCTACCATGGGAGGATTCTTCCTAGGATAAAAATGAAAATTTTGCACGAAAGTATTAGTAAGTAGGAGATACTGTTCACACTTATCGTTGAGGAAGTCGGTGATGCCTGCATTTTCTGCTAGATGATAAAAATCTTCATAAATTCCGGCCGTCCTCAAGAATACTTCGCTTGGCCATTCGCATGGACGAACCTCCGCGGTACGAGGGATATTGTATTTAGGCTTCTCACTTTCTTTTTCTTTAAAACCCCTGCTCGAAGAGCCTCTTAACAATCTCCTCATCATCTCTTTCGCTGAAAATTAATTCTGAAATTTTTAGTGACTCCAAATAAAAGTGAACGAAACTCAATAAAACTCATAGCAACTACTCCCACAAGTGCCTAGAAGCTTTATCATGCATCAAAACTACTTGGGACCATACAAATTTGACATGCAAGCTCAAGAACAAGGTCACCACAGCAGCAAAAATTTGCAATATATAAAGCACTAGAACAAAAACTAATTGGACCATTGGAGGAGTCACATACCGATGAGCAATCCCCTAAAACAGTTTTGCAAATGGAGCTTTGAGCAAGGAGATCGAAAATGGCAGCAAAATGAGCTAGAACACGGGTTTGAGCAATGGTGGGATTTTTTCTAGAGGAAGACGAAGTGGATGGTGGCTGGAATAAGTGAGGGGGCCCCACGTGGGACCCACAAGCCAGGAGGGCGCGCCCAGGGGGGTGGGCGCGCCCTGCAGGCTTGTGGCCCACTGGTGCAGCCCCCTGATGCATACTCAGTGCCAAAAATTCTTAAATAATCTAGAAAAAATCATACTAAATTTTCAGGGAATTCTGGGAACTTTTATTTTCAGGTCATCTTTCTATTGCACGGATAAAACAGAAAACAGGAGAATAATAGCATTTTTACTCTATTTAAACTAAATTACAGAAAGTGAAAGTTGGGTACAGAAAGTTGTGCCTTCTAAATTCATCCATCTCATGCTACTCAAAAAGAATCCATCAATAAGGTTGATCAAGTCTTATTGACAAACTTTTTCGAATGACATGAAACCGGAGAATTTTTCGAATAACACTAGGTTACCTCAATGGGGATATGCATGTCCCCAACAATAAGTATATCATATTTCTTCTTGGCAGTAGGAAGAGGGAATTCAATGCCTCCAATAATAATCGTTGAACCCTTTTCAATTGAGTTGATACTATGAACTTGAGGTTGTTTCTACGGAAAGTGTACCGTATGCTCATTACCATTAACATGAAAACTGACATTGCCCTTGTTGCAATCAATAACAGCCCCTGCAGTATTCAAAAAGGGTCTACCAAGGATGATCGACATACTGTCGTCCTCGGGAATATCAAGAATAACAAAGTCCGTTAAGATGGTAACGTTTGCAACCACAACAGGCACATCCTCGCAAATACCGATGGGTAAAGCAGTAGATTTATCAGCCATTTGCAAAGAGATTTCAGTAGGTGTCAACTTATTCAAATCAAGTCTACGATATAAAGAGAAGGGCATAACACTAACACCAGCTCCAAGGTCACATAAAGCAGTTTTAACATAATTTCCTTTAATAGAGCAAGGTATAGTAGGTACTCCGGGATCTCCTAGTTTCTTTGGTATTCCACCCTTAAAAGTATAATTAGCAAGCATGGTGGAAATCTCAGCTTCCGGAATCCTTCTTTTATTAGTCACAATATCTTTCATATACTTAGCATAAGGAGACATTTTCAGAATATCAGTCAAACGCATACGCAAAAAGACAGGTCTAAGCATTTCAACAAAGCGCTCAAAATCTTCATCATTCTTTTTCTTGGATGGCTTAGGAGGAAAGGGCATGGGTTTCTAAACCCATGGTTCTCTTTCTCTACCATGCTTCCTAGCAACAAAGTCTCTTTTATCATATCTCTTATTCTTAGGTTGTGGGTTATCAAGATCAACAGCAGGTTCAATCTCCACATCATTATCATTACTAGGTTGAGCATCAGCATGAACATCATCATTAATATTATCACTAGGCTCATGTTCATCACCAGATTGTGTCTCAGCATCAGAAATAGAAATATCATTTGGATTCTCAGGTGTATCTATAACAGGTTCACTAGCAGCATGCAAAGTCCTATCGTCATTCTTTTTCCTACTCTTACTGGGACGACTAGGTGCATCAGTATTAACTCTCTGAGAATCTTGCTCAATTCTCTTAGGATGGCCCTCAGGATACAAAGGTCCCTGAGTCATTCTACCACCTCTAGTCACAACTTTAACAGCATGATCATTGTCCTTACTATTCATTTCATTAAGCAAATCATTTTGAGCCTTGAGTACTTGTTCTACTTGGTAGTTACCATGGAAGCATGTTTACTAATAAACTTAAGATCATTGACAGTTCTACTCAAATAATCACCCAAGCGATCAAGCATGTAAGCATTATGTTTCAATTGTCTACTAACATAAGCATTGAAATTTTCTTGCTTCACAACAAAATTATCAAACTCATCGAAGCATTGGCTAGCAGACTTATTATAGGGAATATCTCCTTCATCAAATCTACGGAGAGAATTTACCTCTACTACCTGTGTCGGGTTATCAAGACCATGTATTTCTTCAATAGGTGGTAAATTCTTAACATCTTCAGCTTTAATACCTTTTTCTTTCATAGATTTCTTTGCCTCTTGCATATCTTCAGGACTGAGAAATAGAATACCTCTTTTCTTCAGAGTTGGCTTCGGAGGTGGTTCGGGAATAGTACAATCATTATCATTGCTCAATATATTATTCAATAGTAGTTCAGCTTGTTCAACAGTTCGTTCCCTGAAAACACAACCAGCACAACTATCTAGGTGGTCCCTAGAAGCATCAGTTAGTCCATTATAAAAGATATCAAGTATTTCGTTTTTCTTGAGAGGATGATCGGGCAAAGCATTAAGTAATTGGAGAAGCCTCCCCCAAGCTTGTGGGAGACTCTCTTCTTCAATTTGCACAAAGTTAAATATTTCCTGCAAGGCAGCTTGTTTCTTATGGGCAGGAAAATATTTTTCAGAGAAGTAATAAATCATATACTGGGGACTACGCACACAACCAGGAGCAAGAGAATTAAACCATATCTTAGCATCACCCTTTAATGAGAAAGGAAACAACTTAAGAATATAATAATAGTGAATTTTTTCCTCATGAGTAAATAGGGTGGCTATATCATTCAATTTAGTAAGATGTGCCACAACAGTTTCAGATTCATAACCATAGAAAGGATCAGATTCAACCAAAGTAATTAACTCAGGATCAACAGAGAATTCATAATCCTTATCAGTAACAAAGATAGGTGAAGTGGCAAACTTGGGATCATATTGCATTCTAGCATTCAAAGATTTTTCTTTCCACTTGCGAAGCAATTTCTTAAGATCATCTCTATCCTTACAAGCAAGAAAGTCCCTAGCTACCTCTCCTTCCATAATATATCCTTCAGGTATATCAGGTAATTCATATCTAGGAGAGCTAGGTCTAACAGGTGTATCATAATGTTCAGTTTCAATAATTTCATCAGATTCAGAGATATCATCAGTTTCAGCATTCACTCTAGCAATTTGTTCATCAAGAAATTCACCCAGTGGCACAGTAGTATCAAGCAAAGTATCATCATAAGCATCATGCATAGCAGAAGTAGCATCATCGATTACTTGCGACATATCAGAATTACTAGCAGGTGGTGGTGTCGCAAATTTACTCATAATAGAAGGTGAATCAAGTGCAGAGCTAGATGGCAGTTCCTTACATGTCCTCGTAGTTGAGGGGTAGATCTTAGTCTTATTATCTTTCAGATTCTTCATAGTGATCAACAGATATAAATCCCAAGTGACTCAAAGAATAGAGCTATGCTCCCCGGCAACGACGCCAGAAAAAGGTCTTGATAACCCACAAGTATAGGGGATCACAACAGTTTTCGAGGGTAGAGTATTCAACCCAAATTTATTGATTCGACACAAGGGGAGCCAAAGAATATTCTCGAGTATTAGCAGCTGAGTTGTCAATTCAACCACACCTGAAAGACTTAATATCTGCAGCAAAGTATTCAGTAGCAAAGTAGTATGGACGTAACGGTAACGATGGCAAAGTGACAGTAGCGGTGTTGTAGCAATTGTAACAGTAGCAACAGAAAAGTAACTTAGCAAAGATCAATATGGAAAAGCTCGTAGGCAATGGATCAGTGATGGATAATTATGTCGGATGGCATTCATCATGCAACAGTTATAACATAGGGTGACACAGAACTAGCTCCAATTCATCAATGTAATGTAGGCATGTATTCCATATATAGTCATACGTGCTTATGGAAAAGAACATGCATGACATCTTTTGTCCTACCCTCCCGTGGCAGCGGGGTCCTAATGGAAACTAAGGGATATTAAGGCCTCCTTTTAATAGAGAACCGGACCAAAGCATTAGCACTTAGTGAATACATGAACTCCTCAAACTACGGTAATCACCGGAAAGAATCCCGGTTATTGTCACCCTGGGGGATGCAGATCATAACTCATAATAGGTGTCTACAACTTGCAAGATAGGATCAAGAACACACATATATTCATGAAAACATAATAGGTTCATATCTGAAATCATGGCACTCGGGCCCTAGTGACAAGCATTAAGCATAGCAAAGTCATAGCAACATCAATCTTAGAACATAGTGGATACTAGGGATCAAACCCTAACAAAACTAACTCGATTACATGGTAAATCTCATCCAACCCATCACCGTCCAGCAAGCCCACGATGGAATTACTCACGAACGGCGGAGAGAATCATGAAATTGGTGATGAAGGATGGTTGGTGATGACGACGGCGTCGATTTCCCCTCTCCGGAGCCCAAATCAGGCTCCAGATCTGCCCTCCCGAGGAAGAACAGGAGGTGGCGGCTGCTCCGTATCGTAAAACGTGATGAACTCTTCTCTCTGATTTTTTTCTCCCCGAATAGGAATATATAGAAGTGGAAACGAGGTCGGAGAAGCAACAGGGGGCCCACAAGCCACAGGGGCGCGCCCTAGGGGGGTGGGTGCGCCCCCCTGGCTTGTGGCCAGGTGGTGGGCCCCCAGCAGTTGATTCTTTCGCCAATATTTTTTATTAATTCCAAAAATATTCTCCGTAAATTTTCAGGTCAATCCGAGAACTTTTATTTCTGCACAAAAATAACACCAAGGCAATTCTGCTAAAAACAGCGTCAGTCCGGGTTAGTTCCATTCAAATCATGCAAATTAGAGTCCAAAACAAGGGCAAAAGAGTTTGGAAAAGTGGATACATTGGAGACGTGTCAATGGCCTCGGGACCCGCGAAGCGCAGCTCGCCGACCGCGACGCTGAGCTGGCGAAGGTGGCGGTCACGCAAGCCACGAAACGCGAGCGCCTGGAGACGTTGCAGTGCGAGGTGAACAAAGCCCAGGAAGCCCACGCAAAGCGCGTCTCCGAGGCAAACAACGCACTGGACGTCAGGGAGAAGAAGGTCCAGGCTGATGCCGACGCGAAGGCGGTGGCCAACATCGCTGCCTTTTCTTCTCTTGAGCTCCGGGCTCGCAAGGCCTTCCAATCCTTGTGCAGGGGGGGGGGCTTTGATGCTCCTCTCGCCACCTGAAAGCACATTTGCTCCCTTGGTGGTTTTGGTAATTAATAACAACATATATTTTATTGAACTAATGTTTCCACTAAGTATATTTCTGGAAAAGTTCAATGATGTGTTGGCAAAAGGATTGTGGAGAAACCCCTAGATGCAAGGAAATGGATTGGCAAAGCTTCAAGCAAGAGGACTCTGCATTTTACTTTGTGAGAAATCACTTTGATTCCATAGGAAAGCCAATACTATTAAAAGGAGGTAAGGTACTGTTGGTGAACAAGATGCTCCACGTGCACAAGTGATAGTCATCAAAAACACCCATAAGCTCATCCACAAATACTCTGTCTAGAACCCTACCACTAAAATCGGTAAGACCAACAATTCCTATTCAGTCTCACCGAGATTCAAACCCTAGACAGATCCTTAGCCAAACCCATCTCGGTACTACCAACATTCCACTTCAGTGCCACCGAGTTCAGTTGCCAACTTTTTGGTTAGCCATTTTCGAGCATCGGTACCACCGAGTTTTGCCAATCGGTCTCACCGAGATTTGGACCAACTTCCTGGTTAGCCATTCTCAAGAATCGGTACCACCGAGTTTTGTGAATCGGTCTCACCGAGTTTTTGGACCAACTCTCTGGTTAGCCATTGTCAAGAATTGGTACCACCGAAATATGGGAATCGGTCTCACCGAGTTGTGCAATCTGACCGTTGGTCATCTAATCGGTACCACCGAGATTTATGTATCGGTCTCACCGAGATTCAAAAGTTGCTACCTTTGGAGCAACTCGGTACCACCAAGTTTTACACTTCGGTGTCACCGAGTTGGTCACTTTAGGTGTAACGGTTGGATTTTTGGGGATGCCTATATATACCCCTTCACCACCACCCACTCGACAGAGAAGCACTCAGAACTATTCCATACTTGCCCCATCCAATTTTCTGAGAGAGAGCCACCTACTCATGTGTTGAGATCAAGCTATTCCATTCCTACCATATGAATCTTGATCTCTAGCCTCCCCAAGTTGCTTTCCACCAAATCAATCTCTTCCACCATAGCCAAATCTGTGAGAGAGTGATTGTGTGTTGAGGAGTCTATCATCTTGAAGCACAAGAGCAAGGAGTTCATCGACATTACCGAGCCTATTACCTTTTGGAGGGTGGTGCCTCCTAGATTGGTTAGGTGTCGCTTGGGAGCCTCCTACTTCGTGTTGTGGAGTTGAACCAAGAAGTTTGTACGGGCAAGGAGATCGCCTACTTCGTGAAGATCTACCCATAGTGAGGATAGTCCTTCGTGGACGGAAGCCGTTATGGAATAGTCAAGGTTGCTACTTCGTGGACCCTTATGGGTGGAGCCCTCCGTGGACTCTTGCGACCGTTACCCTCCGTGGGTTGAAGACTCCATAAACGTGGACGTACGATAGCACCACCTATCGGAACCACGGGAAAATCTTCATGTCTTAAAATTGCGTTTGATCTTCCTTCCTACCCTCTACTACATATGCTTGTTGTTATTTTCCGCTGCTATACTCTTAGACATGCATGTGTAGGGTTTACTTGAATTGCTATAATCGCTAAAATCTGCCAACACTTAAAATTGGGAAAAGGTAGAATTTTTATTTGCTCAAGTAGTCTAATCACCCCCCCCCCTCTAGACATACTTTCGATCCTACAAGTGGTATCAGAGCTTTGGTCTACATTGCATTGGTCTCACAACCTAGGAGAGTATGGCGTCTAGTGAGGGAAATTATCACCGTAGAGGTCCGTACTTTGATGGCACAAAGTTTGCTAGTTGGAAGCACAAAATGAAAATGCATATTCTTGGTCATAACCCCGCCGTTTGGGCTATTGTTCGTGTTGGCTTGCAAGGTGAATTCCTTGGTGATGGAAAGGAACCAGATCGTGAAGCGACCGCGGATGAATCGAAGATGTTGCAATACAACGCTCAAGCATGTGACATTCTTTTCAACTGCCTATGCCCCGAAGAATTCAACAAAATCAGCCGTCTTGAGAATGCAAAAGAGATTTGGGATACTTTGGTTGATATGCATGAAGGTACTGAATCCGTGAGAGAATCCAAGTTGGATGTTCTTCAAAGTCAGCTTGACAAGTTCAAGATGAAGGATGGTGAAGGAGTCGCTGAGATGTACTCTAGGCTAGCTCTCATCACAAATGAGATTGCCGGCTTAGGAAGCGAAGAAATGACTGACAAATTCATCATCAAGAAGATACTTAGAGCTTTGGATGAGAGATACGACACCATGTGCACATTGATCCAAATGATGCCCAACTACAAAGATCTCAAGCCTACGAAAGTCATTGGAAAGATTGTTGCTCATGAGATGACACTCTAGGACAAAAAAGATCTTCACAACAAGTCTAGTGGTGCTTACAAGGCCACAAGTGATGCTCCCGCAACTTCAAGTGACAACCTTGTCACCAATGAAGAGATAAGCATCATGGTCAAGAAATTCAACAAGTTCTACAAGAATAGAGGCAAAGAATGAAGCTCCAACTCAAGATGTGAAGAGAAGCGTTCGTCAAGTCGTGACCAAAACTGCTCCAATGAGTGCACGGCTCCCTACAAACGAAGAGAAGAGTCACCTAGAAGACGAAGCTCAAGGAATGAATCACCTCAAAGAAAGAGAAGGAGTAGAGATGATCGTTATGAACGAAGACCCTCAATGAGAAGTAGGGACTTGGAGAAGAAGGACAAGTACACCAAGAGCTACTCAAGAAGAAGACATCAAGCTCATGTTGGTGAATGGGTTTCCGGCTCCGAATCCGACAACAACTCCGAGAGAAGCTATCACTCCAACTCCGACTATAGTCAAGATGAAGGTGTTGCCGGAATTGCACTAGTAACTACCAACTCCTATGATCTATTTGATTCACCAAATGAAGGGAGTGGAAGTTGCTTCGTGGCTAAAGGCCCCAAGGTATCACACCCCGAGTATCTTGATTTCAATAGTGATGAAGATGATTTACTTGATGATGATGACTTGTTCTTTGATAAAACTAGTGATGTTAGTCAAAATGAACTTGATAATCTTCATGCTAGTCAAGATAAGTCGGTTGATGATGATAATATGAAAATAGAACAACTAACTAAAGAATTAAACACTCTTAAGTTAGCCCATGAATCTACTCTAGAAGATCATAGAGAGCTTGTAAGGACTCATGAGAAGCTACGCTTCGAGAAGCTCACCTTGGAGCAAGAACATGAGTTTCTTAAAGCTATCAATGATGATCTCCGAAAGAAGACTTCATCTTATCTAGCCAAACGATTACTCTTGTCTACATTCATGCCACAAGTTAAACCTAGACAAACTAGTAACAAAGGAAAGAAAGGTTCTTCATCTAGTAGCAACAATAAAAATGCTAAATATAATGATGTTGCTAGTAGTTCTATTGATTCCATTAATGATGATTCTCTTAGCCAAGTTACACTTGAGCAAGAAAACGATTTATTGAAAGGGATTATAGAGAAAGGTATCTACAAGAGTCTTGCCGGGTGTAAGCAATTTGAGGAAATTGTACGCAAGCACGGAGGATACCGGAAGAACCATGGCATTGGCTACTTCAACGCAAATGGAGTTGAATGGGAAGAAGGTCAATACCCCAAGCCCAAGTTTGTTCCTCAAAGGGAGAAGTATGAACATACTCTTCCCAAGGGAACAAACACTCAAGATGACCATCCACCACAAGACCACAAGCTCAAGGGCAAGAACAAGCTTCAAGAGGACATTGACTCATATGAAGATGAATCCCAAGCTTTGGTGGAGTGGGTTCCCAAAGCTACTTCAAGCTCAACTTCTACAAGTGCCACTTCAACACCAAGGATCCCCATCAAGTTGATGTGGGTCCCCAAGAAGAAGAACTAGAGAAGTTCTTGAGGGGTGACTCCGCCAATAAAATTCACTCACATTCATTATTGGCAAGAACTAGTTGCAATCAATGTCAACATTAAGCAATAGTTCAAGGAGTCACACATTCTCTCAATGGTAAGCAAGGGACAAGGTAATCAACAAATCCATGGACATCATCATGTATGCTTTGCACTCCATGTCCATAGATATCCTTGTATTTGTCTCTTGTGCGTTGGGACTAACCCATGTAGGTGAGAAAAGTAAGGAAACAACAAGGATGCTCCCAACTCTTGGTGATCTTCATCAAACTTGAGCATCCACCACTACATCACCCACATGAAGTCTTCATCGACAAAACCCAAGGTTAGTTTATCCCTCCTATGGGGGGATGTCACATCAAGGGGGAGCTTTACTCTAAGACTTGAGTTAAATCATCTCATAGTATGTGACAACATTAAATGCTTTATGTAAAAGTGGTAACCCCACTTGTGCTTAACCGATGAGTATGACCTATGATCAAGTATTCTTACTTGGCTCCTAAGTCAATATACTCATATATAGATGACTCTGTCATCGCCAAAATTATTTATAGATGCTAGTATGAATGTGCATGTTTGCCATGATTTCATTTGACATCTTATTGTGTGAGCAACTGACCATGTTGGTCTGCATTTCTTTAACCATTCGAGGACATCCAATTGTTGCTATTTGGCTTTTGATTTTTCTTTTACCAATTGGATGGACAAGAATGCCTAGGACCACTCTCTAGCTATCTATGCTTTCTCGTCTCATATTCCATTCTTGCTGCATCACAAAATTTGAACAAGTACTTTTCGATCTCTCTGTGTGAGGAGCACTCGGAGTTTTGTATCGACAAAGGACTAACCATTAAAACCTCCCAAGTGCATCTCGGTGGAACCAATACCAAATTCTCGGTATCACTGAATGCCTAGGGTTGATCTAGTTTTCACACTCGGTATCACCGATTCCATCTTCTCGGTTACACCGAGTTTCCATGTCAGCTGACAGTAGCGAAACTCGGTGACACCAAAAAGTTAGAACCGGTGTCACCAACAGCCACGGGTATATAAAGAGGCGGACTCGACTTTTGAAATTAACTCCTCAAACATCATCCCCTCCAAAAACCCTAGCTGCCAAACAAGACCCCTGGTCGTCGCCTTCGTCTTCCCGAGCGCCTCCGCCGTTGGAAGTCCACGCCGCCGACGGATTCTCCCCCACCCCCGTCGCCGCCGTAGCGAGATCGTCACCGAGTTAGGGTACGATTTCGACCCCTCATGCGCTCCCCTCTCCGAATCTTCCACATTAAGACTTTTCCATCGATAAGACAAAGTTTGAGATCGATCTATCCACTAGAAATTTCATTCGACTAGAGAACGAGCGATTTTTTAGGGTTTGTCGTCCGCGACTTGAATCTCGGTAACACCGAAGCAAAAGAATCGGTAGCACCGATTCCCTTTTCTGGTCGAATGAGAACAACCTCGGTGAAACCGGGTGCCCATTTTCGGTCTCACCGAAAGTGGTGCCAAGTTTCTGTTTAGCGGGTTGTTTGTCTCGGTGGGTTCGAAAAGTTTGCATCGGTAGTACCGAAATTCACTTGGCAGAATGCAAATCTTAAGGAATTTTAGTTCAAATGTGAGAAAATCTTCTGCAATTTTGTGATGACTCAACCTATCCACTCTTCTATACTCTATTTCACAGGGTCAGAGATGTCAGGTTCTGATGATAGCCAAAATGACTTCAGAGAGAAGAATGTTGACATTAGCTCAGGCACTAGTCCTGAAGGGAGCTATGATGATGTTCCTAGCTCACCTGATCTGCCCAAGGCTATAACTAGGGCAAGAAGGAAGCTCAATTCTGATGAAGAGGATGAAGACTTTATTCCAGAAGAGCTATCCAAGAAAGATGATGCCGCCAAGAGCACTACTGCTGCCACTTCATCCAAGAAGAAGGCTATAAGGAAAGAGTATGCTAGCTCAGGGTCAGTGAGAGCACCAGAGAGTGCCAGGGCAACAATGACTATTGAGCCCTCCAAGAATTCTATGCCTAAGAAGGCAGGAGAAAAGAAGAAGTCCAGGAAGAGGATCATTCATGTCATGGGCAGGCCTACCTCAATGTATGAGGACCTAGCAGAGGCTGCTGCTGAGGAAGAGAAGGAAGAGCCAGCTGCCAAGGCTCCTCCTAAGAAGAAGAAGAAGCTCATGGCTGATGCTATGCCTAAGGATACATCATCCAAAGGCACCAAGACTGCACCCAAGAAGGATGCTGCTGTTCCTAAACCTAAGAGGTTTTCCAGAGACATCCCAGCTTCTAGCAAGAACAAGACTTCCACTTTCAGGGAAGCTGAGGATGATACACTGTCTGCTTTGATGAAGCTAAGGCACACCTTCCAGAGCATAATGCCAGCCAGCCTATTGCCGAGGACATGAAGAAGAGGAAGGACTCAGGTTTGAGAGAGTGGAGAGCTGTTGATTCATGTTCACGGAGGAGGAAGACTGCTGTGGACTACAGGTTCTATACAAAAGAATAGCAAGACTTCTATCAAACAATTTTGCTTGACAAGAGCCCTGCTGTGAGTGATATGAGGTATGTGGACTGGAAGTACATCAAGGACAATGAGGATTACTTCCCAAGTGTGCAAGATAACTTCCACTGCATTGGTCTGGATAAGTTTGTTGGTGAGGAGTTTACTGCCTGGAATGATGAAATGATCATGCAATTCTACTCCACTGCTCATTTCTATGGAGATGGTAGAATTGTATGGGTGAATGAAGGTGCAAGGTATGAATCCACTATTGAGGAGTGGGCTGCCATCTTAGGAGTCCCAGAGGTGGAAGATGGTGACATTAATGTATACAATGAGCCCAAGGCAAATCAGAATGCCATGAAGAACATGTACAATGAGATTTCTGTTGCACATGTGAAGTGTCACAAGCTAGGATCTATCTATTTCCTCCAGGCTGGTCTATGCACGATCAATACTATCTTAAGGCATACATTGATGCCTAAGTCTGGAGATGAGAAGATGATAAGAGGATACTCCATCAACATGCTGCTCCATCTAGATCAACATACGAGATTCAGAGTGATGGATCTGATTGTGGAGACTGTAAAGAGGGTTGTTGCTGATCAGAAGTGCTCATGTTGCTATGCACCCTATATTCAGATACTTATCAACTCCAAGTTGGAGAAGCACATATTTGCACTTGACCGGCCACATTTGCCACTATTGCCAGAGCTAGAAGACAACGTTGTGGTGATGGACCCAGACCATCCCACCTCAGCTACAGCACAGGCACATGCAGAGGCAGCCAGAGACTCCAGTTCTCAAGTGCCAAGGTCTAGGAGTGAGCAGATAGATCTCCTACTTAGCTCTGTGCTCAGCATGCAGAAGGACATCAGCAACATATTGAAGAACCAGGAGAGCCTTGCGAGGATTGTTGACACCAAATTTCATTCTCTCAACAACCAGGTGGATGAGCTCACAGTGACTGTGAATGAGCTCAAGAAGGAAGTTGACGCAGTGCCTAGCCCTCACTCTACAGATGATGATGATGAGGAGGATCGTGCACCTCTTAGGGCAAGCACTCAGTTCTCTACTCAGGCTAGATCAGCTACAGTCCCAGCTCCAGAGTTGAGACCTTCTTCATCAGCACCTGCTACAGCTTCTTCAGCTCCATCAGCTCCTCCAGTTCCTCCAGTTGCTACACCGACTCCGTCCATGATGTCTGCAGAAGTCTTCGCTGATGACGTTCTCTCGACTCCTTCATCAGCCACCGGAGGAGATCAGCCCCAGAAGAGCGCTTAGTTATATACCTTTGAACTTTTTGGTAACTTGTTGCCAAAGGGGGAGAAGATGTATATAGATCTTTAGGCTTCGAGAGAGAGAGCATTGCTTTTTACCATTTTTCAAAAACATTGAACTTTTGGTTGGTTTGCTTGTGTTAAACTTTGTTGGTGTTTGATCAAACACTTGATGTGTATTGCTACTATTTCCTATCCTTGTGATGCTTATGAAATGATCATTCACCTTTGCTTGATTGTGTTGTGCTATGATATTCATTCTTATTATTCTCGCACACCACCAAGTTGTATGTGACATGAAAGAGTGCCACAGGTACCTAATCGATTGTTAATTTGCATTCAAACGCAAATTCAAAATAATGCACAAATTTAGGGGGAGCTCTTGCTTATCACATACTTCTCAAAGAGATTATTATATTCATTGATTATATCATATGTCGAAGCTTTGATCTATATGTTGTCATCAATTACCAAAAAGGGGGAGATTGAAAGCACATTTGCTCCCTTGGTGGTTTTGGTAATTAATAACAACATATATGTCATTGAACTAATGTTTCCACTAAGTATATTTCAGGAAAATTTCAATGATGTGTTGGCAAAAGGATTGTGGAGAAACCCCTAGATGCAAGGAAATGGATTTGCAAAGCTTCAAGCAAGAGGACTCTACATTTTACTTAGTGAGAAATCACTTTGAGTCCATAGGAAAGCCAATACTATTAAAAGGGGGTAAGGTACTGTTGGTGAACAAGATGCTCCACGTGCACAAGTGATAGTCACCAAAAACACCCACAAGCTCTTCCACAAATACTCTGTCTAGAACCCTACCACTAAAATCGGTAAGACCAACAATTCCTATTCGGTCTCACCGAGATTCAAACCCTAGACAGATCCTTAGCCAAACCCATCTCGGTACTACCAACATTCCACTTCGGTGCCACCGAGTTCAGTTGCCAACTTTCTGGTTAGCCATTTTCGAGCATCGGTACCACCGAGTTTTGCCAATCGGTCTCACCAAGATTTGGACCAACTTCCTGGTTAGCCATTCTCAAGAATCGGTACCACCGAGTTTTGTGAATCGGTCTCACCGAATTTTTGGACCAACTCTCTGGTTAGCCGTTGTCAAGAATTGGTACCACCGAAATTTGAGAATCGGTCTCACTGAGTTGTGCAATCTGACCGTTGGTCATCTAATCGGTACCACCGAGATTTATGTATCGGTCTCACCGAGATTCAAAAGTTGCTACCTTTGGAGCAACTCGGTACCACCAAGTTTTACACTTCGGTGTCACCGAGTTGGTCACTTTAGGTGTAACGGTTGGATTTTTGGGGATGCCTATATATACCCCTTCACCACCACCCACTCGAAAGAGAAGCACTCCGAACTATTCCATACTTGCCCCATCCAATTTTCTGAGAGAGAGCCACCTACTCATGTGTTGAGATCAAGCTATTCCATTCCTACCATATGAATCTTGATCTCTAGCCTCCCCAAGTTGCTTTCCACCAAATCAATCTCTTCCACCATAGCCAAATCTGTGAGAGAGTGATTGTGTGTTGAGGAGTCTATCATCTTGAAGCACAAGAGCAAGGAGTCCGTCGACATTACCGAGCCTATTACCTTTTGGAGGGTGGTGCCTCCTAGATTGGTTAGGTGTCGCTTGGGAGCCTCCTACTTCGTGTTGTGGAGTTGAACCAATAAGTTTGTACGGGCAAGGAGATCGCCTACTTCGTGAAGATCTACCCATACCGAGGCTAGTCCTTCATGGACGGAAGCCGTAATGGAATAGTCGAGGTTGCTACTTCGTGGACCCTTATGGGTGGAGCCCTCCGTGGACTCTCGCAACCGTTACCCTCCGTGGGTTGAAGACTCCATAAACGTGGACGTACGATAGCACCACCTATCGAAACGACGGGAAAAATCTTCGTGTCTTCAAATTGAGTTTGATCTTCCTTCCTACCCTCTACTACATATGCTTGTTGTTACTTTCCACTGCTATACTCTTAGACATGCATGTGTAGGGTGTACTTGAATTGCTATAATCACTAAAATCTGCCAACACATAAAATTGGGAATAGGTAGAATTTTTATTTGCTCAAGTAGTCTAATCACCCCCCCCCCCCTCTAGACATACTTTCGATCCTACAGCACCCCTGACGCTGGCTATGTCGAGCTTTCTGCCAGGCTCGTGGGGGAACTTGAGGATACGGCGCGGAAGGTGGACGGCTTCCTGGAGAACAAATGCTGAGACCTGTTCTTCATGGCGGCGACCCGAGTCTTCAGCCACCTCCTTCTTCGTGACCCGAACTTCAACTTCGACGAGGTGACATGCCTCGTCCTTGAAGAATCTCACGACCACCTGGAAGCAGCTGTGGAGGGCCCTGTTTGAGTGCTACTTGAGAAGTTTACCCGCAACAACAGCGACGATGGTGGTGCCGATGCTCCTTTCGTTGACCTGCAAGACTGAATCTGCCTCGCGGCAGTGTAACACAATGGTTTTAATGTATTGAACATCATGAGCTTGTAATGACCGCTAGCTATCCGTGGACTTTCCTTCCATGTCTACTTCTCCTCAAGCTTGCCTTTGTGCTCTGCATCGGCAGGGCCCAGTCCCGCGCATTTCTCAGCCGTCGCTGGGTTGTCAGGTTGCGATGCCTAGACAAGGCCAGGAGGTGAGGGGCTTCGGGAACTAGTGAAGGCTCCTGAGGCGCGATGCTCAAGGGCCCCCCTTGACGTACGAGCGGCCTTCGAGAGGAAAAACGCACTAGTCAGTTTGTGCATGGGCGTCGCATGAGGAAATTAGGCACCAAGGGCCTTAGTGGGGTGACGTGCACGGGGGTAAGCCCCCGAGCCAGAGCCCGGTCCCTTGGGTTTTGCAGCGCTGCTGGGACTAACCCAAGCACAGGCACCGTGCCTAGCCCCTGCTCGCACAAGGCCCAAGGGGAAACTGGTTAGTGACGCCCCGATCGCCCACCCAGCGCGGAGCATGGGGCTTCCACTAGGCGTGGGCATAGTCGCGGCTCGACAGTCATTCAACCAGCACGGGGCATGGGGCGTCCACTTGGGCATGTGCATAGTCGCGGTTCGACAGTGACTCCGCCAGCGCGGAGCATGGGGCTTCCACTTGGGCGTGGGCGGGAGTCCTCCTAAGGCCGAGGGGCGGCGCTCCAGGAGGCTCCGGGGCATGTACAACCCCAACCTCTTTATTACATGAGAGGGTCACGGGCGGCGATAAGGGAGGGTTCGAACGTTCCAAGCGCTGGACTTGGGTGCTTCCCCCTTGGTTCTCCAGGTGGTTTGTGCCTGGTTTTCGGCACAATCGCACCCACTCATGACCCATGGTATGGGTGCGACGCGTGCCGCGCGGCCACCAGGGTGCGGCGCTTGGGCGGCAGGGCACCTACCCAGCGGCCGCACGAGCCGAGCCGCGTTCCGAAGCCCTCTCGTGATGGTTTTCCAGGAGGGTGAGACACTAAGGTCCCTCGTGAGATGACGTGCATGGGGGGCCAGCCCGTGAGCCAGAGCTCGGTCACTTAGATTTCTCGACGCTGCGAGGACGGGTCCTGGCGCAGGCGCCATGTCTTAGCCCCCAGCCACGTAACCATTGACGGGGGGGTGCACGGCAATTCCAGGTGGCGTGGAGGCATTGAAACTCAGAATTTAACAAGTGACATAAACTCAATCGAACAGTTAACCCGGTTCATTACATGACGAGGAAGTGTCGGCCGGCGGAGGGCCAGCCTAGGGTTAATGCAACAAACGGGAAGGAGACGCTAAATTCGAAACGGACCAAAAAATCACCTGGCGCTCATGCCTCTGCGGGGGCACTGGACGCTCGTCGTAGCATGTCGCGAGGGCACTTCGGGAGCGCCTGGGGCCTCAGGAGGTCTACTCGCGCCCCCTCCCGAGGCGTCAGATGTACTCGCGCAAAGTTTCCCCGAGAGGTGCCTCTCCCGCTACAGGCCATGGTCGGAAAGGGAGACATCGGTGAAATTGTCGATGAACAGCTCGCGGAGCCTGCACCATGAAGAGACCAATCCCTCGGGTAAGCTCATGAGCCACGAGCGCGCATCACCCTTGAGGGCCATGGGGAACCAGTTCGCCATGACCTTGTCATCATCGCTCACCGCCTTGACGCCCATCGTGTAAAGCCGTAGGAACTCCGCGGGATCTTGGACTCCATCGTAGCGCGGGGGCAGCTCGGACCGGAACTCGTCGGGCCAAACGACCCCACGTTTCTTACGAGCGAAAGCTCGGCAGCTCATGCCAAGTGAGTGAGCCCCGCGCGCGCGCGAGCGGCCAGGCGCTGGTGCCCGGCTCCCGTAGCATCTTGGATCACCTGACCTTGGCGATGGTGTTCTGACTCCTGCTCGGCGGGGCCTTGAGTGGGCAGCGACTGCTTCGTCCTCGGCGGCGAGGACTCGCGATGCCGGGCGCCATCCTTGTTGCCTGGATGCCCAATCGCGGCAGATTGACGGACGCGCTCGAGGGACCAGGCAGCTTCCTTCGCGCCGCAGGCGACAATGATGACGCCGCTGCAGCCCGGCATCTTAAGGATGTTGTAGCGTAATGGACCACAACCTTGAACTTGGCTAGCGCAAGGTAACCTAGGATAGCATTGTACAGGAGGCAAATACGCGCCACGTCGAAGTCGATGAGCTCGACGCGGTGGTTGTCGCGCGTGCCGAAGGTGACAGGGAGGCTGATCCACCCAGAGGAGTGGTAAAGCCACCTGTTACTCCGAAGAACGATCTGGTCGGTGCCAGCCGGTTGTAGAGCACCCTGAGCTTCTCGAAGGTTTCAATAGAGAGCACGTTCAGGCCCGTGCCTTCGTCGACGAGGGTCTTGGAGACGAAGATGTTGTTGATGATGGGGGTGCATAGCATAGGGAGTATACCTGCAACGCCCGTGCACCCGAGGTTGTCCCTGGAGTCGAAGGAGATGGGGCACTGCTGCCACCTGGGGCGCCACGTGGCTCCCGACGGCCGGGAAGCGGCGGCTAGCTTGCGAGGGGCTTGCTTGGTCCAGGGGCCCGGCGAAGGTCTATAGGCGCCGCCAAGGATACACGCTACCGCTCGAGGCCCTTGGTGGTTCCTGGCTCCTTCGCTATGCCGGCCGCCGCCGTTTTCATCGAGTCGCGACGACTGATGTAGAACAACAACATCGCCTTGGAACGCGCCTCGCGAGGCCGCCCGCGCCCGTCGTGGTCCAACGAGCCCCCGAGCTGACCCTCTCCATGGCCAGCGCCGGGCCTGCGGCGACTCTGACGCCGGTCGGCACGCTCGCCGCGAGGGCGCTCGAGCGCCCGGCATTCCTCGGTGTTGTGGGTGCGCACATTGTGGTAGGCGTAGTACGACCCACCGATCCCCTCGGACACACCGCCGGCGGGGCCGAGTCCTGGCCCAAGTCCCGCCACCGGGACCTGGAGAAGGAGGAGGAGGGCACGGGGTTGATCATGCGGGGGCTCGCCGGGCCGGGGCTCGGCTGGATCGCCGCACAGCAGTGGGGGCGCCTCGTAGGCCATGCTCCCTGCACCTAGCGTGGGTGGTTGAAGCAGGCGGTAGGGCGCAAGGGCCCTCCTGGCGATGGCGACGAGCTCGGTGATGTGGTCCGCCCAAGCGTCATGCCCCCCATCCGTTGGACGGTGACGAAGCAGTTCGCCCGCCATGAGCAGCGCGTCCTTCGCGTTCAGGTCCCCCAAGTGGATGCATGTGGAAGGGGTCGCAGCGGAACGACCGGCTTGTCGCACGAGAGGGCGCGAGGGGTGTTGCTGCTCGTGTGTGGCGAGGTTGGCAACGGATGCGGTTGCAGCGTTGGCAGGGCAGTGCGGCCGTCTACCGCTGCGCGCCCAGCATGCGCACGATGGGCTTTAGCCATGGGGTCGGGGAGGGTGAAGCTGAAACAGAGCTGAAGAGCTACGGCACACACCTACCTGGCGCGCCAAATGTTGGAATCGAGGCTCCGAGGACCCTTGAGAGATTCGAACTCTAGGGTGCACCGGCTCTCCAACCTCGTTCTCTCACCCTAACCTGCGGCGATGCTCCGGTGTGTTAGCTTGAGGGGAGAAACAAGGAACACAACGATCTACCCAGGTTCGGGCCACCTTGCGGTGTAAAACCCTACTCCTGCTTTTCTGGATTGCTTAGACGTGGAGAGTGAATATAAGATGCCCCTTCTACGATTGCTGCCTCCTCCCCTTTATACCAGCCTCGGTCCTCTTCGCCGAAAATATCCGGCGGGAAGGGTTGCCACAAGCGCCAGTTTGAAAGGGGACAAGACTGCGTCCCATCCTGACAAAAGTGGTCTCCGCTTGCCAAAGCCTCCCTCCATGACGTGCTAGTGGGCTCGGGAATGACCTCCTCCTGGCGAGCCCCCAGCTTTGGCCATCTAACACCAAACGGGAAACCTTTTGGGGGCACTTCGGGAACCGTCGGGCAGGCCCTGCTCCGTTGTTTGTCTAAGTTACCGCATGCTCAGCCCCTCTTATAGCATTGCTAGTTGCAGGTGCAGGTGGATCCATGTGTTAACATGGATATCTTGGGATATCACATTATTCTTGCTATTTAATTTACTGCATCTATACATTTGGTAAAAGGTGGAAGGCTTGTCCTTTTGCTTGGTGTTTTGTTCCACTCTTGCCACCCTACTTTCCGAGTACTGGTGTCATGTTCCAGATTGAGCGCTCC